>OY728126.1:2084032258-2085400116 GCA_963277665.1 Viscum album
ATACATAATACTTATATAAGTTCAATGTAATTAATTGGATTCATTTTATAATAATTTTAGATATATAAAAATTTTGTTGAACTTTTCACCGTCTTTTACCCACCTCCTAGGAGCATTTGTAATTGTACATAAAATTTAATTTTACCGCTTCTGTGAGTTGAATTTAGAAATTCCGAGAGACATGGTTAATATCAAGGGGTAAAATTTGGTTCAATAAGATAAAAATAATTTTTGGTGAATAGTAACTTTTTACATTTATTTACCACGGTTAAAAGTAAATAGGGTAATTAAGGGTAAAAATGATATTATTATTACCCTAAAACATGTCCTAATTCTATTTGATAAGTTTAATTCGACCAAAAACAACCTTAGGAATAAAATATTACCCTTTATGTCCATTTGGATTAGATTAGGTTACTTATTATTATTTTATTTAAAGAAGAGTTAAAAGAGTTAAAATCAAAGTTAAATAACTAAAACATTTTTAATATAGGATTATACATAAGATAAATTAGACTATAAATATTAATTAGAAAGATAAAAAGATTTAATACATAATGGTATTTTATTTATAATTTTTAGACATTAAATAATTTAATTTATTTATAACACAATGATGATGCAGTAATTACCCTATTAATGAAATATTAACATAATTGATGTTATAAATACCCAAATAAATGTAATTTGAGACTTTTTATGAATTAAACTAATTTTATAGGTTAATATGACATGTTAGTATTTATTTAATTAATTTTATTAGAACTAATCATACTGTTATGATTTTCACAAAAATCAATTACCAAATAGTGTCAAAATTGTCATAAAATAGTTTTTAAAACAAATATTATATTATTAATTGTTATTATATTCCTAAAAATATAAGGTTCAGCCAAATGACATATATAAGGTTACATATATTAATAATGAACCAATTGGGGTTCTTTTGTCTTGTTATAGTAATTTTATTAACCATATAGTGTAAGAAAATAAGAAGACACAGTAAAAGTTAAATTATTTAACTTAGAGTTAAATCTAAATTATAAGGTTAAAATAGTAACCTAAACTTGTCTAAAACCTATTTTTTGAGATTATTTAGACCCATACCCACTTTATCTTCTAAATAAATTAATTTGGAGCTATTATAAACCAAATATTACTTTATTATAAAATAATATTTTAAGTTTTTCCTAAGGTGCCCCTCTCCTCCCTTATAAAAGGGCACCACCTCCCTCTTCTATTTACACAATTTTTAGCTTTCAATATCAGAAAACCCCTGAAAATTTCCCTTATCAACTCCCCTAGAAACATTATAGAGGTTCTGGTCTCCTTAAAATACCAACTCTAGTGCCTTAAGAGGAAGGTTAAAAATGGTGCGTCGAACAAGAGGTAATCTCTTCTACCGATTCTTTCAAGTTTTCTTTCTTCTTCAACTTTTTCTTATTTAGTTGTTTAATTATAAAGTAATAACATCAGTATCAATAATATACTGATATGTTATTATAAATATTAAACAACCCCATTTCACCTTCTATCCATCCTATGGAAAATGAAATCACCGTGTGTGCGTACGTACGGAATACCGTCTCCACGCCGTGGTGTAATCTGTTTTTCCACCACCACCTTACTTGGATGGGTATGATGGTGTAAATAATAAATATATATAGTTATTATAACATCATACTGATTCTAATATATTATATCATCCACCCCAATTCAATTCAATAATTATGGGAATGATATCATCACTCGTGCGTACGTACGGATTACCGTCTCCACGACGCGATGAGATTCATTATCCATGTTAACCATTCAAGAATGATTATAAAGTATATATAATGAATAATAATAAAATATATGACATGATAAAGCTAATGGATTTATGTATATATATATATTTCATCTACTTACTTCCATTCAAGTCAATAAGGAAAGGAAAACATCATCCATGCGTACGTACGGCCTACCGTCTCCATGAACGGTGTATTTCATTTCATTTATCTATCTATTATATATATATATATACTGAATATATATGATATATAAATCAAGATTTAAATTCTTTAAATAATTAAATCATGATATAAGTAATAATAATATCAAGAACAACAAGTCCAAACACGTACGATAAATAAAACGATTTTACCCAAAACGCTGCTTTAACATGGAATTTACAAAAGAACAGGTAATATAAAGTCATAAGTGAACCATATGTGATATCATAAGAATGAATATGATTATTTAATAAGTCAATGACATTATTTAAATCATTATACAGGAGTTTCAGATACGTATGAAGCATATCGGACCTAAGGTAAGGGATAACTATTTCAATCTCGTTCTTATCTGAGATTGTTTATTCGTAAGTATTTACTGGGGTTATATTTTTCATCCATGTCCATAAAAAAGGTTTTTTTATAAAGTGTTTAATATTATTCCATGTATGTTTAAAGTCATTTTTACCCCTCTTTGACTTTTACTTTTTGTTATGGAAGGAATCTTTCTTTTATTTACCATATGTGGTACTTTTTGACTTTTCCGTTAAAAGTACGAGGAGAATGTTTTTTTAACTTATACGGAACTGATTTTTACAGTTTCATAACGCCTTATTTTCATGAAGTTTACTCTAAAATATTTCATGGTTATTTTCAATAAAATCCTTTTCTTTTAAAATTGTGTGGCATTTTGTGAAAAGAAAATGATTTTTAAGAAGAAAGGATATTTTCTTCAAGAATTCTTTTCAAGTGTTTTATCAAAACCATTTTCCATCTAAGATGACATTATTTCATATGTGTATGTTTCAAGTATAATATCTCTATGATTTACATGGTTTAACTTTTCTTATGATGAAACGATATCCATTTGTTTTATATGGATTATGTTATGATGGGATGATGTTTATGAAACCCATTTTTATTCTTTGGGTTATGATGAATGATTTATGTTTATGTTGTGGAACAAGTAAGAATGATTTCATTATGAGATGGGTGGGACCTATATCTCCCTCCAATTAATTGGGTAAAGATTTATATCTCATGAGATAGACATGTCTAGAATGGTAAGTTAATCCGGTTCAGTGATACAGGACTGGAACGAGGAGTGAACTCGATTCAGAAAGGGACTATGTCCACTAAGATGGTCTTGGCAGCAATGCCTTGGCTAGTATGGAAATCATATCATGTGCTTAATGGTTTTCCACTATTAAATGTTTTATTCCCATGATATTTTATCATGATTGATGTTCCTTTATGACATATGTCTTACGTACTGCCAAGATTTATTTCACAACTCAAGATTTTGATGTGTAAACTTTATGTTCATGTTTTGAAGTTCAAATGTATATGGTTTGTTTTATTTTCTCTATGCTTACCCTTACTGAGCATTTGAACTCAACCTTTATATGTTTTCTTTTCCCCAGGATATAAAGAAAGGTTTTAGGTAAGAAAAAAAAGGGAATATCTTTATGGGAGATGTTGAAGATCTTTCACCAAGATTAGAAGATTATATTCCGAGTTTCCAAAGACACTAAACTATTACAGTCCTTTGGTGTCTCTTTTTGTTATGTATTAGGTATTATGAAAAAGTAATTTAATGTCCATGTATGTCAAGATTGGGTCTCTACATTTACTGCTCGAAGTGGGTTTACAGGTCTGCCTGACTTAGGTTTTACAGGTTTAGAGGTGCAGGTTTATTGCTCTAAGTGGGTTTACAGGTCTTCCTAACTTTGATGTTTGTTGGGTAGTAGAGTTACAGGTCTACCCAGCTTTGATGTGTGTTGCTTTGATGTGTGATGTTCCCAAATTTGATGTGTGCTGCTTTGATGTGTGTTGTGATGCACTGGGGAGTATAGAATATACCAATGGTTCACAGAACCATTGGTATTCAAATGATGGACAACATATATACCAATGGTTTCAATGAAACCGTTGGGAAAGAATATATACCAATGGTTTTTGAACTGTTGGTATGTATACTATATGTTATGTATACCAATGTTTTTTGAACCGTTGGTACACATATATACCAACGGTTTTACTTTAAACATTGGGGAAGATTAATTTCAGACCACATATATTAACGGTTCTCTAGAAACCGTTGGTATAGGGCTATTGAAATTCCCCTCATACCAATAGTTTGTGAAACCATTGGGATATCTTATCCCAATGGTTTCAGAGGCTATTCCAACGGTTTAAAACCATTGGAATAGGTGAAATTTATAGTAGTGGATATATCATGTCTTGTATTATTTTCAAGGTACATCAGTGCCCCTATAACACTCAGATATTGTACTTTAGGACCAATTTGTTATTCATCATCTTCTCGTGGTTTAAAAGGATCATTATCTCGATCAAGAGATCGTACAACCATTGGTGTACTTGATGGATGAAATTCATTCATATAATATCTCTTTAGGACTTTAGTAGTATATCATGATTAATGAACAAAAAATCTATCCTTAAGATGTTCAATTTGTAATCTAAGGGGGAACTTTGTCTTTACAAAGTCTTTCATTTCAAATTCTTTTTTCAAATATTCAACGGCCTTAGAAAGTTTTTCATTAGTCCCAATTATATTTAAATCATCAATTTATATTGTAATGATCACAAATTTAGATATAGTATTCTTAATGAATACACATGGACAAATTATATCATTTTTATAACCCTCTTTCATCAAATATTAACTTAGATGGTTATACCACATACGCCCTGACTGATTTAATCTGTATAATGATTTATTAAGCTTAACTAAATAAAGATCTTGAGATCCAGGATATTTTTCTGGAAATATGGATCCTTTTGGGATTTTCATGTAAACATCATTATCAATATCTGCATAAAGATATGTATTAACAACATCCATCGGGTGTAATTGAAGTTTATCATGTACAACAAACATAATGAGATACCGAAAGGTTATTTCATCCATTATAGGAGTATATGTTTCATCATAATCAATCTTGGGTTTTTGTGATAAGTCTTGTGAAAATATTCATGTTTTTAATTTCAAAACTTCATTATTTTCATTTATTTTTCTCAAAAATAACCATTTGTATCCAACATGCTTAATCCCTTCATGGGTTTTCATGATTGACCCAAAAACATCACATTTAGAAAGTGAGTCTAGCTCAGATTGTATTGCGACTTTCCATTGATCTCGATCTAGCATTTCACAACATTCATTAACTGTTTTAGGTTCTTGATCCTCATATATAATTTCAAGGGCTACATAGTATGAAAATTTGTTATCACCAATGGTCTCCACTTAGTTCCAACATCTTCTAGTGTTGGTGAAATTTACTGAAATTTTCTCTTGATCATGTTCATATACTTCTGGTACATTTACATTCTCTTCAGATTCATTCATATATTCAACCAAAATAGATTGTTTCCCCTTTATTTGATGGGTATTTTTATATTTTGAACCAAGTGGTCTACCACGCTTTAGGTGAAGATTGGAAGCATTGTTGGTAATACCATCATATTATCCTTTCGGGACATCTATCTTTACCGGTGCATTCACAACAGGTATATATGATTTTGTAACCCTTTTTGAAACATTGAATGCATCAGGAAATTTATTTGATAAATTTTAAAAATTAATGATATTTTGAACTTCAAGTTCACTCATATTTGTATGAGGATCAAGATGTAATAATGAAGTCACCTTCCATGATATTTCTTTTTTAGCCGATTGATTTTTCCCTTTGATTATTGGAAATAATTTTTCATCAAAATGAAAATCAGAAAATCTTGTTGTGGATACATATCCTGTCATAATCTCAAGATATTTAATGATCTAGGGAGATTCAAAACCAACATATATCCCCAATCTCCTTTGGGGTCCCATTTTTGTTCATTGTGGGGGTGCTACTGGCACATATACAACACAACCAAATATCCTTAAGTGTGAAATATTTAGTTAATGGACACAAGATAATTAAAAAGGGGAATAATCATGATAGCTTGATGTCCTTATTTAAATTAGTGATGCTGCAAGAAAAATTACATGTCTCCATGTCAAAATGTGCAATCTATTTTTCATAATTAATGTTCTAGCGATAAGTTGTAATCACTTTATAAATGATTCAGGTAGACCATTCTGTGTATGAACATGAGGTACAAGATGTTCAACACTTATTCCCAATGACATGAAATAATTATTAAAAGCATGTGGTGAATATTCACCAGTATTATCAACACTAATATTCTTGATTGAATAATCAGGGAATTTTCAAAAATGTCTAGTTATGAGTGGAAAATAAAACCACATGAGGTCATCCAGTTGAATCATCAATTATGATCATAAAATATCTGAATGGACCACTTGGTGGTTAAATTAGTCCACATATATCACCATGAATTCGGTCCAGGAACATCAGGGATTTGGTCCCGATCTTTGATGGTGATGGTCTTATGACTAATTTGCCTTGAGAACAAGAAGCACATAAAAAATCATAGGGTGTAAGAACCCTTTTATCAACCACTATATTACCATGTATACATTTAATTATTTTCCACATCATTATTGATCCAGGATGACCCAAACAATCATGCCACACAATGGTTGGTAAACTTATGGTTTACCATATTTGATTCGATTGTACAAATATTGACAAAGTACAATCCGGATGGAAGTATTAAAATCTTCTCATGAATCAAATTGCGCTCATTATTAATTCTTGTTATATAAAGGTATTAATAACCTCCTACATTCATAGTCTTGATATGATATTCATTGTTATGAATATCTTTAAAACTTAGCAAATTGCATTGAGGCTTGGGAGAAAACAAAGCATTGTTTGTCATAGTTATTATACCACCAGGTAGTCATATTCTTGCTCTTCCAGAGCCTTTGATTAATTTCAAACTACTTGTTAACGTACATACATGAGCAATCCCCACTTTAAAGGTGATAAAATATTTCTCATGCTTAATAATTGTGTGTGTCGTTGCACTGTCAATGAGGAAAATATCTTCCTCATGGAAATTATTCCCAGTTGAGTTATTTATATCATCCATTTATATTAAATAAAATAAACATGCATATAGGGAGTAAAATAAATAAAATTAAACATGTGATGTTTTAAAAATATTACAAAAACCAAAAACCATATTTCATTTCAACCACAAGCATACAAAAACCAAAAATCAAACTTTAATTCTGTCATGATCATTCATGCTTGGTCTATATGCTCATCAACTTTAGGGTGTGAAAAATAATCGGAAATATCAAAGTTTTCAATATCATAATCATATTTCAAAGCCTAGTCAGAAAAATTCACTTCAACATTCTTTTCCTTTCATTTAATATATTGTTGATAAAGATTAACAAAATGATTTGGCATACGACAGGTATACGACCAATGCCCCTTCATGCCACATTGAAAACAATTACTTTCATCGTTATTTGCTTTATTCATTTTTGGCTATTCATTATTGGATCACTTCTGATGGTTCCCTTTCCTTTTCTCATTTGGTGTATGACCACCTTGAGTAAATGACTTTCCTCAACCTCGATTTTGTTGATTCTTCCCATGAACTTGATTAAAAGCAGTCACATTCACTTTAGGGAATGGAGATGCACTATTAAGTCAAGATTCATGATTTCTTATCAGGAGTTCATTATTTTGTTCAGGAATTAGAAGGTAAGAAAGTAATTCAGAGTATTTTGTAAAACCTTTATCATGATATTGTTATTGTAGAATGACATTTGAGGCATGAAAAGTATAATAATTTCTTTCCAAAATATCAATATCATTGAGAGTGTCTCCACATAATTTTAGGTTCTATGTTATTTTAAACATTGTGGAGTTGTATTCACTTACTGATTTATAATCTTGGAATCCTAAATGACTCCACTCAAACCTTGCTCTTGGTAATATTACAAGTTGAAGGTGATCATACTGCTCCTTGAGATTCTGCTATAGTACCAAAGGATCCTTCACCTTGAGGTACTCATTCTTTAGATCCTCATGGAGGTGATGACAAAGGAATATTAGGGCTCGGGAATATTCTTGAGCGGAAGCGTGATTGCCAACCTTACTTGCTTCACTAAGGTTGTTTGCATCAAGGTTCGTCTTCACATCCAGAATCCATGACAAGTAATTTTTCCAAGAAATTTCAAGAGGGATAAATCCATGCTTTGAAATATTCACCATGAAAAAATTATATTATCGATATGACTAAACTTTTTACTTTGCTGAGTAGTCATGATGATAACGTGTTGTGAAATTTGTTGTTGTGAAACTGGTCGATTGAAGGAAAAGCAAAACAATTCTTATAATGATGTCAAATGCTCAGGATGACGATAATGAAGTAAAATGTATCAATCACAATAGAAAAGTAAAGAAAGAACACAAGTATATGACCACTCAAAATTACACACACACTTTTTGTTCTATTAACATATCACTGTATTTATAGATTGCAAAAGTCTTAATCCAAAGGACAAAATTAATTCCTATGAATTAGATTCGATAGTGGGAATACAAATGGATTTTTCCATATGAAGAGACTTTTTTGGAAATGAATAGACTTAATTCATTATGATTTATGACATCCACATAATTAATATGAATTTATAACAACTAGTACTCACCCATGAATTTGCACGGTGATATTATCCAATGCTCTAAAAATTGTTTCACTACTCAGTTAAAATTCACGATCCACTCGTAAAATAAAATACATGTTCCAATGCTCTAAAAAATATTCTCTACTCAAATTAAATACACTATAAACTACTGAAAGAAATTAAATCATCTACTAATAATCCAATTATCTTCATCACTTCAATGTGGATTAGGGCCATGTAAATTAGTATAGTGAAACACCAATAAAAAATAACTAATACTGAAATTATCTTAAGAAAAAAGTTGAACATAACAACAATAGTGGTTTTTTAAGAATCCTATAGGATCCAATATAATCTGGATGCGGGCACCATAAAACTCTATTTCTGAATCTCAAATCCAAAAAAGGGATGATGGATGACAATGGAGAGAGAAAGGGATGTATTGCTTCAACATGATACTATGAAAAGATCCAACATTGAAGATGGACTTCACCTCCACCTCAGGTGTTTCCAATGTGATCTCCCCTTCATGATCTAACAATGCATCAAGCTTCTAGTGTGGGATGGCATTTTTATAGACTTTTATTTCAACAGAACCAACACTATAATGTAAATACCCCATGAAGTAATGCAGTGACACACCATATGACAACTCTTCTCTTTATTACACACTTAAACATGATTTATTACATAAACTTCACTTGATACAACATAGAATATCAAGAGGTTTAGTGTCTTTGGGGATTATGATAATTACATAACAAATTAAAAAATGAAATAAAATATCTTTATTGAAAACATCCTTTACATGACTACTAAATTCCCTCGTACTTAGCATTGCATGGGATAACCTGAGGACATTCATAAGAAAAGGGTGATCTATAAAGCTTAGTAAGGGAATAATCATGGAATAACATGAGGAATAAATTATATGTTAGACAATAGGAATATCAATGGAGAACAAGAGAAACATTAACATAAAGTCATGATAAATCATGATAATCAAAACATGGAAATGTGACAACAACATTTAACATTATTTTAGCATGAGCCAAGGCTCATTGCACATGGAGCATGTGTAAACCCTCACTGCACTTGGATTAACATGAGTAAACCCTCATTTCACTTGAATTATCATGATTAAACCCTCATTTCACTTGAATTATCATGATTAAACCATCATTGCACTTAACTCATCATGCTACTAATATTTACCCAATGCATTGGAGCGCTATCAGGGCGCACCCTTCTTAAACATTTCATTTCATGCATAAGTATGCCACATTGATCATATAACATGGAATCAATCAACATCATAAGTTATTCCATGATTAAGTAATGTGGAATAAATACATGAAAGTTCCATTAAATATGTATATATTCATAAAGGTGAATACCTTTGATAAAGACATGGGTATGGTATTCACTACACAATGATCTTGGCTTGGAAAAACGCGGTGCAATTTCGGCAGCATAACGGCGTGACATAAGGATTCATGAAAATGGTTGATGAGAGAGAAAAGGGTGTCTCATCATATGTACATGAAATGGAAATTAAGGGGATCATATATATACATGTCCCAACAATATTAATGGAATTTATATGCATAATACAAAAGAATTACTTTGATGTAAAAGAGGAGAGAGAAATCCCTCATGGAATTTCAGTATGGTAATGGGTGTACATGGGAGGCATTAATGAGAGAAAAAGGGGTCTCCCATAATCCAATAATAAATAGGGAAGTATGAGGAAGGTGAAAAATCATACCCCAACATTTTTAATTGAAAATAAAAGGGCATAACAATATTAAAGAACTTGGATAAAAAGAGAAAATTACAAATCCCTTACTTGGAAGTGTGATCCCAAAGGCTTGGGAGAGGCTTGAGAGAGGCTTCTTGGGAGCTTGGGGATCCTTGGGAGGATTCTTGAGAGAGGAGGTCAGGGGTTTTTTGAACTCCAAAGGCTTTGAGTGAAGAGGAAGTGAGAGCTTGGGTGGGTTTATATAGGAAAGGAGAGGGAATTCTTTAATATTTAGGTTTGGGTCACCACACATTAAACTAATCAATACAACAAACAAGACCATGGTTTTTGCCCATGATTTTTTCCAAAAGGGAGTGGAAAAAAATATTTTATAAGTTAAATGGCCTAAATTCTTAAAATATTGAGGGTGCTTATGTGGAGGTGAGTCACACTCTCAAGGAAAACAATTTAAAAAGACAAAATGTTTTATAAGTCTTGGAGGGTCCACTAAAGCTTTGTAAAATAAATCAAACAAACCTAAAATCACATTATTTTAATGGTAAAACATATATTGTCCGAACATATCATTTGTATTATTTTATTACATCACTATTGGGTCATTATGATGTCATAAAACACATTATATATTTAAATGATGTTTAATTTTTACCCAAAAATTCCACTGTCTCAGAAAATTATGAAAAATTCACCGTTGGTCAACATCCTGATTCCAAAAATAATATTCATTTTATTTAAACAATTTTCTAAATATGTGAATTTTTACTTTTAAAATAAAAACCGACATTTATCGAAAATTCATGGGTTTTGACAAAAACGGCTTTCAAACCATAACAAAAATTACAATTGCATTCATAAAATTATATGATCATTTATATTTAATAAAAATTAATTTAATTATAATAATATTTTATTAAAATATTATTTAATTCAAAAAACCATTAATTCATCAAAATATATTTCTTAGTTGAATATTAACTAAAAATACTATTTGTGATTTAAAAACTATTTTATAAAGTAACAATAATAAAATGAATTCACATTCTTTATACAAAAATAATGTACATAGTCATAGTGATAGGGTATTGTTACATAACCCCTTATAACACCCTCATAAGACCAAAGGGTAAGGTGTGCGATGGTGACAAACTCTTAGGGTGGCTCGGATAACATCGCTCGGGTGGTAATCTCTATTAACTTTCATTTCTCCTGTAGTCAGTTCCTATCAAGCTTAATCTGTTCAAGCTCAGATTGGGCTTGGTCAAGAGAGAATCCCAATGACGCCACCTCCTTTTTGATCTCCAACAAATGGGCTTCGTATGGGGTAAGTCTACTAGATGAGGTCATCGCTTCCTTTTTCTGAGTAAATTGGATTTGTTAAAGCCCTATATTTATACTAATCATGTGATCACTATTCAACGGCTATATTATCAACGGTCACATTTCTTAATGGTATTTTAAAAATCCAAATCATAAAACCAAATAATTTCACAAAAAAATTTACATAATGAGACATTTAATTATATCAAGAGGGATTTCCATTAATGAAAGTTTGGGTCGTTACAATCTTCCCCCTTGAAAAAATTTCACCCTTGAAATTTCATTTTCCCACTCTAAAACAAATGTGGGTAACTCTACTTCATCACCTTCTCTAATTCCCACGTCGCTTCTTCAAACTTGTGGTTTCACCACAACACCTTAACGAGGGGCATTGTCTTATTTAGTAGAGCTTTTTCTCTACGATCTAAGATCTTCACTAGTTTCTCCTTTTAAGATAGATCATCCTCTAGTTGTACTACCTCTGAAGAGAGTACAAGTGAAGGGTCTGGTATGTACATCCTTAAGAGGGATACATGAAAGACATCATGTACTTTGGCCATGGTAGGTGTAATTACTAGTCGATAGGCCGCAACCCCGACACGATCAATAATCTTGAAGGGTTCGATATACCTAGGACTTAACTTCCCTTTCTTTAAAAACCTCGTGACCCTTTTCCATGGAGATATACATAGAAATACCATGTCTCCAACTTTAAACTCAAGTTCTCATCAATGGTTATCTGCATAACTCTTCTGTTTACTCTGGGCTGCCTTGATATGCTGCTGAATGGTTTTCACCTTCTACACCATTTCTTCAACCATTTCTAGTCCTAGCAGCTTACATTCACCAACTTCATCCCAACATGTCAGTGTTCTGCACCTATTCCCATATAGGACTTCATATGGTTCCATTTGGATGCTCGAGTGGAAACTGTTATTGTAGGAGAATTCAACCAGTAGAATATGTTGGTCCCATCCTCTTTTTAAGTCCATAGAACATGATAGTATCATATCTTCTAATGTCTAAATAGTTCCCTCATATTGGCCATCAGTTTGAGGATGATAGGTCGTACTAAAGTTCAGTTTAGTGCTTAGATCATGTTGGAGACTTTTCCAGAACTTCAAGGTGAATCTCATATCATGATCAGATACAATAGATAGTGGTACTCCATGCAGCCTTACCACTTATTTGATGTAAATCCATGCAAGTTGATCCAACGAGAAGACCTCTAGAATCACGATAAAGTTATTTGTCTTTGTAAGACAATCCACAATGACCCATATAGAATTGTTTCCTCTGGATTTCCTTGGAAGTCCAGTGACAAAGTCCATGGTAATGTTGTCCCACTTCCATGTTGATATGGGTAGTGATTGCATCATCCCCTTAGACTTTTTCCACTTAGCCTTCACTTGCTGACATACCAGGAACTTTGATGTATATTCCGAAATCTCCCTTTTCATATTGTACCACCAAAAGTTTTCTCAGAGATCTCGATACATATTTGTGATCCCCAGGTGAATAGAGAAGGTTGAGCTATATGAGTCATCCAAAAGCTCCTTCTTTATCTCTGGATCGGATGGTACACATAATCGTGACCCAAATATCACGATTTTATCCTTGTCAACTATGAACTCTGAGGATTTCCCATTTTTGATAGCTTCCACCATTTTCAGAATTTCCAAATCCTTTCTTTGAGCATCCTTTATTTTATCCAAAAGAGATGGTTGAGCAATAATTTGTGAAAGTATTGATGATGTTCCCTTATTTATGATTCCCATGTCCATCTTCATCAAATATAAGTAGATTGGATCCTTCTCAATTCTCATCAATGATAGAATTGTCGGGTCCTTTCTACTTAGAGCATCTGCCACCATGTTTGCTTTCCTAGGGTGGTAATGGATTGAGCAATCATAGTATTATATCAGCTCTAACCATCTTCATTGGCACATGATAAGCCTCCTTTTCAACTCCGTGAAGATTTATTCACATTCATCACTCCAAGAAAACTTTACTCCCTTCCGAGTCAGCTTGGTAAGAGAGTTGGATGATCGTGATAAATTTCTCACAAATCGTTGATAATATCCTCTTAATCCCAAAAATCTACAGATATCTGTTACCGATGTTGGCCTCGACCATCCCTCTATTGCATCTGTCTTAGAGGGATCCACATATACCCCATTACTTGTGATTATATGGCCTAATAATGAGACATCCTTCAACCATAACTCACACTTGTTGTACTTTTCATAAAGATTCTCCTTCTGCAAGGTCTCTAGTATAGTTTTTAGATACTCCTCATGATCCTCCTTGGTTTTGGAGTATATTAGAATATCATCTATAAATACTACCACAAATTTGTCAAGGTAATCTCTAAAGACTCTATTCATCAAGTCCATGAAGATTGTTGGAGCATTAGTGAGTTAGAAAGGCATTACTATGAATTCATAGTACCCGTATCTTGTACGAAAAGCAGTTTGGGGATATCTTCCTTCGTCAACTTTACTTGATAATATCCCGACTGCAAATCCACCTTGGAGAATTATGGTTCTCTACGCAGCTGATCAAACAAGTCATCAATTCATGGGAGAGGATACTTGTTCTTTATCATGATTTTGTTAAGATCACGATAATCAATGCAAAAGCGCATTGATCCATCCTTTGTCTTGATGAATAGGATTAGTGAACCCCATGGTGAAGCACTTGGGCATATAAACCCTTTATCTAGATTCTCCTGTAGTTGTTTCTTCAGCTCCACAACAGCTATTCTATACGAAGTCTTGGATATTGGCAACTCCCCAGGTATAATATCAATTAAGAATTCAACATCTCTTCTAGGTGGAAGATCAAGCAATTCCTCAGGAAACACATCGGTGAATTCCCTCACAATAGGCATGTCTTCAAGGATGGTTTCTTCCTTGGACTCAATTATCTGAGATAAATGTGCATGCTCATAGGACAGTAATATCCATTCTTGAGATAATGGAGCTAAAGAAGATTCATCCTCCTCCTTGCACTTGTACAGAATCAGAGGTCGATTATCCAAATGGAGAGTGATTTCCCTCTCATGGTAATTTATGTTGGATCTATATAAGGAAAGCCAATCCATGCCGAGAATTGCATCAAATTCCACCAGATGGAGTATGACGAGGTTCGATAGGAAGTTCAATTCACAAATTATGACAGGGGAGGAGTTATATTCATGGGATTCAATGATTTCCCCATTTGTTGTACTCACCTAAATCTTTACTTCTATGATTTGTGGTGGTGTTGTAATTGTTCTACTAAACTTTCGGGATATAAAAGAATGTGTAGAACCAAAATAAAAAATTAAGTTCTCTATTCTTGAATGAATAACTATCGTACCTATCACTACTTCATTGTTGGGGTTCACTTCAGTGGTAGTGATGGAAAAATCTCGCCCTTGCTGCCTTGGAGGTTGTGGGTTTCCTCCAAAAACCCTTGGCTTAGGGAACTGATTTTCAAAGTGCCCCAGTTCTTTGCAGTTGAAGCAATGAACAATGCGTTGAGGGTCGAGCGGAGCATTCCTCTCCTCTGTCGCAGTCACAGGTTTTTCTTGCTGACAGTTAACAGCTAGGTGCCCTTCTCTTCCACACCTAAAGCATTTCCTCATCCCCTTCAGGCAATTTTCAGGGTGCTTCTTTCCACGCCTTTAGCAAGTGGGGTGCTGGATCTTCTTAGCACTGTTGGATTTATCCATTGGACTGCCAGCATTGAAGTCCACCTTATGCTTCTTATCCCCATGATACCCTTGAGATTCTCTGATCTCTATTTCAACCTTGAGGGCACATCGGACAATTTCCTCATAGTTGTCAAAGTCACGGATCACCAGCGCTTTCCGTAGGATAGGTTTCATCCCACCAAAGAAGTGGTCAACCTTGTATTAAGGGGTAACGAAAAATCCAGAGGCATATTGTGCAAGACTTGTGAAGTTTTCCTCGTATGCTCCAAAATATTCTTCATATTTTTGATTGAGGTCAAGGAAGTCCCTTTCCATCTTAAGTCGAAGGGTGCATGAAAAATATTTATCGAAAAACATCTTCCAGAAATCCTTCCATTCCAAAGCCTCGATCTCCTCCTTAGGCTTCATATTTTTTATCAACATCCACCATTGATCAGCTTCACCCTCCATACGATAAGCATCCAGGAGAACCTTCTCTTGTTCGGAACATTGAATGATGGAGAAGATCTTTTCAATGGAGTTGATCCATTTTTCAGCGATTGAGGGATCAGATGATCCATTAAAAGTAGTAGGCCTTTGTCTCATGAAGCTCTCAATAGCGACTTGTTCTTTCTTGGGGGGGGGGGTTGAACGTTCCTCTTAACCCACAATTCTATTCAAGACTTGAGTTAATTGAGAGATTATCATGACAAAGTTCGTGATTCCTTCTCCCATTGGATTGGGCATCTCATTAGAACAATCATCACATTGATCTTCACATCGGCTGTTAGCTCGAGTCCTCTTATTATTGTCCATTGGCTGGAATAAAAATAAAGTTAGAGGTAACACATAAAGGGTAATCTAAAGAAAAAATGGATGATATATACATTAATTTTATTTCCTTAACTTATGAATCTATAGGCTTCAATATATGTTATCCATGATCTATATTTCAACGTATATTATTAGGGGCATTTTTTCCCTTAATAATGGTTTATAATAAGCTTGTGAATTTACCAAAGAATATCCCTTGGGAGTGTCATAACCAAGAGTGCAGAAAGGCTCATTGTCATGCACCAGTTATCATTTGAGTCTAGCTCAAAGCGGTGTTTTCAGGTTTTACCCCTAGGATACATCTGTGCCAGAGCCGCCTCTACCTGCTCGTATCCAGACAAGGATGTATTTGCTTGATAAACCATTTACTCAATACTCAACAATACTTAGGGGTGTTTTTATTATACTTATTATTTTATTTAAGTCTTCACTAGGGTTTTATAATCCTAATCCCAAAAATAACTAAACCTATCCTCTGATACCAACTATGACAACCCTTCTCTTTATTACACACTTAAACACGATTTATTACATAAACTTCACTTGATACAACATAGAAAATTGAGAGGTCTATTGTCTTTGGGGCTTAGGATCACTTAATAACAACTTAAAACATGAAATACAACATCTTTATTGAAAACTTCCTTTACATGACCACTACATTCCCTCGTACTTAGCATTGCATGGGATAACCTGAGGATATGCATAAGAAAAGGGTGAGCTATAAATCCCAGTAAGGGAATAAACATGGAATAACATGAGGAATACAGTACATGTTAGACAATAGGCATATCAATGGAGCACAAGGGAAACATTAACATAAAGGCATGATAAATCATGATAATCATAACATGGAAATGTGGCATGATAAATCATGATAATCATAACATTTAACATGATTTTAGCATGAGCCACGACTCATTGCACATGGAGCATGAGTAAACCCTCATTGCACTTGGATTAGCATGAGTAAACCTTAATTGACCTTGAATTAGCATGATTAAACTCTCATTGCACTTGAATTAGAATGATTAAACCCTCATTTCACTTGATGTATCATGATACTAATCTTTACCCAATGCATTGGAGCGCTATCAGGGCACACCATTCTTAAACATTTCATTTCATGCATAAGTGTGCCACATGAATAATATAACATGGAATCAATCAACATCATAAGTTATTCCACGATTAAGTAATGTGGAATAAATACATTAAAGTTCCATTCAATATGTATATGTTCATAAAGGTGAATACCCTTGATAGAGACATGGGTATGGTATTCACTACACAATGATCTTGGCTTGGAAAAACGCGGTGCAATTTCAGCATCATAACGGCATGATGTAAGGATTAATGAAAATGGTTTATGAGATATAAAAGGGTGTATCATCATATTTACATGAAATATAAAGTAAGGGGGTCATATAGATACATTTTCCAACAAGTTTAATGGAATTTAGATGCATAATACAAAAGAATTACTTGGATGTAAAAGAGGAGAGAGAAATCCCTCACAGAATTTTGGCATGCTAACGAGTGTACATGGGAGGAATTAATGAGAGAGAAAGGGGTCTCCCATAATACAATAATAAATAGGGAAGTATGGTAAAGGTGAAAAATCATACCCCAATATTTGTAATTGAAAATAAAATGGCATAATAATATTAAGGAACTTGGATAAAAAGAGAAAGGTATGAATCCCTTACTTGAAAGTGTGATCCCAAAGGCTTGGGAGAGGCTTGATAGAGGCTTCTTGGGATCTTGGGGAACCTTGGGAGGATTATAGAGAGAGGAGGACAAGGTTTGGTTGAAATCCAAAGGCTTTTAGTTAAGAGTAAGTGGGAGTTTGAGTGGGTTTATATAGGAAAGGAGAGGGAATTCTTTAATATTTAGGTTTGGGTCACCACACATTAAACTAATCAATACCGCAAACCAGCCCATGGTTTTTGAAAAAGGGGAGTGGAAAACAATATTTTATAATTCCAATGGCCGAAATTCTTAAAATATTGAGGGTGCTTATGTGGAGGTGAGTCACACTCTCAAGGAAAACAATTTAAAAAGACAAAATGTTTTATAAGTCTTGGAGGGTCCACTAAAGCTTTGTAAAATAAATCAAACAAACCTAAAATAAAATTATTTTAATGGTAAAACATATATTGGCTGAACATATCATTTATAGTATTTTATTGCATCACTATTTGATCATTATGATGTCATAAAACACATTATATATTTAAACGATATTTAATTTTTACCAAAAAATTTGACAATCTCATAAAATTATGAAAAATTCACCGTTGGATAATTTAGATGTCCTGATTCCAAAAATAATATTCATTTTATTTAAATAATTTTTAAATATGTGAATTTTTTACTTTTAAAATAAAAACTGACATTTATCGAAAATTCATGGGTTTTGACAAAAACGGCTTTCAAACCATAATAAAAATTACAATTGCATTCATAAAATTATATGATAATTTATATTTAATAAAAAGTAATTTAATTATAATAATATTTTATTAAAATATTATTTAATTCAAAAATTCATTAATTCATCAAAATAGATTTCTTAGTTGAATATTAACTAAAAATACTATTTGTACTTTAAAAAATATTTACAAAGTAACAATAATAAAATGAATACACATTATTTATACAAAAATAATGTACATAGTCATAGTGATAGAGTATTGTTCCATAACCCCTTATAACACCTACATAAGACTAAAGGTTAAGGTGTGTGGTGGTGACAGACTCTTGGGGTGGCTCAGATAACATCGCTCGAGTGGTAATCTCTATTAACTTTCATTTCTCCCATAGTTGGTTCTGCTCAAGCTTAATGTGTTCAAGATCAGCTTGGTCTTGGTCAAGAGCGAAGCCCAATGACGCCACCTCATTTCTGAGCTCTGATAAATGGGCTTCGTATGGGTCAAGTCTACTGGATGTGTCCATCTCTTCCTTTGTCTGAGTAAATCAGATTTGTTAAAATCCTATATTTATACTAATCATGTGATCACTGTTCAACAATTATATTAGCAATGGTCACATTTCTTAACAGTATTTTAAAAATCCAAATCATAAAACCAAAGAAGTTCACAAAACATTTTACATAATGAGACATTTAATTAGATCAAGAGGGATTTCCATTAATGAAATTTTGGGTCATTACACACCAGGAATTGCAATGAGAATTAATCATAAAAACTGGAAAACCAAAACAATATATATATTGATAAACATATAATATTGTTATTTTATGAAGAAAGAAAGTCAACCAAAGTCAGTAAACATCATAAATCATCAAAAAGTGATGCTAAGAAAATTGACCAACTATAGATAAATAAACCAATTAAAAATTCAAACTATAGTAAACATCATGCTTTTACTTCTAAGAAAAATAAATCAATTGAGAAAGGTACTGAAATCACATTAGGTTCACAGATGCAACCTTAATTAAATGAGGAAAAATCATATAATATGAGTAGAGATAAAATTTCTAAATGGAAATTTGAAGCTTACAGATTGGAAAAAATGTTCCCGGTACCCTGGAAATGAATGACAAACATTCACTCAAGTTTTTTAGTTTTTTATTCATGTTATCCTTTATATAGAGATGAAGATAATTAGTATGATTTAATGTTGGCATGGAGTCTCGAGACAGTGAATCATTGCATTCGACTGCATATTCAGTATTGAAGTCAGTCAAAAGATTTTTATACATGAATATATCGTTGTAATGAATGAGAAGCAGTCAATATAGGTGAGGAAAAAGAAACTTAGAAAGTTTTTTTAAGTGTATAGGGGGTAGACATTAGAAACCCAAAAAATGTGAAAAAAATGCGTTGAAAATAATAGCCCTTTCTTGTTCATAAAATGTGAAAAAACATGTTCATAATATTTATAAACTCTAGTAATAGTATAGTAAAAAAATAAAAATTTAAAAACTAATTTTAAAATAACAGAATCATGCATGTTTTTCAATTACATTTCAATTGCATGATAAAATATCAATCAATTTTTTTAGCCATTTAGTTTACATTTTCCTTCATACGGGTAACAGTTCATTATCTAAAAATACTTCCATTTGAAGGTTTGGGAAAATCTATTCAAAACATAGTAGTCAGTAAAATTTAACACACTAAACAAAACTAACATTAATGTCATATAAATGTGTATAGAACATTTAAAAAACACAACCTCACATGAAACTCTTATGGATGAAAGAAATAAATGTATAAATCATACTTGAAAACATAATTGCTCATCAAATTATCAATGAGGAATGAAATAGAACATAAATTCTCATAAAACTATTGAAGGGGGAATAAACTAAGTAACAAAACTGCTTGAAAATGAAGGCATGCACCCAACCAACACAAACCATAGTAAAAATATAAGTCCTAACAATTGGTTGAAGGTTCAAATGATGTCAACAAATTTTAAACCTTTTCCTTCTACTCAAATTCTCTTAACCCAAAATTTTTTTAAGGGTTTTTGGGCACATTTCATGTAAATTTATTGCATTATTATAAAATTATCAGAGGGAAAGTGATTTTAAGTAACATAACCTTGTAGTGTTTGGCATGAAAAGTAATGTTTAAATTGAATTGAAAGTAAAAATAATGTTAGGAATATATTTACTTTACTACTAAGGTCATGTCAAATTTCGAAAATATCACTCAATAATAAAGGTAAATTAATATTATTGCTATAGATTTTACAACACATAACTACTTTAAAATTAGAGCTTGTATAGTAGGAAATTAGAAAGAGAAAGGGAAAGGGAAGGTAGAAAATGCTACAAATCAAATGTAAGGAACTCATTTTTCACTTTTAATTACATTTAATAATAATGATTTCTCTTTAACATATACTCATGGGATGAAAATTCATTCCATTAAATGTAGTTACCTTCAGAAAATATATGTGGAGATGGTTGAGCAATGAAATGTACATGGGACTCCTAGCATGCAATCTTGATGCAAAGACTCATGGAGTAGTCTTGCTTTGGTTGACCCCACGAATGTGTTTCCTATGGAAGTAATTCTTGATGCCATCATGACTCTCTATAGCTTATAGCACTGGAAAATTCTCCCTTGTTAACACATCAAACTGGTGAATGCCTTTAACTTCAACAATTGCAGGGGTAACCGGTTTTAGTGCAAACCATGAATGGCAATGAGAGTTTTCAGAAGCAACCACAATTGAAGCAACCATGAATGGTAGTGAGAGTTATATTTTCTCTAGTAAATAAGCTCTAATATCATCTCCCTAGAAATTCAATACCTTTTCCATAAGAATAGATAGGTTCAATAATTTCTCAATCAGAAGGAATTAATATAAATATAAATTCAACTATTATAATGTCAACTAAACAATTCATAGCCTTAGCAGTTTTATGTGAGGATTTTACTCGAGGTTTTAGTTAACGAATAATGAAAAAAAAGCATTGAATGGAAACAAAACATGATATACGAGAATAATAGTGTTTTTGTCAAGAGATTAGTATGATGGATAGTAAAATTGAAGTCGTCGGCTAGTCACTTTCCTTTAGGAGAAGTAAAGCCATCTTTTACCTATAATGGCTAGTAAGATTGAAGGCTTCATGTATGTAAATAGCCCATCTATTCCACTAATATGCTTAGAATCATTCCTCATTGATAACAGAACAAACAATAGTTTATCCTGAATGGAAAATGAATGTAAATAAATCAAAAGAAGAATATAAATAAAATGATTTAAAGGAAAAGTATAAATAATTTTTCTATGTTATAAAATGTTTTAATTTCGTATATGCCAATTTTTTATCTAACAAAAACATTTGGGAATCTAGAAATGCATTTATAAGAAAGATCAAAATCCATAGAGAAGTAAAACTGCATTATCATGCTAATCCATAGTTTGAAAAATGAAAATTAACAATTCATATTTAACACTTACTATAATACTATTAAATTAAAGGAACACTAAAACTAATTATCAAAATACAGACCTTCATATTCAACAATTTATGTCCCTGTACACACAAAGATGATCTATATATTAAACCGCAATAGGCAATTAAGATTTCAAATTTTCTAATAAAATAACAAAGATATAGATGAGTCTTCAGTAAAGAGTTATGTGAGTCAATGTTTTAAAAAATTGTACCCTTCTATCAAGCTATCCAACTGCTTTAGGGCACACACTTATTTTTTTCCAACAACCACATGGAATCTAAGAAAAACTATTCAGAAAGATTAAATTAATGAAATCAAACACTGTTAAAACTAAAGGAAAATAATTTAAGATGTTAGAGTAATGGTATGGATTGGTGATTGAGACGATAATAGACCACGAGACTGTAATGGCTCTAGGAGGCTAAATAAAGAAAAACATTATGTTTTCTTCAACCAATAATGAAAAGAAAATATTAAAAGGATAAGAGTCCTAGGCCTGAATTCACAGCTAAGCGGTGAGCTATCCCACTTTCCCCAACATGAAAAGCATGATTAAATCCAGAAAAACTTAAACAAATAAGAAGATTGGATGAGATTACATACAAAGCAATCCAGGATTACCAGGTAACAACATCAACTAAACCATCACTTACCCATTCAAAAAATTGTTCTTCCATGTGATCCCGTCTCCTGATGAAAAAACGAATAAAAAAAGCAGGTATGGATTTACATATAAAACCATAATGAAGAGAGGCAGAGTCCAGCAAAATCTTTTAGGAGAAGCTTGAAAACAGATCAGGGCGGTCTCTCTTGAAAAGGAAATCAATCTACCAACCAGTTGAGTAAGAGAATCGCAAAGGATTATGACAAAATAATACGAAGTTCTCTAAATGATTTGTTTTCATATGAAACCAGAGTTGTGAATCACTGAAGATACCCTTTTTGATGACAAAGGTGGTGTTGACCAAGCCTGAATCTGGAAATTTTCTTCGGCATTGTTCATGGGTGTCTATCTCAATGGAGAACATGGTCCTAGATTCATTTGTATAGGAATACCTTGAATCACGCAACACTATTTAAATTATCGATTTCAACCAAGATTGACAAAGATGTTCAAATAATTGAATCCTGAGCACCGGAGATGGGATCTGGAGACTGTCGTTTGAGTCTTCATGATAATGTCTAGAAACCTAGCATGAAGATGAAATTCATTGAAAGTGTCGAGGGTAGTTGAGGAGGTAGAGGGAGCTGAGAAATGGGTTATCGAGCTGAGTCGTTAACTGATGCAGAGTTGCACGCCCTCCAAATGAGAGACGGTAGCACAAAAGCTTTTGAAAGGACCCTGAGTCGATTCCAACAGCATCTTCTTGACGAAGATTGAAATCCACTGCAATTCATGGTAGCTCCTATAGAATCTAAGGAGGCGGAGGATCCGTACGCGAAGCAGATGGAGGAGCAGGCGGACAAGCTGGAGGCAGCGAGGGTTGTTGTGGAGGTAGAGGGGGTCAACAACAGAGGCGCGAAACTTGGGTTTAGAGGAAGGAACCCAGAGCAGTGGTAGAAGGAGGAGAAGACTTGGTCAATTATGAAGCAAAAATCAGAGGTGAGGGGAGGAATCGTTTTTTAGTGGTAAATCTGGGATGGAGGAGTCGCGGCTGGAGAGGAGATTCGGGAACGAGAGGAGATGACGACTGGGGGGAGAGGGTGAGACGAAGGTTTTGAAACAGTGGTAAATGAAGAGGAAAATTGCGACGGGGGAAGAGGGTGAGGCGAAAGAATGAGGGAAGAGGGTTACGAGATAGTGGAGTGAGTTGATGTGGGAGTGACACGTGGCGGAAAAAATGTCAACTTTAGTAAAGATATAGATATAGATATATAGATATAGTTATAGATATTTATATATTTTAAATAATATTTATATTATAATAACTATATACATGTAAATATAATATATAAATATGATTTATATAACTTTTAATAAAAAAGTTATTATCAATTTTATTTTTATAATTTTATATAAAAAAATTATCAAATTTATATTAATAAAAATGTTTAATAATATATTTTATATACATTAATTACAAAATGTATATTGCCAACGAGCATGTACCCTAGTGGTTCAGGCTCCTGCTTGGCACCCAAAAGACCCAGGATCAAATCCGGGCTAGGGAGAATTCCCAAGTACTGTAGCAGTACTGTAGCAGTGACAGACTGTAGCAGCGACATCACTGTAGCGGCGGAGGGACTATAGTAGGGTACTGTATCGGCAGCGGTACTGTAGTAGGTACTGTAGATGTGTGTACTGTAGCAGTATTGTTCACCGAGAGGTCTTTTGGGGAAAAAATAGGGTTTCTAGCCCTGTATGCAGGCCACTTGGCCTTGGGACTTCGGACAATGTAATGATCACCCCCTACCCAGTTTAAAGAGTATTTGATTTAATAATAAATTGAGGGTTCGGTTTCAATCTTTTAAATAAAACAAAATGTATATATAATTAATATTAATATGATATATATGAAAGGTAAACTGGGGGGCGCCAGGTCAATCCGAATCCCGACCCCCTTTTGCTAGGTCGCCTGCTGTTCTCTTCCGTTTTCATTCATCTTTCAATTGTTCCTTGCGTTAATTCTGAAACTCGGTATTGATTCGGGTGCTTCCTGCTTCTTCAATCTGGATCTGTTATCGAAGGGAAAAGATGACGACAGTACCGAGTGATCCACCGAGTGATCCGGCGGATGGTGCTGCAAGATCCAATCTCCAAGGAACTACCGCCGGCGACGTGGAAGGGGAATCAGTTCCTTCCTATCCTACAAGTAGCAGAAATATGCACGATTTCCAAGAGAGCATTGGAGATGCCAAGAAGGGTGATGAGCGGCGACCAGAGGTGGATAACATCAGGCGTGTTAACGCGGAGTGCGGCCCGGAGAATTTTGAAGAAGGGCGCAAAATTCATCTTGATTCCCAGGTACAAGTAAAGGTTTATAAACGGAGGACATGGGGAATGTTCAAGGATCAGAAGCTTGCAGAAAATGGTAAGATGGGGTTTGGCCGTGGCGGTGGCTCTGTCGGTGAAGAAGACGGCGTTTCTGTAATGGGTTCACAGAAAATGATCGACATTAGTCCTGAGAAGCACGGGTGTAAACCGAAAAATGAGGTAAGTGTTTCAAATGATAGAGCTTACCCTACTAATGCGAGAACAAGTGTAGAGAATAATGATTTTGTCGGAGAAACGTATGAGAAGTTTTATAGAAATAATCCAAAAAAGCGTAGGGGAAAGCCAAAGAAGGTGCCTAATGCATTTGGAGATGATAACAAGGTAGTTGAGTTGCATGAGGAACCACAGATAGAACACACAGCTTCAAGTACAAGCAGTCAGAATCGTTATCCCCGAAGGCTCCCAACGAAACCAGCGGGGCAGATCGAGGTCAAGAAACTAAGAAGAGCACGGACTGATGTAAGAAGTGTCTTCCTTGCTCGTATTTGTTGGTTACTACTTCATTAATAGACGTTAACTTGTTTTCTCTGGTGCTCTTAAATTGAACAGGGCACGTCGATGATGTGCCATCAGTGCCAGAGAAATGATAAAGGGCCAGTTGTCAAGTGCAGAAATTGTCCAGCAAAGCGCTATTGTATCCCATGCATAAATGCCTGGTATCCAAAAATGTCGGAGGAGGCAATTGCTGAGGCCTGTCCATGCTGTCGGAAAAATTGTAATTGCAAAGCTTGCCTGCGTTCACCTGAATTACTTAAACGAGCTGAGGTAAAGAGAGTAGAAATGAGGGTGGATGAGAAAATTCTTCTCTCAAGGTATCTGTTAAAATTACTTCTTCCTTTCCTGAGACAGTTAAATGAAGAACAACTCTTGGAGAGGGAAGTAGAGGCAAAAATTCAAGGGGTTTCAGCATCTGATTTAAAGTTTGAGCCAGCCAGTTTATGTGACAATGAACGTGCATACTGCAACAATTGCAGAACTTCTATTGTTGACTTACACAGAACATGTCCAAATTGTTCTTATGACCTATGCGTAGCTTGTTGTCGGGAGATACGAAATGGAAACCTGAAAGGTGCTGAGGCTGGAGTAGTGATGCGCTTCATTGACAGAGGGTTTGGTTATTTGTTTGGTGAAGATTCAGATAGTTTTTACCCTCCAAGCACAAGATTAAGTTCAGAAGGTAAGCCTAGCTGTGAGGATCGGGTTAGGTCAGTTTTTTCATGGAAAGTGATGGATGATCAAAGCATTTCTTGTCCTCCTGAGGATATGGGTGGCTGTGGTTCTGGTACTTTAGAACTGAGGTACTTGTTGGGTGAAAATTGGATCTCACGACTTGTTGTGGAAGCTGAGGCAGTTGCCAGTGCTATTAATAAAATGGATATGCCTGGAATTTCTTCAGAAGGGTGCCCCTGTGCGTACTCTCAGTGTGTCATTGACTCGGGCACTGACAAGCTCCGGAGAGCTTCTTTTCGAGAAGATTCAAGTGATAATTTTTTGTTTACTCCTGCTGCCACGAAGCAGCATGATGATCTGAAACATTTCCAGTGGCATTGGAGCAAAGGTGAGCCTGTAATTGTGAGAAATGTCCTTGAAACCGCTTCTGATTTGAGCTGGGAGCCAATGGTCATGTGGCGTGCGTTCCGTCAGATTACTAATCTGGCACATTCCCAGCATTTGGCAGTCAAGGCCATCAATTGCTTGGATTTTTGCGAGGTAGAAATTAATATTCATCAATTTTTTATGGGGTATTCCGACGTTTTTTATCACAAAAACAACTGGCCCGTCATATTAAAGTTGAAAGATTGGCCGCCTTCAAATCTTTTTGTGGAACGCTTACCACGCCACGGTGCTGAATTTTTCAAATTCATACCTTTTAAGGAGTACACACACCTGGATTCTGGTTTTCTTAATATTGCTGCGAAGTTGCCAAAAAATAGCCTGAGACCCGACATGGGACCAAAGACCTATATTGCTTATGGACTCACTCAAGAGTTGGGGCGTGGGGACTCTGTGACCAAGCTTCATTGTGACATGTCCGATGCGGTAAATATTTTGACACATACTGCAGATTTGAAGCTTAAACCTGGCATACTTGGTGTGATA
This sequence comes from Viscum album, assembly GCA_963277665.1. Classification (NCBI taxonomy): domain Eukaryota; kingdom Viridiplantae; phylum Streptophyta; class Magnoliopsida; order Santalales; family Viscaceae; genus Viscum; species Viscum album. The sequence goes on from OY728126.1 coordinate 2,084,059,468, forward strand.
GAAAAGATCAAGAAAAAGCAAACTCTGCAGGATCAAAGAGAACTCTTTGGGTCTGTACATGGCGGGGAAGGATTGGCACCAGAGAACAAATCAGAGTTTGCAGTGGACTCCACTGACCCTCTGTTGGATTCAAATGGAGGGGCACTTTGGGACATTTTTCGCAGGGAGGATGTGCCCAAGCTGCATGAGTATCTGATGAAGCACTTGAAGGAATTCAGGCACGTCCATTGTTCTCCTGTAGAGCAGGTTGCTCATCCTATACATGACCAGACTTTCTATCTGTCAGTGGCCCATAAAAGAAAGCTCAAGGAGGAATTTGGAATTGAGCCGTGGACGTTCGTTCAGAACCTTGGAGAGGCAGTTTTCATTCCGGCCGGCTGTCCTCATCAAGTCAGAAATTTGAAGTCTTGCATTAAGGTTGCGTCGGACTTTGTGTCACCTGAAAATGTTGGCGAATGCATCCGCATCACGGAGGAGTTCCGGGCACTTCCTCAAAATCACATTGCCAAGGAGGACAAGTTAGAGGTGAAGAAAATGCTTGTCCATGCCATGAGCAATACGGTGACGTTTTTAAAGGATCCCAAGGGAAAAGCGGGTGGGAAAGATGATTGGTTGAACCAAGGACATGGCGGGAAAGCAAAGCGGAAGCGCAAGTGAAATGCCAAGGCGTGCCTTTTGGATGGTTGTGTGCTGCCTTGGCCGCATCTTTTTGTTTTTTTTTTGTCCCCTCGTGCGTGACACGTATATCTTTTTGAATGACCGTAGGAATATATTAATATTTTATTTAGATAATTATATAAATATACAAATGAATATATATATTTAAATATGTGATCCATATTTGAATTTATATATTTATATTTATATTAAATTATTTAAAATATATATACATGTGTTTGTATATATATGTAAGCATATCTATGTTTGTGGATGTGTGTGCTTATGTGTATGTGTCTGTATGTGTTGTGTTGTGTTGTGTGCGTGTTTTGTGTATGTGCATGTTTATGTGTGTATGTGTGGGTTGGATATGTGCATATGTATGTGTATGCATGTGTGTGTGGATGTACATATTTATCTATGTGTGTGTGTGTGTGTGTGTATACAGGGATGACCCACAGGCAAGCATTTGAGCTTGGGCAACGCCGAGGGGCAACAAAAAATCACCTCTAACCCTAAAAATTTCAGTCCCACATCTACAGCGCTGCTCCTCCCGCTCGCTTCGCCTTGTTGCACCCTCGCTCATCCTCGCCTCATTGTCGCCTCGCCTCGTCTCGCCTCGTGTCTCCTCGCTGCCTCACCTCGCGGGGCTCGCTGCACGCTATTCCCTCCCTCCCTCCCTCCCCTGCTCGCCTCACCTCACCATGGTGTCGGTCGGTGTGTGCGCCTCCTCCTCGCCCTTGCTTTCGGCAAACGACCCCCTCCCCTCCCTTCCAATTTGATGCTGCCCATGTAGGTATAGGTTTTTTTTTTGTGTTTGATAGATAATTCTTCAATAATTTTTAATTTTTAATTTTATTAATTGTTTTGTTTAATTTTTAGGAATTGTGTGAATGAATTGCGGATTGATCGGGTCTTGTTCGTGTCAATTGCAATCTGTCCGTCTCAATTTCAATTCGATATTTGATGTTCATTGGTAATTGGGGTTTTTTTTATGATCAATTTTGGTTATCATTTTATTTATTTATATTAATTGTTTTGTTTGATTTTCAGAAATTATTTGAATTATAAATTCACCGTTGTCTTGCTCGTCTCGATTGCAATTTGTGTTTTGTCACTAGGCAATTAGTGTTTTTATAATCTTTTTTAATTAACTTTTTTATTTTTATTTTTATTTTTATTAATTGTTTTGTCTAATTTTCATAAATTATCTGAATTACGGATTCAACGGTGACTTGTCCGTCTCATCTGTAATTTCCTCATCTGAATTGCAATTGTGATTTATCCATAAGCAATTAATGTTTTTATAATCATTTTTTAATTATAAATTTTATTTTATTTTATTTTATTAATTATTTTGTTTAATTTTTATATTTTATATAAAACGATGAATTCATTGTTGTCTTGGCCGTCTCATTTCAATGATAAATTTTCTACTTTTAAATAATTGTATTTATTTATTTTTGATATATTTAATAACAGTTTGAGTTTATAGTTGTCTAATTTTAGTTGTGAAATGTATTAATTGATTTATATTTGTTTTTTTGTTAGAGAAATAGTCATATAAATTGTTAAATATTAAATAAAAAATCAATTAGTTGGAATATATGATTTTTTTTGAAAGGCGGCTACTTTAATATGTTACAACTCTAAATGAATTATAATTTAGAACTTGCAGGTACTATAATGAAGATGATTCAAAATTCTGAATCTCAAAACAGAAAATCAAGTAAAGAAAGAATGAAATGAAAAAATCACCAGTGGGTTCGATTTCTAAATTATTTGCTGCAAGAAATGAAAACGAGAGTTCATCTGTTCAATTTAACGATCAATCTCTTGGCGACATTGTTTTGAAGTGAATGAACAATCTGCAGAGGAACCCCTGATTCAAAGTGTTGATATGATAAATGAAGGTGTGGATGTGGATTATAAGGAGGATGACAATGAAAATATTATTCATATGATTCATGGTCTTGGAGATCAAAACATGATTGACCTTGAAAAAGATATGATCCAAGATTATGGGAAAGTATCAATGATGTTAAGAGAATTTTGTTGGTTCGGTGTGGCCCGATTAAAATATTAAAAGAAGATAATGCATTTCCTAAGGAAGTCGGTTGTGGGAGACACTTTACTTTTAATCATTAATTTTGTCTACTTCCTAATGATGAAAAACAATAGAGGAAGTGACTTGTGTATTCTAATGAGTTGGATAAGGTATTTTGTTTTTGTTGTAAATTATTTAAGTCGAAATCAAGGAAAAGTGCTTTAATCAAAGGAGGATCTAATGATTGGCAAAACCTTCCAACAAGGCTTAGGGAGCATGAGAGAAATTTTGAACACATTGCTAATGTTGTGAAGTGGGTGGACTTGCACGGAGGACTTGAAAATAAACAAACAATTGTCACATCGAGAGTACTAGAACTATAAGAAGACAAACACCCAAGTTAAGAAATGCATTGGTTGAAATTGTCAATCTTTCTAAACATGATGATGTTGTGATGTTGGATGCTAAAGAATTGTTTTCCAATGCATTAGAGAATTTCGATTTCATCGTTAACTCATGCATTTGGTACAAAATTTTAGATAAAGTCAATTATATCGGTAAAATCCTTCAAAGGGAAGAGATGAATATCGAAGATGCAAGTACAAAAATAAGAGCTGATTTTGTTCTTTGAAGAACTTCAAGCAGAGGGTTTTGAAGGTTTAATAAATGAAGTGAAAGAACTTGCACTCAAAGTTGGTATTGATCCAATATTGGAAGAAAAAAGAGTTGTTCGTAGGAAGAAATAATTTGATGAGGATGTGGAAGATAATGCTATTAGAAATTTGTTTATGGAGAAAAAATTTAAAACAAATTATTTCCTCCAAAATATTGATCAAGCTCTTATGTCATTGAGGGAACATTTTATACAATTTGGACACTTTGATGAAATATTTGGATTTTTGTTGAAGGCAAATTTTAGAAATATTTCTGAAAAACAATTGAAGGAACATTACACTCAATTTCAATGTTTTTTGAAACATAATGAACATAATAATATTTGTGGGGATGGATTATTTCAAGAGCTCAGATATTTGAAGTCAATATTTCCAAGTGAACTGATAAAATCAATTCATATCCTTGATTTTATTAAACCTTATTGGAGAGATGGGGGGTTTCAAATGACATGGGTGGCATATAAAATTTTGTTGACTGTACCCGTTACAGTTGCATTAGCAGAGAGAAGTTTTTCTAAGCTAAAGTTGATCAAAACCTATCTTTGGACTACCATGTCACAAGAGAGATTATGCGCATTGGCAATGATTTCAATTGAAAATGAAATTTTGGATAGTTTGAATTATGATGAGTTGATTGAAGAATTTGCATCAATAAATGTAAGGAGAAGTGTTTTCCTTTGAATTGGATTATAAAGTACCATAATCAAGTTCGTGAAGTGTTGTAACATGCTCTGGTATGTCATGATCTATTTCTTTATACTTTTTTTATTATATTTGAATTGGATTATTTAATATGTTTGATTAATAATTTCTATCATAATTGCAGCATATGAATCAAATTTTAGCATTTGAGGACATGTGTTAAACAAATATAGGTGTTGCTTTCTTCCAAAAAAAATTCAATTCTTGATTTTTATATGAAGTTTGCTTCATGGTTTTACACCAACTGGTAATATTTTTGACTATTTAAAAGTGTGTTTTTGAATTCAACTATTATGTTATTTTAAAATTGTGGGTTCAAATTTTTATAGGTTTAGAAGAAGAAGTGAGTGATTAAGATGAAGATGCGAATGATTCATTCTTTTTTTCAAAGGCTTAACAAGTCAGTTTTTACAAATTTTAATGCCTTTTTTGATTGGTTTTGAAGTGGTTTAAAATGTTACAAAGTGTATAGTTTTTTTGTTTTAGCAAAAAGGGTTGTTTTGCATTGTTTATATACATAGAAGACTGAAGTTTTTATACGATTTAAATCCTTTTTTTACATTCCTTTTTAGTATTTTTTCAAGCAACATAGGTGTAGTTTTAAATATATATTTTTGTATTGTTTTTTTACTTTTTAATATTATGCGGGCCAACATATGAATTGGCCCGCATGTGGACTGAATTGTAATTTTTTTGAAGTTCACATGTAACGTGGGCTTAAATGGATTATAATTTTAAGTCTGAAAAGTGTGAGTTTTGATCTGATTTGCTTCAGCTTACTCCTCTAACCATCCATATTTTAAGGGCAACATTTTTATAATTTGTCTCGGACAACAAGATTGTCCAGGACGATACTGTATGTATATGACATGTGTATATGTGTATGTATACATATGTCTATATGGAATGTGTATGTGTATATAGTATGTGTATGTTTGCGTATGTATGTGTATGTATACAGACATGTATGTAATTGTATGTATGTGTATGTGTATACATATGTGTACATGTACGTGTATGTGCATATATATGCATGTATGCATATGTATATGTATGTGTATGTATGTGTATGTGTATGTGTATGTGTATGTGTATGTATGTGTATGCGTATGTATATAAATATGTGTATGTGTATTTGCATGTATGTATACATATATATGTATATGTGTATGTATCTGTGTATGTGTATGCATATATGAATGTGTATGTGTATATGTATGTGTACGTGTATGTGTACGTGTATGCATATATGTGTATGTGTATGTGTACATGTATGTATGTGTGTATGTGTATGTGTATGTGTTGTATGTTTATGTAGTGTGTATGTATGCATATGTATGTGTATGTATGTGTATGTATGTACATGCACATGCATGTAACTGTATGTATGTGTATGTGTATACATACGTGTATTTGTATGTATATACATATGCATGTGTATGTGTATGTGTATGTGTATGTGTATGCACATATGTGTATGTGTATGTGTGTAGATATATGTGTGTGTACATGTATGTGCATGTATGTGTACATGTATGTGTACATAAGCATGTATATGCGTATGTATGAGTGTATGTATATATGTACATGTGTATATGTGTATGTGTATGTATGTGTATGTGTGAAAGTATGTCTATGCGTATGTATGTGTGTAAGTTTGTTTATGTAGTATGTGTATGTATGCATATATATATCTATGTATATATGTGCTTACACGTGTCCGTAATTTTATGCATGTGTATGTATTTGTGTACTTGTATGTGTGCGTGTATGTGTGTGTGTATGTCTGTTTGTATGTGTATGTGTATGTGTATGTCACTACTACAACTTGACCTTTTATCAGCGCTAAAAACCGACATTAACAGCACTAGAAAAGCGCTATTAATGCCGACGTAGATAGGGGGTCCCCTTTATCAGTGCTAAAAAGAGCGCTGATAAAGGACCCCCTTTATTAGCGCTGATAAAGGTCTCCTTTACCAGTGCTTTTCAGTGCGCTGATAAAGGGGACCCCCCTTTATCTACGTCGACATTAACAACACTTTTCTAGCGCTGTTAAAGTGGTGCCTTTATCAGTGCTATCTTGAGCGCTGATAATAGGGCCCTTTATCAGCGCTCAAAAAAGCGCTGATAAAGGCACATTCCCCTGCACCTACACAACCAGCACCTGCACACCTGGACAAAATAGCACCTGCACACCTGCACAAAATAGCACCCACACATAATATTTTGATAAACAATGCTATATACATTTACTTAACATCATGAATACAAAAAAAAAACAGACTGCTATATACATTTCAAACAATTTTTTACATGGTTACAATTACAATTATCCAACAACAGATATAAACATTAATGTTTCATCCTTTGATATCCGTGATCCTCTCTCAAAAATTGTCGTCCACGGTATTTGTTGCCGAACAAAGCATCCGAACTCAAGGAAAAAAATCACCTATATAAGAAAACAAATATTATGTTAGTAATACAATAATGAAATAAATTAAAACATTAATATGAAAGAATACATTAATATGGAAATGTGAAACTAAAATATGGAAATGATAAACTCAAATGTTTTCATTCTGATAACAACGAAAGAGAATAATGTAAAATCAATATGTTTTTGGATGATTTATCTTATTTAATAAATACTGATTCTTTATCTAATGAAAAGCTTTACAGGTCACACCATGTGTCGAATTGAGGTGCGGTTGATTCGTACACGTCACAAATGACTCATGGATCGTTGTCCTAAAGTATCAAAACAATCCGAATGTGTTTGCTCGGTTTGTCGCATGTCACTTGTGATGTTTTCAAAAGTTAATGTCAATTTCAAACTGATATCAGACACTTTTAGCCATACCGGTCACACCGTGTATCAGATTGAGGTGTGGTTGATTCATACACGTCACAAATGACTCATGGATCATTGTCTTAAAGTATCAAAACAATCCGAACGTGTTTGCTCGGTTTGCGGTATGTCACTCGTGTTGTTTTCTAAAGTTAATGTCAATTTCAAACTGATATCAAACACTTTTAACCATACCGATCACACTGTACGTCGGATTGAGGTTAAATCAATTCGTACACCTCAAAAATGACTCATGTATCATTTTCCTAAAGAATCAAAACAATCCGCGCGTGTTTGCTCGGTTTGCCGTATGTCACTTGTGTTGTTTTCTAAAGTTAATGTCAATTTCAAACTGATATCAGACACTTTTAGCCATACTGGTCACACCGTGTGTCAGATTGAGGTGAAGTTGATTCATACATGTCACAAATTACTCATGGATAGTTCTACTAAAGTATCAAAACAATCCGAATGCGTTTGCTCGGTATTCCGTATGTCAGTAGTGTTGTTTTCTAAAGTTTATGTCAATTTGAAACTGATATCAGACACTTTTAGCCATACCGGTCACACCGTGCATCGGATTGATGTGCGGTTGATTTTTACACGTCAAAAATGACTCATGGATCGGTGTCCTAAAGTATCAAAACAATCCGAATGCGTTTGCTCGGTATTCCGTATGTCAGTAGTGTTGTTTTCTAAAGTTAATGTCAATTTGAAACTGATATCAGACACTTCTAGCCATACCGGTCACACCGTGCGTCAGATTGAGGTGCAGTTGATTCTTATACGTCAAAAATAACTCATGGATCGTTTTCCTAAAGTATCAAAACAATCCGAACATGTTTTCTTGGTTTTCCGTATGTCACTTGTGTTGTTTTCTAAAGTTAATGTCAATTTGAAACTGATATCAAACACTTTTAGGCATACCGGTCACACCGTGTGTCGGATTGAGGTGCGGTCGATTCTTACACCTCACAAATGACTCATGGATCATTTTATTAAAGTATCAAAACAATCCGAAAGTGTTTTCTCGGTATTCCGTATGTCAGTAGTGTTGTTTTCTAAAGTTTATGTCAATTTCAAACTAATATCAGAAACTTTTAGCCATACCGGTCACACCGTGCGTCGGATTGAGGTGCGGTTGATTCGTACACATCAAAAATGACTCATATATCATTCTCCTAAAGTATCAAAACAATCCGAATGCGTTTTCTCAGTATTATGTATGTCAGTAGTGTTTTTTTCTAAAGTTTATGTCAATTTGAAACTGATATCAGACACTTTTAGCCATATCGGTCACACCATGCATCGGATTGAGGTATGGTCGATTCTTACACATCAAAAATGACTCATGGATCATTGTACTAAAGTATCAAAACAATCCGAATGCATTTTCTCAGTTTTCCGTATGTCAGTAGTGTTGTTTTCTAAAGTTTATGTCAATTTGAAACTAATATCAGACACTTTTAGCCATACCGGTCAGACCGTGCGTCGGATTGAGATGTGGTTGATTTTTAAATGTCAAAAATGACTCATGGATCATCGTACTAAAGTATCAAAACAATAGGAATGTGTTTTCTCAGTTTTCCGTATGTCACTTGTGTTGTTTTCTAAAGTTTATGTCAATTTTAAACTGATATCAGACTCTTTTAGCCATACCGGTCACACCGTGCATCGGATTGAGGTGCAGTCAATTCGTACACCTAAAAAATGACTTATGGATTGTTTTCTTAAAGTATTAAAACAATCTGAAAGTGTTTTCTCGGTATTCCATATGTCAGTAGTGTTGTTTTCTAAAGTTTATGTCAATTTGAAACTGATATCAGACACTTTTAGTCATACCGGTCACACCGTTCATCGGATTGAGGTGAGGTTGATTTGTACACGTCAAAAATGACTCATGGATCATTTTCCTAAAGTATAAAAACAATCCAAATGCGTTTGCTTGGTTTTCTGTATGTCACTTGTGTTGTTTTCTAAAGTTAATGTCAATTTGAAACTGATATCAGACACTTTTAGCCATACCGGTCACACCGTGCATCAGATTGAGGTGTGGTTGATTTGTAAACATAAAAAATGACTCATGGATCATTGTACTAAAGTATCAAAACAATCCAAATGCGTTTGCTCAGTTTTCTGTATGTCACTTGTGTTGTTTTCTAAAGTTAATGTCAATTTCAAACTGATATCAGACACATTTATCCATACTGGTCACACTGTGTGTCAGATTGAGGTGAGATTGATTCATACACATCAAAAATGACTCATAGATCGTTTTCCTAAAGTATCAAAACAATCCGAATGTGTTTGTTTGGTTTTCCATATGTCACTTGTGTTGTTTTCTAAAGTTAATGTCAATTTCTAACTGATATCAGACACTTTTAGCTATACCGGTCACACCGTGCATCCGATTGAGGTGCGGTCGATTCATATACCTCAAAAATGACTCATGGATATTTTTCCTAAAGTATCAAAACAATACGAACACATTTTCTTGGTTTTCCATATGTCACTTGTGTTGTTTTCTAAAGTTAATGTCAATTTCAAACTGATATCAGACACTTTTAGCCATACCGGTCACATCGTGTGTCGGATTGAGGTTCGGTTGATTTTTACACATCACAAATGACTCACAGATCGTTTTCCTAAAGTATCAAAACAACCTGAATGCGTTTTCTTGGTTTGTTGTATGTCACTTATGTTGTTTTCTAAAGTTAATGTCAATTTCAAACTGATATTAGATACTTTTAGCCATACCGGTCACACTGTGCGTCAGATTGAGGTGAGGTCGATTCATACACCTCAAAAATGACTCATGGATCATTTTCATAAAGCATCAAAACAATACTAATGCGTTTTTTTGGTTTTTCATTTGTCACTTGTGTTGTTTTCTAAAGTTAATGTCAATTTCTAACTGATATCAGACACTTTTAGCCATACCGGTCACACCGTGCGTCGAATTGAGGTGTGATTGATTCGTACACGTCACAAATGACTCATGGATCGTTTTCCTAAAGTATGAAAACAATATGAATGCGTTTTCTTTGTTTAAATTTTGTCAGTAGTTCACAAGAGTCTCTCATTAAGTTATTCTTTACTAGAAACTCAAATCATTTCTAAAACCATTTTTCATAATCTAAGGATATGAAACATAAGAAAGGGTAATCATAGATTCTCAATAAGTGTAAACAAGGGAGATATCAATGATCATATAAAGATAAAATAAGTAGTAGTAATTCACCTTTATTGTCCTATTTGTTTACATTCTTCCATCAGGTTCGCTGCCCATTCATTTCTAAACACATCTATATCATCTTGTGAATATGAGTTTTTGCGACAATCATAGTAGTACTGAAAAAATATAAATACACAAAGGATTAATAAATATTTTAAAGAACTAGTAATTATTTTAAAAAATACCTCTTCAAGGATGCTAGTTTGTTCATGAAATATGATCTCTTTCATAAATTTACAAACATAATAACCGCAATCCTTTCCATTTTTTTTGTTTCAGACACTGCAGAAACATCGAGAAAAATAAGTAATCTGTTTTGATATGTATTTGGATAGTGCAATATAATTATATATACCCTTATACTTGTCCATTTGTAGATCTTGTGCGCCTTGTTGTCCTTAGACCCTGGATTCATTCCAGCCTTTAGACGATATTCATACACCGCCCTATCATAATAGAATCCTCATTAAAAGATAATATAAATTATATAACTAGATATTTATTTCTAAAATGTTGGATCTAGTGTATTAAAAATTGACAATCGCCATCATCTGTGGTCAGTTTGTTGGATATCCATGCAGTGAATCTAGAAAATAAATCTTTGGAGTATCCAAATTGACTGCAATGAGCATCCAATGCTGCCTAAAAACACAAGGAATAAGTAATGATAAAAATGAAAATATAATTGATATAATTAAAATGTATAGTTTTAACCTTGCAACGTTGGTATTAAAAATATCCCGTTAGTCGTAATTTTTCATTGAAACGTTCTGAGCAGGTTTGACATTAATTCAGCTTGAAAATCAAAATCTATTTCTTTTTGTTGTGCAGACATGGTGTGAGGACTAACGAGTCCAAATTTGTATTCACAGGAAAATCCCTTCAATTGTTTTTCACATATATGCCTACAAAAAATATGAAATGTATTTAGCCATAATTATCATAGTATATCAGTTTCTATAAAATCAAATCATGAAAACATACCTCATGTATACATTTATAACTGAGGTGCCTAGCCAGTCGTATGTGATGATTTCAGCTACAACGTCAGCACTAATGAAATCTAATGTTTCCTCTCCATACATATCTTTCTCACAAACAATTGTGTGATTATTTCCACCTTTTATTTTCTTATCCACATGAGCTTGCAATGATATTAAATGTGGATATAGAACGGGTGGGGTGAAGGTGCCCTTAGTAAATCGTTTTGATCGGTTGGTTGATCCTTTTGAGCCGTTATTTAATTTTATCTCCTTCCTTTTGTCCTTCTATAATAACATTCATCATTTTAGCCCTTTTCTAATTAAATGTTAAAGGTTCTGCTTGAAAAATGAATTGTAAATGAAAACCTCCTGGTCAAAATATTTTTTTACAAGATTCAACGGCCATGCAACGAATGTTCCAACAACTTTTTCCACCATATGAATGTCATCATCATCATTTGTAACGGGTAGCTCGGTGCTCGGATCATGATCTACGTTAATCGGCACTTTGACATGACCAGTTGGAAGTGGTCTGGAGTGTAGCGTGTCATTCTGCATATTGAACACCGTAGCCCTCACTACAAGGCGATGAGTGGGAGTTGACAAATATAAATCACAATCATTTTCACCCTGTAGAATATCATTACAAGAAATGTATTAGTGTCTATGTGATTCACATTTCACAGAAACAAATATTATAACATTGATTACCTAGGTTAAGTCAAGTCTTTGAGGGGAATGGCTCACCTCAAAGCTGGTGGGGGTGGGGCGAGTTGTTCTTGAGTTGTTTCTTCTCTTCGCCTCTCCCCCATCAAAGTTTATAGCAACTCTCCCTGACTTTGAAACTTTTCTTCAAGGGTAGCTAGTCTATCTCTCATCATTTTAATTTCTTTATTTTGTTCCTCCTCTTGTTTTTTTTTTGAAAATATGTCTGGGGTGTCACCCCAAAACCTACACCTCTAACGTGGCCATACTGTTCTAACTATTTCAAGGCCACTAAAAGTATGTCCGCATCTGGTGCGGGTGTTGTTGATTCCTGTGACAATATCAAATAGAAAATATGGAAAAATAAGTAATCATCATTATGTAATAGTAATTTAAAGCAAAACAAATTTATATTATGTCATACTTACACATGTTTCCCACACTTTTTGTGTATTTTCATCTACCAGTTTCTCCTCTTTATTAACACGAGCCTCCTTCCATAGCACATGGCGTGGGATAGAAGTGGCTTGGGATTTTGATTCATCAATCTGCATATAAACAGAGAAACATGGTTATAGTTCTGTTTTATGACACATAAAAGTATTATGGTAATTTTAAAATATGTACCAATTGTTTTTCAATTGAAGCGTACCCCAGCCTTGCTTTATGGTAGGGGTACGCTGGTTTTGCTGCTCGTTCTCTATTTTCAGCACTCAGTTGCTGTTTTATAAATAAAAAACTGTCAATCAAAGTGATGAATACAAGCAATGTTAAACAACGTGTTACCAAACACAATGTACCTGAAAAGTATGCTCCGCACGACGGTTGAAAAATGCATCCCACGCTCCTTGGGATATCAAGTGTACATAAAGAGGAAGAGGGTGCGGCTTGATTTTTCCTTCAGCATCTTTCAGATGACATTTTTTTAAAATGGTGTGAAATCCTCTATGAACCCTTACTGCCAGTCTTAATACATATTCTTTGTGCAAGACATCTACTATAAATGCACTCTGCAAGAGATGAGGTAGAGTTAGTCAATATTTCAGTATTTTATTTTATTTTATTTTAATAAATTAAATAAATGATATCGTAATGTTACTGTAATCTCTTCCCACATTAATGTTTTCATCCCGCTGACAACATGGTGCCACGGATCTATATCAATCGGTACGCGTTGACGAGTGAAGATTCCAGTGTAGCTACTAAACATGGCTTTTTTGGGGTTTACATACTGGCCTCGCGTATTCCATCCCACCTTATATTTGATGCCTTTTTCTTTTACCTTAAGGATTTTGGCTAAAACTATCAAACTACGGTGCACCTGTTTTTTTTTGTGCCGTTGGGGTTTCATTGCCTACTATTTCCTTGATTTATGCATCATCATTATGTTCCTCCGAAGTGCTAGCATCGGCACTGGGACCAGCAACAACAGGTTGAGAAACCTGTTGTACCTCAGATGTGGGACCAGTAGCAACAGGTTGAGAAACCTTTTGTACCTCAGTAGTGGGACTAGCTACAACTGGTTGAGAGACCTATTGTACCTTATCAGTGGGACCAGCTGCAACAAGTTGAGAAACCTGTTGTGTCTCGGGATTGGGTGCATCAGCAGGTGAAGAAGTCATTATCTGCAGAAGTGGTTTACCATTTAATTTAGATCACATAAAAGTAGCATCGAACATATAATAACATAATGTAACACAATCTATATTACAATAAAAAAATAATCTGATTATTGAACTCTCTTTTTTTAAAGGCTGAAGGGATTTGACCCCTCTATCGACTATCCATATCCCTTCATTGTGGTCTCCTCTGACATACGAAATGTCATCTACATTGGGACCACTGTGAAATTATTGCGAAGTCCCAATGAAAGGGTCATCCTCCAATGAATTTTCATCTGACCCTTCAGTTGTTTTGGTCGATAACAGAACAATTGACCAATTTCAGTTTGTGGGATCTGGAACATAAAATACTTGCACTACCTGTGATGCCATTATAAACAGTTCATCTTTCTCCCCTTCCTTACTGAAATCAACTTTCACAAATCCCAATTCATCTATTTTAACAACAATCCTGTTATCAACCCACTTGCATTGAAAAATCGGAACTTGGAATTCCGTATAATCCAACTCCCATATTTGTTTGATGATGCCAAAGTATGATATATTCGCATAAATTGGATTTCCGTCCTTAGCACCAGAAACATGCATCGCTTTATCCACAAGTGTAACCCCACTATTATGCATGCTACTGTCTTCATCATGTTCATTATTATAAAATGTATAACCATTAACTACATAATCATTGTAAGATAATACATACACACTTGGTCCTTCGGCTAGCCATCGAAGTCAGTCTGAAATTGACTCTGGATTTTCATCTGACTTCTTAAAAATATGGTCCCAAAACCATCCTATAAACTGTCGATTATGTGTATCTGATATCCAATTTTCATCCCTAGATGGATTCAAATGCCTAATAATTTATTTATGGGTTTCAACATATGGTTCAACATCTAAATTGTTATGCAAAACATAAAGGTGGGCCTACTCCCGATCTGTAATATTGATTGTGACAACCTGTCTTCCAGAAATTCATTCACCCTCAAGCCACCCAGTGTGATGAGATTTCGGTAGGCCAATTCTTTCCACACCAGATAGGTATTTGGTATAGAATTCAACAACTTCCTCAACAATATATCACTCTTCAATACAACCCTCTGGACGACTTCGATTTTTGACATACCCTTTCAAAATCTTCATATACCGTTCAATGGGGTACATCTATCTGTAATGTATAGGACCACATAGTTGAATCTCTCTCACCAAGTGGACCATCAAATGAACCATCATATCAAAAAATTAAGGTGGGAAGAATATTTCTAATTAACATAATATGGCGGCAATTTCTCTTTCTATAGTTGACAATTTCGCCGAGTCTATAACTTTGCTGCATATAGCTTTGAAGAAGAAACACAGTTTCATTAATGTATGGTAGACATTCTTGGAAAAAATGCAACGTAAAGCAATAGGAATGAGATCTTGCATCAAAACATGGAATTCATGTGATTTCAGACCATTTAACTTCAAATCGCTCATTGACACGAGGTTCCTGATATTTGATGAATACCCCTCTAGAACCTTTACGTCATTCAAGAAGTTGCAAAACTGATATCTCTCCTGCCTGGAAAGAGTGTAAGCAGTAGGAGGAAGAAATGTTCGTTTTTCACCCTTCACTGGTGCCAACTATTCTCGTATTCTCATCTCAACCATGTCCAACCTAGACTTAATTCCATCTTTTGTTTTACCAGGTGTATTTAGCAACGTGCCAATGACACTATCAAATACATTTTTTTCTACATGCATAACATCAATAAAATGTCTGACATACAGACAATTCCAGTATGGTAATTTAAAAAAAAACTGATCTCTTTTTCCAAAAGATTTTCGTAAGGTTTTTCGAAGCCAATTTACCAAAAGTAGTGTCCACATTTTTAACTTTCTCAAACAATTGATTGTCTGTTAGTGGAGATGGTGTTGTACGTTCTTCTTAACTTCCATCGAATGATGTCATCCAAAATTGGTACTTATGTCGTTGGGGTAGAAATATGCGATGTCCTAGAAACACAGTTTTCAATGAATGTTTCAACCTAATTGATTGTATACCTTATTCGCAAACGGGACACCCTTGAGTTCCTTTAATGCTATATCCTGACAAATTTCCATAAGTAGGGAAGTCATTTATCATCCTGTACAACATGGCTCTCAAAGTGAAATCTTCCTTTTTGTAAGCATCATACAATGTAACACCTGAATCCCACAATAATTTCAAATATTCGATCAATGGAGCTAAATAAACATCAATATCATTACCCAGTTGTTTTGGTCCTGATATAAGCATAGATAACATGATGTATTTTCGTTTCATGCATAACCATGGTGGTAAGTTATAATTTACCAACATAACCGGTCATGTACTGTGACTGTTGCTTTGAAAACCAAAAGGATTCAATCCATCTGTAGATAATGCAAGACAAAGGTTTCTCAACTCGTTTACAAATTTAGGATACTCATGATCAATTCTATTCCACTGAGGAGAGTCTTCTGGGTGATGTAGTATCCCATATTTAATTCTTGTATCTGTATGCCATGTAAATTGTCCTGCAGTCTCCTCACTTCCATATAGGCGCCTAAACTTTGGAATTATTGGAAAGTACCATACAACTTTAGTAAGACTGGATTCATCTTTCTTATATCGAGAAGCACCACACTTTGGGCATTCTTTAAGTGATTTTTGGTCCTTGCGAAATAGTATACAATCATTCAGACAGGCATGTATTCTTTCAGAGATCATACCCATCGAGCGTAGCATTCATTTGGCGTCATATGTTCGGCTCAGGAGCTCATTATCTTCTAGGAGCATGCCATTAAAGAGAGAAAGTAGTTCTGTAAAACTGGAATCACTCCACCCATTGTCTGCTTTCAAATTATACAACTTCAGTATGACTGACAATGCTGTATATTTAGTGCAACTAGCATACAATGGCGTCTTTGCACAACTTTTTAACTTCTCAAACAATTTTGGGCAATCATGAAGTTCATATTCGACGGTCCTTGTCATTTCCTCAATACGATCTTCATCATCATTCACATCTGTAATCACATCCTCCATATGGTCATCTTCATTGTTCATACTTGTAATCATATCAGATGATCCATAAAATGCAGTGTTATCCCAGCCACTACCTACATTCTTTGTTTCCCCATGTTTATTCCAACATGTATAACTATGATCTATTCCGTGACAGATCAAGTGTTCTTCCAACTCCTCTGGACTAATTTGTTTTGAATAACAATAGCGTAAACACGGACAAAGTATTTGTGAAGGGTCATATGCATGATCTTTTGCAAACTTGATAAACTCTTTCATGCCTTCTTCATACTCTTTTGTCAACTGATAGGCATTCTAACATTATTTATTTATATTCATCCTATTTGAAATCCAAAGGATGGGTATACAGGTTAGGGGAGAAGGAATATGAGTATAATTTAGATAAAAAACTAGATACTTCAAAAATAGTGGGGGTGTGCTCATTAATAGCAAATCTTGGGTGGTTCTTGGGATTCATCCATTCTCTTCCTCTCTTCTACCCCCCTGATGAGGGGTGGTTCTTGGGAGTTTTTTATAGTGCGTTAGTGAGTTATTCCCTCATAATTCCTCCAATACTATTATCCTTTATTTCCCTATGATTTGGATGATTTTAACTAGGATTTGTGTGATGATTTGACTATATCATCTTCAAATCAATTCAGATGATGTAGATTTTTTTTGTATTGGCTAGAGGTTATCCTCGTATGATGAACACACCATGTTTTGTGTGGTTTAGGTGGTGTTGTGGTTCCTAGTGAGTTTTTAAAAGATTATTCCTAATTATATTAAGGTGAATAATTAATTATAAGTTTATATAATTAATTATTTGGGAATTGTGCCTTGAGATTGGGTCTCAATCATTGGTACAAGATTAGATAAGGCATGTATAGTCTTGGTTGAGGATGAGTTGATATTGGTGAGGGGGTTACTCCATTTTTTGAGATAGGTGGACCCTATAATATAAAACCATGTTCCAATTTATGTATGACTGTGCATTCATGCATGAGTATATGTGTCCCAATGAAAGGGATAGAAATCAAGAGCAACCTAGGTAAATAAATAGGGTGTTTTTGATCCACCAAGAGATAGAGTGAGGGTTCTATTGAATGTTTTTGATTTTGTGATCATCCAGATATTATGTCTCCATGGAGGTGATGTTTCTAGTTGTGTTTATGAGAGGATCGAGTTTGGTATGAGATTTGTATAGCCTAGTTAGGTTTTCTAAGGCTATTTGAGTAGGTATTAGAGTCTTAGGCCTAAAGAAGATGGATAATATAGTTTTATATATCACGTATGATGGGGAAAACCCTCTTAAGTATATATAAGAGTCATGGTGTGTGTGATGAGTAGTATATTCCATATAGGGATTGGTGAAGTGTGACATAGAGGATTTCCTCCTTATAATTGGATTAAGAGATCTCCAAGGGGAGATATGATATGGTACCTAAGTGAGGGTCATGGTAATAGTCTGGATGACTTAGCATAGGGTATCCAAGGCTCTTAGTGTGAGTTTCTTAGGATGTTCATTATTTAGTTTTAATGAGTTTTAATGTGGGAATTATAAGATGATATAGACTAGACTATCGAGGCCTAGATCAAGTATAGCATGTGGGTTGTGACATTACCATGTAGATATGAGTGTGTGTTGGTATCAATGAGTAGAGATGGGTTAGGTTTTTAGAACCCAGTAAATTCCCATATAGGCGGAATTAGAATGTTGATAGGTTGGGAATAATTTTCATGTATAACCAAGATGGTTTTAAGGAGATTATTATCAAAGGCTAAATGGATGGTGACTTTTATCATTTATGGTCAAACCGACTAAGAGATTTAGACTTCATATGACTTTCACCTAGTTAAAGTATGATCATCCATGGGGCCCACCTATTGATGATGTGGTTTAGCTAGTAGTAGAGGTTGGATATCTAGATACCCTCCTTAGATGACTATTTATATGTTTTGTGGCATGAGACAAGATGGATGACCTTTATTTAAGTGATAAGGTGTTGGTAGGACCCTACTTTGAGTGAGAAGGCATTTGTCAAAGGGGATTGGTGTGTGACTTCCATGGGATTCACCTATTGATGGTGCATTTTGACTTGTGATAGAGGTTTTATATTATGATTCCCTCCTTAGATAATTTTTTGTATGATAATATGATGTGAGATATAGAAATGGGGATCACTTAGTATTGGTTTGGAGTAGTTTTGTGAGAGGTTGTCTATAGAGATTCCCTCCTCAAATTGTTTTTTATGTGATTTGATGGTGAGACCCACCGTAAGTGAGAGGGGAGCAGATACTATGCTGTGGAATTAGAGGATATGTGAATCAAACCCAATGTGAGAGGTTGGTGGCACTGTTATGTTATAAGAAAGGATGTGATATTTAAATTGGTATATGACCCAACCCAGAGAGAGTGGGCAGTGGGTAGGAATTGGTAGAAACCCTATTAAGGTTCTTTTTTTTCAAACCCAATGAGAATAGTGTACAATATAGTGTACAATATAGAACATACTAAACATATGTCTCATCTCATTGGCATGCCTCACCTGATGACATGAATTCACCAACACGGACGGTTCAAACCCTACCCAGCCTAACTCTGGGGTAGTATCCAAAATCAGAAAAAGATCCATACTAAGGGCCACTAGACGGAGTGAAATCCTAATCTAGTGTAACAACCTTTCACAAAAAAATACTCTCTCTATTCAGGTTTCTATCACAAGGCTATAGTAGGGAGATCTATTCAAGATCAAACAAGTAACCAACCATATATACATGTGTCACACACAGAAGCATCACACACAAGAATCATGCCAAATCATAATTAATCTCAATATTGACAATAAATGCAAACATAATTAATTCATGCAAATTAAATTTTACTCACCTTAAGGATGAGGACCCAGTGGCAGAGGAGAAGGAGGCATCAATAACGGAGGCAGCGGAGGCAGCGCGAAGGAAGCGGAGGCAGCTCGGAGGCAATGGAGGCAGCGGAGGCAGCGGAGGCAGTAGAGTAGGTGGAGGAGGAGGAGGAGTAGGAGGAGGAGGAGGAGGAGGCAGAGGTGGAGGAGGATGATGAGGAGGCCGAGGTGGAGGAGGAGGAGGAGGAGGAGGAGCCGCAGTAGAGGAGGAGGAGGAAGAGGAGCCGCGGTGGAGGGGGAGGGGGAGGAGGAGCCGCAACAAGAGGAGGATGAGGATGAGGCGGCGGCCGCGGCAGAGGAGGAGGAGAAGGAGGTGGCGACAGAGAGGAGGCAGTGGTAGAGGCGCAGGGTAGGGCTTCCGTGATTGACAGGGTGCGGGGAGGAGGAGCCGCAATAAGAGGAGGAGGAAAAGAATTAGGCGTCAGAGGAGGAGAATGAGGCGGTGACCATGACAGAGGAGGAGGAGAAGGAGGCCACGATAAAGAGGAGGCAGCGGTGGAGGTGCAGGGTAGGGCTTCTGTGAAAGCTTGACAGGGTGCGGAGAGGAGGAGGAGGACCCGGTGGCACTTATAAATCCCGTAGGGACCTTTATCAGCGCTAGTAAAAAGCGCTGATAAATGGGGTCTTTATCAGTGCTTTTTTAGCGCTGATAAAGGTAGGACTTTATCAGCGCTTTTTTAGCACTGATAAAGGGTGTCTTTATTATCACTTTTCATTTTAGCGCTGATAAAGACCCACTTTATCAGTTCTTTTGTAGCGCTGATAAATCCATACTTTATCAGTGCTAATAAAAGCGCTGATAAATGTATATATTTAATAATTTGTTCATATTATTATATATTTATTTAAAATGATATTTATGATAAATATAAATGTATTTATTAATAATTATAACTCTAAATAAATATATCTTTATTTATACTTATAAAATTATTTGAAAGGTATATTTATATATATATCATTGAAAATATAATAAAATATTTATTTATTTTTTAAATATAATGTAATTTTAATTATAAGTGTACATCTTTTAGAACATATATATTATATGGGTAACATAATCAATTATAAATCAATAACACATCAACGTGATATGTAATTATAATCTTTAAATGAACATTATTCATGCACATATATGATCACATAACATATACACATGATATATTCATTGACCCCAATTCATTGGAAAACACACATATATTCAATAATTTTAATTATACATATATATCAAAAAGTATTATATATTTATAAATAAAACAAATACATTAAATATAAACAAATATAATAAATATATATATATATTAAATATAATGAATTAATAAATCTAATAAATATAATGAATTAATAAATCTAATAAATATATTTATTATTAATCTTATAATTATTTAATTATATATATATATATAGTTATAACATGTGTTTTTTATTTAATGTATACATTAAACATTATCAACGATAAGAAAAGCACTGATAAATGTAACCTTTATCAGTGCTAATAAAAGCGCTAATAAAGGGATATTTAAAGCACTGATAAAATCCTACCCCTTTATCAGTGCTTTTCCGTTAGCGCTGATAAAGGCAGGCGCCTGCCTTGCCCAATTTTGTGGTAGTGTGTGTATGTGTATGTGTATATTTATATGTGTGTATGTACATGTATATATCTGTACATATGTGTATGTATGTACGTACAAATATGTCTGTTTATTGATTTAATATTATTTATTCATTTTTAATATTTCTCTAATTCTAGTATTTTCTCTAATTTATTTATTTTTAATATTTATTCACTTTTAATATATATATTTTATATATTTTTTAATATATTCAATTTCGATAGTCTCAAACCCAAAGAACCTTTTTTTTTATTAATTTTTGGATAACCCCTCTTTTTAATGGGTTGAGAGGGAACCCTTAACATTACCCATAGGCCACATAAGGCTCATTACATGACCTGAGGCCCAAGAGCTAGGCTCACAGTACAACCCACCCTAGCTCCTGATTCACTTAATGCTCATAAACTCCATACCTTATAAAACTGAATGACTATTATTTCCCCATGTTATGAATTCACTTTTTTTTAAACATTTTTGTAATTTATTTAATTTTATTTATTCATTTTTAATATTATTTCATTTAATATTTTTGGAATGTATTCATTTTTTTAAAATTTATACATATTTATTTACTAAGTTTTAATATTTTCAATATATTTTTAATTTATATGATTAATATTTATTTATTTTTATTTATTAAGTTTTGATATGTTTAATATGTTTGAAATTTATATAATTGATTGTTATAAATTCATTTTAATTTTAATATTTTTGAATAGTCAATATAATTAATTTTCAATAATTTTGTTATTTATATAATTAATATAATATATTTATTCATTTTTATGCGTCTGTAATTGTAACATCCTACTTAAGGTACCCTATCTTTTTATTGTTTAAAAGTTTGGATTTTGGGTCCAGAGGGCATCAGAGATGATCAGGGGTTTTTCCTAAAGGAACCGGGGTAGCATGCTGACTAGAGGAGAAGTTCACACTACGAATCATATATTCACATCATTAATTAACCCTAGTAAAAAGTTGTGGGTTTAGTTCAAAAAGTGAAAAACATTCACGCCATGATTTATGTTCACATCATGAATGGGTCACTCAGGATTTTGAAATCATGGCAACACCTTTTACAGCATGCATGCAAACCTAAGGAATCACATCATGAATCAAGGATTTGTGACATGAATAATTGTTTCCAAGTAGGGTTTTATGCACTATGCACTTGAATCCTCTATATTTTAGCCTTACACTCACTCCCTTGAACTCTTGGGACACTCCATGCATTGTTGGGCGGTCTTAACTCTTCCAAACTCTCCCTTTTGTCACTTAAATCTCCATATTGGTGGGTTAATTCTATTTTAGTATGTGCGATCATTTTCTTCTCATTGTTTTTTCTTCTATGGGAATTGGTAGTGGCGTTGGGATGCGTTTATGGGATCTGTTGTCATGCGATGATGCTTCTTTAATCCTCTCTAGATCCATTGTGTGTTTGTCTTCCAGAGGCCTCATCTTGTGGGTTATGGTGCGGCATATGAGATTCTTGAAGTATGTGTTGATCTAACCTCTATGTTGACCCTTTTTATTCTGAAATTTGATTCTAAAATGGTAGAATCATTGTTTGGGACTCCGTTTTTTGTTCTTACATCATTCCACCTTTCCGGTGTGAGGATCCCATCATGGTTGGTGTGCGACCCATGTTTGAGGTAAGTTGTTATGTCTCTAGCCTATGACATTGAACCATAATTGCTCTTGGTTTTATAAATTGTTTTATAAATGAATTGACATTATCTTGGCATTGGTTAATTTGTGTATGTAAATAGGTTTTTGAGAAAATATGGGTTTTCCATTCGTTTTCATAAAGGAAAGGTGTCTTTCATAGGATTGGGAAATGGGTTTATGAAATGGGTTTTCAAAGCATGTTTTGATGAAAAAGGGTTGTTTGGAATCGATTTTGAATTGATAATCCCTTTTGAATTTATTGATGTAATCCACACATGGGAGCCTTGAATACCTAGGTGGAGGGTTTAGTATTAAGCCTTATCCGTTGTTTCCGTCAGGGGGTTCACTCATGGGGTGTTCCTTTGTTCCCTTGGACATGTGTCCTAGGGAGTTGATCTTGACATTATAGGGGGTTCAATCATGGGTGTTCCTCTATTTCCTAGTCCATGTATTCTAGGGACGCAAGTATGAACTAGTAATTGTTGTTTATTATGGTATGAGTGACCAAGCTAACCAGACCTTTGTTATATTAGGGGAATTTACCATTATGATTTGTCTTGTGATGTTTTGGATTTGATATACATGATTTGATAAAATTTAAATGGTTTGCTGGATTTATGATTTGAAACTGTTTTACAAAGACTTGTTTTAGAACTGTGGAAAAAGGGAACTATTTACCATGATTTTGATATAAAACTGCCTAACTATTTATCATGCCTAATTTTCTCTCAAAATTGACCATATTGGGATTACTGTATAGAGACTTGATTTGGAATGCTTGGGTGAGATCATACTTGATATGGAACACCTGGGTGAGATCCTACTAAACCTATTTATCTCAAACCATACACACTCCCTTAGGGGTGTGTAGACCTTGTATTGTGTTTTGATGTAGGAAAGGGCAAGGGGACATAGTGTGACGGTGAGGTTTCTGTCAACTGGGTATGGGTAGCTAGTGGTGAGATGGTTGGATATTAGCTGTATATCACATAGATCAGTTGTTTCTGGTTTTATTTGTCCTTTTTTTGGTTGTTGTATATGTGCCTTGGGTTTTTATCTGGATTCTTTGGGTTTCTTTGCTACTTTTCCTTTCCTTTTGACGGTATATATTTCTTTATGACTGTTCTTCTTCTATTTCTTTCAACTATGCAAATATATCATGTACCTTGTTTTAGATTGGGAAACATTGTTCCCTCTGGTAATTATTCGATGCCCGAGTACTAGTTTTAAGCCCATGGGGATTAGAAACACCCTTTAGGTATTGTTGTGGTCCGGATTAGAGCTTAGTTGATGAGTTATCTAGGACGGGTCAAGAAAATTTGGTATCATAGGATGGTTGATGCTCAGTCTTGGGAAGTTGGTAAATAGGAGGTAGGATAGTTAGAACATGATAGATAGGTTGCGGTGAGTGCCTGGCTAGATCTTTCCATGATGATCCTTAAGTTACCATGATATATTGGGAGGTGTGTCTCTTGTGTCAGGTTTTGACCTTAATCTCATTTTCTACTTATAATTTTCTGGTTTAAACTGAGATTATACTATTGTCTGATCATTTTTTTGGTGTATATAAACATGTATTTGTGACGTCATCTAAAGGTTCTCTAGGAGACAGTTTAACACATGTACAATTACATAGGACGAGATAACATATACATGTTCAATTTACTTACTTGATCTAGTCATCGAACAAATCATAGTTAAACATGAATGTGAGATGTGACATATGTCGCTCTTCTTCATTTCTCATTGGCTTGTAATTTCTCATGGCCACATTAGATAAATACATTGAATAGAAATAAATACATTCTTGATCAAAGCACTGTTGTAAATACACTCTATACCAACACATATATATCAATGGTTTTAAAAAAGCACTGGTATAGGCCTATTTAGAGGCTAGTTTCCCAAAAATTTTCTGAAACCATTGGGATATGTTGTTTTTATCCCAATGGTTTGAGTAAACCATTGGGATAGGTCCCTTTGTACTAATCTATCCCAACGGTTTTAAAAAAACATTGGAGAACTTGACCCCAAATATGCAGAAGTCCTCCACTTTCCTCCTCTGCCCGTGTGTTACACTAAACCGAAGCTCCCCTCTTCCCCAGCCTACGAAACTTCTTCCCACAAGTCAATCCATCTTGATTCAACCCATTTTTTTTCTACAACTTCAAATCTGTAAGTGCTAACTTAGTTTTAATGTTATGCATCTATTTATTTTTTGTTTTGTGTTTTGATTTTCCCTAAATGAAAGATCCCTTCTTATTCCCAGCGTGTGGACCATTCTTCCCAACTGAGGATCCATATTTAAGTTATTTTTTGTTCTTCCACTTCAAATCAGTAATCTCTAACTGATTTATATGTTCCACCTCCATTTATTTTTCCTTTTTCATTCGTATTGATTTTAAGACAAGGTTGTTTTTTGTTTTTTGTTATTTGTTTTGATTAGGAAGTCGTTATAAATTCTAATTTTGATCAAGAATCCTCTCTTCCCAGCCGAAGACCAATCTTCTAGATGATCCATCAGTCTGCAATCTCTCAGAATTCTACTCATCCACTAGGCATTGATACTTCTCTTCCTAGAGGTTTGTGCACAATTTATTAGGATGGTTTGATCATGATAGTATATGGTCCTAGTTCGTCCTAACCTTAATTTCTTACAATTTTTTCATTTTAATTTTATTTATTTAATTTTATCACTATTTATATCCAATCAATCATTTTATTTTTCCTAATCTTCATTTGTTTCTATTTATTTTCACTGCATGTAGTGGTTATTTTTATATAGTGTGGTAGTGTATTTTTTAGTTATGGGATTCTTATATGTTTGTATTTTATGTATTTAGTTTGATTATTTTTTAATCGATTTAAAACCAATGTTTATAAATATATTTGAATATAAAACAGCAAAGAATGGATTTAAATTAAGTGGTTTCATTCTTTTAGGTTTTAGAGGCATTTTTTTGTTTTCTTTAAAAATGGGTTTAAGTGAATTTCTAAAACTGTTGTTTTTCCTTAAATAATGTGGTGTGATTTTCAAAATTGTTAGTTGAAATTTATTTATGTCTATTGATTTTATCAAAATGTAAAAAGTTATTAATTTAATAAAATGTATTTCAAACTAACATTAGTGGAATGTCTTTTGAAAGGAATTTCATAAAATATTTCGTTGGTGGAAACATAGTAGGCACGTATAGCTCACTCCCTAACATTAATCAAAGGTGTGTGTATAGTTATTATGTCTTATAAATATTCACAAGTATGTTCTAATGTGGATAGTGGGTACTATTTCACTGGTTGATTGATATCTCAGGATATAGAAGTGGTCTTGGGAAACTATGTGATGCTCTCCTGATAGCTCGAGTTTAGTGGTTTATATTGTATAGTTGATGTAGCAGCCACTTTAATTTTTTTAATATTTTGTCTCTTCTATACTTGTTTTATTTTTTTATATTTGATGTTTCATATAAAGTATGGGTTTGGTTGTTTATTTGGGTTATTCCATGTTTGGTTTCAATCTATATTTGAAACTAATTATTTGATTTACACAGCGGTCCAACTTACAAGTTGGTCATTCTGGATTTTTTATAGAACTTTGATGTGTGTTTAATTATATTTAGGAAAATCATTCCCAATCTATTATTTTTTTATTCCCTTAGCACTTGTTTCCAGTCCATGGGGATAGAGAACACCCTTCGGGCCTTATCACGAGCTAATCTGGGTGACATGTTAGGTTGACCCAGGTTGGTTCACAACAAAATGATATTAGAGTTCCCTTCACATTTTTGGGGATTCTGGTAAATAGGATATATTTATATTGGAACTTAAGAGGTAGTTTATGAGTGGGTGTCTGATCACCACCTTTCATAAAAAGAATTGAGTTTCAATTCGTAGTCATGATGTCAGTCATGAAGTTGAGTTTCTTTTTATTTTTTATTTTTTTTATATTTGGATATGAATTGATGTTATATTAATCTATAGTGATTTTATATGGGTTATTTTGAGGTATTTTTAGTTTTGGGGTGGAAGTGGAGGAGGAATTAGAGAAATAAAGTTAGCTCTTGTAGTCTGGAAAACCATGTGGAACCCATGTGGAAGGGCCCGTAACTTTTCTTAGAAGGTGTTGCATGGTTGATGCATAGTTATTCAAACCATTTCATCAAACCATGCACATTTATTCATTTCCCATATATTTATTGTTTTTCCTACCTTTATTTTCCAACTTGGTCATAATGGTGTTTACTATTGGTGTGGTGATAATAAAGGGAGTTTTATTATAAATTAATGTTATTATTGTGATTCTCATATAGAGTAGTGTGTTAGTTATAGTTTTATGTAAAGTGAATAATTATCATTTACTTAAAATATATTTTTGATTAAATTTAAATATTATTGAAATGCCCGAAATGACTTATAACTTTTTTTACAGAATGGATAGAATTTGGATGTATGAAAATGGTTAGATCTCAAGCAATTTTCAAAACAATTTGGAGATATTTTTAGATTTCACATTTGACAATGCTTCAGATAGTGGTCACATACACTGCCCATGTTATAACTATGTTGGAAGACCTTGGTTGAGTCGTGAAGAAGTTATCTACCATATAACCAAATATGGTTTTCAAACAAACTACTATGTGTGGTGTCACAATGGGGAGAAAATGGAATCTCAAAATGCTAATGATCTGAATGAGAGGATTGAATTGGAGTATTTATTACATAACTAGATTCTATTTATTCATAATCATGAGAAGGAAAGGATGTATACCCAATAAGACTTTGATATGAGCAAACATGACGTGTCTAATGAAAATGATGATGTTGATAGGGTGAAAAAATTGAATGATGTTACCACGACTCCAGTATATCGTTAATATGGTAAAATGAAAAAGCTAGAATTTTTAATCTGATTTTTTCATGGGAAAACCATGTATGATTTTTCTAATACTATCATTGATTACATTCTTACCTTCTTGAAGGACTTACTTCTTGATGATGTAGATATTCCCTCAAACCACTATATGGCATGGAAGTTAAATTAAGAACTTGGATTTTTAGAAAACATATTTCATGCTTGCCTGAAATATTTTTACTTATTATGGGAGGAAAATAATAAAAGAAATGATTGTATAAAATTTGGAACATCCCGATAGAAGACAAAAGCTGATGGAACACCATCCTGTGTGCCACAAAAAGTAATGTGGCACTTTACATTGATCCCCATACTCCAGGATATTTTTATGTATGATGAAATATCAATAAAAATGTGATGAAATTATACCAAGATAAAGAATAATAATGAATATTTGGTTCACCCTGTAGATGGATTTTCATGGCAGAGATTTTATGATCGATATCCTGATTTCGCAACTAATGTGCGTAATGTGAGGCTGGGTATTTCATGTGATGGTTTTAATCCATTTGGGTAGATTATTACTTCACACAACATATAGACAGTTTTCATACACATATATAACCTCCCCCATGTTTATGTATGAAAAAACCTTTCACTTTCATGAGTATACTCATATCTGGCCCTTCTGATCCTAGCAATGATATAGACATATACATGCAAACTTTAATAAAAGAGTTGAAACTTCTTTGGGATGTGGGTGTGCACACATACGATGCATATTTGAAAGAGATATTTCATATGTGTGCTATGATCATGTGGATGATCAATGATTTTCCTGCTTATGTATTGATATTTGGATGGAGAATGAAGGTAAAACTGTTATGTCCTATTTTTCTGAAGAATACTCGATCCATAAGACTGAAATATCGTCGTAGTTTTAGTTTTATGGGTCATTGATGATTCTTTCCAATGGAACATCTATATAGAAATAATCATTGAAGATTTGAAAATACCATGGACATCGATGATTCACCTCAGCATATGTCTGGAACTGATGTGCTTAATGAATTGCAAGATTTTAGTTTTTAATTTGGGAAGGTTCAAATAAAATCTATAAAGAGGAAAAATGTTTCCAATAAAGCCTATTACAATTGGAAGAAGAGGAGTATCTTTTTGAGTTTCCCTATTGGTCAACTAATTTTTTACATCATTACTTAGACATAATGAAAATTGAAAATAATATATGTGAATTGTTGCTTTAAATTCTTCTAAATGTCAAGGGAAAGAAAAAAGATGATTTATGATCTCGACGTGACTTGGTGGATTGGGGGATCAGAAGAGAATTAAATCCTGTTTGTATTAGTGAAAATAAATGGAAAGTTCCATGTGCTTCTTATGCGATGAAACCTGCAGAAAGAAAGAAATTTCTAGAAGTAATAGAGACTATTAAAGTTCATGATGGCTATTCAATTAATATATCAAAACAGGTCAATATAAGAGAGTTAAATCTGAAATCTTTAAAGACTCGTGATTATCACATCCTTCTACATGAGTTGATTCCAATAGAAATCTGTCATATTTTTTCCAATAATTTAAGGTTGTTAGTTATTTGGTTGTTCTATTTGTTTAGAGATATTTTTGTTAATAAGTTTTCCAAGTATTTCTTGCAAAAAATGTTGGAAAAGATACCATTAATTTTTTGTGAGTTAGAGAAAATATTTCCTCCATCATTTTTCACATCCATGTTTCATATAATTATGCACCTTTCAATCAAAATACTTCTCATAGGACCTATTGATTTTCATTGGATGTATCCAACTGAAAGAAATATGTACACATTTAAATCTTATGTCTAGAATAGGAATCATCCCAAAGCTTCTACCATGAATGGTTACTTGGATCAATAATGTATGGATTTCTTCTCAATGTATTTGTCTGATCTTACTACGAGAATGAACAAACCAATGAGAAATGAAGAAGAGCAATATGAGGAAATTGAACCTAGTTTTCTATCACTTTCTCAAATAGGAGTAATTCTCGGATCATATACATTGATAACATTAAGTCTTGAAGAGCGGGAGATGGAACATCGCACAATTTTGTTCAACTATGATTTTTTTGATGACTACATCAAGTAAGTAAACTGAGCATGTATATATTATCTCATCTCTTGTAATTTTATATATATGTTAAAATATTTTTATTTTATCTATAGGGAACATAAATAAGTGATAAATAGAAAGAATCATTATTTATCTTTGAGAAGGAGAGAGACTTTACATGGTAAAGAGTTTTATGCTTGGTTGAAATTGAAGGTAGACATATTGTTGTAATAAATAAATAAAATCAATATTTAATTAAGTTTAATATTCTATTATATTTCACGTATCGAGTTTGTCTACTGACACTGTCTCTGAGGGAATAAGAGCTTTTGGATTTTACTCATAATACCATGGTTTATGAATGTAAATAAATTGCGATAAATAGGTATATATTTATTATCATTGAACGAGAAAAAAACATGATAACACAACATTATGGTGTTATGATAACTACCACAATAGACTGTTATGATAGTGCATTGGATAATAGACCTCGTTTTGAAAATGTAGTTTATTATGTAGTCGTTGAAAAAATAATAATATTGGATTATTACTCTCATGGTCGAGTCACTATAATGAAATGCCAGTGGTTTGATTTGATGATGAGGTATGACACCTTTATTGATGATTGTGGATTTTTAGTTATTTACATCACTCTCACTCTTTCTACTGATGAACCATATGCATTATCATCAACAAAGAAACAATTTTTTTTATGTCAAATATCATCTTCAACCTAAATTTATTGTCATTATTAAAGTAATCCCAATAAATATTTTTGATGATGGTGATGATGGAATTGACACCATCCTTGCTCCCATTGGCCCCGATCCATTTATTACTTATGATGACTCCAATACTTTTCTTTAGAGTTTATTGTGAACTTGAAGTTGTGGTGGGAAATATATAGAAGCATTCGTATGTGTTCTCAGTTCTTTTGGTTTAGCTTGACTTGAGTTTTGGAGGTTTGTGCTATACAAATTGATTTATTATTGATAAAAAATATTTTTGTATCCAACTAGTCCTTCATGTGCATTTTCAATACTTACTGGTTTCAGTTTACATTGAGTTTCATTTTATATTATTGAATTGAACTGTATTAAAACCTAAAAAACCAAACAAAACCAAAACAGTTAAATTGTAACAAAAAACAAGATGAATTGAATTTTAAATATGAAACTAATTGATATTAAAATCAAAACCAATAATAAATAATGACCTAACCAAAAAAATAGTTAAATTACCTAACCAAAAATATGAACCAAATGATTGAAGACAAATAATTCACGTCTCAATTTTTTTTGGGTTACAAAGTAGTTATGCTTTTCTAATTAATTAAATATTTGTTTTCAAATGAAATAATGAAACATATTGAGGAGAAGTGAAGAAAAAGGATGATGGACAATAATCTCCAAATTACTAAGATAGGAATTCCTCTATTAGTTCCTATTGTGAGTATTTTATTTCAAATTTATATATCAATAACATATAATGTCATGTTATTAATTTTGTTTTAAACTTTTATGCAGGATCCACCACTTAGGCACCAATTATTCGATGAGAATCCTAGTAGTGGTCCCAGTACTCAGGATGGTGGTATGAGAGAGGGTGGTATGAGAGCTAGGTGCTCCAGTCGTCATACCCGTTTAGACCCTGCCCCTCCCACTAATGTACCATCTTCCACGTATTCTAATCTCATTGTGTTGTTAGGGACACACTGGATATTTATGCCTCCCATGTTTTCACTACCCTTTACATATAAGCCTCCTCACTCATCTTTACCATATCCCATGATGATTCCCACTCCTCATCCATATTATGCAGTTGGCTAACCATCCATACCATCTTATTCACCATCTACTTATTTTTCTCCAAGCTTCTATATTCCTTATTCGACTCCTTCTATGACACAGTATGTGACTAAAGAGCATACATTGGGACCCAATCCACATATACAGGGTGATGTTCCTTCAGTGCTAGCGAATCCAATGACACCCATTGAGAAGACTGCCGTAGGTATATTTTAGAACCCTAATTTTTTTTACCATAATTAATTTTCATTATAACATATATTGATATAATATTTTTTTTTTCTTTCATAACAGATACATCTACTGTTAGAACCCTAATTTTTTTTACCATAATTAATTTTCATTATAACATGTATTGATATAATATTTTTTTTCTTTAATAATATATACATCTACTGATAGGTAGTGGGGGTGGGTATGTACACGCATGTGTGCAGTGTGACACCACCACAATCAGTTGATGGTGGACTACAATGAAGACAACCAAATGATCAAAAAAATAGGGCAACAATGTTGGAGTTTTTTTGCGATGCTTTCCAAATAATCTAACTTCATTTCCATCAGCATGCTATCATGGAGATAGTTTCCAAACAAAGTTAAGGATAATTCTTGGGCACAGATATCGATAAAAATTCCATTGAATTTAATGTAATATTATTTTAGTATTTATATGAATTAATATTTTTATTTTAGATTCGTTTTAATTTTATTGATGGTGAGGGTGCATGACCAACATGTCTAAATGAATTACATGAGTTTTAGAGATCCTATAAGCATGAGTTGTATATTGACTATCATACTAGAGTTAGCACAGAGTTGGAGATGGTACCTTCCCTAGAAGATTATTCGATAGAACAGTATTGAAAAATGATTACTCATTGGATGATTACCAAGTTTAAGGTATTAATCAAATTTGATATTTTTAAATGAAAATTATCATGTTTGTTATTAATATTATCTTTTGTATTATTGAATTTTATTTAGGAATCACTTGGAAAAAATAAAAAAAATATTGATGCTAAAAAATACCTCTACACTTTGGGGCATACTATGATGGTAGATCATAAATGAAAGAAGGTATGACAGTTGTTTATAATTTTTCTTTAGGACTTGCACAATCTATTGTTTGCTCCATAATTTATTCAATTTCTAAAGTTTTGATATAATTTTAGTTATGAAATTCATTATTGGTAACCTATTTTCAATTATGGTTTCCTATATTTAATGTCATTATTGAGGTAGGTATTGAATATTGAAGGACGTGTGCCTCGATCAAAATTATTTTCCTTGAGTAGAAAGAAAGAAAGATGGAAGTATGGTTAGAGAACTAACACAACATAATATTGTAAGTTTTACTTTGTTGATTTAAAATTTTAATATCTATTTTGTAACATAATAATCTATTTTTATTTGTAACATGCTACTTTGAAGTACCTTGATGCTCAAGGACCTGAAAATTTTGGACCAAATGATCATTTACATCAAGTGTTGGGATATGAGCACCATGGAAAAGTATGTTACCGACCTATGAAGAGTATAGTACCAATGAAGTATTAGCCCTCTTCAGGTACCATTTGTAGTACCACTGAGTTGGAAAAGGTTAAGTCATAGGAAGAATAAGCTGAAAAGGGTCACATAGGTGGAAGAACATGTTGAAAGGGCAAACACTGAATTTATGAAACTGATGAAAGTTTTATTTCCATCACTTCTACCAAAGACCAGCGCAGCTTGTGATGAATATATGTCATCGATGAGTTCATTATATAGTGCACCAAAAGGCAGTCCTAGTGGTGGTCGAGATGATGTCGTTCCTGGCAATGATGATGGTGAGTAAGAGGCCTATGAAGAGGATGATGCCGAGACTGAGGTTGGGTATAAGGATGAAGACGAGGATGGGGTGGAGGATGAGGGTGAGGATGAGGCTGAGGATGAGTTCGAGGATGAGGATAGGGATGAGGACGGGGATGAAAACGGGGATAGGGATAAGGACAAGGATAAGGCTGATGATGATGATTATGGTAGTGATGGTGATGTGGGATGGATTAATCCATTACATTTTTTACTGATATTAGAGAAATTTTATGTTTGATGATTTTCTCTAACTGAATATATGTGTGATTAGATAGGTCACATTATTCTTGGCTCAGGTAGCCTAAATACTATATAGTTTTAATCATAGCACCTTTTACCAATGTATTGTCATTTTTCTTGATAAAGTAATTAAGGTATTTGGAAAATGATAGTTTTCTCATGGAGGGAACATTTCTGGCCAATTGAAATGGGGGACCTTGGAGTAAAAGATATCAAATTATTCAATTATGTCCTGTTTGGTTAGTTCACATGGAATCTCTTAACTGTTATTGATCCTAATTATGATTTTTTATCAAGTAGGTTCAAAGTAAGACTTATGAATGGGTATTCATTTTATCTCACACCATCTATCTATCCTTAGATAAAAAAATCCTTAAATGTTGTCATATATATTTCAACATGGTTAGTTATAAGTCAATCTACCCTCAATTGTTGGGACACCTTATGGCTTGATAGGCCTTTTAAGGATAGCATGAGAATTCTTCCAGATAGAATTAAGAATACTATTGATGATCACATGACACAATACACCATATTTGATTTTATTCCTCAGCAGGCAATGTTAGAAATTCAAATATATACTTTTATGGATATTGAAACATTGGTTTTGAATCCTACCAGTAATGGGAACTTTTCTGTCAAATACATATGCATTATGTAAATTGGTACCTCCACTAGTATTCCATCTTGGCTGCCTAAATTTTAGGTACAATTCATTCAACCCTCTTGATTTCTTCTGCTATAGATAATTTGGAAGAATAGGATACCCACCCATGACCATCTCAATAGAGTTGGGAGACATATTGTCTCTATTTTCTTCTTATTCTTAAAGTCTTAAGAAAGTTCACAACACCTCTTCATTTGTTTTCAGTATGTATATGAGCATTGGAAATATGTTCGCCACTTGTTTTGCTTCATGTTTAATGCTATCTATACACTATAATAGATCAGTATTTCCACTTTCAGTGTTTCACATATTTTAGAGTAAGTGAATCACCTCCTCATGATGGTAGTTGTATCCATTATTGACTCCATCTGTAAAGAGAGAGAAAGTAGACAAATTTTTTTAAACTATATTTCCTCTCTAATATCATTCCTCCATATTCTAAACAACTCCAACAATATTAAATCTCTATACTTAACCATAAGCTGCTAATAAACACAACACTAACTATTTACCAATTTTCTTAATCATGTAATTCCATTGTGGTAATATGTATATTGTATTCATTAGAGTTATTTTTGAATTCTATACATTGCTTAATCATGTATTGTGTGCACTGTAATAGAAATTGTAGGTAATTGCAGAGGGGAGGCTGTTTTATGCTTTGTTCTAGAAATGGGACACTCTATACCAACGATTTTTAAACCGTTGGTATAGATATGAAAACCATATCTATACCAAAGGTTATTATAAAATCGTTGGTAAAATTTTATACCAATGGTTTGTAAACCGTTGGCATAGATATAAGGATTGATATATACCAACGGTATAAGACCGTAGGTATATATCTATACCAA
Source organism: Viscum album (assembly GCA_963277665.1). Taxonomy (NCBI): domain Eukaryota; kingdom Viridiplantae; phylum Streptophyta; class Magnoliopsida; order Santalales; family Viscaceae; genus Viscum; species Viscum album. The sequence goes on from OY728126.1 coordinate 2,084,094,554, forward strand.
CAGTTACCACCCATTGGGATAAATTAATTTCAGGTATCCTATGCCAACAGTTAATGAATAACCATTGGTATAGGGATATCCCCACACCTCAATAGCCAACAGTTTGTAAAACCCTTGGTATAGTCTATACCAATGGTTTTCCAGCCTATATCAATGGTTTAAAACCGTTGGTATACAATGAGTTTCCAGTAGTGAAGTAACCTTTTATAATGGAACCTTCAAAATGACTCTTGTTTTGGATGTAAGACTTCAATGTGTACATATTTATTTCTGTTGGATACATCCAAAAAAATAAATAGTTCCTCCAAGAAGTATTCCAAATGGAAGATGGAAAGTTAGATGCAACTTACATGTGAAAAACAATGGAGGAAAATTTTTCTCTAACTCACACAAAATTAATGGTTCCACTTCCTATATTTTTTTCAATAAATATTTGGATAAATTTTTAACACTAATATCTCTATAAAAATAGCTCAATCAAATCACTTCCACCCTAATATTATTGGAAAATAGATGATAGAATGCTATTGGAATTAACTCATGGAGAAGGTAGTAATAATTACTAGTATTCAATGATTTTATCTTAAACTCTCTTCTATTAACCAATTTTGATATGTTGGTTGAATATACATCAAGAAACTTGATATTATCTGGTACTTCCATAAATTGATTTTTTTTTTCTGAAGGTGTCATCACATAAGAAGCACACAAAACTTTCCAATTATTTTCACTCATACACACAGGATGCAATTTTGGCCTGATACCCCAATCCACCAAGTCACACTAAGATCTTAAATAATATTTTTTATTCCTATTTATATTTATAATAATGCAAAGAAACATTTCACATATTTTTTTCAATGTAAATTACATCTAATTAATGACGTAAAAAATTGGTTGGCCAATAAGAAAAATCAAAGAAGATAATTGTATTCTTCCAATAGTAATTGGATTCAGTGTAAGAAGTATTACTATTTATATATTTCATATAATATTTCTCAAAGAAAAAAAATGAAATCATTGAATTCATTAATCATATTAGTTCCAGATATACACCAAGGTATATTTTTGGTCTACATGGTATTGTCAAACCTTCAAAAAATATTCCTATATGGATGATCCATTGGAAAGAATCATCAATGTACCATAGAACTAAAAAATAAATGATATTTAAGTTATCTAGATCTTGTATTATTCATGAAAATAAGATAGGAATTTTTTCCCTTCATGCATCATCCAAATATCATTGTATAAGTAAGAAAATCATTTATCATCCACATAAGCACAACACACATATGAAATATGACTTTCAATAAAGCATCATATGTGTGAACACCCACATTAAAAAGATTTATAAACTCTTTTATTAAAGGTTTTGTGTATACATATATATCATTTCTAGGATCATAAGGTCCATATATAAGTATACTCAATATAGTGACTGTTTTTTCATACTCATCCATAGAGGAAGGTTATAAATGTGTATGAAAAGTGGTCATGTGCTGTGTGAAGTAAGAATTTGACCAAATATATTAAAACCATCACATGATAGAACCAAAATCACATTACACTCCTCAACTAAAAAATCCTTGAGCATCAAATTCCTACTGGTTCACGCCCAAATTTACCCAAGAGAAGAAGGGTAGAACGGTCCTTGTAGTGTAGCTTGGGTTGTCGATTCCACAGAGACCTAAGAAGATACCTAAGATACACAACCTAAGGGATGGATTTTTGGATATGAAGTGGCCAACTTGGATTGATTTTGGATGGGTTTTAAAGATATCTAAAAGATTTAAGTGGATTCAATTTAAAATAATGAGTTGATCCTAGGTTATCACTCGGGGTGGATTGGACGTATTTTCTTTTTAATGATTTCAATTTCTTAAATTTGATATGGGTTCATTTAAGGAGATAAAACAACATCATAACTTACTGGTTTAATGCCTACACCCTCTAATACTAATCACCTATACACTTGAAGGATCAAAGTTTTGAGCACTTCAAGGTAAAGGATCGTATTAGTACTTGAAGTGTGTGGCCTTAAATTCAACAAGGACGATGGAGTTTAAAAATCATCAAATAAAAATCCCAATTAAAGAAGTGATTATACATTAATTAGGTGATAAATAACATCCAATACAGCCCCTTTCTACTCCCTTGGATCAACCCATAAGTGGGTTAGCCCTCCATTGATCCCATGGTTTCAATGGAAGCGGAAAGTAGACTCATAAGGGAGGAAATGAAGAAGTAAAGAAAACAACAACAATAAAATGATCACTCCACCGTTGTGTGAATAATTTCACAAGGGTTGGTGTGAATAAATTCACACCTTGATCCAACGGTATCAAAATGATATTAAGAACAACAGAATAAGAGTAGAAGAAGAACTTTTATTAAGAAACTAAAGTGAATTGAACAACTTACATGTGAAAGACAAAATTGAGGCAACAAAAATGCAGCATAACATTACAATTGAACAAAGCATCCAAGATCCTCAACTCCTTCACCACCACTGCCTTAAATAGGCATTTTGGGAGCCTTGGGTCGAGCCTTCAACAGTACAAGTCATCCCACTTGAGTATGGTAGGCCTAGGGTGGTGGAAAGTTTGTGGAATTTGGAATTTTCCACATTTGACCCGAGGTGGCAGCCAGATTTCATCCACCGAACAGACGCGTTTTTATGACCTTCTAGATGGCCGAATCAGGGTGGGCCATAGAAGAAGAAAATGGATATCCAGATGTCTTCTAACCGTCTGTAAAATTTGGGCCCATTTGGAGTTTCTGATTCAGATATATGATCAAATTGGTGGAATGTTTTTCTGGGCCGCAGAATCTGGCCCAGAATTTTATCTCTAAATTGGGCCGCCTAAATGACCAACATGGAGGACTAATTAGCATTAACTCCTGAAGAGTTATTTGTTCCTGTACATGTATTCTATCATCCCACGAAATTTGGGATTAATTGGGCCTGTATGTTAGTCCCCACAGTCTCATCAGTGGGATGGTGTCCAATCTGCCTTCTCCAGAATTGCTTCCTTTCATTGCCAAATATCTCCATCATCCTCCATGAATTCTCCATTGATACCTGAATCAAACATGTTCATATTTAAGTTTAGATCATTTTCCAAAAATATCAAATTAAAATATTTAAAATTCAATTCCTTAAAATCAGATGAATCATTGGGTACTTTAAATGATGTTCAAAAATGTACCACATAATAGTGCATTTTAAGAAGGTATTACAATCATAATGTGAAATGGTGTTCAAAGTGTAAAATGCACTAAAATGGTGTTTATGAATAACAAAGAACATGAAAATTATGTATATTAACAATGAATATTAGCCTCATTTAGTGGCTAATCACACCCCCCAACTTGAGTTTTGCTAGTCCCGAGCAAAATATATCTCATCAAAAATGAAATTCGAATTCCCTTTTCTAAAAACATTTTAATACACAATGATCACCAAAAAACCTTATACCAAACAATCATGAAACCCATCAAAATATTTTAATACAAGATATTTTCATAAGCAGATCCCAATCCCAAGCCCATTCCTTTGATCAAATCCATCATCATACTTCATCCAACTCAATTAGGTGTAATGATGTGTTGTGAATCACAATAGATATGAGGGTTCATTTTCATTCAAGGGGGAAATCATGGAAGCGGTAGGTGGAATCACATTTAATCCTAATATGAGTATTCTTCATCCCTCTTTTTTTTATTTTTTTTTGCAATATTGCTATAGTAATTGAGATTGCAATTAATCAAATTAACCCATGTAGCAAGACTTTGCCGATGACTCCCAGACTCAAAGGCCTTAGGGCACCAAGTGAAGCCCACATACTCGGGCATCGTCTCGAGTTAACTTAATCAAAAACAAAGTCATATTACCATAAATAGAGATAGATTGAAAAACTCAGGGTTAGACAACTCTGGAGTCACGATCCCCAAGTGCCGAAAGCCTCGCATTTTATCAATCCATTGCTCTACACGCAAATTTTTATTTTTATTTTTTTATTTTTTTATTTTTTAATAATTTTTTTTTAATTTTTTTTTGAATACTCATATTATTCATAAAAATAAAACCATCCTATGCTATTTATTATGGGACCCCAAAAATTCAAATTAGTACCCCACAGTCTAGAGGACGTGCATTGTGGCATTTTTTTTATTTGGATGAAAATATAAACGATGAAATATCACATTGGACAGCCACACTTTCCAAAATCTATGCTCATGAATTTATACAAGGATTAAAATCAGAATCAGGGCATGCTAAATTATTTGATATTCAGTTTCAAAGTGTGCAATGTGTATTACCATGTTCAAAGTTAAAGGAATTTTTCCTTCCATTTACTTTTTTTTTTCAAATCATTCAATTTTTGTTTTTGACACAAAAGCATTTTTTTTATTTTATCTCCCCCCCAACTTAAAACAACACTGTCCCCAGTGTTTGAAGAAATGAAAAATTAGAAGGAGTAGAGGCAGGGAATAAAAATTTAAAAAGGAAATTGAAAATGAGGATTATGGAATGAAGTCACCTGGTGGTTGAAGTTTGAAGTTCTTACCGCTCGAATTTATTCCTTTGATATCCATGTCGCTTGCAAAGTTCCCTAGTGGAAAAAGGGAAAAACAAAACAAACAAAACAAACAAAACAAACAATATATATATATATATATATATAATAAAGGAAGTAAAATATAAGAATATATATAAAAATTATAGAATAAGGTAGCACAAGAAGCCGTAGGTCAGTGGTAAGCGCGCGCCCCTGTCTCCCTTCGGTCCCGGGTTCGAGTCCCCGCGGCTTCGCCGGTTGTGACGGGGTTTGCCCCACGGCCTATGGCGTGGACTTTTTTTTTTTATTATTATATATATTTTTTCTAAACCTATTGAATAATAAAAACAAAATAAACTGATGATACATTGTCTTCTTTTTAAATTTCTGGGTAAGGTATTACTCAAGGATCACACCACGTGACACGGATGAATATGGTGCTCCTCTTTCGTACCCATCCGTACTCATAATAGAAGAACAGTTCAAAAGTCTATTTTTTTATTTTTAAATATAAAAATGATTAAGTAATATTATTTTAAAAATAAAGATGATTCAGAAAGATTAGAAACATAAAAACCACGGGTTTCCTCCCGTGCAGCGCTTTGTTTAACGTCGTTAGCCCGACATAGATCCCAAATTTATCAATTTTTTTCCTGGTTCATAGATTGGATCAATTAACTCAACATCTATTTCCTGTTTATTGAATGATTCAACGAATTTTTTTAACCTTTGACCCTTGACCTTGAAAATGTGACCACTTGTGGGATCTTGAATCTCTACTGCCCCATGGGGGAATACATGATGCACTATGAAAGGTCCTGACCATCTAGACCTTAACTTTCCCGGATGTAAATGAAGTTTTGAACTATACAAGAGCACAAGTTTTCCCGATTCAAAATGTTTGACCTTGATATTCCTAGATTGGTAGGCTTGAACACTAGCTTTATTGATCTTTGAATTTTCATAAGCCTCCATTCTTAGTTCCTCCAGTTCATTGAGATCTAATTTCCTTTTTGTTCCGGCCAATGAGAGGTCATAATCCATTTTCTTAATTGCCCAAAAGGCCTTATGTTCAATCTCCACTGGAAAATGGCATGCTTTGCCATAAACCAACCTATATGGGGACATTCCTAAAATGGTTTTATATGCAGTTCTATAGGCCCAAAGAGCATCTAAGAGTTTCTCAGACCAATCTTTCCTAGAGGGGTTGACAGTTTTTTCAAGAATTTGCTTAATTTCACGATTGGCTAACTCAGCTTGACCATTAGTCTGTGGGTGGTAAGCAGTGGACACTTTGTGAGAAATTCCATATTTTTCCATGAGTGATGAGAATGGGCGATTGCAAAAATGAGTTCCACGATCACTTATGATAGCCCTAGGAATTCTAAATCTAGAGAATATGTTTTCTTTTAGGAATCTAATCACAGTTTGATGATCATTGGATTTTTTGGGAATGGCCTCAACCCATTTTGAGACATAATCAATAGCTAAGAGTATGTAGAGGTATCCCCGAGAGTTTGGGAAGGGACCCATGAAATCAATTCCCCAACAGTCAAAGATTTCAACCACTAAGATGGGAGTGAGTGGCATTTGATTCCTTTTTGTGATGGACCCTACTTGTTGACACCTAGGACAGCTTTGACAATATGTGTAGGAGTCCCTTGAAAGGGTGGGCCAGAAAAGACCACATTGAAGAATCTTAGCAGATGTTTTCTTAGAGGAAAAGTGACCTCCACATGCCTCACTGTGACAGAATTTAAGGATGGACTCTTGTTCAGATTCTGGAAACCACCTCCTAATGACTTGGTCAAGGCAGAACTTATAGAGGTAAGGATCATCAAACACATAGTGTCTAACATCAGAAAGAAATTTCCTTCGAGCTTGAGTCCCTAAGAATTTTGGAATGACTCCTGTCACTAAGAAATTTGCTATGTCAGCATACCAAGGGCAGTCACTCACAGAGTATAGGTGTTCATCAGGAAACGAATCAGACACAGAGAGGTGATTTGAGTTGTCTTTGAATTCCATCTTAGAGAGGTGATCAGCTACAACATTTTCAACTCCCTTTTTATCCTTGATTGTGAGGTCAAATTCTTGTAAGAGGAGGACCCACCTAATCAGTCTAGCCTTAGCATCTTGTTTTTGGAAGAGGTATTTTATTGTAGAATGGTCAGTGAACACAGTGATGGGTGATCCTAAGAGGTAGGACCTAAACTTCTCTAAGGAAAACACAATAGCAAGTAACTCCTTTTCAGTGGTGGTGTAGTTGATTTGGGCATCATTTAAGGATTTTCTTGCATAAGAAATGACATAATGAGTTTTATCACAACGTTGTCCTAACACAGCTCCAACAGCAAAGTCACTGGCATCACACATAAGTTCAAAAGGAAGGTTCCAATTTGTAGATTTCATAATGGGAAGAGAGGTGAGAGAGGATTTGAGGGTTGAGAATGAACCCTCACAACTTTCTGTCCAAACAAATGGAGCATCCTTTACTAAGAGAGCACAAAGGGGACGGGATATTGAACTAAAGTCCTTGATGAATCTTCTATAGAAACCAGCATGTCCTAAGAAAGACCTCACTTCCTTGACAGTTTTGGGTGATGGAAGGTGACGAATGATGTCAACCTTTGCTTTATCAACTTCAATCCCCCTACTTGAGACCATATGGCCTAGAACAAGTCCCTCTTTAACCATGAAATGGAATTTTTCCCAGTTTAGGACCAGATTTTTTTCTTCACATCTTGACAAGACTCTCTCCACATTCTGCAGACATCCCTCAAAAGTATCCCCAAACACAGAGAAGTCATCCATGAAGACCTCAAGAAAATCCCCTACCATGTCTGAGAAGATTCCCATCATGCACCGCTGGAAGGTTCCAGGGGCATTGCATAACCCGAAGGGCATGCGTTTGAAGGCAAAGGTACCAAAAGGACATGTGAATGTAGTCTTCCCTTGATCCTCTAGGGAGACCTCAATTTGATTGTACCCCGAGTACCCATCTAAGAAACAGTAGAAGGCATGACCTGCCACTCTCTCAAGGACTTGGTCAATGAATGGAAAGGGGAAATGGTCCTTCTTGGTGAATGAGTTTAGTTTCCTATAGTCAATGCAGACCCTCCATCCACTACTCACCCTTGTTGGAAAAATCTCTCCATCCTCATTGGTTATCACTGTGATTCCATCCTTTTTTGGAACCACTTGGATTGGGCTCACCCATTCACTCTCAGCTATGGGATATATGATACCAGCTTTCAACAATTTCAGAAGTTCCTTCCTTACTACCTCCATGAGATTAGGATTGAGTCGCCGTTGAGGTTGACGACATGGCTTTGAATCAGATTCCAGAACAATCCTATGAGTCCCGATAAGTGGGCTAATCCCAGGAATATCAGAAAGGGTCCAACCAATGGCTTTCTTATGCTTCCTAAGGACATCTAGAAGCATCCTCTCATGATTGGATTCAAGAGAAGAAGAAATGACAATAGGATGTGTTTGATTTTCCCCTAGGAAGGCATACTTTAGTGCAGCAGGAAGTTCCTTCAATTCAAGATCAGGTTGGTTCAGAATTTCAGCAGAAGATTGGGACATTGGATCAAGATCAATTTCTTTTTTTAGAGGTTCAGATTGGATTGATTCCTCACATGTAGAAGTTTCAGCTACTAGATTGGCTTGATCAAATTTAGGGAAGGAATTTAGAGGGGTCTCTATGAAATTGGTTTCTTGAAAGGTTTCACTGATTGTTGGACCTAAGACTTCATCATAAGAGCAATTTGAAAATGATTCAAGCCAAGGAGATAAACTTCCTTCATATGAACAAAGGAAATCAATCTCATTCTGACTTAAACATTCATCAAATATTCCTTGATGTTCCATGGATTTATTATCAATGCTTCCTATCATGTTTACTTCATGAATATCCTCGTCATCCCCTATTTGTGAGCTTGCATTATAGATGTTCAAGTCTAGACTCATGTTCCCAAAGGTGATGGTCATGTTCCCATTTCGGACTCGAATAACAGAGTTGATTGTTGCAAGGAAAGGACGACCAAGGATGATTGGGGTTTGTTCCTTATTTCCTAAGTTTGGATGGTTTTCAAGGACAATGAAATCAGCAGGGTAGATGAAGTTTTCAACCTTTACCAGAACATCCTTTAAAATCCCCTTTGGAACCCTAATGCTACGATCAGCAAGTTGAAGTGTGACAGATGTGGGTTGGAGTTCTTCTAGGCCTAACTGGCAGTACACAGCATATGGGATGAGATTGACACTAGCACCTAGATCACACAAGGCTTTGAAAACTTTGCTTTCTCCTAGTTCAACATTGATGTAAGGGCAACCTGGGTCTTTCAACTTAGGAGGAATGGTCCCTTGAATGGTGGTACTCACATTAGCAGCCAAAAGGACTTGGTTTTTATGTGAAAATTTTCTTTTAAAAGTGCACAAGTCCTTAAGGTACTTTGAGTAGGAAGGTATGGTTTGGATTGCATCGAGAAGAGGAATGTTCAACTTGACTTGTGAGAAGATTTCCCTCAATGTTTCACTCAGTTCAGGCTTGGGTTTCCCCCTCATGCGTTGAGGAAATGGTGCAGGCTGTGGGGTTGTTTGTTGAAGAGTTGTTTCTTTCACATTGTTATCAGTTTCTTCAGTTTGATCTTGTGGTTCATTTAAATTTTCATCCAAGTTTGAATCTTCAGGTGGGTTCTGAATTAGTTTTTCAGGTTTCTCAATTGATTTCCCACTTCTTAAAACAGTCACAGCCTTTAGTTGTTCATGAGTTGTTTGAGAACAACTTGACTCTCCCCTTGAAGTTGAGGACGGAACCGCCTGAGTAGGCATGGGTGCCTTTCCTATTTTGATGGTTTGAAGTTCTTGTTTTAGGGAAGATACCTCCGAGTTCATCCTCTCCATTTGTTTGCACAATTGTTCTAGTAGGCTTTGTGGAACAGTTTGGGTTGGTGCTTGAGTAGGTTGGTTTATCCCAGGGGGATATTTTGGAGGTGGGATGGTTTGTTGAAAATGGACCGATGGCTGTTGGTATTGGATAGGTTGGGTTTGGAACTGGTTATGGGTTTGGTAGTTCTGTTGAGGGTAAGGATTTTGCCCTTGTGGTTGGCTATGTTGTTGGTTATCCTTCCATCGGAAACCTGGGTGGTCATTGTACCTAGGATTGAAGGTGTTTTGGTATTGGGGCTTTTTAAAGTTTAGGGCATTGACTTCCGCTGGAGGTCCTCCTAGAAGAACATCCTTGATGGATGGAATGGTTGGGCAGTTGTCTGTTTTATGGTCATGTTTGTCACAAATTGTGCAAACAAGGTCTACATTTTGGATTTCATGGACTTTCCTAAGGTCTATCTCTTCAACCTTCCTAGAGAGTGCTGCGAGTTTAGCCCTAAGGCTTTCCTCTTCTCTAAGTGTATGAATTCCAGTGGTTCTTTGTGGATTTTCAGAATAAGGTGAAGTTCCCCAAGTTTGGTTTTGTTCAGCCAGACTTTCGAGATACTCGTAAGCATCATTTGGGGCCTTGTTTTTAAAAGTTCCATTACACATCATGTCAATGAATTGTTTGTTCCCCAGACCCAACCCTTCATATAAAATTCTCACTTGTTCAGGTATGGAAAAACCATGGTGTGGAACCATGTTTAGGGTGTCTTTGAACCTCTCCCATGTTTCATAGAATGACTCTCCCTCTTTTTCAAAAAAGTTTTGGATGCTCTTTTTAAGTGCAGTTGTTTTGTGATGAGGGAAGTATTTTTTGTAGAATTCTCTTTGCAGTTGGTCCCAAGAGTGGATTGATGCAGGTCTCAAGTTGTTTAGCCAATTTTTAGCTCAATCCTTTAATGAAAAAGGAAATAGCCTCATCTTAGCGGATTCTAGTTGATGTGGGGGACACATGGTTTCAACAATGTCGTTGAACTCTTTGACATGAAGGTATGGCATTTCTGACTCCATCCCATGAAAGGTTGGAAGGTGGTTTAGGACATGGGGTTTGAATATGTAGTTGGTGTCTCCTATGGAATTGTGTCTAATGCATGAGGGGGAATTGGTCCAAGCTGGAGTGAGGTAGTCGTTCATGGTTTGATCAACAACATTCCCTAAGTTTGGAGCTTCTTGGTTTTGGTTTCCCATTTGATTCCCCCCAGGGTTTACAATTTGATTTTGTGGATGACCCTCCATTGGACTTGTTTCAAGTTCTGACTTTGGGGTTTCAAGAATATTTGAATCTGATTTAAACAATCCCTTAGGTGCACTTGACTCCCCTATCCTAGGACTTTCCACCCTAACTAGTCTGTTTGAGAAATCGCGGGTGTAGGCGGACATGCGCCAAAAAAAAAGTGAGAAAGGGACAAGATAAGAGATCTTGGGTGAGAGTAGAAGAATGGAGGTGAGGAAAGAAGGTTTTTTTTTTTGGATCTAAGGTACTTACTTGGTCCCCGGAAACGGCGCCAAAATTTGGTTCACGCCCAAATTTACCCAAGAGAAGAAGGGTAGAACGGTCCTTGTAGTGTAGCTTAGGTTGTCGATTCCACAGAGACCTAAGAAGATACCTAAGATACACAACCTAAGGGATGGATTTTTGGATATGAAGTGGCCAACTTGGATTAATTTTGGATGGGTTTTAAAGATATCTAAAAGATTTAAGTGGATTCAATTTAAAAGAATGAGTTGATTCTAGGTTATCACTCGGGGTGGATTGGACGTATTTTCTTTTTAATGATTTCAATTTCTTAAATTTGATATGGGTTCATTTAAGGAGATAAAACAACATCATCACTTACTGGTTTAATGACTACACCCTCTAATACTAATCACCTATACACTTGAAGGATCAAAGTTTTGAGCACTTCAAGGTAAATGATCGTATTAGTACTTGAAGTGTGTGGCCTTAAATTCAACAAGGACGATGGAGTTTAAAAATCATCAAATAAAAATCCCAATTAAAGAAGTGATTATACATTAATTAGGTGATAAATAACATCCAATCCAGCCCCTTGATACTCCCTTGGATCAACCCATAAGTGGGTTATCCCTCCATTGATCCCATGGTTTCAATGGAAGCGGAAAGTAGACTCATAAGGGAGGAAATGGAGAAGTAAAGAAAACAACAACAATAAAATGATCACTCCACCGTTGTGTGAATAATTTCACAAGGGTTGGTGTGAATAAATTCACACCTTGATCCAACGGTATCAAAGTGATATTAAGAACAACAGAATAAGAGTATAAGAAGAAATTTTATTAAGAAACTAAAGTGAATTGAACAACTTACATGTGAAAGACAAAATTGAGGCAACAAAAATGCAGCATAACATTACAATTGAACAAAGCATCCAAGATCCTCAAATCCTTCACCACCACTGCCTTAAATAGGAATTTTGGGAGCCTTGGGTAGAGCCTTCAACAGTACAAGTCATCCCACTTGAGTATGGTAGGCCTAGGGTGGTGGAAAGTTTGTGGAATTTGGAATTTTCCACATTTGACCCGAGGTGGCAGCCAGATTTCATCCACCGAACAGACTCGTTTGTATGACCTTCTATATGGCCGAATCAGGGTGGTCCATAGAAGAAGAAAATGGAGATCCGGATGTATTATAACCTCCTGTAAAATTTGGGCCCATTTGGAGTTGTTTATTTCGAGATATGATCAAATTGGTGGAATGTTTTTCTGGGCCGCAGAATCTGGCCCAGAATTTTATCTCTAAATTGGTCCGCCTAAATGACCAACATTAAGGCCGAATTAGCATTAACTCCTGAAGAGGGATTTGTTACTGTACATTTATTCTACCATCCCACGAAATTTGGGATTAATTGGGCCTGTATTTTGGGCCCCACAGTCTCATCAGTGGGCTGGTGTCCAATCCGCCTTCTCCAGAATTGCTTCCTTTCATTGCCAAATATCTCCATCATCCTCCATGAATTCTCCATTGATCCCTGAATCAAACATGTTCATATTTAAGTTTAGATAATTTTCCAAAAATATCAAATTAAAATATGTAAAATTCAATTCCTTAAAATCAGATGAATCATTGGTTACTTTAAATGATGTTCAAAAATGTACCACATAATAGTGCATTTTAAGAAGGTATTACAATCATAATGTGAAATGGTGTTCAAAGTGTAAAATGCACTAAAATGGTGTTTATGAATAACAAATAACATGAAAATTATGTATATTAACAATGAATATTAGCCTCATTTAGTGTCTAATCACCTACCATGCTAATCCACCAATAGGATGAATGAAATAACAATTATCTTTATTTCTCTCAGTATCTTTTCATCACATATTTCTTGATATTTTATCAAACATGAAAACAATTTGAAGTATGTAAATTAATGAAAAGCATCACATTAATTTCTATGGCACACAAGATGGTGTGACAATAACATTTGACTTCCATCGATACATTCCACATTTTATATAATAATTTATTCCAACAGTTTCCTCCAATAATAAGATATAATCTTTCATACAAGCAAGAATTTTGTTTTTAGAAAATCCATGTTGGTCAATTAACTTCCATGATAATATAATGGTTTAATGGAATATTTTCATTATCTGGAAGTAATTATTTTTTAAAGGTAAGAATATAATGGATGTAAGTATTATAGATTCCATACATGGTTTTATCAAGAAACAATCATATTAAAAATTTTAGTTTTTTTATTCTACCACATTTCCAATATACTAGAGTCACCCTTTCATAATCATAATTTTCATTGCATGCATCATGTGTACTCATATCACTTTCTTTTTACATTGGCATACATTATTTCTCATGATGATGAATAAATGGAAACTGATCGTATAATAAATTCACTAATCTAGTCCTCTCATTCAGATCATGAACAATTTTCAAATTTATTTTCTCCCCATTATGATACCAGGCATAATATTTTGTTTGAAAACAAAATTATGTTATATGGTAGCTAAATTATTCACAACATAACCATGGTCTTCCAACACAATTATAACATGGTAAGTGTATAAAACTATATCTAAATCATTTTCAAATGAAAAATCTAAAAATCTCTCCAAGTTATTTTGAAAATATATTGAGATCGGGTCAGTTTTATATATTAAAGTTTTATTCATTATGTTAAAAAATGTTATATATCATGTCATAAAAGAAATGGAATAATATTGAAGTCAAATCCAAAATATATTTTAAGAAACAAGACTTGTTCACTTTATTTCAATCAATTTGAAAAACATTGATCAAAGATTGAAATCAAATCCATTTTAAATCACTTTCCATATTTGTGAATAAATACCAAATTTATCATATATGTTTACATAAATATAAAAAACAATGTAGTTTATCATGAAAATGAAAAATTGAGAATGGAAAGGATATTTGAAAATAATTCAAACTATATATTTATCACCCATATCCTTAATTTCATAACTCAATCCCATGAGATAATAATATACTATATATATAAACACATAATATTGTATTCCATCATATCAATGAGTAATAACTGTACATAATACCACAAAAAAAGTATATTTATGGCATAACTAACAAACTAGTACATATGAGAATTTTAATATAAAAACAAAAATCTATATCAATCATGAACCATGGTATATATAGTGGTATAAATCTCACAAGTTACAAATAAAACATATAATTATTTGGGGTTGGTCAATAACTAGATTATATTAGTGGTAAAATAAGTATTTATTATGGAATTGTTCATAACAAATGATTACTCAAAAAACTCACACAAGGAATAAGGTGTAACAAAAAAAATATCTTTATATATATAAAAAGAAATAAAATGCACCTTTATAAAAATATGTTTCAACATAATTAACATAATTTAATAAATATGCCCATGTAACAAAAAATTTCAACCCATATTCAACCTTTTATGAAAAAATGACCAATATTTATATTCAAACCATACATTATATTTTAAATCCAAACATTTTTATGACTTGAAATGAATAATTTTAATTATTAAAACAGACCATTGAAATAAATAATTTTATAACCCTAAAATATATTAAAAAAAAGTAATACAATAATAAATTACAGATTTACCTCATTTATCATACAAAATAATAGGTTTATATTAAATCTATATAGAATTGTAGAGTAACTAAATTAAAAAAAAATACATCACCTATAATCATATTTATTATGAAATACACTAACAAATATAATCAAAATTAAACCCCATTCAATGAACCAATAAGAATGCTAACATAAATGAATCTTGGTTAGTGTTTTATACCTAGGAAAAAAATGAAAATGATTGATGGTGGAAGAGGTAATGTATTTGGAACTCACCAATTTGATGTTTAAGAAGAAAAAATCAAAACACAAACTAGGGTGAGATCTCTTCTATAGAGACCCAATCCTTTGACACATATTATTAAATTATTTTTAACATGAATATCCAATAAGTTCAATCCAAAGATCATGATTCCTAATGATAATGGGAGACTAGGTTCATAATACACTAAAAAGAAACTAGATATCCTAAAAATTCATAGGAAAACCAAGGGAAATACATAAAAGAAAGGTGAAATCTAAATATCCTAGTAAGGGAATAAATATGATAATGAAATATAACATTTGAGTCAAAGGTATAACATGATATCATAAAAGATAAGGCACATGAGTAATTACATAGAAGTATAACATAAATAACATGGTATCATAAGATCTTAAAAACACATGAAATGTGGAATAAACGCAAAAAATTACATAAACATGAATTAGGGCTAAATACCTAAATAAAATATCACATGATGGAAAAAGCGCCATAATGGTTTAGGTTTACTCTCTAATCCCATACATAACGTCTCGTGAGAAAAAATATTTACCCAAATAATTGGAGTGATATGTGGGTAAAAACATCATAAAATATTTATGATTATGCATGTCTTAAAAATGAAATAAATCATAAATCAGAAACATAAGAATAACCCATGGAAAGAAAATGGGCTGAATAATCTTGCCTCATATCATAATCAAAGGAAATTTCATATTGAAGGTATTGAGAAATGAATGGAATGAATGTATTAACCTATAAAAGGAAGGGATAATAATCTAGTTATACATGTGAGATACATTTATAATGAATTTAGAATCATTAAATAACTTTAAATATATAGAGAAAGTGAGTTCAAGAGAGAATGGTCATAACTTCAAGAAAATGGTGGTTTAGAGAGGTCCCTTGCCTCGAGCCCGATTCATCTCATAAGTTCTTTATCTTTTAGAATAATAAACTTATGTTAATTATTTACTTGGTTAAGAAAATATTTTTAAATTTATTATTCTTTTTATTTTATTTATTACCATATCATATTCAATCTCCTAATAATTTAATTTTACGTCGGACGTTTTGATAATATTCAGCTAATATATCAAAAATAGATTTAGTAGGTTGAATAAGGTCAAAGAGATTATTATTTCATCATATACAGAATAATAATCATGACATAATTATAATTTTTATACATCAATTATACTTTTAAAACCATTCATGAATTATGGTTATGAAAAATGAACTATGTTACAATCATGGAGACGGTAGGTCAAACATACGCATGAGTAATGTTTCCATTTTTTAACGATCATGATCAAAATAAGGTAAGTATTATTTTTTATTTAAATAATGATAAATATATAATAAATATAATATCATTTCTTTAAATACACTTATATATACCATCCATGTGATTTGGTAATTAAAAACGAATCACATCCCTACGTGGAGGTGACAATCCACATGTATTCTCGAATGACATTATCATTTTTCTATGAATGGAAAGGTAAGAAAAATAAATGATATATTAATTTTAAAGAATTATAAATATTTCATGAACATAATATATATAAATTAAATCCATCATCATAAACAACTGTGATAGGCGATATGGAAAACAAATTATATCGGTTTGCGAGGCGATATTCCACCATACACATAGAAGATGGTTTCATTTCCCATTTTATGGAAGAGGAGGTGGATTTAGGATATGCCATTAACACAATAACATATTATTATATTGAATATATTAGTTTTATTATATCATAATTTTTGAATTATATTTTAAGGAGGAGTAAGAACAAATAAAAAAATAGAGGTTAAGAATGATACCTCTTCTTTGCACAACCTCTTTATATTTTCACCAAAAGCCTTCATAGGAGGGTTTTATAACAAAAAAATGACTATAAGAAATGGTACTGGATTTAAGGAAGGTATTTGGTTATGTATTTTCTAAACCAAAGGTCTTTTGAAGTTTTAATTAAGGAGGAGACGAGGCACCCTTTTATAAGTGAGAAAGAGTGACATTTTTTTAAATATCCAAAACTATTCAATAATGGGAAGTCACTATCAATCCAAGTACCACCAAAATTTAAAAATAGAATATTAGAGGGAAGATAAGGTTTAGAAAAACCACTAACTTAAAAAATAAACATGTTTTTAAACATGTTATTCCCTTTAAATTCATGATTACTCACTTTTACCATTTTAGTTTTTCACCACGATAACTAGTTTTTACCAATATAATTTATCCTTTAAGTCTAAAAATAAATTAAACCTTATTATATAATTTGGAACTAATTATTAAAAATATTAAATCCAATTTATCAAATAAAAATCCTTTGTGTGTGAAAAATAAGTTTTAACACAAGTGCATGTAACACGTAAAACACTGTTTTAACCTTTATAATGATTATTAAATCTTAAAAAAATTATTATTCATTATGACCAAGAATTAAGTTAACCTATTTCCCTATTATTAATTATTATAATTAAAAATATTTAATACATTTTATCAAATCAAATTCATAGATGTTTCATAATTACATTTAAAAATAAACCCACAAAACATGTTGAAAAATGGGCACTACTACAAAACCGGCGTTTAACAGCACTGGTATTTATCAGCACTAGAAAAAAGTGATGATAACTGGAATCTTTATCAGGGCTGAAGAAAGTTCCAATAAATTTAACTCTTTATCAGCACTTTATTTTTAGCACTAATAAAGGGTGTCATTTATCAACGCTTTATTTTTAGTGCTAATAAAGGACACCCTTTATTAGTGCTATATTTTTGGCACTCATAAAGGAGTCATTTATCAACACTTTTTTAGCACTAATAAAGGTCCAAATAAATAAAATTAAATAATTAAATAAATAAAAATAAAAAATGTTTTTATTAAAAAAAATATTACAAATTTTATTAATTAATTAATTATTGATAAAAAAGAATAAATTGATTATACTATATATAAATTATAAATACTAATAAATAGTACGTATTAAATATATAGATATGAAAAATAAAAATTAAACAAATTAAAATTAAAAATAAGTAAATTGAGAAAAATATTATACATTTTATTAATTAAATGATTATTGATAATGTTAATAAATAGTATATATATTTTTTGAATATAATAAATAGTATATGGATATTAATGTATATAAATATGATTTATATATTAAAAAATATTTATGCTCTATATTTAGTGAATAATGGTTTATAATTAAAAATTAATATGAATTAAATTTTTTGATTAATTGCATAGAGTAATGGACATATAATTGAATGTCATTTGATTTTTCAATTTAACATAGATCAAATGTGTGT
Source organism: Viscum album (assembly GCA_963277665.1). NCBI lineage: Eukaryota > Viridiplantae > Streptophyta > Magnoliopsida > Santalales > Viscaceae > Viscum > Viscum album. The sequence continues at coordinate 2,084,112,739 of OY728126.1, forward strand.
TATATTGATTTCACATATACGTAATTAATGAATTTTTATATAAAATGTACACACACAAAACTTATCCATTTTTTCAATATTATTAAAGTGTGCTTATTTTTAATTTATTCAATTTCACTCATTTTTAACATGCATGCACTTAAAATTAGATATTCATTAATAATGTTAAAAAATATCTGTAAAAAAATATTTATAAAAAATATTGATAAATAAATATATTTAAAAATGTACATACTATATTTATAAAATTCTTTATTTATAATTATAAATAAATAAATATTTTTTAAGTGTTTATATAATTATAAATAAATAATTACATATATTTAAATAATTATTAAATTTATAATAAATTTACTTAAATAATGAATATATTTACTATATTTATATTTATATATATTTATTATATATATATATATATAAGTATATAAATATATATAATGATATAAATATTATATTTTAAAAAATATTTATATAATTATATATGAATAATTATATATTTAAATAATTATAAAATTATGTTAGGTCCACTAGGTCAAATCCCTGAGAGGGGGGTGAATTAGGGTATAACAGATTAAAACAATTGTCTCTTTTGATCTTGTTTCAATGTTAAACAAAAATCTCTTCTCTCTCTTTCCCGTAGCAAAGTATGAACAAATATTAAAGCATACACGAGACACATAAATTTTTACTTGGTTCACCCTCACTAGGATACATCCAAGGAGCATACACTGACAATTTTTTGATTTATCAAATCCACTAAAAGTGCACTACTGTTTACAAAGTTTGGAGTAGACTCACTATCCCTCCTGGTTTACAACCAATCACAATTTGAAAGCTCACTGCTCTCTCAACGGAAGTGTGCTCACTACTTCTTTTGAAGATCCAATCATAGTTTATAGACTTTTAGGTCCTTTCATTATCTCTAATTAATGTACCATCCACTGTATGTAGATGCTCTATTGATATCCCACTTTCATCCACTGATGAATTACCACTTTACCATAGATGTACTGGGAAACTCCAAATCTTTCACGCAACCTTTACTAAGTCTTGAACAAAACTTTAATTCCTTGCACGCAAGATTCCACTTTTTTTGTGAAACACATTTTGTGTGAAACTTCAATCTTACGCACAACTCAAATCTTACACGCAACTTTCTTAGCTTGCACACAATTCCCAATCTTTCACGCAACTCCCTTTACTTAAAAATATTACACGATCTGAAGCTCAAATTATCTCTAAGGGTTGATATACTTAAAATGAGGGGGTTCACCTCTTATTTATAGGCATCTCCAACCCCTGCATGAAAGATTCAAAGTGTTTTGCAAGATCCTCTTCGATCATAAAAAACCTCATTTGACGTCGCATTGGGTGCACAAGTTTCTTTCGCACAACCACATCTTTCACGCACATTTCCAAATCCTTCACACACTTCATTCATTTTCCATATTTCAACATTCTGATCCTAGAACATGACTTGTGTGCAAGTTTTCATACCATCTTCAATCATTCATGCAAATTCCTTTTCCAATAACACATTTCTCCATTTTATGATTTTGTGGCCCAAAAATTTGGCAAACACTATAAAATGGTGATACCTTATATCTGTTCTTTTTGTACCACCTCTAGATCATCCATTCATTTTTCATGATTCTTTGTCAACATAGATTGTCAATAATATCTCTGGAACACCACAACTGACCAAAGAAACCCTCTTTGTCAGCAAACACAATCAACCCAAAAATTATTCAATGTTACCTTGAGGTATTTTTGCCCGACAAATTACAATAAATATATTTAAATAAGGAATATATTTAAGATATTTGTATTTATATTTATTAATTAAGTATATATATATATATATTTTAAAAAATAATTTATAATTATAATTATAAATCTTTTATCAATGATTAAGTAATAAGCATTGATATGAGCCTTTATCAATGCTACAAAAGCACTGATAAATATGTCTTTTATCAGTTCTTAAATAATAAGCACTAATAAAAGTGTCTTGATCTAATTAAAAAAACCTAACATGTTGTGAACCCATCACAATATCAAAAGCTTTACACAGAAGACACCCATTGTTAGCGCTCCTCCTTGGTGAATCAAATCTCTAATCACACAAACCCACTTGAATCACATAAACCCACTACCTCTAATTGATCAAACATCACATATCATTCAGTGTTAGGTTGAATTTAGGGTTTCTGAATAAAACATCGAGATCTAGATACGAGGGTCTCATATTTTCTTCAACCTAGTGAGGTAGGCCTCTATTTTCCTTTGTAGGTTCTGATTTTCTTTCTGTATTTGTCGTTTCGAGATATGGATCTGAGGGTTTCTGATTTTCCTTTTGTAGGTTCTAATTTTCTTTCTGTATTTGTACTCTGGTTGTTGTATACTATTTTTCTTTTGTTTATGATCCATTGTTTTCTTGACTACTATTTTGGATATCATGTTTTGGAATTTTTCAATTGTTTTTTTGAATCAATTTGCTTCTCTGTCTACATCTATACCCCATCTTGCTTCACTGTTATGAATTAATTTCCTCTATAGGTTCTAAGAAAATTGATTTATCAAACCAATTCTCAGTCTGATGATGGTGTGAATTAGCAACAGAAGCTGATTTTATGCAATTCATGTAAGAGAATTTATTTATTTAAATTCTATTTTAATATTTTGATGTAAGGGTATTTTCTTAAAAATTTATTTTCTTAGAATTATGTTGTTTTATTTTAAGAGAAATCTTAGTAAGGGTGATAACATATTTATTTATTTCCAATGGCTATCTATTTTTAAAATTAGTATAGTTTTGTATTTATTTTACTATGTTGTGATATTCTACTATGAGGCATACATATATTTTTATCAATTTAATTTTATTTTATAAATATATATATATATATATATATGTAAATATATGTCTTTCTATCTATTTATATGAGTTTTAAGAACTTATAATGTAAGGGAGATTTTATAATTATTTATTCACAAATTATGGTTCTGGATTTCCAAATTAGGAAGGGATTATATTTATTTTCATTAAAAATTATGTTTAAATGTGCATTTGTTTTGAAATTATGTGTATTATAAATTCCATGATTTATATATATGTGTGTGTTTAAATGTGTATGGGATAGACGTTGCAAGGGTTGGTGTGTTTTTCTCCTTTGTTTATGATATATCTTGTTGATGTGTATTATTTATTTATACCAACTTCTTTATAGACCTCCTTAGAATCTCAAGGATAGGTTAATGTGTATTAGATAGCCTCCATAGAATCCTTAGGTTGTTACACCATTTTTTCCAGAAAAAAGAATGAAAGTTATCAAATTCTATATATTAGAAATTATTTTTAGGTATTCATCATTTTAGGTCTATATATACATTTAAGTAACAGTAATATAATTTATACTTAAATAACCAATAAAATATTGTAAACTCATGTTACTTTCAAAATAATAAAATTATGTAACTATATATATATATATATTTGAAATAATTAAAATTCCAAAAATTTAAATAATTATATTTTATACAAAATTACCCAAAATAATAATTATTTATAATTAATATAATTTAAAAACTATTATTAATAGTATTTTTTTAGTTTCATTAGAAAAAATAGTATTATACATATACATCGAATAATATATTGTATATTTAAATAAATTAAAATATGATAAATAATATACACACACATATATATATAATTATATTCAAATAAAGTTACTAATATAATACATACATATATATATAACATATATATATAAATATAATATTTAGGTAGATTCACTTTATTTATCTATATATCGGATGAAGAGTGACCTCCATTTTATAGTTTTTTATGATGGAAGGCGTGAACCCTGTTTAGGTTTATTTTCTATCGAGGTAAGTGTGAATGAAGTACACACCTCCATCGAACTATTTTTCCAATCATATAAAACCCTATCATTTTTTAATAAAATAAAACCTATTAAAAAACCATGTTTTATCGAAAAAATATATAAAAAAATTCCTCAACCAATTATTTTATTAAAGTATTATTCGGATCCTTGTGGTTAAATTTGAGAATAAAAATGAAAGTAATTCAACATTAACTCTACACCAACATCAAATCAAATAAATTAATTTTAGTAACATAAAATCATCAACTAAAATTACATTGTATCAACCCAAGACCCCTTAGCTGCGCAGTACTATAGTTGTGTATTCCGATTCTTCTATCTCCACCCTCTCCATTTCTTTCCCGCTCTTCACTCTATTGTTTATCTAGTTTTGTAGAGCTTTTTTCTAGAAGGAGTTGGTGACAATGGGGGCGTCAAATTAATAACTAGTTCCAATTGTGTAATTTTCACAAATGGGAGGCGTTACCCCTTTTAGAGAACACAATGAAGTGAAATTATCATCCTCATCATATTCATCTCATGAATAGTTATTACTGAATTTTATTACTTTGAGACTCATAACTCATCTCTTTTATGTTTCTTGTACTACTCTAATCATTAATCATCCCATTGATGACTATTGATTATAATATTTCAAGCAATATAGGTTCATGTCTACAAGATATGAAGGATGTGTGTCAAACAACAAAATGTAATGATAAATGTTCGAGATATTAACTAATGAGGATGACAATTGTACTTCATTATGTTCTCTAAAAGGGTAAATGCCTCCCATTTGTGAAAATTATACCATTAACGCTAGTTATTAACTCAACACCTCCATTTCCACAAAATCTTTCCAGAGTAAAGCTCTACACAACCATAGAAATGATAGAGTGAAGGGAGAGAAAGAAATGGAGATAGTGGAGATAGAAGAATCAGAATACGCAACTGTAGTGATGTGTAGCTCAGGGGTCTTAGGTTTCTATAGTGTGATTTCAATGGACGAGTGTATGTTACTGAAATTAATTTATTTAATTTGATATGGAGGCAGAGTTAATGATGAATTAATTTCATTTTTATCCTCAAATTTATCCATTAGGATCCAAATAAAACTTTAATAAAATAATTGGTTGATGGTTTTTTATGATGTTTTTTTTTGATAAAACTTGGTTTTTTAATAGGTTTTATTTTATTAAAAAAATGATATGGATTTATATGATTGGAAAAAGAGTTAGATGAAGGTGTGTACTTCGTTCACACTTAGGGAAATTATCTATATGTCATTTGAGATGTGTATGAATCAGTCACACCTCAATTTGATGCACGGTGTGACGCTATGACTTAATGTGTCCGTTATCAGCTTAAAATTGATAGTTTAGTTCAAAAAATGTCACTCACTGAAAAAAAAGAAAACATGCTTAGATTTTATTAATAATTTATGACATAGATTCATAAGTCCTTTGTGGCATGTAGGAATCGGTCTCATGTCAAACTGATACACGATGTGATCGATATAGGTCAAAGTGTGTGTTTCCAGTTTAAAATGACATTTTAGTAAAAAAACAAGTGACATACTCAAGACTGAGAAAACACATTCATATTGTTTTGATACTTTATAAAAAAATATCCATAAGTCATTTTAAACGTGTAGGAATCCGTCATACCTCAATCTGATGCATGGTGTGACCAGTATGACACAAAGCACATCTTTTTATTTAAAAATGACATCAATTTTAATAAAAAGGACAATCGACATAATCAAAACTGATAAAACATATTCATATTGTTTTGATACTATAGGGAAATTATCCATAAGTCATTTTTGATGTGTAGAAATTATCCGCACCTTAATCTGACGTACCGTGTACTTGGTATGACTCAATGTGTCCGTTATCAGTTTAAAATTGATAGTTTAGTTCACAAAATGTCACTCACTAAAAAACCAAGCAAACACACTTTTATTTTCTTGATAATTTAGTAAATTGATTAATAATTTATTTGTGAAATGTAGGAATCAGTCTCATGTCAAACCTATACATGATGTGATCGGTATGAGTCAAAGTGCGTGTTTCCTCTTTTAAATGACATTTTAGTAAAAAAGACAAGTGAAAAAATCAAAATCAGGTAAACGCATTCAAATTTTTTATACTTTATAAAAATTATCCATAAGTCATTTGATATGTGAAAGGATTAGCTTCACCTTAATGAGACGCACGGTGTGACCGATATGACTCAAAGTGGGTCTTTTTATTTAAAATTGACATCAATTTTAGTAAAAAGGATAACTCACCTACTCAAAACCGAGAAAAAACATTCGGATTTGTTTAATACTTTAGGAAAATGATCCATAAGTCATTTGTGATGTGTAGGAATTAGCCACACCTCAATTTGATACACGATGTGTCTGGTATAACTCAATGTATCTGTTATGAGTTTAAAATCAACATTTTAGTTCAAAAAGTGTCACTGACTAAAAAACAATAAAACACACTCAGATTGTCTTTATAATTTATAAAAAAAATTCATAAGTCATTTTTGATGTGTAGGAATTGATATCATGTAAAACTAACACACAATATGACTGGTATGAGATAAAGTACATGTTTCCAATTTAAAATGACATTTTAGTAAAAAAGAAAAGCGACATACTCAAAATCGATCAGACACATTTGGATTGTTTTGATACTTTAGGAAAAAAAATCCATGAGTCATTTGATACATGTAAGAATTATCCGCACCTCAATCCGATGCACAACGTGACTAGTATGTCTCTGAGTGCGTTTTTTCAATATATATGTATTATTTTAGTTTAAAACGTGCATCACATCGGAAAAACCAAGGAAACGAGCCTAAATTGTTTTCTATTCATTTAAATTCTATATTCATATTTTATTTTTCTTATTTCATGGTGTTTTTGGTATTGAGGTGTGTTATTAGAGCACATTGCACTAGTGGGGCAATGTGTTGTAACAGCACACAGCAGTATATCCCTTTATCAGTGCTGCTAAAAAACTTAGGCTTTTAATCTCTCTCTAGTAGTTAGCGCTTCTCTAGTGGTGATAAAGGCCATTTTTAGTGTTGTTAAAGGCCTATTTTATAGTAGTGGGGTTTTCAAGAAATAGATTTTTCATTCAATAGGTGATATTATATTAACTATATGACTAACAATCATCATTATATGAATTTTAATTCACATGAATATATATATAATATATACATTTAATTTAATTATTTCCATACTAGGGGTTATTTTAATTAATTAAAATTTATAAACTTTAAACAATTAAAAACAATTTACAGAAAATTGAGTTTTTAAACATAAAAATAAACTTAGACCAAAATCATTAAAATTGATGATTTAAATGAAATTAATTATATTATTCTAAATAAAATGTATTATATGTCACTTTAATACTAAATCAAAAATAAAATGGGACATTTAAATTAATTTATTTAATCAAAATAAATGACAGTATCTGAAAAACCAATAATTTTCACTATTTATTAAAAAATAAATAATTTTCACTATTTATTAAAAAATCAATAATTTTAGAAAAATCCAAAAAATTTACCCAAAATTAAATTTTGAATTTATGATTTCAAAAATTATGTTCATTTTATAAAATTTAATTTCTAAAATTTCTATAAATTAGCAATAAAAATCATTTTTGAAAAAATGTATTTTTTGAAGAATAAAATGTCTTCATTAAAAAAATTAGTTTTTATTTACTAAGAATTTATTAATACATTTATATCGATTAATAACTTTATATATATTTCATAAAGTATTTAATATTATTCATAACTTCCAATTTAACAGCTAGGTTATAACATCCATATTTAAATAATCAAGGTTCGTTTAGGCATGATGTTGTGTGTCGTATACAGTATCGAACATAGTTTTTTTTAAATCATGAGGTGTTACAGCTGTGGCTGGGGAATAAAATAGAAGTCTACTCATAAGGTTGAATATGGATGAGATTAGGATGGAAGAAGGGGAGGCTACGCGGCTGGGATATGTGCTGAAGGCTATACCAACGATTTTAAAAAATCGCTGGTATTACTTTATCTATACCAACTGTTTAATGGAACCATTGGTATAACCTTTCCATAAAAAGGTTGTACCAACAATTATTCTAAATAGTTGGTATATGTTCCTTGGTATAGATACCATTTTTGATAGTGGGATCAAAATTTGTGGGTGTTTGAAGTGCAAATCATGTTTTCAACTTAGCCTAGATCATTCAATAATTTATTAAAAATTTTTGTCATACAATTGTTAATAATTGACTATTAATAAAAAATAATTAGAAAATTGTTAATTAATATTTTTTTAATTATTTAATATGTATTTTTCACTAAATATCCTATAAATTCGGTGTAAATGCAAATTTATTCTTTTATAAATCATATTTAATAAAATATATATAAAATGTAAACGGGGGTGCTAGGTCAACCTGAATACTAATACCATTTTTCAAGGTCTCTTGATATTCCTCTCCCATTTTCATCCATCATTCTGTTATTCCTTACATTCATTCTGAAACTCAGTATTGATTAGGGTGCTTCATGCTTCTTCAATCTGGATCTGTTATCGAAGGGAAAAGATGAAGACAGTACCGAGTGATCCAGCGGATGGTGAGATTTTGGATGCTGCAATATCGAATCTCCAAGCATAAGATTAAGTTCAGATTCATCCAGGCCTTCCTTCAGTAAGTTGTTTGATTCTTTTAATAGAATCACACTTTTTTCACAAACACTTCCACACTGAGGAATACCACCTGACTTCTGATTATTCTTTGATGTTTTTCCCTTTTCCATGGCACTCTACGATCGAGAAAACAAATCTGATAAAGGAAACATATCCCTCTGATACCAATTGTTAGGACCAATAGGGGCCTATATACCCTGAGAGGGGGGGTGAATCAGGGTATGGATATTCTTTCGCAAAGTTCTTCCTGCCCCACTGGATCTTGACCTATTTATTACAAGGGTCACTTTGTTTGCACTCGTGTGATTATTATGACCACTTCTTTTCTTCTTTATCTGATGATGATACTTTGAATGTAATGCAAGGAAGCAAACAGGCAGACACAAATATTTTTACTTGGTTCACCCTCACTGGGCTACGTCCAAGGAGCATACGCCGACAAGTTGTCAGTCGTACCAAATTCCACTATTCTTCACTAGATGTGGATTAAAATGTTCGGGCTATATCACTTCTATGCCCAAGATCACTGCCTTTACAATGTTTAGGGTCAGCTCATTGCTTTCCCAAGGGTCACTCCCTGTTTCTCTCTCTATCGCTCACTACTGGTGGATAGGATCACCTTCTTCCTCTTCCTTCGCTCACTGCTCTGGAAAGGATCCACTCACAGTTTATAGACCTGTAGGTCTCTTCATTTTCATGAAAGAATGCATCTTCTTTTGTATGTAGATACTCTTTTGAAGTTCAACTTTCACCTGTAGATTAATCTCTCTTTGCATCGAAGGTATCGAGAAAACTTCCAGCTTCCACGCAGCCCGAAAATCACTGCCGGAACTAAACCTTACTTGGCGCGCAAGTCTACCTCGACACGCAAGTATCGGCGCACAAGTCACAACGGGCACACAAGTCCACCTCAGACACTTGCATGACACAAGCTTCCCCAACTCCAAACTTGCGCGACTCTCTTCGTTTTACGCCCAAACCAATGTTGGCGCGCAACTTCTCACACTAGCGCACAAATTCACCTGCACGACCACACACCACTTGTGCAACCACCACACCTGCGCGAAGGGAGATCATATTTCTCAATGTGTTGAACTCCGATGAATAATGAAGAGGGGTGGTCCAGTATTTATAGGCATTTGGTCACCCCTGCGCGACGACACGCAAGTCTCTCCTCGGCGCGTAAGTCTCGGTGCGCAGATCTCTTCTCCTGCAAGTCACTTGCGCGACCTAATTCCAAAATTGCGCGAACCTCTTTCCTTTGCCATATTTTGATCTTCTGATCTTGAAAAACCACAGGCGTGCAAGTTCTCAAGCTTCCAAGGCATCGGTGTGCAAGTCTCTTTCACGGCGCGCAAGTCACTTGTGCGACACCACCAATACTTGCGCGACACTTGTCCCTTTGCCATATTTTGATGATCTGATCTTGAAAAACATATAGTGCGCAAGTTTCCAAGACATCAAGTACACGACGCACAAGTCCCTTTTCCAAAAACCACTTTTCTTCATTTGATGATTTTTAGGCCCAAAAATTTGGCAAACACTGGAAAACGGCGCCACCTTGTATCTGTTCTTTTGTACTGCCTCTAGATCATCCATTCCTCTTGTCGACGTTCTTGAATCAAACATGGATCGTTGACCTCAGCTCTTGAACTCGACATTCCATCATGAAATCCTCTTTGTCAACAAATTTGTATGTCATTGTTTTGCTTTGTCAACAATCACCACTCAGATGTCCACTTTTTCAACAAGCACAATCACCTAAAAAATGCTTCAATGATACCTTGAGGGATTTTTTCCCAACAGTACATGTATACATGTGTGTACATATACGTGTATGCGTATATATATTCATGTGTGTGTGTGTGCGCACGCACGTATGTATGTAAATATGTGTACGTGTATGTGTATGTATGTGTACATATATATGTATATGCGTATGTATGTGTGTATGTGTATGTGTTTATGTGTATATGTATGTGTATGTGTATGTATATGTGTGTGTGAATGCGTATGCGTATGCGTATGTGTATCTGAATGTGTATGTGTATGCGTATGTGTATGCATGTGAGTATGTGTATGTATATATGTGCATGTGTATTCATATGTGTATGTGTATGTGTATGCGTGTTTATGTAGTATGTGTATGTATGCATATGTATGTGTATGTATGTACCTACACGCGCATGCAACTGTATGTATGTGTATGTGCATATGTGTACGTGTATGTATATATATGTGTGCATGTACATGTATGTGAATGTATGTGTACATAAGCATGTATATGAATATGTATGAGTGTATGTGTATGTGCATGTGTATGTATACATGGTTATATATACATGTGTATGTGTATATGTGTATTGTAGGTTTCGGGCGCAACGGAAGCATGTGATGGGCGGTTCCCAACATTGCTTTTTTGTCATGATTGATGATCAATCCAAAATATATATGATGTTTAATCTTCATGATCAATGGAATTAATTCAAAGATAGAAAACATTAATCACATCAGAATCAGAGAGAGAGGATCATCACATATTATTTATAATCAATTTAATTAAATAATAATTACCTTAAAGGAATTCTTTCTTCATTGATGAATCAGTGATATATATACGGTGCACCGTCGTTGCGTTGTAGAAAAAAAGTGTAGATTTCCTCTAGCGATGATCCACATGTGTTCCAGGTTTCTCTAAACATCATCGAAGGAGTCTCCAGGTGCTAGCACGGAAGATCCTTGCACTTGTCTCAAGAACCGATTCCAAAGCGTTCTCCTTGATCCGGTGGAGGATTATTGTTCTCCATTCTTGGGAGTTTTCTTGGAGAATGGAGCTCTCTAGGCTTGAGATGATTCTCCAAATCTATTGTGCACAACCAAATGAGCTTATGAGAAAATAACATAATTGGGTATTTGTATTGCTAGGGTTAAAATAAAATAATTTCAAGTGCCCTTATTATTTATTTAATCCTCGACATGTGCTAAAATTGTGAATTATAATTAAATATTATTTAATTAAATAATATTCAATATTATCATTTCTCACCAGACCATTAAATCGGTCCACCATTCCTCCATAATATTTATTGGGTCTTGAATAATGTCTATTTGTTTACTAAATAAATACCACTGAATTATTTTCTAATAAATAAATAAATATTATATTCACTAAATAACAACTAAATATTCATTAAATATTCTGTTCACAACATATTCACTTGAATAAATAGTGAGACAATAAATTCAATCAAGCATACATGAATAATTATTAAACCATGTATGGGAATAATGTTTATTCAATATGTTAAATAATAAATAATAATATATTATTTAACTAAGATTCTGAACACACTTAGTGTGTTACCCCATATGCCTCTTTCTTAGTGACATTAGGTGAAGCAGCCTAAAGTCCAAGGTTAGCATCTAGCAACATGCTAAGACACCCATAGATAAAAAATGTTAATGCTGCAATGATATGCCACCTCATATGAATGATTACCATGTAATATAATCTCTTTATCACAATATCTCTAATCAAGCATGTTGCATGCCAATGCCATCAACCTATGTGCTCGATATCTCTTTCCTTGACTTTCCAAAAATAGAACTTGCCTATAGAATACCATGGTCATGGATTTATTTTGGCTATATCATTTCCATCAAAGGGCTTGAGATATTAACTTTTGTTAATGAACATAAGAGATAAATCCTTTTTCACATTATTCATTAATGCAATATTACTCATGACAAACCCAACATATCCCACTTCACCGCGAACATTTGTTATCACAGTTTTCATCAATACATCTAAGTTTGTGACTCATAATACTCATTAATAATAATCTTAAAGTCTAAGGACCAATACATGCATCCGCAGATAGGAACATCTAATGACATATAGAAATGTGTATTTCCTACTAGGGTGTCTCATTCTCATAATATTCATACTGGACATTACCAAGGGTGTATACCATGAGAAGGTACCTCAAATTCATATGAGTCTCCACCCCTGATAATCTGTATCATTTGTATCCCTCAAATGATATCGTCCAACTATAGTACATATATTCAAGAATAGTGTCATAGCACTTCCAGATTCTCATCATAGCATGAAACTGCTATGACCATTTAGTGCGACAGCTACTCCTAGGACATTATCACATAATATGCTATGCAGAAGAACAATCATGATGTGATAAGAAGTTTATTAATATTCGAAACCATGAATACAATTTTATCATAATGTACAAAGAAGTTGGTTTTAAGGAATCAACTCCAATAGACTCCCACTTGCACTAGAGATAACTGATAACAACATTCAATCCGCTAGCTCTCACATGATACTCATTCTTCTACTGAGATAGGCGTTTAGTCAAGGGGTCCTCCATGTTCTCTTCCTTGGGTACTCTGCTTACTACAACTTCACCCCTATGATAGAAATCCATCAAGAGGTGATACTTTGAAGTATATTCTTTGTCTATTAGGGTGAACTTGGATCTTTTTCAAGAGACACCACTGTAGTATTATCACAATAAGATATGATAGAGTCTTTACTACTAGGTACCACATCAAGATCCTAGACAAAGTTCTGAATCCAAATGGATTCCTTGGCTGTATCAGAAGTTGTTATATACTCAAACTCTGTTGTAGAATTAGTGACAACTGGCTACTTTGAACTCTTCCAGCTCACAGCTCTTCCATTGAGACAAAAAACATATCCTGATTGTGACTTCAGATCATTTTTGATCTATCCAAAAACCAGCATCAGTATAACCCCCAATTACCAGCTCCTCATCTCCTCCATACACCAACAACATATCCTTAGTTCTTCTCATATACTTAAGGATAGTCTTAACAGCAGTTCAATGTTGTTCTCTTGAATCTGCTTGATATCTGTCTACCATGCTCAATGCATAGGCAACATCAAGTCTAGTATATAACATATCATACATGATTGAATCTATTTCTAAAATATATGAGATCTTACTTATTATCTCTTTCTCTTGTTGTGTCTGGGGACACATTTTCTTAGAAAGATGTAAACCATGTGAAACTAGAACCAATCCCCTCTTAGATTGTTTCATACTAAATATCTTTATTATTTGGTCAATATATTCACTTTGACTTAGTCTAAGTAGCCTTTTGGATCTATCACAAATGATTTTGATCTCTATAATATAGGCTTCTTCGCCTAAGTAATTCATGGAGAAACACTTTTTCAACCAGTCCTTAACAGATTATAAGACTCGTATGTTGTTTCTAATAAGTAATATGTCATCAACATATAATACTAGGATACCGACCACATTCCCATTGAGTCTATTGTAAACACATGCCTCACATTCATTCTTAATGAAACCAAATTCTTTTATTGATTCATTGAATCAAATGTTCCATGTCCTGGATGTTTTCTTCAATCCATAAATGGATCTCTGCAACTTGAAAATCCTTTTAACATCACATGGAGTCACAAACCCTTCTGGTTGTGTCATATAGACATCTTCTTGAAGGTTCCCATTAAGGAATTCAATTTTGACATCCATATTTTAAGTCTCATAGTCTTGGTAAGCTACTATAGAAAGTATGATTCTGGTGGATTTAAACATGGAAACTGGTGAAAAGATTTCATGAAATTCAATTCATTGATGTTGTTTAAACCATTTAGACACCAGCCTTACTTTATAGGTACTTACTTTACCTTCCATGTATAGTTTACTCTTGAATACCCATTTGCATCCAACAGGCTTTGCATCAACTAGCACATCGACTAAAATCCAAACTTGGTTATGATAATGGAATCCATTTCAGAATTCATAGCTTCTACCCATCTTGTAGTTTTTGAGCTATCTATTGACTCCTTGAAGGAGATAGGTTCATCATTGTCAACCAATAATGAGTCACCATTCTCGATGACTAGAAAACCATATCTCTCTAGTTCTCTTACCTCTCTTATACTCCTATAAAGTAATTGTGTTTTAGGAACTACTTCTTCCATGGGGATCTGTGGAATCTTTTCTTATACCAAGTCATGTGTATCTTGAGCATCAACTTCATTGAAGTCAATCTTGCTTCAACTATCCTTTTTGAGGATGTACTCCTTCTCAAGAAATATGGATTGTCTGGTGACAATTACTTTCTTGTCTGAGGGGTTTTATAGGTAGTGTCCCTTAGTTTCCTTGGAATACCCTATAAAGATACACTTAATGACATAGGGTGCTAGTTTTTTGTCTAAGAAGGCCTTAACAAATGTCTCGCAACCCCACACACATGTATGCAACAAAATGGGTTTCTTTACACTCTATAAATTGAAAGGAATTCCATTTGTTGCTTTATTTGGTACTCGGTTTAATGTGTATATCATGGTTTGTAATGCATATCCCCAAAAGGATAATGGAAGATCTTCATGAATCATTATCGACCTTACCATGTCTAACAAGGTAAAATTCCTCCTTTCAATAACACCATTACACTATGGTGTATAAGGTGAAGTGAGTTGAGATAGAATCCCAAACTCCCATAGAAAGTCGATGAAATCTTGGTTAAGATATTCATCACCTCTATCCAATCAAATATTCTTTATCTTCTTACCAAGTTGTTCGCTGCTTCATTCTTGAATTCCTTGAATTTCTCAAAGGACTCAGACATATACCTCATCAAGTAGATATATCTATATATACTCAAGTCATCATTAAAATTTATGATGTAAGAATATCCACCTCTATTTTCTACTGTAAATGGTCCACACATGTTAGTGTGTACCAATCTTAGAAGCACTAGTAGAAAAAGTAATTTTAATGTCACATTTATAACCTTAGTTCTACATAACTGATGCTATAATAGTAAATGGTGTATATTTCAGTAGTGGTTATTATAATAACTGAAGATGAAATATATAGACTAGATTTTTGACATCGGTTATTAATAAAAATGACACCTAAAATTTGATATTTGGCGTCAGTTTTCCTTAAAACCAACACCAAAAATGTTGTTTTTCGCATCAGTTTTTAATAAAAATGACATAAAAAATAAAGATTCTCATATTTTCGGCATCATTTTTATGGAAAACTCATACCAAAATAATTTTTTTAACATCAATTTTAGTAAAAACCGACATTAAAATTCTTTTAAAAAAAATCCCTAACGTGAAACCCTTATTTCGTATTTTGCTCCTTCATTTTTCTCTCAACCTATGATGCTCCTGATGGCTACCGACACTCTTATGATGGATATTGTGGTGGATTTTTGCTGATTTGAATCATATTTTCATGATCCTTGACCATCAATCATTTATCCTTTCGTGATCTTGGTTTTTATTTCTCTCTGTAACTCTTTGACGATCTATTGGCACTCAGATTATAAGTTTTTTGTTGTTCTTTTTCTTGTTCATTGTTTTGTAAATGTTATAATTATTCTTTTTAGTATTTTTCTTTCCAAAAAATTCAAGAGATATTATCTATATATTTCATCTCTAGTAACCCTATTACGGTCGATCGACACCGCGATTAGAGGTTTTTTGTTGTTCTTTTTTCTTGTTTTTTTGAAAATGTTTTAATTGTTTATTTTAGTGTTCTTCCTACCAACAAATTCAAGGGACGTTATCTATATTTAAGATAAATATTGAAGTGTACAAATCTGAAATTTTTAAGTGGTTTGTAAAAAAATTTAAGATAAATTCATTATTTTTTAGTTATAAATTTGATTTTGATTCACTCCGTTTATTTGTATGCATTTGAATTTTAATTATATATTTTTGTTAAAGTTTGTTTAATTATATAAATTATTTATTTGATGATAATATCAAATGGTTTTGTTCTAGGTTACAACTAAGAGGAATATTGATTTCTATTTTGATGAATCTAGGTAGAACAGAAGCAGTGTTGTCTCATAGTCGTTTAAAAAATCTATCTAAACTTGATAGAAATATCTTTATTCCTTTACTAAGGACATCAAGAATTGTTTATAAGTATTTATTTAAATAAAATAAATAACTATATATATTTTTATTTTACTCCTAATAATCATTGATATATCTCACCAAATCAGAATTTTTTTGATTAATTTTTTTTGTGTTTAAAATTTATCTGTTTATATATAAAAGGTGTAGGATCCAGATGCAGTGGAAGCATGATGGTTGGGAGGGACCAAATTTTCTTTTTCCATAATCAATGACCAATCCAGGATCAATACGAAGATAAATGCAAGTATCCATGGATTGAAATCAAAGATTTAGACAAAGATGGGAATATCACCAAATCTAATAAAAATGATCTCGCACATCATGTTTATAATTAATTTAATAATTTATATAGAAATTAAATACTTGGGTCTTCGATACTTTCTTCATTGATAGTCATTGATCGTCTAGAATAACCCTTCTGGATTTACTT
The DNA here is from genome assembly GCA_963277665.1 of Viscum album. NCBI lineage: Eukaryota > Viridiplantae > Streptophyta > Magnoliopsida > Santalales > Viscaceae > Viscum > Viscum album. The sequence goes on from OY728126.1 coordinate 2,084,129,730, forward strand.
CATTGCGCTTACAAGGATCCAAAGTAGAATTCCTCTAGTGGTGATCCACATGTGCTCCAATGGTCTCCTATCAATGCCACTTGTTGTCCAAGTGCTAGCACGGCAGAACGAATATCTTGCATTGATTGTTCTTGATCGCTCATTATTTGATCTTTAAGAACTTATCTCATTCTTAAGAGGGCGAGATGAGAGGAGTCGAGAGAGAAAATGTTTGGCTCAACAATTCTCAATTCACAGGGGTTTGGCACAATAGATGTACTTTCCTATTAATCAACATGGGGTTTTAGTTATAATATTTAATTGTGAAACAATAATTAAATGAATTTATAACTATTAGAGAAAACCCATGACACATAATAACAATAACAACACCCTTATTTGTGGTGTGAAAAACAGAACCATAAATAAAATCTCATGTCGTATAATGATAATAGTATTATTATTATTTCTTTCACCAACTGGATAAATGTTATTTACCAACCTGTAAATAATTAATTTATCAACGAACACGATATTGATCTGTTTGAACCCCTCTTACATTTATTGAACACCCGAATAAAATATTTTTTTCTCTTAAATAAATATTTTTATTTACAAACTAGTAAATAAATATTTATTAAATTTTAAATAAAATAAATAAATATATTTTATTCACAATCCAGTGAATAAATATTTATTTAATTTATGCGATCATTTTAACTTGAATAAAATTATTCCTCGGTCTTAAGAATAATATTTATTCCATTAATTAAATTCAAATAGAATTTAATCGATACCACCAGAAACACTTTGTGTGTGACCCTCTAGGATTCTTTCTCATTGGCAGTAGACGATCTTGCCTAAAGTCCAAGATTACTGTCTAGCAATGAGTTGAGACACCCAAGAGAAAGAACTTAAAGTCACAATGATGAAATCCACATATGAACACTCACTATGTAATATAATCCCTTTGTCACAATATCTCATCAAGCAGGTTTCATGATAGTGTCATCAACCTATATGCTTGATACGTCATTCTTTGACTACCTGAAAATAAACTCATCATTACACCATGGCCATGGAATTTAGGGTGAAGGTTCTATTCCAATCAAAGGGTCGAGATATCAACTTCCATAAATGGAAGGGGAAAATCCTTCCTCGACTTATCCATTAATAACATTTCATTTGTGATGCACCCAACGTACCCCTACTTCCCACCAACATATGGCGTGACAATTTTCATCAGTAAATCTAAGTGCCCAAGTCATGACACGTACTAATGATAATATTAAAGTCTAAGGACCATTACACATGCTCATAGATTGGAATATCCGATGACACAAAAACATGCAGAATTCCTACTAGCGGGTATGTTCTCATAATCTTCTGTCTTGGAGATTACCAAGTGTGAACTTCATGATAAGAAGTATCATCTGCTTACGAGTACTCGTACCTGACAGTATGTATACTATGTGTCTCATCATAGTATGTCATCCAACCATAGAACAATATTTAATAATATTTTCATATCAATTCAAGGTTCTCATCATAGCGGGGAACTGATATGACCTTATTAATGCAACAAATACTCTAGGACATTATTACATTATAGTCATGAAGAAGAATGAACAATATGTAATAAGATGTTTAATATTTAAATAAATTAAATATTCATGTAATCAATATAAAAATAGTTGGTTCTAGGACACCAAAGCTAACAAAAGATGGGTCTTATTCATACACACACACTATAAAGAAAGACGACACAGGGACTCAACCCCATGACCGATGCCCCACACCCCAACTCCCTTGCCACCCCAACTGCCTACGGAGGGATATCTGTTTATATATTTATATTTAAATGTTTATATGTTTTATATGTATATATATATGTGTGTGTGTTTTTATATATGTGTATATATTTATCAGTTGAAATTAGTTGTGATATTTTTAATTTTTGATTCTAAAAAAATCATCTACTTTTGGATCAGCATGACACATCAGGAAAAATAAATACCTAGAGTAGATTAGTTTTTATTTTAATCCTAATAATCATTAATATTTCATGTATGACTACCAATCATTTTTATTTTATGTTTTTATGTTTAAAATTTATCTCTTTATATATATATATATATTTTAAATGTTTATATATTTTAATATATTCACTAATTATATTACAATATCAGGTATTGAATGGATCGTAATTGGAAAAATTTACAAAGAACCACTAGTGAATATGAAAATGGAGTTGATGAATTATTGAAATTTACTAAATTAAAGCTTCAAAAATTAGATTTATTTGTCTGTCCATGTGCGAAGTGTTTGAATATGAGAAATTTAAACTCCAGAGAAATCAAGGATCATATCATTTACTATGGTTTTAGCCTTAATTATACACCTTGGATCTGACATGGTGAAATAACTAAGAATTCAACATCTAATATTGATGACAATATTTATAATGAGGTAGGGGATTATATTGAATAATTAATTCATGATTTAGTTGTTGAACCCATCGAAAAAATAGTACTTGTTGAACTATTGTATGAAGATTATGAGAAACCATTATTCTGAGGTTGTAGTAAACATACAATTTTATCGGTAGTTTTGAGATTAGTTAACTTGAAAGCAAGAAATGGGTGGAGTGATAAAAGTTTATCTAACTTACTTGAGATTTTAAAAGCGCTACTTCCAAAAGGAAACGGGATTCCAGATTTCAATTACGAGGTAAAGAAAATATTGTGCCCAATGGGATTGGGGTATAAAAAGATACATGATTACCCTAATGATTGTGTGTTGTATAATAAATAATATAAATATTTATCAAGTTAACCTACATGCGGGACATTATGCTATAAGATAGATGAAAAGGTCAACTCAAATTCATTCTTAGGTACTAACATCTAACCTCATGAAAAATAAATTTTGTACTTTCTAATAATATCATCCAATAATTCTTTTATACAATTATGATAATTCAACTATGATTCATTCTTAGGTACCAAAATCACAGCTCATGCGAAAGAAATTTGGTACCTTCCAATAATTCATTGTTTGAAGCGTCTATTTTCAAATTGAATTGATGCAAAAAGTTTAAGATGGAATTCAGATGCGTGCATATCTGATGGTAACTCATGTCACCCTACTGATTCACCACAGTGGAATAGATTTGATAAAAAAATCATGATTTTTTAAGTGAAGTAAGAAATATCAAAATAAGATTTTGTACTCATAAAGTGAATCCATATCGGAGCCTAAGTATCCAATAGTGTTCGAGGCCAGTTTTATTGGAATTTTAAAACTTGTCCCCACATCCATGTATGAAGAAAAAATATGTTATGTTGAGCTTGATGATTTCTGGACCAAAACAACCAGAAAATGATATTGATGTATATCTTTCACCATTGATTAATGATTTTGAAGAACCTATTTGGTGTTTTGTTTTGAAAAAGTTTTTTATTTTTTGACAATTAATCTTTTTATTGAATAATTTTTTTTAGTTACAGAAAGTTGAAGTTGCTGGTTGCTGAAGATTTTCTTAAAGAGGATGATGTTGAAAAATAAGAAATCAGAAGTTAAGAAAGTGTCTCAAACTTTCTAAACAAAATTATATGATGATTTGATGATCTTAAAGTTCTCACATATCATGAAAAGTTTCATGATAAAAGATGTTGAAGAAATGGTGAAGAGGGTTGACGATTTTCACTAAGAAAAATTCTGAGAAAATTCAAAACCTGTTTCCTGAACCAGAAATTCGGAACCTATTTCCTGAACCTAAAATCCAGAACCTGTTTCCTGAACCAGAAATTCGGAACCTGTTTCCTAAACCAGAAATTTGGAACCTGTTTCCTGAATCTGAAATCCAGAACCTGTTTCCTGAACCAGAAATCTAGAACCTGTTTCCTGAACCAAAAATCTAGAATCTATTTCCTGAACCAGAAATTTGGAACCTGTTTCCTGAACCTAAAATCTAGAACCTGTTTCCTGAACCATAAATTCGAAACCTATTTTCTGAACCAGAAATTTGGAACCTGTTTCCTGAACCTAAAATCCAGAACCTATTTCCTAAACCAGAAATTCGGAACCTGTTTCCTGAACCAGAAATTCAGAACCTGTTTCCTGAACCTGAAATCCAGAACCTATTTCCTAAACTAGAAATTCAGAACCTATTTCCTAAACCATAAATTCGGAACCTATTTCTTGAACCAGAAATTTGGAACCTATTTCCTGAACCTGAAATCCAGAACCTATTTCCTAAACTAGAAATTTGAAACATGTTTCCTGAACCAGAAATCCAGAACCTGTTTCCTGAATCAAAAATCTAGAACCTGTTTCCTGAACCAGAAATCAAGAACCTGTTTCCTGAACCTAATTTTGGAACCTAAATTTTGAGAAACCTTATGAGGAAACCTAGATCCTACTTCTGAACATGTTATCTGGATCCTACTTTTGAGCATGTTTCTAGGAAACTCAGATCCTGCAACCTGAATATGTTATTGAGCTCAAGTAAATGTTTCCTACAAAAAACTTCCTTAGATAAAGAAAAGTTCCTTAGAGAAAGAAAATTTTCTCACAGAAAAGGTTTGTCAAGAAGATTGAAGATTTGAAGAAGTCAAAGTAAGATCAAGAAAAGTTTGGAACCTGAATTCGGAACCTTATGATAATTCTGAGTAGCATGTTGAGAAAACCAGAATGACAATTCTGAGCAACATGTTGAGAAAACCAGAACTTGATTTGTGCACAATTTGGAAGATGATTTCTGAGCAAGTTTCTGAGAAAATCAGAACCAAGATCCAGATTTATCATTCTGAGAAAGATATGAAGAGTTCAAGAAAACCCTAATTTCAACTTTGCGTAAATCTCAGAGAAATTTAAGGAGATTTGAAGAAGTCAAAGATTGAAAATTAAATGCGAGAGATTTGTGGAGTTTTTGAAATTTGAGGAAGCGGGAAATATTTTAAAGTTTCCCACCTTTGTTTTTTGAGTTGCCTATAAATATGTGCTCAGACCATTCACTCATTTTCAATTTTTTACACATGCAGAAAAGGAGGAGCACTGGATAATTCGAAGTGAAAAGTTTCTACCATCTTGAAAAAGTTTTCTTGAGTGTTTGAGAAGAAGAGAATCAGAATCATCTTACCTTGCTAAGAAGATCAAAATTATCTTGAAGAAGTTTTTCTTGAGTTTTTTAGTAGAAGGAAATTGGAATCATCATTACCTTGCTGAGAAGACCAGTTTTAGAAAATTGGATTCAAGAAAACCGGACTGAAGATTCAGAGTGAGCATTTGTGGAGCAGCTTCAAAAAAGTTCTTATTATTGTGTTTGGCTAATTTTTTCTTTAAGGAAACATTATAAACTGATGGGAGTCATTATAATATTTCCTATCAGAAGATAGAAGGTGTCTAATGGTATTTATCACAAGTTGTATTCACTTCTTTATTATAGTGGATTTCTATAGACCCACGGGAGTGGCTATAGAAAGGACGTAGGTTCTCTTATTGAGGCCGAACCTTGTAAATCTTGTGTGCCTTTCTTGCTTTACCTTTATTGAAAGCTTGAGTTTCTTGCTAAATGTTGATAAGAAAATAAATATTAATAGGTTGCAAGGGTTGAGTTTCTTAATATTTTGAAACTTATAAAAAATTTAACAACTGATTCAACCCCCCCTTCTCATTTGTTATTCGATCCTTGGAACTTCAAGTGGTATCAGAGCCTGGTTCTCTTATTTTATCCTTATCATGGAGAATATAAATTCTATAAATAGTATAGAAATTCCTACATTCGATGGAAAGAATTATTATGGATGAAAAAATAGGATTATTCCTTATATCCTATCTCTTGGCCTTGAAGTTGTTGATGCTGCTACTATTGGCTTTCCACCTATTGAGAAAAATGCTCCTATGACGTTTGCTAATAAGAGAAACATAGAAGTAGATGGAAAGGATAGAAATGCTATTCTCATGTCCTTATCAAAAAATGTTTATCAAAAGGTGATGGGTCTCACAACATCAAAAGGCATGTGGGACAAGCTGGAAAGTGTTTTTGAAGGAAATACAAAAGTCAAGTAGGCCAAGCTACAAATCTGGCGTAGTAAGTTTGAAGACATCAGGATGAGAGATGACGAAAAAATTGATGAATACTTCACCAGAGTTAATGAAATTGTATGCAACATCAGGGGATTCAGAGAAGACTTGGAATATTCTACAATTGTGAAGAAACTTATGAGAAACTTTTCAGACAAGTTTGATTATAAAATTTCATCTTTAGAAGATAAGGATGATTTATCTCTTGATGAACTGCATAACTTTCTTGTTGATTATGAAATGAGGAAAGCTCCAATATTTAAGAAGAAGATGAAAGATGAAATGGATTTTGAAGCTATGAGAAAGATGAAACTCCAAGATGATGATGAAGATGATCATTGTGAGTCTGTTGATAAGGAAGATGAAGAGTTGAATGAAAAAATCATGTCTCTCATATCCAAGAACTATCGAAGAGGAAGAGGAAAGTATGGGGGGAAACTTCCTCCCAAATGTTTTGAGTGTGGTGGAATCAGACACTTTGCTATAAATTTCCCTAAGAAGAAAGTTGGAGAATATCAAGATGTTTCTAATGAGAATCCTCTATGGAAGAAGTATAACAAGAATGAAAAAGAAGATAATACTTATAAATAATTCAAGAAGAAGTTTTCTGGAAAGAAAAGAAGTGTGTTGAGTAAGAAGGTTGAATCAGAATCATTTGACAATGATTCCTCAGAAGATGAAAGTAAATAAAGATTTAGAACCTTCATTGAAAAAGTTGAGAAAACAAATGTTTCCTCAGAGAGTGAAGAAGGTGGTGAAGAATCTTACAGAGAATATTAGATAAGATCCAAACTTCTTTCATGTCTTGAGCAAAACAAATCTCTCAAGAAAGAAATTCATGGGATGAAGAAAAATCATGAAGACATTCATGATGGAAGTAAAGATGTTACTAAGAAGGAAGATGAATATATTCAAGAAATTTTAAGTTACAAACTTAGAATTTATGAACAAGGAAAGATGATTGAAGATCTTAGCAAGAAGCTGGAAACTAGAGAAGAAGAGGTCAACAAGTTGCAATCAAAAGTTATTGAATTCGAAAATATCATAAGGAAGATGAATGAAAACTTCTACAAAGCCACTGAAGTAAAATCTGAGACTTCCAAGATTGTTGAGAAGGCTTACCATGAGAATCAGGTGAAATCTTCTCCTATCAAAAATAATGTTTTATCTGATTCTTATAACATTTTAGGTTATGAAAAAATTATTACTAAATCTTGGGTGGAGAAAGGATGTGAAAAACCTATCAATTCTACAAAAGTAGAAAACTCACTCAAAAAAAGAGATGGCTTACATCCTGAGTTTTCTAGAGCTAAAAGAAGTTATCAACCTCAACAAAGTTTTCATAGAGAAAGATAATTCTTGAATAAAAAACCAGGATTTGAGGGCTATTGCTGGTGCTTTGGAATATATGGGCATAGATCTTATAATTATTGGCACAATTTATCTCTACCTGGAAGAAGGTTTGAGCAAAGTGGAAGAAATAGTGAAATAAGAATGAGTAACTTTCCGTACTCACAGAAAGTTGAAAAGATGAATTCTCAAGATGTCAGAAATATTCCAACAAAGAATCAATTTGAATGTTTGAAAGAATTTTGTGGAAGATGTGATTAGTCTGGACATCATGCCGAATGATGTATGACTCTCCTTACAGAACAAGTTTCTTATGATAAAAAAGAAAAGAAAGATGAAAATAAGAAGGTTCATGAGAGATCTTTGTTGACGAGATAGATTTGAAAGCAAGTAAGAGGAACAAACCATGGATTCTTGATAGTGGTTGTTCTTCACACATGACAGGTGATATAAAAATCTTGGAACATGTTGAAAGTCATGATGGAGGAGAATTTACTTTCGGCAATGATAGTTCCTTAAAAATTAAGGGAATCAGAACAGAAGAGATTGAATTAGAGAAACTGAAATCTAAGGAAGTATTGATTGTTGATGGGATAAAACATAACTTACTTAGTGTAAGTCAACTTTGTGATAATGGAAAAGAATTTATATTCAGAAAGGATTCTTGTATCATCAAAAGTGTGAAAAATGGAAAAGTTATTACAAAAGGAGAAAGAACCAGTGGGAATCTCTTTCAAATTGGAGAATCCAATAACTCTTATTATTTGAGTGCGGAAGATGAAAGCAAGTTGTGGCACCGAAGAATTTTCCACCTTGGGTAGAAGAACATGAGTAAGATTTCTAAAGTTGATGTTGTTCGAAATTTTCCAGAACTAAAAAGAAGAGATGAAGATGTTTGTATTACTTTACAGAAAGGAAATATGACTAACAAAAGTCATAAAAGAGTTTATATTCAATCTAAAAAACCACTTGAGATTATTCATTCCGATATGTGTGGGCCGATGAGACATCAATCAAAAAAAGGAGATTTATAATTTATCACTTTTATTGATGATTTCACTAGGATTAAAAACATCATGTTCATGAATCATAATTCAGAGGCTATTGAAATGTTTAAATTCTTCATAAGAGATGTTGAGAAAGAATTGGGAGCTTCCATAAAGAAGTTGAGAACAAACAATGGTACCGAATTCACAAGCAATACTTTCGAAAAATATCTAAGGAAGCATCGTATCAAACATCAGTATAGTGATCCCTATACTCCACAACAAAATGGAGTAGCAGAAAGGAAAAATATAAGCTTGGTGGAAATGGGAAAAAGTATGTTATTAGAATACAAAATTTCAAAATTATTTTGGAGAGAAGCTGTTAGCACTATTGTGCATGTTCAAAATAGATGCTTGTTGAGACCAGAAACCAATATGACTCCTTATGAGATGTGGTATAACAAAAAACCTTCTTTTAAATACTTCAAAGTTTTTTGGAAGTCCATGCTTGCTCAAAATCAAAAATCCAGACTTAGGAAAGTTTGATGATAAAGCTGAAGAAGGAATATTTATGGGTTATTCACCAAATGGAAGAAGTTACAAATGCTGGAACAAACATTTAAATAAGTTTGTGAACTCATATGATGTTAAGGTAATTGAAAATCCAAGTTCCTTCACAAAATCTGTTCAGAATACTGAGGAAGATAAATCAGAGAATCCCCACCAGAGTGAAAGTGACTCAGATGAGTCACATGGGGAAGAAAGTGATGATGAGAAAGGAAGTGTGAGTTTTCCTACCTTAAGAAAAAATGTTGAATCTAAAAATATTATTGGGGATCATAAGGCTTCATTTCAGACAAGAAGGAAGTTAAGATGAAAAATCAGACTTCCCTTATCTCAAAAGTTGAAGCATAATCAGTTTCAGAAGCTATTCAACATAAAGAATGGGTGGATGCTATGAATGAATAATTGGATCAGATTGAGAAGAATAAAACATGGGAACTTGTTCCAAGGCCAGAAAATAATAATTTTATCGGAACCAATTGGGTTTACAGAAATAAATTGAATGAGCATGGATAAGTTACAAGAAACAAAGCAAGGCTTGTGTGCAAAGGATATGCACAAGTGGAAGGTGTGGATTTTGATGAAACTTTTGCCCCTGTTGCAAGGTTATAAACTATTCAAATGTTTCTTGTAGTGGCTGATCATCAGAATTACAAGGTTTATCATATGGATGTAAAGTCAGCTTTCTTAAATGGTGAGATTGAGGAAGAAGTTTACATTGAACAACCTTAGGAATTTTTACTTGATGAGGATGAAAACAAAGTTTAAAAATTGAAGAAAGCCTTGTATGGGATGAAACAAGCTCCACGAGCATGGTATTCGAAGCTTGAAAATTCTCTAAGAAAGATGAACTTTTCTAAAGAAAAGGTTGATAGAAACTTGTATGTTAAAGATGTTGACTCTGGAAATTTAATTGTAATCATTTATGTGGATGATATAATTTTTGCTGGATATAAAGAAAAAGTTTGTGAAGAGTTCGCTGAAGAGATGAAGAAATTTTTTGAAATGTCAATGTTGGGAGAATTAACTTTCTTCCTTGGATTACAAGTTCAAAAACAAGAAAACTACATTTTCTTATCCCAAGAAAAGTATGCCAAGGAATTGTTAAATAAGTTTGGGATAGAATAATCAAAGGAAGTTTCAACTCCTATCTTAGTCGGCATAAATTTGAGTAAAGATGAATCAGGGAACAACGTGAATCAGAAATACTTTCAAAAGTTGATAGGAAGTCTTCTTTATCTTACAACTTCAAGGCCTAATATTGCTTATGTTGTAACTCTATGTTCCTAATATCAAAGTAATCCAAAAGAATCACACATGTTGGAAGTTAAGAGGATTCTGAGATATATTAAAGGAACAAATTCACATGGGTTGTTATACAAGAGAAATAATGAGATGAAGTTTCATGGTTATACCGATGCTAATTGGGATGGTGAATTTAATGATTGAAAATCAACATCAGGAGGAACATTTTTCTTAGGGGAATGTTGTGTGAGTTGGAACAGTAAGAAACAAAGTTCAGTAACTTTAAGCACAGCTAAATCCGAATATGTTGCAGCTACTCAGGATTGTAATCAAATGATGTGGATGAAGGTTCAGCTGGAAGATTTGAAAGTAAAAGTTTCTAAAACTTTGAATATACTCTGTGATAATCAAAGTTTCATTGATCTTTCTAAGAATCCTATTCAACATTCAAGATCAAAACACATTGATATAAAGTATCACTTTTTGAAAGAGAGAGCTACTGCTGGAGAATTCTTGATGAAATATATTTCAACAAAGTATTAGATTGCTGATATTTTTACAAAAGCAATGTCAAAGGAAAGGTTTGTTGAACTGAGGTTGTAACTCCATGTTCAGACTCCTCCCATGACTTCCTAAAAACTTATAAAGAAGTCTCCACCATCATGCTTTGTATTATGTTGACAAAGGGGGAGAGTAAGTAACAATGTTTACTTGGATTTAATTTGTGAATCTGAATCTATGGTTATCATATAATAGGGGAGAGAGAAAGAAAAATGAGAGAGGAAAAGAAAAGTGATAAATAGAAAGATAAAAGTTGAGGGGGAGTTTAAGTAAGGTGAAGTTTATCCTTACATGGCCGCAAAATTTACTTGTCACCGAGGGACGAAAATCCTTCAAAAACATTACTTTATCCAATAGTGTGGTGTCATGAAACTCTCTTTATGGGAAAGGATATGTTTTGGTAAAGTTCAAGAACCTGAGATATGAAATTTTCTTTGAGGTGAAAATTTGTAAACAAGGGTTTCCAACAAATCCAAAGGGGGAGATTGAAGAACCTATGTGGTGTTTTGTTTTGAAAAAGTTTTGTATTTGTTGAAAACTAATCTTTTTGTTGAATAATGTTTTTTAGTTACAAAAATTTGAAGTTGCTGGTTGCTGGTGATTTTCTTAAAGAGGATGATGTTGGAAAATAAGAAGTCAGAAGTTAAGAAAGTGTTTTAAATTTTCTAAACAAAATCAGATGATGATTTTCTAATCTTAAAGTTCTCACATATCATGAAAATTTTCATGATAAAATTTGTTGAAGAAATGGTGAAGAGGGTTGACGATTTTCACTAAGCAAATTTCTGAGAAAATTCGAAACCTGTTTCTTGAACCAGAAATTCGGAACCTGTTTCCTGAACCTGAAATCCAGAACCTGTTTCCTGAACCAGAAATTTAGAACCTATTTCCTGAACCAGAAATTTGTAACCTGTTTTCTGAACCTGAAATCCAGAACCTGTTTCCTGAACTAGAAATCCAGAACCTGTTTCCTGAACTAGAAATCCAGAACCTATTTCTTGAACTAGAAATTCAGAACCTGTTTCCTGAACCTGAAATCCAGAACCTATTGTAACACCCAAATATTTCATAGTACGTTATTTCTTCAAAGCAATTCAATAACATGCACAACACGCAACACTGAGTTTTAGCGCACCATGACTTACCAAAATAGTCGTTCAAAAGTGGTTATCAATAGTATTAACTGAATTTTGAACTTTATATAATCCTTATAATTTTAGAATCAATATTATGAGTTTCTTAGACATAATTTAAGAACAAATACATTTTTTTCAGATAAAAGAAGTATTTTTCAAAAAATGCAATTTTACCACCTTTTAATGGAGAAGCCTTTTTAAATCCAATATTTGAAACTTTTATATATTCAATTTTACAAAATAAAATTCTTATTTAGAATCGGGACATAATAATTTAGTTTCAATAATTTTTTGGTGTTTTTCTGATAACTTTCATATTTGGGTGAATAGTGAAAAATACTATATTTTAACTAAAAATAACTTTTTTAATCAAAATATTTTATAGTGTTAAATTATACATTTTAATGGTTTTAAAGTATAAATAGATTATATTTTTACCATTTAATCCAATGATGGTCATTGTAAGTAATCTCAATTTGAAATTGGACATAAATAAGTGTCAAACTTTTGATAGTTATTATTTCTTAAAAATACGCCTTTTGGTTTTGACAGCGGGAATTAATTTTAAATTAGTAAATGAAACTTATATGTTTTGAATTTGGTAAAATAGACTTCTTTTTTGAATTCAGAATATCAAAATTATCTTAGGGTGAATTTTCAGTATTTTTCTGAAAAATTTTAATTTTTGATGAATAGTGAAAAACACTGAGTTGTAGATTAAAACCAAATTTTTATTTAAATAATTATTTATTTTATTTAAATATATTTTTGGTCAAAATAGATATATAATACCTATATAAGTTCAGTGTAATTCATTGGAGTCATTTTATATTAATTTTAGATATATAAAAATTTTATTGAACTTTTCACCGTCTTTTACCCATCTCCTAGGAGAATTTGAAAATTCATATAAAACATAATTTTACCGCTTCTGTGAGTGGAATTTCGAAAATCCGAGAGACACGGTTAATATCAAGCAGTAAAATGTGGTTCAATATGATGAAAATAATTTTTGGTGAATAGTAACTTTTTACTTTTATTTACCACGGATAAAAGTAAATAGGGTAATTAAGGGTAAAAATGATTTCATTATTACCCTAACACATGTCTTAATTCTATTGGTTTAGTGTAATTCGACCAAAACAACCTTAGAATAAAATATGAACCTCTTTGGTCCACTTGAATTAGATTAGGACATTTATTATTATTTAATTCAAAGAAGAGTTAAAAGTGTTAAATTCCAAGTTTAATAACTAAAACATTTTTAATATAGGGTTACACATAAGATAAATTCCAATATAAATATTCATTAAAAATATAAAAATATTTCCTACATAATGGTATTTTATTTATAATTTTTAGATATTAAATAATTAAATTTATTAATGATACAACGATGATGCAGTAATTACCTTATTAATGAAAGAATCAAATAAATGGTATTATAAATATTAAAATAAAGATAATTTAAAAGTTTTTATGACATCCACGAATTTTATAGGTGAATAGGACATGTTAGGGATGATTGAATGTATCTTGTTCGATGTAATCAAGTTGTGATGACTTTCACAAAAACAAAATACCAAATAGTGTCAAAATTGACATAAATTAATATTTAAAACAAATACTATATTATTGGTTGATATAATATTCCTAAAAATGTAAGGTTCGGCCAAAGAGATTAAATAATATTATATATGTCATTAATGATCCACTTGAGGTTCTCTTGGAAGTTTAGAGTAAGTTTATTAACCATGTAGAGTAAGAATACAAGAAGACACGTTAAAAGTTAAACTATTTAACTAAGAGTTAAATCTAAAAGATAAGGTTAAAATGGTAACCTAAACTTGTATAAAATCTATTGGTTGAGAAGATGTCAAACCATAACCATCTAAGTCTTGAAATAAATTCATTTGGATCCATTATAAACCGAATATAAATTTATTATAAAATAATACTTTAAGTTTTTCCTAAAGAGCCCCTCCTCCCCCTTATAAAAGGACATCACTTCTAACCAATTATTCATACCTTAAAAGCCTTTTTTTGGCCAAACCCTGCCCAAATATCCTCCCAACTTCCCTCACTTAAACATAGAGGCCTTAGTTTTATCATAAATCCAACCTAAGGAGCCCTTTTGATCTAATCAAAAGGAAGAACCCGAAGAAGAGGTAACGATTTCACCACCCTCTTTCAAGTTCCTTTCTTCTTCCACTTACTTTTTCTTTTTTGTTTCCTTCTAAAATAATAACTCCAGTATATTCTATATACTGTGATGTTATTATAATTATGGTACATCCAAATTCATTATTCTATCCACCCTTTGAATGACATGTCACCATACGTGCGTACGTACGGATTACCGTCTCCACGTCGTGGTGTAATTGTTATTCAATACATTATTATTTGGATGGGTATAATAATGATGTGTATTTGATGTAAATAATAAATATAACATTATTATTATTCTGTATATATTATATACCATCCAATTATATATTATATTAATCTTAAAAGAATGATATTTTCGCTCATGCGTACGTACGGATTACCGTCTCCACAATGTGATGAGATTCATTTCCAAGTTCAACATTCATCGACGATTATAAAAATATATATTACTAATAAGTATGTAATATATAACATAATAATGATACTGGAGATATATATATATTTATATATATAAGTATTTATGTACTTACATATATCTTATTCACTTACTTCCGTTCAATACTATATGAAAACGGAAACAACGTTTATGCGTACGTACGGACTACTGTCTCCATAAATGGTGTTTTCCATTTCATATATAAGTCTATTATAAATTTTTATATTCTAAATATATATGATAAATAAATCATGTTTTATATTCTGGAAGTATTTAAATCATGATCTAAGTGATACAATCAAGAGTAACAAGTTAAAACACGTACGATAAAGAAAGCGATTATTACCTGAAATATTAATATAACCTGGAAATTATTATTAAATGGGTAGTATAAAGTCATAAATGAATAATCTATGATTTCATAAATATTAATATGGTTCTGGTATAATTTAATAACATGATATAGTCTTCATACAGAAGGCTAAACGTACCCTCGACTAAAGGAAAGTGCAAGGTAAGGGGTTTTCATCTCACTCCTTATTCCCATGAGATTCATGTCATATTGCCACTATTACCTTTTGTGTGGTGTATGTACTGCCCATAATTGTATTATTTATGTAATACACTCGAATTTATGTGTATTTACATATTCATTGTATGATAACTCTTTCATGGGGTGTATGTTTTGTAAGTTACCAAATTGGTAAGGGTTAATTTCACAATCTCTTTATTATCCGAGGTTGTTTTTACATAAGTATCTACTGAGACATATTTATTATCCATGTCCATGTTTTATGAAAGAGTTTTAAAAGGGATTATTTTAAGGGACTTTTTACTAAAACATCATTTCAAATGTTTTAAATATTTATTCTTCTAAATATTTCTCATTAATGTCCATGTCTTCAAAATGGTTTTTAAGGATTTATTTATATGGACATGAATGTTTTTAAAATGTTAATTCCTTTTAAAAGTTTCAAAGTGGTATGGGACACTTTGATTCAAAAATGTCTTTAAATGACTTCTTTTCCAAATTGTGTGACTTTTAAATGATTTAAAAAAAATAGATATTTCTCTCAAATAGTTTTGATTTCATCTATGTCAATATCCTTTGATAAATTTTACACTTGTTTGAAGTTGATTTATTATGATACAAATCTTACATATTGTATTTAAGGTTTTGTGATATGTTTGAATATGGATGATTCATTTTTATGACATTAATGGCTTATTATTAATGTTTTGGCATTTCGTATGATAGTTTTAATACGAATATTTATGTTATATTTCATACTCTTCTTAAGATGAATGTGTTGGACTAGTATGTTCCGAGTCAGGGTCCAGTTATAGCAGACCATCCAGGTTGGTGTCCGGTTATTAGAGGCACTTCAGGTTGGTGTCCGGTTATTAGAGGCACTCTGGGTTGGTGTCCGGTTATTAGAGGCACTCCGGGTTGGGTTCCGGTTATAGTTATCCCTTAGGTCTTGGCACGAGGCCTCGACACAGAAATTAAAGTTTGACATTATGCATTCTATCATTATGAAAGTGGTTAGTGATATTTCATGTTATTATTCGACTATTAGAATATCCATGTGAATAAGTAAATGACATTACTTCATTTTATTTTTGCCTATTATGCTGAAGTTCAAGTTTAAAAGGATTCTGTTTTAGTTATACATTGCCTTAAATGTTTATTCTTATTTATGAAAGTTTCCGCTGTATTGTTATCCTTACTGAGCATCTGAGCTCACCCCTTTCTATGTTTTATTTTTCCCAGGATTCCACGAAGTGTATTGTGATTGATATGCAGGGTTAAACCAAAAGAATAATGGCATTCGTGAAGGATTATTTATGTTGTTTTGTATGTTATGAAGTGTAATGTAACATTCATGTATGTAATCTATTTTCCAAGACTGCTAAACTGATCGGTCCTTCGGGACTTGATTCCTTGTAATCATGCCAATGTATTAAAATAATGCAACGACTCTGGGTAACTGGGGTCGGGGCGTTATAGTTGGTATCAGAGGAAGTTTAGAAATAACCTTGGAAGCTAGATTTAGATAAACTCTGATTAGAGCACATAGCCCTACGATAGACTTTGAAGATTAATAGAGAAGAACTTCCTAGAATTTTGATATTGTAGAGATTTTGTGAGTTTTCCGAGAAATACATCCCTGTATTGATACGAGCATGTAGAGGCAGATTTGGAATAGATGTACCTTGGGGTAAAACCTGAAAACACCCCTTTGAGCTAGACTCGAATGGGAACTGGTGCACGACAACAGGCCTTACTGTACTCTTGGTTACGACACTCCCGAGGGATATGCTTAGGATAATTCTCGTTTTATTTACAAACCAATATGAAGGGTTTATGAGTATATATATCCTCAAAGAAAACATTTTTTATTATGGATTATATCCATAAACTGTTCAATTTACGTTAGGTATTTTACATGTTTGGAATTATGAATTGCGATTCATAAACTGACCAAGTGTATGCCATTATTTAGAAATGGTTCCTAGTAGAAGGAATGAGAACTCCAGCAATATGCAAGATCTAAAGAGTAAGAAGGATCATATCATTCATGGTCTTAAGCCAGAATTTAGAAGGTAAATAGTCTCCCACGTATTATCATCATATGAAGAAATAGTATAATGCTTTAATAAGATAAGTAAATAATTCTTTAAGCCCTATGGCTTTGAAGGGAATCCAGAGAAGAAAAGGATGGTAGAAAGAAATATAGATAAAGGGAATAAGGGAAAGAAGGATTTTCCAATATGTAATAAATATGAAATGAATCACCTTGGTAAATGCTTGAAGGTAATGGGAGTTTGTTATAAGTGTGGAGAAAAAGGACACCAAGTACGTGATTTCAAGGGTAAGAAAAAGTTTTCAAATGTAAAATGCTTCATCTGCAAGGAGTTGGGACACTATACAAACCGATTTCCAAATCATCAGAGTACGAACCAAATGATGCTATTGGATAATAATCAAGTTATGATACTACTTCAGATAAAAAGGAATAAATAGTGTTCTTATGTTGTTATTATAGAATTATTTCATTGAGTGTTGTATCAACAGTATATTGGTTACATGAATTATGGAGATAAATAAGGATTGTACTGCAATACTATTTTTATTGAGGATTTTAGATTATATGGTTCTAAGAAAAGTGACTTAATAGTGAGCTACACTTTTGGTAAAATACATGGTTGAAGGAAAGGTAATCCTTAATATGGTCCCGATAATGAGGTAGTTATTTTGGAATAATATATGGTTGATTTGAAAAAATTATATTGGATATTCTTGACTACCTTGAAACTGATTAATGATTTGTCATCGTTGGAGTTTACAACATTTTTGGATAGGAGTATATCCAATATTATATAAAGAATAAGGGAGCATTAATGTAATCAATAAGGTTTTATGGTAATTCAGGATGTTACCATGTTTTAAAATAATACATGATGAAGGTGTTCACATGTTATTACATGGAAAAATGGATCTTCATTGTGTTTAAATTCCTTATAAATTTTGGAATTTGAGTTTGGATAGTAGTATTTTGGATAAGTCTAAAGGTTGGAATGGATTAAGTTTGAAAATTTATTTTTGGATTTTTATAAAAGGACAAAATGCAGACCGTATGACAACCCGTTGCATCGGACAAAGCTGCGGGAATCGAACCCACAACCATAGTGCGATTGGGATTTATCACCTACCACTGGACTACGTGAAGTCCCTGGATTGTATAATGTAGTTTTTTTTAAAGGGTCTGATATGTGAATTATAAATTCATTATTTTTTGAACCCTAGACGATTAGGATAAATAGAATATATATATATATATATATTGAAATCTTTTAGAGTGAAAGATGAGTTTGTGGTGGGATGAAACTCTACTTGTCAAGTATACACACACACACACACACACACACACACACACACACATATATATATATATTTCCCTCTTATTTTATGGATAAATAAATTATTAAACTTTATGGAAGGGGTATTAAAACCAAAAATTTGTTATCCTAATACCTTACGTTTTGTTGAACCGATGGTATTTTAAATCATCATAGATTGGTGGCTTTGAGGCCCACAATTCTACAATTGTTTGTGATTGATGACCTCAATCACTACCTATAAATATTTACATTTTTCCTCCAATTATGTGTCTCTAATTTCCACCAATGTTCTCTTAATAGAGATCACAATTTGGTGGTGACTTTTTCATTCCCCTTTTCCTCTTATTAAGACTAAATTTTATTAACCCAATTTCCGATGTGGGTTTTCCCACAAAGGTATTTTCTGTTTTCAACCTTTTATTTTTGAAGAACAATTTCAAATTGTGAGGACGCAATTTATTGAAAGAGGGAAGAGTGTAACACCCCAAGATTTCAAAGTATGTTATTTCTTCAAAGCAATTCAATAACATGCACTACACGCAACACTGAGTTTTAGCGCACCATGAATTACCAAACTAGTCGTTCAAAAGAGGTTATCAATAGTATTAATTGAATTTTGAACTTTATATAATACTTATAATTTTAGAATCAATATTATGAGTTTCTTAGACATAATTTAAGAACAAATACATTTTTTTTCAGATAAAAGAAGTATTTTTCAAAAAATGCAATTTTACCACCTTTTAATGGCGAATCCTTTTTAAATCTAATATTTGAAACTTTTATATATTCAATTTTAAAAAATAAACTTCTTATTTATAATCGGGACATAAGAATTTAGTTTCAATAAATTTTTGGTGTTTTTATGATAACTTTCATATTTGGGTGAATAGTGAAAATACGATATTTTAACTAAAAACAACTTTTTTAATAAAAATATTTTATAGTGTTAAATTATACATTTTAATGGTTTGAAAGTATAAATAGATTATATTTTTACCATTTAATCCAATTATGGTCATTGTAAGTAATTTCAATTTGAAATTAGACATAAACAAGTGTCAATCTTTTGATAGTTATTATTTCTTAAAAATATGCCTTTTTGTTTTGACAGCAGGAATTAATTTTAAATTAATAAATGAAACTTATATGTTTTGAATTTGGTAAAATAGGCTTAATTTTTGAATTCGGAATATCGAAATTATCTTAGGGTGATTTTTCAGTATTTTTCTGAAAACTTTCAACTTTTGATGAATAGTGAAAAACACTCAGTTATAGATTAAAACCGAATTTTTATTTAAATATATTTTTGGTCAAAATAGATACATAATACCTATATAATTTCGGTGTAATTCATTGGAGTCATTTTATATTAATTTTAGATATATAAAAATTTTATTGAACTTTTCACCGTCTTTTACCCATCTCCGAGGAGAATTTGCAAATTCATATAAAACTTAATTTTACCGCTTCTGTGAGTGGAATTTTGAAAATCCAAGAGACACAGTTAATATTAATGAGTAAAATGTGGTTCAATAAGATGAAAATAATTTTTGGTGAATAGTAACTTTTTTACTTTTATTTACCACGGATAAAAGTAAATAGGGTAATTAAGGGTAAAAATGATTTCATTATTACCCTAACAGATGTATTAATTCTATTGGTTAAGTGTAATTCGACCGAAAACAACCTTAGAATAAAATATGAACCTCTTTGGTGTACTTGAATTAGATTAGGACATTTATTATTATTTAATTCAAAGAAGAGTTAAAAGTGTTAAATTCCAAGTTTAATAACTAAAACATTTTTAATATAGGGTTAAACATAATATAAATTCAAATATAAATATTCATTATAAATATAAAAATATTTCCTACATAATTGTATTTTATTTATAATTTTTAGAGATTAAATAATTAAATTTATTAATGATACAATGATGATACAGTAATTACCTTATTAATGAAAGAATCAAATAAATGGTATTATAAATATTAAAATAAATATAATTTCAAAGTTTTTATGACATACACGAATTTTATAGGTGAATAGGAATTTTTAGGGATGATTCAATGTATCTTTTTCGAAGTAATCAAGTTGTGACGACTTCCACAAAAACAAAATACCAAATAGTGTCAAAATTGACATAAATTAATATTTAAAACAAATACTATATTATTGGTTGATATAATATTCCTAAAAATGTAAGGTTCATCCAAAGAGCTTAAATAATATTATATATGTCATTAATGATCCACTTTAGGTTCTCTTGTAAGTTTAGAGTAAGTTTATTAACCATGTAGAGTAAGAATACAAGAAGACACGGTAAAAGTTAAACTATTTAACTAAGAGTTAAATCTAAAAGATAAGGTTAAAATGGTAACCTAAACTTGTATAAAATCTATTGGTTGAGAAGATGTCAAACCATAACCATCTAAGTCTTGAAATAAATTCATTTGGATCCATTATAAACCGAATATAAATTTATTATAAAATAATACTTTAAGTTTTTCCTAAAGAGCCCCTCCTCCCCCTTATAAAAGGACATCACTTCTAACCAATTATTCATACCTTCAAAGCCTTTTGGTTCGGAAAAACCCTTCCCAAATATCCTCCCAACTTCCCTCACTTAAACCTAGATTATTTTTATCAGAAATCCAACCTAAGGAGCCTTTTTGATCAAATCAAAAGGAAGAACCCGAAGAAGAGGTAATGATTTCACCACCCTCTTTCAAGTTCCTTTCTTCTTCCACTTCCTTTTTCTTTATTGTTTTCTTCTAAAATAATAACTCCTGTATATTCTATATACTGTGATGTTATTATAATTATGGTACAACCAAATTCATTATTCTATCCACCCTTTGAATGACATGTCACCATACGTGCATACGTACGGCTTACCGTCTCCACGTCGTGGTGTAATTGTTATTCAATACATTATTATTTGGATGGTTATAATAATGATGTGTATTTGATGTAAATAATAAATATAAAATGATAATCATTCTGTATATATTATATACCATCCAATTATATATTTTATTAATATCAAAAGAATGATATTTTTGCTCGTGCGTACGTGCGGATTACCGTCTCCACGACGAGATGAGATTCATTTACAAGTTCACCATTCATAGACGATTATAAAAATATATATTACTAATAATTATGTAATATATGACATAATAATTCTACTGGAGATATATATATTTATATATATAATTATTTATGTACTTACATATAACTTATTCACTTACTTCTGTTCAATACTATATGAAAACGGAAACAGCGTTTATGCATACGTACAGACTACCGTCTCCATAAACGGTGTTTTCCATTTCATATATACATCTATTATAAATTTTTATATTCTAAATATATATGATAAATAAATCATGTTTTATATTCTGGAAGTATTTAAATCACGATCTAAGTGATACAATCAAGAGTAACAAGTTAAAACACGTACGATAAAGAAAGCGATTATTACCCGAAATATTAATATAACCTGAAAATTATTATTAAATGGGTAGTATAAAGTCATAAATGAATAATGTATGATATCATAAATATTAATATGGTTCTGGTATAATTTAATAACATACTATAGTCTTCATACAGGAGGCTAAACGTACCCTCGACTAAAGGAAAGTGCAAGGTAATGGGTTTTCATCTCACTCCTTATTCCCATGAGATTAATGCCATATTGCCACTATTACCTTTTGTGTGGTGTATGTACTTCCCATAATTGTATTTTTTATATAATACAATTTAATTTATGTGTATTTACATATTAATTGTATGATAACTCTTTCATGGGGTGTATGTTTCATAAGTTACCAAATTGGTAAGGGTTAATTTCACAATCTCTTTATTATCCGAGGTTGTTTTTACATAAGTATCTACTGGGACATATTTATTATACATGTCCATATTTTATGAAAGAGTTTTAAAAGGGATTCTTTTAAGGTAATTTTTACTAAAACATCATTTTAAATTTTTTAAATATTTATTCTTCTAAATCTTTCTCATTAATGTCCATGTCTTCAAAATGGTTTTTAAGGATTTATTTATATGGAAATGAATGTTTTTAAAATGTTAATTCCTTTAAAAAGTTTCAAAGTGGTATGGGACAATTTGATTCAAAAATGTCTTTAAATGAATTCTTTTCCAAATTGTGTGACTTTTAAATGATTTAAAAAAAAGAGATATTTCTCTCAAATAGTTTTGATTTCATCTATGTCAACATCCTTTGATAAATTTTACACTTGTTTGAAGTTGATTTATTATGATATAAATCTTCCATATTGTATTTAAGGTTTTGTGATATGTTTGAATATGGATGAGTCATTTTTATGCCATTAATGGCTTATGATTAATGTTTTGGCATTTCGTATGATAGTTTTAATACGAATGTTTATGTTATATTTCATCCTATTCTTAAGATGAATGTGTTGGAATAGTATGTTTCAGGTTGGGGTCCGGTTACAGCAGACCCTCCAGGTTGGTGTCCGGTTATTAGAGGCACTCTGGGTTGGTGTCCAGTTATTATAGGCACTCCGGGTTGGTGTCCGGTTATTAGAGGCACTCTGGGTTGGTGTCTGGTTGTTAGAGGCACTCCGGATTGGGTTCCGGTTACAGTTATCCCTTAGGTCTTGGCACGAGGCCTTAACACAGAAATTAAATTTCATAATTATGAATTCCATCATTATGAAAGTGGTTAGTGATATTGCATGTGATTATTCGACTATTATAATATCCATGTGAATAAGTAAATGGCATTACTTCATTTTATTTTTGTCATATTATGCTGAAGTTCAAGTTTAAAAGGCTTCTGTTTTAGTTATACATTGCCTTAAATGTTTATGCTTATTTATGAAAGTTTCTGCTGTATTATTATCCTTACTGAGCATCTGAGCTCACCCCTTTCTATGTTTTATTTTTCCCAGGATTCCAAGAAGTGTATTGTGATTGATATTCAGGGTTAAACCAAGGGAATAATGGCGTTCGTGAAGGATTATTTATGTTTTTTTATATGTTATGAAGTATAATGTAATATCCATGTATGTAATCTATTTTCCAAGACTTCTAAACCGATCAGTCCTTCAGGACTTGATTCCTTGTAATCATGCCAATGTATTAAAATAATTCACCAACTCTGGGTAATTGGGGTCGGGGCATTATACATGTTTCCTGAACCTGAAATTTGGAACCTATTTCCTAAACTGAAGATTCATAACCTGTTTCCTGAACCTAAAATCCAGAACCTGTTTCCTAAACCAGAAATTCGGAACCTATTTTATGAACCAGAAATTTGGAACCTATTTCTTAAACCAGAAATTTGGAGCCTATTTCCTGAACCTAAAATCCATAACCTGCTTCCTGAACCAGAAATTTAGAATATGTTTTCTGAACCTGAAATCCAAAACCTATTTCCTAAACCAGAAATTCAGAACCTGTTTCCTGAACTAGAAATTCAGAACCTATTTCCTGAACCAGAAATCTGGAACTTCTTTCCTAAACCTGAAATCCAGAACCTGTTTCCCTAACCAGAAATTCGGAACCTGTTTCCTGAACCAGAAATCCAGAACCTATTTCCTGAACCAGAAATCCAAAACCTATTTCCTGAACCAGAAATCTAGAACATGTTTCCTAAACCTGATTTTGGAACCTAAATTTTGAGAAACCTTATGAGGAAACCTTGATCCTACTTTTGAACATGTTATCCGGATCCTACTTCTGAGCATGTTGCTGGGAAACTTGAATCCTGTAACCCGAAGATGTTGTTGAGCTCAAGGAAATGTTTCATACAACAAAATTCCTTAGATAAGGAAAAGTTCCTTAGAGAAAGAAAAGTTTCTCACAGAAAAGGTTTGTCAAGAAGATTGAAGAGTTGAAGAAGTCCAAGTAAGATCAAGAAAAGTTTGGAACCTGAATTAGGAACCTTATGAAAATTATGAGTATCATGTTGAGAAAACCGGAATGACAATTCTGAGCAACATGTTGAGAAAACTGGAACCTAATTTGTGCACAATTCGAAACCTGATTTCTGAGAAAGTTTCTGAGAAAATAAAAACCAAGATCTAGCTTTATCATTCTGATAAAGATATGAAGAGTTCAAAAAAACCCGAATTTCAACTTTGTGTAAATCTTGGAGAAATTTAAGGAGATTTGAAGAAGTCAAAGATTGAATATTAAATGCGAGATATTTTTAGAGTTTTTGAAATTTGAGGAAGCGGGAAATATTTTCAAGTTTCCCACCTTTGTTTTCTGAGGTTCCTATAAATATGTGCTCAGACCATTCACTCATTTGCAATTTTCCACACATGTGGAAAAGGCGGAGCACTAGAGAATTCAAAGTGAAAAGTTTCTACCATCTTGAAAAAGTTTTCTTGAGTGTTTGAGAGGAAGATAATCAAAATCATCTTACCTAGATAAGATGATCATAATTATCTTGAAGAATTTTTTCTTGAGTTTTTTAGTAGAAGGAAATCGGAATCATCATTACCTTTATGAGAAGACCGGTTTCAGAAAATCGGATTCAAGAAAACCGGACTGAAGATTCGGAGTAAGCATTTGTGGAGAAGCTTTAACAACGTTCTTATTCTTGTGTTTGGCTCATTTTTTCTTTAAGGAAACATTGTAAACTTATGGGATTCAGTATAATCTTTCCTATCGGGAGATAGAAGGTGTCTAACGGGATTTGGCACAAGTTGTATTCACTCCTTTATTATAGTGGATTTCCATAGACCCACGGGAGTGGCTATGACAAGGAAGTAGGATCTCTTATTGAGGTCGAACCTTATAAATCTTGTGTGCCTTTATTGATTTACCTTTCTTGCATGATTGAGTTTCTTGCTAAAGGTTGATAAGGAAATAAATCTTAACAGGTTTTAAGGGTTAAGTTTCTTAAAGTTTTGAAACTTATAAAAAGTTTAACAACTGATTCAACCCCCCCTTCTCAGTTATTATTCGATCCTTGGAACTTCAGATTTGAAACTACTATGGGAGAAATGTGTTAAAGTTTTCAAGGCATACAAGAAAGAGTATTTTCTTTTACATGCTATGATAATTTTCACTATAAATGACTTCCCTGTATATAGAACCCTATCTGGATATAGTGTTAAGGGATATAAAGCATGTCCAATTTATGAAGAAGAGACTTCATATTATCAATTACAAAATGGAAGAAATAAAATATGCATGGTACATCAAATATTTTTTAAAAATTGATCATCCTTATCATAGATTGAAAAAAGAATTCAATGGTTTATAAGAATACAACCTTCCCCCTCGACCATTTTCAGTTGAAAAATATTATGACATGGAAAAAAATACTGCTTTGACATTTGGAAAGAAAAGAAGTTATAGTCTTCAAAAAAATATCTAGAAGAAATAGTCTATCTTTTTCGAACTACCTTATTGGATATTTTTAGTGATAAAACATAATATCGATGTTATGCATGTTAAGAAAATCATATGTGATAGTTTGATTGGAAATTTTTTAGGAATAAAATGAAATACAATAGATGGATTTCATGCTAGATTGGATTTGATATCAATGAAAATAAATTTGGAGTTAGCTCCCACTATGAAAGGAAACATAATATATTTACCTATGGATTTTCACACATTAAGAAAGATTGAGAAGATGAATTTTTGTTAGTGTCTTCATGGTATTAAAGTACCCAGTGTTTATTCTTCAAATGTGAAGAATTTTGTGTCATTAAAGTATTGTAAATTAATAGGTATGAAATCTCAATATTACCATGTATTCATGCAACAACTTCTACCAATCGCATTGCGTGGTATATTGCCTACAAATTTCAGAAATACTATCATCAGGTTATGTAATTTTTTAAATCCATTTATATCAAAGTATTTGATCCAAATTTGTTAGATCTATTAGAGAATGAAGCATCTATTATTCTTTGTCAACTAGAAATGTATTTCCCACCTACAGTTTTTGATATAATGGTTCATATGGTGATTAATTTGGTGTGTGAGATAATAATATGTGGGACTATTTATTTACTATAGATGTATCCTTTTGAAATATATATGAAAATTTTGAAGGGATATGTTAAAAATCCTTATTGACTCAAGTATTAAAGGTAAAGATCATTCCAAGTGATGAAGTGATGCAGACACATTTATACATTTTAAACAACACAAATGAGGTTCAATCATATATATCATCACATATTTCTGAATTAAAGTTATGATATCCAAAAAGAAATGAAAAGTGGTTGATGATTGAGAATAAAAATACATTTGTTTCATGGTTTAAAGAGAAAGTCATCATAGATATATCTACATCAAAAAAATTGAAATGATTGGTAGGTGGACTATCTCTTAATGTGATCACATGGTCTAGTTTTGATATTAATGGACACACATTTTACACAAAGAAGCTAGATGACAAGAGTACCATTCAAAATAGTGGTGTAATGGCCATCACTAAAGCATTGAATTTTTCAAGTGAAAAATATAAAAACCCAATTTATTCATCAATGCCATATTTTGGAGTTCTTAAAGACATATGGGAAATTGATTATATTAAATTTTGACTCACCGTGTTTAAGTTTAATTGGGTTGCAAGTAATATTGGTGTGAAACATGATGAATATGGGTTTAAAATGGTAGATTTGAAAATATTTAGTTATAGTGAGGAACCATTTATCATGACCACACATGCAAAGAAAATATTCTATGTCATTAATCCATCGAATGACCAGTAGTCCATCATTTTTCAAGGGAAAAGAATCTATTTGGTTGATGTGGATGATGGTGATGTTATTTATTTATATGAGTATTCTTCGTCTATTACACAATTTCTAGATAAAAATGACTATAACGCAGACATAGTGCATGTAATAAGAAATGATCATGCTGAAGAGATATGGGAAAATACTAAATTACTCTCCAAATTAATCTGGTAATTATTTAATAAATACTGGATATTTAATTATATATATTTTATTGTTTATTTTATTTTTTGTGTTAAATTTTGATATTCCATGGTTATGGTTAAACATTTTTTCATTGAAATACCCAACATATATTATTATATTTTGGTTTAATTTATACATATGAGAACACCTTTTCAAACTTTGATATTTAAATTTTTAAATGTTTATATATTTTTAGAATTAATGTTTATATTTAATTGTTCACCTTGCATTTTTTTTGGTTGATAATTAAAACATCATTATTTTTTTAAAAAACTTACACATGTGTGCCACTTTTTTTACTTACATGTTTCTATTTTACTTTTTTAAAATTATGACTTTTCTAATAATATTTAGGTACATAATAATTTCATTACATTTTCCCATTATAATGGAAAATACAGATACAAAGATAGAGGAACATCTACTGAGGTATTTATATTTTTTCATATTATTAAATATCTAGTAATATAATTATTTAATGAAAGAAAAATTTTAATTTACAAAAAAAATAATTGTAAGACTACTGATGAGACTTTAGCAGGGGAGTCTTCTTCTTTTATTATTCAGAAATAGAATTATCAAGTTGGTAAACTTTTCATTATACGTTTACCAAAACTATCACTTTCTCATGGAGGGGAGAAATTACTTATTCATTTTGATGATGATAATAATAATGCAACTGGCCCAAATGAAACACAGTTTATCAGCTATATCGGCTTGCAAAGTCATTGCAGGATTAACATATTATATCCTGATTGGAAGTCTATTGACAAGATGACGATAGATCAGTTTTGTGAGGCTATGAAGTTAAAATATCACAATTGATTTATTTTATCTCATTTTTTGAATATGATAAATTTTAAATGGCTAATATTTATGTTATGAAATTAAATATGACATTAAATTTTAAATAAATAAAAGTAGTTAAGAAAATATGTCTTAATTTATCAGCAGTTTGATGGAGGGATTTTAAAATGAAGTTGAAAAAAATTATGTGTTTGGAAATAGACAAGATGAAATCCCCCGCCTCAAGTATCCATTTTTTAATGAAGATACAAGGAAGAAATTTGTTTCCACCCAACATGATGAAACATTTTAGGTATGATAATTATATTATTTTATATTGTAAAATTTCTTATATATGTACCTAATTACTTATTAGTTTACTTTTTATATAATAGGCCTCCCAGAAATCTCATCAAGACATCCAGTTACATAATGTTTACCCACATAATTTATCATGTGAAGGGTATCATTTATTGGAGAAAAAAATGATTGAGGAAAAGTTTGAAACACTAAGATCTCACTACACTAGTGGTTCTGATGAGGTCCAACTAAGTCCTCTATCTCCACCCAGCCACCATGAGAAATGGAAAAGAGAGAGAAGAAGAAAAAATGAAAATTATATTATATAGAAATCTAAGGAAGTAGCTGAAAGAATTATAAGTAAATTATTATTATATTTCATGAATTTTTGTAATTTATAAATTAACAACAATAATATACCATTTTAAATTTTCATTTCAGGATTTAATTCAGTAGTAATTGATATAGGTCACTTTTATCCCTAAGGATATGATGGAAATCACAGCCACTGCATTAGGAAAACTAGAACACCCCAACCGCATAAGAGGATATGAGGTGGGTGTTAGTATTCAAAAAGTTTTTGGTCATAAAAGTAAACAATAAGGAGAACTTGAAATCAAATACTTAAAAAAGATAAACTGAAAGATATGAAATAGTCTATGGGAAATCAAATTCAAGTAACTATATAGCAAACTATGTTAAAACAAATGACGAGACAGTCACAGTTTGTGAAACCTTCCCAGCCTGCCCAGCCTTCCCAGCCTTCCTAGTCTACCTACTCAGATCCTTCACCACCTTGCTCGGACACAACCTTATATGGTGAGTTGTATGCAGAAGATCCTGATGTAAATATTGTATTGTTTATATTCATGCATTTTTTTAGGGGATTCTGTACATCCCCATCCTATTTAGGTGGGTTAAGTTAGAGTATCGATACATGATATTATTGATCCTACTACTCTACTACCATTCCCTACCATGGATATTACCAGAGTTGGGGATTATGTGGGTCATTTTTTACTTTATCTATCTAGCCTTATTCATCATATTTCCTATGATCAATTTGTTTTTTTAAATATTAATTACATATGATTGGAAATTACTTATAATGTTTTATGAAATTTAACTTATATAAGAGTATCTGAAATCCAAAGAAACAAAAAAAATGGAACAAAAGGTTCAGGAACAAAAAAATGTAGATACTTTAGATATTGTTGATGGGGTGGAAAGAATATCTTGGGTTTCTTCTTCCTTGGATAATATCTATGAGTTTCAAATGTCATTTGATATATGTGGAAGAGACTATACATTGAGAATATTTTTCAAAGATATCATGGATCTAATTGATTTTAAAGATCTTAGTGGGTCTGTGTTTCATTTGTTTCCCATGTAAGTAAATTGGCATTTTATTTTTATTTTTTTTAATTAAAGATGGTTTAAATTGACTGACTATATTAATTTTTTAATTAGGTATCTACACACGATGCTTGTTCAAAATGACAACATAGGTGTTTATGGTTTTATAGATCCAGAATACATTTCAACAGACGTGCAATATGTGTTTACTAAAAATAGAGTGGCATATATATGTGGGAGGTTATCAATGACGGATATTGGGTGTTGGTTTATGCCATTTTCTATTGGGTAAGATAAAATACATAATTATGAACTAATATTCATTGTAATGTCATTAAATGTGAGATTTTTTTATTGTAGGGTCATTGGATGTTAGGCATATTCCTCCCAAGTGAAAACACATTATATTGGTTTTTCTCTTTATTAGGTGGTGTTCGTAGAAAAATTTCCACCTTATTAGACAAGTAATTTTTTTCTATTTTTTATATGCTCATTATGTTTAATTCTCATTGTTTATACATGTATTATTAGTTGATATATATGAAAATACAGGTCATGGAAAGAATTTGACAAAGATCACTTGTTAATACATAAGCTAAATGTAATCAAATATGTGAAAGTAAAGGTAATTATTTTTTATATTAGATATTATTTTGATTTTTAGATATATATATGTGTGTGTGTGTATGTATGTATATATGTATATTGGTTCTTATTATCAATTTAATTTTTTTATTAACTGTAGTGTCAACATCAACAAGGATATGTCGAATGTGGTTATTATGTTATATGATTCTTGTATGAGATAATCACAATTGGGGTAATGACTGATTATGATCAGGTTAGTCCTATTAATTTTTTTTTAGAGTATTATATTTTTTAATCATATATCATTCAACGTCATTATAGATGTTCAATTATGTCAATTTGTACATGCAAGATGAACTTAACAATATTCAATCTTTGTTTGCAAACTATTTGTTTAGTATGATTACAATTTAAGGTATGTATATTCTTATGTTTCTGATTACTATAACGTTTTCCTCATAAAATATGTTCAAAAAACTAATTATTTTTTTATAATAGGTGTTTGAACGTAATGATATCAAATGAAATCTTCAATAATAACCAATAATGATCATGTTGTAAATTTCAAGTATGTGTTTTTTAATTCTATTTTATAATAGAAATGCGTAGATAATTTTTTGATTGGATGGATAAAAGTATGTATGTTTTTATAGATTTTTAGTCAATAATACATGTTTTTTATTGTTGTATACTATTTTTCTATTACAGGGACTCTGATTATTATGGGGATGTAATATTCAAATATTTTTAAAAAAATCTAAATTTTAGTGTTAGTTTTTATATAAATTGACGCCAAATCATAAAAAATAATAGTGCGGTTTTCGGTGTCAATTTCTTTCATAAACTGACATCTAAAACCAAATCAAAAACCATTACAGTGTTGGTTTTTAAAAAACTAATGTTAAAAACCTTATTTTTTACATCACCTTTATAGACATCGGTTAAAAACCAATGTCTAAATTGAAAAAAATGACGTTGAATCATGTTTTTTCACTAGTGAAGTTTTGTGGTCCTTTCACCCTATCCACCGAATGGTGGTTTGTTCATTTTTTCTTATAAATAAGCATGAAATTTATCAAGTGGTTGTAGCTCGAAAGAGTCCAAATAACCATCTTAAAAGATCTTTATCAAACGCTTCTCGTTTACATGACCAAGACAGTGATTCCATAACTGGGTGTTAAATAAGTCATGTGAACATGATTAATTATCGATTTCCAACACTTTATTTTCATAATTTAATACATAAAGACCATTATTTAAATTTTTCATACCATAACGTAAGTTATCCTTATAAAAGGAACGACTTTAATTTCCAAATTTTGAAAATAAACACATTTGTGTCTAAACATGACACCAAAATTATGTTCTTGGTAACTATAGGTACATAATAACAATCTCTTAAAACCAAAATAATTCTTGTTGAAAATGAAATGTGGTAGTCACCAATGTTCATAGCACCCATCCTCGCACCATTAGTAGCTTGCAGATCCACCTCTCCTATGGAAATCTTCTAGAATCTACTTGGTTCTTGCATTTGGATACAGTTGTGAGCACCAAAAGCTGTATCTAATACCCAATATGTAGAAATGGAAAGATTGCACTCAATAAAAAATGTTCCTTTAGCATCCCCTTGCTTTTGGGTGTAGTTCCTTTTCTAGTGGCCTGGCTTTCCCCATGAAAAACATACAGCCTCCTTTTACTTACCCTGCCTTTGGACCTTCTTCTTCTTGGAAGGATGGTGCTCGAGAGATTTAGATTATTTATAAGTCTTGGGTCCCTTTGCCTTGTTCTTCCTTTTCTTTTTCACCATAAGGATTGCAAGTTTTTCATGCCCCATGTCCTTATCCACTTGGAAAATCAAGGTCAGAAGTTCCAAAAGACTCTTCTCATTATTGCTCATATTATAATTCACCATAAATATGGAGAAGTTATTGGGTAGTGATGAAAGTATAAGACCAGTACACAAATCATCTGGGAATTTAATTCCTAAGATGTTTAGGTGTTCAATGTTGCCGATAATCTTGAATAAATGAGGCACAGCTAGCAAAAACTCTCCAAGATTAGTTGTGAAAAAAGTATTAGAGATCCCATACCTCTCTTGTCTCGCATTATCTTGATAGATATCCCGAAGGTGATACATCATGATATAAGAATCCATATCCTCATGTTGCTTAAAAATCTCATTGGATATGGATGATAGCATGAATCACTAAACATATATAGCATCATTCAGATGTTTCTTATAGAGAGATAGCTCTTCATTACTTGCCTCATTGTTAGGTGAAAATGGTAAAGGTTCTTCTGGCACATACAATTTTCTTTCATGGAGAAGGATGACCCGTAGGCACCTTTTCTACTCCTGGAAATTTGTGTCGGTGGTAAGGTTTTTCTTCTCAAGTATGGATCACATTTTCGATTTCAATTTATTATTGTTTCTATAAAATAAGATAAGAATAATTCTAGTACTTTATCTGATAAATTTAGACAAATAAATAAATATTATATTTATTAGCCTCCCACTATTTTATCGAAACCCAATATCCATCACCATTGACTTCAGAATATCCTGTTTCTTGGACATTCTAGTAGCAAGGATCCATATTTCCCTTCTCATCACCCCAACTATGGTTGGTCTAGAAACTTGAATGGTTTTAGGTAGGCATTAAAAATTCCAACTACATTAAATCAAAGTTCATTGATCTTCTAAGTGGAATCCCCAATCCCGAAATCATTAATTTATATTTCCTCAACCTTTTCCTCTCAGTAACACCAAGTCCTACTTTGGCAGCCAAACCTTAATTTGAACCAAGTTAGGTCAACCCAAAACATCATGTTAGAATTCCCTGATAATTGAAACACCCCAAATTTGGTTGTTCAAACACTTTTAACTATGGTTTGATTCTAAATTAAGTAATTTAAGGCTATACCGACTTAATATTTTATTAAGGGATTTTATCCTTTTATGCATAAATTGCTAATTATTATCTTTATCACATGCCTGTTAATATTAATTGGTATTAATTAAGTGATTAACCATGTCTTAGATAATATTTACTCATAAGCCAATTTATTTTAGTTCCATATTGCATGCTTGTTAATTCATTAATTATGTTATCACAACAATACATCCATAATGAAATAACCATGAAACTAATAGAAATAAAAATGAAGGGTATGGTCATGATCTTATACTAATGGTTAGTTTATCTAGCAGTTGATAAACTAATCATTGACCTAGGGGAGAAACACCTTGAACCAATTGTGGTTCGTGTTTATAGCTTTTCCACCTATACACCTTTGTATCTCCTTGGATTGGTTCCGCCTCAGCTCTGAACTTGAACCACCTCCACTAGCTTGGGAGCTCCATCCATTCCATATGTCTTTTACTCACACGCAGGTGAGGGGAGAAAGGGGTTTACATAAAAGAAACCAAGGGCACACAATCCCTACATAATAATAAGGAGAGAAGACACACAAAACAATAATGTAATTTAATACTAAATTAAATGAAACCCATCACATACAAAATGTTTGGTCCATATCATGATCATCCACATGCATTCAATGAATTATGCATTTAATAAAACTAGCATTCAATTCTTTAATCATTCTTATTTAAGATAAATTGTGCTTGAATCGATTAATTATTATCTTTAATTAATCAATCCTTTTATCTTAATTATTATCTTAATTTTCTTGAGATTCTCATCAATTATAATTTTAAAAAAAATAAATAAATTCATTTAAAATCAACTTTGTACATAACTTGTACCTTGGAGGTAACATGGTGAATACCCGTCCGATTCTACCCAACATTTATTATACTCGTATCATGTTTTACTCTTGTGACATATAGAATACAAAAATTATCATGTACTTTCATGATATGTATTTCATGAATGATTACATGAATTCCATGATTTTTCAGTCACATGTTATGCTTAAATGCACATAGAGTAACAACTGGTAATAAAACTCATACATGATATGTAGATATGAACATTACGCATATATTAATTAAACATTTAAATATTTATGTGTATTAAAACCTATCACATGGAGTATCTTATATTTACAACCACACACAAGTACATGTCTCAAGGTTTTCATAGTAAAATAAATAAATTTTAAATCTTCGTAACTTGGTATAAGTACAATGTGTGTAGATACAATCTACACAATGTGTACATCTCTCAATATCTATTCGAGACGCATTCCTAGGGACTTGGTGTGTGGCCCATGCCTCAGAAAAATTAGATTACATGGTGTGTCCAATGGGCCACATGTCGTGTTGACTCTGTGTTACATGGTCACCAGTCAGGTAGGTCATGTATTGAATACATGACCTATCTTTGACACAAAGAGACTACACGTTGTGCACATGGACTACATGGCGTGTACTCTGGATGATCATGCACCAATCTATCCTGATCAACATGTGGTGTAAGAATTAACTACATTGAATATCATCAATGCACACAAATTGATTAATTACTGAATTAACTCATGGTTCATTGAAAAAAAATACACAGTGTGTAACTCCGGTTACACGATGTGTATTGTTGTATTATCTGAGAAGAATCCTTAACTCCTCAAGATGAGTTCCTTGATTTTATTTTAATCAAAAAAATTAAACGTCTCGATTAGATATATGATAAACGAATGGGGAAGAAGTAGATCTCACAATTCAGATTAAAAGAATGATTAAAATTGAATTGAAAAACTAATTACAAATGCTTAAATCAACAACGATTTTAAATAATGATAAATAATTATGTGACCATTCTGATACCACTTGTAGGTTTCGGGCGTAGTGGAAACATGCAATGGGTGGTGCCCAACATTTATTTTTATCATGATCAATGATAAATCCAAAATCTATATGATGTTTAATCATCATGATCAATAGAATTGAATCAAAGATAGATAACATTAATCACATCGTAACCAGAAAGAGGGGATCGTCACATATTATTTATAATCAATTTAATTAAATAAGAACTAACTCAAAGGAATTCTTTCTTCATTAATTAATTGGTGATAGATCTATAGTGGAATGTCATTTCATTGTAGAAACCAAGTGTATATTTCCTCTAGCGGTGATCCACACGTGTTCTAGGAATCTCTAGACATCGTCGAAGGATTTTCTGAGTACTGGCATGGAAGATCCTTGCGCTTGTGTCGTCCACCTTGGATCGCCTCGAGAATAACTTCCATAGAATTCTCCTTGATCTGATGGAGGATTATTTCTCTCCATTATTGAGAGTTTTCTTGGAGAAGGGAGATTTCTAGTCTTGAGAGGATTCATCAAATCCATTGTGCACAACCAAATCGTCTTATGAGAAAATAACATAATTGGGTATTTGTATTTCTAGGGTTAAAATAAAATAATTAGACAAGTTCCCATATTATTTATTTAATCCTAGAAAAACCCAACATCAAATAATAATAGTAATATTATTATTTTTCAACATGCTCTAAACTTTTGAATTATAATTAAATATTATTTAATTAAATAATATTCAATATTATCATTTCTCACTGGACCATTAAACTCAGTTTTCCATTCTTCCACAATATTTATCAATCCTTGAATAATGTATATTTATTTATTAAATAAATATCTCTGCATTATTCACCAATAAATAAATAAATATTATATTCACTAAATAAAAAACAAATATTCATTAAATATTTTGCTCACAATATATTCTCTTGAATAACTAGTGAAGAGATAAATGCGACCAAGCATACATGAATAATTATTAAACCATATATGGGAATGATATTTATTCAGCCTATTAAATAATAAATAATAATATATTATTTAACTAAGATTCTGGACACACTTAGTGTGTGACCCTCTAGGCCTCTTTCTTAGTGGCATTAGGCGAAGCAGCCTAAAGTCCAAGGTTAGTGTCTAGAAACACTCCAAGTCACCCATAGAGAAATAATTTAATGTTGCAACAAAATATCACCTCATACAAATGCTTACTATATAATATAATCTCTTTATCACAATATCTATAATCAAACAGGTTTCATGCCAATGCCATCAACCTATGTGCTTGATATCTTTTTCTTTGACTTTCTAAAAATAGAACTTGCCTATAGAACACCATGGATATGGATTTATTTAGGCTATATCATTTCCATAAAAGGGCATAAGATATTAACTTTCATTAATGAATATAAGGGATAAATCCTTTCTTGCATTATTCATTAATGCAGTGTTACTCATGACGCACCCAACATATCCTACTTCGCCGTGAACATCTATTATCATGGTTTTTTCAATACATCTAAGTGCACAGCTCATAATACTCATTAATAATAATCTTAAAGTCTAAGGATCAATACACACATTCATAGATAGGAACATCCAATGACACATAGAAATGTGGATTTCCTACTGGAGGGTCTCATTCTCATAATATCCATACTAGACATTACCAAGGGTGTACACCCTAAGAAGGTGCCTCAAAGTACTATGAGTCTCCACCCCTGATAGCCTATATAATTTGTGTTCCTTAAATGATATTTTCTGGATATAGAAAATATGTTCAAGAATAATGTCACAACACTTCTAGGTTCTCATCATAGTGGGGAACTGCTATGACCTTTTAGTGTGACAACTACTCTTAGAACATTATCACATACAATGTTACGCAGAAGAACAATTATGATGTGATAAGGAGTTTATTAATATTTAAAACCATGAATACAAGTTTATCATAGAGTACAAAGAATTTGGTTCTAGGGAACCAACTCCAACATGTATGTGTATGTATGTGTGAATGTATGTCTGTGTATGTATGTGTATATATTTATGTGTATGTTTGTTTATATAGTATGTGTGCATATGCATGTGTGTGTGTGTGTGTGCATGCATGTTTCTATAATTTTATGCATGTGTATGTATATGTGTATGTGTATTTATATGTGTTTGTGTGTGTCTATACGTGTATATGTACATGTATATATTTGTACATGTATGTCTATGTGTATGTATGTGCGTACACGTATGTCTTTTTATTTATTAAATATTATTTCTTATTATTTTAATATTTCTCTACTTATAGTATTTTCTATAATGTATTTATTTTTTATATTTATTCATTTTTAATATATATATATATATAACATATTCAATTTTGATAGCCACAAACCCAAAGAACTTTTTTTATTAATTTTTGGATAACCCCTCTTCTTAATGGGTTGAGTGGGAACCCTTAACATTATCCGTAGAACTAAAGGCACAAGGCTTAGTACATGACCTGAGGCCCAAGATCCAAGATCACAAAAATTTATATGTTTGTAATTTATATGATTAATATTTATTTATTTTAATTTATTAAGTTTTAATATGTTTAATATGTTTGAATATATAATTTATTCTTATAAAAACATTTTAATTTTAATATTTTTGTATAGTCAATTTAATTAATTTTTAATAATTTTATTATTTATATACTTAATATTATATATTTATTCATTTTTATGTCTATAATTGTAACATCCTACTTAAGGTACGCTATCATTTTATTATTTAAAAGTTTGGACTTTGGGTTCAGAGGGCATCAGAGATGATCCAGGGTTTTTTTCTAAAGGAACTAGGGTAGGGTTCTGACTACAAGATAATTTCACACTATGAATCGTATATTCACGATGTAAATTAAATCTGGGAAAAAGTTTCGGGTTTAGTTCAAAAAGTAAAAAACATTCAGGGCGTGAATTATCTTAACGTCGTGAATGGGTCGCTTGGGATTTTGAAATTGTGGTGATGCATTTTTTGGCATACATGCAAACCTGGGGAATCAAATCATGAATCAAGGATTCATGATGTGAATAATTTTTTCCACGTGGATTTTTATGCATTTCACGCTTGAATCCTATATTTTTCGGCCTTGCACTCTCTCCCTTTAATCCTTGGGCTACTCCAAGCAATTTTGGGTGGTCTCAACTCTTCCAAACTCCCCCTTTTTCCACTTCAATCTCTATCTTGGCGGGTTGCTTCTATTTTAGTATGTGTGACCATTTTATTCTCATTTTATTTTCTTATATAGGAATTGGTAATGGTTGTGGGATGAGTTTATGGGATCAATTATCATGCGATGATGCTTCTCTAATCCTCTCTAGATTAATTGTGTTCTTGTCTTCTAGAGGTCGGATCTTGGGGGTTGTGGTGCGGTGTGTGATATTCTTGAATTATGTGTTTATCTAACCTCTATTTTGGCCCTTTTTATTATGAAATTTTATTATAAAATGTGAGAATAAGTGTATGGGACTCTGTTTTTTGTTCATACATCATTCTACCTGTAAGAACCCGGATCTTCGTTCAGGTATGTTTTTCCTTTTTTCTGGAGTTTTTAAGAAAAATGGTTTTTTTGGAAATTTTCAAAGTACACGCCGTGTACTTTCTGAGTACACACTGTGTACTCTGTTCCGGCTCGAAGCTATGTGTCAGCCATGTCTGGGCCACACACATGGTGTGTAAGGCTGAGGTGGATGCCGGTTATTTAGGAGTACATAAAAATTGAAGTACACGCCGTGTACTCAAGAAGTACACACCGTGTACTTTATTTTTTTTCATTAAATGGACCGGGGTCGTGCCTAACCCCCAAAATCATCTTCTTCTTCAGTTTTCCTTCGTCCAAGAGCAACCGTATGGCTGGATCTTCGACGGGCTCCCGCCTCGCCGTCCGTTCTCTGATTCGAGCATAGTCGATTGCGTTGGAATCGCAGCGGTGAGTTATTCCTTCTGCTTTAGCCTTGTTTCTTGATTCCTCCTCGTTTCCAAGTTATCATGGGATGAACGTTTTGTGCGTTTTCTCAGATCTACGTTGTTCTAAGAGGAATTTGTCATCGAGGTTCATGTATATCGATCTCCTCGGATCGAGGTAGGTGGTTTGTTCATTTCTGTAGAAAGTTTATGAATATTTTGTGCAATTTCCACAAATACCCTTGAACGGGGTATTGCGTGTTTCTTGTTTTGACCTTGTTACTTTCCTTCTTTGCTTGATTGTTTTAGTAGAGGTTATTTCTTGTGATTAAAGTATTTTTTTCGTGCTCAGTTTTCCTTGCCATTCTTGTTCTTCCTGTTTGGCGTTTTTCCAGTTGCCATACCTAGTTGTAGGATTGTGGACCGTTGCCTTGTTTTGTTGTTGAGCCTTAGTTGATAGCCAAGTAGTTCTTGTGGTTTACTTGGATGATATACACATGCACTGAGTATGTTTAGTTATACTCAGGACTGTGAGAACCTAGAGTAGTAGACCAAAGGGATAATTGACGGAAGGGCTTCTCCAGAGTGTCTTTTAATTACGATGCGAGACTATAGGGGGAATTGACGTTGAGTGCTTACCCAGAGATTCTGTAGATCCACGACGTGGGCCACAGGGGGAATTGACGTTGAGTGATTACCCAGAGAGCCTTTAGCACGATACGATACTATAGGGGGAATTGATGGTGAGTACTTCCCCAGAGAGTCTGTTTAATTACGTAGTTGAACCAGAGGGGTGAGACTGTGTGTGCTTCCTATAGGGTTTCTAGTACTTATAGGTTGAACCATAGGGGTTAGACTGTGAGAGCTACCCAAAGGGTTACCTGTTTCTTCTTTTGTTGTTGGTTGTTTACTTGTGTACTTGTTTGCTAGGACTGTGGATTGTAGCTGCTTGTGCTTTTCTGTTTACTGCTTCTTGTTTTATTACTGTCATGTATTCATTGATTGTTAGGCACAAATCTTTGGGTGATTTCCTACTGGTATTGTATCTCACACCCTGTTTGGGCCATGATTTTGGGCCCAAGCAGACTATGTTGCTGCAGGTATAGATAAGGGCAAGCGCCCTTCTACTTCGGGATCTTGATTGCACCAGGAGCTGGGGAGCATGGGACCGAGCCGTGGCTCCTGATACTGAGGAGATTTCTTTGTTTTTATTTTGCACTTGGTTTCAGTTGTATTCCAGCACGTTGTTGTGTTTGCTATTTTCCATAGATACTTGTACCTACTACATTATTTTCATCATTGTTATATATCTGCATTGCTTCTGTTGTTTGGTTTCTGCCATTATGCATGATGTTTACTACTTCTGCTGTTTATTATTGCTTTCTTACCTTGTATACCTTACTGAATGAGGGAATAGTTTCCCCACTGACTCACCAAGGCCATCGCTTTTGGTCGGCAGCCTCTGGCATTCGGGGAAACGCGCTTGAGGTCATGTGACGAACCGGGTACGGGGCACCAGTGGAGGGGCTCCGGACTCGGGTCGTTACAAAGTGGTATCAAAGGGGTTCTTTTCTCTTGTATTACTGTTTGGAGACTTTATCTAGGGATAGGATGGATTCGGTACTTGGTATTAAGCTGTGCCCGGGAGTAGCTAACCTGTGTACAGGGAAAAGCCATACTACCTCGTTAATTGCAGTTTTCTGGTTTTGAGATTTTATGGTTGGTATGTTTTCACCTAGAGTGATTCGTATGACTTGTGCGGTTATTGTTTTGATATTTTGGTTCTATTTTTGTCACAACCCAATGATATGAGGGTATGTCATCTCATGCATCATATAGGCACTTGTAGAAATCACATGTCATGCATTCTTTCCATGCCATCTAGGGTGCATTAGCGATTGCATGCTGTTGTGATAAGCTCTATGTAGATTATGCATGCTGTTGTGATAGATGCTTGATAGATTCTATGTTGTTGTGTTAGAAAACTTTTTTTTTGTTCCTTGCTTAAAATGAATGCCAAATTTTGGTTCTTGAGGTGTTATGGGCCCTCCCGGATCGGAATTTGGAATCTTTTACCTTGTTTTTAGTGTTTCTGGAATTCTGCGTAGTTTCTGAGCTACTACCCAGAAAAACCCAGAATACACGGCGTGTACTTTTGGATACACGCCGTGTAGTTTTTAGTCCATGTCACTGACCATGCGATCAGAACACGGTGTCGTAGGATTAACTTCGGGAACATGTCGTGTACCATTGGTAAACGCCGTGTGAGTTTGGATCTGTGTACCCGGCCGTGTCACTAACAACATGGGCCGGGGAAGCTCGGGTAGAACACGCCGTGTCCATAGGGAACACGCCGTGTAGTCTTGTCCAGGTACCCTGCCGTGTCACGAACAACACGAGCCGGAGTTACCTTATTTTCCGCACGCCATGTTTGTTCCGAACACACCGTGTAGTCTTTCCCATGTACACAGCCGTGTCACGAACAACA
This sequence comes from Viscum album, assembly GCA_963277665.1. Taxonomy (NCBI): domain Eukaryota; kingdom Viridiplantae; phylum Streptophyta; class Magnoliopsida; order Santalales; family Viscaceae; genus Viscum; species Viscum album. The sequence continues at coordinate 2,084,171,343 of OY728126.1, forward strand.
CGGGCCGGTGTGACCCTCTTTTCCGCATACCGTGTTTGTTCGGAACATGCCGTGTAGTCTTGCCCAGGCACCCGGTCGTGTCACGAACAACACGGGACGGTGTCACCTTTGACTATACACATCGTGTTTGTTCGGAGCATGCCGTGTAAGGTTCAGCCGTGTAGATGGTCGTGTGCTTAACAACACGGGCCGCCGAAGCCTTGTCCTATACACGCCGTGTTTGTTTCGAACACGCCGTGTAGCCTCGGGTTGAGTCAGACCGTGTGGGTTAGCCGTGTAAGGAGACTCGGGCAGGGGAATAGTTTTCAAGTACACGTCATGTGTGGGGGTCAACACACCATGTAGTTTTAAGTGCACATGACTTATAGGGCAGGGGTACACGCCCATGTCAGTGGCTTAAGTAGACACGCCGTGTAGTTTTTATACACGCCGTGTAGTCGCGTTTTGCAATCTTGTGTGCTTTTCTTCCCCTGTTCCCATTTTTTAATCTTGTGTTCTCTGTCCTTGTTTTCCTAATCTAAGGTGTGCTTTTGATCTTTCAGATCTATGCCTCCGAGACATCCTCTGGTTGTATGTCTGTTGTCAGGTAGTGATCAGACGCTAGACATGGCTGATCAGGGAATTCCTGTCGATCCCCAGCCGAGCCAGCCTTGGCACCGGTTTTTATACCAGTTGCGGGCGCTGATGCGCAGTTTAGGTATAGTTTCATGAAGATGATGCAGGCCTTCCAGGGAGAACCGCCTCCCGCCTCGTCTATAGAAGACTTGACGTGGGTTTTCCAACAGCAGCATCCTCCCACGTTCTCGGGGGAGGGAGGACCTCAGGCTGGAGAGTCATGGCTGGAAGTCATGCTGACTATCTTCGAGCATCTGGAGATGCCTCCAGAGAGGCGGGTCAAGCTCGCCACCTACATGCTTCGAGACTCCGCCAAGAGGTGGTGGGACGTGATCTCACAGGCGGTTCAGCAGCAAGCTATGGCTTGGGAGGAGTTCCAGCGTGTGTTCTATGACTACTTATACCCGGAGACCCTGAGGGTCGATCGAAGTTTATGAGTTTAGAGCAGGGTACTCTATCTGTCATGGAGTATTCCTCCCATTTCACTGAGCTGCAACATTTTACACCCCTTCGGGATGGGAGTGGGGTGTTCTTGGCGAGGAAGTTTGAGGATGGACTTAGGCGGGAGATTCGCTCGCAGGTGAACATCTTCCAGATGACTTCCATTACTTCCATCGTCAACCAGGCACTGATTGCGGAGTGCAATCTGAGAGACTCTAGAGCTAAGAGTTAGGGAGGTTCTACTTCCAGAGCTAGCCTTCCTCCAGATGACAGCAAGAAGCGTCATAGGGAGCCTATACATGGTTATTCGAGGAAGTGATACGCATCATCAGGCAGCCAGGTGACATGATACCAGTGTGGCCGGACAGGGCACACGAGGCCGCAGTGCTAGAGAGACCCCGTGGAGTGCCGATCTTGCGGCAAGATGGGTCACGTTCAGTGTTTCTGCCAGGTTTTCTCACCAGCAGCAGGTGACCGGGGTTCTTCCATGACTCCTCGTTCAGGAGCAGCCCCACCAGTCTCTCACCAGTCAGGGAACTGGAGTTCTTTCGGCCATTCGGGCCGAGGTGGAGGTCGAGGACGTGGCAGTCAGCCACCAATTCCTCATCACCAGCAGGGAGTTTCAGCCCAGAGTGGTCAGTCAGGGGCGCAGGGTCGTGGGGCAGGCTAGTCTTTCTCCGTGGAGCAGACTTATCATGAGCAGGACCCCGACCCTTCTACTATTCGAGGTACGATTTTAGTAGCCTCAGTTTTATCTTCAGCGCTTTTCGATACTAGTGCTATTCATAGTTTTATCTCTGTTGCTGTCGTGGAGAGCCTTGGGATCTGCATCTTTTCTTCTGCCGACTCGTTGACACTAGACACACCTTTGGGAACGAGGACATCTAGTGTACGTTAGTGTAGAGAGTGCCCTCTCGAGGTTAAAGGGTGTCACTTCTTATGGGATCTCTATGTCCTAGAGATGACAGTTTATGATATCATCCTTGGTATGGACTGGTTGATTCCCTTCCAGGTAGTCGTTGACTGTTATCACCGCAGAGTCAGTTTCATTTCACCAGAAGGTGAATCTTTCCTTCATAGAGGTGAATGGGACGTTCAGGCGAGTCGGGCGGGACTCGAGCATCTTGGGCTAGGAGGAGTGACGACCCAGATTTCTAGTCTTTATCTAGATGATCAGGGGACTCCATAGTTGGACTTTCCTCCAGTGGTGGATCGCTTCAGGGATGTCTTTCCAGAAGACTTTTCGGGTTTGCCTCCAGAGCGTGAGGTAGAATTTTCTATTGATCTCATTCCAAGAGTGGAACCGGTGTCTATTCCTCCCTACAGGATGGCCACACCTGAGTTACAGGAGCTCAATAAGCAGTTGGAGGAGCTACAGGCTAAGGGTTTCATCCGACCCAGTAATTATCCTTGGGGTTCGCCTGTTATGTTTGCGAAGAAGGCAGACAGTAACCTTCGGCTTTGTGTGGATTATCGGAAGCTGAACCAGTTGACGGTCAAGAACCGATATCCTTTGCCGAGGATTGATGACGTTTTAGATCATCTTAGAGGAGCCCGGGTGTTCTCGAAGATTGACTTGAGGTCCGAATATCATCAGTTGCACGTTAGACCATCAGATATACCTCTGACAGCCTTCAAGAGTAGGTACGGTCTTTACGAGTATACAGTCATGCCTTTCAGATTCACGAACGCACTTGCAGTTTTCATGGCACTAATGAACCAAGTGTTCCATCCTTACTTGGATTCCTTCGTCGTGGTCTTCGTGGACGATATCTTGGTGTACTCTCACACTTGACACGACCATGCCAACCATCTTGAGATCATTTTGAGTACACTGAGAGAGCATTGGCTTTATGCTATACTCTCGAAGTTCCATTTCTAGATGGATCAGATTCACTTCTTGGGTCACATCATCTCAGAGGCAGGCGTATCTATGGACCCAGAAAGTGAGAGCTATTGTTTCCTAGGAGCAGCCAAAGAACTTTTTTGAGGTATGCAGCTTCCTAGGGATGGCTGGATACTACAGACGCTTTATTCAGGACTTTTCTCATCTAGCAGCACCTTTGAAAGGTCTAACCAAGAAGGGGGTGAAGTTCTTATGGTTAGATTCTTGTCAGTCAGCCTTTTAGGAGCTGAAATGGAGGTTGACGTCAGCACCGATACTAGTCTTGCTGGATCCAGGCAAGAGCTACACTATTTACTGTGATGCTTTGGGTATCGGGCTGGGAGCTGTGCTTATTCAGGGATATGGAGTCGTTGCATATGGGTCTCGGCAGCTGAGGCCACATGAGAGGAACTACCCTAGACACGATCTGGAGTTGGCAGCTGTTGTTCATGCCTTACTCTGTTGGAGACACTATCTCCTGGGAGAACACTTTGTGGTCTTCACTAACCACAAGAGTCTCAAGTATATCTTCACTCAGCATCATCTAAATCTGAGGCATCGCAGGTGGGTTGAGTATCTACAGTCTTTTGACTTCGAGCTTGCCTATACGCCGGGAAAGGACAACGCCGTGGAAGACGCGTTGAGTAGGAGAACTCAGATTTAGGCCGTTCAGGAGGCCAGTAGTGAGTGGCAGCTGATGGATCTGTTCTCTGAGATACATCTGGAGGTGCACGACAGACAGGGACAGACCTTTCTATCTTCTGTAGCTGTTACCTCCATGCTACTTGATCAGGTACGGATGAGGCAGCTATCAGACTTGGAAGGCTTAGTCTTGCGGGAGAGTGTGTTAGGAGGGGACCCTCTTCCTGGAAGGACAGTGGGCGAGGATGAGATCTTGAATTTCCAAGGACGCGTATGGGTGCCAGCAGACATACGCGAGGAGTAGATGCGGGATTTCCATTCCTCAGTTTGGGAAGTTCATCCTGGCATCACCAAAATGTATCGGGATCTTCATCGCCAGTACTGGTGGCCAGGTATGAAGAAGGATGTTGCTGGTTTTTTAATGAGATGTTCTACTTTTCAGCAGGTGAAAGCAGAGCATCAGCGACCAGTGGGGCTCTTACAGCAGTTACCCATTCCAGAGTGGAAGTGGAATGATTTTGCGATGGACTTCGTGATTGGGTTGCTGAGGTCACCATGGGGGAACAATGCTATTTGGGTTTTCGTCGATTGGCTTACAAAGGTTGCCCACTTCTTACCGATCAAGGAGACCTTCAGTGTCAATGATCTGGGATGACTTTACACGAGAGAGATTGTGCGTCTGCATGGATTTACACGCTCTATTGTTTCAGATAGAGATGTGTGATTTACCTCTCGGTTCTGGCAGGGACTTCAGAAGGCCTTGGGTATACAGGTACTTTTGAGTACAACATATCATCCCCAGACTGATGTCCAGTACGAGCGCACGATCCAGGTGCTTGAGGATATGCTCTGAGCTTTCATCCTTGACTTTGGTGGTTCTTGGGAGAAGCATATCCCTCTGGTTGAGTTCGCCTACAACAACAGTTTCCAGGCGACCATTAAGATGGCACCATACGAGGCTTTGTATAGTAGGCCATGCCGATAACCCTTATGCTCGCTGGAGGCAGGAGATGCAGCTTTTCTAGGACCTCGTCTTGTACAGGAGACTTTAGAGCAGATAGAGCTGATTCGGAAGAGGATGGCTACAACACAATCTCAGAAGAAGTCTTATGCTGATCAGCGGAGATGACCTCTAGAGTTCGAGGTCCGTGATCAGGTTTTCCTATGTGTCGCACCTAGGTTGGGACACAAAAGGATTCAGAGACAGGGTAAGCTTTCGCCACGGTACGTCGGGCCATTTGAGGTCTTGGAGAGAGTGGGGTCGGTCGCCTATCGGTTGCAGCTACCTCAAAGGTATCGGTCCATGCACGACGTCTTCCACGTCTCTCAGCTTCGATGTTAATTTTCAGACACATATCATGTCTTTCAGCCCGAGGAAGTAGAGCTTGAAGCGGATGCGTCGTTCGAGGAGCATCATATCTGGATTGTCGATCATAGTACGAAGGTTCTCCGCGGGTGGTTTGTTCCTCTGGTACGAGTGCTATGGCAGCACAGGAGAGTACAGGATGAGACCTGGGAGAGAGAGGCTGATATATGATCACAGTGGCCAGAACTGTTCGGGGATTCTTCTTCTACGCCCCGTTAGGGAAATTCGGGGACAAATTTCTTTAAGGGGGGAAGTTTGTAAGAACCCGGATCTTCATTCGGGTATGTTTTTCCTTTTTTCTGGAGTTTTTAAGAAAAATGGTTTTTCTTGAAATTTTAAAAGTACACGCCATGTACTTTCTGAGTACACTCCATGTACTCTGTTCTGACTCGAAGCTGTGTTTTGGCCGTGTCTGGGCCACACACACGGTGTGTAAGGCTGAGGTCGAGGCCGGTTATTTCGGAGTACGGAAAAATTGAAGTACACGCCGTGTACTCAAGAAGTACACGCCGTGTACTTTCTTTTTTTCATTATAACGGACCGGGGTCGCGCCTAACCCCCCAAAATCATCTTCTTCTTCAATTTTCGTCCGTCCGAGAGTGACCATATGGCCGAATATTAGACGGGCTCCCGCCTCGCCGTCCGTTCTCCGATTCGAGCATAGTCGATTGCGTTGGAATCGCAGCGGTGAGTTCTTCCTTCTGCTTTAGCCTTGCTTCTTGATTCCTACTCATTTCCAAGTTATCGTGGGATGAACGTTTTGTGTGTTTTCTCAGATCTACGTTGTTCTAATAGGAATCTGTCGTCGATGTTCATGTATATCGATCTCCTTCGATCGAGGTAGGTGGTTTGTGCCTTTCCGTAGAAAGTTGATGAATATTTTGTGCAATTTCCACCAATACCCTTGAACGGGGTATTGCGTGTTTCCTGTTTTGCCCTTGTTACTTTCCTTCTTTTCTTAATTGTTTTAGTAGAGGTTATTGCTTGTGATTAAAGTATTTTTTTTGTGCTCAGTTTTCCTTACCATTCTTGTTCTTCTTGTTTGGCGTTTTTCCAGTTGCCATGCCTAGTTGTATGTATATGTGTATGTGTATTTATATGTGTGTGTGTGTGTGTCTATACATGTATATGTACATGTATATATTTGTACATGTATTTCTATGTGTATGTATGTGCGTACATGTATGTCTTTTTATTTATTTAATATTATTTATTATTTTTTTAACATTTCTCTACTTATAGTATTTTCTATAATGTATTTATTTTTTATATTTATTCATTTTTAATATATATATATATAACATATTCAATTTTGATAGCCACAAACCCAAAGAACTTTTTTTATTAATTTTTGGATAACCCCTCTTCTTAATGGGTTGAGTGGGAACCCTTAACATTATCCGTAGACCTAAAGGCACAAGGCTTAGTACATGACCTGAGGCCCAATATCCAAGATCACAAAAATTTATATGTCTGTAATTTATATGATTAATATTTATTTATTTTAATTTATTAAGTTTTAATATGTTTAATATGTTTGAATATATAATTTATTCTTATAAAACATTTTAATTTTAATATTTTTGTATAGTCAATTTAATTAATTTTTAATAATTTTATTATTTATATACTTAATATTATATATTTATTCATTTTTATGTCTATAATTGTAACATCCTACTTAAGGTGCGCTATCATTTTATTATTTAAAAGTTTGGAATTTGGGTTCAGAGGGCATCAGAGATGATCCAGGGTTTTTTTCTAAAGGAACTAGGGTAGGGTTCTGACTACAAGATAATTTCACACTATGAATCGTATACTCACGATGTAAATTAACTCTGGGAAAAAGTTTCGGGTTTAGTTCAAAAAGTAAAAAACATTCAGGGCATGAATTATCTTAACGTCGTGAATGGGTCGCTTGGGATTTTAAAATTGTGGTGATGCCTTTTTTGGCATACATGAAAACCTGGGGAATCAAATCATGAATCAAGGATTCATGATGTGAATAATTTTTTCCATGTGGATTTTTATGCATTTCACGCTTGAATCCTCTATTTTTCGGCCTTGCACTCTCTCCCTTGAATCCTTGGGCTACTCCAAGCAATTTTGGGTGGTCTCAACTCTTCCAAACTCCCCCTTTTTCCACTTCAATCTCTATCTTGGCGGGTTGCTTCTATTTTAGTATGTATGACCATTTTATTCTCATTGTATTTTCTTATATAGGAATTGGTAATGGTGGTGGGATGAGTTTATGGGATCAATGATCATGCGATGATGCTTCTCTAATCCTCTCTAGATTAATTGTGTTCTTGTCTTCTAGAGGTCGGATCTTGGGGGTTGTGGTGCGGTGTGTGATATTCTTGAATTATGTGTTTATCTAACCTCTATGTTGGCCCTTTTTATTATGAAATTTTATTATAAAATGTGAGAATAAGTGTATGGAACTCTGTTTTTTGTTCATACATCATTCTACCTGTAAGAACCCGGATATTCGTTCAGGTATGTTTTTCCTTTTTTCTGTAGTTTTTAAGAAAAATGGTTTTTCTGGAGATTTTCAAAGTACACGTCGTGTACTTTCTGAGTACACGCAGTGTACTCTGTTCCGGCTTGAAGCCGTGTGTCGGCCGTGTCCGGGCCACACACGTGGTGTGTAAGGCTGAGGTGGAGGCTGGTTATTTCGGAGTACGGAAAAATTGAAGTACATGCCATGTACTCAAGAAGTACACACCATGTACTGTTTTTTCATTAAATGGACCGGGGTCATGCCTAACCCCCAAAATCATCTTCTTCTTCAGTTTTCCTTCGTCCGAGAGCGACCGTATGTCCGGATCTTCGACGGGCTCCCGCCTCGCTATCCGTTATCCGATTCGAGCATAGTCGATTGCGTTGGAATCGCAGCGGTGAGTTCTTCCTTCTGCTTTAGCCTTGTTTCTTGATTCCTCCTCGTTTCTAAGTTATCGTGGGATGAACGTTTTGTGAGTTTTCTCAGATCTACGTTGTTCTAAGAGGAATCTGTCGTCGAGGTTCATGTATATCGATCTCCTCGGATCGAGGTAGGTGGTTTGTGCCTTTCCGTAGAAAGTTGATGAATATTTTGTGCAATTTCCACCAATACCCTTGAATGGGGTATTGCGTGTTTCCTGTTTTTCCCTTGTTACTTTCATTCTTTTCATGATTTTTTTAGTAGAGGTTATTGCTTGTGATTAAAGTATTTTTTTTGTGCTCAGTTTTCCTTGCCATTCTTGTTCTTCCTGTTTGGCGTTTTTCCAGTTGCCATGCCTAGTTGTAGGATTGTGGACTGTTGCCTTGTTTTGCTGTTGAGCCTTAGTTGATAGCCAAGTAGTTCTTGTGGTTTACTTGGATGATATACACATGCACTGAGCATGTTTAGTTATACTCAGGACTGTGAGAACCTAGAGTAGTAGACCAAAGGGATAATTGACGGAAGAGCTTCTCCAGAGTGTCTTTTAATTACAATGCGAGACTATAGGGGGAATTGACGTTGAGTGATTACCCAGAGATTCTGTAGATCCACGACGTCGGCCACAGGGGGAATTGACGTTGAGTGATTCCCCAGAGAGCCTTTAGCACGATACGATACTATAGGGGGAATTGACGGTGAGTACTTCCCCAGAGAGTCTGTTTAATTACGTAGCTGAACCAGAGGGCTGAGACTGTGTGTGCTTCCCAGAGGGTTTCTAGTACTTATAGGTTGAACCATAGGGGTTATACTGTGAGAGATACCCAGAGGGTTACCTGTTTCTTCTTTTGTTGTTGGCTGTTTACTTGTGTACTTGTTTGCTAGGACTGTGGATTGTAGCTGCTTGTTCTTTTCTGTTTACTGCTTCTTGTTTTATTACTTTCATGTATTCCTTGATTGTTAGGCACAAATATTTGGGTGACTTCCTTCTGGGATTGTATCTCACACCCTGTTTGGGCCATGATTTTGGGCCCAAGCAGACTATGTTGATGCAGGTATAGATAGGGGCAAGCACCCTTCTACTTCGGGATCTTGATTGCACCAGGAGCTGGGGAGCATGGGACCGAGTCGTGGCTCCTGATGATAAGGAGCTTTCTTTGTTTTTATTTTGCACTGGGTTTCAGTTGTATCCCATCACGTTGTTGTGTTTGCTGTTTTCCATAGATACTTGTACCTGCTGCATTATTTTCATCATTGTTATATATCTGCATTGCTTCCGCTGTTTGGTTTCTGCTTTTATGCATGATGTTTACTGCTTCCGCTATTTATTGTTGCTTTCTTACCTTGTATACCTTACCGAATGAGGGCATAGTTTCCCCACCGACTCACCAAGGCCATCGCTTTTGGTCGGCATCCTCTGGCGTTCGGGGAAACGCGCTTGAGGTCATGTGGCGAACCGGGTACGGGGCACCAGTGGAGGGGCTCCGGACTCGGGTCGTTACAAAGTGGTATCAAAGGGGTTCTTTTCTCTTGTCTTACTGTTTGGATACTTTATCCAGGGATAGGATGGATTCGGTACTTGGTATTAAGTTATGCCCGGGAGTAGCTAACCCGTGTACAGGGAAAAGACATACTACCTCGTTAATTGCAGTTTTCTAGTTTTGAGATTTTATGGTTGGTATGTTTTCACCTAGAGTGATTCGTATGACTTGTGCGGTTATTGTTTTTATATTTTGGTTCTATTTCTGTCACAACCCGATGAGATGAGGGTATTTCATCTCATGCATCATATAGGCACTTGTAGAAATCACATGTCATGCATTCTTTCCATGCCATCTAGGGTGCATTAGCGATTGCATGTTGTTGTGATAAGCTCTATGTAGATTATGCATACTGTTGTGATAGATGCTTGATAGATTCTCTGTTGTTGTGTTAGAAAACTATTGTTTTGTTCCTTGCTTAAAATGAATGCCAAATTTTGGTTCTTGAGGTGTTATGGGCCCTCCCGGATCGGAATTTGGCATCTTTTCCCTTGTTTTTAGTGTTTCTAGAATTCTGTGTAGTTTCTGAGCTACTACCCAGAAAAACCCAGAATACACGGTGTGTACTTTTGGATACACGTCGTGTAGTTTTTAGGCCGTGTCACTGACCGTGCGAGCAGAACACGGTGTCGTAGGATTAACTTCGGGAACATGCCGTGTACCATTGGTAAACTCTGTGTGAGTTTGGAGCCATGTACCCGGTCGTGTCACTAACAACATGGGCCGGGGAAGCTAGGGTAGAACACGCCGTGTCCATAGGGAACACGCCGTGTAGTCTTGTCCAGGTACCCAGCTGTGTCACGAACAACACGGGACGGAGTTATCTTCTTTTCTGCACGTCGTGTTTGTTCCGAACACACCGTGTAGTCTTGCCCAGGTACCCAGCCGTGTCACGAACAACACGGGCCGGTGTGACCCTCTTTTCCGCATACCGTGTTTGTTCGGAACATGCCGTGTAGTCTTTCCCAGGCACCCGACCGTGTCACGAAAAACACGGGACGGTGTCACCTTCGACTATACACACCGTGTTTGTTAGGAGCATGCCGTGTAAGGTTCATCCGTGTAGACAGCCATGTGCTTAACAACACGGGCCGCTAAAGCCTTGTCCTGTACACGCCGTGTTTGTTTCGAACACGCCGTGTAGCCTCGGGTTGAGTCAGACCGTGTGGGTTAGCCGTGTAAGGAGACTCGGGCAGGGGAATAGTTTTCAAGTACACGCCATGTTTGGGTGTCAACACACTGTGTAGTTTTAAGTGTACACGACTTGTAGGGCAGGGGTACACGCCCATGTCAGTGGCTTAAGTAGACACGCCGTGTAGTTTTTATACACGCCGTGTAGTCGCGTTTTGCAATCTTGTGTACTTTTCTTCCCCTGTTCCCATTTTTTAATCTTGTGTTCTCTGTCCTTGTTTTCCTAATCTAAGGTGTGCTTTTGATCTTTCAGAGCTATTCCTATGAGACATCCTCCGGTCGTATGTCTGTTGTCAGGCAGTGATCAGACGCTAGACATGGTTGATCAGGGACTTCCTGTCGATCCCCAACCGAGCCAGCCTTGGCACCGGTTGTTGTACCAGTTGCGGGCGCTGATGCACAGTTTAGGGAGGGTTTCATGAGGATGATGTAGGCCTTCCAGGGAGAACCGCCTCCTGCCTCATCTATGGAAGACTTGACGCGGGTTTTCCAACAGCAGCATCCTCCCACGTTCTCGGGGGAGGGAGGACCTCAGGCTGCAGAGTCATGGCTGGAAGTCATGCTGACTATATTTAAGCATCTGGAGACGCCTCCAGAGAGGCGGGTCAAGCTCACCACCTACATGATTCGAGACTCCTCCAAGAGGTGGTGGGATGTGATCTCACAGGCGGTTCAGCAGCAAGCTATGGATTGGGAGGAGTTCCAGCGTGTGTTCTACTACTACTTCTACCCAGAGACCCAGAGGGCCGATCGAAGTTTATGAGTTTAGAGCAGGGTACTCTATCTGTCATGGAGTGTTCCTCCTGTTTCACTGAGCTGCAACTTGTTACACCCCTTCGGGATGGGAGTGGGGTGTTCTTGGCGAGGAAGTTTGAGGATGGACTCAGGCGGGAGATTCGCTCACAGGTGAACATCTTCCAACTGACTTCCATTACTTCCATCGTCAACTAGGCACTGATTGCGGAGCGCAATCTGAGAGACTCTAGAGCTAAGATTCAGGGCAGTTCTGCTTCCAGAGCTAGCCTTCCTCCAGATAACAGCAAGAAGCATCGTAGGGAGCCTATACGCGGTTATTCGAGGAAGTGAGACGCATCATCAGGCAGCCAGGTGACATGCTACTAGTGTGGCCGGACAGGGCACACGAGGCCGCAGTGCTAGAGAGACCCCGTGGAGTGCCGATCTTGCGGCAAGATGGGTCACGTTCAGCGTTTTTGCCAGGTTTTCTCACCAGCAGTAGGTGACCGGGGTTCTTCCATGACTCCTCATTCAGGAGAAGCCCCACCAGTCTCTCACCAGTCAGGGAACTGGAGTTCTTTCGGCCGTTCGGGCCGAGGTGGAGGTCGAGGACGTGGCAGTCAGCCACCAATTCCTCATCACCAGCAGGGAGTTTCAGCTCAAAGTGGTCATTCAGGGGCATAGGGCTGTGGTGCAGGCCAGTCTTTCTCTGTGGAGCAGACTTATCATGAGCAGGACCCCGACCCTTCTACTCTTCGAGGTACGATTTTAGTAGCCTCAGTTTTATCTTCAGTACTTTTCGATACTTGTTCTACGCATAGTTTTATCTCTGTTGCTGTCGTGGAGAGCCTTGGGATCTGCATCTTTTCTTCTGCCGACTTGTTGACACTAGACACACCTTTGGGAACGAGGACATCTAGTGTATGTCAGTGTAGAGAGTTCCCTCTCGAGGTTGCAGGGTATCACTTCTTATGGGATCTCTATGTCCTATATATGACAGGTTATGATGTCATCCTTGGTATGGACTGGTTGATTCCCTTCCAGGTAGTCGTTGACTGTTATCGCTGCAGAGTCAGTTTCATTTCACCAGAAGGTGAATCTTTCCTTCATAGAGGTGAATGGGACGTTCAGGCGAGTCGGGCGGGACTCGAGCATCTTGCGCTAGGAGGATTGATGACCCAGATTTCTAGTCTTTATCTAGATGATCAGGGGACTCCATAGTTGGACTTTCCTCCAGTGGTGGATCGCTTCAGGGATGTCTTTCTAGAAGACTTTTCGGGTTTGCCTCCGGAGCGTGAGATAGAATTTTCTATTGATCTCATTCCAAGAGCGGAACCGGTGTCTATTCCTCCCTACAGGATGGACACACCTGAGTTACAGGAGCTCAATAAGCAGTTGGAGAAGCTACAGGCTAAGGGTTTCATCCGACCCAGTACTTCTCCTTGGGGTTTGCCTGTTCTGTTTGCGAAGAAGGCAGACGGTAACCTTCGGCTTTGTGTGGATTATCGGAAACTGAACCAGTTGACGGTCAAGAACTGATATCCTTTGCCGAGGATTGATGACCTTTTCGATCAGCTTCGAGGAGCCCGGGTGCTCTCGAAGATCGACTTGAGGTCCGAATATCATCAGTTGCGCGTTAGACCATCAGATATACCTCTGACAGCCTTCAGGATCCAGTACCGTCTTTACGAGTATACAGTCTTGCCTTTCAGACTCACGAACGCACCTGCAGTTTTCATGGCACTAATGAACCGAGTGTTCCATACTTACTTGGATTCCTTCGTCGTGGTCTTCGTGGACGATATCTTGGTGTACTCTCACACTTGACACAGCCATGCCACCCATCTTGAGATCATTTTGAGTACACTGAGAGAGCATTGGCTTTATGCTAAACTCTCGAAGTGCCATTTCTCTATGGATCAGATTCACTTCTTGGGTCACGTCATCTCATAGGCAGGAGTATCTATGGACCCAGAGAAAGTGAGAGTTGTAGTTTCCTAGGAGCAGCCAAAGAACTTATTTGAGGTATGGAGCTTCCTAGGGCTGGCTAGATACTACAGACGCTTCATTCAGGACTTTTCTCGTCTAGCAGCACATTTGAAAGGTCTAACCAAGAAGGGGGAGAAGTTCTTATGGTTAGATTCTTTTCAGTCAGCCTTTTAGGAGCTGAAATGGAGGTTGAAGTCAGCACCGATACTAGTCTTGCTAGATCCAGGAAAGATCTACACTGTTTACTGTGATGCTTCAGGTATCGGGCTGGGAGTTGTGCTTATTCAGGGATATGGATTCATTGCGTATGGGTCTCGGTAGCTGAGGCCACATGAGAGGAACTACCCTACACACGATCTGGAGTTGGCAGCTGTTTTTCATGCCTTACGCTGTTGGAGACACTATATCCTAGGAGAACACTTTGTGGTCTTCACTGACCATAAGAGTCTCAAGTATATCTTCACTCAGTGTCATCTAAATCTGAGGCAGCACAGGTGGGTTGAGTATCTACAGTCTTTTGACTTCGAGCTTGCCTATACGCCGGGAAAGGGAAACGTCGTGGAAGACGCGTTGAGCAGGAGAACTCAGATTCAGGCCGTTCAGGAGGCCAGTAGTGAGTGGCAGCTAATGGATCTGTTCTCTGAGATACATCTGGAGGTGCACGACAGACAGGGACAGACCTTTCTATCTTCTGTAGCTGTTACCTCCATACTACTTGATCAGGTACGGATGAGGTAGCTATCAAACTTGGAAGGCTTAGTCTTGCAGGAGAGTGTGTTAGGAGGGGACCCTCTTCTTGGAAGGACAGTAGGCGAGGATGAGATCTTGCATTTCCAAGGACGCGTATGGGTTCCATCAGACATACGCGAGGAGCTGATGTGGGATTTCCATTCCTCAGTTTGGGAAGTTCATCCTGGCATCACCAAAATGTATCGGGATCTTCATCGCCAGTACTGGTGGCCAGGTATGATGAAGGATGTTGCTGGTTTTTTCATGAGATGTTCTACTTGTCAGCAGGTGAAAGCAGAGCATCAGCGACCAGTGGGGCTCTTACAGCAGTTACTCATTCCGGAGTGGAAGTGGAACGATGTTGCGATGGACTTCGTGACTGGGTTGCTGAGGTCACCATGGGGGAACGATGCTATTTGGGTTGTCGTCGATAGGCTTACAAAGGTTGCCCACTTCTTACCGATCAAGGAGACCTTCAGTGTCGATGATATGGGATGAATTTACACCAGAGAGATTGTGCGTCTACATGGAGTTCCACACTCTATTGTTTCAGACAGAGATGCGCGCTTTACCTCTCGGTTCTGGTAGGGACTTCAGAAGGCCTTGGGTACACAGGTACTTTTGAGTACAACATACCATCCCCAGACTGATGTCCAGTACGAGCGCACGATCCAGGTGCTTGAGGATATGCTCCGAGCTTTCATCCTTGACTTTGGCGGTTTTTGGGAGAAGCATATCCCTCTGGTGGAGTTCTCCCACAACAACAGTTTCCAGGCGACCATTCAGATGACACCATACGAGGCTTTGTATGGTAGGCCATGCCGATAACCCTTATGCTCGCTGGAGGCAGGAGAGACAGCTTTTCTGGGACCTCGTCTTGTATAGGAGACTTCAGAGCAGATAGAGCTGATTCGGAAGAGGATGGCTACCACACAGTCTCAGAAGAATTCTTATGCTGATCAGCGGAGATGACCTCTGGAGTTCGAGGTCGGTGATCGGGTTTTCCTATGTGTCTCACCTAGGTTGGGACACAAACGGATTCAGAGACAGGGTAAGCTTTCGCCATGGTACATCGGGCCGTTTGAGGTCTTGGAGAGAGTGGGGTCGGTCGCCTATCAGTTGCAGCTACCTCAGAGGTATCGGGCCATGCACGACGTCTTCCACGTCTCTCAGTTCCGACGTTAATTTTCAGACCCATCTCACGTCTTTCAGCCCGAGGAAGTCGATCTTGAAGCGGATGCGTCGTTCGAGGAGCATCTTATCTGGATTGTCGATCGTAGTACGAAGGTTCTCCGCGGGTGGTCTGTTCCTCTGGTACGAGTGCTATGGCAGCACGTGTCACGACCAGACCCAACGGGGCTCGAGCCGCGACTCCCCAAGCCCGCCTCCAATAGGCCAGGGGCTGGCGACCAGCGCCAAGTAGGCTATCACACACATGGGAGGCATTAGCCTAAGGTACCTGTACACACACACCCACAAACACCTCCATGCAACAGTGCAGAGATATAGAAACTGGAAAGTAAATGCATGCATACAATCTATCCCAAACCAGAGTGCAACAGCAAAAGTACAAGGGCAAAACAGGGCCCACCAAAAGAAAACTACAAAGCGCGTCCAACCTGCTCTGAAGAAGGGAAACGCTGCCACAAACACCCGCCGGAAAGCTCCCTCGGCACAGCTCCGGTAAACACCCCGGTCAACTCGCTCACTAAGCTCCGCCTGCTCCGGGTCCTCCTGGGACTCCGTCAAAAGGCCTGTGGTCTGCACAAGACACAAACATGTGCGGGCAAAGCCCGTGCAGGGGTGAGTATAAACATACTCAGTAGGCACCCCAAAAACCCAAAACCCAAGGGAGCAACTTAAAGGCAACAGTCCGCTCAACCCAGCCAGAGGGAACCCAACCGAGAGAGAAACTCCATCTCGTGACCATCCTCGGCTAAACACAACTAGTCATCTCAGCTCAGCTCAGGTGTATGCCCATACATACACCTTGAACAATCCAGATATACACATCTCACGCCACAAAGCCACAAGAGGTACCGACCTCATCACCAGCAACTGTCCACAACCAGGAGAGTACACCACGAACACTGTCATACCAGATGACACTCATCCGAGAGATACACTCCATCGGGATACTCGCAAACATCACAGATGCTCACCCGAGAGACCACGCTCATCGGATAGCATCACTGAGGAAACATCGCTGAAACAACATAACCACCAAACTCCTCGGAGAGGGGATCGCCGCTAGGGTCCGCTAGGGGATACCAAGACCCACTCTGGTATACGTAACTCACAGATAGGGGATCACTCCCAGGGTCCGCTGGGGGATACCACGACCCGATCTGGCATACGTAGTTCTCACAGATGGGGGATCACACCCAGGATCCGCTGGGGGATACCACAAACCGATCTGCACTCGACAGAAGCTTCACACTCAGATAGAGGATCATCGTCCATATAAAGATGGTCACGACGATACCGGAACCCTATCTGGGATAACTCGCGATGTAGGGGATCGAACCGACGATGCCACAACCCTACCGAAACCACGCGCTGAGTAGGGGATCGCATAACCAACGATACCGCAACCCTACCGACACCAAGCGCTGAGTAGGGGATCGTATAACCAACGACGACGCAACCCTACTATAAAAATCATGCTGAGTAGGGGATCGTAAACCCGAAGATTCCACAACCCTACTATGCACGACCCACCGCGTAGGGGATCATATTCCCGATGATGCCACAAACCCTACGGGGTTAACCTGCTAGATAGGGGATCGCTGCCCGTGAATAAGCGGTCACAGCGATACCAAGAACCCGATCTAGGGTAAAGATGCTAGAGGATCCACTCCGGGCCCACCGGAGGGATACCACAACTCTAACAGTTTAAACATCCCATCGAGAGGATCACAAACCCATACGAAGGTTGTGATACCACACGAACCCTCGTAGGAACGAACCAAGGGAGAACCCTCAACCACTGCTGGTCCAACCGCCGCTAACCCGAGCGACTCGCCCCAAAGCCACACTGTGCACCTCCAAAGCCAAAACCGAGGCCACCATCGCGTTCCACGCGGAAAAACACGTAGGATAGGCTGTTTACACGCCCGAAACGGAGCACCGGTGAAAACGACACTATTCACCGTAGCTAGATCATGCGGGGCCCACACAACGATCCCGAAACCCATCGGGCGGATCACGCCACGGCGATCCCCTCGAAAAAACAAGCGGAATCGACTACTCGCTCGCCCAAAACGGACTCCTGGTGAAAAAGGTACTATTCACCGAAGGCCAGCTCGGGTGGGGCCCACGCCTGGATTCCGAATCTCATCGAACGGATCGCACCATTGCGATCCTCTCGGAAAAACACACAGGATCGACTATTCATCCGCCAAAATTGGACTCCTGGTGCAAAAGCTGTGTTTCCCTGCAAACGCCAAAACCCGGCCTCGTGGGGCCCGCACCCCGTTCGCAGTCCCAACACCCGGAAACCATCTCAAAAAGTCCGTCATACCATCAGGGTCCCAACGCCACTGACGGCACGTCAAACGGACGCTCCGGGTAGAAGTTACAACGGCCCGAAGTCGTGAAATAATAAAATAATATTATTTTATACGACGTTTCTAGCTCCCGGGCCACGATCCCGAACCTTTAAAACCTCGAACCCACACCGGAGGGTTCACCTCGTCGTTAGGGTCACGTCGCCGCAAACGGCGCGCGAATCGGAGTTACGGTTTGCGAGTTACGGGGGTTTAAAGAACCCCCGGAACAGTCTGGCCGGACCACCGCAGGGTCGCCGGAAACCACCGCGCCGCCGCCGGACTCCGCCGTGCCGGAGCCGGAAACCACCGCGCCGCCGCCGCGCCGCCGCCGGTCTCGCCGGATTCCGCCATGGCCGCCGCGGGTCTCGCCGGAAAACCGGATTTTTTGCCGGAAAACTTCCAGGAGCCACCGGGAGCACCCCGGTGCTCCAAATTCAGATCCGAAACATGTTTTGGAAAGCTCGGGACCCGAACTATACAACCCATATGAAAATTTGAAGAAAAACAACACAAAAACGGGATCCGGGATTGTAAAACTCAAACCGCCTACCTCGCGGGCGAAACGCCGACGTTCTGCCTCAGATCCGCGCTCCCGAGCTTCCGCTGCGCACTCCTGGAACGTCCGCCGTCGAATTCTGAGCTCGTGGGAGCTCCGTTTGCTCGATTCGGCGGAGTGGCGGCGAAGAACGGCGAAGAACGACGAAGAACGATTAAAAAGGGGGGAGGGGCGCTGATATTTATATCAGCGGCCCACCGGCGCCAAACCCGTCTCGGACCCGACGCCCGATGCGAACAAAAGTAAGGTCACCCCTAGGGTAAACGCACCGTTCTGAACGCAACGGCGGTCTCAGATTTTCCATCCGAGACTCCGTTCAGAAGTTATCCGAGCCGACGCTCGCCCACTAAGTTGCTACTTATTTACGGAAACGCCCCTAGTGGCGTTTCTCACCGCAGGCCCGCGCCTGCAAAGTTTACACCCCGCCTAGGGTAAACGGCACGTTCCGGACGCAACCGTGCTCTAAGATTCCCGTTCTGAGCTACCGTTTAGGAGATATCACACCCCCGCCACGTGCATAGTATAAAAATACTTGTTTGCTAGGACTGTGGATTGTAGCTGCTTGTGCTTTTCTGTTTACTGCTTCTTGTTTTATTACTGTCATGTATTCCTTGATTGTTAGGCACAAATCTTTGGGTGATTTCCTTCTGGGATTGTATCTCACACCCTGTTTGGGCCATGATTTTGGGCCCAAACAGACTATGTTGATGCAGGTATAGATAAGGGCAAGCACCCTTCTACTTCGGGATCTTGATTGCACCAGGAGCTGGGGAGCATGGGACCGAGCCGTGGCTCCTGATGATAAGGAGCTTTCTTTGTTTTTATTTTGCACTGGGTTTCAGTTGTATCCCAGCACGTTGTTGTGTTTGTTGTTTTCTATAGATACTTGTACCTGCTGCATTATTTTCATCATTGTTATATATCTGCATTGCTTCCGCTGTTTGGTTTCTGCTTTTATGCATGATGTTTACTGCTTCCGCTATTTATTGTTGCTTTCTTACCTTGTATACCTTACCGAATGAGGGCACAGTTTCCCCACCGACTCACCAAGGCCATCGCTTTTGGTCGGCAGCCTCTGGCGTTCGGGGAAACGCGCTTGAGGTCATGTGGCGAACCGGGTACGGGGCACCAGTGGAGGGGCTCCGGACTCGGGTCGTTACAAAGTGGTATCAAAGGGGTTCTTTTCTCTTGTCTTACTGTTTGGATATTTTATCCAGGGATAGGATGGATTCGGTACTTGGTATTAAGTTATGCCCGGGAGTAGCTAACCCGTGTACAGGGAAAAGACATACTACCTCGTTAATTGCAGTTTTCTAGTTTTGAGATTTTATGGTTGGTATGTTTTCACCTAGAGTGATTCGTATGACTTGTGCGGTTATTGTTTTTATATTTTGGTTCTATTTCTGTCACAACCCGATGAGATGAGGGTATGTCATCTCATGCATCATATAGGCACTTGTAGAAATCACATGTCATCCATTCTTTCCATGCCATCTAGGGTGCATTAGCGATTGCATGTTGTTGTGATAAGCTCTATGTAGATTATGCATGCTGTTGTGATAGATGCTTGATAGATTCTCTGTTGTTGTGTTAGAAAACTGTTGTTTTGTTCCTTGCTTAAAATGAATGCCAAATTTTGGTTCTTGAGGTGTTATGGGCCCTCCCGGATCGGAATTTGGCATCTTTTCCCTTGTTTTTAGTGTTTCTGGAATTCTGCGTAGTTTCTGAGCTACTACCCAGAAAAACCCAGAATACACGGTGTGTACTTTTGGATACACGTCGTGTAGTTTTTAGGCCGTGTCACTGACCGTGCGAGCAGAACACGGTGTCGTAGGATTAACTTCGGGAACATGCCGTGTACCATTGGTAAACTCCGTGTGAGTTTGGAGCCATGTACCCGGTCGTGTCACTAACAACATGGGCCGGGGAAGCTCGGGTAGAACACGCCGTGTCCATAGGGAACACGCCGTGTATTCTTGTCCAGGTACCCGGCCGTGTCACGAACAACACGGGACAGAGTTATCTTCTTTTCTGCACGCCGTGTTTGTTCCGAACACACCGTGTAGTCTTGCCCAGGTACCCAGCCGTATCACGAACAACACGGGCCGGTGTGACCCTCTTTTCCGCATACCGTGTTTGTTCGGAACATGCCGTGTAGTCTTTCCCAGGCACCCGACCGTGTCACGAACAACACGGGACGGTGTCACCTTCGACTATACACACCGTGTTTGTTCGGAGCACGCCGTGTAAGGTTCATCCGTGTAGACAGCCATGTGCTTAACAACATGGGCCGCTGAAGCCTTGTCCTGTACACGCCGTGTTTGTTTCGAACACGCCGTGTAGCCTCGGGTTGAGTCAGACCGTGTGGGTTAGCCATGTAAGGAGACTCGGGCAGGGGAATAGTTTTCAAGTACACGCCATGTTTGGGTGTCAACACACCGTGTAGTTTTAAGTGTACACGACTTGTAGGGTAGGGGTACACGCCCATGTCAGTGGCTTAAGTAGACACGATGTGTAGTTTTTATACACGCCGTGTAGTCGCGTTTTGCAATCTTGTGTACTTTTCTTCCACTGTTCCCATTTTTTAATCTTGTGTTCTCTGTCCTTGTTTTCCTAATCTAAGGTGTGCTTTTGATCTTTCAGAGCTATTCCTATGAGACATCCTCCGGTCGTATGTCTGTTGTCAGGCAGTGATCAGACGCTAGACATGGTTGATCAGGGACTTCCTGTCGATCCCCAACCGAGCCAGCCTTGGCACCGGTTGTTGTACCAGTTGCGGGCGCTGATGCACAGTTTAGGGAGGGTTTCATGAGGATGATGTAGGCCTTCCAGGGAGAACCGCCTCCTGCCTCATCTATGGAAGACTTGACGCGGGTTTTCCAGCAGCAGCATCCTCCCACGTTCTCGGGGGAGGGAGGACCTCAGGCTGCAGAGTCATGACTGGAAGTCATGCTGACTATATTTGAGCATCTGGAGACGCCTCCAGAGAGGCGGGTCAAGCTCACCACCTACATGATTCGAGACTCCGCCAAGAGGTGGTGGGATGTGATCTCACAGGCGGTTCAGCAGCAAGCTATGGCTTGGGAGGAGTTCCAGCGTGTGTTCTACTACTACTTCTACCCGGAGACCCAGAGGGCCGATCGAAGTTTATGAGTTTAGAGCAGGGTACTCTATCTGTCATGGAGTGTTCCTCCTGTTTCACTGAGCTGCAACTTTTTACACCCCTTCGGGATGGGAGTGGGGTGTTCTTGGCGAGGAAGTTTGAGGATGGACTCAGGCGGGAGATTCGCTCGCAGGTGAACATCTTCCAACTGACTTCCATTACTTCCATCGTCAACTAGGCACTGATTGCGGAGTGCAATCTGAGAGTCTCTAGAGCTAAGATTTAGGGCAGTTCTGCTTCCAGAGCTAGCCTTCCTCCAGATAACAACAAGAAGCGTCGTAGGGAGCCTATACGCGGTTATTCGAGGAAGTGAGACGCATCATCAGGCAGCCAGGTGACATGCTACTAGTGTGGCCGGACAGGGCACACGAGGCCGCAGTGCTAGAGAGACCCCGTGGAGTGCCGATCTTGCGGCAAGATGGGTCACGTTCAGCGTTTTTGCCAAGTTTTCTCACCAGCAGCAGGTGACCGAGGTTCTTCCATGACTCCTCATTCAGGAGCAGCCCCACCAGTCTCTCACCAGTCAGGGAACTGGAGTTCTTTCGGCCGTTCGGGCCGAGGTGGAGGTCGAGGACGTGGCAGTCAGCCACCAATTCCTCATCACCAGCAGGGAGTTTCAGCTCAAAGTGGTCATTCAGGGGCATAGGGCTGTGGTGCAGGCCAGTATTTCTCTGTGGAGCAGACTTATCATGAGCAGGACCCCAACCCTTCTACTCTTCGAGGTACGATTTTAGTAGCCTCAGTTTTATCTTCAGTGCTTTTCGATACTTGTGCTACGCATAGTTTTATCTCTGTTGCTGTCGTGGAGAGCCTTGGGATCTGCATCTTTTCTTCTGCCGACTTGTTGACACTAGACACACCTTTGGGAACGAGGACATCTAGTGTATGTCAGTGTAGAGAGTTCCCTCTCGAGGTTGCAGGGTATCACTTCTTATGGGATCTCTATGTCCTATATATGACAGGTTATGATGTCATCCTTGGTATGGACTGGTTGATTCCCTTCCAGGTAGTCGTTGACTGTTATTGCCGCAGAGTCAGTTTCATTTCACCAGAAGGTGAATCTTTCCTTCATAGAGGTGAATGGGACGTTCAGGCGAGTCGGACGGGACTCGAGCATCTTGCGCTAGGAGGATTGATGACCCAGATTTCTAGTCTTTATCTAGATGATCAGGGGACTCCATAGTTGGACTTTCCTCCAGTGGTGGATCGCTTCAGGGATGTCTTTCCAGAAGACTTTTCGGGTTTGCCTCCGGAGCGTGAGATAGAATTTTCTATTGATCTCATTCCAAGAGCGGAACCGGGGTCTATTCCTCCCTACAGGATGGCCACACCTAAGTTACAGGAGCTCAATAAGCAGTTGGAGAAGCTACGGGCTAAGGGTTTCATCCGACCCAGTACTTCTCCTTGGGGTTTGCCTGTTCTGTTTGCGAAGAAGGCAGACGGTAACCTTCGGCTTTGTGTGGATTATCGGAAGCTGAACCAGTTGACGGTCAAGAACTGATATCCTTTGCCGAGGATTGATGACCTTTTCGATCAGCTTCGAGGAGCCCGGGTGCTCTCGAAGATCGACTTGAGGTCCGAATATCATCAGTTGCGCGTTAGACCATCAGATATACCTCTGACAGCCTTCAGGAGCCAGTACCGTCTTTACGAGTATACAGTCTTGCCTTTCAGACTCACGAACGCACCTGCAGTTTTCATGGCACTAATGAACCGAGTGTTCCATACTTACTTGGATTCCTTCGTCGTGGTCTTCGTGGACGATATCTTGGTGTACTCTCACACTTGACATGACCATGCCACCCATCTTGAGATCATTTTGAGTACACTGAGAGAGCATTGGCTTTATGCTAAACTCTCGAAGTGCCATTTCTGTATGGATCAGATTCACTTCTTGGGTCACGTCATCTCATAGGCAGGAGTATCTATGGACCCAGAGAAAGTGAGAGCTGTAGTTTCCTAGGAGCAGCCAAAGAACTTATTTGAGGTATGGAGCTTCCTAGGGCTGGCTGGATACTACAGACGCTTCATTCAGGACTTTTCTCGTCTAGCAGCACCTTTGAAAGGTCTAACCGAGAAGGGGGATAAGTTCTTATGGTTAGATTCTTTTCAGTCAGCCTTTTAGGAGCTGAAATGGAGGTTGATTTCAGCACCGATACTAGTCTTGCTAGATCCAGGAAAGATCTACACTGTTTACTGTGATGCTTCAGGTATCGGGCTGGGAGTTGTGCTTATTCAGGGATATGGAGTCATTGCGTATGGGTCTCGGTAGCTGAGGCCACATGAGAGGAACTACCCTACACACGATCTGGAGTTGGCAGTTGTTTTTCATGCCTTACGCTGTTGGAGACACTATATCCTAGGAGAACACTTTGTGGTCTTCACTGACCACAAGAGTCTCAAGTATATCTTCACTCAGTGTCATCTAAATCTGAGGCAGCACAGGTGGGTTGAGTATCTACAGTCTTTTGACTTCGAGCTTGCCTATACACCGGGAAAGGGAAACGTCGTGGAAGACGCGTTGAGCAGGAGAACTCAGATTCAGGCCGTTCAGGAGGCCAGTAGTGAGTGGCAGCTAATGGATCTGTTCTCTGAGATACATCTGGAGGTGCACGACAGACAGGGACAGACCTTTCTATCTTCTGTAGCTGTTACCTCCATGCTACTTGATCAGGTACGGATGAGGTAGCTATCAAACTTGGAAGGCTTAGTCTTGCAGGAGAGTGTGTTAGGAGGGGACCCTCTTCTTGGAAGGACAGTAGGCGAGGATGAGATCTTGCGTTTCCAAGGACGCGTATGGGTGCCATCAGACATACGCGAGGAGCTGATGTGGGATTTCCATTCCTCAGTTTGGGAAGTTCATCCTGGCATCACCAAAATGTATCAGGATCTTCATCGCCAGTACTGGTGGCCAGGTATGATGAAGGATGTTGCTGGTTTTTTCATGAGATGTTCTACTTTTCAGCAGGTGAAAGCAGAGCATCAGCGACCAGTGGGGCTCTTACAGCAGTTACCCATTCCGGAGTGGAAGTGGAACGATGTTGCGATGGACTTCGTGACTAGGTTGCTGAGGTCACCATGGGGGAACGATGCTATTTGGGTTTTCGTCGATAGACTTACAAAGGTTGCCCACTTCTTACCGATCAAGGAGACCTTCAGTGTCGATGATATGAGATGAATTTACACCAGAGAGATTGTGCGTCTACATGGAGTTCCACACTCTATTGTTTCAGACAGAGATGCGCTCTTTACCTCTCGGTTCTGGCAGGGACTTCAGAAGGCCTTGGGTACACAGGTACTTTTGAGTACAACATACCATCCCCAGACTGATGTCCAGTACGAGCGCACGATCCAGGTGCTTGAGGATATGCTCCGAGCTTTCATCCTTGACTTTGGCGATTTTTGGGAGAAGCATATCCCTCTGGTGGAGTTCTCCCACAACAACAGTTTCCAGGCGACCATTCAGATGGCACCATACGAGGCTTTGTATGGTAGGCCATGCCGATAACCCTTATGCTCGCTGGAGGCAGGAGAGACAGCTTTTCTGGGACCTCGTCTTGTATAGGAGACTTCAGAGCAGATAGAGCTGATTCGGAAGAGGATGGCTACCACACAGTCTCAGAAGAATTCTTATGCTGATCAGCGGAGATGACCTCTGGAGTTCGAGGTCGGTGATCGGGTTTTCCTATGTGTCTCACCTAGGTTGGGACACAAAAGGATTCGGAGACAGGGTAAGCTTTCGCCATGGTACATCGGGCCGTTTGAGGTCTTGGAGAGAGTGGGGTCGGTCGCCTATCAGTTGCAGCTACCTCAGAGGTATCGGGCCATGCACGACGTCTTCCACGTCTCTCAGTTCCGACGTTAATTTTCAGACCCATCTCACGTCTTTCAGCCCGAGGAAGTCGATCTTGAAGCGGATGCGTCGTTCGAGGAGCATCTTATCTGGATTTTCGATCGTAGTACGAAGGTTCTCCACGGGTTGTCTGTTCCTCTGGTACGAGTGCTATGGCAGCACGGGCGAGTACAGGATGAGACCTGGGAGAGGGAGGCCAATGTACGATCACAGTGGCCATAACTGTTCGGTGATTCTTCTTCTACGCCCCGTTAGGGAAATTCGGGGACAAATTTCTTTAAGGGGGGAATTTTGTAAGAACCCAGATCTTGATTCGGGTATGTTTTTTCTTTTTTCTGGAGTTTTTAAGAAAAATGATTTTTCTGGAAAGTTTAAAAGTACACGCCATGTACTTTCTGAGTACACGCCATGTACTCTGTTCCGACTCGAAGTTGTGTTTTGGCCATGTCTGGGCCGCACACACGGTGTGTAAGGCTGAGGCAGAGGCCGGTTATTTCGGAGTATAGAAAAATTGAAGTACACGTCGTGTACTCAAGAAGTACACGTCGTGTACTTTTTTTTCATTAAATGGACCGGAGTCACGCCTAACCCCCAAAATCATCTTCTTCTTCAATTTTCGTCCATCCGAGAGCGACCATATGGCCGAATCTTAGACGGGCTCCCGCCTCGCCGTCCGTTCTCCGATTCGAGCACGGTCAATTGCGTTGGAATCGCAGCGGTGAGTTCTTCCTTCTGCTTTAGCCTTGTTTCTTGATTCTTATTCGTTTCCAAGTTATCGTGGGATGAACGTTTTGTGTGTTTTCTCAGATCTACATTGTTCTAAGAGGAATCTATCGTCGAGGTTCACGTATATCGATCTCCTCAGATCGAGGTAGGTGGTTTGTGACTTTCTGTAGAAAGTTGATGAATATTTTGTGCAATTTCCACCAATACCCTTGAATAGGGTATTGCGTGTTTCCTGTTTTTCCCTTGTTACTTTCCTGCTTTGATTGATTCTTTTAGTATAGGTTATTTTTTGTGATTAGAGTATTTTTTGTGCGCTCATTTTTCCTTTCCATGCTTGTTCTGCCTGTTTGGTGTTTTTCCAGTTGTCATGCCTAGTTGTAGGATTGTGGACTATTTCCTTGTTTTTATATTGAGCCTTAGTTGATAGCCAAGTAGTTATTGAGGTTTACTTGGAAGATATACACACGCACTGAGCATGTTTAGTTATACTCAGGACTGTGAGAACCTAGAGTAGTAGACCAAAGGGAGAATTGACGGAAGGGCTTCTCCAGAGTGTCTTTTAATTACGATGAGAGACTATAGGGGGAATTGACGTTGAGTGCTTACCCAGAGAGTATGTAGATCCACGACGTGGGACATAGGGGGAATTGACGTTGATTGCTTCCCCAAAGAGCCTTTAGCATGATACGAGACTATAGGGGGAATTGACGGTGAGTGCTTCCCCAGAGAGCCTGCTTAATTACGTAGCTGAACCAGAGGGGTGAGACTGTGTGTGCTTCCCAGAGGGTTGCTAGTACTTATAGGTTGAACCATAGGGGTTAGAATATGAGAGCTACCCAGAGGGTTAGCTGTTTCTTCTTTTGTTGCTGGCTGTTTACTTGTGTACTTGTTTTTCAGGACTGTGGATTGTAGCTGCTTGTGCTTTTCTGTTTACTACTTCTTGTTTTATTACTGCCATGTATTCATTGACTATTTGGCACAAATCTTTGGGTGATTGCCTACTGGGATTGTATCTCACACCCTGTTTGGGCCATGCTTTTAGGCCCAAGAAGACTATGTTGTTGCAGGTATAGATAAGGGAAAGCGCCCTTCTACTTCGGGATCTTGATTGCACCAGGAGCTGGGGAGCATGGGACCGAGCCTTGGCTCGTGATGCTGAGGACCTTTCTTTGTTTTTATTTTTCACCTGGTTTTAGTTGTATCCCAGCACATTGTTGTGTTTGCTATTTTCCAAAGATACTTGTACCTGCTGCATTATTGTCATCATTGTTATATATCTGCATTGCTTCCGCTGTTTGGTTTCTGCTATTATGCATGTTGTTTACTGCTTCCGCTGTTTATTGTTGCTTTCTTACCTTGTATACCTTACCGAATGAGGGCATAGTTTCCACACCGACTCACCAAGGCCCTCGCTGCTGGTCGGCAGCCTCTGGCGTTCGGGGAAACGCGTTTGAGTTCATGTGGCGAACCGGGTACGAGGCACCAGTGGAGGGGCTTCGGACTCGGGTCGTTACACTACCTTTCTGGTGTGAGGATCCCATCGTGGTTGGTGTGTGACCCATGTTTTAGGTAGGTGGTTCTGTCTCTAGCCTATGACATTGAACCATAATTTCTCTTGGTTTTATAAATTGTTTTATAAATGAATTAGCATTATCTTGGAATTGGTTAATTTGTGTGTGTAAATGGGTTTTTGAGAAAAGATGTGTTTTCCATTCATTTTGGTAAAGGAAAGGTGTCTTTCATAGGATTGTGAAATGTATTTATGAAATGGGTTTTCAAAGCATGTTTTGATGAAAAAGGGTTGTTTGAAATCGATTGTGAATCGATAATCCCTTTTGAGCTGATTGATGTAAGTCGTAAATGGGAGCCTTGGTTACCTAGGTGGAGGGTTCAGTATTATGCCTTGTCTATTGTTTCCATCAAGGGGTTTACTCATGGGGTGTTCCTTTTTTCCCTTGACCATGTGTCCTAGAGACTTGATCTTGACATTATAGAGGGTTCACTGATGGGTGTTCCTCTATTCCCTAGGACATGTGTTCTACAGATGTGGGTATGAACTAGTAATTGTTGTTTATTATGGTATGAGTGACCAAACTAACCTGACCTTTGTTATCTTAGGGGTGTTTTCCATTGTGCTTTGTCTTGTGATGTTTTATCTTTGATATAAATTCTTTTAAAAGTATAAATGGTTTGATGGATTTATGCTTCGAAACTATTTTACCAAGATTTGTTTTAGAATTGTGTAAAAAGGGGAACTGTTTACCATGATTTTGATATAAAAGTGCCTAAATGTTCATCATGCTGAATTTTCTCTTAAAAATTGAGAATATTGGGATTATTATATAGATACTTGATATGGAACACCTGGGTGATATCCAACTGAGTCTGTTTATATCAGACCCTACACACTCCCTCGGGGTGTGTAAACCTTATATTGTGTTTTGATGCAGGAAAGGGAAAGGGGCTATAGTGATATGGTGAGGTTTCTATCATCTGGGTATGGGTAGTTGGTGGTGAGATGGTGGGATATTACCTTCATATCACACTGAGTAGCTATTTTTGGTTTTAGTTGTCCTTTTTTGGTTGTTGGATACGTGCCTTGGGTTTTTATCTGGCTACTTGTGTTTTTTGCTACTTTTCCTTTCCTTTTTATGGTATATATGTCCTTATGTTTGTTCTTCCACTATTTATTTCTACTATTCATATATATCATGTATCTTGTTTCAGGTTGGGAAAAATCATTATCTTTAGTTATTATTTGATGCTCAGGTACTAGTTGTCAACCCATGGGGATTAGGAACACCCTTTGGGTCTTGTTGTAGTCCTACTTAGAGCCTAGTTGATGAGTTATCCAGTTCGGGTCATGAAAATTTGGTATCATAGGATGGTTAATTCTCAGTCTTGGGAAGTTGGTAGAAAGGAGGCAGGATTGTCAGAACATGAGATATAGGTTACAGTGATTATTTGACCATCTCTTGTCATGACAAGTCTTAAGTTACCATGATATGTTGGGAGGTGTGTCTCTTATGTTGGGTTTTGACCTTAATCTCATTTTATGCTTATAAGTTTTTAGTTTAAGTTGAGATTATCCTATTGTTTGATCATTTTTTTTTGTGTATAGAAACATGCCTCTGTGACATCATCCAATGGTTCTTCGAGAGGGTGTAGCGGGTAATTCTCCTTAAGGGAATCACCCCTAGATTAGAATTTTGTAGAGGCCATTGTATGAGTAGTTTGTACCAGGGGATAAAAATGTACCACAAGTTCAGAACCAAGCTCTTGAGGCACAACTAGAAGCTGGAGGAGTCAGAGATCAAGCTTGAGAGTTTTGAAGTGAGAAGCCCCCATCCTTTAAAGGTACTAATGAACCACAATAGGTGGAGGATTGGATAAACATGATCTATCATGTCTTTGAATTTTTAGATACACCTGATGCTATCAAGGTGAAGTGCACAATGTTCAAGCTCAAGGTTCCCAACAAGCAATGGTGATATTCTATGATACTGGAATATTAGCACATGGGGTTAGATGGGAAGTGTTCTAAGACCCTATTCAATTTGTAGTTCTTACCATAGTCTCTTATTATTGAAAAGTCTCTTGAGTTCCTCTCTATATAGCAGGGAGAGCATTTAGTGTCGGGGTACACTAATCATTTTGTGGAGTTTGTTCATTTTTCTCCTTTGGTGGTGATGAATGATTAGATGAATGCCCAGAAATACATATAGGGTTTTCTTCCACATATCCAATCATAGGTATACATTTTGAAGCTTACCACCAATGTCGACACATTAGATAGGGTGATGTTGGTGGGAATGGATACGACGGTAAAGATTGGATTCTCTGGCACATTTCTTCTACCCACTGGCTATTTTAGTGGTGTGTAGGGGAAGAATTGGAAGTTTTACGATAATATTAAGGGTGTTGGAGATATTTCTCAATAAAATACCTTCTTAGTACAATCAACAGTATCTAGTAGTGTGCCCCTGACTTTTTATCTATGTGGTCAGATAGGGAACACCTGATGTCCTTTTCCCGCCCCTGCGAAGACTTGCAATGCTTGTGGCCTCCAAGACCATTTGCATAGGTTATGGCAGGATGTGTTTATGCCTCATTATGTCGAGGTATCTTTATCTCCAATGGACACTACGACACAGTCAAAATATTCAATGTCCATATGGATCCATCCACAGGGCTCAAGAGTGAAGCTCCTTCAAGTAGTGGATGAGTTTTCAATAGAGGCTAACATGGGCCCAATCATGAACCACGGTATATATAGTGGTCTAAATCTCACAAGTTACAAATCAAACATGGAATTATTTGAGGCTGGTCAATAACTAGATTATATTAGCTATAAACTAAGTGTTTATTATGGAATTGTTCATAACAATTTCTTACTCAAAAAACCCACAAAAGGAATAAAGTGTAACAAAAAAATCTCTTTAGACATATAAAAAGAAATGAAATGCTCCTTTATATAAATATGTTTCCACATAATTAACATAATTTAATAAATATATTCATGTAACAAAAAAATCCCACTCATATTCAACCTTTTATGAAAACATGACCAATATTTATATTCAAACCATATATTATATTTTAAATCCAAACATTTGTATGGCCTGAAATGAATAATTTCAATTATTAAAAATAAACCATTGAAATAAATGATTTCATAACCCTCTAATATATTCAAAAATAAAACAAAGTAATGCAATAATTAATTACATATTTACATCATATATCATACAAAATAATAGATTTATATTAAATTTATATAGAAGTGTAGAGTAACTGAATTAAAAAAATATAGAACCTATAATCAGATTTATCATGAAATACACCAATAAATATAATAAAAATTAAACCTCATTCAATGAACTGAGAATAATACTGACATAAAAGAATCTAGATTAGTGTTTTATGCCTAGAAAAAAATGAAAATGATTGATGGTAAAAGAGGTAACAGATTTGGAACTCGCCAATTTGATGTTCAAGAAGAACAGAATCAAAACACAAACTGAGGAGATATCTCTTCTATAGAGACCCAATCCATTTACACATATTATTAAATTATTTTTAACATTAATATCCAATAATTTCAACCCAAAAATCATGATTCCTAATGACATTGGGAGACTAGGTTCATAATACACTGAAAAGAAACTAAAACATGAAAACCTTATTTTATTCTCCATAATGAGATTATAAATCCATTTGAGATCCTAAAAATTCATAGGAAAAACAAGGAAAATACATAAAAGAAATGGGAAAGCTAAAAAACCCAGTAAGGGAATAAATATGATAAGGAAATATAACATGTTAATCAAAGTTATAACATGATACCATAAAAGAGAAGGATCATGAGTAATCACATAGAAGCATAAAATAAATAACATGGTACCATGAGATCATAGAAACATATGAAATGTGGAAGAAACACAAAAAATTACATAAACATGAGTTAGGGCTAAATACAAAAATAATATCACATAGTGAAAAAAGTACCATAATGGATTAGGTTAATTCCCTAATCCCATACATAATGTCTCATGAGAAAAAATATTTACCCAAATCATTGAAGTGCTATATGGGTGAACACATCATAAAATGTTTATGATTATGCATTCCATAAAAAAGGAAATCAATCATGAGGTATAAACTTAAGAATTACCCATGGAAAGAAAATGGGTTGAATAATCTTGCCTCATATCATAATCAAGGGAAATTTCATAATGAAGATATTTGAGAAATAAAAATAAGGCATGTATTACCCAATCAAAGGAAGGGAGAATATGCTAGTTATACATGTGAGAGGAATATATAAAGTATTTATAAGAATTAAATAACTTTAAATATATAGATAAAGTGAGTTAGAGAGAGAATGATCATAACCTGAAGAAACGGGTGGTTTAAATAGATCCATTACCGCGAGCCTGATTCATCATGTAAGTTCTTTATCTTCTGGAATAATAAACTTATGTTAATTATTTTATTGGTTAAGAACATTTTTTAAGTTTATTATTCTTTTTATTTTATTTATTAACATTGCATATTAAATCTCTTAATCATTTAATTTTACATCAGAT
Source organism: Viscum album (assembly GCA_963277665.1). NCBI lineage: Eukaryota > Viridiplantae > Streptophyta > Magnoliopsida > Santalales > Viscaceae > Viscum > Viscum album. Next base: position 2,084,203,335 of record OY728126.1, read on the forward strand.
ACTTTGATGATATTCGGCTCATATATCCAAAATGTCTTCACTAGGTTGAATAAGGTCAAAGAGATTATTATTTAATCATATATAGAATAATAATCATAAAATAATTATAATTTTTATTCATTAATTATACTTTTAAAACCATTCATGAAGGATGGTTATGAAAACTGAACTACATTACAATCATGGAGACGGTATGTCATACATACGCATGAGTAATGTTTCTATTTTTTAACAATCATGATCAAAACATGGTAAGTTTTATTTTATCCTTAAATAATGATAATTATATAATAAATATCATATTATTTCTTTAAATACACTTATATATACCATCCATGCATGTGGTAATTAAAAACACTACTGAAAAAATGGCCTATACCCACGGTTCAAAACCGTGGGTATAGCCCCCAAAACCGTGGGTATAGCCTATACCCACGGTTTTGGGAACCGTGTGCTGGAACGGCGTCGGTATAGGTCCCCAGCCTATACCCACGGTTTTCCAAAACCGTGGGTATAGGTGTCCTACCACCGTGTCACCGAAACATAGCCAATTTCCACGATGTCAATGGCTTTTACCCACGGTTTCAAAACCATGGGTATAGGTCCTAAAATAATGCAGGCGCCGAGTTTCGATCCCGCTACCTCTATGCTGGAAACACCGCGTATAACCACTACCCTAACTTCACCTATATGTATATATATATATTTAGTTAAATATAGTTATAAAAACCGTGGGTATAGAGGGAAGAACCGTGGGTATAGGGTTCCCGCCAAAAAAAATTTCCTTCTCGCAGAAAAAAAAAATTCCCGCGCACACAAAAGTGACCTATACCCACGGTTTTTCATAACCGTGGGTATAGGTATTTTAGCCCAGACCTATCCCCACGGTTTTGGGTAAAACCATGGGGATAGGTACCCCTATACCCACGGTTTTGGGAAACCGTGGGTATAGGGGGGTCTATCCCCACGGTTTTGGGGAAAACCGTGGGGATAGGTCCATTTTCCAGTAGTGAAATGAATCGCAACGCTACGTGAAGGTGATAATCCACACCTATACTCAACGGTGTTATCATTTTTCTATGAATGGAAAGGTAAGAAAATAAATGATATATTAATTTTAAATAATTTTAAATATTTAATGAATGTAATATATATAAATTAAATCCATCATCATAAAAACCCATGAAATACGATGATGGAAAACAAATTACATCGGTTTACGAGACGATAGTCCGCCGTACACATGAAAGATGGTTTCATTTCCCATTTTATAGAAGAGGATGTGGATTTAGGCTATGACATTGACATAATAAAATCTTATTATATTGGATATAGTAGTTTTATTATATCATAATGTTTGAATGATATTTTAAGGAGGTGGAAGAACAAATAAAACAAACCGCGCGGTTAAGAATGATACCTCTTCTTTGGACAACCTCTTTATATTTTCCTCAAAAGCCTTCCTATGAGGGTTTTATAACAAAAAAAGACTATAGGAAATGGTAATAGAATTAAGAAAGGTATTTGGTTATGTATTTTCTAGAACCAAAGGGCTTTTTAAGTGTGAAGGAAGGAGGAGAGGAGATGTCATTTTATAAGTGAGAAAGAGTGACATTTTTTTAAATACCCAAAACTATTCGATAATGGGAAGTCACTATCAAGCCACGTACCACCAAAATTGAAAAATAAAGTATTAGAGGGAAGATAAGGTTGAGAAACACCACCACCTTAAAAAATAAACATTTTTAAACATGTTATTCACTTTACCTTCATGGTTACTAACTTTTACCATTTTAGTTTTTCAACACGATAACTAGTTTTTATCAATATAATTTATCCTAAAAATAAATTAAGCCTTATTATATAATTTGGAACCAGTGATTCCAAATATGAAATCCAATTTATCAAATAAAAATCCTTTGTGTGTGAAAAATAAGTTTTAACACAAGTGCATGTAACGCGTAAAACCATGTTTTAACCTTAATAACGGTAATTAAATTTTAAAGTTTTGACTATTCATTATGACCAAGAATTAAGTTAACATCTTTACCTATTATTAATTATTATGATTAAAAATATTGAATCCATTTTATCAAATTAAATTAATATAAGTGACATAATTAAATTTAAAAATAAACCCAAAAAACGTGTCAAAAAATGGGTTTTTAAGAAATGGATTTTTCAGTCGATGGGTGATATGATATCAACTCTATTATTAATAATCATCATTATATGAATTTCAATTCATATGAATAGATATATATATTATATACATTTAATTTAATTCTTTCCTTACTAGGGGTTATTTTAATTAATTAAAATGTATAAACTATAAATAATTGAAAATAATTTACAGAAAATCGAGTATTTAAACATAAAAATAAACTTAGACCAAAATCATTAAAATTGCCGACTAAAATGAAATTAATTATATTATTCTAATTCAAATGGATCATATGTCACTTTTAGACTAAATCTAAAATATAATGGGACATTTAAATTAATTTATTTAATGAAAAGAAATAATAGTATATGAAAAATCGATAATTTTCACTATTTATTGAAAAATCAATAATTTCAAAAAAATCCAAAAATTTCACCCAAATTTAATTTTGATCTTATGATTTCGAAAATTATTTTCATTTTATAAAATATCATTTCTAAAATTTCAATAAATTAGCAATAAGAAAAAACGTATTTTCTGAAGAATAAAATGTCTTCATCAAAAAAATGAGTCATTATTTTCTAGGAATTTATCAATACATTTATATTGATTAGAACTATTATATATATTTGATAAAGTATTTAATATTATTCATAACTTCCAATTTAACAGTTAGGTTATAACATCCGTATTTAATCAATCAGGGTTTGTTTAGGCATGATGTTGTGTGTCGTATACGCTATCGAATATAGTTTTTTTTTTAAAAAATCATGAGGTGTTACAGCTGTGGCTGGGGGATAAAATAGAAGGCTACTCATAGGGTTGAATCTGGATAGGAGTAAGACGGGAGGAGTCGTTGGTATAGCTTTATCTATACCAACTGTTTAATGGAACCATTGGTATAGTCTTCCCATAAAAAGGTTGTACCAACAATTATTCAAAACAGTTCGTATATGTCCATCGGTATATATACAATTTTTGATAATGGGATCAAAAGTTGTGGTTGTTTGAAGTGCAAGTCATGTTTTCAACTTAGCCTAGATCATTCAATAATTTATTAAAATTTTATGTTATACAATTGTTACTAAATGACTATTAATCAATAATAATTAGAAAATTATTGATTAATATTATTTTTAAATTATTTTATAAGCAGTTTTCACTAAATATCCTATATATTAAATGTAAATGAAAATTTAGTCTTTTATAAATCATATTTAATAAAATGCATTATAGTTATATAAATATAAATATATTTATATATTAATATATGTTTTTTAATTATATATAATTTTTTTAAGAAATATACCTTTTATGAGTGCTATTTGAGCGCTGATAAAGACCATCGTTTACAAAGTGACGTTTTTATCATCGTTTTTTTAGCACTGATAAAAGTACTTTTTCTTAGTGCTTTCTGCTAGCTTTGATAAAGACACCCGATTTATCAATGATTCTAGACAACGTTAATAAAGGGTAGCGCTTGATATTATGCAATTTATAGTAGTTATCCTACGTGTGTATGATGATTAACGATTTCAAGTTTTACTACTAGAGATCGCGTAATATTCATCATTGACTTTTATTAATGCTAAACAAAAAATGATGATAAAGTGTGAATTTTATCAACCTTAGATAAAAGAATCGATAAAAGTAACTTTTTATTAACACTAAAAAAAAGCGTTGATAGAAGCATACCTTTTTTTCATCGTTTTTGTTAGAATTGATAAAAGTGACACTTTATAACACTTTTTTTAATGTTGATAAAATCACCACCTTTAATAACATGAAAAAAACGCTAATATGACAAATTAAATTTATATATACATATTTATATATTTTAAATAAGATTTATATTATAATAAGAATATACATGTAAATAAAATATATAAATATGATTTATATAATTTTTAATAAAAAAAGTTATTATCAATCATATTTTCATAATTTTATATATATAAATTTGCAAATTTATATTACTGAATAAAAATGTTTAATTGTATATTTATATATATGAATTACAAATTGTATATATAATATTAATATGATATATATATAAAAGGTATACTGGGGCGCTAGGTCAAACCGAATCCCGACCCCCTTTCGCTAGGTCGCCTGCTCCGCTCCCGTCTTTATCCAACTTTCTATCGTCCCTTGCGTTAATTTTGAAACTCGGTATTGATTCGGGTGCTTCCTGCTTCTTCAATCTGGATCTGTTATCGAAAGGAAAAGATGTCGACAGTACTCAGTGATCCGGCAGATGATGAGATTTTGGATGCTGCAAGATCGAATCTCCAAGCACAAGATTAAGTTCAGAAGGTAAGCCTAGCTGTGAGGATCGGGTTAGGTCAGTTTTTTCATGGAAAGCGATGGATGATCAAAGCATTTATTGTTCTCCTTAGGATATGGGTGGCTGTGGTTCTGGTACTCAACTGCGGTACTTGTTGGGTGAAAATTGGATCTCACGACTTCTTGTCCTCCACGGTGGTGAATTTCTCAAATTCCTATCTTTTAAGGAGTACACACATCTGGATTCTGGTTTTCTTAATATTGCTGCCAAGTTGCCAAAAACAGCCTGAGACCAGACATGGGATCAAAGAACTATATTGCTTATGGACTCACTCAGGAGTTGGGGCGTGGAGACTCTGTAACCAAGCTTTATTGTGGCAGAATCAAGTGGTGTGTACTCCTTAAAAGGTAGAAATTTGAGAAATTCAGCACTGTGGCGTGGTAAAGGTTCCAAGAGTTGCAGTGGACTCCACTAACCTATATTGATTATGGACCTATATTGATTGTGGACTCACTCAAGAGTTGCAGTTGGACTCCACTGACCCTGTGTTGGGTTCAATTGGGGGGCACTTTGGGACATTTTTCACAGGGAGGATGTGCCCAGACTGCATGAGTATCTGATGAAGCACTTCAAGAAATTCAGGCACATCCATTATTCTCTTGTAGAGCAGGTTGCTCATCCTATACATGACCAGACTTTCTATTTGTCAGTGGCCCATAAAAGAAAGCTCAAGCAGAAATTTGGAATTGAGCCATGAACGTTCGTTCAAAACCTTGGAGAGGCAGTTTTCATTACGGCGGGTTGTCCTCATCAAGTTAGAAATTTGAAGTCTTGCATTAAGGTTGCATCGGACTTGTGTCACCTAAAAATGTTGGTGAATGCATCTACATCATGGAGGAGTTTCAGGCACTTACTCAAAATCACATTGCTAGAAGGACAAGTAAGAGGTGAATGGATGCAGTGTCTTGTGTTGTGTGTGTGTTTTGTGTATGTGCATGTTTATGTATGTGTATGTATATATTTGTGTGTATGGATATGGGCATATGTACATGTATGTATATATGTGTGTATGCGGATGTACATACATGTGTATGCATGTGTATGTATGTATACGTAAGTATGTGTATGTATGCAGACACGTAGGCAATTGTGTGTATGTGTATGTGTATACATGTGTGTACATATACGTGTATGTGTATATATATGCATTTATGCATTTGTATGTGTGCGTGTGCGTATGGGTATGAGTATGTGTATGTGTGTATGTGTATGTGTACGTTTTTTTTTTGAAAAGGTCAGATAACATTAATGACGAAGATCAGTCGACGTACAAATGCAAAGCCATGAGGGGAAATTGTCCAGCCAGAGCTGGTTGACATCGAAGGGGCCTGAGGCCGCCAGCTGATGGGCCGCATTGTTTCATTCCCTTTTGGTAAAGGAGAAGGTGCAGCAAGATAAACCTTGGCGAAGCGAGCAAATTCTCATGATGATGAAGCCAAATGACTGAAGTCCTTCATCGTTGTGGTTAATATCATTGATTACGGTGAGACGGTCAGACTTAATGATGATATCAACTCATTCACGTTCCACAACGAGCATCATACCTGCCAGGATGGCAGAGGCCTCAACTACTGGAGGTTTCCAGAAGGCATGATGTGATTCATATTTTGCAGCAATGACTTGCCCCAAATGATTTCTGACTAGGAGACCGAGAGCAACAAGCACATCCTTGGGAAGAGATGCGTCCATGTTAAGCTTAAGAATCCCTTCCGGTGGGGGATTCCAATGAAGGTGACATGAGGGGGTTACACCTGGCATAAAGTGTCTTTTGTGGTCCTTCCAGCTCTCAATCCATGACATGACCCATTCAATCCAGAATTCAGGAGGTTTATGAACGTGGTGAAAAACAACATCATTACACCGAACCCAAATGATCCAGGCCAGGGGGCAGAGTGAGCCTGCGTTGTTTGATGAGAGAGAGGAGCACCAACGCTTCAGAAGATCGGGGAGGTCAGAGACAATGTCTAGTGAAGCATCTGAAGTCGGGCCCCATTTATTCCAAATTTCCTTAGCTCCCGGGCAGTGAATGATAGCGTGCAAATGAGTTTCTGGAATATTCGGGCAGAAAGGGCGGGACTCAGCACTTGCCGTATGTCGGTAAACGAGCAGGCTCATGGTAGGGAGGGTGCCCGTGCACACCTGCCACCAAAATTGGTGAATTTTTTGGGGGACGTTGAGTTTCCAAAGCGATTTCCATGGTCACTCTTCCTGGTCGCCAGAGTGGTTGCCAAGAGCAAGTCTGTACCCGGATCTCACCGTGTAGTCGCTCGATATGTCATTGGTCCAGAAAAGATGGTTGGGGCCTGCATCTGGGACCCAGGGGATGCTCAGGACAATTCTTTGATCTCTTTCGTTAAACCATTCATGGATCTTTTCCACACACCACCCTGGTCCCTGGTCTGAAAGGAGGTAGCTGACAGTGGCGTCTTCAAGACTTGGTTGGGCGGGGGATGTAGCCCGCATACCATCCTTATCGATCAGTCAGGGATCGGTTCAGATGTTGACAGATGAGTCATTCCCAATCCTTCAGCCCAGCCCTTTTTTCAGGAGATTTCAGCCCCCCCCAAATGCTTCTTCAGAGGAAGCTAGGATGAGGGCCAAGAGAGGAAACATGGAAGTCCGTGTGGGGAAAGTACTTAACTCGGAGTACCCGCGCACAGAGAGATGATGGACGGTTAATAAGGCGTCATCCTTGCTTGGCCAACAGTGCGTCATTGAAGAGAAGAAGATTCTGGAATCCCATCCCTCCCTACGACTTGGGTTTATAGAGTTTCTCTCAGGCCATCCAGTGGGGTCTATTCCTTCCATCATTTTCCCCCACCAGAAGTTGGCAGTACGTGTAAGTGTACGTGTGTAGGTGTATGTGTATGTGTATGTGTAGGTGTACATGTACGTCTATGTGTATGTGTATGTGTACATGTATGTATATATGTGTATGTGTATATTTGTGTATGTGTATATTTGTGTATGTGTATGTATGTGTTCATGTATGTTTATGTGTATGTATGTGTACATGTATGTCTATGTGTATGTATGTGTGTATGTATATGTGTATGTGTTGTATTTTTATGTAGTATGTGTACGTGTATGTATATATATAAATGTGCATGTGTATGTGTACATAAGCATGTATATGTGTGCTTGAGTGTATGTATGTATGTGCATGTGCGTATGTCTATGCGTATGTATGTGTGCATGTATGTCTATGTGTAACACCCGAGACTTTTATGAGAAATATTTTGTTTTTATATAAATCATCAAAGAAATCTTTCACTACACACAACACTAGCTTGACTTGCTTTACACGCAATCGCGACCTTTCTCGATAACTTGCGTCGTACGCAATACCGAGTTTCACTAAACAACGATATGTTATTAAAATATTATTAAAACTAGCCGTTATGAATAGTAATACTCACTTTTTGAAATTTTGTAAATTTTATTTTTCAAAATGGACTTCATTTTTGGATTCAGAATATCGAAATTAGCCTAGGGTGAAATTTTGGTATTTTTCTGAAAACTTTCAATTTTTTGATGAATAGTGAAAACACTGGGTTACTATTTAAAAACCGACTTTTTATTTAAATAATTATTTATTTTATTTAAATTTATTTTAGGTCAAAATTGATACATAATACCTATATAAGTTCAATGCAATTTATTGAAGTCATTTTATAATAATTTTGGATATATAAAAATTTTATTGAACTTTTCACCGTCTTTTACTCACCTCCTAGAAGAATTTGCAAATTTACATAGAACTTAATTTTACCGCTTCTGTGAGTGGAATTTCGAAAATCCGAGAGACACGGTTAATATCAAGGACTAAAATGTGGTTCAATGAGATGAAAATAATTTTTGGTGAATAATAACTTTTTACTTTTTTTTTACCACGGTTAAAAGTAAATAGGGAAATTAAGGGTAAAAATGTTATTATTATTACCCTAACACATGTTCTAATTCTATTGGATAAGTGTAATTTGACCAAAAACAACCTTAAGAGTAAAATATGACCATTTAGGCCCACTTGGATTAGATTATGACATTTATTATTAATTTATTTAAAGAATGGTTAAAATAGTTAAAATCAAAGTTTAATAACTAAATCATTTTTAATATAGGGTTATACATAAGATAATTTCGAATATAAATATTCATTAGAAAACTAAAAAGATTTCCTACATAATGGTATTTTATTTGTAATTTTTAGAAAATAAATAATTTATTTATTTATGACACAATGATGATGCAGTAATTATCTTATTAATGAAATATTGACATAATTGATGTTATAAATACCCAAATAAATGTAATTTCAGACTTTTTATGAATTACAATAATTTTCTAAGTTAATATGACATTTTAGTATTAATTTAATTAACTTTGTTCGAACTCATCTTTCTGTTATGATTTTCACAGAAATCAATTACCAAATAGTGTCAAAATTGATATAAAATAGTTTTTAAAACAAATATTATATTATTAATTGTTATTTTATTCTTAAAAATCTAAGGTTCGGCCAAATGACTTAGATAAGGTTATATATATTAATAATAAACAACTTGGGGTTCGTTTGACTTGTTATAGTAAGTATATTAACCTTATAGTGTAAGAAAATAAGAAGACACGATAAAAGTTAAATTATCAAACTTAAAGTTAAATCTAAATGATAAGGTTAAAATAGAAACCTAAACTTGTCTAAATTCTATTGGATGAGCGGATTTCGACTCATCCCCACCTTAGCTTCGAAATAAATCAATTTGGAGCTATTAAAAACCGAATATGAGTTTATAATAAAATAATATTTTTAGTTTTTCCAAAGGTGCCCCTCTCCTCCCTTATAAAAGGGCACCTCCTCCCTCTCTTCCTCACACCACTTTGAGCCTTCAAGATCGGCCAACCCCTGCCAAATTCTCTTCTCTACTTCCCTAGAAACATCCTAGAGGTCCTGGTCTTCTTCAAAGATCAATTTTAGTGCCCTAAGAGAAGGTCTCAAAGAGGCGCTTCAAAGAAGAGGTAATGTCCGTTACCGATTCTTTCAACTTTATTTCTTCTTCCAATTCTTCTTCTTTAGTTGTTTCATTATGAAGTAATAACATAAGTATCACTGATATACTGATATGTTATTATAAGTATGAAACAACCCTATTTCACCATCTATCCATCCTACGGAAAACGAAATCACCGCGCGTGCGTACGTACGGAATACCTTCTTCACGCCGTGGTGTAATCTATTTTCCACCACCACCTTACTTAGATGGGTATAATGGTGTAAATAATAACTATATATGATTATTGTAAAGTGATATTGATTCTGAAATAGTATACATACACTCCAATACAAATCCACGATCATGGGAACGATATCATCGCTCGTGCGTACGTACGGAATATCGTCTCCACGATGTGATGCGACTCGTTCTACATGATCTTCATTTTATAATGATTATATAAATGAATTGAATGAATGAATATGATATATATTACACTAATACCATTCTGGAAATGAGGTATCTATAACCTAAAGATAATAATAAGAATTTATTCAACAAAACACGCATAAGAACAAAAAGTAATAAACACCCGAATAACAAGTAGCAATGAAATATTACTAATAAGAAGCTAAGAATATGGCCATATATGATATCATAACAATTAGTATGATTCTGGAATAAGTCAATGACATTATTTAAATCATTATACAGGAGGTTCAGACACTTACGAAGCAAATCAGACCTAAGGTAAGGAAAAATCTTGCAATCTCATTTTTATCCGAGATTGTTTATACTTCAGAATTTACTGGGGAATATTTATCATCCACATCCATGTTTCCTCAATATGTAATATTTATATCCTTCTACAATAGTTTATATCCAATTTTACCCTTCGGTGAGTTTTTAGTAAAAGATATGAAAGGAATCTTTTGTCATTTTTCGTACGAGGTACTTTTTGACTTTTCTGACAAAAGTACGAGATGAATGTTTTTTTAACTTATACGACATGAATGGATTTTTAGAACATTATTTTTATGAAGCTTCCTTTACAATTTTTCAAGTTTATTTTTAATCAACTTCTTTTAGTTCAAAATTATATGACATGTTAAGAAAGGAAAATGTTTTTGAAGTAGAAAAGATATTTTCCTCAAGAATGGAATTCAAGTGTTTTATCAAAATTATTTTCCATCTAAGATAATATAGGGTTCTGTTTCTATCCCTATTATTACATTGATTTGATTATGTTGTGATGGAATTATTTTTATGAATTCCTTTATCTTATATGAATTGTTTTATGATGTCAGGATGTTTAAGAATACCATTTTTGTTACATGGGTTATGCAATGATGTATGATTTATGATTTTTGTGGCACACAAAATAATGGTTTCATTATGAGATGGGTGGGACCTATATCTCCCTCCAATGCATTGGGTAAAGATTTATATCTCATGAGATAGACATGGCTGGAATGGCAGGTTAAACCGGTTCAGTGAAACATGACTGAAATAAGAAGTGAACTCGGTTTAGAAATGGACTTTGTCCGCTAAGATAGTCTTGGAAATGAGTCTTGACTAATAAGAAATGATTCTCTATGATTATGTGTGTATGACACAAAGTTTCATGTTTTAAGTTATGATTATTGGGATTACATTTCACTACTATTATTTATCCCATGTTATGAAATTATGATTTCTTTTGTAAGTTAAGATTTCCAAAATGTTATGTTCTTATGAATATGATGTGATTTGTTTTTCTTTTGTTTACCCTTACTGAGCATTTGAGCTCACCCTTTTGTATGTTTTCTTTCCCCAGGCCAGGAAGAAGGTTATTAAGTAGGATATGACAAAAGGGACTCTAGATATGATGAAATAAATGGGAGGCAATGTAGATGCTTTATGAACCAGTTGTTTATGTTTCCCAGTTTCTAAAGACACTATACCTATACGGTCCTTTCATGGTTTTGTTATATGTTGTAATAAGTGTACCTCAATTTTGAAGTATTAACAATGTATGTAAAGTATGGGCCGTTATAGTTGGTATCAGAGGAAAGGTATAGTCAACCTTTGGAAACTAGGAGTTGAAATCCTTAGTAAGGACCCTAAGGATAAGTCTAAGCATAGAACACAATCTTAGTGTTTTAGAAATGGCCATGAAAAACCTATGATAAGACCTTAAGTGTCAAATTTTATTCTTGATTATGTGTTTTTCCTATTATAATTAGTGTTTCTCACACTATTCTTCTTGGTTTTAGTCAATGGCTGGAACCCAAAGGAACCGTGTTAATGCGGAATGAGACGGGCAATGCAATGATTGTTCCCCTGAGCAACCAAACGTTATGGGAGCTGGAATGCAAAATCTTATAGCCATGCTCACAGAACTTTCTCAAGCTATGAATCATGCAGGACTTCCAAACAAGCAAAGGAAGGAGCAACATTTTGTTGAATCCTTCATGAGGCAGCGCCCACCTTCATTCATCGGGTCTTCTGATCCATTAGTGGCTGAACAATGGATCAGTACCACTGAAAAGATATTTTTAGTTCTTCAATGTTCTAAACATGATAAATTCATCTTAGTAGTTTATCGTTTGGAAGGTGATGCTGATCAATGGTGGAATCTTATTAAGAATACGAGGCAAAGGGATGAAATTGAGTCCATGGAATGGGACGAGTTCAAGAACTTATTTTTCAATAAGTAATTCCCTCATATTATCCGAACAAAGATGGAGAAGGAGTTTCTTGAACTAAAGCAAAAGGATGATTAATCTGTTGATACCTACGAAGAAAATTTTACAAGACTTGCAAGGTACGCTTCTGGGAGTATTATCCAACCTGAGAGTAAGATCGATCGATTCTTTAGTGGCTTAAAACCAAGTCTTCGAAGGGCGTTATCCATAAGGGACTTCAATAGCTATGAGGAAATTGTTCGATGTGCTCTCAAGGTTGAGATGGAGATTGGAGTAACCCATCAGTCATATGGGTTTGATAAGAAGAGGAAAATGGAATTCAAAGGAAAATCTAAAGAGCACATTGAAAATAAGATGAGTTTTCCCTTATTCTTAAAGTGTGGAAAGAAACATGGAGGAAATTGTCTTAATGGTACAAGAAAATGTTATAAGTGTGGAAAAGAAGGTCATCGGGAAATTGAATGTCGAAATAATGGGAATAAGATGTCTAATGATGCAAACAAAGGAAGGGATACGCAGAATGAACCTACTACCCTTCAATGTTTCAAGTGCAAGGAAATGAGGCATTATGCCAATCAATGCCCTAATCCAAGGGTTGATGATGATGATCGACGTCAACAAACTCTTAAGGCCAAAGAAAAAGGAAAGTCACATGCCATTTCTATCAGCGATGTGGAGTACGATAACGAAGTGGTGAAAGGTACACTTACCATCCACTCTAAAGTAGCAAATGTTTTATTTGATTCTGGATCCGCCCACTCTTATTTCTGAAGAATTTTCTAAGGTTATCACCGTATTACCTCAACAATTAGATATTGAGTTAGCTGTGACAACCCCTAATGGAACAACAGTCGCATCAAAAGTTTATAATTCTTCTCCGATTGAAGTTTGTGGGAAAGTGCTTCCTACAAATCTTGTGATACTTCCTATAGTGGAATTTTATGTGATTATTGGCATGTATTGGATTTCTCTATATGGAGCTCATATCAATTTCCAAAGAAGGGAAGTCACATTTCATATTCCAGATCAATCTATGATCTTCCATCGATGCAAGGATGAACATAACCTTCCAGTGGAAATTTCTTCCATCTTATGGGTTTTGATTCCACTAAATGAAGGTTATTTGTCTCAATTGGTTGGTGAGAAACTCACGATTAAGAATATTCCCATTGTATGGGAGTTTTATAATGTCTTTCCGGAGGAATTGATGGGTCTTCCACCAAATCTTGAAGTTGATTTTTCAATAGAACTCGTACTGGGTGCTTTGCCTATTTCGAAGAAACCTTATAGAATGGCCCCAATTGAGTTGTAGGAATTGAAGAAGCAACTCCAAGAGAATATTGATAAGGGATTCATACGCCCTAGTGCGTCACCTCAGGGAGAACCTATTCTGTTTGTTAAGAAGAAAGATGGATCAATGAGACTCTGCATTGATTATCGAGAACTTAACAATATCACTATCAAGAAAAAATATCCTCTCCCATGCATTGATGACTTATTTTACCAACTACGCGGAGCTCAATACTTTTCCAAGATTGATCTTCATTCAAGGTATCATCAATTAAGGATCAAAAGGGAGGATATACCAAAGACGGCTTTACGTACAAGGTGTGGACACTATAAATTTATAGTGATGCCATTTGGTCTTACTAATGCCCCTGCTATCTTCATGGATCTGATGAATAGAGTCTTTAGAGACTATCTTGGTCAGTTTGTGGTAGTCTTTATAGATGATATTCTTGTCTATTCAAAGATAAAGGAATAACATGAAGATCATTTGAGAATTATATTGAAGACCCTGAGAAAGGAGAAGCTTTATGCCAAATTTACCAAGTGTGAATTTTGGTTTCAAAAAGTTGCATTTTTGGGTCACATAATCTCAAAAGAGGGGATATCTGTGGATCCATCAAAAACATAGGTTATCGAAAGATGGTCAAGACCAACAATAGTAACCGAGATCCGAAGTTTTCTTGGCTTGGCTGGATATTACCGACGTTTTGTGAAAGATTTTTCACGGTTATCTAATCTACTCACCAGGTTGACTCGAAAAGGAGTTAAGTTCATGTGGACAGAGGAATGTGAAAAGAATTTCAAGGAGTTTAAAAGAAGGTTATCCAGTGAACCTGTACTCACACTTCCTTGTAGTGGAGAATTGTTTGTGATCTAAAGTGATGCATCCAAGAAGGGGCTGGGGTGTGTTCTTATGCAAAATGATATGTTGATAGCTTATGGCTCACAAAAGTTGAAAACCCCTGAGCAAAATTACCCAACTCATGATTTGGAGTTAGCTGCAGTAATCTTTGCATTAAAGATTTGGAGACATTATCTTTATGGAGAAAGGTGTGATATTTATACTGATCATAAAAGTTTAAAGTTTATTTTCACACAAAAGGAGATGAATATGCGCCAAAGAAGATGGTTGGAGCTGATTAAGTATTACGACTCCTCAATTCATTACCACCCTGGGAAAGCAAACAAGGTGGCAGATGCATTAAGTCGACAGGACCATGCTAGCTTATCCATAATGAGGATCACAAAAGATCCAATATTTATGGATTTAAAAAGGATAGATCTTGGAATTATAATGGAAGGGGGGAAATCGTATCTTTCTCAAATTAATGTTCAACCATCTATACATGTGAAGATTAAAGAGGCACATAAAGAAGATGTAGTGTTACAAAAGAAGGTGAGAAATGTTCCTGAATTCAACCTTGATTGTGATGGGATAATAAAATTCAGGAATCGGGTTTGTGTTCCTCCCATCCCAGAATTAAAGAAGGAGCTGCTGGATGAGGCTCATAGTTCTTCATTCTCTATTCATCCTGGAAGCACGAAGATGTATAGGGACCTGAAAGAGTACTTCTGGTGGGATGGCATGAAAAGAGATGTTGCTGAATATGTCTCTCGATGCTTGGTTTGTCAGCAAGTTAAAGCTGAGAGACAGAAGTATAAGGGGATGTTACAACCATTACCCATACCTGAATGGAAATGGGAAAAAATCACTATGGACTTTGTCACCGGACTTCCTAAAACATCCAAAGGAAATAATGCTATCTGAGTCATAGTTGATCGTCTTACAAAGTCTGCACACTTCATTGCTATTAGAGAGGATTTCTCTCTAGATCAGCTTGCCGGGATATATGTAAAGGAAGTGGTAAGATTGCATGGAGTACCACTTTCCATTATATCTGATCGGGATCCAAGGTTTACCTCAAAGTTCTGGTGAAGTCTTCAGCATAATCTGGATACAGAGTTGAGTTTCAACACTGCTTATCATCCTCAGACAGACGGTCATTCTGAGAGGACGATTCAAACTCTAGAAGATATGTTGAGAGCATGCTCTATGGATTTCAAAGGTGGTTGGGTTCAACACCTACCTTTGGTAGAATTTTCTTATAATAATAGATTTCACTCCATTATTCAGATGGATCCTTATGAAGCTCTCTATGGAAAGAAATGCAGGACTCCAACTTGCTGGGATGAAGTTGGGGAAAGAAAGCTATTAGGAACTGATCTTGTTAATGAGATGGAAGAAAAGGTCAGATCTATTCAACAACACATTAGAGCAGCTCAGAGTCGACAAAAAAGTTATGACGAAAACCGAAGAAAAGACCTAGAGTTTGAAGTGGGTGATAAAGTGTTCTTACGAATATCTCCCTAGAATAGGGTCATGAGATTTGGAAAGAAGGGAAAGTTGAGCCCTAGATATATCAGTCCTTTTGAAATTCTGGATCATGTTGGGAAGGTAGCTTACCGATTGGCGCTTCCACCGAATCTCTCCCAAATTCATGATGTGTTCCATGTATCTCTCTTGAGAAAGTACATACCTGATCCTTCACATATACTCAGCTCAGAAGTTGTACCGCTGGAGCAAGATCTTTCTTATGAAGAACAACCGATAGAGATTCTGGATCGTAGCGAAAAAGTCCTACGGAACAAGACCACTCACTTGGTGAATGTTTTATGGAGGAACCACCAATTATAAGAAGCTACATGGGAGCTTGAGGATATGATGAGGGAGAGGTATCCTCATCTGTTTGTTACAAAGTGACGAATTTCAAGGGCGAAATTCATTTTAAGGGGGGTAGAATGTAACACCTGAGACTTTTATGAGAAATTTTTTTTTTATATAAATCATAAAAGGAATATTTCACTACATACAACACTAGCTTGGCTTGCTTTAAACTCAATCGCGACTTTCCTCGATAACTTGCGTCGTACGCAATACCGAGTTTCACTAAACAACGATATGCTATTAAAATATTATTAAAACTAGCCGTTATGAATAGTAGTACCCACTTTTTGAAATTTTGTAAATTTTATTTTTCAAAATGGACTTCATTTTTGGATTTGGAATATCGAAATTAGCTGAGGGTGAAATTTTGGTATTTTTCTGAAAACTTTTCATTTTTGATGAATAGTGAAAACACTGGGTTACTATTTAAAAACCGACTTTTTATTTAAATAATTATTTATTTTATTTAAATTTATTTTAGGTAAAAATTGATACATAATACCTATATAAGTTCAATGCAATTCATTGGAGTCATTTTATAATAATTTTAGATATATAAAAATTTTATTGAACTTTTCACCGTCTTTTACCAACCTCCTAGAAAAATTTGCAAATTTACATAAAACTTTATTTTAGCGCTTCTGTGAGTGGAATTTAGAAAATCCGAGAGGCACGGTTAATATCAAGGACTAAAATGTGGTTCAATGAGATGAAAATAATTTTTGGTGAATAGTAACTTTTTACTTTTTTTTACCACTGTTAAAAGTAAATAGGGAAATTAAGGGTAAAAATGTTATTATTATTACCCTAACACGTGTTCTAATTCTATTGGATAAGTGTAATTTGACCAAAAACAACCTTGAGAGTAAAATATGACCATTTAGGCCCACTTGGATTAGATTATGACATTTATTATTAATTTATTTAAAGAATGGTTAAAATAGTTAAAATCAAAGTTTAATAACTAAATCATTTTTAATATAGGGTTATACATAAGATAATTTCGAATATAAATATTCATTAGAAAACTAAAAAGATTTCCTACATAATGGTATTTTATTTGTAATTTTTAGAAAATAAATAATTTAATTTATTTATGACACAATGATGATGCAGTAATTATCTTATTAATGAAATATTGACATAATTGATGTTATAAATACCCAAATAAATGTAATTTCAGACTTTTTATGAACTACCAAATAGTGTCAAAATTGACATAAAATAGTTTTTTAAAAAATATTATATTATTAATTTTTATTTTATTTCTAAAAATATAAGGTTCGGCCAAATGACTTAGATAAGGTTATATATATTAATAATAAACAAATTGGGGTTGGTTTGGCTTGTTATAGTAAGTTTATTAACCTTATAGTGTAAGAAAACAAGAAGACACGGTAAAAGTTAAATTATCTAACTTAAAGTTAAATCTAAATGATAAGGTTAAAATAGAAACCTAAACTTGTGTAAATTCTATTGGATGAGCGGATTTCAACCCATACCCACCTTAGCTTCGAAATAAATCACTTTGGAGCTATTAAAAACCGAATATGAGTTTATAATAAAATAATATTTTTAGTTTTTCCAAAGGTGCCCCTCTCCTCCCTTATAAAAGGGAACCTCCTCCCTCTCTTCCTCACACCACTTTGAGCCTTCAAGATAGGCCAAACCCTACAAAATTCTCTTCTCCACTTCCCTAGTAACATCATAGAGGTCCTGGTCTTCTTCAAAGACCAATTTTAGTGCCCTAAGAGGAGGTCTCAAAGAGGCGCTTCAAAGAAGGGGTAATGTCCGTTACCGATTCTTTCAACTTTATTTCTTCTTCCACTTCTTCTTCTTTAGTTATTTCATTATGAAGTAATAACATAAGTATCACCCATATACTGATATTTTATTATAAGTATGAAACAACCCTATTTCACCATCTATCCATCCTACGGAAAACGAAATCACCGCGCGTGCGTACGTACGGAATATCGTCTCCACGCCGTGGTGTAATCTATTTTCCACCACCACCTTACTTGGATGGGTATAATGGTGTAAATAATAACTATATATGATTATTGTAAAGTGATATTGATTCTGAAATAGTATACATACACTCCAATACAATTCCACGATCATGGGAACGATATCATCACTCGTGCGTACGTACGGAATACCGTCTCCACGATGTGATGAGACTCGTTCTACATGATATTCATTGCATAATGATTATATAAATGAATTTAATGAATTAATATTATATATATTACACTAATACCATTCTGTAAATGAGGTATCTATAACCTAAAGATAAGAATAAGAATTTATTCGACAAAACACGCATAAGAACAAAAAGTAATAAACACCTGAATAGCAAGTAGCAATGAAATATTACTAATAAGAAGCTAATAATATGGTCATATATGATATCATAACAATAAGTATGATTCTGGAATAAGTCAATGACATTATTTAAATCATTATACAGGAGGTTCAGACACTTACGAAGCAAATCGAACCTAAGGTAAGGGAAAATCTCACAATCTCATTTTTATCCGAGATTGTTTATACTTCAGAATTTATTGGGGAATATTTATCATCCACATCCATGTTTCCTCAATATGTAATATTTATATCCTTCTAAAATATTTTATATCCAATTTTACCCTTCGGTGAGTTTTTAGTAAAAGATATGAAAGGAATCTTTTGTCGTTTTTCGTACGAGGTACTTTTTGATTTTTCCGAGAAAAGTACGATAAGAATGTTTTTTTAACTTATACGGCATGAATGGATTTTTAGAACATTATTTCCATGAAGATTCCTTTACAAGTTTTCAAGTTTATTTTTAATCAGCTTCTTTTATTTCAAAATTATATGACATGTTAAGAAAGGAAAATGTTTTTGAAGTAGAAAGGATATTTTCCTCAAGAATGGAATTCAAGTGTTTTATCAAAATTATTTTCCATCTAAGATAATATAGGGTTCTGTTTCTATCCCTATTATTACATTGATTTGATTATGTTGTGATGGAATTATTTTTATGAATTCCTTTATCTTATATGAATTGTTTTATGATGTCACGATGTTTAAGAATCCCATTTTTATTACACGGGTTATGAAATGATGTATGATTTATGATTTTTGTGACACACATAAGAATGGTTTCATTCTGAGATGGGTGGGACCTATATCTCCCTCCAATTAATTGGGTAAAGATTTATATCTCATGAGATAGACATGGCTGGAATGTCAGGTTAAACCGGTTCAGTGAAACAGGACTGAAACGAGGAGTGAACTCGGTTCAGAAATGGACTTTGTCCACTAAGATAGTCTTGGAAATGAATCTTGACTAATAAGAAATGATTATCTATGATTATGTGTGTATGAAACAAAGTTTCATGTTTTAAGTTATTATTATTGGGATTACATTTCACTACTATGATTTATCCCATGTTATGAAATTATGATTTCTTTTGCAGGTTAAGATTTCCAAAATGTTATGTTCTTATGAATATGATGTGATTGGTTTTTCTTTTGTTTACCCTTACTGAGCATTTGAGCTCACCCTTTTGTATGTTTTATTTCCCCAGGATAGGAAGAAGGTTATTAAGTAGGATATTACAAAAGGGACTCTAGATATGATGAAATAAATGGGAGGCAATGTAGATGCTTTATGAACCAGTTGTTTATGTTTCCCAGTTTCTAAAGACACTATACCTATACGGTCCTTTCATGGTTTTGTTATATGTTGTAATAATTGTACTTCAATTTTGAATTATTAACAATGTATGTAAAGTATGGGTCGTTATACTATGCGTATGTATATGTTTATGTGTATGTTTGTCTATGTAGTATGTGTATGTACGCATATATGTGTGTGTGTTCATGCACGTTTTTGTATATGTGTGTGTATTTACATGTGTGTATATGTGTATGTATATGTTTGTATGTATGTGTATGTGTATGTGTGTCTATATGTGCATATGTACATGTATATATGTGTACATGTATGTCTATGTGTATGTATGTGCGTACATTTATGTTTGTTTATTGATTTAATATTATTTATTCATTTTTAATATTTTTCTATTTTAAGTACTTTCTCTAATTTATTTATTTTTCATATTTATTCATTTTTAATATATATGTTTTTATATTTTTTAAAAATATTCAATTTTGATAGACTTAAACCTGAAGAATTTTTTATTAATTTTTGGATAACCCCTCTTCTTAATGAGTTGAGAGGGAACTCATAACATTACCCATAAGCCCGGATGCACAAGGCTTAGTGCATGACCTAAGGCCTGAGAGTAGTCTCATAGAACAACCCACCTTAGCTCTTGCTTCACTTTATGCTCATAAGCTCTCTACCTTACAGAATTGAACGACTGTCATTTCCCCATGTCATGAATTCACTTTTTTCTAAACATTTATGTAATTTATTTAATTTTATTTACTCATTTTTAATATTATTTCATTTAATATTTTTTTCATTTTATATATTTATTAATTTTAATATTTTTGGAAATTATTCATTTTTTAAAATTTATACATATTTATTTACTAAGTTTTAATATTTTCAATATGTTTGTACTTTATACGATTACTATTTTTTTATTTTTTTATTAAGTTTTAATATGTTTAATATGTTTGAAATTTATATAATTGATTCTTATAAATTCATTTTAAGTTTAATATTTTTTGTATAGTCAATATAATTAATTTTTAATAATTTTGTTATTTATATATTATATATTATATATTTATTCATTTTTATTCATTTTTATGTGTCTGTAATTGTAACATCATGCTTAAGGTATGCTCTCTTTTTATTGTTTAAAAGTTTGGACTTTGGGTTCAGAGGGCATCAAAGACGATTCAGGGTTTTTTTCTTAAGGAACTGGGGTAGGGTGTTGACCACAGGGGAAGTTCACACTATGAATCATATATTCATGATGTGAATTAACTATGGGAAAAAACTGTGGGTTTAGTTTAAAAGGTGAAAAACATTTAGTCCATGAATTATGTTCATGTCATGAATGGGTCGCTCAGGATTTTGAAATCGTGGCAACGCCTTTTTTGGCATACATGAAAACCTAAGGAATGACATCATGAATCAAGGATTCATGATGTGAATAATTTTTTCCAAGTGGGGTTTTATGCATGGAATGCTTGAATCCTCTATCTTTCGGTCGTGCACTCTCTCCCTTGAACCCTTGGGCAACTCCAGGCATTGTCGGGTGGTCTCAACTCTTCCAAACTCACCCTTTTGTCACTTCAATCTCCATCTCGGCGGGTTGCTTCTATTTTAGCATGTGTGATCATTTCCTTATCATTGTCTTTTCATCTATGGGAATTGTTAGTGGTATTGGGCTGCATTTATAGGATCTGTGATCATGCGATGATGCTTCTATAATCCTCTCTAGATCCATTGTGTGCTTCTATTTTGGAGGTCGGATCTTGTGGGTTGTGGTGCGACATATGATATTCTTGAAGTATGTGTTGATCTAACCTCTATGTTGACCTTTTTTATTATGAAATTTGATTCTAAAATGTGAGACTCGGTGTTTGTGACTCCGTTTTTTGTTCTTACGTCATTCCACCTTTCCGGTGTGAGGATCCCATCGTGGTTGGTGTTCGACCCGTGTTTGAGGTAGGTGGTTCTGTCTCTAGCCTATGACATTGAACCATAATTGCTCTTGGTTTTATAAATGAATTATAATTATCATGGCATTGGTTAATTTTTGTGCGTAAACGGGTTTTTGAGAAAAGATGGGTTTTCCATTCATTTTGGTAAAGGAAGGGTGTCTTTCATAGGATTGTGAAATGGATTTATGAAATGGGTTTTCAAATCATGTTTTGATGAAAAAGGGTTGTTTGGAATCGATTGTGAATCGATAATCCCTTTTGAACTGATTGATGTAAGCCGCACATGGGAGCCTTGGGTACCAAGGTGGAGGGTTTAATATTAGGCCTTGTACATTGTTTCTATCGGGGGGTTTACTCTGGGGTGTTCCTTTGTTCCCTTGACCATGTGTCCTAGATACTTTATCTTGACATTATAGGGGGTTCACTCATGGTTGTTCCTATGTTCCCTAAACCATGTGTTCTAGGTACTTGAATGCGAACTAGTAATTGTTGTTTATTATGGTATGAGTGACCTTGCTAACCTGGCCTTTATTATCTTAGGGGCGTTTACCATTGTGCTTTGTAGTGATGTTTTGGATTTGATATACATGATTTGATAAAATGTAAATGGTTTGCTGGATTTATGCTTTGAAACTTTTTTACCGAACTTTGTTTTAGAATTGTGGAAAATGGAGAACTGTTTACCATACTTTTGATATAAAACTACCTACCTGTTTATCATGCCTAATTTTCTATTAAAAATTGAGCATCTTGGGATTATTGTACAGAGACCTAATATTGAACACTTAGGGTGAGATCCTACTGAGTTTGTTTATCTTAGACCCAGCACACTCCTTCGGGGGTGTGTAGACCTTGTATTGTGTTTTGATGCAGGAAAGGACAAGGGGCCATAATGAGACTGTGGGGTTTCTGTCAGCTGGGTACGAGTAGCTTGTGGTGAGATGGTGGGATATTGCCCGTATATCACACACAGTAGTTGTTTCTGGTTTTAGTTGTCCTTTTTTGGTTGTTGGATATGTGCCTTGGGTTTTTATCTGGGTACTTTGGGTTTCTTTGAAACTTTTCCTTCCATTTTTTATGGTATATATGTCCTTATGGATATTCTTCCACTATTTATTTCTACTATGCATATATATCATGTATCTTGTTTCAGGTTGGGAAAAAATAATTCCCTCTAGTTATTATTTGATGCCCGGGTGCTAGTTTCCAGTCCATGGGGATCGGGAACACCCTTTATTATGGAGCTGGCAACACCTCATTGAAAGGGGAAATAGTAGGGGTTTCATTGTCCTACGTGTTCTCTATCGATAATTGATCCAGAGTTGTGAATTTTGTTGTCTGTTATTGCAGTTGAGACAAATGATGCTTCTTGTCTTGGTGATATTTGAAACATCTCTATTTTTTCCATGTAAAGATTTGGAATATATCTAATAAAATTTTTGGAGTCAGGTGCTGAGACGATGCGAGATTCTGAGGCTCAGTGAGCCTGTTACTGATATTATAAAAATATTAAATATATTGATTTCATGCATTCACATTTTTTTTGAAATAGTGAAGTAACTCCTGAATGTGAACTCATATGGAAAATTTGAGACTGCCATTGAGTCTGGAATGTGGTATTACCCTAGGCGTGACATAAACTTTGTCAGTGTTGATCGTTTTGATAAAGTGTTGTGGTGGGTAAAAATAATAATAATTAATTAATTAATTAATTAATTTTATTATTTTTTGACATAGTAACCTAATAAATTATATAAATATGTTGTTATGGACAATTCATAGAGTTAGATGCATATCCTTGATAATTGAGAGAAAGCATTGGAGGAAGACTTGGTGAACAACGATGACAAATCAAGGATCCTTCTTTCCAAAGAAATTCTAAGATCTCTCCAATAGCAACAACATAGATTTGTTCTTCATTAGTGATCGATCCAACCCAAGGTAGGGCATTGTTTTCAGTTTTTTATTTCCTTATTGTTTATCTTGTGATAAAAGTGAATGAATTATTCCAATAGTTTGATTCGTGGCTCGATCGTGCTTGTGGGTTCGGGTTTATTTCTTCCTGGGATTTTGGAATTTATTTTTTTATCTTTATTGGTCAACATTAATAATTCTAACAAAAATTAATTGATGCCAACCTCAACACGGCTGAGGTTGGATCCTTATTTGTGATTTTTTCATTTCTCCCTCGTTTCTTTAGATGTTCATCGCTGTCAATTTCTTTGGATGAAGGTTCGACGAAGACTCGGGATTCAGCCATTGCACTACTATTCTTTAGTGAAACAGAGCGATACCGTATTCATGGTTCACAATTAAGGCTATGATTGAGTTGCGACGATACAGGATGATCAAAAGTGGATCGAATCAGATCGGTGATTCTGGTTCTTCCCGGATTGATGTGTGCGGTGACGACACAATGTGGCGGCATTCAATTTTTGAGTGGATCAAAGGCTAGATTCTGGAGAGCGGTGATGGAAGGCCGATCAACCCTAGATCCACAATACCTAAGCATGATTTTTAGTGGTGGTGTTAAAATTGAAAGTTGTAGAGATAACCCATGATATTCTATAAAATCTTGCATTACACGACGTGTACCCCAAAGAACAATGTGATGTACTAGACCCGAATGCCACTTTAAGGGGTGCCCTGAGCCTAATGGGTCACATGGTCTCAAGCACATCTCCCCAAATTCTAGAGGCTTTCGACTAGCAGTGAGGGCCTAGGGTGTGTCCATGGGGAGACTATGCCCTCATTACCAGAGTGTAGCACTATGGATAAATATAAAGAGAGGTAAATAGTTGAAGTAATATAAGTAAACAGAAGGCACAATAGAAATAGAAAAGGATATAAATAACTAAAATAAATGGAATAACATACAACAATTGATGATGATATGTCATGTATCTAGTAAGCTGGAAAACATGGACACAAAGTAGCACACATACATGAAAAACCCAATGTAGCAAAAAGGAAATACATAAACTATCCCAAGTATCCCGAGCTCCATCTCAGTCATATTCTACCAGCTCTATACTAACACAACAAGAAATCACTTGTTCGAAGCTGTATGCTTCCCTTTATCAACACCTGCAATAATGTAATTTGCACCAGGTACCAAGCGACGCCTAGAGAGGGTGTGAGATAAATCTCAATGGGCCACCACCAATGGTGTCTATAACATTTCTCCCATGTAATGGAAATGTAATAGTGTGAAGGCATGCATATATAAAGTAAAGCAGTACAATGTAAATAAATACCCAAGTACCTTCTTCAGGACTCGGTTGATGTCTGAACATGTAACTAGTTCATTATTTGATTGTTACGAGTTCATAAATGAGTCACACGTTAACAATAGTGAAGGTTCCAAGGTGTAACAAGGAAAACTGTAATGATATTTAATAATTAAGTTTCAAGGTAATAACCAAGGAAACATAGAACTAAACATTCTTTAACTCAGTAATGACTCTAGCTTAGATAAGGGTAAGAGTGTAATCCAAGGAGCATAGTCCAATGCATTCCACAATAAGACACCTACCGAGTCTAAGGAGTTCATCCGAGTTAAAACAGGGCTAAGAAATGACCGGGCCTGATGGGCTTTAACCATGGCACCTACTTGTTATTGCTATATCCAAGAAGTGTATCCAAGAAATGCTGTAATAATATTGAAGGGATCCTATAGTTTCATATAGGACATCCAAGAACAGATAAGGATTGGGTTCGAGGTGGGTCTCAACAAAAGAAAGACACATCTTTGAATCAGAATGGGGTTCCCGAGTGTTCAAGGCATTCCCTAAGGAATCCAAGGTGAGCTCAAGTCAGACCACTCCTATTTGATAATGAAGTTATATAATATTCTATTTGGATTAAGTATTTACTTTAATTTGTGTGACAAGGCCAAGTAGCATGAAATCCTTTAATCAAGTCATAATTAATCGATAAATTCATTTGGTTCAAGCCTTTCCTTTCATTGGTGTGACAAGACCAAGTAGCATACAACCATTCATATAATCCATTTAATTAATTTTCACAAATCAAGGTTCACTCTGATACCTTCCATTATCATAGTAAGGGGTGGTACAAGCATGGAACCTATTATTCAATTACATTTTAAAATGCCAATTCATATACTTAGTATACTTGCCAATTTTTATTTCACATTTAATTATCAAATTGAAGCACTTGCCTTATGTGGGTCAAGTGGTGATAATAAATGTTACTTCCCATTATGAAATTCACAATTTAAATCAAGCCATTTAATATAGAAAAACTTACCCTTAGAAAGGTCAATACAAGGTACACCAGAACAGTGGCTCAAACATTTCAAAACACTAAAACGACAATTATATAAAAACATCCTACATTGGATGGACGAATTTGTGGGCGTAAGCACTAAAAACTAATAAAATATTTGTAAAGATCGTAACCATACAGTTCTAATGATTATAAGAATGGCATATAAATTCAATAAATGACACCCAATGAAATTGGCTGGCCCCACATGTAATTTCCAAAATCAAGGAACTTGAGGGATGAGTTATAGACCACCCACCTTAGGCTTGTATGACTCTCCTCATCTAGTATTAGCCTCTAATTCATCTTGTAATAGAGTATATCTGAGAAAAATATAAAAATTCTCACACCTCGATAACTAGGTCGAGAGTAAGAGAGACTAAGAACAACTAAAAATGACTCTATTACCTACCATTGTTCATCCAACATGATGAACAGAAGCTCGAATGGATACCGGATGAAGGATATCTCTTGATCCCTAGGTTAGGCCTTCAAAAAGCTCCAAAATAAGATAAGTGGATGTTAATATCACTGGGTATGAAATTAGGGAAGAAGGAGGGGATTAATTAGATCATTAAGGTTAAAAATGTAAAATTACCCAAAATTTAGTTGGCGCATGGTTTGGTCGCACAATTTTACAAACCATGCGCAAACCATGCATGGGTACCTAAAGAAAATGGGGCACTCACGTGGTTAGGCTGCATATTTAGGGAAACTGTGTGCCAACTATGCAGTAAGGCCTTGTCTGAAAAATCATGCCACCTGCATGGTTTTCTCTAACCATGCAGCCTCCCTGCATGATTTACTACAAACCGTGCGCCAAGCCTAATTCTCCCAAAAAGATGGGCTCTGGGCTCCAAACAAGCCCCGGACACCCTTGAGACATTTTCTAACTCATTAGGCATCCATATTAGGTTTGAAAAAAAATAATTAGACCAAAATTTAAAGGATTCACACCTTAGTGAAAAACCAAGTTCTTACAGTCTTCACCCCTTAAAAGAACTCGTCCCCGAGTTCACCTTCCAAGGGTGGTGAAACACTGTCTGAGAACAACTCTGGCCACTGGGCACGTATGTCGGCCTCCTTCTCCCATGTCTCATCCTATACATGGTCGTGCTGCCATGACACCCATACCAAAGGGACATACCAGCCTCGAAGAGCCTTCGTGCTCTAGTCAAAGATACGTACTAGATACTCCTCAAAGATAGCATCGACATCTAACTCAACTTCCTATGGATCAAAGGTATGAGACGAGTCAACATGATATTAGAAAAGCTGTGAAATATGGAATATGTCATGCATGGAACAATACCTATGAGGTAGTAGCAACTGATAGGCCACTGGCCCAACTCTCTCTAGAATCTCAAACGACCCTATGTAATGAGGCAAAAACTTCCCTTACTTCCATAACTATCTATACCGTAGTCTGGGTGATATCTTAAGGAAAATACAATCCCCAACCTAAAACTCCATAGGTCATCAATGGTGATCGACATGAGATTTCTATCTAGACTGAGAAGTATTCATATACTTCCTGATTAGTTAAACATGCTCTAAAGTCTCCTACATGAGATGAGGATCTAATAGGGCTACCTCACCTGCCTCTATCCAACATAGGGGTGAACGATATGACCTACCATATAAGGCCTCAAAAGGATCTATTTGAATTTTCTCCTGAAAGATATTATTATAGGAGAACTTGACGAGAGGTATATGCTTCTCCCAAGAACTTCCAAAATCAAGGACACATGCTCGGAGCATGTCCTCTAAAACCTGTATTGTCTGTTCTGATTGTCCATCACTCTGAGGGTGAAAGGCTATTCTTAGAAGCACATGTATACCCATAGCTTTCTGAAAGCCCTACCTGAAACATGACATGAAATGAGCATCTCTATCCGAAATGATAGTACGAGGGACACCATGTGGTCATATAATCTCAGGAACATATAGTCTTCCCATCTAATCAACTGAGAAAGTATCCCGAATAGAAATAAAGTGGGATACTTTCATTAGTTGGTCAACAACTACCCATAAAACTTCACTACCCCTCGGTAACCTAGGTAACTTGACTATAAAGTCCATGAAAACATATTCCCATTTCCATTATGGGGCTGGAAGTGGCTGTAACAATCCTTCAGGTCTCTAGTGCTCCTCCTTCACCTACTGACAGGTGGAACACCAAGTGATAAAGCTTGTTATCTGATGTTCCATCCTAGGCCACCAATACTGGCATCACATATCTCAATACATCTTGGAGACTTCTGTATGAAATACACACTGAGAATCATATGAATCTTTCATAAACTCCTCTCTCATATCTATAGGAACCTAGACATGCCTATGAATACATAGGATGTCATCTTTATCCACAGACCAATCAAAAGGCAGGTTATCTCCTGATAGACTCTCACGGAGAACCAATCCCTTGGGATCTCAAAAATTATCCGCCCTTCACCTTCTCGAGGAGGGAAGAGGTTACTGTCAAGGATGAGAAGTAAGACTACTTGTGACTATCATGAAACTCCAGATGCATCATAGAGAAGTGGTCCATTAATTTCCATTCATCGATGGCTTCTTGTACGACCTATGCTTGAGTTTTCTGACTTAGCGCATCAGTGACTACATTTCCCTTACCAGGTGTATAGGCAACCTAAAAATTGAAGGATTGTATATATTCAAACCATATTTTCTATTTGAGGTTCAGTTCATGCTGTGTAAAGATATATTTGAGGCTCTTGTGGTCTGTGTACACCAAAAAGCGCTCACCAAAAAGATTGTGTCTCTAACAATGTAAGGCATGGACAACTGCTGCTATCTCAAGGTTGTGTGTTGGGTAATTTCTCTCATGAGGCCTCAAATGTCAAGATTCATATGCAACGAATATATCCTCATACATTAAAACTACTCCTAAGTCTATTCCTAATGCATCAAAGAAGAAGATATAACCTTTTTATGGATTTAGTAGAGTTATAATAGGTGTCAAGACAAGCCTCCATTTCAACTCCTGAAAGGATTTATCGCATGCTTATGACCAAAGTAACTTAACAACTTTCTTTGTAAGGCCCATAAGAGGTGAAGAAATGTGGGAAAAGTCTTGTATGAAACACCTTTAATATCCAACTATACCTAATAAATTCCATATACCAAACACATTCTTTGGATTCTCCTAGGAAACCATAGCACTAACCTTATCTGGGTCGACAAATACTCTTGATTCCAATATGATACGACCCAAGAACTAAAATTTTTCAATCCAGAAGTGAAACCACTACAAAAAAGGTGATATTTAATAACATAAAATTAGAAGGGGTTATTCTAAACCCCCTCTAAATAAAAATTATAAGGGGTTAATAATAACTCCTTCTAATTAGATGTGGTTTTGATGCAAAAATCAATCAAAAAACATTAAATCTAAACCCTATTTTATTTAGACCTGAACTCTCTCCCCTTTTACCTACTATTTCCCTACCCCCACACCCGCGATAACCCCTCATCCCTCTACTCCCCTCTTCCCTTTATCACCCTACCCACTCGCCGCGATAACCCCTCCACCGCGATAACCCCTTACCCCTCCGCTGCGATAACTCTTCCCTCCACCGTGATAACTCTTCCCTCCACCATGATAACCCCTCACCCCTTCACTGCGATAACCCCTCACCCCTTCGATACCCTCTTCCCTATATCTCCCCACCCCCAACCATTATAATTCCACCCCTGATAAACCCTATTCCCTATATCTCCCCACCCCACCCCTGATAACCCTATTTACCCTATACTATCACCCCCTCCCAGCGCTCCCCTCTCCTGGATCAGTTGGTATCGCCCCTCTCCCTACCTCATTTGACGGCTTCCCCTACCTCCCAGTGCTCCCCTCCTTTCCTCTCCCCTCCCAATGCAACAACGCACCCCCCTCATGTGCGTGATGGTACCCCTCCCCCTACTTTGGATCTCAAGGATACTAATTCTAGACCTAATCTACAGTCAACATCAATGAGGTAACTAGACATATCTATTTTGATATTGGTTTCTTTAGACTGATTTAGAAAAATAATCCTAAATTTTGTTTCCTATAATTTCATCATTTATTTTATTCTCTTAATTGCAATCTTTGGAACCACTACGTATTTTTGAAACCACTGCTTATTTATAAAAATATTCCTATTCACTCTGATACCCATTCATAATCACCATAAATTTTATTTATATATGAATTATCTGGTATTTGTCTTCTATTATTATTAACTGCCTATAAGACATATTATTTATAATAAGTGTCACTTCTTTAATCAGTTTTATTTTGAAATGCAAGTGCATTGTTTTTTTAGAAACCGAGTAAACATTGTTTATTTTTCCAACAGTTTTTCATAAATGATAAGTCTATGAGTAGTTTTCAATAATCAATTCCAAACTATTATAAAGTATGGGTTTTTTTATTGAACACGCTTCTCATGTTTTTTCTAGAACTATTAAAAGGAAAAAATATTTTTTGTTGATATTTTTAATGAAAAAATTAAACTTAAAAAAAGTAGTTTTTAATTTTATTAAATATAAAAGCGATTTACATTTTATATTTTTTAATGAAAGTGTTTTAGGAAGAAAATTTATTTAGATGTTTTATAATGTATAAAATTTATTTAGATATTTATTATTTTTTCCTATGTATATTTGAACATATTTAATTAATATATTCTATTTCAATTAATGCATTAGAAATGGATAAATCATGGATTTCCTGGTCAAGAAAAATTGATGAGTATAAGGAAGGATTAAATAAATTTCTCAATTTTGCATTTGAGCATCAATCTATCGAGGGAAGAATAATATGTCCTTGTTGTAATTGAAAATTTAAGAAATGGTTGACCAGAGTTGAAGCATATTCCCATTTGAGTCAAAAAAAATCCGATTGAATACACCAAGTGGGTATGACATGGAGAATTTAATGAAGTTGAATTACCATCTAGTAGAGCACAAGAGAATGAGACTTATCCCCATAATATTGATCCTCTAGATCCTGTAGTGGAAATGTTCAATGATGCATTTGTTCTTGATAATATGCTTGGTGAAAATGAATCAAAATCATCTCTTGGTGTAAACATGGTTGAAACTTCTACGTAATTTTCTGAGTTATTGAATAATGGGAATCAAGAATTATATGAAGGTTGTAAAAAGTACTCCAAACTATCTTTTATAATAAAATTGTACCACATTAAGTGTTTATGTGGAATGACTGATAAGGCAATGATAATGATTTTTTATTTTCTAAGAGATGCTTTTTAATATGCCAAAATCCCCGACTCTTTTTATGAGGCTAAGAAAATCATCAATAAACTTGGGATTAATTATATTAAGATACATGCTTGTATGAATGACTGCATGTTGTATTGGGGGGATGATGAGGATAAATAAATATGTAATAAATGTAAAAATCTAGGTGGAAGGAAAAAGTTATTGAAAAAAAGAAACAACCAGCAAAAGTTTTTCATTATTTCCCACTTAAAAAAAGGTTACAACAATTTTTTATGTCTAGTAAAACTACCAAGCATATGCGTTGGCATGAAAGTAAAAAATCTAATGATGAATTGGTGAGGCATCCTAGAGATTCTGAAGCATGGAAGAAATTTAATGTCACACATCCTCAATTTTCTTTAGATTCTAAAAATGTTCTCTTGGGTCTTGCAACTGATGGTTTTAATCCTTTTGGTAGCATGAGTTCAAGTTATAGTATTTGGACTATAATATTGATACCATATAATCTACCCCCATGGATGTGCATGAAAAAAAATCTATGATTCTTTAAATGATCCTTCCTAGTAAAAAAATGACACTAAATGACATATATATCTATTTGAGACCTCTTTTGAAGGAGTTGAAAGAGTTGTGGGTGGATGTAGTTGACACCTATGATGTCTCTATGTCTGAAAAGTTTAAAATGCGATCAGTATTACTGTGGATAATTAGTGACTTTCCCAAAATCAGTACCTTATCTGGATGGAATACTTATATTGTATTAACTTGTCTGACTTGTGACATTGACACAACTCCATTGTGTTTTCCTCGTAGTAGAAAGTGGTGTTGGGGGGCGCATTGTCAATTTCTTGGTGATAGTCATAAATTTCGATTAATGAGATTATGTTTTGATGAAAATAAGTATTTTCAAAAACCTCTAAGTGTGTTATCTGGAATGGATATTTTCAAACAAGTAGAAAATATAAATGTCTCATTTGAAAAGAAAATAACATAGGATGGTAATAGAAAATGATCTTAGGGGAATAATAATGAGGATGGCTCCGAACAATGGAAAAAATGTCTATATTTTTTGAATTGCCGTATTGGGAGACTAACATGTTACATCACAATCTTGATGTCATGCATATCGAGAAAAGTGTATGTGATAATGTCCTTTATACTTTGTTGAATGAAATTTTAAGGACAAAAGATCATCTTAAGGCCCGAAAATATCTCCAAACAATGGGCATAAGAAGGGATTTGTGGCCTAATGATAAGGGGAAATATCAACCATGTTTTTTTACAATGAAAAATTGAATGAAATATTCCTTTTTGAAATGTCTAGTGAATATAAAGTTTCTAGATGGTTATTCGAGCGACCTTTATAGATGTATCAATATGAAAGATCATAAAATATCTGGTTTGAAAATTCATGATTGTCATGTTATTATAGAGCAATTACTTCTTATTGCAATACATAATGTGTTGTCGAACAATGTGTCTACAATATTCAAAGAGTTATGTGCATTTTTTTGACAAATATGTGAAAAGGTTATCAATCCCATTGATCTTGATAATTTCCAACATCGAATTGTTCTCACACTTTTTCATTTGGAGATTTTATTTCCCCCATGATTTTTTACTATCATGATTCACTTGTGCATGCATCTAGTTGATGAAATATGATTGGGTGGGCCAGTACAATATCGATAGATGTATCCCGTTGAAAGTTAATTTAAAATTTTATACATATATTATTTCAAATCATAATAGTTTATTTTTTCTTCTTATTATTTATGTATTATATATATATATATATATTGGGAATTTAAAGTCTTATGTCTGTAATAATTCTCAACTTGAAGGTTCTATTGTTGAGAGGTATATATCAGAAGAATGTTTGACATTTTGTTCAAGATATTTAGAAGGGATTGAGACCAAATTAAATAGGAAAATTCATGTTAATGATGAGGTAATGTATGTTTACAATGATTAAGTGTATACTATCTTTTCAAAGATCGAAAGACCAGTTGGGAGTTGTACTTTTTTTTTAAATTCCATTGAGATGAAATAGGTGCACCAACATGTGTTATTAAATTGCGAATAGGTGGATCCATTCATAGGGTATGTGTCAATTTATGTTTTAGTATTTATTAATTTAAGTATTATGAATTATTATGTTAATAATAATTACTTGTAGGGAATACACATTACATGTGAAGATAAAAATGAGGATTTAGACACGCTCCTCTTCTATAGTGCAAAATATTGTAAGTAAAGACTTTGCCGATTGGTTTTCTAGATAGGTAAGTTAAAGGAATGAAAACTAATTCAATATGGATTGATAATTATTTTATTAAATATTATCATTTTTTAGGTATTTTTGGAAGATGTGGTTGGTACTCTATCAGATGATTTGAAACATCTAGCACAAGGACCTCTTTAGAATTCTAAAAGGTTTTATGCATTCAATATTAATGGATTCAATTTTTGTACAATGGATTGTGAAAAAGGATTAAAAACACAAATTTTGGAGTGTTCATGACATCTATAACAGAATGTGTTTCAAGTCTCCATGATGAAAATGGAATTGATGTTGATCTTTTATATTATGGGAAGTTGAAAGATATTATTGAGCTCAATTACTATAGAAAATCTATGACTCTTTTTAAATGTACATGGGATGATACAATAACTGATAGAGATTTTAGAAAGGATGATTGGGGTTTAGTGTTTTCAATTTTAGTAAATTGATTTACAATGGAGAATGTGAAGAGCATGAACCTTTCATTTATGCATATCAGGCTCAAATGGTTTATTATGTTGAGGCGTCTCATGAATGGAGTGTTGTGGTGCATCTTAAGCCTAAATATTTTTATGAAATGGGTGAATATGATGAGTATAGATGTGAACATTCAACTTTTTAAGAATAAGAGTTGAGTAAGTATTTCGAAAATGAAAGTGAAAATATTCAACTGGCAAGATAAGAGGAATACAATGATGTTTTATTTGCGAATTTGGAGAAAGATGAAAACAATTTTGAATAAATACTTACATTTTTTTCTGAATTTTTGGAATAGTTTTGACTAACTAGAGAAAACATATTTATTTTGTGTTCATTTTTGCTAGAATTACATTTATGTTGTGAGTTTTAATTGTTTTTTTCATGTCATGGGAAACCACTGTGTTTTCTTTTTTCCTTAAAATAGTTAGAAGAGAAGATGTTATTTTTTTAACAAAACATTTGTTTTGAAATTAATTCTTATACATGTTTTGTTTTTTTCTATATATCAAGGAACAATATATGCATTTGAACTCTAATTAATGTTTTATTTTTTTGTGTTTTCCAATGTTTTTCACTATGTTACACATGAAAAAACAATTAATGTGTCTTCAGAATTGTATATTTAACTCAAATTTATGATAACTTCATGACACTTGATAAGAAGTATATAAGTATTGTTAGTGAAATTTACATGTCCCCTTGTCTTCTCACATTGTTAAGGGAACCAACCAGAATTTTGGAGTTAGGCTCCACTATATACATACTGATGTTATAGACTGCACATTATAATTGTTTCTTCAAAACTTTTTATGATTCTAATAACTATATAGATATGCCTAATTAAAAATGACCTAGAGTTCAGAATATAAATGAACAATATACAACACAATCAGTGATCAATGTGAATGTTAATCCTTCCTCGACTGAAGATGTTCCATCAAGCTCAACACGAGTGCATATCACCCAAGATGTTTTCTCCCAACAAACACATTCATATTATGGTTAATCAACACAATTCAAATTATCATAGTCCAGTGTAGATAAAAATCCTTGATTATCTAGTCCTGAAAGTGGTTTTGGTGTTGAATCTGAGATGGGTGTGAATGTTGCTCTGACATCAATTGGTGTAAGGAGGAAAAACAATGAACTGGTTGGATGTGCAATGTTATAGGTATATCCAATTTTATTCATGCATTATTTATTTTAATTAATCCATTTTTAAATTTATTTAATTATTTTATTAGATTTTGAGGGTGTGAAAAAAGTGAAAAGTTGAGAATGGAACAAATTTGGTCATTGGAGAATGAAAAGTTATAGTGAATTTCAATGATTAGGGGCTTTCAATTGGGGAAGGAGGTTTATTTTTACATGAAATAGGAAATATATCTAGGATTAAATTTCCTATAGATTATGAATCTTGGTGAAGTATACCAAATTCTCTAAAAGAAGACGTGTTATATAGATTGATTATGGTAATTATTTTTTATTGATTTAATGACTTTTTAAGTTTTATTTTAGAATTGAACAACTGATGTTTTTATTTTGTTGGTAAATCCCTACTTTCATTTTCCACATGATAAGTTGGAAAAGTGGTTTGCTAAGATTGCAATAGGAAAAATATAGAGAGATTATAGAGGGATTTTTTTTCAAAAACATTATGATTTTAGCTAAAATAAAGAACAAAATGTTGAGTAGAACTATCCAAATGGTATAACAAAGGAGCAATGAAAAATTTATATTCTCATCCATGATAAGAAAAAACACAAGGTACTTTCATATTTTTTTATTGCCATCATATTTCAACATTTAATTTTTTATATTCATTAAATGTTACTAAAATTTTCATCTTTATACATGTAGGACATGTGTAAGAAAAATTCACTAAATCATAGTAGTCAAACCATTCCACATACATCTGGAACTAAAACATTTTCCCTCAAGAAATATGTGATGGTATTATATCAATTACATTTTTAGAAATTAGTTTCATATTATTTATTTTTATAATATTTTTTATTATAGGAGAATAACTCTAGACATATGATTGGTAGATCCAATCTATGGGATGTGGTCCATCAAAAAAGTGATGGATCATACGTAAATGATGATGCAAAAACAATTAGAGTAAGAATTAATATTAAATTTTTGTTACTTTTTGACGTAACCAAACTAATGTCATATTCATGTAGGAAATTTTGAGTGTGGTTTTAATTCAAGAGGAACCATTACATCATTCAATGATTTCTCCAGATGGTGCTTTCAAAAAAGTATTTGATAAAGAGCATCCGGGTCGCGTACGTTCTCTTGGGTTGGGAGCATGTTCGAAAAGTATATTCATCTCATCCTCTCAATGATTTAGAGGAATTAATGATACTATATCTGATTTCTTCCCTACATCTCAAAAAGAGGTTACTAATTTGAAATCAAAGTTGAGTCAAGCCAAATTAAAATTATAAAGGAATGAATATGAGGTTTCCCAAACAAAATCACAAATTCTTACAATAATTTATGTTCTTAAAGGAATAGGGGAAATATTCCTTCAATGAATGAAAACATAACCAATGATTCTAGAAAGGTATTTTTTCATTAGCATATTTTTAGTGTGTTTAACTTTCTAGCATAAACATAGTTCTGTTAGGAATGTTTGGACACAAAAAATGCTGCCATCAAATGTTAGAAGGGACCCTGAAACTTATAGCATATTCGGGATATATACAAGTGTTCATGTTCATTTTCCAAAAATCATAATGCCTTGGGTTTTTTAGATTGTCAATTCCACTATCAAAGTATGTACAACTAGGGTGGCATTGTTTGGATCCAGGGTGAACAATATTTATGTTCTCCAAAACAGAACACCAAAGAGCCATGTGTTCACCATTTTTGTGAACATCACAACTATCACTGATGCCACAATAGTTCACCTGTATGAGATGTATACCAATACCATACGTGAACTTGTTGTTGGGTAGTTCAACAAACCCAAAACCATACATTGAAGCCTTCTTGTTTTGATTGTAGGTATCCAATTGATTGTTTATGGTGTTTTTGTTGCTTATGAACAAAAGTGTATTGTTTTAATGTTTGAGAATGTTTAGATCTCAAAGCATTAAAAAATTCAAGTATGCAGTAGTTATCCATTTATATGGTTTATTATTTTTATTGTTAACTACAAACATGCCTTTTTAATATATGTTTGATGACTTTTATTATTTGTACATGTTAAAACATTATTTTTTTAAATCTTATTTAGGATTACATTAATGAAGAAGAAGGGAGAAAACTATAGATCAACCTTCACTACATCATAGAAGATCATCTAGAGGAAGTGATGTTAATTAGAAAGTTGCACATGTCCATGATTCTATTGATGTATTTGATCCACTAGTGTTATAATTTGAGGTTTCTCTTTAATTTTTGTTCCTTTGGTTAGTATCCAGAGTCCATTACCATCCTCCTACCACCCCTCAGGGGTATCACTATGGAAATCATGATCACTCATCACCTTTGGCTCTGAGTATCCTCACTAATTCCTTCTACTTATTTACTTATAAATATTTTTATCTAAATCACTATAAAGGAATGAAATCTTTATATCCATTTATTCTAAACACAATTAATCGATAGTAACCAAGATTAAGACTATCTAGATGGTAGCGTGTTTTACTATTGGTGAAAATACCTCAGAGAAGTATACTCCCTCTTTTTTCTGAAATCCTTTCACCACTAAACAAACTTTATACATTTTTCTTTCATCCACTTCTTCTTTCAATCAGAAAATCCATTTATTCCCCAACACTTTCTTTCATAAAGGTAAATCTCTTAACTCCCAAGTTTTTTTTGGAATACAATGAATCCATTTCCTCTTCCATAGATAACTTACACTTATTAAAATATCTAAGTTTTGACACCTATTTTGAGCTTTAAGGTTCTCCTCTATTAGTTAAAATTAGACAGTGAAAGTCATGACCATATCTTTATACCAACCATCTGACTTTAGAAGTCCCTCACAACTCAATATACGATTCTTCACTCTCTGATACTGCATCTTTCAGTGATATAAATTTCAGTGTCTAAACTTTTGGAGCTCTTCCACATGCCTCTATAGCTATATATAATTCATTTATATATTTCACTAGCCTAAATTCTAGAAAATTTACATTACTATCTAAATTCACCAGAACTAGAGAATTTTTGGTTCCCCTATTCAGATCAACTAGAGTATGACATGTTGATTCTTTGAACTCAAATTCACCCTCTACCAAGTTCCAATCTTTATACATGAACCTCTCATTAAAGATAACATTTTGAGATTTGATTATATTTCAATGATTATAATATCAAAGCCAATACCAACAGTTCTCATCACCATAAAGAAACAAATTTTGGACTTAGCCTCAAGCTTATCCATATCCTTAGAATTAATGAAAATATATACTAGACTTCCAAAAACTTTTAGATGATGAATTTCTATTGGGTTTTCAGGGAAAAACTACTATGAAATCTCCTTTCCTACTGGTGTCAATGGACTTATATTGACTAAGTAAACAATGCATTTTAATGATTTTTTCTAAATTTATTTAAACCATAGTTTCTCTAAAATATCTCCATTAAATATTTTGTTCTTCTATTCAACCACACAATTTTGTTCTGGTGTACCTAGAATATTTTTCTCATTCTTGATTCCCTTCTTCTGATAGTACTACATGAAGTCCCTTCTAGTGTATTCACCAATATTATCCAACTTAATCCATTTGATCTTTCTTCTAATATCCCTCTCAACCATGGATTTCCATTGACTAAAAATGCTAATTACCTCTGATTTTTTCTTTTAAAAGATACCCACAAATATCCCATTTCATCATAAATGAATGTAACAAAATATAAGTAACCTACATTAGATTGAATTGGGGATATCCCCCAAACATTAGTGTGAAAAATTTCAAGCTTCCAACTGTGAGGCTTACCTCCATTCAAATTAAATGAAACCTTTCTTTGTTTCATGAGTATAAAACTCTCACATGTTATAATATTGGTATGATAAATTTCCAGTACACCATTTTCATTAAGAAACTTTATGTTATTCTCAATGAGATGACCAATCCAAATGCAACATTATTTCAGACTTCTAGTAGTTATAGTTATGACCATCAAACATCCATATGAACTTTTGGTTTGATATAAGTCCATATCCTTAATTCCTCTTGACATAACCACTAATTCTCAAGTAATTTTCCATACACCATTAAAAAATATTATCTTATATCCTTATTAATCTAGTTATGCCACTAAAATAATTTTTTTAAAACCTAGGTTGTGTCTTACTTATTTCAAATTTAGGAAGTTTCCATTTTGTATTTGGATATTCACATCACCATTTCTGAAAAAATAAAGAGCCTTATAATCTAATAAATAAAACTTGTTGAATATTTTGGATAAATTATTTTCCACATACCCTTGATTTTATGTGTAATGGAATGAAAAACCATAATCAACAACCCAAAATTCTATTAGAAAATAGAAACTCAATAGCAATATGCTGCTATCTTCTATTGAATTCAAGGATATGGAACTTACAAAAACTGATCTCACAGAACTCTCTATTTAAACTTTTCAATATTTATTGAGATTCCCCCTCTTACCATATTATCAAAAAGTAGGTATAGGTCTAGAATATTTACCTCCATTTTCATCTTTGGAACTTTTCTTTATTTCAAATCCAATTTCAGTTGGGTTACCTCATCTACCTTCTACATTCAATATATTTTTGGTAGGTTCCTAGACCTACCTCCACCTGATCTCTTCATTAAAGATTAAATACTTGATTTATTCAAAGTCTTAGTTTGACTTTATGGTATAATTATTGACAATAGAAACCATATCTTCCCAACTCTCTGGTAGTGACGACAAATAATCAATGCCCAAAACATCATCAGTGAAAATGACTTTCACTAACTCAAGATGACTTTAGATCATGTAAAAATCATTAAAATGGTCTCAAAAAGGTCTTACTTATGATAATATCATGACAAAAAACCTTTGTATCATAAAAATTTTATTTAAAGATATAATTTTTTCATACATTTCTGTTAGGACAACAATCTGCTCCACTGTTTCTTTCTTTTCCCAGTTATTGAAAGCTATATTCCTTTCTAATGACATCCTAATCAATCTAAGCAGCTTATAATATAGTTACCCCCCTTCATCTTTCTCCATATTCTCTAGCTTTATTCTGTTCAATATAACATCAATATCCTTTTGGATAAGATAATATTCCTTCTACATTCTATATAAGATATAGTCCTTTCCATAAAACCCACCAATCCTGATCTTTCTATGTTTAGACACCATTACACTGATACATTAACTTCAAAAAAATCAAATAATTTCAAGGTAAAAATTTAAATTAAGATACTTGAGCATGATTAGTGTGTTCGAACTAATATTTGATATCATTTTTTGGGAGAATATAGGTGAAAATAATTAGTTCAGAAAAAATAAACCATCAAGAAAAGGATAATGAATCCACTAGAAGTTCATCTTTACTAGAATTCATGTGTAGTGGCATGTCACACCTCCTTGAATTAAATTCTATAAGACTTAAAAATCCTAAATTCACCCTAAATCACAATGCAAAAAATCTTCTTAAAAGTATTCACAAACACATACAAAAAAATAACGGTAAGCAGTAAAATAAATAACTCTTTGATTTTCATGGTTTATATTTTCATCCTATGTGAATAGGTGAACACTACAATAGTTTTATTTCTTTTTAAGTATACAGATTACACTGAGTTAATTTTCATCCATGAGGATCAATTTTTGGAAAATGATCTTGTTACAAGTGATGCTTTTATACAATACATGTTAGTAGGTGGTCCCCCCTCATATATAGAGGATTCCAACTAGTCAAATGGTTACACAAAACTTCTACATTTTTGGGATTCCATCCATTAAAAATAGTCACCACTGATCTCTATTAGAAATAATCAAAATAACTATATACTTTTGGTAAACACAACATATCACTATATCATGAATACCCTCCTCAATGAGTGATACAAATTCCATTGAACTTATAATTCCATTGAAAATTCCTACCGATCAATATGTTTTATGCTAAATTATCACTACCTAAGACATATTCTTATGAACTGAATTTCGTTATTTTGATTAAATCACTTGCATAATGAACTTTCCCCCTTCTTAGAGAACAAAACCTTATCACACCAAGGAGACAACCCCAAGTGATTAAATCACATCACCTTAAGATATTGGGTCCATATAAAGTATGAATGTACAATGGTTAAGGGATGAAGTATACACTTGGCATAATATAGAC
Source organism: Viscum album (assembly GCA_963277665.1). Lineage (NCBI taxonomy): Eukaryota > Viridiplantae > Streptophyta > Magnoliopsida > Santalales > Viscaceae > Viscum > Viscum album. The sequence goes on from OY728126.1 coordinate 2,084,244,813, forward strand.
ATGATTATGGACTTTAAAGTGAAAATTAATTTCTAAGATAAAATGTTTAAGGCTGACCTCATTTGATGTCAAATTTAGTGTTCCTACATGACACTAAATGTTATAAAAGACATGTTATTGCTTTAATGTGATCCCTTGTAGCAGGCTAGTTTTAATTCTAGTTTGATACTAATATGCTCATGATTAATGTTATAATTTTATCATGACTAAAATGTTTAAGGCTTCTTGTTGATATGGAACATATATATCCATGTTTCCAATGTATTGTATATGAAGGTGTTGAGCCTTGTTTTTCAAATGATATATGTTGAATTGTTATGCAAGGAAATCTATTTGATTGATTGCTTTTGTTTGCTTGATTTTTTTTTGATTTTCCTTTTATTATTATTATTTTGTTTCTCTAGGTTGATATTACTTTCTGATTTTGTTGTGTGTTTGGAGATGAGGTTAGCACTTTTCATCCGGTGGTGAGGGTGGTTCTTTTCATCTGGCGACAAGGTTGGTGCTTTTCATCTGCTGAATTTGATGATTTTTTGTGAAATTTTTGATGTTTTTTTATGAAGAAGTTGTATTTTGGTAAAATATCTTAATTTTATGGTTGGTTTTGAATGGATTGAATAATGATGTGATCTTTTTTATAAAATCTTTGTATCTTATTTATTATGTAGATTTTCATGATTGATTCAATTGAGTTTTATCAATAATAATAATTTTTTATCATATAAATATCTATTTATTAATATTATATTTTTTGGATTTGTGTTGGGTGGAGTTTATAGGGAGGTGTGTATTTTTTTTAAAATATAAACAAATTTTGAATTATTAATTTTTTTTAAAAATTTATTATTAGAATAGTGGCGGTTTTAACCGTCTTTAATGTTTTCAAAAAATTAATTTTTTTTAAATAGAAGGGGTTAAAACCACTTCTATTTTTTAGAAAATTTAATATTAGAGGTGGTTATAACCCCCTATAATGTTTTTACCCTAATCAGAGGGGGTTAAAACTTCCTCTAAATTCACCCTGGAATTTTAAACTTTTTGATTAGAGGTAGTTATAACCCGTATAATATTTTTCCACCGATTAGATGGGGTTAAAACTGCCTCTAAATTCCCCCTAGAATTTTAAACTTTCTGATTAGAGGTGTGTTTCTTCTAGAAATGGGGATGACCTTGTTTGTTTAAGGTTCAAACTTTCCAATCGGTTTATAACGAGTTTATTCATAGAACCAGAAACATCCAATGATTATATATCCATTTGGACCTACTTTCCAAAGGTAGGTGCTCATTAGTTTTAGACCAATGAGGCTTAAGAATTTTCATTGGTCGAGAGGATGGCAGGTTAGGCTCATCACACCTTTTTGGGCAGAATTATTGCCTACTCCAGGACTCTCTCATAGATTTAAGTTATGTTCACGAATCCTTATTAATTCACCAAGTGTGAAAATGAGTTTTCCTTGAGATTTAGAAATCAATGATTGATATGTATGGGATTTGGAGAATATTTTATATGTATTTGAGGTTATTCATTTATGGAGAATCATCCGTATGTATTAGAGATTATTAGTCAATGGTATCCTTTAATACATTATATAGAAATATCTTGGTCATTATGATAAGCATACTAGTTTTAAATCCACTCAGTGGGGAACTTGAAGTTTATTGTCATTCATAAAGACAGGGATTATTTTAGAGTTGGGATCATACCCGTAGATGGGTTTCCTATGTATCCTTGTTTAAAAAGGAATCAAAACCCATGTAGTTTGATTGGAAGGATATAGTTTAACGCCATATGGGACGAAAAATAATTAATGAAAGATGGTCTTGAACCTTATAAAGGCTTCCTAAGTGCTCTACTTTTGAGGTAGAGATCAAAGTCCACGTAGTTAGGGTAAATAAATATGGGGTTTATGCATGGTTAATTGCCCAAAAAGAGATGTCGTGATTACTTTTACACTCTAAGCTCATGTGAGTCATGCTTGGTGTGAGAAACAAGAGGTATTAGTAAAATTGATGATGGTTCCATGAAAGATGCAGTCATTATAAATGATGTGGGGATTACGTATGTATGACTACCCAAGTAGATGAAGACCAGGACTTTAGGAAAGAAGCCCAGGAGTAGGTTCCATAAATGTTACGACCTGTCCTCGGGTCTCGTGCCATGACTACCCCAAGCCCGCCTTCCATAGGCCAGGGGCTGGCGACTAGCACCAAAGGCGTAAATCCCAATAAATGGGAAGGCATTGCCTTTATATAAGTAAAGAAACACAACAGAGTACGCAAGCTGTAGTAAACACTAAGTAAACTGAGTACAAAAGTAAGTGCTGAAAAGTAAATGGGCCAGAATACAAACCCAACTAAAAGTACAGTACAACTGAAAAGAAAGTACATCAGCAGTAAAGTAAATCAACAACCACTGAGTTGTCCTCTGGCTATCCCACTTGAAGGGTGGGTACATATGGTCTCCTCAGCTCCTAGGGTCCAGCCTTCCGCTCCGTGTACATCCCGCCTGATAGTCCACCTCCGGGTACCGTCCCGCTCCACAAGCCTCAACTATGATCAGCGCTGTCCGTCGTCTGCAACCAACACAACATAGTGCGGGCATGGCCCGTGCAGGGGTGAGTATATAATACTCAGTAGGGACCCCTAGACCCCCGAAGGTCTCCCAGAATCCACAAAGGATAAACCACAAAGGAAGGATACAATCACAAAGTATCAACCAACTCTACTTAGGTATATGCCAATACATATACCTAAGTCATCATTTCCAGTTCGGCTCCAACTCATGAGCCCAAGTACAACCCAGTCCACACAGGAAAGCACAACCCAATCCACACAGGAAGGCAAGTCAATCATATCGATGATAATGATTGGAAGTCAAGACTCAGCTCACACAGGTATACTACTCACGAAGAGGGGTGGAGATGATAGATGTAGCCTCTGAATCATCCCCCCCGCCGAACCCACGTAGCATCCAAGCACAGAAGTCTTCGCTGCCGAACCCACGTAGGATCCAAGTACAGTAACCATCACTGCCGAACCCACATAGGATCCAAGTACAGTCGTCATCACTTCTAAACCCATTAAGGATCCAAGTACAGTCGTCCTCGCTGTCGAACCCACGTAGGATCCAAGTACAGTCGCCATCGTCGTCGCAGTCGCAGCCAGCTCTAGGGTTCCCGCACACAGCACGCTCGATTCCAGGAGGGTCTGCTCCACAAGCCAAGAGGGTCGATACATCAACTGTCACGAAGTCCAGAGTTGATGAATCACAAAGTTCCATCTCGTCAATAGGAACTCAACGCGACAGACGGCGCGTCAATCGGACGCCCGGTCTGAGAGTTATTGGCTTTTCCGTCCGAGGGGCCCGGTTGGTTTTTAAGTTAAAACCAACCCGACCATACTCTAGCTGCACCCAAACCTCAAGTGGAGTAATCCATAAGAACCTTCTCACTAATAGAAAAACAACATGATTGACGGCACGCCATTCGGACGTCCGGTCGTTAAGTTATAAGCGTTTCCGCTCCAAGGGCCCGGTTGGTTTTGAGTTAGAACCAACCCGGATATACCCAAACTTCACCGAAACCTCAAGTGTAATATACCGAAACGACCGTCTCGATCCAAGGATCCATACGCAACTGACGTTATGTAGATCGGAGGTCCATATCCCAAGATATGGGCGTTTAACTGAAGAGGGTCCGAAAGTAGGGGGTTTGGGCCCGGTCCGACCCGGCCCAATACCCCATGGGTCGGCCCGAAACGGGTCAACCCGACCCGGGTCCGGGTCCGGCCCGATTGGGCGCGGACCGTCCCAGTTGGCAGGGCCCGTCCCGGCTCAGAAGCCAGCCTCATCTTGACTCATGGCCGAGCAGGGTGTGAAGGGGGGTGCCGCCCCCTTGTCTCCGAAACGGCGGACCCAGTGGGTCCACCCTACTTGCTAGTCGGGGGGGAGTTTCAGCCCCCGGTTTTTCTGGGAAATGGTCGGCCTTTATGGTCGGCTGGTTTTCTTGAACCGCCGCGGGACCCTGAAGGGTCCCCCATCCTGGAGTGTCGGCGGCTGACCGAGCCCTGCTGCCCCTGCTGGTGACTGCCGCGGCCTTAGGCCACGACCCTCCTTCGACCGGCGCGGCGCGACGGCGCCGCGCCCTCCGCTGCGGCCCGCTCCAGCCGTGACCTCCCTCGGGTCCTCTGGCGTGGCGCGACGGCGTCGCACACCACCGCCACGGCCCGCTCCGGCCGCTGTCCCTTCGGCCTCACCGGCACGACACGACGGCACCGCACACCACCACCATGGCCCGTTCAGGCCACGGTCCACTTCTTTCCCGTTCAGTGCAACGACACCGTACCACCTTCACCACAATGATCAATGAAAATAAACAAAAAAAATTGGAGGAGGATCGTCCGTGTTTGTACGGTCCGATCTCCTCCCGTTATAACGATAACAAGCAGCCATAATTTAATCAACGAAGGTCGATAAATAAAACTTGAACGAATTTAACCCCTACCTCTATAAATGATGCCGTTTGCCTGCGACGCGGAAGATGGCGTCACGGGGTGAGGTTTCGAAGACGGCATTGGAGTGCATCCAAGGAGGGGACGACATCTCACACTAGCTGTGGAGAGAAGAAGGAATGGCACGTCGTATCTCCTTGTGGTGATGATGTTCTTCGTCGAAGGGTGTCATTCTTCGCGGGAGGATGAAGTTCTTCCAAAAAAACTAAAGTTCTCTCCCCAATTCCCAACACAACAAGCTAACCCCAAAATAAAATAATCTTTACCTTATTTTATTTTTACCTTTCCATGCATTTCAAAAACTCAAAATTCAAAACTTAATCCAATTAATTGAAGAGGTTCAATTAATTAAATTAATGTGAGTTGGCATTAATAAATAGGGAGATAGGGGAGTTACTCAAATAAAGGGGGAGTTAGGGAGTTAGGGAATGTGAAGAGTTGGGGATCATGTGGGCCCCACCTTACCTTTATCCTCTCAAGGGTAGTTAGTAACTAGTGGGTCCCACCCCAACTCCCACACCTAGGATATAACCACTTAGAAAAAGAAATAAAATTGTAACATAATTTTATTTTACTTTTCATTTAATCCACATTTTTTTAACAACTCCTTCTCCCGTGAAAAAAAATCTACGGTAAAAGTCCTCTTAAGAAATTACTGGTTCTGCGGTTCCATCAGTGCCCTCGGATTTCAAATCCGAGCACCGGTTCAAAATATAGAAAAACCCGCTCGTTCGTTCACTGAATATACCCTAGCTAAACTTTGGAAAATGATTCCGGGCACACCGGGCCTCAGAATCAGGTGTCGTCAGAAACTGTGTACTCATAAAATCCCAAAGAATTTAAGAAAAAAATTTCCTTGAAATTTACGGGTCTTTACATTACTCCCACCTCAGGGATTTACATCCCTGTAAATCTACATCGAAAACTAGGGAAACAAATGAGGGTACTGTGCATGCATCTGAGCCTCCCGCTCCCATGTGCTCTCCTGGAGGTTATCGTGCTGCCACTTGATGCGCACTAGAGGAATCAGCCATCCACGTAGGACCCTCTCCTGTCGATCCTCAATCTCCACCGAGACCTCCTCAAATGTCGCCCCGTCATCAATGTCCAGCTCCCTGTGGTCGATGATATGCGTCGGGTCGTGCACGTATCTCCTCAACTGAGATACGTGGAAGACTTCGTGAACCCGGTGCAACTGAGGTGGAAGAGCCAGGCGATAAGCCACCTCTCCTATCCTGCTGAGAACCTATAATGGTTCGATGAAGCGCAGAGATAACTTGTCACCCCATCCAAATCTCTGTAATCCACGTCGAGGTGAGACCCGTAAGAAAACGTGATCGCCATCCTCGAACTCTAGTGGTCTTCGCCTCCTGTCAACATAGGACTTTTGTCAGCTCTGATCAGTCCTCATCCGTTCCTGGATGATCTGCACCTTCTCTGTCGTATCCTGGACCATCTCTGGTTCTACAAGTGTTGACTCCCTAGGGTCTGTCCAGCACAGAGGTGATCTGCAAGGTCGGTCATACAATGCCTCATATAGTGCCATCCCGATGGTGGAGTGGTAGCTGTTGTTGTACGAAAACTCCACCAAGGGTAGGTGATCCTCCCAGCTACGACCAAAGTCGAGGACACATGCACGGAGCATGTCCTCGAGTGTCTGAATGGTCCTCTCCGTCTGGCCATCCGTCTGAGGGTGAAAGGTGGTGCTCAGGCGTAGCTACATCCCAAAAGCCTCCTGAAACCCCTTCCAAAGCCGGGAAGTAAAGCGAGCATCACAATCGGAGACAATAGACAATGGAAAACCATGAATCCATATGATCTTCTGAACGTAGAGGCGTCCCAAGATCTCTACTGAGCCCAGATCTCTGATAGGTAAGAAGTGGGCCGACTTGGTGAGTCGGTCCATGATCACCCAGATGGATTTGTGTCCTCTGGAAGTACGTGGAAGCCCTATCACGAAATCCATAGATATCTCATCCCACTTACACTCCGGGACCTCTAAGGGCTGTACCAAGACTGCTGGTACCCGGTGCTCCGCCTTCACCTACTGGCAGGTGAGGTATCGTGAAACGAACTCTACTACAACCTTCTTCATACCCGGCCACCAGTGCTGTTGTCTGAGGTCCTGGTACATCTTCTCTACTCCAGGATGTACCGCTAGAGGGGAAGTGTGAAAATCCCTCATCACCTCCTCCCATAATGCAGCTGGTACCATGGTACGTCCCTTGAAAAGGATGACGTGCTCTCCTCCTACAGAAAATCCTTCAGGTGCCTGTCCTGAGGATATCTGTGCACGTCACATCTCACAGTCAATGTGCCCATGTTGTGCCTCTCTGACCTACTGAAGTTGTGGAGGAGTGACTGTGAGTGACTGTAGAAAGGCTGCTCCATCTCTATCCACGAAGGATATCTGCAAAGCGGCTAACTACTCTGTCACCTCTCCAAGTAGCTGAATTCCCGACCTCTAGCTGAGAGTATCAGCTACTACGTTCCCCTTACCAGGAGTATAGACTATCTCAAAGTCATAGTACTAGAGGAACTCGATCCATCACCACTGTCTCCAGTTCAGTTCCTTCTGCGAGAAGATGTACCTGAGACTCTGGTGGTCAGAGTAGACTATAAAGTGCTCGCCCAACAGATAGTTCCGCCACATCTTCAAGGCGAAGACCGCTGCTGCTAAATCCAGGTCATGGGTAGCATAGTTCTTCTCATGATGCCTCAACTGTCATGAACCATAGGAAATCACTGCCCGCTCCTACATCAGGACACACCTGAGTCCGGTCCCTGATGCATTGCAGTAAACTACGTACCCTATGCCCTACTCCGGTAACCTCAAGATAGGTGCACTGGTCAATCTCTGTCTCAGCTCCTGGAAACTCTGCTAACATCTATCTGACCACACGAAGGGTTTCCCCTTATTTTTCAAAGCTGAAATTGGTGTTGCAACTCTGGAGAAGTCTGGAACAAATCCCCAATAGTACCCAGCTAGACCTAGGAAACTCCTCACCTCAGTCACGCTCCTGGGTGGCTCCCAAGCTAGTACTGCTTCGATCTTCATAAGATCCACCACAACTCTCGCCTCAGAGATGACATGCCCCAAGAAGTGGAACTCTTGAATCCAGAACTGACACTTCGAGAGCTTACCATAAAGCTGGTGCTCTCGGAGTGTATCTAGTACAACCCGCAAGTGGTAGGCGTGCTCCTAATAAGTAGTCGAGTAAATCAATATATCATCGATGAATACTACGACAAATCGATCGAGGTAAGGCTGGAATATCCTGTTCATGAGACTCATGAACACTGCTGGAGCATTGGTTATGCCGAAAAGGCATAAATAAGAACTCATAGTGGCTATACCGACACCTGAAGTCCGTCTTCTGCACATCCTCATCTCGAACTCTGAGTTGATGATAGCCTGACCTGGGGTCTATATTTGAGAACCATCGTGCTCCCTTGAGCTGATCGAAGAGGTCGTAAATACTCATAAGTGGATACTTGTTCTTCATAGCCACCTGATTCAGGAGACGGTAGTCGACACACAGTCGCAAGCTCCCGTCTGCCTTCTTGGCGAACAAAATCAGGGAAGCCCAGGGTGAAACACTGGGTTGAATGAATCCCTTGCCCTGCAAGTCCTCCAGTTGTAACTGTAGCTCTCGAAGCTTAGTGGGAGCCATCCGATATGTTGGAGTAGATATCGGGGCTGTCTCGGGGTATAGGTAAATATAGAAGTCTACCTCTCTGCGAGGAGGTAGTCCTGGAACATCGTCAGGAAAAACATCAGCGTACTGATCCACCACAACAGGAAAACTCGGAATCCTCACATAAACTGCTCCCATGATGAGACTAGCCAACTGATGGGTGATCACCTGTCCTCTCCTATGTGTGAGTCCATCATGCACCGAAAATGATCCCTTCTCACCGGTGAAGGTGAACCTGCTCCCATCGGTGCAGACACACCACACCTTGCGCCTAATACAGTCGATCTGAGCATGGACCATAGATAACCAATCCATGCCCAAGATGACGTCGTAAGGCCTCGACGCCACTACAAGAAGATCACAGTCGAAGCTCTCGCCTCCTAGAGTAAGCTCACACTGCCAGAACCAGTGCGTAATCTTCGAGTCTGCTCTCTTAAGAGTCTCTAACCGTAAGGATCGAGCCAATGGCTCCATCAGAATCTCCGAGCTCCAAAAAAGGGCAGCGGTAATGAAAGAATGACTCACTCTTATGTCTATAAGAACTGCAGCAAGGGTGGAGTAGACACAGATAGTACCTCGAATCATCTCAGGTGCGCCGTGGTCATAAGCCTCCACTGCCTGAAGCTGAGCCTGCCTCTACCCGCCAGCTCCCTATGGTCAGGGTGGACCTCCTCGTGGTGGTGGTGGTAGAGCCCCAAAGCATCGTCCACCACCTGCTGTTCGGCCAGCTCCTCTACCTCGTCCACCTTCTCCCTGAGGACCACCACGTTCGAACATCTGCCTCTGCCTGGGTGGTCCCTCAACCATCTGCTTCTCCTCTGCATGGCGGGTCAGGCAGCCACGAGCCATGTGGCCCTGCCCGCCGCATGCATAGCACTATCTACCTCTCGTATGACTGGATCTGCTGCATGTTCCCCGCACCTCCGAACCAGTATCTTGAGGTCGCCCACCTGATGGTCTGGTCCTCTTGGACCTCTACAACATCTATCTACTTCCGGCTGCAGAATACTCCGCTACGTATCGCCCTGCGCTAGGTCTCACTGCTGGTGTAGGCTTAGCAAGAAAGATCTCCACAAGAAGAGCTCGCTCCAGTACTCTTTCCTGCGTCGGAATACTGAGGGAGATCATCGATTCCCTGATATCATGCCTCAATCCCTACTCGAAGGTCCGTGCCTGGAAGAATGGGTCCCGTACCATGTCCGTGGAGTAGCGCGAGAGATCAGTAAATCTCGCCGAGTACTGGGATACTGTCATGCTGCCCTGTCACAGCTGTAGTAACTCCTAGATGTGCACCGCACAGAGGGTGGCTGGAACAAAATCTGAGCGGAAGAGGCTCTCGAAGTCCGTCCAAAGTAGAGATGCCTCGTTGTACACCTGGAGCATCAGGCTTCACCATATACTTGCTGCTGCGTGCAGGAGACTCGCCGCAAGGATCGCCATGAGGTCTGCCGGTGTCCCTACCAATCTGAAGACTCAGAAAATAGCCTCCAGCCAGTCCTCGACTTCCTGAGGGTCCATCTCTCTACGGAACATGGGTGGCCTTTGACGCTAAAACTCGTGCAGTGTACTCAGGCGACGTGCACTCTCAGCTGCTGGGGCTGGTGGTATCGGTGGCTCGGCGGGTAGAGGTACCGTCGGTGCCTCCGCTGTAATGGGGCCCTGCACCGAGGCCTCGTCGCTCGGTGGGCTGCCATCTCTCACAAAGCTCGGAACCCTAGCTGGCTGCCATCGTGGGGCTATCCTAAAAAGAAATAGGTGTGCCACAGTTAATACAGTATACCTGGTGTGCTGACACAAATTAATCACAAAGAAAAATTTGGAAACACACGCGCAATCAATGTTTTCATGCACTGAGTCAGAAATCAGAAGTCAGGGTCCTGTTGTATGGATACGTCGGTCGCCGCACCAACACTGGACTCCCTGGAATGATAACCACACTCAATACTCTAAACATTATTGCTTCACATAGAAGAAATTATCAGAGTCCTGAGTTCTGCGGTAGAACTGACTCCTCTGATACCAATTTGTCACGACCCATCCTCGGGGTCCGTGTCGTGACTACCCCAAGCCCACCTTCCATAGGCCAGGGGCTGGCGACTAGCACTAAAGGTGTAAATCCTGATAAATGGGAATACATTTCCTTTATATAAGTAAAGAAAAACAACAGAGTACACAAGATGTAGTAAACACTAAGTAAAATGAGTACAAAAGTAAGTGTTGAAAAGTAAATGGGCCAGAATACAAACCCAACTGAAAGTACAGTACAACTGAAAAGAAAGTACAGCAGCAGTAAAGTAAATCAGCAACCACCGAGTCGTCCTCCAACTATCCCACCCGAAGGCTGGGTATAAATGGTCTCATCATCTCCTAGGGTCCGGTCGTCCACTCCGTGTACGTCCCGCCTGATATTCCACCTCCGGGTACCGTCCCACTCCACAAGCCTCAACTACGATCAGCGTTTTCTGTCGTCTGCAACCAACACAACGTAGTGCGGGCATGGCCCATGCAGGAGTGAGTATACAATACTCAGTAGGGACCCCGAGACCCCCGAAGGTCTCCCATAATCCACAAAGGATAAACCACAAAGGAAGGATACAATCACGAAGTATCAACCAACTCTACTTAGGTATATGCCCATACATATACCTAAGTCATCAATTCCAGTTCGGCTCCAACTCACGAGCCCAAGTACAACCCAGTCCACACAGGAAATAACAACCCAATCTACATAGGAAAGCAATTCAATCATATCAATGATAATGATTGGAAGTCAAGACACAGCTCACATAGGTGTACTACTCACGAAGAGGGGTGGAGATGATAGATGTAGCCTCTGAATCATCTCCCCTGCCGAACCCACGTAGGATCCAAGTACAGAAGTTGTCGCTGATGAACCCACGTAGGATCCAAGTACAGTAACCATCGCTGCCGAACCCACGTAGGATCCAAGTACAGTCGTCATCGCCACCGAACCCACGGAGGATCCAAGTACAGTCATCCTCGCTGCCGAACCCACATAGGATCCAAGTACAGTCGCCATCGTCGTCGCAGTCGCAGCCAGCTCTAGGGTTCCCCCACACAACACGCTCGATTCCAGGAGGGTCCGCTCCACGAGCCAAGAGGGTCGATTCATCAACTGTCACGAAGTCCAGATTTGATGAATCAAAAAGTTCTGTCTCGTCAATAGGAACTCAACACGACAGACGGCGCGTCAATCAGACACCCGGTCTGAGAGTTATTGGCTTTTCCGTCTGAGGGGACCGGTTGGTTTTTAAGTTAAAACCAACCCGACCATACTCCAGCTGCGCCCAAACCTCAAGTGGAGTAATCCAGAAGAACTTTCTCACTAAGAGGAAAACAACGTGATTGACGACACGTCATTCGGACGTCCGGTCATTAAGTTATAAGCGTTTCCGCTCCAAGGGCCCGGTTGGTTTCAGGTTCAAACCAACCCGGCCATACCCAAAATTCGCAGAAACCTCAAGTGTAATATACCGAAACGATCGTATCGATCCAAGGATCCCTAAAAAACTGATAGTGCATCGATCAGAGGTCCTTAGCCCAAGATATGGGCATTTAACTAAAGAGGGTCCGAAAGTAGGGGGTTTGGGCCCAGTCCGACCCGAACCAATACCCCCTGGGTCGGCCCGAACCGGGTCGACCCGACCTGGGTCCGGGTCCAGCCCGATTGGGCGCGGCCCGGTCTGGCTGGCGTGGCCCGGCCCATGGCCGGGCGTGGCCTATGGCCCGGCTCGGCTCGCGGCTGAGCGGGGTGCGAAGGGGGGCGCCGCCCCCTTGTCTCCGAAACGGCGGACCTAGTGGGGTCCGCCCTACTTTCTGGTCGAGGGGGAGTTACACCCCCCGATTTTTCTGGGAAACGTCCGGAAATTATGGCCGGCCGGTTTTCTTGAACCGCCGGGGGACCCTGAAGGGTCCCGCCTCCTGGAGCGCAGGCGGCCGGCCGAGCCCGGCCGCCCCTGCTGGTGACCACTGTGGCCTTAGGCCGCGACCCTCCTTTGACCGGCGCAACGCGACGGCGCCGCACCCCTCCGCCACGGCCCGCTACGGCCGCGGCCTCCCTCGGGTCTTCTTGCACGGCACGACAGCGCTGCGCACCACCATCGCGGCCCGCTTCGGCCGCGGTCCCTTCGGCCTCACCAGTGTGGCGTGACGGCGCCGCGCACCACCACCGCGACCCGCTCCGGTCGCGGTCCCCTTCGTTCCCGCACGGTACAACGGCACCGCGCCGCCTTTGCCACAATGATCAATGAAAATCAACAAAAAAAGGGGAGGAGGATCATCCATGTTTGTGCGGTCCGATCTCCTCCCGTTATAATGATAACAAGCGGCCAGAATTTAATCAACGAAGGTCGATAAATAAAACTTGAACGAAGTTAACCCCTACCTCAATAAACGATTTCGTTTTCCGGCGACGCGGAAGATGACATCGCGGGGTGAGGTTTCTAAGATGGCGTTGGCATGCATCCAAGTAGGGGACGACGTCTCACACTAGCTGTGGAGAGAAGAAGGAATGGCACATCGTCTCTCCTTGTGGTGATGGCGTTCTTCGTCGAAGGGTGTCGTTCTTCATGGGAGGATGAAGTTCTTCCAAAAAAACTAAAGCTCTCTCCCAAATTCCCAACACAACAAGCTAACCCCAAAATAAAATAAGCTTTCCCTTATTTTATTTTTACCTTTACATGAATTTCAAAAACTCAAAATTCAAAACTTAATCCAATTAATTGAAGAGGTTCAATTAATTAAATTAATGTGATTTGGCATTAATAAAGAGGGAGAGAGGGGAGTTACTCAAATAAAGGGGGAGTTAGGGAGTTAGGGAATGTGAAGAGTTGGGGATCATGTGGGCCCCACCTCACCTTTATCCTCTCAAGGGTAGTTAGTAACTAGTGGGTCCCACCCCAACTCCCACACCTAGGATATAACCACTTAGAAAAAGAAATAAAAATGTAACACAATTTTATTTTACTTTTCATTTAATCCACATTTTTTTAACAACTCCTTCTCCCCTGAAAACGCATCCATGATAAAAGTCCTCTTAAGAAATTACCATTACTACTGTTCCATTGGTGCCCTCAGATTTCAAATTTGAGAACCGGTTCAAAAGATAGAAAAAACCGCTCGTTCGTTCACTGAACGTACCCAAGCTAAACTTCGAAAAATTATTCTGGGCACACCGGGCCTCGGAATCAGGTGCCGTCAGAAACTGCGTACTCGTAAAATCCCAAAGAATTTAAGAAAAAAATTTCTTGAAATTTATGGCTATTTAAAATAAAGTTATTTGTACTTTATGGAGATTTGGATTTTTAACTTGGGGCTTACTCCTGAGAAGGAGGCCTAAATTAAAAAGAGACTTATGATTGGGGTTTATTCTTGAGAAGGAGGCCCAAATCAAAAGAAATTAAGATTGGGGATTACTCCTGAGGAGGATTCCCAATTAAAGGGAACTTATAACCTGGGGATTACTCCTAAGAAGGAGGCCCAATGTTAAAGGAAATTATGACTGGGGCTTACTCCCGAGAAGGAGGCCCAAACCAGGGGAACTTGGGGCTTACTCCTGAAGAGGATGCCCTAAATCAAAATATCTTCTCATATTAAAGGATGAGGTTATATAGAAAACCTCTAACCGTGGTGACATAAAGATTTTAAGTCATGAGGTTTTGGGAGAGGTTCTCACAGAATTCCTTTCAGATAATGAATCCAACAAAGGAACCATGCCATAAATGGATTTGAGAAGGTGTTCGAGGGATAATATCTTGAAGAGGAGAGGTGAACAGGATAGAGGAACACAAATAAAGTTGGCATGAAAGTATAGCCACACAAATCATTTGGCGTGCAAGTCTTGGCCGCGCAAGTGTACTTGTGCGGCATGGGTTCACCTGGGTGACGAAGAATCTATAGGGTAATACTTGGGAAAGAATTAAATCAAGCCTTTAGTATTATCCTAAGATGTTTCTAAAAGGGAGGCGCGCAAGTTTCATTGAAAGGGTAGGGCAACACACAAGTGTTTCCACTTTTAAGGAGGTATAGACACTTAGGCGTGCAAGTGTTGATGAATTCTAAACACTTAAGCCTTATCCTACTCCTTCAAGTCTTCCATTCTAGGTAAAAAGTTACCTTAAAAGTTTTCGGAAGAGTTGAGTTGAAGGCTTGGGTGACCATAGTTTGAATTTGAGTTTTGGAAAATTCATCCTTTAAATGGGGGGCCCACTGGGGATATTTATGGGCCACCGGGCACCTTGGGTGAAAAAAGAATAGGGCACGAAAGTGACTTGCGTGACCCATAGGTGGCATACAAGTGACTTGAACTGCTCCCTCCAAACGGGTTCCTTGTCCATGCCTTTGTCAATTTTTGATGTTCTTGAAAGGGTAACCCTCTTTGTGCTTAAGTTATTCCCCTTTTACATTTTTTGGACTCTGTGACGGAAAGGAGAATAAAAAAAAGTCCCCCCTTAGAGTTTGATCTGAAAAGGAAAGAGGATCTGGCTCTGAGGTAAAGCCAAAGAAACAAGGGTCTATGGCGTGCAAGTTCAGTGCGCAGATGTTGGGGTGCGCAAGTATGGCGCGCAGGTGATCTGGATCACTTATATATACAGGCTCACTCTTGCGCGAACTCATTCCACTTCCAGAAGCTTGAGCTCTCATCGTGCAGGTGCTTCGGTCTTCAACGAATCGCTTTTCTGGATTTTGTCGCGCTATTGCAGAAGGTATTTGACTTGCACGCCATGACTAGGGTGGCAAAACTTACGTGACCCGATTGACTTGCGTGCCAAGTTTGGACTTGCACGCCTTAATGCCTTTGCCATTTTTTTTGATTTCCTTCATCAAGATTTCACAAAACAAACTTACTTAAGGTTCGTCTGTTTGATCTTTTTGTAGATTCAATGGCTCCTAGAAGAATTGGATCAGTTGATGAGTTGGCCAGCAAGAGAATAGATGACATAATGAACATCATCGACCATGATTATTATATTATCTGTGACATAACTCTCCCAGATTTGGCTAAGTACTTGAAGAAATATCATTCCAATTTCACACAGAGCATCTACTTACCTTTGTATGTCCATGGTCATCTGCAAGGAGTCAATGTTCCAAAGGTAAAGAATTATATCCCTCATTCCTGGTTTCAGACTTACACCAATTTCTCTTCAGCAAATGTCACAATTACAGGATCATTTTCCAATGCTGGAATAGTGGAGAAGACATACATAATGCATCATAGACCATGTGATCCAGATCTGAAACCTCACAAGCCTGAGCTACAGCCGCATTTCTATCCCTCTATTTTCCGAAATTCTCAGATGGACCAATCTAAAGGATGTAAAAAGAGTTGGGATTTCTGTCCTGGAGGTGGTGTGAAGTCGACTTGGATGTGGGCATATTGGGTGAGACAAATCTGTGCAAAGTTTTTTGATGATCTGAAAGGAGATGCAATATATGAAGTCATCTGGGATGGAAAAACATATGTATACAGAAATGAAAATTTCGTTCCGGAGTTAATTATCCATTGGATCCCGGAAACGAATTCCTTCCATTTGACTCATGGAGAAGTAGGAATCAGTTTGTGGGATGTCTACAAGATTTCAAGGGATCAAATTTTGGGAGATATTTATGATGAATTCATTCCCCCCAAGGTGACCTGCAATGATTCGGAGAAGACTCTGGACTTGGCTTGAGAGTTAATGAAAGTTTTCCACAAGCTTAAGAATACCAACACCACGAAAACCCACTACAGAAAATATATCCATCCAAAGGAGTGGATGGACATGTTTCTTATTAAGAAGAAAGAGGAGGGGACTTCCTGAACTCATCCTACTAGTTTCACTAAAGCAGCAAAGAGGGGTGCTCCGGGCACATTTTGGCTAATTTTGGAAGCAAGAGAGTTTGATAGGTGGGGGTATGAAGTGAACCAGAAAATTCCAGAGAAGAACCATATGGACGGCTTTTTGGCCTTGTGTATTAGTGTTTACCTTTTACCAGTTCGGGATTAGAAAGGAGGCGTGAGGCCGGAGACCTTTGTCGTTGCAGCCAAGATGGCTGAAAGGAAGATGGTTGGGTTGGCCACCCCAGTTTTGTCAAAGATTCATAGGAGCTTACTTCATGTTTATCTGGGTAAGTCTCCTCTAAGAATAGTGGGACCATTCCAAGTTTTATGGGGATGTATCGCCACTCAATTCAGGACATATGTTTTACAAAGTGGGGTACAGGTTCCTGGAAGTTCTTTCCGGCCGTCTCTGAAGGCCTTTTCTAGAATTTCTCCCATATCCCTCAACGCTTATGATATCAAGATAAGGCTATGAATGTTCAAGGAGTTTCATTTCTTTCCTTATGTAAATCCGACAACAGGGCTATTTGTTGATGATGGAACAACCATCCTGGAGTTAAGGGCATACATGCTGGAATGTAGAGATGGTACACTGACCATGAGTATTGATGGGGAAATTATATGCGAGGCCTATGCTCCATACAGATTCGCACGTCAATTCAAATGTCTGCAGAAAATTACCGTATACCCTCCGGTGCATGTCAGGTTAGAGAAACATCTGATGGTTTCTTGTCAACTATGGTTGTTGATGTCTATAGAGAAGATTGGGGAAGTATTTGATCTACCAGCTGTTGGAGCGGCAAGTCAATTGACTACATGGTATGCCAAGAGCTGGGTAGCATCATACCCTAAAGGGGTACTGAATTAGTCGGTCCCTCGGGTGGGGACAAATAAGAGAACCGTTAGGAAATAAGCTTTTCATTTGGAAGGTGATTCTTCCTCACCCGGAGCTGATTCACCAGGTTCCTCACCCGGGGTTGATTCACTGGATTCCTAGGATGGGGATGATGAGGCACGAAATGTGTCAAAGCAGCCTCATGCCAGATATAATCTGTCTTCCATAGTCAAGAGACCTACTCCATCGACTCCCGGTGAGTTACATCATTGAGGCAATTTAGTCTCCATTATTTTAAATAGAAACAAGTTTCATTTTCTTATCTTTTATCTGTGATTGCAGGAGATGGGAAGAAGTTGAAGTCCCAGATTGTAGGACCCTCCTTGTGGCCTTCTGGTGCACATTTTGAATATTTATGACCAGAGGCTGTCTGGACATGGCAGAGTTTATATTATGATGCTGAAACCACCTATATGGACTTATGCGAAGGGCTTATTATCCCTGGAGTGGAGAATATCTGATCTTCCACTGACATCCATTTTGATGACAACCCCAATGAAGTGAGGGCTTACATAAAAGAGCTGGAAACACTCATATATGCCACTGATAAGTCAGTTCCTGTCACCAAGTGGGTGAATGAAATGATGGATCGTAGTACCAATGAGGGGATTGGTCCTTCATTAGACGAAGAGTGGCATGAATACGTGGCTCCTGACGATGTAAGTTTTCCTTTTTCTCATATTTCTATTTTATTTTCAATTTGAATTTAGTCAAAGCTTTGTTATTTAAGGAAATAATCTTCTTCATCCTGCAGCTTGTAAAAGAAAGAACCACTGAAATCTCTTTTCCATGGTATAGCCCTAGTGGCACCACTCTTGGAGATACTGAATCTCCTCATGAGCCGGGTGAAGTATCTACTGGCCAGCAATCCATGGATGAAGAGTTAAAAAGGGTGTTATTGTCTCCGATACCTATTTTCAGAGATGATGATGCCAGTCCACCCAAAAAGGCCAAGAATCAAAATCATCGAAGAAAGAAGACCACATTCAAACACTTTATCAGTAGTGGTAAGTCTTTCTTGCAGTTATAAATCTTAACTTATGAAAAAGTGCTCAAACTTCTCGGGATTGCAGGGGCTTATTCAATTTCCCATTTAAGGGAAAGGACTGACCATCCTCAGAGTATAATGGAGGATGTTGGAGAATAGCCACATGTTCCTAATCAAATGGTCGTTCCTGAAGAAATACTGAGAGCATATGAGTCGGCATCTGTTCCAAACACCGCTCATGTTTCTAATGCTAGGAGAGAAAAGGCTTCTAGTAAATTAACAAAACTTCATAGAACCTAAAATGAGACAACAACTGACTTCCATTCTGTGATTTTTTTGGTTAAACACATGCACCAGAACATTTTACAACCACCGCAGCTGACCCCACAACTGTCTGTGAAGAAGCTATCTGGAGTCAGAGATTTCCAGATGAAAGTCACAAAGAAGACATGCCGAGTGCTCCCACTGGTGAGACTAACCTGGGATCTTAGACATCATTGGATAAAATGATGAAACTTGGCATGTCCTTTGAATAAATTTTATATCATGTTAAATTACCATGTGATTTATAAGATTTTGTAGAGCTAGTTATAGAATCAACTGGACATGAGTTTCATCATTTGTCCTTTTAATCTTCTCATGATTACACTTCTAACCCTATTTGGTTAAAAATGTACAGTTCCATCTAAAGAAACTGTTGAACCAACAATGCTTAAAAGGGGTGTATATGTCAACCCTATTATTGCAGAAACACTGGCTCAGGTGGAACTTAACACGACAGACCCTCCTGAAACCCATTCTGAAAATCCTGTTGAAGCTAGGAAAGATGGGGAGGAGTCTTCACAAGTTTCTGATCTACTTTTAGGTAAAAGATGATGATATTTGTGTCTTACTTAACCTTCAAGATAATCAATTAACTTTTACTGTCCTTTGAAACTAACCATACTTTCAATTGACCAAATAGGGCTGTCAACTTCAATGGTTAGATCTGGAGGTGAAGCCTCAGCCTCATCCCAAGTATTAGTAGAAGGTGAAGTAACCAAGGTCAAGGAAGAAGTAGAACAGGGCACTCCCTTAAGTGCATTAATCCTAGACTATGTTCCTCCCTGTGATAGTGATGTTGAATCAGACCCAGAGGTGCAAAAGGCGCTCCAATTCTCACGTCGCAAGGCATAGAAAAATATATGGAAGATAATATCTAAGGTGCCTCTTGAAGAGATGCCTTCAAAAATTCCAAGACTTTCATCCATGTTTATTATGCTGGGACTTTCCGGTTTTTGATATCAAGAAATATATGTCGCAATGAAACAAGTCATTCAAAGGAGGGATTAAGAGAAAAGGTGCCGTCAAGACCTGATTAGAGCTAGATTGTTGATCAATATCAATGAATTTCAGGCTAAAGTGTCCTGAGCTGAGGTTGATCATGATGCAAAGCTGAAGGAGCTGAAGAAAAATATCAAGGATAAGATTGTCCATCAGTTTCACCTTCAGCAAGAGCTAGATGTTGTTACTGGGGAGCTTGACTAGCTTCATAATTTGTTGGAAAAAGTCCAAGTGGATGGTATAAAATCCATCAAAGATGACAAAGAATAACTTCTTCAAGCTGAAGAGAGTGAAGATGGTCGGGTAAATGAACTTCAAGTGCCTGCTAATGAAGCTCAGGATGCTATGAAACAGATACGAAATCACATTGAAAGTCTTCTGTAATTTCTGAAAATAAGAGAAGAGACTCCAGTCTGTGGATGTTCTTCTAATCTTGTTCATAAAATAAAAAAATTCATCTTCAATCATCTGTACCTTCATAGTTTTATTTTTACTAGGGTTATATAAACAGACCCCACAACTTTGCATCCTTTAATTACTCAATATTTCCTAAATCATACAAAATGTACGCTTAGTGAGCTGGGACTTGACTTTTTTTTAGAGTACCCTTTATAGGTTCCCAATTTAATGAGTACCATGTCTTTTGTTATTGGTAGTTTAAAGTCATGCATGTTGGACTATAAAAAGGCTAATATTTAAGGTCGAATAGCTTTGACCAAATGAATGATATTGACTCAATTCTTGATAATTTGTTTGGAAACATATTACCATATTCAAGTATGGAGGGGGGAAATTGTAAACTGTGACTTGAGAAATTTTGAATTTGAGGAATGACATAGGAAAATAGATAAAAGGAATTAGAGGAATTATTTTTCAAGAATGAAGTTACCACTACTTGACTAACCTGTTATGGGGTCTGAATTATGTAGGGTCAACTAGGGAATAAGCTGTATAGTCAAATAGTATCATCTTTTGGCTGACAGGTCCGTTATGTAGACAAATTATGCAAGACCACCTAAGGGCACTTTATACATAGTCGGGCAAAATAACTCTCAGAAATTTGACTTTCTATTGATAAAATCTGAATAAAGTTTTATGGGGATCCAAAATTTCAAAAGCATAGAGTCTGCTTTATGGAGAAAGGAACTTGAATATGGAGAGGATATTTCCAATCAAAATTGTCAAAGAATTGGAGGAATGTGACTTCTATGAAGGTCTGACCCAAATGTAGGAAAAAAGGTATCAGTGGTTTTAAATCATATGACTAAAACCAGAGATAGAAACATTATACGACATAATACTTTCAGATCATGAAAAATAGTATGGAAAAAATATGTTAAGGATGGCAGTTTTTTTGTAGATCCCTACATATCGTCATTAAGACCAATAGGGACAAAAGAGGCTTCTCCTAAGAATGAAGTTACCATTACTTGAAAAAATCATTATGGAGGTTTAATTATGTAGGGCCAACTAGGGAATAAGATGCATAGTCAAATAGTAGCATCTTTTGGTTGATAGGTCCGTTATGTAGACAACTTATGCAAGGCCACCTAAGGGCATGTGCTGCATAGTCAGGAAAAAGAACTCTCAGGTATCAGACATTTTGAAACCAGAATTCAAGAAAAGGGTTATGGAGATCATGAATATTATTTGTATAATGTTGTGACTGGGTCCTGAATTATGATTCTGGATGTCACTACGTATCTCACTAGGATGAGAATCAAGCCACACGTAGTTCTTGAAATAAAGTTTAATGTCATTCAGGATGAGTGCATGGAAGATCTTAGTTTAGGGTTATAGAGCTTGGACCATAGTGAGGGAGACACATCATGCATTTTTTATAAACCTGATGTGAATAAAGACCAGGGTGTTCCACATCACACCATGTGCTCCCAAGGGGACTTTTTAGCCAAGGTACCGAAAGTGGAGTTTGGGGTTAGGCCCAAAGGCTCGGGGCTGTAATCGAGGAATGCTCGAGCGTTCCTACGTATCCCATGAGGATGGGAATCAAGCTGCACGTAGTTCTTGAAATACCCTTTGTACATATTTGGTTCATACATATGAGGGGAAAAGAGTAATTTATTGCAATTATGGATGGACCCAAGATTAAAGACTTGGGTGTCACTACATATCTCATAAGGATGAGAATCAAGCCCCACGTAGTTCTTGAAACATGACATGGTTGGAGACCATGTCAATGATAATTCCTCTCGAGTGAGGGTATCAGGAATTGTTTCAATTTATTGTCATATAGGACAAAAGTGAAAATAGTTTAAGGTTATATGCATGGACCAATGCTATGCAGTTTAATGTCTTGCGGCAAGGACAATGGGGAACTGTATAGTTTAATATCATATATCTAGGACGATGGGACATACACAGTTTAACATCATATAGGGAAAAAGTGAACAAATATGAATAAGACGGTTGATGGGGGCTTCACGGATCAACATCATATGGGATGAAGGTGAATCAATATGAAGAAATTGGTTTCGAGCTTGAACCTCAGAAGGTTGCCTACATACCCAGCCTAGGAGGCAAGGATCAAAGTCCACGTAGTTCAATTGAGAGGTATTTGAAGATCAGGGTGTACTTGAGGAAAGAGACCTTAAGATGATGTTGGGACTTAAGCGTGATTAGCAGCCCAGAGAAGATGTCATGGTCTAAGCTTAATCTAAGCTCACGTGAGTCATGCTCGGTGTGATAAACAAGAAGCAGCAATATACCTGATGATCGTGTCACAAAATATGTGACCACGAAGGATGGTGTGGGGCTTATGCATGATTAGCTACCCGGGGCACGCATGGTAATAGAGTTTAAAAGACAATTGTGCATGCAGAAATCACAGTTTAATGTCATGTGTCACAGACATGGGGTGCTTGGCAGTTTAATGTCTTGCAGCTCAGACGATGCACAATTTAATGTCACATTGGATGATAGAGGGGCACAGTTTAATGACATGTTATATGATAGAGGGGCTATGCAGTTTAATGTCCTGCATCATGGACAATAGGGAACTGTATTTGTGTTACACAAAATACTTCTTCAAGAATATTGCATTAGTTGGAGTTGTAATGAGTTCTCCATCCATTGAGATTAAAGAATAAGATCCATTAGAGTAGACCCTATGCATTGAGTAAGTTCCTTCCCACTTTGGCTCAATCTTTGGAGGCTTCTTTCCCAGTATCATTGGAGTTCTAAGGACCAATACCAATTCTCCTTGAATGAATGAATGAAGACAAACTTTTTTATTGAAATCTCATGCTATTCGATTCTGATAGACTTATAAATGGCGCAATGTGCACAATCTTTTTTCATCTAGTCGTTCCAATTCATCCAACAGCTTTTGAGACTGTTCATCTATAGATAACTGATCACAAATGGAAACTCTAAGCGAAGGTAATTGGACTTCAATAGGAAAGAATGCTTCCGTTCCATATACCAATGAATATGGAGTTGATCGTGTAGCAGTGAAGGTGGTAGTCCAATAATCCCATAAAGCATGAAAAAGTTTATCAGGCCATGAATTATTATCTTTATCCACCATATTCTGAAGTATGTTTGAAAGAGTCTTATTTAAATCCTCTACTTGACCATTGGGCGCTGCATGATACTGAAATGAATGGTTGGATCTGATATTGTATTCTTGATACAATTTTCTTACTTAGGATGAACAAAAGTTGGTGCCATTATCTGTCAATATGGTATGAGGAACAAAAAATATGGTAATGATGTTAGACTTGACAAAGCTAACAATTCTTTTAGAACCAACTTCTTTGAGAGGTATTGCTTCTGCCTATTTGGAAAATAATTCAGTAGCAGTAAGAATATACTTAAACTACTTAGTTGTAGCTAAAGGATAAGGTCATACTACATCAATTCCCCATGTAGCAAACAGCCAGGAGTATTTAGTTGTATGAAGAAAATATAGGGGTTGATGAATGAAGTTGGCACATATTTGGCAAGAATGACAATTTTTAGTGAAATAAACACAATCTTTCACCATTGAAGGCTAGAAGTATCCAAGCCTTTGAATTTGACCAGAAAGTCTATGTCCAGACTGGTGGGCACCACAAACTCCTGCATGTACTTCATTCATGATAGCTATTATATCTTCACCATCAATACATTTGAAGATAATTCCATAAAAACCTCACTTGTAGAGAATTTTTTGGTGATCTGGGCTATCATAAAGAGTAAAATTGACCACACATCGCCGAACTTGTTCTTTCTCAACTCTATCAGGTGGGAGTGTTCCATTTTGAAGGTATTCCCTGATAGGTGTCATCCATCCTATAATATGACCATAAGGTTCAGAAATGGGACTGATTTCATTTATTTACTCTGTTCTGATTTGAACAAAAGGTGAAACTACACAACGGTGGGAAATACTGATGATTGTTTCATCCCGATTTGGATCTGTCAGGGTTGTGGCTACATTAGCCAGTGCATCATCATGGGAATTTTGTGATCTCGGGACATAAGAAAATGTCAGTTCTGAGGGAAATTCCACCATTAAATCTATGACGTAATCACACAAAGGGATTAACTCTTCCTTTCTAATGGCATAATCCCCATTGATTTGTTTGATTACCAAATCTGAATCACCTTTTACCTTCAAGTGATTCACCTATGCCTGAAGTTCCAATTCCAAGCCTGCGATGAGAGCTTGATAATTTAATTCATTGTTTGTACCGCCTTCCAATAATAAGAAGGAATAGGTTAGCACTGCCTTTTTGGGGAAATAAGCACGATTCCTAACCCAACTTTGTTGAATTTAGGATCTTCCATTTTCTTCCCTGTTGGACTTATGGAGGCACCATCAAAGTACATTTCCCATGTTTGGGGATTATCTGAAATAGAGAATACTTCCTCATCAAGAATTTCAATATTTAAAGATGTATCTTCCACAGATGGGTGTTCAGTAAGGAAATCGACCAGAGCTTGGCCCTTTATTGCCTTTTGAGACATGTACTGGATATCAAACTGCTGAAAAATAACTGCCCACCTTTCCAGACGTCCTGTAAGCATTGGACGACTAAGGATAAATTTGAGAGGGTTATTGTGAGATACCAATTTGACCTCATGATGTTGCAGATAGTTTCTCAATTTCTGAACTACAAATATTAATGCTAGGAAGCACTTTTCAATACTTAAATATCGAGTTTCTGCCTCAAGCATAGTCCGAATGAGATAGTAAAGGTTGTTTTCATTCCCAGGATCATGTAAGGATGGAACCCAATGATCGATCTAAAGCTGTGAATAGTGAATAAGTGGTCTTCCTTCAACAAGTGGCATTAATAACGGTGGACTCAAGAGATATTTCTTGAGGATATCGAATGCTTCTTGACATTATTCAGTCCACTGGTAGGTGACTCCATTCTTCATTAATCTGGTGAAGGTTAAACACTTACCTACCAAATTGGAAATGAAATTCCGAATATTGGCCAAGTGTCCTTGAAGTCCTCTTAATTCCTTGAGATTTCTAGGAGGTGACATATTAAGGATTGATTTTGTCTTCTCAGGATCAACTTCGATACCACGATGGCGTACAAAAAAGTCGAGAAATTTTCCTGAGGTTACAACGAAAGCACATTTCAAGGGGTTCATCTTCAAATTGTGTTGTCGAAGTTTGTTGAATACGATTTCCAGATCAGCCAAGTGATCAGAAAATTGTCTGAATTTAACCACCAAATCATCCACATAACATTCAACAAATTTCTCTAAAAAGGGTTTGAAGATATGGTGCATGGCACGTTGATATGTTGCACCTGCATTCTTTAGGCCAAAGGGCATTACCCGATATTAAAACACACCTTGAGGAGCTCTGAAGGCTGTAGAATATTTATCTTCTAGGGCCATTCATATTTGATTGTACCCAAAGTAACCATCCATGAAGGAAAGAGCTTCATAGCCAGCTATTTCATCAATTATAAGTTCTGTAATCAGGACTGTAAAATCATCTTTAGGACAATGCTTGTTAAGATCTCTGAAGTCAATGAAAACTCTAATTTTTCCATTATTCTTTTTCATAGGGACAATATTATCCAACCATTTGGGATATTGAAATTCTCTGATGAAGTTAGCCTTGATAAGATTATCAACTTCAGCTTCAATTTTGGAGGCATAAGTTGGGTGTGTTCTTATTGCTGCTTGCTTGAATCCTCGATGTTCTTCTGGAAAACCCAAATGATGAGTGGAAACATCAGGATCAAGACTTGGAATTTCTATATAATTCCAAGAAAATACATCTCGATTTTGCTTTAAAAATTAAGTATACATTTCTTTCTCTTTAAGAGTCATGGATGCACTAATTAAAGTGGGGCGTGGATCTTCTTTTGTACCCAGATTTATTTCTCTGAGTTCATCCACAGTGGTAGAGATACCCTCTTCAAATGCTGGAGGAGAATCCCTGAGATCTTCCTCTTCTTCTTCAATATGTGTTACTTCTTCTGTTTCTACTTGCATAGAAGATGACGACGTAGAATTTCCATGGTCAGGAGAGAAGTTAAAATTTGAACATCTTAAAGAAAAGGCTACCATTTCTGACCCTATTGATGATAAAGGGTATTCTTGGGGTGATAGAGAGGAGATGATGGATTGAAAATCGACATCATTGTTTTCCTCTAGTATTGTTATAACTTCTTATGACATGGTTGATGAAGTATAGAATTGCTGGATTTCAGCGGATGAAATGAAGACATCTCCATCTAAGTTCTCATCATTTCTTGGTGAATCAACAATTTCTCCCATGCTGTTTGGCTTGATTTATATAATTGAAATTATGGAAGTTTCCAAAAGAGTGTTTGGATTTAGGTCTATCCTGTCAATTTGACTGATAGACAACACATAATCTGTACTCACATGTATGAATGGGTTTACTGGAATCTTTTCCAAACCATTTAGAGAATTAATTTTGGTGACCTTCTTTGCCGTGGATTTTTCCTTTCCCTCCATGTGATAAAATTTTGCCTCAATGTATTGAGATTCACATGTTTTGAATGGAGCCTTGTCACTGTACAATGTCCCAATTTGACCATTGAAACAATATTTGAGACATTGATGATACGATGAAGGTACGACTTCATATTGATGTAGCCAAGGTCTTCCAAGAAAAATGTTGAAGGCTGCGTCCTGACGAAAAACCATGAAATCTGAATTAGACACAAGGTCTCCAAACTAAATTCTGAGTGTAATATCACCCAGAGGTTATTGTTCATTCTTATCATATCCTTTCAAAATCAAAGTATAAGGAGATAAATTAGATTCGGTGAGGCCCAATCGACGAAGTGTATGAATAAGAATGAGGCTGACTCTTGATCCATTATCAATGAAAGCTTGTCGGATGTCTATGTCATTGACTTTTCCAGATATATAGAAAGGTCTGATATGTCCATGTACAACATCATCTTCATCTTCATCTGTAAAAGATATCACTGCATGATATTCTGCATAATCATTCTCTATATGGTAGACATCAGCCACATCAATTTCAGTTTTGAATTCTTGAGGACTTGACAAAGCCTCAATAAGCGCCTCCTAAAGATCTTTTGATAGATTCAAGGCATCCAGAATTGATAACTTGGTTGGTACTTGGGAAAAATGTTTCAAGACATCATACTTTTGGTCCAAAGGTCTACGTTTTCCATCATGAGAATATGGTCTTACAGGTGCCTTGGAAGTTGATGCTTTGGCAGTAGATGCATCCCGTATCGGGGAAGGAATTGGAAACACTCCTGGCTTCGGTAGATTAGACCGAATAGGTCTATCTATTTGCTGAGAGGAATAAGGTGTGACCTCTAACCGATCTTCCAAAATAACAGTGTCAGGACAGAATCTTCCATGTGTGGAAGAACTTTCTTGTTCCTATTGAGCCTGCTGGAGGGATTTGCCATGAGTTTCTGCCGCATATACAGTTCTAGCAGGAGTAGGATTGAAATAGTGGCTTCTGGAATATCCACGCCTTCCCCTGTATCCTAAACCTCTGTCTCTTCCTCTAATTCCTATGTTAGATATAGGGAACTTAGGCTCATCATAATCAAAACTTTCATTAGCATAAGGATCCGTTAAATGAATCATGTTAACAGAACCAAAGATCAATTCTTCATCTGATGAAGATTTTTCCTGATGAACTAGTTCAGGCTGTGCCGTTTGGTGGGGCAATGACCGTTCTTTTGAAGCACACGACATAAAATCTACTAGAGTCAAAGACAACTTAGGCTTTGACACGAGCTCGTCTTCTTCTTACTGCTCTTATTTCTTCAAATTACGCTGCTTCTTTGAGTATTTTCCTTCTGATAAAGGGGGTTTTGTTGTGGAATACATAGTAGAATACACAATTGGTTGATTCAATTGTGTTCGTAAAATGGCATGAGTTCATTTAATCATTTTCCTGACCATCCAATCATCATATTTCTGCGCATTTTTACTTTTGACTTCATGACACTCACCTTATTCCTCTAGATCAGTAGTAGTAACACATGCTACCTAGGCTAAAGAACCTTTCAATTTTACTTTTCCAGAGTCCACCATCTTTTGCAGGAGGTCTTTGAAGACAAAACACTCCTAAATGGGATGACCCAACATCTAATGAAATGGGAAGTAGTTGGGGAGGTCTTCATCTCCTTCCTTGTTCGGCCTTTTGGGCCTCGACAACTAAACTAGATTTTTTTCCAGAGCCGAGATGAAGTAACCAGGAACTTGTTTATTCCAGAAAGAATAAACTTTGTTCTTTAAATCCTCAAAATGTTTCCGTCTTTGATATTTTTGATCATCTTGACGAGACATCCATTGTTTTTAATGTTTAGGAGGTAGATCCCTTTGATATAATGAAGGTTTTTAAGTGAAAGCAGGTACAGGTGCTTGTGTAAGTGTAACTGTAGTAGTCTCTGCTTTCCCTATTCTCCTTCCCGGAATTGATGGAATTACACGAGTTTTAGCCTTAGTCTTTATAAGAGAGTATTCTATTTGCTGGGCAATTGAAGTAAGGTCTCGAAACCCTCCTGTGTATTTCACAGGGATCAACGGTGTGCATAATTCATCATGCAGATTTACCACACAGATTGGTAGCAACTCTTCTTGAGGGAGTGCTAAAATTAAGGAATATGTTAATCCCTTCCAGCGAGCAATGAAATCTGAAACTCTTTCATTTCCCCTTTGATTACAATTGGTAAGATAAAAAACTGTCGTCTTTGTTAATGTTGAGCTAAATTAAAGAATAAACCTTTGACGGAAATCTTCCCACCCAATAATTGATTGAGATTGAAAACTTGTATACCAGATAAAAGTAGGTCCTTGTAATGACTACACAAAATACCGGAGCTTAACTAATTCTTTCTGTTGAGGATTTCCCATCATAGGATCACAATAAGAAACAAAATGTGTTAAGTGTTGTTCTGGATCTCCCGAGCCATTAAAAATTTGGAATGTGGTATTTGCAAAATTTTATGGGGAAGAGATTGCATCCACCCATTCAGGGTAAGCTCTCTTTTTTGGTTGAACTTGTGCACACTTTCCTTCCACAGCTTCCAACCGAGATGTTAATGACTCAATGGTAGTCATTAATTTTTGAGAAACATCTGGTTGAGCTTGGACCTGAGCAAGTGCAATAACTGGAGTTTGGATGGGTGTGGCGACCGGTACTACCACTGATGGTAGTATTGTCGGTTGCTGTCACGTATGAACCATAGGATTAGACCTGTGAGGGTGTACTTGTAAAGGGGGATATTCTTGATCCATCCCATTAGTTGTAATAAATTCACTTGATTGATTAAATCCAACATGCTTAGGAGGAAGACTACCTTGAAGTAGTTCTGCATTTAACCTCCTTAATTCCTTCATTTCTTCTTCTTGTTGTGCAGACCTTTCCTTTAATGAGAGTGTTTGGCCTTATCCAGAGGTAGGGTGGGATGTAACCTGAATTTTAACCTTTTCCTTGGCATGTTCCTTTCTGGAGTATAGAAGGGAATTACCCAAAGGAATGTCTTGCCCCTGGGCAACCCTTTGTCTTCTGGTACACACACCTCATTCGTTCGTTTTTGTGTGTACAACCTCTTGAACAGGAAAGTGTACAACCTCTTGAACAAGAAATTCTTCATCTGATTCCTCTGAGTGAGCCTCATGTTTTGAGGGATTAGTGACAACGACATTGATGACATTTATTGATGCATAATGCATTGCAACCCTTCTGTCAGCGCTTCTGCAATACTGTCTTCTTCCATGTCTTTTATGAGACATTGACTTTTGTTTGGTTGATCCCTTAGGAAATTATTAATAAATTGTAATTTGGAGGGAATATCCTAATAATTTGTCTCTGCGTTCCTCTTGTGGATTCTTCCCTAATCGAGAGAAGACTGACTTTCGCTGAGGAAGAGATTGAGAATTTGAAAAAGTCTCTAGTCCAGTGGACTGGGGCTGTCCCTGTTTTTCCTGCTCAACTCCTCGAATCCTATATGTTGATCTCGAGGGTTGGATTAAAATATTCCCTAACCTGGAAAGCTAAGGTGTCTCTTGAGCTTCTACATCTGAAACTTTCTTAAAATACCTCCTGATTTTGCGGATTTCAGTCCGGAAATTGGTCGGATGCATCATTCGTCATCCACTCAAATCACCTGCCTCAGATTACTGTTGGATTATTTATGACACCTCTGTCACCTGATGATGTGAATTCTCTAAACAAGAATCCTATTCGATATTCTCATTTTCTTGATGCAAGAGTAATTCAACAACTTGTTCTTTATATACCTGACTTTGGGAAGAACTAGTTGAGGCATGTTCTTGAGAAATCCTTTGATTACACACAAAACTAGTTAACTATGGCCAGCCATGGGTAATAACATTGCATGATACCACTTTTTTCAGGCTTTGTTGACTGGAGAGCATAGTGAAATTCAATGCTCCATAAACACCCCATTCCTTGATATGAATACTAGATGGGGCATTGGTAATTAACTAGCACAACCTTTTTAATGAGCCAAGGCATGTACGTTGAAGGGCTCTCTACTGCTTTTCAACTTTTGGATGTTAGGAAACTAAGAGATATGCCAGGTCAATTTGGTTTTGCAACCCTTCTATTATCTTGACATGGTTTTGATATTCATCATAAGATAATATTTTCTCTTTTAAGTGAAAAAGAGTTTTTCATATGTTGAGACATATATCATGAATACAATCTTCTATCAACATTTCTATAATATCATACTGAGAGTCAGCCAAAGGCCAAAACATGACTGGTATTTCACCTTTCGCCAGTTGTTTTCTTATATTCAGCACTTCCTCTTTGTCATTTGATGAAGATTCTTCTACCTGATTAGACCAAAGCTGGCGCTTCTTTGTTGTTTCATCAGATTCAAAAATATTGGTAGAGAATTCATTTGTCAAATTAAAAGATGAATGACCCAGGGGTGGTTCAGATAATTACCTACACCTTGGGTTATCTTATGATTGAGAAAGTATTTCACCTGTTAGCGGTAACGCATTAGACATGACTGGATTCACATTTTCAAGTGCCTCAAGATAAGAGGGCTTTCTCATTACTGCATTGTCCATTGAAGAAGTTTCCAGGCAATGCGAATTACTAATATGGATAGGACTTTCACAGCTAAATTCATCATCATGGAGAGGACCACCATGGTGGGTTACAGAAAAAGATGAAACCTCTTGCTCCTTGGTCTTATGACCACAGAGAGGGTTATCATGGCTCTCATCTGAAGATGATACTTCAATATTTACCAAATTGTCATGAAGAAATCCTTCATGAGGAAGTGTATGATGAAGACCTTTGGAATTATTGTTGTTACTTCCAAAATCTGGAAATGAGAGAGTAGAATCTCGAGTTTCAATAGACAATTATCTGAGGGCTTCAAGAACTCCAGCATTGAACAAGGCCTTATTGCAGATTGGCTCTTGATTTTTCAACTGTGTTGGATGGGTATTTTTCTTGGACTCCTTCTTACTCACTTTGGAAACCAATTGTTGATGAAAGTAGTTATTATGGGCAGGTGTATGTGCCTACTCAGAAGAAATGGTTAGGTTAGGCTGATTATCTCTATTTAAATCAGGTGTATGTGCCCAACTTGATTGTCTGTATGACATGGGGGAGTATGCCCCATGACCCTCTTGGACTGGAAGAGAGGTGTGTATCTACTCCTGAGTGAAAAGTTTATGAGTCACTTCACTAATAGGGATAGATTTATGTTTCTTTCCCTGTGATGTCGTTGAAGTTGTTATAATATTCTGATAGGTATCCAGAATATGGGAAGGGATTTTCTTCTTCTCTTTCACCATTTTCAAAATGTGCTTGGTGACTTCAGCTACTGGAACATGAATATACGTTCATTACGTGTTTTTAGTAAGTGTGTGATCCTACTCCTATCCTCCTTTTTCTGTCAGGGAATTTTGACAGTACTCATGTGTGTGGGGGGGGGGGGAAGTTGTGTCTGCCTTCTGTTTGTCATTGGGGCTTTCCAATTGACATCTCTGGGTGCTACAAAATGAGACTGTTGTTTAGCTTGAGGAATTGTAGGTGTATGTGCCTGCTGATTGTTCTCCACTAAATATTATTGATGAAATTCCTTCAATACTGGAAGATGAGACTGCTGACAAAAATGATGAGTGTAAGTAGGTGTATGTGCCTGTTTACAGGTGGTCACCACATTTGGTTGGCGAGCTTATTTGGATGAATTCAGACGAGCCTACTGACTAGCTGATGAATTATAAATAGGTGTAAGTGCCTGCCTATAGTACTCCACCAGAATTGCCTGGCGGGATTGGTGTGTTACTGCCAGACGAGTTTGTTGGGCAGTGAAATCAGGACGGATGGGTGTATATGCCCGCTCCTTGTTTTCTATCAAGTTAGATTTATGGACTTCTCCGGAGGGGGAATAGGTAATAACTTGATCCCTGTTGACCAAATTTCGCTTTTGACGGTTCTTATTGCATGCTTAGGTCTGAGGAACCTGAGCCAAACACCTAGAGGAGATACCCTCATCATGTTGAGGGGGAACTACCGCACGAGTCTGGCGGAAATTGTTGGTGGGATTCCTCAGGAAGGACTCATGTCTTCTTGAAATGAGGCCTTGAGTGACCTCTTCATTCACCTCCCTATAATATGGGAGGGACTAGTTGTTGTGTTCCGGGGATAACGACCTGAAACAGTTGGAAATGGTGGTTGGCACCACCTGCTTCTTGACCACTGGTCATCGCTGTCTGGACAACTAGGGTGAGTTGTTAACTTGGAGGGCTTGTCAAGCGGCCTCTAGAGTCGGGATGGTACCGTGTTGACGGTATTCCCTCACCAATGCATTTGAGACCCAGCGTTAAAGATGTTGAGTAGGTGATGTAGTCCTCAGAGTGGACGAGGATCCAGCAGGAGTAGCGGCTGTGGCATTCACAGGTGTGAACTTTAAAGAAGACATTTTGTGTTGCAGAGAGATCTTGGAAAAGAGTGCCTATTTAATATAGCAGACATAATCAAGATAAGTTTGGTCAGACTACATCTTTTGGATGAGTATATATGTTATTTATTGCTTTGTTGTCCCTCACATTGAGTTTAATAAGGTCCTAAAAAATAAGTAAAACATCATTTAACTTGGTTAAGGATTCATGTCAGGTTCACCATTTTTTGTTTCTTATGGAAATGGGGATGACCTTGTTTGTTTAAGGTTCAAACTTTCTAATTGGTTTCTAACGGGTTTATTCGTAGAACCAAAAACATCCAATGATTCTATATCCATTTGGACCTACTTTCCAAAGGTGGGTTCTCATTAGTTGTGGACCAATGAGGCTTAAGAATTTGCATTGGTCGAGAGGATGGGAGGTCAGGCACATCACACCTTTTTGGGTTGAATTATTGCCTACTCCGGGACTCTCTCATAGATTTAAGTTATGTTCATGAATATTTATTAATTCACCAAGTATTAAAATGAGTTTTCCTTTATATTTATAAATCAATTATTGATATGTATGAGATTTAGAGAATCTTTTATATGCGCCAAGGCATGTACGCTGAAGGCCTCTTTGCTGCTTTTCAAACTTTGGATGTCAGGAAATTGAGAGAGATGCTAGGTCAATTTGGCATTGCAACCCTTCTATTATCTTGACATGGATTTGATATTCATCATAAGATAATATTTTCTCTTTTAAGTGACAAATAGTTTTCCATATGTTGAGACGAATATCATGAATACAATCTTCTATAAACATTTCTGGAATATCATACTGAGAGTCAGCCAAAGGCCAAAACATGACTGGTATTTCACCTTTCGCCAGTTGTTTTCTCATATTCAGAACTTTCTATTTGTCATTTGATAAAGATTATTCTACCTGATTGGACCAAAGCTAGTGCTTCTTTTTTGCTTCATCAGATTCAAAAATATTGGTAGAGAATTCATTTGTCAAATTAGAAGATGAATGACCCAGGGTTGGTTTGGATAATGACCTACACATCAGGATATCTTATGATTGAGAAAGTATTTCACCTACTAGCGGTAAGGCATCAGACATGACTGGCTTCGCATTTGCAAGTGCCTCAAGATAAGAGGGCTTTCTCATTACTGCATTGTCCATTTAAGAATTTTCCAGGCAATGAGAATTACTACTATGGATATGAATTTCGTAGCTAAATTCATCATCATGGGGAGGACCACCATGGTGGGTTACAGCAAAAGATGAAACCTCTTACTCCTTGGTCTTATGACCATGCAGAGGGTTATCGTAGATCTCATATGAAGATGATACTTTGAGATTGACTGAATTGTCATGAAGAAAGCCTTCATGAGGAAGTGTATGATGAAGACCTTTGGAATTATTGTTGTTACTTCCAAAATCTAGAAATGAGAGAGTAGAATCTTGAGTTGCAATAGACAATTGTCTGAGGGCTTCAAGAACTCCAGCATTGAGTAAGGCCTTATTGCTGATTGGATCTTGATTTTTCAACTGTGCTTGATGGGTATTTTTCTTGGACGCCTTATTAATCACTTTGGAAACCAATTTTTGATGAAAGTAGTTATTATGTGTAGGTGTATGTGCCTGATCAGGATAAATGGTCAGGTTAGGTTGATTATCTCTATTTAAATCAGGTGTATGTGCCCGAATTGATTTTCCGTATGACATGGGGGAGTATGCCCCATGACCCTCCTGGACTGGAATAGAGTTTTGTATCTGCTCCTGAGTGACATGTTGATGAGTCACTTCCCTGATAGGGATAGATTTATGTTTCTTTCCTTGTTATGTCACTGAAGTTGTTATAATATTCTGACAGGTATCCAGAATATGGGCAGGGATTTTCTTCTGCTCTTTCACCATTTTCAGAATGTGCTTGGTGACTTTAGTTGCTGGAACGGGAATATACGTCCATTCCATGTTTAGAGTAGGTGTTTGTTCCTACTTCTATCCTCCTTTTCCTGTTTGGGAATTCTGACAGTACTCATGTGTGGGGGCAAAAAGTTGTGTCTGCCTCCTGTTTGTCATTGGGGATTTCCAATTGACATCTCTGGGTGCTACCAAACAAGACTATTGGTTAGCTTGAGGAATTGAAGGTGTATGTTCCTGCTGATTTTTCTCCACTAAATATTATTTATGAACTTCCTTCAATACTGGAAGACGAGACTTCTGACAGAAATGATGAGTGTAAGCAAGTGTATGTGCCTATTTACAGGTGGTCACCACATTTGGTTGGTGAGCTTCTTTGGATGCAGTCAGATGAGCCTGCTAACTAGATGATGAATTATAAATAGGTGTATATGTCTGCCTATAATACTCAGTCATAATTTCCTAGTGATATTGGTGTGTTACTGCCAGATGAGTTTGCTGGGCAGTGAAATCAGGACGGACGGGTGTATATGCCCGCTCGTTGTTTGCCATCAAGTTATATTGATGGACTTCTCCGGAGGGGGAAGAGGTAAGAACCTACTCCCTATTGACCGAATTTCACCTCTGATGGTTCGTCTTTCATGCTTGGGTCTGAGGAACCTGAGCCGAACACCTATAGGTGATACCCTCATCATGTTGAGGGGGCACTACTGCATGAGTCTAGCGGCGATTGTTGGTGGGAGTCCTCAGGAAGGACTCTTGTCTTCTTTAAATGAGGCCTTGAGTGACCTCTTCATTCACCTCCCTGTAAAATGGGAGGGACTAGTGGTTGCATTCCAGGGATAATGTCCTGAAACGGTTGGAAACAGTGGTTGGCACCACCTGCTTCTTGACCACTGGTCGTCGTTGTCCAGAGAACTAGGGTGAGTTGTTAACTTGGAGGGCTTGTCGAGCGTCCTCCAGAGTTTGGATGGTACCATGTTGACGGTATTCCATCACCAATGCATTTGAGACCCAGCGTTGAAGACGCTGAGTAGGTGATGTCGTTTTCAGAGCAGACGAGGATCCAACAGGAGTAGCGGTCGAGGCATTCATAGGCATGAACTTTAAAGAAGCCATTTTGTGTTGCAAAGAGATCTTGGAAAAGAGTGTCTATTTTATATAATAGACATAATCAAGATAAGTTTGGCCAGACTACATCTTTTGGATGAGTATATATGTTATTGATTGATTTGTTGGTCCTCATATTGAGTTTAATAGGGGCCTAACAAATAAGTAAAACATCATTTAACTTGGTTAAGGATTCATGTCAGGTTCACCATGTTTTGTTTCTTCTGGAAATGGGGATGAACTTGTTTGTTTAAGGTTCAAACTTTCCAATTGGTTTATAATGGGTTTATTCATAAAACCGGAATTATCCAATGATTCTATATCCATTTGGACCTACTTTCCAAAGGTAGGTGCTTATTAGTTGTGGACTGATGAGGCTTAAGAATTTGCATTGGTCGAGAGGATGGGAGGTCAGGCTCATCACACATTTTTGGGTGGAATTATTTCCTACTCTAGGACTCTCTCATAGATTTAATTTATGTTCACAAATCCTTATTAATTCACCAAGTATGAAAATGAGTTTTCCTTTAGATTTAGAAATCAATGATTGATATGTATGGGATTTAGAGAATCTTTTATATGTATTTGAGGTTCTTCATCGATGGAGAATCATCTGTATGTATTAGAGATTCTTAGTCGGTGGTATCCTTCAATACATTATATAGAAATCTCTTGGTCATTATGATAACCATACTAGTTTTAAAGCCACTCAGTGGGGCACTTGAAGTTTATCGTCATTCAGAAAGACAAGGATTATTTCCGAGTTGGGATCGTACTCGCAGATGGGTTACCTACATATCATTGTTTAAAAAGGAACCAGAACCCACATAGTTCGATAAGAAGGATATAGTTTAACGTCATATGGGACAAAAAATAATTAATGAAAGATGGGCTTGAACCTTATAAAGGCTTCCTACGTACTCTATTTTTAAAGTAGAGATCAAAGTCCACATAGTTCGGGTAAAGAAATATGGGGTTTATGCATGGTTAATGGCCCAAAAAGAGATGTTGTGATTACTTTTACACTCTAATATCATGTGAGTCATGCTCAGTGTGAGAAAAAAGAGGTATCAGTAAACTTGACGATGGTTCCATGAAAGATTCAGTCATGAGAAATGATGTGGGGCTTACGTATGTATGACTGCCCAAGTAGATGAAGACCAGGACTTACTTCAGGAAAGAAGCCCGGGAGCAGGGTCCATAAAGGTATTTGTACTTTATGGATATTTGGAGTTTTAACTTGGGGATTACTCCTGAGAAGGAGGCCTAAATTAAAATAGACTTATGATTGGGGTTTATTCCTAAGAAGGAGGACCAAATCAAAAGAAATTAATATTGGGCCTTACTTCTGAGTAGGATGCCTAATTAAAGAGAACTTATAACCTGGGGCTTACTCCTGAGAAGGAGGCCCAATGTTAAAGAAAATTATGACTGGGGCTTACTCCTGAGAAGTAGGACCAGTTTAAGGGGACTTGAGACTTGGGGCTTACTCCTGAGAAGGAGGCCCAAACCAAGGGAACTTGGGGCTTACTCCCAAAGAGGATTCCCTAAATCAAAAGATCTTCTCATTTTAAAGGATGAGGTTATATAGGAAACCTCTAACCATGGTGACATAAAGCTTCACTACTAGAAATTAAAGCTATAGCCATGATTTTATTGGTCTGTGGCTATATCTTCATAATTTCCATGGTTTAATTTAATAACCGTGGCTATAGAGAGTGTTTTCCTATTTGGTAATGGGGTCCCTGATTCACTCCTCTCGACTTCTTCTCCTCCCGTCTTCTTCTCCTCCTGGATTCTTCTCTTCCCAACAAGTTTTTCTCCCCAACCTCTCCTGACCGTGTCACCCTCCTCCCCGACCTCTCCTGAATACAGTGCCCTACTCCCCCAATGACTTATCCTCCCTGACGTTTTCTCCTCACCGCAGTGCCCTCCTCTCCGACGAACTCTCTCACTGCGGCACCATCCTCCCGACGACCTCTCTCATAGCGGCACCCTCCTCCCCGGAGACCTCTTTCCCCGCGGCACCCTCCTCTCTGACGACCTGTCACCACGGTGCCCTCCTCCTGGATTCCAATCCACACAGGTATTTTATACCATATTATTTCATTAATGTTCTTATTTCAAGGTTATACTGTGATTTGAATTTCATGTGATGGTTGTTTAGATCTGCCTTCCTCTTGTATTTATAGAAGACATGGGTAGAGTATGAGTAGAAATTGAAGGCATATTGATCTGATGATGTTGAACATATAAGGGAACCATACATAGTTATGGTGATATAAGAATTATTGATAATAAAATATATGTGTTTATTGTGTTCATATAGATGGATTCCAGTTCATATAAATCTTCCAACGTAACCATACATAGTAATATGATTACTGGGAATCAAATTTCAACCCTCATTATGATGTGTTCTCTACCAACAAGGATTTTAAAGGGATTATACCTCATGAAATTAAGAGATATCCCATATTACATTGAATTTATTTGAATGGATTTGGTATACTGGATGATGTTTACACTACTTCACATGGTTATAATCTTTCATCTTAGTGATTCTCATATCCCCTTGATTTTATTCAAATAATGATTTCTAAAGACACTCAATTTTTTGTACCACTCCTCCATGGGTTATCCTACATGTTGGTTAACTCCCCTCGAGATCTATAAGGTTTAAATATTTTCCACCAACCAATTAATCAAATTTATTTGAGCACACTCATATCCTCCTTGAATTCTCTTACACGTGGTTGGATCTCTAAGTGGGACTTATGACCTAGAGGTAACTTCTCTGATGAATGTGCATGGCCTTTTTAGGTTAGGAAGAGATGATCATAATTCTCTGACCAGTTACTTGTTATCTATCTTTATGAGGTATTATGGACTTCTCATTTCATCATGTATCATCAATCAAAACTTAAAGAGATAATTATCCATTGGTTTCCTAGAACTAATTCCTTCCTTTTATCCCATATAAAAGTAGGGATTTATGTTTGGGATTTTTATTGATTGGGTGGAATACCTCCTCTTTGGGAGATGTATGAAGAAAATATTCTAGTTAAAGATGTTTGGGATGACACCTCATGAGATTTGATATTTGAAAGGGATGTTCTCGCCGTTATTAAGGATAAGTTAAGGAAGGATCTGAACCTACAGTCACTTGTTTCTTTTAAGGATTGGATTAATATATTTCTCTACCACAACAGGTCTCGACCAACTACTATACACCCTCATCGATGATCTTCCTAATAGGTTCACGATAGAACAAGATTTTATCGGGCCATCCTTGAAGCTAGGGAGTATACCACATGGGGCTAATGACTGATACTAGAGGTATCCCCAAGCCTTTCTCTCAAGGGGTTTATAATCATGTTTTTGAATAAATGGATTTTCCTACATGGGGACACATTATTGGGAATTCAAGTAATCATATTGGTGATGGTAATCCGATTAGGATAGGGGTTCCTTCTTAATCTAGTAATGATGAATCATGGACGCCTTTATCAACTCCACATTCATATTAGGTAAGGCAACATCCCTTACTGGATTGGAGGACCCTTCCAGTTCTTATTTGGATAGATAGGAGAGCATTTCTGGTGTTAAAAATATCATAAAACTAAAGGAATCCTTGATAATTTGATATATTCTTGGATGTTTAATGTTTCAAGGGTTGGGGTGATGCCACTAGGTCCTTACGAGGTTATTGTTATGTTGATACAACATTATCATTTCAACTTCATGCCCTATCCTGCACCATCTGGAATAATTTTCAATAATGGAAGGGGATCTCTAGATGAGAGGTCATACAATATTTATCTATAGGATGGGGATCTTATGGATCCTTAGAATATATAACTATATACAATGAATATTACCCCTATTAGTTTTCTCTCCAGTTTATTTGCATTCAAAGAGTTTCTCCTCTCCCTTAAGATGACATGAGAGTCGAACAACATCCTGGACTTATCCACCAAATTCGTCTTATATTGGCATGTGAAGAAAAAAAATGTTGAGATTATTCTTCCACTGGTTGATTCACCTATCTTCATGTTTTATGACTATGCCCAGGTTTGGGTGGAAGATTATCTGGGTGGTTTATTGAATCGACCGATCCATTAGGTAGACAAGACTTGTGCTTCACTGAACCCCTTATCCGTAGTAGCAATGGAGTTTACTCAGGACTTAGGTGAGCCACCAAGGAAGTGTTATCATTATATTGATGAACATACCATTAGTGGGAAACATTTTTTGAGGGGGATGGTCCCTTAATATTAGTGATGGAAGATGTGTCAATTGTGAGGAGATAACATAAAACTTGTTCTCTTGCTTCTTCATCTTCTTAGATAATCATTCCTACTTTTGGCATACTCACCCAAGTGGTTACAGAAACCCATGTATCATGAAGGAATATCTGGAATAAAATCCATGCCCTGATTACTGAGACTCCCTTGGAGGAGTTATTTGACCAATAAGAACACCTACACCAGCTTTTTCATGATATGGGGGCAGGTGGATTTGATTACCAACTATTGTATGATCAAGAGAAATTTTTTCCTAACCCTACAAAAATTGGTTAGCAATGATGGGGACTTTCATAGTTTTTATGACGGGACTCCCCTAGACGAATTAATAAGGGAATCTTAAAAGGTTCTTGAATAGATACATTAGATAATCTATCAGATGCATGCCCATATAGATGATTTTACCACTCATATAACAAAATAGGAGGACATCGTATCCCTCTTAAATTATAATATTATGAATTCATTATCATTATTAGAGACTAATATAAGTAAATATTAAGAGATTTCATCTTTTATCAAGAATCTTCATTTATATTATTGTTTTGATTCCATCCCCATTTGGAGTAAATCATACTATATTTGTTATAAAAGGAAAAGAAGATCTCAAATTTTTAATAGTAGAGATGATAATTAATTCCCATATTTATATCATTGGTTTTATTATCAATAAAGGTTATATGGAAACATTGAATTTTGAAATGAAATAGGTATTGAAAACAAATCTGAAGTGGGAGATTGAAGAACCCAATTGATTTATTGAATTTTAATTTTATATTAATAATTTTATTCAATGAAAATTTAGGGATTTTTAATTATGATTATTTTTGAACTATTTATTATGTCAAATTCATTATCTAATTACACTATGAGAAGTTCACATTGTTTACAACATTTTAAAATGGAATATTAATATTATAGATGATCATATTTATGTTGTTTTGTATTTTATGGTGAGAAATGGATTGATATTGTATTCAATATTTAGAATATGATTTAAAACAAAATAGTGATCCTTTATTATGAAATGGGGTCAACCATAGTCCAACCAAGGACAACCACTTCTTAGGAAAGAAAGAATGTTTAATCACCCAACCCATTGTAGCCAGTGAGAGTGCATAACACTCACATGGAGTGCCTAAGGATTGTGGGGTTCATAGTTCCAGTATGTATGTGCTTTGGTTTGATCACGTATAAGGAGTGGGTATGTGGTATAACATAGGGAGGAATGACCATATAAATCCCATAGTGTGTGAAAGTTAATCAATGTGTCAACCCCAATGCCAGCTCGAATGCAGGGAGATACACCTATGTATTACTAAGGAGTATCAGTCCAAGCGTATTATTGATTTTGGAAAAGTTCTATGTGGAACACTTTTAATCCACTTAAAATGTTGCATATATAACTCCATCTATTTGATATGTTTAATTTGAGTTATCTGGTCAAGCTAAGAAGTTGTATTCTTCCTTAAGCTTCATCAGTGAAGCTTTAATACACAGTTCTTCATGTCATAATGATTAGTGATCAAATTCATCTTTTCAAATCCTAAGAGGGGATGGATATGGTTGTAAGATTCCACAAATTAATAAACTGAAGTTAGTGGTGTATTTTATTATTAGAAACAGTGAATAGAAAACAGTGGCAGTGAGATTTTTTTTACAAAGATGGTGTCTTTAGTAATTGAAAAGCTTTAAGTGGAGTGGTTCATATATATTATAGGTTGTGCACATATGCGGTGGGGATAATTTGGTGGATTATTCTCCATTAATACCCCAACATGCTCATTTCTTGGGTAAAAACAGTAAGAATATCCAAGAGATAATTTGGAAGAGCTGAGAGTGAAATAGGGAAAACAAGAAAGGTCAATATTTGTGTATGGTTTATATTAATTCATACAGATTATTTCTATACATTCATGTTTTCATTATCATGGTTTTATTACACAATCCAGTGTATGGTCCACACTATATTTTAGGAGGGACATAAAGTAGTTTCCACATATACATCTATTACGTGAGGTATATAAGTGTGAGCTTAGTTGTGTGAGAGGGGGAAGGAAGAGACATCATGTATTATATTATTCCATACCTGAATGTAAAAATAAATTGACCAGACTAAATGTAACAGTATAAATTCTTCAGGATGGAGAAAAATAGTGATGTTATTGTTAAGAAGTGAGTTAGGTGAAGAGTACAAGAAATAAAATACATAAAATAATATGCATGAATGAGTTTGTTTTCATGAAAATGAAAGTAATTAATTCATTATAAGTGAGAATATTGTTAATTTTTGTATCTAAATGAATTAAATTGAAGTGGGGTTCATTGTTTCTTACATTAATGTGGTTTGATAAAAAACCATGTGATATATTTTTCATAAATATTGTGTAGTGTTTTGAGACTAATCTGGGTGTAGTATCAGAAGATTTCACACATGAGAATTTAGTGATTAAGTGAGGCTAAAACATCAGGAGAAGAAATAATATTTTCCTGATCATGGTTTCCCTTACCCAATTGATCATACACAAGTGATTAAAATTATTAAGAAAAATATACATAAAAGGTTTTTTTCTGTTGAATGTATTTGAAGTTGTACATTAGAAAATAAAATATATAAATCCCATTGAGGAAGATCATGAAATCATCATATAATTGATCAATATAAGAAGAATGACCTTGTGAATAGGGGGACCAATTATTGAAGAGGCTCAACACTAGGGGTTATAACCATTCAAATGTTTTGGGTCTAACTAAAGGAGGAAAAAGAGTTGAATCACTGAGGGTATAATTAGGATCAAGTGGAGTATTAACTAATGGGAGTATAACCTATTGATTCATAAACCATTATAATTAATAATAAGATTATAATGGATAATCTATAATCGGGGTATGTATAACTAGTTTTAGCAAAAGGTAAGTGTTAGTATTGAAAAATATAAAAATATTTTTTGTTATATTTCATTTAATTTTTTCATCTCATATTAGTTCCACTCATCTTAATAGGTGATAGAGGTCCAAAATCAGAAGGGGGCAGGGTGTCAGGGGGCAGGGGGTAGGGGGCAAGGGGTAGGGGGCAGGGGTAAGGTCTGTAGAGTAGGGGGGTAGGGGGCAGGGGGGAGGGTGGAGGGGGTAGGGGGAAGGGGGCAGGGGGGAGGTCTGTAGAGCAGGGGGGTAGGGGGCAGGGGAAGGGGGTGGGTGGAGGGGGGCAGGGGGCAGAGGGCATGGTGGAGGGGGCAGGGGCAGGGGTGATGTCTGTAGGGCAGGGGGGAGGGGGAGGGGTGGGTGGAGGGGGCATGGTGGAGTGGGGAGGTCTACAAGGCAGGGGGTAGGGGGTGGTCTGCAGGGGGGTCTGCAGGACACCCATGCTGCAACTACTGACAGTGCAAAACAACATCAACTCTCCTCACCTTCACACAGTGATGAGATGCTGGACAAAGTAGCAGTTCAGAATCTAGTTTGCAATATATAGATGGCTGAAATATGTAGATGGATGAAATATGTATATGGATGAGTCATGTAATCAAGTATCCTGTAAGTGGTTACACTAAAATGGAAAATTTCAGAGTGAGATAAATGTGTCAGCAGGAACAGTAGGGGTCCACATCAAAATGGAAACCCAAGGTCATGGGTGGAAAAATACATCCGATATTTTCCGATTATGACAGAGATCATTAGAGGTATGAAAAGGGGATCATGTGGGCACAACTACTTGGACACTTGAAAACATATTACTACATGAATGACAATGCAAAATGACACAAGAGAAAAAGTTCAAGAATAAGAGAGAGAAGAAAGGAGGGGACTCCTGAGGAGAAATAGAAAGAGAGAACCCTGATATATTCAAGAAGAGTTTTTAGAGACAACATAGAACATTATAAAAGATCCAAGAAAGACAAAAGTGTGGAGTGAAGAGATTATTGAATATTAGAGAGAGGAATATGATAAAACTTTAAAGTAGTGAAAGAGAAGTAGAAGGGAGGTTGGAGCCAAGGCAATCATCGAAGATTAGATGCAATGAAGAAGGAAGAGGCAAGAGAC
Source organism: Viscum album (assembly GCA_963277665.1). Taxonomy (NCBI): domain Eukaryota; kingdom Viridiplantae; phylum Streptophyta; class Magnoliopsida; order Santalales; family Viscaceae; genus Viscum; species Viscum album. The sequence continues at coordinate 2,084,288,833 of OY728126.1, forward strand.
AGTCTATGAAGATACAGAGGCACCCATCTGAGTTTGGTTCATCCAATGGTGGTATCATCACATTTTCTTAGGCCTTTGAGCCAACTTGTAAAGGGCAGTGAGCTTCCAAAACAGAGTGGGGGTGCCCCATGTAGGTAGCAAGTCTGCACTGTGTAAACAAACAGTGATCCCAAAATGAACAGACTTTGAGCTTTGGGTTGTACAGACAATGGTTTTAGTGATTTTTGTGAGGAGTAGTGGAATCACTCACACATTAGATGCAGTACCGCATTGGGACGAACCAAGTAAATCGACTGTGTATCCTCTACTTGTTTGGTTTTATGCACCGCATGACTACTTTGATACAAATCTAATCATTATGCTTAAAAGGTGCTCCTAATCACCTGTGAACAAAATTTGTTAAATAATAAGAGGGATTAAGGAATGAAACAATAGGAAAAGATTCAAAGTGGGTGTGGCTCTGACACTTCCATTATTGGTGATTATCAGTGATTTCAATGTTATCTTAACAATACTATTCAAGTGCCCTGGGTCATTATTGGTGATTTCAATGTTAACCTTGGAACTAGTAAAAAGCTAGGGCCCTTGCACTCAAAAACTTCCATTAAAGATTTTAATCACAGTATTGATGATAATAACCTTGTTGAGATTAATCTATCTAGGGGTGTGTGCAGGGGGGGTCTGTCCAGGGAGGGGGTGGGTGGGTGGGGGTCTATCCAGGAAGGAGGGGGTGTCTTCTTGAATATGTCCTTTGAAACTCAGTAATTTACAATGTAATTTCTGATTATTTAATGTTATCTAATGAGGAATAGAGTTATGGGAATCTGATGTTGATTTTGTTTCTTTTTAGTTACTTCAATGAAAATATCCAGCTTGAGTGAAAAATATAAGAGGGTGGTTGGCTCATTAAAAAGAAGAAAACTGTATCATATCATTACAGGGGAGTACTTAATTTGGTTTTTACTTGTTTAGAACAATTCATTCATGCTGCCACTTATTATAACTCTTGAATGTGTGTGAAGGTGCGTATTCCCAGTGGGGGAGCATCAACTTTTAGTTAGAAAGCTCCAAGAGCCGAAGTGGACTGTTTGGTTCCACCTTGAGGTAGGATACCTCTTCTAGCCTCTTTAATTCAAGAATGCTTTAAATTGAATTTAGATTCTTTCTTAATTCTGTTTAATTATATTGAATTTCATATCTTGAATAAGTGTTCTTTAATATAATTGTTTCATTTGATAAATAAAGTCATGTTTTTATAATAAAACCCCTCCAACGGAGGTGTGCTGTCTACGAAAACTCACAGTGATAGTTATGTTGATCTAGTTGCTTAAATTATTGCATTTGATTTGTGCTGAATGAGTTTTAGAATAAATTTTAAATATAATTAAATGAATTGTGTGATAAATAAATGTCATTATTTTATAATAAAACCCCTCCAACGTAGGTGCCCTGTCTTCTAAACCAAAGAGTAGTGATAGTTATTTGTATCATGTTTAGATTTGGTTTGAGTCTTTTATATGCCTCTTGTTGGTGTTTGTTTTGTGGCTAGTTAGTTTTTTGTTTTCTTTGAATAATATAAATTGGATTATCATACTCATTTAAATCAAATGGCATTGCCCAAGTAGGCATATGCCTTGACCATGACACTTTTCTTTTCACGCATTGAATATTATAAATAAAATTTCCATGTTTAGGCAAAGTGAATAAATTTGTAAATGGTTTGTGTATGGTGTATTATTCTTTTATGTCATTTTGTTTCCCTTTAGAGGTTGCGTCTCTGACGATCCCTTGTTATAGAATATTAAATAGTTGATCTATTCTATCATCTGTCGGTGGGGCGACGGTCAGAATGTTGCCCCGCCTCCTCCCTCTCACTTTTCTCCTGGCCAGAAGATGCTACCCCGTGGATGTCACTGGACAGGGCCAACACACTGCGGTCACGCCGCGGTCATGCCGTGATTTGGCCATGCTCTAGGACGATACCTCGTGGCAGTTCACAGTGATAGTATTCCATGAGTCTTGTGATCAATGTTGAGACTGACTAATCACAATTTCTGCCGGCGGGGCGACGACCGGAATGTTGCCCGCCTCCTCCCGCTCCCTTCACTCCTGGCCAGAAGATGCTGCCCCGCGGATGTTGCTGGATAGGGCTAACACACCGCGGTCACGCCACGGTCACACTGCGGTCATGCCGCAGTCACACCATGATTTGGCCCTACTCCAGGACGACACCCCGCGACAATTTGCAGTGATAGTATTCCATGAGTCTTGTGATCAATGTTGAGACTGACTAATCACAATTTCTATCGGTGGGGCGACGACCGGAATGTTTCCCCACCTCCTCCCGCTCCCTTCGCTCCTAGCTGGAAGATGTTGCCCTGAGGATGTTGCTGGATCGGGCCAACACAACGCAGTCACGCCGCGGTCATGCCGTGGTCACACCGCGGTCACACCCCGGCCACGCCGTGGTCACGTCGCGGTCACGCCATGGTCACGCTGCAGTCACGTCGTGGTCATGCCGTGGTCACGCCGCGATTTGGCCCTGCTCCAGGATGACACCCCGCGACAGTTTGCAGTGATAGTATTCCATGAGTCTTGTGATCAATGTTGAGACTGACTAATCACAATTTCTGTCGGTGGGGTGATGACCGGAATGTTGATCTGCCTCCTCCCACTCCCTTCGCTCCTGGACAGAAGATGCTGCCCCGAGGATGTTGTTGGACCGGGCCAACATGATGCGGTCACGCCGAGGTCATGCCGCAGTCATGCCACGGGCACGCCGCGGTCACGCCACGGTCATGCCGCGGTAATGCCGTGATTTGGCCCTGCTCCAGGACAACACCTTACGGCAGTTCGTAGTGATAGTATTCAATGAGTCTTGTGATCAATGTTGAGATCGACTAATCACAATTTCTGCCAGCAAGGGTGGTGCAAGGGGGGTCCAACAGTGGGGGGGGCTTCTTTCTAGGGGGTCCAGCAGGGGGGGCTGCTGTCTAGGGGGGTCCAGCATGGGGATTCTTCTGTCCAGGGGGGTCCAGCAGGGGGGGGGGGGCTGTTGTCCAGGGGGTCCAGTAGGGGGGTTGTTGTCCAAGGGGGTCCAGTAGGGGTGGGGGAAAGGGGTGCAAGGGATGTGGGGGGGGGGGGTGGCTGCTGGCCAGGGGGCTATTTTTTATGAAATGGGAAGATGACTTTGTTTATGTTCATGGGTATTGGAAAAGAAAAGAACGTTGTTGACAATGTCATAAATAATGGATGCACTGTCCTCCAGTGCTCGCTTTTTCCATCTGTGATCAGGTCGCAGCTATGCTGGTGTTGTCCAACAGCAAACAAAGGTCTCACAGTTGTCTCTCTCCTTGATCGGGTACTCACAAACAACTTCCAAAGTAGTCCAATGACTGTGTATTCCTAATATTTCTATATGGATAGACAAAATAAGATATAACAGCCTTCTTGCCTAGATTATAACTGAAGATCCATCATTTTACTTATATGTGGCAATCATAAGATTCCCTTACTTCTAGAAATGAGAAAGATATTTATGGGATTGTCTAAATATACAATGTAATTGAAATTCTAGTCAACTTCGATCATTAGGTTTTCACCTTGATAAAGAATAAAGTGAAATTATTAATTGTTGTCCACATGGAGATAAAATCAAGAACAAGATTCATGGGCACGTGTTAATTATATAAGAAAATTTGTTGGATTGGTGTTGTCCGATCCAGTTGGGCCGAATGCTTGTGGCCCGCAACTGTCGCAGGTCGAGCTCTACGGTGAGCTCATTGGGGGTTGCAGGGGGCAACGCGTCCCAGCTCCGGGGATCCGGGGGCCGAAGGCCCCTGATCCATTTTTCTGACACTGTAGCATCTCTAACCACTGTAGCGGAGCTGACTGACCGACACCAACATACATTGTAGCAGTGTGGATTTCAGAGTCAACTTTACTGTAGCCTTTTGACTTCCAGCTAGCAGCACTGTAGCACTTTTGACAAAGGTGGCCTCCATTCACTGTAGCGATGCGGACTTATTTTTCATAATAGTGACCTTCTGCTCCATTTTATAGCCCATTTTCAGGCTAGGGTTACCACTGAAAAAACCTCAATAATTTGTGCTCCTAAATTAGTGAAGTTCTGCCTCTCCGTGGATATAGGGTTATTCTTGAACCATGTAAATTTGTGTGTGTCATGTCTATTTTTTTCTGCATTCCTCTTTCGTTTCTCATTTTTGTTGTTGCGCCTCCCGACGATTCCACAACAGAAATATGGACTGGGAAATAAAAATCATAAAGATATGTTTTAAACTCCCATACTCCCATTTCAATGAAAGGTTCCATCATCATCACTCTTGTGGTGACATGCTGATTTCCTTAAAAAATTAGGCATGTGAGACAAGGATCATGATCATCCTAGTGTAGTCTAACACAATGGTCTTGAAGTAAACCTACAAAAAAAATTGATGAAACTGTGATGAATTCATTCACCTTCAACATATATAGGATGAGTATCATTGGGCATCAACTTCAGGGATTGGTGAACCCGTTAAGAATTTTTTATCCTTAAAAAATGATATAATGAGTAACATAGGGGGGAGGGTATAGCATCCCGTCTTTTTATAGCATAACTTTTCATTCCATTACATGGAATAGAGGATCTTTAAGGTTTAGTGTCTTGGAAATAAGGAACATAAAACATGAAACAAAAAAAAAACATTCTTCTTAAACACTTGAAAGGCTTCTCCTCATGTTCACCCTAGGCTCATTACTGCATCTCATAACCTGGGGACATACATCAAAAGGAAGGGTGAGCATAAGGCCCAGCAAGGGAAACAAGTGAAACATTTTACATATGAACTTGAGATACATCAATAAAGTCATGAAAAGAACTTTAATGCATGAAAATGAAATCATGAGGCATATCATAATAAAAATAAAACTTTTTCATAACATGAAGATGTGGCTGCAACATTTAATATTGACAATCGTTTCGTTTCACCAAGGTCCATCCCCAAGGTGTCGTTAAAAATTACCAAGGTTATTCACCAAGGCGTCGTTAAAATGGTCATCTCTAGAGATTAAGTCTTTACCCAATGCATTGGAGCGCTATCAGGGCGCACCCTTAAATTTGCCTTTATTATCATGTGAGCCACATATATCATCATCAAACATTTCATAAATAACCCATATAGCATAAAATAAATGGGTTTCATTTCATAATCATAACGTTTTAAAAACTACTTTAAAGACATGATCTTTACGTCACTTTAAAACCCACAGAAAAGGAAGGTGGGTCTCATGTATGTAAATCCCAGAATTTAAAATAGAACATTTTGGTATATATGTGAATACCCCTTTAGAAGAAAGAGCTTTGAGTATTTACTTAATAAAATAAAAGGACTTTAGAAAAAGAGATAGACATTTTGAGACAGAAATTCTGCAGCATAACGGCAATGTTCCGAGGTTTTAGAAGACATTAAAAGAGAGGTAAAATGGGTCAAACATTCATAAATGACCCATAAAATAGTACATGGACAGAATAAGAAGGATACATGATCATGGTAATGAGATTTCAAGGACATACCATTTGAAATGAAAAACATGGAAGGAAGAAAAAAAATTAGATTTCTCTTATGAAAGTTCGGCAGCCTAACGGCGTTACTTAAACCTCAACAAACAATGATTTGAAAAGATCAAATAGGATCTCTCATCATGTGAACATAAGAGTTCAGTATGATAGATATAGAGATAATTCCCCAACATAAAAAAAGGAACTTGAAAGAATTGACATGAAAGTAGAACTTCAAAACGAGAAGGGTGAAGAACCACTTAAAAATTCGGCAGCCTAACGGCGCCACTTAAAACATCAAAATACTGAATTGAAGAGATCAAATGGGGTCTCTCATCATATGAACATAAGAGTCCAGTATGATATATATAGAGATCATACCCCAATATAACAAAAAGGAACTTGAAATAATTGACATGAAAGTAGAACTTCAAAACGAGAAGGGTGAAGAACCACTTAAAAATTCGGCAGCCTAACGACGCCACTTAAAACATCAAAATACTGAATTGAAGAGATCAAATGGGGTCTCTCATCATATGAACATAAGATTCCAGTATGATATATATAGAGATCATACCCCAATATAACAAAAAGGAACATTAAAGACTTGAATGAAAATAGAACTTGAAAACGAGGAAGGCGAAAGAATCCCTTAAAAATTCGGCAGCCTAACGGCGCCACTTAAACATTCTTAAAACGAATTGATGAGAGAAAGGGGGGGTCTCTCATCATATGAACATGAAATAGGCAGTAGGATGAATATAAAATAACATCCTCCAACATAAGAACATGGAGTATAAAAGAAAAGACATAAAAGAGATTACTTGAAAAGAAAGAGAGAGGTCGGATCCCTTACCGTAAAATGTAACTCTTAAACCTCAAAGGGTGGGACCTTGAGGGATTGGGGGCACCTTGGGAGGACTCCTTGGGAGGTAATGAGACCAGAAATTCGTTGGGAATGAGTGGGGAGTCGAATGGACGATAGGAGGGCTTGATATTTATAGGGAAAGTGAGGGGACAAGGCATTAATGGCCAAGGGACACCTCACATGTGCTTTTCTCAAACCCATGTGCTCTTCCTTGTCATTTATCATGGAGTTAGGCCACATGGGGACCCCAAAACAATAATTCATCACCCTTGGCCGGCCAACCCTCAAATGATCTCATGACATCATCATGACACCGTTATGATGTCATTAAACATACCGAAACCCTAAAACTGTATTTTTACTATTCACTGAAAATTCAACTTTCTCAGAAAAATCCCAAAATTTAACATTAACCAAATATCAATGCTCTGATTTCAAAAATGAAATCCATTTTATAAAAATAATTTTCTAAATATTTTTAATTTAATTTTTAAATAAAAACACTATTCATCGAAAATTCATTTTTTTCAGAAAAAACCCCAAAAATTACCATAACATAATATCGATGCTCTGAGTTCAAAAATAAAGTCATTTTGATAAAAATAATTTTCTAATTATTTTTAATTAAATTTTTAATTAAAAAACACTATTCACCCGAAAAAACTAATACTTGAATAATAATTAATGAAACCGTTATTTAACTATTTTATTGAATCACATTACTTAATCAAGGTGCCTAGATTATTTTAAAACTTTCTTTAAGTGAGATTACTAATCCATTTGGTCATATTACTAATCCTAATCATAAAATCACTATTCATAATTTACTATTCATCAAAAATCAAGTTGATCTTATTAGACTCTAAATTTAGTACTGAACATAATTGCAGAAGACCATTTTTTGAAAATCATTACACATTTTTAATTATTTAGGGTTTACATAAACATATTTAAAATATCTTTTTTCTAAAATTCATCAAAAATATGCATACTATATTTATCCGGTCATTTCAAAATTCATAAACTTCATCATAAGAAGAAATCCCAATTTTTATTTTAAACAAGGATTACACAAGGTAGTTATGGTCTCGTTACATAACCCCTTATAATACCAGCATAGGACCTAAGAGTAAGGTGTGCTAGGGTGATAGAAGCTTGGGGCGGCTCAGTCAACATTGCCCGAGTAGTAATTTCTATCAGTTTGAACTTCTCACGAAATCGATTTCGTTCCAGCTTCACATGATGAAGTTCGGCTTGGATTTGATCCAGAGCAAAGCCCAGTGGTGCTACCTCCTTTCCAAGCTCTGTTAGATGGGCTTCGATCGGTCCAAGACTACTAGGTGAGGCCATCGAATCTTCTTTCTATAATAATTAACCAAGATTACTTATATTTAGAGACAATAATCAAAACATTTTGTTCACAGCGGTCATGTTGACCGATGGTTATATAATAGTCAAAACCCACTGATCTCATTTTAATTATAATCATGTTTATCAAATAAAACATTTTTGTTGAGTATAACAATAACACATAAAATTAGGAAACAAAATTTATTTAAAAAATTTCGGGTCGTTACAATCTTCCCCCCTTAAGAAATTGCGTCCTCGCAATTTTAAAACTGGGTTTTGAAATTTCATTGAAAGTCCCACATCGGAAAAGGAGTCAGTAAAACTATTACTTTAAAATAAAGAAAGGGAAGTACAATGGTCACCCGAGTTAACCCACACTAGGGTTCCATGTAGGAAAACATGGACATGGAGGAAAAAACAAAGGGTCAAGTTCTGAGGGAGAGTGATAGAGAACATGATTAGGAGAAAGTTAACCATGAGAAAATCCCAAACTTATGATGTGTGTAAACGGTCTTTGATTACCTAGTAGGAAACGTAAACCAACAACATTTTTGTTTTACGTTTCTTTTCATAATTTTGAGGATTTCATTTACTACATAGAACAAAAACATAATAAAATATACCTACCTTCAAGTAGATTTTCATCCTTTAACAAGTCCCTACCAACACTAATCTTTTCTCCAAAAGATGAGAATTCAAAAACACTTGGTCTCATAAAAGCACAAGAATCATCTTCTATAGAATCACATAATCTACAAAAGATTAACTATCTATTTCTTCTATCTTTAAACATTATCCCAAAAACAGAAAGGTTAAGGTAAAACAACTCTTCAAAAAGAAAGAATCCCATAGGAATGGAAACTACTTTTAAATCATCAAAGTTCCATGGTACTACCCAAAGTTCATCATAGACCATTCCATAAATAACGGTCCTTAAAATTCCTCAAAACAAACCAAACTAAGATTGAAACCCAAATAAAATAAGGATTTGATAACATAGTCTTCCAAAACAACTTCATTGTTCATCTCCAGACAACATCAACCACTCCTAACATCTTATAAAAAAGTAGCTAACCTAAACATATTTTACCCAAGATAGGTTAGTCATTCCCATAAGTAACCTAAATTACTATAAGTTCACCTTAAATTCATCGATTCTTCAAAATATAAGTCAACCTTACTCCTCAATGAAAATACCGTAGTAATCTATTTACCTCGATCAAATATGGTTCCCAAAATAATGAACGTCTTCCAAAATAATAATCATATTTTAATCCCCTAATCATCCCTGTCATATTAATACGAAAATCGTCGCATTTCCTATCACATTGGTTGTCGGAACATGTTCTTCCATTTCCCACCATTAACTAAGAAGAGAAAGCATAATTAGGGGCTTAAGTACTTAGCTAATAATCATGAAAAGGAACTGAAAGCATATAAGGATAACTTGTATATGAAAGGTATACCCTAAGTTGTGATCTCCTAGGTTCCCATCTAGGTTATGAATGATCATATATTATTATGTGAACCTTTATTTTATTTTATCTTTGTTCCTTTAACAATGTTTCATACCAAGCTTATGAATTTACCAAAGCATATCCCCCGGGAGTGTCGTAACCAAGAGTGCAGCAAGGCCCGTTGTCGTGTACCAGTTCCCGTTCGAGTCTAGCTCAAAGCGGTGTTTTCGGGTTTTACCCCTATGTACATCTGTGCCAGAGCCACCTCTACCTGCTCGTATCCAGACAGGGATGTATTTTCTTGGCAACCCCTTACTCAATACTCACCAAAATACCAGGAAGATTTCCTATATTAAACTTTTCTATAGGGTTCCTCCTAGAGTTTTCATATCCTAATTTCCACAAATAACTAAACCATCCTTTGATACCAACTATAGCATCCCGTCTTTTTATAACATAACTTTTCATTCCATTACATGGAACTGAGGATCTTTAAGGTTTAGTGTCTTGGAAATAAGGAACATAAAACATGAAACAAAAAAAAACATTCTTCTTAAACACTTGAAAGGCTTCTCCTCATGTTCACCCTAGGCTCATTACTGCATCTCATAACCTGGGGACATACATCAAAAGGAAGGGTGAGCATAAGGCCCAGCAAGGGAAACAAGTGAAACATTTTACATATGAACTTGAGATACATCAATAAAGTCATGAAAAGAACTTTAATGCATGAAAATGAAATCATGAGGCATATCATAATAAAAATAAAACTTTTTCATAACATGAAGATGTGGCTGCAACATTTAATATTGACAATCGTTTCGTTTCACCAAGGTCCATCCCCAAGGTGTCGTTAAAAATTACCAAGGTTATTCACCAAGGCGTCGTTAAAATGGTCATCTCTAGAGATTAAGTCTTTACCCAATGCATTGGAGCGCTATCAGGGCGCACCCTTAAATTTGCCTTTATTATCATGTGAGCCACATATATCATCATCAAACATTTCATAAATAACCCATATAGCATAAAATAAATGGGTTTCATTTCATAATCATAACGTTTTAAAAACTACTTTAAAGACATGATCTTTACGTCACTTTAAAACCCACAGAAAAGGAAGGTGGGTCTCATGTATGTAAATCCCAGAATTTAAAATAGAACATTTTGGTATATATGTGAATAACCCTTTAGAAGAAAGATCTTTGAGTATTCACTTAATAAAATAAAAGGACTTTAGAAAAAGAGATAGACATTTTGAGACAGAAATTTTGCAGCATAACGGCAATGTTCCGAGGTTTTAGAAGACATTAAAAGAGAGGTAAAATGGGTCAAACATTCATAAATGACCCATAAAATAGTACATGGACAGAATAAGAAGGATACATGATCATGGTAATGAGATTTTAAGGACATACCATTTGAAATGAAAAACATGGAAGGAAGAAAAAAAATTAGATTTCTCTTATGAAAGTTCGGCAGCCTAACGGCGTTACTTAAACCTCAAAAAACAATGATTTGAAAAGATCAAATAGGATCTCTCATCATGTGAACATAAGAGTTCAGTATGATAGATATAGAGATAATTACCCAACATAACAAAAAGGAACTTGAAAGAATTGACATGAAAGTAGAACTTCAAAACGAGAAGGGTGAAGAACCACTTAAAAATTCGGCAGCCTAACGGCGTCACTTAAAACAAAAAAATACTGAATTCAAGAGATCAAATGGGGTCTATCATCATATGAACATAAGAGTCCAGTATGATATATATAGATATCATACCCCAATATAACAAAAAGGAACTTGAAATAATTGACATGAAAGTAGAACTTCAAAACGAGAAGGGTGAAGAACCACTTAAAAATTCGGCAGCCTAACGGCGCCACTTAAAACATCAAAATACTGAATTGAAGAGATCAAATGGGGTCTCTCATCATATGAACATAAGAGTCCAGTATGATATATATAGATATCATACCCCAATATAACAAAAAGGAACATTAAAGACTTGAATGAAAATAGAACTTGAAAACGAGGAAGGTGAAAGAATCCCTTAAAAATTCGGCAGCCTAACGGCGCCACTTAAACATTCTTAAAACGAATTGATGAGAGCAAGGGGGGGTCTCTCATCATATGAACATGAAATAGGCAGTAGGATGAATATAAAATAACATCCTCCAACATAAGAACATGGAGTATAAAAGAAAAGACATAAAAGAGATTACTTGAAAAGAAAGAGAGAGGTCGGATCCCTTACCGTAAAATGTAACTCTTAAACCTCAAAGGGTGGGACCTTGAGGGCTTGGGGGCACCTTGGGAGGACTCCTTGGGAGGTAATGAAACCAGAAATTCGTTGGGAATGAGTGGGGAGTCGAATGGATGAGAGGAGGGCTTGGTATTTATAGGGAAAGTGAGGGGACAAGGCATTAATGGCCAAGGGACACCTCACATGTGCTTTTCTCAAACCCATGTGCTCTCCCTTGTCATTTATCATGGAGTTAGGCCACATGGGGCCCCCAAAACAATAATTCATCACCCTTGGCCGGCCAACCCTCAAATGATCTCATGACATCATCATGACACCGTTATGATGTCATTAAACATACTGAAACCCTAAAACTGTATTTTTACTATTCACTGAAAATTCAACTTTCTCAGAAAAATCCCAAAATTTAACATTAACCAAATATCAATGCTCTGATTTCAAAAATGAAATCCATTTTATAAAAATAATTTTCTAAATATTTTTAATTTAATTTTTAAATAAAAACACTATTCATCGAAAATTCATTTTTTCAGAAAAAACCCCAAAAATTACCATAACATAATATCGATGCTCTGAGTTCAAAAATAAAGTCATTTTGATAAAAATAATTTTCTAATTATTTTTAACTAAATTTTTAATTAAAAAACACTATTCATCCGAAAAAACTAATACTTGAATAATAATTAATGAAACCGTTATTTAACTATTTTATTGAATCACATTACTTAATCAAGGTGCCTAGATTATTTTAAAACTTTCTTTAAGTGAGATTACTAATCCATTTGGTCATATTACTAATCCTAATCATAAAATCACTATTCATAATTTACTATTCATCAAAAATCAAGTTGATCTTATTAGACTCTAAATTTAGTACTGAACATAATTGCAGAAGACCATTTTTTGAAAATCATTACACATTTTTAATTATTTAGGGTTTACATAAACATATTTAAAATATCTTTTTTCTAAAATTCATCAAAAATATGCATACTATATTTATCCGGTCATTTCAAAATTCATAAACTTCATCATAAGAAGAAATCCCAATTTTTATTTAAAACAAGGATTACACAAGGTAGTTATGGTCTCGTTACATAACCCCTTATAATACCAGCATAGGACCTAAGAGTAAGGTGTGCTAGGGTGATAGAAGCTTGGGGCGACTCAGTCAACATTGCCCGAGTAGTAATTTCTATCAGTTTGAACTTCTCACGAAGGCGATTTCGTTCCAGCTTCACATGATGAAGTTCGGCTTGGATTTGATCCAGAGCAAAGCCCAGTGGTGCTACCTCCTTCCCAAGCTCTGTTAGATGGGCTTCGATCGGTCCAAGACTACTAGGTGAGGCCATCGAATCTTCTTTCTATAATAATTAACCAAGATTACTTATATTTAGAGACAATAATCAAAACATTTTGTTCACAGCGGTCATGTTGACCGATGGTTATATAATAGTCAAAACCCACTGATCTCATTTTAATTATAATCATGTTTATCAAATAAAACATTTTTGTTGAGTATAACAATAACACATAAAATTAGGAAACAAAATTTATTTAAAAAATTTCGGGTCGTTACAGAGGGGGTTGCAATGTGTTCTGTTTTAGTTTTTGTCTTTGATTTCAAATTGAATGGCCAATTGTATTAACATTCCAAGGGGTGTCTGTCCAGGGGTGGGGGGGTTGCAATGTGTTCTGTTTTAGTTTTTGTCTTTGATTTAAAATTGCATGGCGTACTGTATTAGAATTCCAGGGGGGGTGTCCAGGGCTTTGTAGAGGGAGGGGTGTCTAGGAGGGGGGATTTATAATGTGTCTTGTTTTAGTTTTTGTCTTTGATTTTAAATTGCATGGCCAACTGTATTAGAATTCCAGGGGTGGTGTTTGTCCAGGAGAGGGGGGTGTCCAGGAGGGAGGGGGAGGGAGAGTGTCCAGGGGGGTCCAAGTGGGGTGTCTGTACAGGGGAGGGGGTGTCCAGGAGGGAGGGGGAGGGTGAGTGTCCAGGGGGGTCCAAGTGGGGTGTCTGTCCAGGGGAGGGGGTGTACAGGAGGGAGAGGGAGTCACCAGGGGGTGTTTGTCCAAGGGAGGGTGAGGGGGTGGCAGGGGGGAGGGAGGGGTGTCCAGGAGGGGGAGAGGGGTGTCCAGGAGGGGGGGGAGTGTCCTGGAGGGGGGGCTTTGCAATGTATTCTGTTTTAGTTTTTGTCTTTGATTTCAAATTTCATGGCCAACTGTATTAGCATTCCAGGGTGATATGAATCAATTAGAGAGAGAAATAAAAACAGTAGTAACTTCAATTAACAGTAACAGGAATTACAGAACAAATAAGAAAAATAAGAGAAATAGAAGAAGAAAGGAATAATAAAAGAAGAATAAATCCTCTAGAGGCACTGATCTCCGAGGCCCAAGGCAGCAGCCCGTAATTCTGCACAGCAGAATTCTTCTCTTTAAAATAGTTCCTACCCAAACAGCCCACAACTCCCTTATTTATAGACTCCACTGGAAGCTTCTAAACAACCCATCCTCCCAACAACTAACTAACAAACTAATAACCACCTAACAAACTAACAAACTAACAACCATTTATTGTATTTACATTACTACCCCTGACTGACAACCACTCCCCCTAAATCCTGGGTAGTAGAACCCAGGCTAATAGTAGCAGCACCCAGCATCAGGATCCTCCTTTACAGCAGTAGCAGTCCAGGTAATGGGTTCCTATCAATTTTGCCCCCTTAAAACCACCTTGTCCTCAAGGTGATTTATCAGGTGGCTTTGGCGGTGGCCTCAGTAGTCGGCCAATGTGTGTAATAGATGTTTCAATCCTTTGGCAGTATTACCAACCATGTAGTGTGTCTATATCGTAATAATCTTCAGCCCTTGATGACCTCGAACTAGTAGTCCTCTCACAGTCAACCTCCTTTCGATGAGGTGGCTTGCGAATCCGGCCTCTAACCTCTGCAGCTATTGCCAGCAGCTGTCTGAAACTTCCTACTGCAGCTAAAATTTCTACTTGTTTTCTTTCAGGAAAAACCCATGCTTGTGCCTATGTACTCATTTTTCTCTCCTTGCTGTCAAATGAAGCCACAAGCCAGTACAGTTGATATTCTGACGTATCTGGAAATTTATTGACAGCGTGAAGACACTTCTCTTGCTACTTGATCACTTCTAGCAATTCTTCGACAGAATTTGTTTCCTGGCTAACTTGCTTCTGCATCTCCTTCGGAAGCCGCTCTCCATCTACTTGCCAAACTTTGCCTAAGTTCCACTGAAGGACATTTTGAAACTCACGGTACCGATTCCTCATTTCCGCACACGATTCCACATGAGGTTGGAAAACTAGACACTTAGTTGGAGCTGGAAATGATGTCAGGGTGGACTGTTGCGTCTCTGGTGGTAACAACCATGGGAACACATTTTGAAGCTCTTTGTTCTGCCTACTCAATGCTGCATTCTGCCTCCTCATCTCCTCATTCTGCTCCAGCATTTCCGCATTCTCCTTCTGCATATGTTTGAGTACAGCTAACATAGATTCCAGCAAAGCTACTGGTTTCACCATCCCGAATAGTTTTCAAAGTTCAAGAATGATCAAGAATGTTTAAAACTATTGAAAGCCGATTTCCACTGCAATGTGGCATTTCCTTTGGCTGCATTTCCTCTCCGATCAAGGCCCTGTCTTCCGCTTCGTCCCATTTCTCTCCCTTGATTTTCTCTCAATGAAAGTACCAATTGATAGGAATCAATTAGAGAGAGAAAGAAAAATAGTAGTAAATTCAATTAATAGCAGCAGGAATTAAAGAACAAAGAAGGAAAAGAATAGAAATAGAAGAATAAAGGAAGAATAAAGGAAGAAGAAATTCTCTAGAGGCACTGCTCTCCGAGGCCCAAGGCAGCAGCCCATAATTCTGCACAGTAGAATTCTTCTCTCTAAAACAATTCCTACCCAAATAGACCACAACTCCCTTATTTATAGACTCCACTAGAAGCTTTTAAACAACCCCTCCTCCCAAAAACTAACTAACAAACTAACAACCACCTAACAAACTAATAAACTAACAACCATTTATTGTATTTACATTACTACCCCTGACTGACAACCACTCCCCCTAAATCCTGGGTAGTAGTACACAGCCTAACAGCAGCAGCACCCAGCCTCAGGTTCCTCCTTTGTAGCAGTAGCAGTCCAGGTAACGTGTTCTTATCATAGGGAGTGTCTATCCAGGAGGGAGGGGAGTGTCCGAGGGGGGGGGGGGTCTAGGTGGGTGTCTGTCCAAGGGAGTGGGGGATGTCCAGGAGGGAGGGAGAGTCTTCAGGGGGGTGTCTGTCCAGGGGAGGGGGTGTCTGTCAAGGGAGGGGGTCCAGGGGGTGTCTGTCTGGGGGGTGTCTATGGGTATCTGTCCAGGGAGGGGGTGTTCTGTCTAGGGAAGGGGGGTGTCTGTCTGGGGGGGTCTAGGGGTGTCTGTCCGGGGGGGTCTGTCCAGAGGAGGGGGGTGTCCAGGGTTGTCTGTCCAGGGTGGGGGGTGTCTGTCCGAGGGGGGTCTGTCCAGGGGGGTGTCCAGGGTTATCTGTCCAGGGGAGGGGGGTGTCCAGGGTTGTCTGTCCAGGGTTGTATGTCCAGGGGGGTGTCTGTCCAGGGTGGGGGGTGTCTGTCCAGGGTGGGGGGTGTCTGTCCAGGGTGGGTGTTTGTTCAGGGTCGGGGGTGTCTATCCAGGGGGGTCTGTCCATGGGGGGGTCTGTCCAGGGGAGGGGGTGTCCAGGCTTGTCTGTCTATCCAGGGGGGTGTTTGTCCTGGGTGGGGGGGTGTCTGTGCAGGGGAGGGGGGTGGGGGTGTGTCCAGGGGGGGTGACAGACAGGGGGGTGACAGGGGGTGGGGAACCAGGGAAAAACAGGCAAGGGGACTAGAAGGGGGAAGATCCAGATGGAAAATAGGTGGGGAGACATGCAGGGTGGGGTGGTATGGGGACTAGCTGGTGGTTGGAATTTAGGGGGACTAGCAGGGGGTAGGGGTGGAAGGCAGGCCTACTGTTTTTTATTATTGAACATTAATCTAAAGCCACAGTTTCTAACCATGTCTATAAGGCCTGTTTGTGTTTTACCTTCTTCCATGGTTTCAAACCATGGCTATAAGGCTTTATCCATGGTTTTAAACCGTGGCTATAGGTCTTTAGGCATGGTTTGAACCGTGGCTATAAGGCTTTAGCCATGGTTTTAAACCGTGGCTATAGGACTTAGCCTATAGTCATGCCAATACCTACCACAGTTTATTGAACTGTGGCTATAACCTATAGCCACGGTTTTTGGGGTTATAGAAACGATTTCAAACCGTGGATATAGTCTAAATTTCCAGTAGTGCTTGTAATTCATGATGTTTTGGGAGAGGTTCTCATAGAATTCCTTTCAGATAAGGAATCCAACAAAGGAACCATGCCATAAATTGATTTGAAAAGGTGTTTGAGGGCTAATATCTTGAAGAGGAGAGGTGAATGGGATAGAGGCACACAAATAAAGTTGGTGCGCAAGTGTACCCGCACAAATAATTTGGCATGCAAGTCTTGGCCACGTAAGTTTACTTGCGTGGCATGGGTTCACCTGGGTGATGAAGAATCTATAGGGTAATACTTGGGTGAGACTTAACTCAAGCCTTTAGTATTATCCTAATATGTTTCCGAAAGGGAGGCGCGCAAGTTTCATTGAAAGGGTAGGGCGGCGCGCAAGTATTTCCACTTTTAAGGAGGTCTGGACACTTAGGCGTGCAAGTGTTGATGAATTCTAAACACTTAGGCCTTATCCTACTCCTTCAAGTCTTCCATTCTAGGTAAAAAGTTACCTTAGAAGCTTTCAGAAGAGTTGAGTTGAAGACTTGGGTGACCAGAGCTTGAATCTGAGTTTTGGAAAATTCGTCCTTTAAATGGGGGTCCCACAGGGGCTATTTATAGGCCACCGGGAACCTTGGGTGAAAAAAAGAATAGGGCGTGTAAGTGACTTGCGCGACCCATAGGTGGCGCGCAAGTGACTTGCGCGGCACGTAGGAAACTTGCACAACTCCCTCCAAATGGGTTCCTTGTCCATGCCTTTGTCAATTTTTGATGTTCTTCAAAGGGTGACCCTCTTTGTGATTAAGGTATTCCCATTTTCCATTCGCTGGACTCTGTGATGGAAAGGAGCGTCAACAAGGTGGTTATAACCCCCTCTAATATTTTTCCCTAGATTAGAGGGGGTTAAAACCGCCTCTAAATTCCCCCTAGAATTTTAATTTTTTTTATTAGTGGCAGTTATAACCCCCTATAATATTTTTTCCCTGATTAGAGGGGGTTAAAACCGCCTCTAAATTCTATCTGGAATTTTAATTTTTTTTATTAAAGGCGGTTTTAACCCCCTCTGAATTTTTTGGTAGTTAAATTTTTTAGATTAGAAGGGGTTTTAACCCCATTTAATTGAACCACTGCTAATGAAAAGTAGGCATCCATATTAGCGGCAGTTTGAATAACCGCTGCTAATATGTTTAGAAGGGGTTATAACACCTTATAATCTAAAAAACAACCCCTTATAATATTAGTATTTTTTGTAGTGAACTTAGAAAGCTTGGCATAAAGTTGATGGTCTCTCAGTGTAATCAGAACAATCTCAAGGTGTTTAGTGTGGTCCCTATAAGTATGATAATACACCAATTTGTCATCCACAAAGACCACAAAAAAATAATCCATATAGGTATGGAAAACCCTATTCATTAGATCTATGAAAATGGTGGATGTGTTCGTAAGACCAAATGACATAAAAAGTTACTCATACAAACCATACCTGCTACAGAAAGTTGTACGAGGTATGTTTGATGGCCTTACTCACACTTGGTGATATCCCAACCTCAAGTCGATCTTAGAAAATACCCTAGCTCCTTAGATTTGGTTGAAGAGATCATCTATTCAAGGTAGTGGATATTGGTTCTTGACTGTAAGCGAGTTCATCATTTTTTAATCCACGAATAGACGTAAGGTTCTATCTGCCTTCTTGGAAAAAAGAATAGGTGAACCCTAAGAGTATATACTAGGTTGTATAAAGACTTTGGCCTCTAAACCCTCTAACTACCTCTTGAGCTCCTGAAGCTATGTAGGTATCATCTTGTATAGATGAATGGACACTGGATTTGGTCCTGGAGTAAGCTCGATTGTAAAATCTACCTCTCTCTGAGAAGGTAATCCAGAAAAGTCATTGGGAAAAGCATCCCTGAAACGATCTATTACTGGAGGAAATTAAACCTAACATAAGCCTTGATCCTCCATGAAGATATTTTCAATATGGGTGTTCACTCCACCTAGCCCATGATACTTTGGTCCTTCTCTACTATCCTAGACATCCCACTCACCCTTATATAGATAATTTCTACCCTCTGGTGATGTAAAAGATACCCTATGATGATAGCAGTCTACGAAAGTGTGATATTGAACCAACCAATCCATCCCAAAAATTACATCAAAACTCATCATCTTGAGAATTAAGAGGTTCCATAAGAAAGGGTGACAACCTACCTCAAGGGGAAAATACCTACATTGGAATATGCCCTCTGACTACACTCCTAATGGTGTATCTAGGGTCATGACACCATATTAATATTGTATCTCTAGTCTGAGACTTTCCACGATAGATACAGAGATAAAAGATTTTGAAGCACCTATATCAAATTAAAAAGATACTATAGTAGATGCCACTAGAATAGTAACATGTACTATAGATAGTCCCATAGCCTGATCCTTGGGTATCGTCTGTACTACATGCAACTGGCCTGATCCACGAACCTATGCAATAGATGGACTAGCACAATAATAAATTCTTGGTTGGCACTATTGGTGATCAAGGGTCTGGATACCAAAACCACAAACTCCTCCTCAAACAATCCTGAAGGTTCTATTCCAACTCCCTATCTGAATTAGTGCAAAAGAACCAACTCCTAAAGGTGGAGCTGGCGCTAATCCTTTTCCACTCGATGCTAGTGGAAAGGTCCTATAGAATCTCTGAGGATACCCCATATGACCACAAGCCCTACACTCCCTTGGGTCTCTATCACAATGAGGCTTCAGGTTCCCCCATCGTCCACATTGATGACACGCTATGGATTTATCAAAACGGGTAGTTCAGTTGTCACTCCCCTAACGAGAAACCTCAAGGGAACGTTTCCTGCCACCAGGAGAACTACTGGCCTACCGCAACACTAATCCTCTATGCCTGGTGCTATTACCATCCCTTAGGTTGTGCTCAATGATAAGAGCCTAATTGATTATTTCAGAAAAAGTAGGTAGCCAAAATACATTCACCTACGTACAAATGGCGTATACAAGCCCATCCTCGAAGCGTCTAGTATGCGAAATCTCATCACCATCTAGAAGTGATGAAAAGCACCGTAACTCTGTGAAATCCACTGAATACTCCATAATTGACATATAAACCTACTCAAGATGCATGAAATATCTGGATCTATCATCTCTTAGCATCTAAGGAAAGAACTGATCATAGAAGGTAGTCTGTAAATCAACCCATAACATACCCTAGTGACGACCTACCTGGGTAATCACATCCCACTAGCGCTCGCCTGAATCACCCAACATGCAAGTAGAAAGTTTGAACCTTCTCTCTAGATGCATCTTCAGATGCTCAAAGATAGACAGGGTGACCTCTAACCAATACTCAATAGCCTACGGACCAACATCCCCTGAGAAAGTAGGAGGATGTTGCTGCTAGAAATCACGAGTTAGACCAGCCATTGTAGGTGCAGCTCATGGAGCACCATGTCTGGACTGAATCAGATGTAGGAAACTATAATGGAATTGGGAATCAATTCCCGTATAAGGTATAGTAGGCAGTTCCTCAAGTGGCGCTCTTGGCAATAAGACTAACAGCTTAGGGCCCACCATATTTGGAGCATGTTCATCACCACATTCTTGGTATATGACACTAGGATATCGTGACGGAATTGGTCTAAAAATGCCAAGCACATGCCACAAAACAAACTTAGAATCATAAAGATAGCATCACCATCAGAAGCTGAACGTAAGAAAACTCATTACCCAAGGCATACTACCCCAAATACCTGCTTTGACGTCCAGGTATTGGTAAGTGCTTAGATATTAGTTTTAGGGGTTCCAATAGATGAAGGGTTAATAATACCTTGACACATCATTTATTGGAAAACATTTTGTTTCATCTAACATTTAATTACTAGGTTTACTCCTTTACCTTTCATAAGCATGACAAGGTAGGATAAGGATGTGTGGACATTCCAATTTTATATTTTCATTTTCTTATGACTTGTATCAAAGTTCCTTTAAAATTAACTGTCATTCCTAGTGAATCAGGGCCCATACTCTTTATCATTGAAAATGACACCCATTAAATTTCTAATTAAAGGTTTGATTCGGTAAATTACTCATTCCAACCCACGAGGTCCCATAACACCTCATGAATTGAAACAAAAAACCACTCAATCATAACCCATAGTAACATAATCAATATATAAACAAGGTAAGTATCACTCATCAATAACACGTATAAAAAGAAATTAAAATCAGTGAAATGCACCTATATGACATGACAATACGCATTAAATGTAACTTATAGGTGACTAATATGATTCATGTAACATTATCCTTGCCCTTATATCATTAGGAAAAGGTTAAAATAGAATCTCAATCAAAATAAAAATAAACAACACCACATAGCATGTGCGTCACCCAACAGTGAAATGATATCAACTGTAATAGGAAAAAATATAACAACAATTGTATTTCAAGCAACTCATATTTTACCCCAAACATGGGTTCACAACACCCAAGAACAGCTTTTGACCAAGTTCCAAGCATTCCTAATCTACAATCTATTGTATCTAAATAGTAAATCAATAAAAGAAAAACCTTTGATACCACTTTGTGATGTCCCGTACCTGGATACCACTTAAGGGATGCCTCGAGCTTGGTGGGCCACATGGCCTCAAGCGCATCTCCCCAAATGCTATAGGATACCAACTAGTAGTGAGGGACTATGATGTGTCTATGAGGAGACTATGAACTTATTACCATAGTGTAGCACAATGGATAAATATAAAGAGGGGTAAATAGTGGAAGAAATATAATTAAATATAAGGCATAATGGAAATAGACAAGGATAACAATAAGTGAAATAACTGGAATAACATAAAACAAATGATGATGAAATGTCATGTATTTAGAAAGTTGAAAAACATGGATACAAAATAGCACACATACATGAAAAATAAAATGTATCAAAAAGGAAATACATAAACTATCCTAAGAACCCTGAGCTCAAACTCAGTTATCTACTACCATCTCCATACTAACATAGAAAGAAATCAAGTGTTCGAAGTCATATGCTTCCCTTTATCAACACCTTCAATCATGTAATATTCTCTAGGTACCAAACAACACCCGGAGAGGGTGTGAGATAAATCTTAGTGGGCCACCACCAATGGTGTCTATAACATCCGACACATGTAATGGAAATGTAACAGTGTGCAAGAATGCATATATAAAGCAGTACAATGTAACTAAATACCTAAGTACCTACTTCAGCCCTAATCTGGTGTTTAAACATGTAACTAAATCATTATTTTATTGTTACCATTTAATAAATAAGTCAAATGTTAACAATAGTGAAGGTTCCAATGTGTAACAAGGCAACCTATAATGATATTTAATAATGAAGTTTCAAGGTAATAACCAATGAAACATATACCTCAAGGATCACCAACTCTGTAATGAATGTAGCCTGGCTAAGGGTAAGAGTGTAATCCAAGGATCATAGTCCAAGGAATTCTACAATAATACTTTTACCAAGTCTAAGGAGTTCGTCCAAGGTAAAATGGGTCTAAGCAATGACTAGGCCTGATGAGATTTAACCATGGCACCTACTTGTCAATGTTGGATCCAAGGAGTGTATCCAAAGCATCTTATAATAATATTTAAGGGATTATATGGTGTCATATCGATCATCCAAGAATATAAAAGGATCAAGTTCTAGGTGGGTCTCAATTAAAGAAAGCTACATCCTTGAATTGGAATGGGGTTCCCAAGTGCTCAAGGCATTCCAAAAGGAATCCAACACGTGCTCGAGTCAGGACACTCTTATTTGATAATGAAGTCATATAATATTCCATTTGGTTCAACCCTTTCCTTTAATTAGTGTGACAAGGACAAGTAGCATACAACCCTTTAATCAAGTCATAATTAATTGATAAATCCATTTGGTTAAAACTTTTCCTTTCATTAGTGTGACACGACCAAGTAGTATGTAACCATTCATTTAATCCATTCGAGGCATTTTCAAAAACCAAGTTTCACTCTGTTACCTTCCATTAACATGGTAAGGGGTGTTATAGATATCCAACCTATTATTCAATTACATTTAAAAAGGACAATTCATATATTTAGTATACTTGACAATTTCCATTTCACATTTAATTATCAAATTGAAGTACTTACCTTAGGTGGTTCAAGTGGTGAAAATACACGGTACTTTCCATTATGAAATTCACAATTTAAATAAATCCATTTAATATAGAAAATCTTACCCTTAGAAAGGTCAAGACAAATCACACCAGAAAGATGGCTCAAACATGTGAAAACACTAAAACGACAATTATTAAAAAACATCCTATGTGGGATGGATGGAGTTTTGGGCGTAACCACTAAAAACTAATTTTATATTTGGAAAGATAATAACCATACGGTTCTAATGATTATAATCATGGAATATAAATTCAATAAACGGAACATGATGAAATCGGTGGGCCCCACATGTAATTTCCAAAGGTAGCAAACTTGAGGGATGAGTTATAGACCACCCAACTTAGGCCTGTATGACTCTCCTCACCCAATATTAGCCTCTAATTTTTCTTGGAATAGAGTAGATCATAGAAAAAGGTAAAAATGATCACACCTCGATAACTAGGTTGAGAGCAAGAGACATGAAGAACGGCTAAAAAGGACTTGATTACTTACCATTTCTCATCCAACATGATGAGCAAAAGCTCAAACAGATCTCGGATGAGGTAGATCTCTTGATCCCTGGGTTAGGACTTCAAAAAGATCCAAAATGATAGAAATTGATATTAATCCCACCGGGGATTAGATTAGGGAAGAAGGAGGAGCTTAATTAGATCATTAAGGGTAAAAATATAAAACTACCCAAAATATATCATGTGCATGGTTTGGCTGCATGGTTTTCTAAACCATGCGCAAACCATGCATAGGTACCTCGAGAAAAGGGGGAACTCACATGGTTAGGATGTATAGTTAGGGAAACCGTGAACCAACCATGTGGTAAGGCTCTGTCTGAAAAATCATGCCACCTGTATGGTTTTCTATAACCATGCATCCTCCTTGTATGGTTTACTACAAACCGTGCGCCATGCCTAATTCCCCAGAAAAGATGGATTTAGGCTCTGAACAATCAAAAAACACCCTTGATACATTTGATAACTCATTAAAAATTCATATTAGATCCGAAATAAAGAATTTGACCAAAATTTAAAGGATCTATACCTAAGTGAAAAATCAGATTCTTACAAAGGGGTAGTGGGGCCCTGACTATGGCACTAGGGTTTACGTGCGAAGAAAACTTTCACATGTCGCGTGACATGTGTCACATGGAATGTGATTTGATGCTCGTATCCCAACATGTACTCTGAGAGTAAACGAGCACAGATATGGCTATTCATAGGGGTACAAGTAGAGTATGTAACACCCCAAGATTTCATGGTACGTTTCACTTTGAATAATGCAATAGATTGCATTGTACGCAACTTCGAGATTCTAACACACTGCGACCAATCAAACTAGCCGTTATGAATAGTAATACCCACTTTTTGAAAGTTTTTAAATTTTATTTTTCAAAATGGACTTCATTTTTTGATTCATAATATCAAAATTAGCTTAGGGTGAATTTTTGGTATTTTTAGGAAAACTTTCAATTTTTGATGAATAGTGAAGAACACTGCATTATTGTTTAAAACCTAATTTTTATTTAAATAATTAGTTATTTTATTTTAATTTACTTTAGGTCAAAATAGACACATAATACCTATATATGTTCAATTTAATTCATTGGAGTCATTTTATAATAAGTTTAGATATATAAAATTTTATTGAACTTTTTACCGTCTTTTACCCACCTTCTAGGAGCATTTACAAATTTGCATAAAACTTAATTTTACTACTTCTTTGAGCTGAATTTAATAAATACAAGAGACGCGGTTGACATCAGTAAGTAAAATGTGGTTCAATAATATTAAAATAATTTTTGGTGAATAGTAACTTTTGACTTTTATTTACCACGGTTAAAAGTAAATAGGGTAGTTAAGGGTAAAAATGATATTATAATTACCATAACACATGTCCTAATTCTATTGTATAAGTGTAATTCGACCAAAAACAACCTTAGTAATATAATATGATCCTTTTGGTACACTTGGATTAGATTAGGACATTTATTATTATTTTATTTAAAGAAGAGTTAAAAGTGTTAAATTCAAAGTTCAATAACTAAACTATTTTTAATATAGGGTTACACACAATATAATTAGACTATAAATATTAATTATAAAGGAAAAAATATTTCCTACATAATGGTATTTTATTTATAATTTTTATACATTAAATAATTTAATTTATTTATGACACAATGATGATGCGGTAATTACCTTATTAATGAAAGATTAAAAAAATTGATATTATAAATATCCAAATAAATGTAATTTGAGACTTTTGATGAATTCCACTAATTTTCTAGGTTAATATTCCATGTTAGAGTTGATTAAAAAAATCAAAGTAATCATGTTGTTATGATTTTCACAAAAACCAAATACTAAATAGTGTCAAAATTGTCAAAATTGAGTTTTTAAAACAAATATTATATTATTAAATGATATAATATTTCTAAAAATCTAAGGTTTGGATAAAGGACTTATATAAGGTTATATGTATTAATAATGAACCACTTGGGGTTCTCTTGGCTTGTTATAGTAAGTTTATTAACCAAATAATATAAAAAATACAAAGGGACATGGTAAATGTCAAACTATTTAACTAATAGTTAAATCTAAAAGATAAGGTTAATATGGTAACATAAACCTATCTAAAACCTATTGGTTGAGAGGTTTTCGACCCATCCCCACCTTATCCTCTAAATAAATCTTTTTTGAGCCATTAGAAACCGAAAATAATTTTATTATAAAATAATATTTCAAGCTTTTCCTAAAGTGGCCATCACCTCTCTTATAAAAGGGTACTTCACCTTCTCTTAATTCCATACCTCCAAAGACATTTTTCTCAGACAAAACCTACCCAAATTTCCTACAAAATTTCCTCCATTAATCCTAGATGCATTACTTTGGTCATAAATCCAACCTAAGAATCCCTTTTGATCAAATCAAAAGGAAGAACCCGAAGAAGAGGTAAATATTTCATCACCTCTTTCAAGTTCTTTTCTTCTTCCAATTCCTCTTTCTTTGTTATTTCCATTATAAAATAATAAATAAAATATCTTCTATATAATTTCATGTTATTATAAATATGTTACAACCGTATTCATTATTCTATCAATCCTATAAATTACAAAGTCATCATACGTGCATACATACGATTTACCGTCTCCACGTCATGGTGTAGTTTGTTGTTCAAACACTTAATTGTTTGGATGGGTATAATAATGAGTATAAATGATGTAAATAATAAATATAACATGTTAATGATTCTATATATATGATATACCATCCAATTACATACTATTTCACCATCAATATAATGATATTGTCGCTTGTACGTACGTACGGATTACCGTCTCCATGAATGCAATGAGATTAATTTCCCATTATAATCATTCAAGATTAATTTTAATTTTATGATTAAAAATAATGTTTATTAACACAATATAATTATTTATATGAATCAAATATATACTATTGATAACAAATATGGCTTACATAACCAAGCATATAAAGGAAAACAAATCAGTTAACACCCGAAACGATGATACTACTGAAATATTATTAACAAAGCAATATTAAAGGATCATATATGATATCATATTTATGTATATGGTTCTTGTATAATTTAATAAAAAAATTAACTATTATACAAGAGTTTAACATACCATCGACTAAGGAAAAGTACAAGGTAAGGGTTAATTCTACAATCTCTTTACTTATCCGAGGTTGTTAATATGTAAGTATCTACTGGGACCTCTTTATCATCCACATCCGTGTTTTATTAAAAATATAATTCAAAAAATTATTACTATTTACTAGACTATGTGTTAAAGTAATTTATACCCTAATTTTACCATATATGTTTTGAAATGAATCTTTCTTTCATTTTCCAAACAAGGTACTTTATGACCATTTCAACAAAATTAAGGTAAGAAAGTCTTTTTTTAACTTATAAGGCAGGTGCGGGTATTTTCCGCTGTTATAACATCATCGAAACTTCCCATACAAGCTTATAAGAATATTTTAAAAATAAATGTTTTCTTTTATAATTATATTACTTTTAAATTATTTTAAAATAGAAAGATATATTTCTCTAAAAAAGTTTTGATTTCATCTATGTCAACATCCTTTGATGGATTTTAAGCTTGTTTGAAGTTGATTTATTATGATACAAAAATTCCATATTGTATTGAAGGTTTTGTGATATTTTTGGCTGTGGATGTGTTATTTTTACACCATTCATGGTTTATGGATAAATTATTAACATTTCATATGCTAGTTTTAATACGAATGTTTATGTTATATTTAAACCTTTTCATATGAGGAATGCATTGGACTTAGTAAGTGATGGGTGGAGCCCACTCTAGCTCCTTGATGCATCGGTAGGTCTCATGAGACAAACTAGTGTCTTGGAATAAGGCCTTGACAAAATCTTATTTTTATTCTTGGAACAAGGCCTTGAATATGTGGTAAGGAAGTCTGGCATTATGCATTCCATCATTATAAAATTTGCTATTGATATTGCATGTGATTATTCAAATAGTAGAATATCTATGTGAATAAGTAAATAGAATTATTTGATTTATATTGGCCATATTATGCAGAATTTTATGTTTAAAAGGCTTGTGTTTTAGTCTTATATATTACCTTAATTGTTTATGCTTATTTATGAAAGTTTTCGCTATATTGTTATCCTTACTGAGCATTTGAGATCACCCCTTTCTATGTTTTATTTTTCCTAGGATGTGAAGAAATATTTTATGGTTGACCTGTAGGGATAGGCTAAGGATATAAGTGTGGTAAATGGGGACAAAATTTTGTTGATGTTTTTATTTCATGATGTAATGTAAAACTTATTAATGTATTTAGTACTTCCAAGGCTACTAAACTGATTGGTCTTTTAGGATTTGATCCCTTGTGATCATGCCAATATTATGTAATAATGCATCAACTCTGGGTAACTGGGGTCGGGGTGTTACAGTTGTTATCAGAGGAAGTTTAGTAAAAACCTTGGAAGCTAGATTTAGAAAAAATCTGATTCGAGAACATTGCCCTAAGATAGACTTTGAAGATTAGTATAGAATAACTTCCTAGAATTTTGGTAATATAGAGATTTTGTGAGTTTTCCAAGCAATACATCCATGTCTGGATACAAGCAGGTAGAGGCGGCTTTAGCACAGATGTACCTAGGGGTAAAACCTGAAAACACCGCTTTAAGCTAGACTCAAACGGGAACTGGTGCCCGATAATGCGTCTTACTGCACTCTTGGTTATGACACTCCTCGGGGATATGCTTAGGATAATTCATGTTTTCTTTACAAACCATTATGAAGGATTTATGAGTATATACCTCCTCAAAGAAAACATTTTTATGATTAGGGATTATATCCATAAACTGTTCAATTTATGTTAAGTGTTTTACAAGTTTGGAATTATGTATTGTGATTCATAAACTAATCTACTGTATGACATTGTTTAGAAATGGTGCCTAGTAAAAGGAATGGAAACCGTATAGATGCACGTAATCCATGTAGGGATTTCCCTCCTACTCAAAATAATTATAGTGGAGCTGGTGATTCAACTGGTGCTGATCAGCTTATCACCATACTAGGACAACTCACTTAGGTTATGAATAATAACCTTACCCGTATGGAGCACCCTGATCTACAACGCAGATGATTAATGTTAGAACACTTCATGAGGCAACAACCACAAACATTCAATGGGAGTACAAATTCATTAGTAGCTGTGTAATGGATAAATTCCTTAGAGAAAATATTTCATGCTTTAGGGAGTAGCAAAAGGGAAAAAGTTGTCATGGCAGTTTATCTCCTCACGAAAGATGCAGATCAATGGTGGTCATTAATCCAAAACACAAAGGAAGATTAAGAAGTATCAAACATAGAATGAAGGGAGTTTAAAGATATTTTCTTAGAAAAATACTTTCCTCGTGACCATCTAGTACACTACGGGAAAATGGGTATTTGCGACGGGTTATTTGCGACGGGGATAAATCCCGTCACAAATAGCCCGGTTAAAAACTTATTTGCGACGGGAGAATTTGTCCATCGCAAATAAGTAGTCTTTTGCGACGGGTTAGCTTTCCCCGTCGCAAAAGGACTGGCGCGCTTTGCGCGCCAAATCGCTGGAAACGTATTTGCGACGGGCGGTAACCGCCCGTAGCAAATAACCGGCGGCGGTAAAAGCTATTTGCGACGGGAATATACTCTTGTCGCAAATAGTATGTCGGCAGGTTAGTATTTGCAACGGGACCCGTCACAAATAACTATTTAACCGTTGACCGTAATAAATGATGGCTAAGGTATTTGCGACGGGCACCGTCGCAAATAATACTATTTGCGACGGGATACCCATCGCAAATAGACCCGTCGCAAATAATATAACCTATAAATACCCCCCCATCCGTTTTTTTCTATTCATTCTCAAACTCGATCTTGTCCTTCTCTCAAAATTCTATTTCTAGAGTTCAGCGTTTCTTAAGTTTAATTTTTTTTTCGGAGTTGATATTGAAGTTTTTAAGAACGATCAGAGATCAACCTCAGATCAATTTTAAAGGTATTTATGTTCATTTTAATTTAATATTTATTTTAAATTTTTTATTAGTTTCAATTATTCTTAATTAGTTGTAATTTAATTATGTTTACATTGTTTTGTTACTTAATAAATTTAAATTATTAGTATTGTTCATAGTTAATGGTAATTAGGAATAATTAGTAATAATTTCCAATAATTAAGAATAAATGCTAATAATTAGTAATAAATACCAATAATTAGGAATAATTAGTAATAATTACCAACAATTACCAATAATTGGTAATAATTCGTAATAATTACTAATAATTACTAATAATTACCAATAATTAGTAATAATTTCAATAATTACCAATAATTAGTAATAATTTCCAATAATTACCAATAATTAGTAATAATTTTCAATAATTACCAGTAATTAGTAATAATTAGTAATAATTAGTAATAATTACCAATAATTAGCAATAATTAGTAATAATTACTAATAATTAGTAATAATTACCAATTATTACCAATATTTAGTACTAAATATTAATAATTAGTAATAATTACCAATAATTAGGAATAATTAGTAATAATTACCAATAATTACCAATAATTAGTAATAATTAATAATAATTAGCAATAATTAGCAATAATTAGTAATAATTACCAATAATTAGTAATAATTACAAATAGTTATCCATAATTAGTAATAATTACCAATAATTATCCATAATTAGTAATAATTACCAATAATTATCCATAATTAGTAATAATTACCGATAATTACGAATAATTAGTCCTAATTTACTAATTACCAATAATTATCCATAATTAGTAATAATTAGTCATAATTGGTAATAATTAGTAATAATTAGTAATAATTAATAATAATTAGGAATAATAACATTATTACATTATTAGTATATTTTATTATTAATATTAAAATAATATAATTTTTTATATTATATACAATTCTCCTTTCATTTGTGTGTTTTCTGTCTATACATGTAATATTTGTATGTGGAGACAGAAAACACACAGATGAAAGGAGAATTGTATATAATATAGAAAATTATATTATTTTAATATTAATAATAAAATATACTAATAATGTTATTATTCCTAATTATTGGTAATTATTCCTAATTATTGGAAATTATTCATATAATTACCAATAATTAAAAATAATTACCAATAATTACCAATAATTAGCAATAATTAGGAATAATTAGTAATAATTAGTAATAATTACCAATAATTAGTAATAATTTCCAATAATTAGTAATAATTACCAATAATTAGTAATAATTACCAATAATTAGTAATAATTAGTAACAATTACCAATAATTTGTAATAATTAGTAATAATTAGTAATAATTAGTAATAATTACTAATAATTACCACTAATTAGTAATAATTAGTAATAATTAGTAATAATTACCAATAATTAGTAATAATTAGTAATAATTAGTAATAATTACCAATAATTACCACTAATTAGTAATAATTAGTAATAATTAGTAATAATTAGTAATAATTTGGAATAATTACCAATAATTAGTATTAATTAGTAATAATTACCAATAATTAGTAATAATTAGTAATAATTAGTAATAATTACCAATAATTAGTAATAATTAGTAATAATTAGTAATAATTACCAATAATTAGTAATAATTACCAATAATTAGTAATAATTTTTAATAATTAGTAATAATTAGTAATAATTAGTAATAATTAGTAATAATTACCAATAATTAGTAATAATTAGTAATAATTACCAATAATTACCACTAATTAGTAATAATTAGTAATAATTAGTAATAATTAGTAATAATTAGTAATAATTAGTAATAATTAGGAATAATTACCAATAATTAGTATTAATTAGTAATAATTACCAATAATTAGTAATAATTAGTAATAATTAGTAATAATTACCAATAATTAGTAATAATTAGTAATAATTAGTAATAATTACCAATAATTAGTAATAATTACCAATAATTAGTAATAATTAGTAATAATTAGTAATAATTACCAATAATTAGTAATAATTACCAATAATTAGTAATAATTAGTAATAATTACCAATAATTAGTAATAATTAGTAATAATTAGTAATAATTAGTAATAATTACTAATAATTACCACTAATTAGTAATAATTAGTAATAATTAGTAATAATTACCAATAATTAGTAATAATTAGTAATAATTAGTAATAATTACCAATAATTACCACTAATTAGTAATAATTAGTAATAATTAGTAATAATTAGTAATAATTAGTAATAATTACCAATAATTAGTATTAATTAGTAATAATTACCAATAATTAGTAATAATTAGTAATAATTAGTAATAATTAGTAATAATTACCAATAATTAGTAATAATTAGTAATAATTAGTAATAATTACAAATAATTAGTAATAATTACCAGTAATTAGTAATAATTAGTAATAATTAGGAATAATTACCAATAATTAGTAATAATTAGTAATAATTACCAATAATTACCACTAATTAGTAATAATTAATAATAATTACCAATAATTAGTAATAATTAATAATAATTACCAATAATTAGTAATAATTAGTAATAATTACCAATAATTAGTAATAATTAGTAATAATTAATAATAATTACCAATAATTAGTAATAATTACCAATAATTAGTAATAATTAGTAATAATTCGTAATAATTACCAATAATTAGTAATAATTACCAATAATTAGTAATAATTACCAATAATTAGGAATAATTACCAATAATTACCAATAATTACCGATAATTACCAATAATTACCAATAATTAGGAATAATTACCAATAATTAGGAATAATTACCAATAATTACCAATAATTTGGAATAATTACCAATAATTAGGAATAATTACCAATAATTAGGAATAATTACCAATAATTAGGAATAATTACCAATAATTAAGAATAATTACCAATAATTAGGAATAATTACCAATAATTAGGAATAATAACATTAATACATTATTAGTATATTTTATTATTAATATTAAAATAATATAATTTTTTATATTATATACAATTCTTCTTTCATCTGTGTGTTTTCTGTCTCCACATGTAATATTTGTATGTGGAGACAGAAAACACACAGATGAAAGGAGAATTGTATATAATATAAAAAATTATATTATTTTAATATTAATAATAAAATATACTAATAATGTTATTATTCATAATTATTGGTAATTATTCCTAATTATTGGTAATTATTCATATAATTACCAATAATTAGGAATAATTACCAATAATTAGGAATAATAACATTATTACATTATTAGTATATTTTATTATTAATATTAAAATAATATAATTTTTTATATTATATACAATTCTCCTTTCGTCAGTCGTGTATGATGTAAACTCTATAATTATCCTTGCTTGAGTGTTTTTTCTAACAAATTATTCAAAACCAGTAATGCTTTTATATTTTATAGAAAAATATGGAACAACGAGGTCGTCAACAATCATTATTAGGTGACCGCATATGGATAAATCAACGTAGAAATCCAAATGGTTCTGGTTTAAATCCAATATATGTAGAGGGTGTGGAGAATTTTTTATTATTTGCGGCATCAAATCCAGAATTTGTTTTAGAAGGCAAAATAAAATTCCCTTATAGAAAATGTGCATTGAGAACGTTTGACATGTTTGACAAAGTGGGGGGACATCTCTTGCGTTTTGGTTTTCAACCAGATTATGTTTTTTGGTATCAACACGGTGAACGCAGTTCCAGAGCAGGTGATACCAACTTGATTCCGGATCCATCCCGGTTTCAAGATTTAGTATATAATATTGCAGGTTCATCTGTTCAACATACAAAAACTCCGGCTAATATAGCTTCAAATCCTGAGTTGGCACCGTCTGAATTTTATGATTTGTTGAGTTCTGCTGAGGATGCATTATATCCTGGCTGTAAGATGAGCAAATTAGAAGCAGTTGCAAAATTTATGGCTATCAAATCAGATAACGGAATGTCAAACACATGTTTTGACCAGATATTTTTTTTTTCTTAAAACACTGTTACCCGAAGGAAAAGTTTTTCCTGCAAATTACTATGAGAGTAAGAGGCTGGTTCGAAATTTGGGACTTACTTGTCAGAAGATTCATGCATGTTCAAATGACTGCATTTTATATTCTGGGGAAAATGAGTCGTTGGATAGTTATCCCACATGTGGGAAACTGAGATATAAAGAAGGACAACATGGGAAGTCTGGTTTGATTCCTGTAAAACAGTTGAGATATTTTCCGCTTACATCCAGACTTCAGCGTTTATTCATGTCTAAGAATACATCGACAATGATTTCATGGCATAAAGAGAATATTTCAACCGATAAAAGCTTGAATCATCCAGCCGATGGTGATTCATGGAAACATTTTGATAGAGTGCATCCATCCTTTGCTTTAGAAGCTAGAAATGTTCAATTGGGCCTTTCCACTGATGGTTTATGTCCGTTCGGATCTTATGGTAGTCAATATTTATGTTGGCCTATTTTTTTAACTCCGTACAATTTACCTCCATGGATGTTGATGAAGGAGCCATATATCTTTTTGACTTTACTAATTCCAGGACATCCGAAGAAAAATATTGATGTTTATTTGAAACCACTGATTGATGAATTAAGTTTATTGTGGAGTGCTGGTGTCAATACATATGATGTTGTAACGAAACAGAATTTCATACTGAGAGCAGCATTGATGTGGACAATTAGTGACTTCCCGGCTTATGGGATGTTATCTGGCTGGAGTACACATGGTCAGAAATCATGTCCTTACTGTATGGGAGAGAACAAAGCATTTATGCTTATTCATGGAAAGAAACCTTGTTATTTTGACTGTCATCGCAGATTTCTTCCAGCTGATCATCCTTTTCGCAAAAACAGATCTCATTTCAGAAAAGGAACAGTTGAAAGGGATGGACCTCCAAAAATTCTATCAGGTTCGGAGTTAAAATCAGTTGTATTTTCATTACCTCCCATCACTTTTGGTCCCATAATAAACCAACAGAAAATTTCTGGTTTTGGGAAAGAATACAATTGGATTAAACGTAACATATTTTGGGATTTTCCATATTGGTCTGATTTGTTGGTCCGACACATGTTAGATATGAATATTGAGAAGAACTGTTTTGATAATTTGTTTCATACAGTTTTGGATATGCCAGGAAAGAGCAAAGACAATGTAAATGCACGTTTAGATCTTTCCCAAATTTGCAGGCGTCCAGAACTGGAACTGTTTGAGAATGTCAGAACAGAAAGGTTACTGAAACCAAAAGCAGCTTATACACTGTCTAAAGAAAACCATTTATTATTTTGTCAGTGGATTGCAGATTTGAGACTTCTAGATGGTTGTTCTTCCAATTTGGGTAGATGTGTAAAGAATGGTCATATTACTGGATTAAAAAGTCATGATTTTCATGTTATAATGGAAATACTTCTACCCATTGGATTAAGAGGTCTGTTGAATTCTGTGATTTGGGATTCCATAACAGACATGTCTCATTTTTTTCGGGAAATTTGTGCGGTTACAGCAGATTATGATGCTCTAAGAAAACTTGAAAAAGATGTTGTTGTAATTATATGTAAACTGGAAAAAATATTTCCGCCATCTTTCTTCGACTCAATGGAACATTTGATATTACATTTTCCATATGAAGCCAAATGTGGAGGTCCAGTACAATTTCGATGGATGTACCCATTTAAAAGATGCATGCAAAGAAAAGTATGTAACAAAGCATCTGTTGAAGGATCTATTGCAGAAGCTTATTTGCAAGAGGAAATATCTTTTTTCTGCTCCCATTATTTTGAATCTGAGTATCCTTAAAAACACAACCGAATGGGATGGAATGAGAGGAATATTGATGAAATTGACAATCAATTATCTGTTTTCAACCAGCCAGAGCTTAGTTTTGGTGGAGTTTATGAACACTGGCTTTCGGATGATGAACATCACAGAGCTCATACGTATGTTCTTCTCAACTGTGAAGAGATGACATCAGTTGTATTGTAAGTGTTTATATCAATTATTCTATCATTTATGTTACAATAAATAACTTTGGTTTTTATAGGTTGTATGATAATCATATCAAGAAACAAATTCCACAAATTACAGCAGCTGCTCTCGAAGAACGCCGACTGAAAAATTTCTCTCAGTGGTTTCAAAAACTGGTAACATAAATTCTTTATCTTTTATCAACTCATTCAATGTATAGTTTACTATATTGATAATTATTTCACAAATTTTCAGGTGTCTCGACATGCTGATAAAATTGACAAATATTTGTGTATATTGAGTAACCCACCTTCCAAACTTGTTAAAACTTATAATGCATATGTGGTGAATGGATTTCGATTTCACACACATGCATATGGGGAATCGAAAAAAACAATGAACAGTGGAGTTAGCTTGAGAGGATCTCATCATCGAGAAAATGAAGTTGACTTTTATGGCATACTTAATGAAATCATTGAACTCTGTTATCTTGGACAACATTATATAACCATGTTCAAATTTTGGTGGTTGGATACAGAGAGAGGCGTGCGTGTTCATCCGACTCATGGAATCATCGATATTAAATGTAAAAGTGTTCTCGTAGTAAATGAACCATTCTTATTGGCTCAACAGGCACATCAAGTTTATTATGCAAAGTACTGTGCTACATCAAGAGACTTGACTGATTGGTGGAGTGTAATAAAAATCAAAATTTGAGACAATCAGTTTAGTCAAAGTGAATGTGCTTTCACGGATGTGCAAAGAATTGAAGTTTTTCAAGAGAGTACTCAAAATCAATCTTTTTTACAAAGAGACATGAGTATCGATGACGACACCCCACATTTAAGAGTCGGTGATGAAGATGATGTTAATGATGTCACATATGAATTTGAAATGGTAAGAGATGAAGCAACTGGAACTCGAATGGATATCGATGATGTTGAGGAGGAATATGAAGATGAAATTGACATATATGAATATGATGATGAAGATGAACACTAATAGAATTCCATGGTAGTTATATACAATCATAATATATATATATATGTATATATAATAGTAATTATCAATTATTTTCTAACAACATTAACATTTTCTGTTTTAGATGGACGAAGACACATTTCGTGAGTTGGCGGATGCTGACCTGGCTTTCGATGCAGATGAGTTGTTGGTAGATGACCCTCAGCCTGCAGGCGCTCTAGGGAGTACGCGGAGGGGGCGCGGTCTTGCACGATTGATGATTCCTGACCCCGTCCCCGAGCGACGTCCACATCTTGGGTTTGATCCACGCACACGGAGGTGTTATAACCTGTGTGATAATCTGTGAATTTGACTAAGATTTCATTAATCTATTCACATAATAAATGTTTATTATTTTTAAAGTTTTCCGCATATAGCAGTTGGACAGGGCAGCGCTATTTTGCGCAACTATTTCTCTCAGCCGTGGACCACATGGGAGCAGATTCCCATTGATGTGCAGCAGGCCATGTTCGGCCATTGGTTGGTACGTACGTAAGTAAATAATTTTTATTTTGAAAATTATTTCATTTCTAACTTGATATTTTGATTTATTTGTAGGGTTTATGGTATCTGATCAAGGATACCATGCATGACGTCATCCACAAGGCATGGGAGGTGGCCATGCGTGATCGCTTTCGTCAGTTTTTTCACAATTTAAGAAAAGCTGCCACGAAGAAAGCAGGAGTGTCAGATTTTGACGAGTCATGTAGAGCACACCGACCAGAGTACATTGCATCCCATGTATGGGATGGATTATGTGCGCACTGGTTGAGTGGTGCCTTTCAGAGGAGATCATCGGTGGGGAGGCAGAATCAGGGGAGACAGGAGGTGACTCATCGAGCTGGGAGTCGTTCTTTCAGTACTCATAAACAGCATCTGGTACGTACATTATTTATAAATATTTTATATAACTATAAATATTAACAGTTTATTTTTTATTCTTATAGGCTGTCGAGCACCCCGATATTACGGAGTACGATGTATATCAAAGGATGTATAGTGATCCTGCTACTGGGGAGCTCAGAGGTGATCGTCAGCATCACATCATGGTCAGTATTATTTGTTTTCAAGTTTAAAAATTAACTGCATATAATATATTCACAATTTTAATTTTAAATTGTAACTACAGGAGTCATATGAGGCCGCAGCTTCACAGACCCGGTCTGAGAGTCAGGACGAGTCATCAGATCAGACCACTGGCCGTCAGTTTGATGAGGTGGTATGGATGCAGGCCACCCAGTATGCCTTCGAGAAGGGCCAGGTAGTTGGTATTAGCTCTCGACTGACTCCTGGAGATTATTATGGCAGTGTTGCGATGTCGGCGTCCAGCTCGAGAGGATCTCATGCATCTTCTTCTGCTACACAGTATGAGGATCAGTTGCGATCTCAGACTGCACTAATAGAGAGTCTCCGACAGGAGCAGGAGCAGATGCGTCAACAGCAGCAGCAGCATGAGGAGGAGCGTCGATGCCAGCAGCAGCTGTACGAGGAGTAGATGAGTCGGTGGCAGCAGCAGCACCAGGAGCAGATGGAGTACATGCGCAGACTCACTCATTCTTTAGGGATGGAGTTTCCTCCACCAGCATCTGCAGATCTTCCCCCCCTCCTCCCCTCCTTCAGATTAGAGTTTTTTTTTATGTTATAAAGTTTGTTAAATCAAAATATGAATTTTTTTCTATTCGTAGTTTCTGTCTCATTATAAAATATTAATAATATTATATTTTGAAATAACAATATTAATATGAATAATATTATTATTTATATTTTATAATATTAATATATTAAAATTTTATAATATTATAATTTAATTATATTTTTTTGTAATATTTGAATTATTTTAATATTTTAATGTAAAATAATTCTATTATTTTTATATTAATTAAAATAACTTATTAATATTTTTTTTATTTATGAATTATAATTCTAATATTATTATATTAATCAAATCATTTATTAATATTCTATTATTTTTTATTTTTGAATTATAATTCTATTATTATTATATTAATTAAAATAATTTATTAATAATTTATTATTTTTATTTTTGAATTATAATTCTATTATTATATTAATTAAAATCATTTATTAATATTTTATTATTTTTTATTTTTGAATTATAATTGGATTATTATTATATTAATTAAAATAATTTATTTTTATTATTTTTTTATAGTATTTGCGACGGGATACTATGCTCGTCGCAAATATTATTATTATTATATTCATTAAAATAATTTAATAATAGTTTTTTATTTTTTTCTAAAAAATATTATTTGCGACGGGCCCGTCGCAAATACTTGTTGCGACGGGCCCCGTCGCAATTACTATTTTAAAAGTTTTTACAAAAAATACGGAGTAATATTTGCGACGGGAAGGATCCCCGTCGCAACTACTAGCTTTAGCGACGGGCCTGTCACAAATAGTTGTTGTTGCGACGGCGTTTTCCGCAACAGGCGATTTGCGATGGGCCCCTGTTGCAAAAGGCCATTTGCGACGGGATCCCGTCGCAAATCGCCCGTCGCAAATACCTATTTTTCTAGTAGTGGTAGATATGTAAAGACAATTTTTGAGTTTGAGGCGAAAGGAGGATGAGAATGTCACAAAGTATGAGGCTAACTTTACAAGGTTATCATGGCATGCAGCAAATTATATACGTAACCCAAGGAGTAAGATTGATCGATTCTTCGATGGGTTAAAACCATTTCTCCGTCGAGCATTGGTATCACAATCCCTCTCATCATACGAAGATATTGTCTCATGTGCTATCAAGACAGAAAAGGAATTCTCTAAGTCTTACAACTTTAAAGCAAAGAAAGAGAAAAAAGGATATGATGAACACTCTGGAAATGGAAATAAGTGGGAAAAGGGAAAAGTTGAATATCCATCTTGTGGTAAATGTGGTAAGAAACACCCCGGTACTTGCCTGAAGGGAATGAGAGTCTATTACAAGTCTGGTGAAAAATGCCACCAAGCTCGTGATTGCATGGGGAAGAAAGAGGCTATCAATGTTGAATGATACAATTGTATAGAAAAGGTTAATTATGCAAATGAATGTCCTAAGTTCCAAGGGAACATACCTTAGAAAAGGACAAGGGAGAAAGGCCAAACTTATGCGATCACTACTGCTGAGGTTGAAGCTCCGAAAGACGTGGTGGCAGGTAATTTAATGGTTTTCTCAAGTTTATCCAATGATTTATTTGATTCTGGATCATCACATTGTTTCATATCTTCCCAGTTTTCTAAGAAAATTAGATATTTTCAATTTGAATTAACAAGGGAGTTGTTAGTCAAAACGCCTAAGGGATGTATCATCGCAATAAAGTTTTGTGAATTAGTTCCCATTAGGGCATATAAATGTTCTTTATCTGCTGATCTCATCGTCATACCCATGATTGAATTTGATATAATCCTCAGAATGGATTGGCACTCAGACCATGATGAGAAAAGTTATTGTAATAAGGAGGTTACAATTTTTGATGATGATAAGGAGTACCTTATCTTTAGAGTAGAAACGTCACCACTTGATTCTTATCTAGATCAACCCCCATTAGCTCTACTAAATTCAATTATTGGGGAGGAAGAGAATGAAATAACTATTGGTGAGAAAAATAATGTTTGAATAGAGGACGTACCTATTGTACAAGAATATGTTGATGTGTTTCCATAGGATTTACCTGGACATCCTCCAAAATGATAAATTGACTTTTCCAT
Source organism: Viscum album (assembly GCA_963277665.1). Taxonomy (NCBI): domain Eukaryota; kingdom Viridiplantae; phylum Streptophyta; class Magnoliopsida; order Santalales; family Viscaceae; genus Viscum; species Viscum album. The sequence goes on from OY728126.1 coordinate 2,084,329,119, forward strand.
TGATTTAATTCCTGGTTCAAGGCCCATATCGAAGACCCCTTATATAATGGACACTGTGGAATTAGTGTAACTAAAGAAACAACTAGAGTAATTGAGTAATAAGCGATTTATTTTACCTAGTGTTTCTCTATGGGGAGCCCCTGTCCTTTTTGTTAAGAAGAAAGATGGATCTATGAGGTTGGGCATTGACTACAAGGAGATCAATGCTATAACAATAAAGAACAAGTATCCCCTACCTTGCATTGATGATTTATTTGAACAACTTCATGGAGCTCAATATTTTTCAAAGATTGACCTTCGATCTGGATATCATCAGTTATGTGTGAAGAAGGAAGACATTCTGAAAATAGCATTTCGAACCAGGTACAACATTACGAATTTACAGTAATGCCTTTTGGATTGACTAATGCACCCTCTGTCTTCATGGATCTAATGAATAGAGTTTTTAATGAATATCTTGATGACTTTGTAGTGGTATTTATTTATGATATCTTGGTATACTCCAAAATATATGAAGATCATGAAAATCAATTGTGAATTATTCTAAAGACTCTTAGAAGAAATGAATTATATGGGAAGTTTAGCAAGTGTGAATTCTGGCTTCAGGAGATTTCTTTTCTTGGCCATATTGTCTCTAAGGATAGAATCTATATTGATCCTTTAAAGACCAAGGAAATCCAAGAATGGACAGCACCGACAAGTATAACTGAGGTACATAGTTTTATTGGTTTAGCAGGTTATTATCAATGTTTATTCTAGAATTTTGCCCAGTTGGATAACCCATTAACCAAGATCACACGTAAAGGGGTTAAATTTGTTTAGAAAAAATAGTGTGAATAATTTTTTTAAGAAATGAAGAGAAAATTATTCAATGCTCCTATCTTGACTCTACTATCAGGGAATGATGGGTTTTTTATTTATAGTGATGCTTTAAAGAAAGGACTTGGTTGTGTCCTTATGCAGAATGATAGAGTTATTGCATATACATCATGATAGCTAAAAATTCATGATCAAAACTATCTTACTCATGATCTTGAGTTAGAAGCTGTAATATTTTCTCTAAAAATATGGAGACACTATCTCTATGGTGAAAAATGTGAGATTTATACTGATCATAAGAGTTTGAAATATATTTTCTCACAGAAATAACTCAACATGAGGAAAAGACGATGGCTTGAACTACTCAAGGATTATGATTTCACTATACACTACCACCCGGGGAAGGTAAATAAGGTGGCAGATGCTTTGAGCAGAAAGGATCATGGAGTTTTGAACAAGATGAGAGTTGAAAGGGATCCTATTTTCTTGGATCTAGTAAAGATGGATATGGGAATAACCAAGGAAGGTGAAACATCAATACTTTTTCAAATGGTTTCCAAACCATATTTACTAGAAAGGATAAAGAGTTCTCAAACTGATGATGAGGAGTTTCAAAAGAAGATTGATGCTTTGAATGATGGGAGATTGAGTGACTTCATATATGAAGATGGAATTTTGAAATTTTGGAAGAGACTTTATGTTCTTAACATACCTGATCTAAAAAGGTAATTTTTGGATGATGCTCATATCTCCAATTTCTCTATACACCCTGGGAGCACCAAGATGTATAGAGATTTGAAAGAACATTTTTTGTGGGACAAAATGAAGAGAGAGATTACTGATTTTGTGTCAAGATGTATGGTTTTTCAACAAGTAAAATCTGGAAGGCAACAGCCTAGAGGATTCATGTAGCCTCTAACCATATCTGAGTGGAAATGGAATAATATTATGATGGACTTTGTCATGGGGATACCAAAGACTCCCAGAAGGAATGATGTAATATGGTTCATTGTTGATTATCTTACCAAGTCAGCACATTTTCTTGTTATAAGATAGTATTTACCACTTGAACATCTGGAAAGACTATATATTAATGAAGTTGTAAGACTTTTTGGTGTACCCCTATTGATTGTTTCTGATCACGATCCCCATTTTACATCAAGATTCTGGAAAATTCTTCAGAAGTCCATGGATACTGAACTTTGTTTGAGCACTGCCTACCACCCTAAAACCAATGGACACTCAGAACGGAATATTCAAACCTTATAATACATGTTTAGATCTTTCTCACTTTACTTTCAAGGAATGTGGGATCAATATTTACCTCTGGTAGAATATTCCTATAATAATATCTTCCATTCAAGTATTCAGATGGCGCCATATGAAGTGTTATATGGAAAGAGATGTTGCAGACCAACTTGTTGGGATGATGTTGGTGAAATAAAACTCGTAGGCCCAAAACTTGTTGAGGAAACAATGGAAAATGTGAAGGTTATCCAAACCCACATCAAAGCATCCCAAAGTAGGAAAAATAGCTATACTGATAACCAAACGAAGGATTTGGAATTTCAAGTAGGAGACCATGTTTTCTTGAAGGTATCTCCATGGAAGGGTGTTATACGTTTCAGTAAGAAGGGTAAATTGAGTCCCAGGTACATAGGACCTTTCAAAATTCTAGAACGAATTGGAGTTGTAGCTTATCGTTTGGAAATGCCTCCAAGTCTCTCCAAAGTTCATGATATGTTCCATATATCACTATTGAGAAAATACATGCCTGACCCAGCGCATGTACTCACCTATGAGGAAATTAAACTGAAACCTGACCTATCTTATTGTGAATATCCTTTCAAAATTCTTGATACAATAGAACAAGTGTTGAGAAACCATACGACTTGTCTGGTAAAAGTTCTATGGAGAAACCATAAGATGAAAGACACTACTACAAACACGACCTTTATCAGCGCTAAAAATGGCTTTTATCAGCGCTAGAAAAGCGCTGATAAAGCCAGCGTAGATAAAGGGGGGGTCCCCTTTATCATCACTTCCTTTATCAGTGCTCTTGTTTTAGCGCTGATAAAGGACCCTTTTATCAGCGCTTTTAAAAAAGCGCTGATAAAAGTTAAAAAAATTGAAAAAAATTTAAAAAATTTAAAAAAATTTAAAAAAAATTAAAAAATACTGCCAATCGGGGGGGCTTTTATAGAGCTTGACCCCCCCCCCCTTTTACAGCGCTTTTCGGCCCCTATACACAACACCCCACGCACCCCCCTCCACCCTTTAACAGCGCTTGCTCCAATATTCCCCATGCGCGCGCACCCCTGCCTCCACCAGGATTTGAACTCAAGACCTCCCCCCTGCGCACCTAAGCCCTTACCACTACTCTATTTTGATTTGCTTTCCAATTCATGATATCTCTATATATATATATTTAAATATTTAGTTATATTTTTTCGTATAGTAATATATATTTATATTAATATATATATATAGTTATATTATAATATATATATATAGTTATATTATAATATATATATATAGTTATATTATAATATATATACTAATATTAATATATATATATATAGTGGTATTAATATATATCTATATCTATATATATATATATAGTTATATTTATTTGTATAGTAATATATATTTATATTAATATATAGTTATATTAACATATATATAGTTATATTAACATATATATAGTTATATGAATATATAATTATATAGTTATATTAATATATATATAGTGATATTAATATATATATTTATGGTGATATTAATATATATATTTATAGTAATACTAATATATATATATGTAGTTATATTAATATATATATAGTTATTATATTAATATATATATAGTTATTATATTAATATATATATAGTTAGATTAATATATATATATAGTTAGATTAATATATAGGTATATAAATATTCATATATTGGTATTTTAAATAAAATTGATGTTAGTTATTATTTAGATAAAGGTAATATATTTTATATGTAAATATATTTTATTATTTATATTTATAATTAAATTTTTAGGTGTGAATATTTAAAAAATATGTACATATAGTTATATATTTGATTATAAATAGCAGTGCATTATAAAAAATGATGAAATTTCAAAGAAATAATATCAATATGAATGTAATACCTTGGAATAAATTCAAACCCCACCAAAAAAATCCAATAATACCCCCTTAAACGAGGGTGAAAATCCACAAAATGTTAAAAAATCGGGGTACCCCGAAAAAAAAACTCAGTTTTGGAGGCCTTCTGGGCCTCTTTTGGCCTCGAAAATCGCTTGACTGGGGTCCCCATAAGTCACAACGACGTAGATCTCGTCGCAGGCTTCGATTTGATATGTGGTATAGCTCAAACGGACACCCGGATCAAAAGTTATGGCCGTTTGAAGTTTGAGTTGCGTTTTCAACATATTTTGGATCTTTTTTTAATTTTTTTAATTTTTTTAGTCCTCAAATTATTATTAAATGACTATTAATCCATAATTATTATCAAAATATTAATTAAAAATATTTTTTTAATTTTTTAAGAAGTCATTTTCACTAAATATCTTAAATATTAAGTATAATAAGTGTAAATGTACATTTATACTTATCTAAAATATATTTAAAAATTATATATTATATTTATATAAAAATATAACTATACTTATATATTAATATATTTTTAATTTTTTTTGAAGCCGACCCTTTATCAGCGCTAAGCAAAGCGCTGATAAAGGCCCCCCTTTATCAGCGCTACTAAGCAAGCGCTGATAAAGGGGGGCGCTGCGAAAAACTGTTTTTGTGGTAGTGAGAGGTAATGTGGGAACCTGATAAATTTATGATGAAGAACCACCCAAATATTTTTATGTAGTAATGCTCTAGAAATTTTGAGGATGAAATTATTTTAATTAGGGGAGAATGTAATACCCCAAGCTTCCATGGTATGCTTCCCTTTGAATAATGCAATAGCTTTCATTGTACGCAACTTCGAGATTCTAACACACTGTGACCAATCAAAATAGCTATTATGAATAGTAATACCCACTTTTTGAAATTTTATAAATTTTATTTTTCAAAATTCACTTCATTTTTCGATTCGGAATATCAAAATTAGCTTCGGGTGAATTTTTGGTATTTTTCTGAAAACTTTCAATTTTTGATGAATAGTGAAAAACACTGCGTTATTGTTTTAAACCAAATTTTTATTTAAATAATTAGTTATTTTATTTTAATTTATTTTAAGCCAAAATAGATACATAATACCTATATATGTTCAATTTAATTCATTGGATTCATTTTATAATAAGTTTAGATATATAAAATTTTAGTGAACTTTTTATCGTACTTTACCCAACTTCTAGGAGCATTTACAAATTTTCATAAAACTTAATTTTACCGCTTATGTGAGTTGAATTTCAAAAATACAAGAGACATGGTTTACATCAGTAAGTAAAATTTGGTTAAATAATATGAAAATAATTTTTGTTGAATGGTAACTTTTGACTTTTATTTACCACAGTTAAAAGTAAATAGGGTAATTAAGGGTAAAAATGATATTATAATTATCCTAAAACATGTCCTAATTCTATTGGATAAGTGTAATTTGACAAAAAAAACCTTAGGAATAAAATATGATCCTTTTGGTCCACTTGGATTATATTAGGAAATTTATTATTATTTTATTTAAAGAAGAGTTAAAAGTGTTAAATTAAAATTTTAATAACTAAACCATTTTTAATGTAGAGTTACACACAATATAATTTGACTATAAATATTAGTTATAAATAAAAAAATATTTCCTACATAATGGTATTTTATTTATAATTTTTATACATTAAATAATTTAATTTATTTATGACACAATGATGATGCAATAATTACCTTATTAATGAAAGATTAAAATAATTGATATTATAAATATCCAAATAAATGTAATTTGAGATTTTTGATGAATTAAACTAATTTTATAGGTTAATATGACATGTTATAGTTGATTAGATATTTTTTTTCGAAGTAATCATGTTGTTATGATTTTCACAAAAACCAAATACTAAATAGTGTCGAAATTGATATAATTGAGTTTTTAAAACAAATATTATATTATTAAATGATATAATATTCCTAAAAATATAATGTTTGGCCAAAGGACTTAGATAAGGTTATATATATTAATAATGAACCACTTGGGGTTCTCTTGTCTTGTTATAGTAAGTTTATTAACCAAATAATATAAAAATACAAAGAGACATGGTAAATGTCAAACTATTTAACTAAGAGTTAAATCTAAAAGATAAGGTTAATATGGTAACCTAAACCTGTATAAAACCTATTTTTTGAGAGTTTTTTGACCCATCCCCACCTTATCCTCAAAATAAATCATTTTTGAGCCATTAGAAACCGAAAATGATTTTATTATAAAATAATATTTCAAGCTTTTCCTAAAGTGACCTTCACCTCTCTTATAAAAGGGTACTTCACATTATCTTAATTTAACACATCCAAAGCCATTTTTCTCGTCCAACCCCTACCCAAATATCATCCAAAATTTCCTCCCTTAATCCTAGAGGCCTTACTTTGGTCATAAATCCAACCTAAGGATCCCTTTTGATCAAATCAAAAGGAAGAACCCGAAGAAGAGGTAAATATTTCATCACCTCTTTCAAGTTCTTTTCTTCTTCCACTTCCTCTTTCTTTGTTGTTTCCATTATAAAATAATAACTCTAGTATATTATATATACTTTTATGTTATTATAAATATGGTACAACCATATTCGTTATTCTATCCATCCTATAAATGACAAAGTCACCATACGTGCGTATGTACGGCTTACCGTCTCCACGTCATGGTGTAGTTTGTTATTCAAACACTTCATTATTTGTATGGGTATAATAATGAGTATAACTGATGTAAATAATAAATATAACATGTTAATGATTATTTATATATGATATATCATCCAATTACATATGATTTTTTCATCAATATAATGATATTGTCGCTCGTGCGTACGTACGGATTACCGTCTCCACGAACGCGATGAGATTCATTCCCCATAGTAATCATTCAAGATTAATTTTTATTTTATGATTAAAAATAATGTTTATGAACATAATATAATTATTTATATGAATCAAATACATAATATCCATAACAAACATGGCTTATGTAACCAAAAATATAAAGGAAAAGGAATCAGTTAACACCCGAAACGATGATACTACTGAAATATTATTAACAAATCAATATTAGAGGATAATATATGATATCATATTTATGTATATAGTTCTTGTATCATTTAATAAAAATGTTTTAACTATTATACAGGAGTTTAACATACCATCGACTAAGGAAAAGTACAAGGTAAGGTTTAATTCTACAATTTCTTTACTTATCTGAGGTTGTTAATACGTAAGTTTCTACTGGGACCTCTTTATCATCCACATTCATGTTTTCTTAAAAATGTAATTCAAAACATTCTTAATATTTACTATAATATGTGATAAAGTCATTTATACCCTAATTTAACCATATATGTTTTGAAATGAATATTTTCGTCATTTTCCAAACAAGGTACTTTATGACCTTTTCGACAAAATTAAGGTAAGAATGTCTTTTTTTAACTTATATGGAAGGTGCATATATTTTCTGCCATTATAACATCATAGAAGCTTCCCATACAAGATTATAAGAATATTTTCAAAATAAATGTTTTCTTTTATAATTATATGGCTTTTAAATGATTTCAAAATAGAAAGATATATTTCTCTAAAAAAAATTTGATTTCATCTATGTCAACATCCTTTGATGGATTTTAAGCTTATTTGAAGTTGATTTATTATGATACAAAACTTTAATATTGTATTGAAGGTTTTGTGATATGTTTGACTGTATATGTGTTATTTTTACACCATTCATAGTTTATAGATAAATTATTGACATTTCATATGATAGTTTTAATATGAATTTTTATGTTATGTTTAAACCTTTTCATATGAGGAATGTATTGGACTTAGTAAGTGATGGATGGAGCCCACTATAGCTTCTCGATGCATCGGTAGGTCTCATGGGACAAACTAGTGTCTTGGAACAAGGCCTTGACAAAATCTTATTTGTAGACTTGGCACAAGTCCTTGACTATGTGGTTATGAAGTCTGGCATTATGCATTCCATCATTATGAAATTGGATATTGATATTGCATGTGATTATTCGACTAGTAGAATATCCATGTAAATTAGTAAATGGAATTATTTTATTTATATTGGCCATATTATTCAGAAGTTTATGTTTAAAAGGTTTATGTTTTAGTCTTATACAATGCTTTAATTGTTTATGTTTTTTATGAAAGTTTCCGCTATATTGTTATCCTTACTGAGAATCTGAGCTCACCCCTTTCTATGTTTTATTTTTCCCAGGATGTGAAGAAATATTTTATGGTTGACCTGCTGGGATAGGCTAAGGATATAAGTGTGGTAAATGGGGAAAAATGTTTTTGATGTTTTTATTTCATGATGTAATGTAAAACTTATGAATGTATCTAGTACTTCCAAGGCTACTAAACTGATCGGTCTTTCAGGATTTGATCCCTTGTGATCATGCCGATGTTATTTAATAATGCACCGACTCTGGGTAACTGGGGTTGGGGTGTTATAGAGTACTTGAGCATGACCTTGTACTCATACATGGCCAAGTACATGGACACGACCAGGGGAACACAGGTACAACCAAGTGTAGAAGAGCACATACATGTGTATATGGGAATAGTAATATGAACATGAGCATAAATATGGAAGGGACTATGTTTAAAAGTACATGTCATGTACCCTTTTCACATGCTATGAACTTCCTATGAGATAGCTTGGAGACATTCATATCTTCAATATTTAACAGGTTCAGCTGAGTGTGATTCTTTGGTCTATCCCTATGAGGTTATAGTGTGGAACTATCACTATTAGAAATTTAAGCTATAAGCTACGGATCTATAGCCATGATTTTATAGATCTGTATATATATCATGTTTATAGCTACAGTTTAATTAACAAATCATGGCAACTCTTTTTTTTCATAAGCGTCGGGCTCATCCTCCCCCGATACGCAACCCCTCCTCCCTCAACCTCTCTGCACTCTCCTCCTCCCTCAAGCTCTCTGTGACCTCCTCCCCGCCGAATGCTACCACTCCTACCCCAATCCACGAACCTCTTCATCCCTATACCTCTATATGCCCTCCTCCTCCCTCGACCTCTCTGTGCCCTCCTCCTCACCGAATGCTGCTACTCCTCCCCCGATCCGCGACCCTCTAAACCCTCAACCTATCTCACGATGGCACGACTCATCTCCCACCTGGAAACCCTTCTCTCTCACCACTGACTGATAAATTCTCCCTCAACCGATCCTCACTGGATTCTCCATTTGGTCCCACCCCCTTCATTGTGTGATCCCTCCCACCCCCTTGATCACGCGTTCCTCCTCCAATTTTTGTGTCGGCCAAACCGTGACCTACCACGAGCGAGATCCACACGAGTCGACCCCTATACTTTCTGCGAAGATCATTATGATTTCTCCTTCATGACAACTGCTCTCCCAAGCAATTCATACCTATCTTCAGTGATCGTTCAGCCATACCTATGCAATACATGGTGATTTTTAAGGTTCTCCCCCTACTAAAAACGTGTCAATGGTATTATTAATATGGTTCTAGTTCATCAGTCCTTGTTAAGAGTCTTCCTTTCATCTCTATTTATTACCTTATATTGTTCTTCCCATGATTTTGGTGTTTTTCTGGGTATTTGAATATTTAATTTCACAAGATCATTAATGAAATCACACTAATAATTTGTATTTTGTGTGAAATAGATAAATGACACTTATATAAGAATAATGTGTATTGATACATACTCTTTCAATGGAGGTATGTCACCAGACTCATTTATTTATAGATTTTAGAAAAATTTCATAAAATCAATGTTTTATTAGGATTTATAAATTTGGGATTCTACTTATAGTATGTGATGGTGTATTCCATTATTTTTTTACACCACATTTCTCATGGTTTCTGTTTCGTTATTCCATATGGTAAGTATTCTATTATTTTTTCCAAATATATGGATTTATTTTAAATATATGACATATATATTTCTAGGTAATTTGAAGAGATAATGGATCTTTTTCATAGAAACTGGTTGGTATGACCTTTGATTTATATTGGATGTATAATTAATATTGGTTTTATTTATTCATTTATTATTTTAATACTTTTTCTTTTATGAAATTTCTACAAGTTATTTTGTATTCATGTTATTATTATTATTATTTAGAAATAATTTTATGACATTATATAACTCTATAATTGTGATGGGATATTATTATACTAATAGTCACCCAAGGATACATATCTTCCTAAATATTATATTTAGTTCCACCTTAATCGAGAAGTTATCGGTGGCCCATCATATAGTTCACAAAGGTTGTTTGAGGTGATGATTTTTTGTGCTATCTAAAAATATTTTTTTTAACTATATAATGTAATTTTAAATGCGAAACGTTTTTGAAATAAAATTTCATTATATAAATCATCTTAAAATGAGTTTTTTGAGATAATTTTTTAAAATTTATTTTTTTGATTTTCCATAGGCTATTTTAAATATATTTGTTCATGGAAATCATGTGTGCATACTAGGCATGATATGAAACTGTAAATTGTTCATAAAAGTGTTTCTTAACTGATTTATTAATATAACATAATGTAAGTTTTTTTAGAAATTGATTGGTCTTATTAACCTCATGTAGTAGATGTATTATTTATAATGGAAATATTCTCGTGTATTATCACTTTTTGTTGACTTCCCCATGATTTTTTACTATTATTTGATTATGTATGGTCTATATGTCATGAATTTCTACTATAAGATGGGTTGGTTAATCCAGGATGAGATTCCCATCAGGTTTCATAACTATCACACAATATTGGGGCCTTGGAAGGTTCACATAAGGTTTTGAGATGGATTTTAGGACTCTTAGGTTTCCTGATGATAATGATATTATTCATGGGAAACTAATAAGTATTTGTGAGCAATAAGTCACAGTTTTGATTAATTCATGGTATAGACATCGGATAGTATGAGAAACATTTTGATTATTGACTGGTGGTGAAGTGTTTCGCAACTGACCTTGAGTTTAATGAGTTAATTGTTGTAGGTTAGACATGGGTTGTTTTGATTTATGTATTAACCCCAAATTGGGAAGATATTCCCTATATATAATAATCTATACAGGGTATGAAATATTTGGAAAAGATAATAGTGAGTCTCCCCCATTTTAGTTTTTTCATTTTCTAGAATGATATAAATTGTTTAGGTATGAAGCCTTTGAAAAGGGTTTTGGTTTATTGATATACCATAGATATAGATTTGACATTTATTAATACCTCATGTATCATAATTCCACCTTTATGAGAGTTTTATGTTATGGATGAATTTGGAGATCATGATAAAGATCATCAACAGTGAATCCTATTTTCCCTTTTAATCCTTCATGCAATGAATATAATATTCCATGTTAATTAATGTGAATCTGCCATAAGTTATCTTCCTTGTTGGAGAATAGATATATATTGATGAATGATTTAGATAAAGGATCAAAGGTTCATTCGACTAATAGACATGAGGTTATATTCTTTATAGATTCTTTTTCTCCCTTAATGATTAACCACAGTAAGAAAATATTAGTGTAATAAAAGATTAAATATGAGGATTTTTTTATGTTTAATATGATAGATTGGTGTATAACCATAGTGACTGAAAATCATATAATGAGAGCATGCCCTTATGATGAAATTATATATGTGGGACAATGCAGGAGATTCTCAATGGGTAGTATTGCAGATAGTTTGGGTGAAGACTTGTGAGGTGAGATGGATTATAACATGAGAGTAGAGTTTTGTAATTTAATACGATAGATTTCCTTTCTCACTAATCATGTTCCTCCCACTTCAATTTTTAGGTTCAATTAACGATGATTCATCAGATCACTAGCATTTTTTTGAAGTTTCTTAGGACCCATTCATGTGTGTTGCGGCAACCAGAGTCAAAGGCGACTCACCACAAATGCATATGTAAGCATATATATAATATGTTCTCCCGTTATATGTATATCCACCAATGGCAGCATGATTACATAAAAGGGGCTAGGTGTTCTTATTTATATATATAGAAAATGAATACGTGTGTGGGTGATAATGGGCTTATGAATGTGAGCATATATATAAGGATACTCTTGTGCGTGTTCAAGGCCATGCAGACGCGTACATAGGGGTTAGGGCGTCTTTATTTATATGAAAAGGTGCATATGCCTGGAGGATGGATGAATCAGCTTAGATTTGTCAATGATAAAAGTGTCAAGTGCTGAGTGTGGCTTGGATCATTTGAGGTAGGGTCCCTATCCTAGCCTCCTTAATTAAACAATGTTTTAAATTGCATTTAGTTTCCTTCTTAATTCTGCTTGTTTATATTAAATTTTAATTATTGAATAAGTGTTAGTTAAGATAATTGTTTTGTTTGATAAACAAGTCATGGTTTTGTAATAAAACCCCTCCAACGGAGGTGTGCTGTCTGCAAAAACTCAAAGTGGTATACCTTGCTTGACATTATTGTATTGATGTTTTCCTTATACTTGATGTCGTTGTTAGTCATAAAGCACACATCATACTTGACCCTTTTTATATCCCTGTAGGGGGTTTCCCTCTTTTTATTAAAACGGTTGTTTGAACCAAAACACCCTTTAAGTGTAGTTAGACATTTAAGATGGAATTTCCCAAGTAGGCAAGTGTTGTAATGACCAAGTCACCACTAAGTGACCCCCTTTGATCTTATAAATGGAATTTCCATATTTTAATGAATTGAATAAGTTAAATGGAACCAAACATGGTTAACTTGGAACATGAGTGGAAATTCCTCATGTAGTTAATTATGTAATAGTTATGCCTCATTTCTAAAGTTTAATTGGATGTAATGAAATAAATAGAGTGGCTTATTCATGGTGACTTACACTACACTTTTGAAATGTCTTAAGGGAAAGTGGTAAATGTCTAATTATAACCGAACACCTCCTAAGTGTTTGACTTGATTTGTATAAGGAATTACCCAAGTAGGTAATTTCCCTATTAACTGTTGCACATTCTAAGTGTTTTCTTTCCACTTTAAATCCAATCTCCTTATTTTGATAAAGTAAATAGCATGATTTGGATGGAATGTCTTGTCATGGTGGAAATCCTTTCCGTGAGTGTTTAAATTGAGAGGAACTTGTTATAATAAAATGAAAATTCATGCTTACTTGAATTAAATGACATGTATTCGAGTGTTTTTCTATGTTTTTCCTTGCATAAGTGGTTGAAGTGGAATGAAATGTAGAGGGTGGCATGGAGGTGTAGGGGGGATGTGTATGGTACGGGGGTGGTGCGGGGGGGTGTAGGGGGCTGTGCAGGGGTGGTGCAAGGGATGTGCAGTGGGGGTGTGCAGGGGGTGTGCAGGGGGGTGTGCAGGGGGTGTGCAGGGGGTGTGCAAGGGGTGTGTAGGGGGGCAAGGGGGCTGTGTGGGGGGGGGGGGGCTGTGCAGGGGGGTGCAAGGGGGGATGTGCAGGGGGTGAAAGGGATCATGGGTGTTCAAGGGGGAGTAAGGGGGATAAAATATTAGAAATAATAGTTATATTTAGATTCTAAGTCAATGAAATATAAAGTTTCTAAAAAGTTAAGTAAATGTATCACCATCATAATGTTTATTGAATCTAAGGAGACATTTCTATCAATTTTCAATGGAAATTTTTCTATAAATGAATAAGAATTGAAAAGGATAGTTTTTTAGGAGGTTGTTATTATAGAAGTGGTCTTTTCACTAGAAAAACTATATTGGACCTCTTGGATGTCAAAGATTTATAGCTGGATGTTAAAGATAATAGTATTAAAGAACTATATAGTTCTCTTATAAAGGCTAATAAAGTGTATGGAGATCTAATTCTGAAGTTAAAAAAGGGATATGAATAAATGTTAAAATATCTTTAATATGATATATATTATATAAATCTATAATGATTGGAGTAAGAGGTGAAATTGATAAATCAAGAAGTCACCCAAGTTGAATCATTACATGTTTTTAGGAAAATAAGAGTAGATACCACACAAAATAATAATGATAATATTACTAACAAAAGACTTAGAATTGTGTAAAAATAAATTTAATTGATCCACTAATTTTTTCACTGTAAGCTCATGGAGGAATGTGACAGACTATCCTGATAAATCTGTTGGTACTCATGCATATTTATCTATTACCCATGGTTTAAAAACAAATTCTGTACAAATATGGGTGTGATTAAATAATGATAATCCATCCATATCATCCAATTTGTCTATGATCATGAATAAAATACTTGGATATCTAAATAAAGTTCAAGATCATATTGTTATTTTCCAAAAAATAGAAAGTAAGAAAAACAAGATATACTACATACAATAGAAAGAGAAGGTGATTTATTTGTCAATAATAGTGATACTAGACATTTGGATAGAAGTATAGTGAATGTTGGCATAATAATGTCATGATTTATGGAAGTGAAGAGGATGTTGAAATAGAGATGAAATGCCTACACTATGGAAGAATAGTCTAGATCATGGACTATTGAAAATTAGTCATTAACGTTATGACTGATGAAACTGAGCTAAAGTAACAAATGTAATCAATTCAGAAAAGGAATCGTAGAATTCATTTAATTAAAGATATCATAGAAGAATAAGAGTAATACTGACTTCTAAATAATGGAATTCTGAATAATACCAAAGATATCCTAGAAGAAGAAGAGTAATATTGGTGCAGGAGGGAGTGTTTGGGGGTTGGGGGGGAGTGGTGCAGGGGGGACTGGTGTTGGGGGGGATGGTGCTAGGGGGGCTAGGAGCTGGGGGGGATGAGGGCTGGGGGAAGGGGTTGGGGAGTGGTGCGAGGGGGATGGTGTGGGGGGGGGGGCTAGTGCAGGGGGTGGTGCAGGGGGAAGTGGGTGGGGGCTGAGGGCTAGGGGAGGGGCTAGTGGTGGGGGCTGGGGGGAGGGGCTGGGGGGTGGGGTGCTTGGGGCTAGTGCAGGAGAGGGGGTGCTCGGGGCTAGGGGGGAGTGGTGCAGGGGGCTGGTGTAGGGGGGACTGGTGCTGGGGGTGCTGGGGGGATGGGGGCATGGGAGTGCAGGTGGGGGTGGGGTATACTTCATGGATGTGTTATTTCTATTGTTTATGAATGTATTGATGCAATTATTATTGATATTATGATGAACAATGTGTGTGTTTATAATTGTTTTGTGTTGACATGACCACTATAAATTATCATTCCAATGGGAGTGACTAAATTATGATATTGTGGTAATAATATAAAGGAATTATAGAATCTATAATGGTAATGGATTCATGTATCATTTATCATCACTGATCACATATATATAAGAAGTCGTTATATCTCATTTCTTTTCCCACTATTTCCTTATAGGTGGTTTCTTATGATAAGTCCAGTTCTATCCACCACCATTGATGATAGTGAGTTCAACATCGGATTTGGGTAAGATTTATTCCATTTTTATTCTTTGGCCAAATTTTAATTAGGGTTTTTGTGATTTTTGGGTTCTTTATATTTTTGTAGCGCTTTCTGGATCTCGTTGAGGTGTATTCGAGTTGCTATTGATGAAGGCTTATATGTGTATGAATAGGTAGGAATATACATATATAAGTTCCCCCTTATATATATTCACTCATGGAAGTATGAATATATATATTGGGTCTAGGTGTGCTTATATATAGATATGAAAAATGCATACATGTGTAAGTGTAAAGGGGTATATGCAAGTATAAACATATATCTAAGGACCCCCTTGTGCATATTTTTCCATGAAAATATGTACATATGGGATAGGTGTCCTTATATATATGTGAAGTTTCATATGCATGCAAGTAGAAAAAAGGAAGATTCGAGTTGTTGTCGTCAAAAAGCAACGCGCCTTAAGGTTGAGGTAAGTTCCCTCTGCCTAATCCTTTAATTTGAATTCTATAATTTCTTGATTATTTTAAAAACTTTTTTTTCATTATTATATGATGCTTATATGCTATGAAAATTGGTTGTGGCTCTTTGAAATGACATTTTCACCTATTTTACATGATTTCCCTAAGCCTTCAACGTGGACTAGTAGAAATTTTCATCCAACTCAATAGTAGAAAATGAAATTTCCTTCACTTTAGAGATGACATTGTCCTCATTTTGAGAAAACATGAACCGAGAATTCTCATAAAAATCTAAAACTTAAATAAAATATTTGTTTTCATTTCATCAAACACAAACAACTGACCTTGAAAACTTGGCACTTTCTTCAGTAACATTATCGTGAGACAATTGACCCCTAAAAATAAAGAATTTAACCTATTAAAATAAATCCACATAAGCATGATTCATAGTGTGACCAGGGGTTTCACACCATAAATCCCTACCCCTAGGAATTTCATGGCTTGAACTGAGGTTCACAACCATAAATGTTCGAGATAGGGGGTTCAACCCTCAACCAACCCCATTCAAGGCATAAAGCTAACGGGTCACAACATGAAAGGATACGATAGCTTAAATTTCAGTTATTTTTCACCCTGAACCTCCACCAACTTCCACCCAAACCCTAGAGGTTCTAATAGGGGACTCAAACCAAATCCAAAAATACCATTTTGGAACATCTAATTTTCATATTTTTTATCCAAATTCCAATTTAATAAAAAACCCATGCTTCATATTAAAAACACAAATTTCCTCTAAAAATAATGAATCAAAAACCTTTGGGGCATTACAAACTCTCCACCTTAGCACTTATCATCCCTAAGAAGCCATGGTATTCATCAAAACATGTCTCACAAACTACTACAATTATTAATTCCTTGAGAACTCACTATTCTCCATCTCTGAATTCTAAACATGTTTCCATTACAGAAATCCAAACATAAAGGCACGCTTTGCTTCCTCCATCATGCTCCCACTCTAAGCACTGACTCACCTCTGATGTGATTCACCCTCAGATCACTCAAAAACCATCCTGAGCCTGATTCCAATTTACTAACTCCACTCAACACAACATCTAAACTTCAAATCTAGTATTACCCAAGGAACTAGAAAATATAGGATCTTCCCACACACTAGAATCACTTTTTCACCTAAATCATTCAATGATCGGCCTCACTGCAACAACGACCCATATGACATGAGGGTCAGTCACCCACAACTTATATGATTCTCCCCACCATATAAGTACCATTATCATTGACCTTCCAAACCAAACACCTGGTCTCTGTAGCCCATGTTTTATCCATCACTAAATGCAATGACTAGATGTGGCCAACCCACTTATCCTGAAATTCCAATATGAAATATTCATTTCCACCAACTCTCGGATCACCATAGATCATCCATGCCAGCCAATGATAGTCAATAGTGCAGGGAGCAGGGTGAGGGAGTAGGGGTGTGCTGGGGGAAGGGGGAAAGGGGTGCAAGGGGTAGGGGGTGTGCAGGGGTGGCAGTGTGCTGGGGTGCGGGGGGGGGGGGGGGTGATGCGAGGGGTGTGTAGTGGGATAGGGGTGGCTAGGGTGTGTGTAGTGTGCAAGGGTGTGGGCAGGGGGTGTGTGTAGTGGGGTGGTGCAAGGGGTGGGGGGAGGGGCAAGGGTTAGGGGCTGTGTTGGGTTCTTTTTCAAGGGGAATGGATAGGGTGCAGGGGGTGTGATGGGGGGGTGCAGTGGGATGGGGGGAAGTGCAGTGGGCAAGGGGTGTGTGCAGGGGGGTGGGCAGGGGTGGGCAGTGGGGTGTGTTGGGGAAGGGGGTAGGGGGTGTGCAGGGGGTAGGGTGAGGGGGCTGGGGGTGTGTTGGGGGGAGGGGGAAGGAGGTGCAAGGGGCAGGGGGGAGGGGTGAAGGGGGACGGGGCAAGGGGCAGCGGTTGTGCTGGGTTCTTTTGCAAGGGGTAGGGGTAGGGTGCAGGGGGGTGGGTAGGGGGTGTGTGTTGGGGTGTAGGGGGTGTGCTGGGGGGTGCAGTGGGATGGGGGGAAGTGCAATGGATAGGGGGTGTGTGCAGGGGGTAGGGGGTGTGTAGGGGGTGTAGTGGGTGTGTTGGGGGAGGGGTAGGGGTGTGTTGGGGGAGGGGGGTGTGTTGGGGGAGGGGGAGGGGTGCAGGGGGAGGGGGAAAGAGGTAGGGGTGTTCTAGGTTCTTTTTCAAGGGAAGGGGTAGGGTAGAGAGGGTGGGCAGGGGGTGTGTTGGGGGTGGGTAGGGGGTGTGCTAGGGAAGGGGAAGGGGGTGTTAGGGAAGGGGGAAGGGGGGGTGTGTAGGGGGTAGGGTGAGGGGGCAGGGGGGTGTGCTGGGGGTAGGGGGTAGGGGTGGTGCAAGGGGTTAGGGGAGGGGTGCAGGGGGGAGGGGCAAGGGGCAGGGGGTGTTGGGTGTTGGGTTCTTTTTCAAGGGGAAGGGGTAGGGTGTAGGGGGTAGGGTGAGGGGGCAGGGGGTGTGCTGGGGGCAGGGGGTAGGGGGTGGTGCAAGGGGATAGGGGAGGGGTGCAGGGGGGAGGGGGCAAGGGGTAGGGGGTGTGATGGGTTATTTTGCAAGGGGTAGGGGTAGGGTGCATGGGGGAAGGCAGGGGGTGTACTGGGGGGGTGTAGTGGGATGGGGGTGGGTAGGGGGTGTGTGCTGGGGAAGGGGGCATATAGGTGTGCATGGGGCAGGGTGAGGGGGTAGGGGGTGTGCTGGGGGTGGGAAGGGGGTGTGTGCAGGGGGTGCAGGGGGTAGGGGGTAGGGAGGGTGTGTTGGGGAAGGGGGCAGGGGGTGTGATGGGGGGTGTTGAGGAAGGGGGCGGGGGTGTGCAGGGGGCAAGGCAGAATACATTCCATCAGGGGGGTGTGGTGGGGAAGGGGACAAGTGGTGTGCAGGGGGAAAGGGGGTGTGATGGGGGTGTGCTAGGGGGTGGGGAGGGGGTGTGTGTAGGGGGGTGGGGTGGGGGTGGTAGGGGGTGTGCTTGGGAAGGGGGCGTGGGTTTGTGTAGGGGGCAAGGCAAAATACATTCTAGTGGGGGGTGTTGGGGAAGGGGGCAGGGGGTGTGCATGGGGTAAGGTAGAATACATTCAAGTAGCCTTTTCTCTGTAAAATATAGTCCTCTCAACAGCCAAGACTACTGAACAGTGCTGTTTTTTATGGAATGGGGGGACATATAGCTACGATTTTAAATTGTGGCTATAGCCCTATAGCCATGGTTTAAAGTTGTGGCAATAGGCCTGTAGCCATGGTTTTCAACTGTGTCTATATGTATTGCATGACATAGGATACTGCCACGATTTTAAAACTATGGCTATAGGGTGTTGCCATGGTTCAAACCATGGATATAGGTTTTTCCCTATATCCACACCAATACCGGCCATAGTTTATGAAACTATGGATATAACCTATAGCCATGGTTTTGGGGCCTATAGCCACAATTCCAAACCGTGGCTATAACCTTGTTTTGTATTAGTGTATTTCCTCAGTATAGGATTGTGACCCCCTCTACGAGTTCTTTTTCTAAGAGAGTTTGTGGTATCCCTTCATGAGGCCTAGGGTGGTAATCCTATATCATATCTTTCGTAGGTGATATTTTTGGTATTATCATGACCATAAAAAAATTACATAAACATGAGGTAGGGATAAATACCTAAATAATATCACATGGTGTAAAAAGTACCATAATTGATAAGGTTTACTACTTAATCCCATAAACAACGTCTCATGAAAAAAAATATTTACCCAAATCATTGGAGTGATATATGGGTGAACACATCATAAAATGTTCATGATTATTTATGCCACAAAAATTAAATTAATCATAATTCATAAACATAATAATTACCAATGAAAAGAAAATGGGTTGAATAATCTTTCCTCATATCGTAATCAAAGGAAATTTCATAATAAAGGTATTTGAGAAATAAAGGTAAGGCATGTCTTACCCTATCAAAGGATGGGAGAATAAGCTAGTTATACATGTGAGAGACATATATAAAGAATTTATAATCATTAAATAACTTTAAATATATAGAAAATTTTATTTAGAGAGAGAATGGGCATAACCTGAAGAAAAGGTTGGTTTAGAGAGATACCTTACCTCGAGCTCGATTCATCACTTAAGTTCTTTATCTTATGGAATAATAAACTTATATTAATTATTTACTTGGTTAATAATATTTTTTAATTTTATTATTCTTTTTAATTTTATTTATTACCATACCATATTCAATCTCTTAATCATTTAATTTTACATCGGACATTTTGATGATATTTAGCTCATATATCCAAAATGGATTCAGTAGGTTGAATAAGGTCAAAGAGATTATTATTTATTCATATAAAGAATAATAATCATGAAATAATTATAATTTTTATACATCAATTATACTTTTAAAACCATTTATGAATTATGGTTATGAAAAATGGATGACATTACAATCATGAAGATGGTAGATCATACATACGCATGAGTAATGTTTTTATTTTTTAACGACCATGATAAAAAACAAGGTAATTATTGTTTTAACTTTAAATAATTATAATTATATAATAAATATAATATTATTTATTTAAATATACTTATATATACCATCCATGTGATGTGGTAATTAAAAACGAATCACATTGCTACATGGAGGTGATAATCCACTCGTATACTCAAACGACGTTATCATTTTTCTATGAATGGAAAGGTAAGAAAATAAATGATATATTAATTTTAAAGAATTATAAATATTTCATGAATATAATATATATAAATTAAATCCATAATCATAAACAACCGTGATAGTTGATGATGGAAAACAAGTTACATCAGTTTGTGAGGTGATAGTCCACCATACACTCAAAAGACGATTTCATTTCCCATTTTATGTAAGAGGAGGTGGATTTAGGATATTACATTAACATGATAACATATTATTATATGAGATATATAATTTTTATTATATCATAATGTTTTAATATTACTTTAATTATGTGGAAGAACAAATAAAACAAAACGTGTAGTTAAGAATGATACCTCTTCTCTGGACAACCTCTTTATATTTTCACCAAAAGCATTCCTAAGAGGGTTTTATAACAAAAAAAGGAATATGGTAAATGGTAATGGAATTAAGGAATGTATTTGGTTATTTATTTTCTGAACCAAAGGGCTTTTTAAGTGTGAAGTAATGAGGAGAGGTGGTTTCCTTTTATAAGTGAGAAAGAGTGACACTTTTTTAAATACCCAAAACTATTCAATAATGGGAAGTCACTATCAAGACAAGTGACACCAAAATTGAAAAATAAATTATTATAGAGAATATAAGTTTGATAAACACCACAACATTAAAAAATAAACATTTTTTAAATATTTTATTCTCTTTACCTTCATGGTTACTCACTTTTACCATTTTAGTTTTTCACCACGATAGCTAGTTTTTACCAATATAATTTATCCTTAAATAGAAAAATAACTTAACCCTTATTATATAATTTTGAGCCAATAATTCCAAATATTAAATCCAATTTATAAAATAAAAAAACTTTGTGTGTGAAAAATAAGTTTTAACACAAACGCATGTAACGCATAAAACTTTGTTTTAACCTTAAAAGCGGTAATTAAATTTTAAAGTTTTTACTATTCATTATGACCAAGAATTAAGTTAACCTATTTAACTATTATTAATTATTCTGATTAAGAATATTTAGTCCATTTTATCAAATTAAATTCATAGAAGTTTCATAATTAAATTTAAAAAAAACCCCACAAAACGTGTCAAAAATGGGTTTTCAAGAAATGGATTTTTCAGTAAATAAGTGATATTATATTAACTCTATGACTAACAATCATCATTATATGAATTTAAATTCATATGAATAGATATATATTATATACATTTAATTTAATTGTCTCATTACTAGGGTTTATTTTAATTAATTAAAATGTATAAATTTTAAACAATTGAAAACAGATTACAGAAAATTGAGTTTTTATACATAAAAATATACTTAGACCAAAATCATTAAAATTAATGATTTTAAATGAAATTAATTAGATTATTCTAAATAAAATGGATCATATTTCACTTTAAGACTAAATCCAAAATATAATGGGACATTTAAATTAATTTATTTAATGAAAAGAAATGGTAGTATATGAAAAATTGATAATTTCACTATTTATTGAAAAATAAATAATTTCAGAAAAATCCAAAAATTTCACCTAAATTTAATTTTGATTTTATTATTTCAAAAAAATATGTTCATTTTGTAAAATTTTATTTCAAAAATTTCATTAAATTAGCAATAAAAATCATTTTTGAAAAAACATATTTCCTGAAGAATAAAATGTCTTCATTAAAAAATGAGTTCTTATTTACTAGGAATTTATCAATACATTTATATCGATTAGGAATGTTATATATATTTCATAAAGTATTTAATACTATTAATAACTTCCAATTTAACAGCTAGGTTATAACGTCCATATTTAAATAATCAGAGTTTGTTTAAGCATGATGTTGTGTGTCGTATATGCTATCGAACATAGTTTATTTTTAAAAAAAATCACAAGGCGTTATAGCTATGGTTGGGGAATAAAATAGAAGGCTACTCATAGGGTTGAATCTGGATGGGAGTAAGATGGGAGGAGGGGAGGCCACATGACTGGGATATGTGCTGAAGACTATACCAACAATTTTAAAAAATCATTGGTATAACTTTATCTATACCAACTATTTAATGGATCCATTGGTATAGCCTTCCCATAAAAAGGTTTTACCAACAATTATTCTAAATATTTGGTATGTTTCCATTGGTATAGATACCATTTTTTATAGTGGGGTCAAAAGTTATGGGTGTTTGAAGTGCAAGTCATGTTTTTTAACTTAGCCTAAATCATTCAATAATTTATTAAAATTTTATGTCATAAAATTGTTACTAAATGGATATTAATCAATAATAATTATAAAATTATTATTTAATATTGTTTTTTTAATTATTTTATTATTAATTTTTACTAAATATCTTATATATTAAATGTAAATGCAAATTTAGTCTTTATAAATCATGTTTAATAAAATATATTATAATTATATAAATATTAATATATTAATATATTAATATATGTTTTTTAATTATATATAATTTTTTTATGAAATATACCTTTTATGAAATCTATTTTAGCACTGATAAAGGCCACCATTTATCAGCACTGACAAAGTGGTGCTTTTATCATCACCTTTTTAGCGCTGATAAAAGTACATTTTCTTAGTGCTTTATGCTAGCATTGATAAAGACACCCCATTTATTAATGATTTTAGACAGTGCTAATAAAGGGTAGTGTTTGATATTATGCAATTTGTATTAGTTATCCTACGTGTTTATGATGATTAACAGTTTTAAGCTTTACTACTACAGATCACGTGATATTCAACATTGACTTTTATTTATGCTAAACAAAAAAACAGTGATAAATGGGAATTTTATCAACCTTAGATAAAAGCATCGATAAAGGTAAATTTTTATCAACATTAAAAAAAACGTTGATAGAAGCATACACTTTTTCAGCACTTTTGTTATAATTTATAAAAGTGACACTTTATCAACACTTTTCTTAGTGTTGATAAAATATCCACCTTTAACAACATGAAAAAAGCACTGATAAAGGACATAGAGACTAATTAAATTTACATATACATATTTATTGTGAAATTTGATGTTATGAAACTGGTTGATTGAAGGTGAAGCAAAAAAAATTATAAAACGATGTCGAATGCTCTGGATGATGATGGTGAAGTAAAACATCTCAATCACAATAGAACAGGAAAGAAAGAACACAAGTATATGGACACTCAAAATCACAAACACACTTTTTATTCCATTAACATGTCACCGTATTTATATATTACAAAAGGCTTGATCCAATGGACAAAATTAATTCCTATGAATTAGATCTAATAGTGGGAATATAAATGGTTTTTTCCATATAAAGATACTTTTGGGAAATGAATAGACCTCATTCATTATGATTTATGAAATCCACACAATTAATGTGAATTTATAACACTCCTCCTTAGATGTCATAATCCCATGGAATCTAATATAAATCTTTACTTAAAAAAACTTATGGAAAAAACAAGTGAATCCAAAATTAATATGATTACATGCTATGCTACCTCATTAAAAATCTTATCAGAAAACCCAATGGGAAAAAATGAGTAAGAAAAAAAGAGTACAACGTTCCCAACCCCCCTCATAAAATCACGATAGACTTTTTAGCCTTCACATTCCAATTTTATAAATTGATTTCTCAAATGTTGAAGTTTGAAATAATTTTGTGAACAAATCTGTGAGATTTTCACAAGACCTTATTTGCTAGACATCAACTTCACCATTCTTTTAAAGGTCATGAGAGAAAAAGAATTTTGGTGAGATATGTTTTGTTTTTTAACCTTTAATAAAACCACCTTTCTATTGTGTTATGCACGTAGTATTATCTTCATATAATATGGTGGGAATATTATTATTCATATCTAATCCACAGTTACTTCTAATATGATCATTCACTGATCTCATCCAAACACATTCTCAACTTACTTCATTAATAGCAATCAACTCATCATGGTTGGAAGAAGTCACAATAATGGTATGCTTTATAGAATTCCAAGAAATAGAAGTTCCACCATATGTAAACACATATCCAATTTGATATCTTGCTTTGTGTGGATCAGACAAGTATCCAACATCAGCATAACTAACCAACTTTGGTTCTGAATATTTGGAATAAAGTAACCCCTGGTATTTTGACACCTAAAGGTATCTTAATACATGTTTGGTACCATTCTAATGCCTATGAGTAAGAGAATAACTATACTTTTCCAATAAATTTACAAAAAAATGATATATTGGGTCTTATATTATTTGCAAGGTACATCAGTGCTCCTATAGCACTTAGATATGGTACTTCAGGACCAATTAGATCTTCATCATCCGTTCGTGGTTTAAAAGGATCATTATCTCGATCAATAGATCATACAACCATTGTTGTAATTGATGGATGTGATTCATTCATATTATATCTTTGTAGGACTTTAGCAGTATATCGTGATTGATAAACAAAAATTACATCCTTAAGATGTTCAATTTGTAATCTAAGGGAGAACTTTGTCTTTCAAAAGTCTTTCATGTCAAATTCTTTCTTCAAATATTCAACGGCCTTGTAAAGTTCATCATTAGTCCCAATTATATTTAAATCATCAACGTATATTACAATGATCAGAAATTTAGATCCAATATTTTTAATGAATACACATGGACAAATTGGATCATTTTTATAACCTTTGTTCATCAAATATTTACTTAGATGGTTATACCACACACACCCTGACTACTTTAATCTGTATAATGATTTATTCAACTTAACTAAATAAAGATCTCCAGATCCAGGATATTTTTTTGGTAATTTGAATCCTTTGGGTATTTTCATGTAAACATCATTATCAATATCTCCATAAAGATATGCAGTCACAACATCCATCGGGCGTAATTCAAGTTTCTAATGTACAACAAATTTCATGAGATACCGAAAGGTTATTGCATCCATTACAAGAGAGTATGTTTCATTATAATCAATCTCAGGTTTTTGTGATAATACTTGAGAAACTAGTTGTGTTTTATATTTCACAAATTCATTATTTTCATTTATTTTTCTCACAAATACCAATTTGTGTCCAACAAGCTTAATCCCTTCAGGGGTTTTCAGGATCGACCCAAAAATCTCACGTTTAGCAAGTGAGTCTAGACCAGATTGAATTATGACTTTCCATTGATCCCAATCTGGCCTTTCACGACATTCATTAACTATTTTAGGTTCTTAATCCTCATCCATAATTGCAAGGGATACATTGTATGAAAACGTGTTATCAATAATAGTCTCCACTCAGTTCCAACATCTTCCAGTTTTGGTGAAATTTATTGAAATTTCTTCTTGATCATGTTCATGTACTTCTGGTACATTTACATTCTCTTTAGATTCATTCATATCTTCAACCAACATAGGTTGTTTCCCCTTTATTTGACAGAGTTTTTTATCTTTTGAACCAAGTGGTCTCCCACACTTCATGCACAGATTGGAATAATTGTTGGTAATACCATCAGATTTTCCTTTTGGGACATCTATCCATACTGGTTCATTCACAGTAGGTATATATGATTTTGTAATCCTTTTTGAATCATTGAATTCATTAGGCAATTGATTTGATAAATTTTGAAAATTAATGATCTTTTGAACATCAAATTCACTCATATTTGTATGAGGATCAAGATGTAATAATGAAGTCGCCTTCCATGATATTTCTTTTGAAGCCAATTGATTTTCCCCTTTGAGTATTGGAAATAATTTTTCATTAAAATGAAAATCAGAAAATATTATTGTGAATACATATAATGTAATAATATCAAGATATTTAATAATCGAGGGAGATTCAAAACCAAAATATATCCCCAATCTCCTTTGGGGTCCAATTTTTGTTCATTGTAGGGTGCTAGAGGCACATATACAGCACAACCAAATATCCTTAAGTATGAAATATTTGGTCAATGTCCAGAAGCTAATTGCAAAGGGGAATAATCATGATAGCTTGATGGCCTTATTTAAAGCAGTGATGCTCCAAGAAAATTTGCATGTCTCCATGCTGAAATGGGAAATTTAGATTTCATAAGTAATGGTCTAGCGATAAGTTGTAATCACTTTATAAATGATTCAGCTAGACCATTTTGTGTATGAACATGAGCTACAAGATGTTCAACACTTATTCCCAATGACATGCAATAATTATTAAAAGCATGTGATGAATATTAACCAGAATTATCAATACTAATATGCTTGATTGAATAATCAGGGAATCGCACCCTTAACCTTATTATTTAGGCAAGTAATTTTGAAAACGTCTGGTTACGAGTGGACAATAAACGCACATGGGGACATCCAGTTGATCCATCAATTATGATCATAAAATATCTAAATGGTTCACATGGTGGATTAATTGGTCCACGTATATCACCATGAATTTGGTCCAGGAACATCGGGGATTCGGTCCCAATCTTTGATGGTGATGGTCTTATGATTAATTTGCATTGAGAACAAGCAACACATGAGAAATCATGGGGTGTAAGAGCCCTTTTATCAACTACTGGATGACCATGTGTACATTTAATTATTTTCTAGATTATTATTGATCTAGGATGACCCAAATGATCATTCCACACAATGGTTGGTAAACTTCTAGTTTACCATATTTGATTCAATTGTACAAATCTTGACAAAGTACAATCCGAATGGAACTCTTAAAAGCTTCTCATGAATCAATTTGTGCTCATTATTAATGATTGTTATATAAAGGTATTCAGCACCTCTTACATCCATAGTCTCGATATGATATTCATTGTTACGAATATCTTTAAAACTTAGCAAATTGTGTTGAGACTTGGGAGAAAACAAAGCATTGTTTATCATAATTATTGTACCACCAGGTAGGCATATTCTTGCTCTTCCAGAGCCTTTGATTAATTGGACACTAACAGTTAACATACATACATGATCACTCCCCATTTTAAAGGTGATAAAATATTTCTCATGTTTAATAATTGTGTGCGTCGTTGCGCTGTCGATGAGGCAAATATCTTCATCGTGGAAATTATTCCCAATGGACCGATTTATATCATCCATTTCTATTAAAGAAAATAAACATGCATATAAGGAATAAAATAAATAAAATAAATAAAATGAAACATGAAATATTTTAAAAATATCACAAAAACCAAAAACCATAGTTCATTTCGACTACAAGCATACAAAAACCAAAAATCAAACTTCAATCCTATCATGATCATTCATGCTTGATCTATATGCTCATCACCTTCAGGGTGTGTAAAATAATTAGAAATATCAAAGTTTTCAATATCATCATCGTATTTCAAAGCCTGGTCAGCAAAATTCACTTCAACATTTTTTTTCTTTCCTTTGATAGATTGTTGATAAAGATTAACAAAATGCTTTGGCGTACGACAGGTAAACGACCAATGCCCCCTCATGCCACATCGAAAACAATTACTTTCATTGCTCTTTGCTTTCTTCATTTGTGGTTGTTCATTATTGGATCACTTCTGGTGGTGCCCTTTCCTATTCTCATTTGGTGTATAACCACCTCGAGCAAATCACTTTCCTCGGCCTCGATTGCGTCGATTCTTCTCATGACCTTTATTAAAAGCATTCACATTCGCTTCAAGGAATGAAGTCGCACTAATAAGTCGAGATTTGTGATTTCTCATCAAGAGTTCATTATTTTGTTTAGCAATAAGAAGTTAAGAAAGTAATTCAAAGTATTTTGTAAAAGCTTTATCGCGATATTGTTGTTGTAGAATGACATTCGAGGCGTCGAAAGTAGAATAAGTTCTTTCCAACATATCAGTATCAATGATAGTATCTCCGCATAATTTTAGGTGCGATGTTATTTTAAACATTGTGGGGTTGTATTCACTTATCGATTTATAATCTTGGAATCGTAAATGACTCAACTCAAACCTTGCTCTTGGTAATATTACAAGTCGAATGTGATCATACCGCTCCTTGAGATTTTGTCATAGTACCAAGGTTCGTCTCCGCATCCAGAATCCACGACAAGTAATTCTTCCTAGAAATGTCAAGAGAGAGAAATTCATGCTTCGCAATATTCGTCATGAAAAATTTATCTTACCGATATGACTAACCTTTTTACTTCGCAAAACAGTCACACTGATAACATGTTGTGAAATTTGATGTTGTGAAACTGGTCGATTGAAGGCGAAGTGAAACAATTCGTATAACGATATCGAATGCTCGGGATAACGATGACGAAGTAAAACATCTCAATCATAATTGAACAGGAAAGAAAGAACATAAGTATATGACCACTCAAAATCACACACACATTTTTTGTTCCCACTGACATGTCGCCGTATTTATAGATTATAAAAGACTTTATCCAATAGACAAAATTAATTCGCATGAATTAGACTTGACGGTGAGAATACAAATGATTTTGGTCATATGAAGAGACTTGTTGGAAAATGAATAGACTTCATTCATTATGATTTACGACATCCACAGAATTAATGTGAACTTATAACAATTTTATATATTTTAAATAAGATTTATATTATAATAAGTATATATATGTAAATATAATATATAAATATGATTTATATAACTTTTAATAAAAAAAGTTATTATCAATCTTATTTTCATAATTTTTTATATAAAAATTATCAAATTTATATTAATAAAATTATTTAATATTATATTTATATACATTAATTATATATAATTAATATTAATATGATATATATGAACGGTAAACTGGGGGCGCTAGGTCAATCCGAATCCCGACCCCCTTTTGCTAGGTCGCCTGTTGTCCTCTCCCGTTTCCCTCTATCTTTCTATTGTTCCTTGCGTTCATTCTGAAACTCGGTATTGATTAGGGTGCTTCCTGCTTATTCAATCTGGACCTGTTATCGAAGGGAAAAGATGACGACAGTACTGAGTGATCCGGCGGATGGTGAGATTTTGGATGCTGCATGATCGAATCTCCAAGGAACTACCGCCGGCGACGTGGAAGGGGAATCAGTTCCTTCCTATCCTACAAGTAGCGGCAATATGCACGATTGCCAAGAGAGCATTGGAGATGCCAAGAAGGGTGATGAGCGGCGACCAGAGGTGGATAACATCAGGTGTGTTAACGCGGAGTGCGGCCTGGAGAATTTTGAAGAAGGGCGCCGGATTCTTCATGATTCCCAGGTACAAGTAAAGGTTTATAAACGGAGGACGTGGGGAATGTTCAAGGATCAGAAGCTTGCAGAAAGTGGTAAGATGGGGTTTGGCCGTGGCGGTGGCTCTGTCGGTGAAGAAGACGGCGTTTCTGTAATGGGTTCACAGAAAATGATCGACATTAGCCCTGAGAAGCATGGGTGTAAACCGAAAAATGAGGTAAGTGTTTCAAATGACGCGGATTTTGATTCTCTCAGAGAAAATGATAGAGCATTACCCTACTAATGCGAGAACAAGTCTAGAGAATAATGATTTTGTCGGAGAAACGTATGAGAAGCTTTGTAGAAATAATCCAATAAAGCATAGGGGAAAGCCAAAGAAGGTGCCTAATGCATTTGGAGATGATAACAAGGTAGTTGAGTTGCATGATGAACCACAGATAGAACACACAGCTCCAAGTACAAGCAGTCAGAATCGTTATCCCCGAAAGCCCCTAACAAAACCAGCAGGGCAGCTCGAGGAGGTCAAGAAACTAAGAAGAGCACGGACTGATGTAAGAAGCGTCTTCCTTGCTCGTATTTGTTGGTTACTACTTCATTAATAGACGTTAACTTGTTTTCTATGGCGCTCTTAAATTGAACAGGGCACGTTGATGATGTGCCATCAGTGCCAGAGAAATGATAAAGGGCCAGTTGTCAAGTGCAGAAATTGTCCAGTAAAGCGATATTGTATCCCATGCATAAATGCCTGGTATCCAAAAATGTCGGAGGAGGCAATTGCTGAGGCCTGTCCATGCTGTCGGAAAAATTGTAATTGCAAAGCTTGCCTGCGTTCACCTGAATTGCTTAAACAAGCTGAGGTAAAGAGGGTAGAAATGAGGGTGGATGAGAAAATTCTTCTCTCAAGGTATCTGTTAAAATTACTTCTTCCTTTCCTGAGACAGTTAAATGAAGAACAACTCTTGGAGAGGGGAAGTAGAAGCAAAAATTCAAGGGGTTTCAGCATCTGATTTAAAGTTTGAGCCAGCCAGTTTATGTGACAATGAACGTGCATACTGCAACAATTGCAGAACTTCTATTGTTGACTTACACAGAACATGTCCAAATTGTTCTTATGACCTATGCGTAGCTTGTTGTCGGGAGATACGAAATGGAAACCTGAAAGGTGCCGAGGCTGGAGTAGTGATGCGCTTCATTGACAGAGGGTTTGGTTATTTGTTTGGTGAAGATTCAGATAGTTTTTACCCTCCAAGCACAAGATTAAGTTCAGAAGGTAAGCCTAGCTGTGAGGATCGGGTTAGGTCAGTTTTTTCATGGAAAGCGATGGATGATCAAAGCATTTCTTGTCCTCCTGAGGATATGGGTGGCTGCGGTTCTGGCACTTTAGAACTGAGGTACTTGTTGGGTGAAAATTGGATCTCACGACTTGTTGTGGAAGCTGAGGCAGTTGCCAGTGCTATTAATAAAATGGATATGCCTGGAATTTCTTCAGAAGGGTGCTCCTGTGCGTACTCTCAGCGTGTCATTGACTTGGGCACTGACAACCTCCGGAGAGCTTCTTTTCGAGAAGATTCAAGTGATAATTTTTTGTTTACTCCTGCTGCCACGAAGCAACATGACGATCTGAAACATTTCCAGTGGCATTGGAGCAAAGGTGAGCCTGTAATTGTGAGAAATGTCCTTGAAATCGCTTCTGATTTGAGCTGGGAGCCAATGGTCATGTGGCGTGCATTTCGCCAGATTACTAATCTAGCACATTCCCAGCATTTGGCAGTCAAGGCCATCAATTGCTTGGATTTTTGCGAGGTAGAAATTAATATTCATCAATTTTTTATGGGGTATTCGGATGTTTTATATCACAAAAACAACTGGCCGGTCATATTAAAGTTGAAAGATTGGCCGCCTTCAAATCTTTTTGTGGAACGTTTACCACGCCATGGTGCTGAATTTTTCAACGTTCACTCAATCAAGTTTTATGCCCGTGCTATTTTGATAATCACAAAGGGGGGGAAATTCTTGGTTGATTGGGGGAGAAATCTTTTAAAGCATGCCTCTCATTTCAATCTTTTACATTGCTTGTTTTGGTGATTGTGATCATCAAAGTAGGGGGAGATTGTTGTACTTCTCGTACCCCTCGTGGTTTAATTTTCATGATCACAATCACTCTCTTATTTATCTAATCTTGTTTTAAGTGTTTTTGGATGATAGGCATAATTTCAGGTTGCCAAGGAATTGGGCCAAGAAAGAAAGAAGGCAAAAGTGGACTGAATTTCAGTCCACCGGCCAACCGGTGGATGACCACCGGCCAGCCGATGGAGGCCTGGACAGAAGACATCCCTCTGTCCAGACCACCGGCCAACCGGTGTCCCACCACCGGCCAGCCGGTGGAACCCAGACAAATAGTGTTTGCTACTGCCTCAGCACCGGCCAACCGGTGGCCTCCTCACCGGCCAGCCGGTGGTGCCTGAGCCCGAGCCCTCCCCTTTTTTCAAAGCACCGGCCAACCGGTGGCCTAGCACCGGTCAGCCGGTGGAGCCAGTCAAACTAGCCGTTGGGCTTTGACCAGGTTTGTCCACTTGACTCCCAACGGCTCCGAAGGCCTCTCCAACGGCTCCGAAGCCTTCCAAAGGCCATATGAGGGTTCCTCCTCTATAAATAAAGGACTAGGAAGCCCCGGAACACTAGCGAAACACAAAGGAAGCCCACAGACACATTTTTGATCATTTGGCGAACCTCCGACGCATTCCACCAAGGAACCTCTAATTGCTCCAACTCATTTCCACATTCAAGGAGCACCACCATAGAAGCTTGAGAGCGCCCTTCATCAACTCCATCAATCCTTTGGCGCCCAAGGCTTCCTCCATTACGGTTTTTCTTGTTTTATCTATTTTGAGCATAAATTTGGGTTTGTGCCTACAAACCCCCATCTCTTTCTCTCATCCTCTCTTTTGGGTTTTCACACCACCTTCAAGGTGTGAAGAGGTTAGTCAAGCCTTCCCTTTTAAAAGGTTTGAATCAAAGGTGAGCTAGTCTTCACCTGTAAGAAGGCTAGTGGGTTCTTGCTCAACCATTGAAAGCAAGTGGGTTCTTGCATAACCATTAAAAGCAAACTGTAATAGGTTCTAGACTAACCTTAAAGTCTAGTGGGTTTCTTGCTAAAACCATTGAAAAACAAGCGGTAGTAAATCTCTCAACGGTTGAGTTGGGAGCAGAGACGTAGGCTTGAGTTTAAGCCGAACTCCGTTATCAATTTTGTGTCTTGCCTCTTTTATTTCCGCTGCACCTTTAGCTTTGATTTTAAATTGTTAATTAATTTTTAAAAGGCAATTCACCCCCCTCTTGCCATCACTTCTCCGCCCAACAATTGGTATCAGAGGCAAAATTTGAGTAATACCTTCACCGGTTTCAAATTCAAGATCCTTTGTGATGGCTTCAACTTCTTTCGCCCCCGAAAGCTATTCATTGGGTCGTGCTCAATTCTTTGATGGAACCGACTATACCTATTGGAAAACCCGCATGACCACTTTTCTTAGAAGCATAGGTTATCCTATTTATAAAATTGTCATGCATGGTTATTCTCTCTCCTCTCCCGATGAATCCAAATGGACTTAAGCCGATATTAAAAATTTTGAGCTTGATGGCAAAGCCATGAACGCTCTACATTGCGGCCTTGATCGTAATGAATTCAATCGAGTTTCCACATTCACCTCATCTCATGAAATCTGGAAACTATTGGAGGTTACCCATGAGGGGACCAACAAAGTGAAGGATACTCGATTGGATATGTTCCGTCAAGATTTTGAGTCTTTCACCATGCATCCATCCGAATCAATTTCTGAAATGTTTACACGCTTTACTGACGTTTGCAAAGGGAGAAAGTCCCTTGGTGATGATGTTTCTGCAGAAACAATGGTCAAGAAGATCCTTTGGATCCTACCAAGCACATGAGCACCGAAAGTCACGGCAATAAAGAAGCAAAAGACATCAAGAACATGCCGGTCGAAGAGCTCATCGGATCTCTCATGACCTATGAGATCACCATGAGGAGGCAAGCTGAAAAGAAAGGCAAACCGATCAAAGTTCCAAAGAACATCGCCTTCAAAGTTCAACAAGAAGAAAGCTCCTCCTCCTCATCGTCTTCCTCTTCAAGCGGCGATTCCGAAATGGAGAATCTTGCCCGCAAAATGCACAAATTCATGAAGAAGCACAAGAAGAAGAAATCCCGCAAGGCTCGAAAGGATAAACACGACGAAAAATCTGAGCCCGAGGTAACATGCTATGGGTGTGGCAAGAAAGGCCATTACAAGCCCGATTGTCCACTCAACAAGAAAAAGACCAAACAAAAGGAAAAGAAGAAGGCTTTCAAGGCCACATGGAGTGATAACTCCACATCATCCTCCTTCTCCTCCTCAAGTGACAACGGTAAAAAATGCCTAATGGCATTTCATGAGGTAACCTCTTCCGACTCTTCATCCTCTAGTTCTTCTAATTCTTTTAATCATTTGTCTTACGAGGATCTCCAACATGCTAGAGATCAATTGGAGGAAGGTTTTCACGAACTTTCTTCCAAATTTGTTGCTTTAAAAAAGAATTTCAAAAAACTCTCTTCCGAAAAGGAACAACTTCTCAAAGAAAAGGAGGAGTTGTCCCTCAAGATCCAAAACCTTCCCGATGTTGATTCTATGGAATCAACAATCAAAGATTTAAGGGAATCTCTTGCCAAGTTCACCCAAGGGGAACAAAATTTGACCAAATTGCTAGGTTCCCAACGCATATCTAGAACCACCGAAGGGCTTGGCTATTCCAAGCAAGCTTTCTCTTCCCATGCTCCAACTATTTTTGTAAGGGGGAACTCTCAAAATAAATTTTGTAATTATTGTAAAAAACCCGGACACTTGATCTATGAGTGCAATTGCAAAAATGCCCGGTATGGAGGCCCAAAACTATTTTCTTTAACGATGAATTTTTTAGGAGACGACCCGCAACTAGACAAGTATGGATTGAAAAATCCCTTTTAGCGAGTCTCTCCGGGCCAAAATTTGTCTCGGTTTCAAAATCCTCTTCCCGGTGATTTGTTGTTTTTATTTAGAGGGAGTTAGGATCGTTTAAGCCTTTTTGATTTCAATTTCAAAATTTCAATTCAAAATTTTCAATTCAAAATTTTCAATTCAAAACTTTCATTTCAAAATTTTCGATTCAAAACTTTCAATTTCAAAATTCTCAATTCAAAAATTTCGATTCAAAACTTTCAATTCAAATTTCAATTCAAAACTTTCAATTCAAAACTTTCAATTCAAATTTCAAAAATTTTAATTGGTTTAAAATCTCTATCTTGTTTTTCAACGTTCCTTCAATCAAGTTTTATGTTCCGTGCTATTTTGATAATCACAAAGAGGGAGAAATTCTTGGTTGATTGGGGGAGAAATCTTTTAAAGCATGCCTCTCATTTCAATCTTTTACATTGCT
This sequence comes from Viscum album, assembly GCA_963277665.1. Classification (NCBI taxonomy): domain Eukaryota; kingdom Viridiplantae; phylum Streptophyta; class Magnoliopsida; order Santalales; family Viscaceae; genus Viscum; species Viscum album. Next base: position 2,084,364,271 of record OY728126.1, read on the forward strand.
TGTTTTGGTGATTGTGATCATCAAAATAGGGGGAGATTGTTGTACCCCTCGTACCCCTCGTTGTTTAATTTTCATGATCACAATCACTCTCTTATTTATCTAATCTTGTTTTAAGTGTTTTTGGATGATAAGCATAATTTCAGGTTGCCAAGGAATTGGGCCAAGAAAGAAAGAAGGCAAAAGTGGACTGAATTTCAGTCCACCGACCAACCGGTGGATGACCACCGGCCAGCCGATGGAGGCCTGGACAGAGGGCATCCCTCTGTCCAGACCACCGGCCAACCGGTGTCCCACCACCGGCCAGCCGGTGGAACCCAGACAAATAGTGTTTGCTACTGCCTCAGCACCGGCCAACCGGTGGCCTCCTCACCGGCCAGCCGGTGGTGCCTGAGCCCGAGCCCTCCCCCTTTTTCAAAGCACCGGCCAACCGGTGGCCTAGCACCGGTCAGCCGGTGGAGCCAGTCAAACTAGCCGTTGGGCTTTGACCAGGCTTGTCCACTTGACTCCCAACGGCTCCGAAGGCCTCTCCAACGGCTCCGAAGCCTCCCAAAGGCCATATGAGGGTTCCCCCTCTATAAATAAAGGACTAGGAAGCCCTGGAACACTAGCGAAACACAAAGGAAGCCCACTGACACATTTTTGATCATTTGGCGAACCTCCGGCGCATTCCACCAAGGAACCTCCAATTGCTCCAACTCATTTCCACATCCAAGGAGCACCACCATAGAAGCTTGGGAGCGTCCTTCATCAACTCCATCAATCCTTTGGCGCCCAAGGCTTCCTCTATTACGGTTTTTCTTGTTTTATCTATTTTGAGCATAAATTTGGGTTTGTGCCTACAAACCCCCATCTCTTTCTCTCATCCTCTCTTTTGGGTTTTCACACCACCTTCAAGGTGTGAAGAGGTTAGTCAAGCCTTCCCTTTTAAAAGGCTTGAATCAAAGGTGAGCTAGCCTTCACCTGTAAGAAGGCTAGTGGGTTCTTGCTCAACCATTCAAAGCAAGTGGGTTCTTGCATAACCATTAAAAGCAAGCTGTAATAGGTTCTAGACTAACCTTAAAGTCTAGTGGGTTTCTTGCTAAAACCATTGAAAAACAAGCGGTAGTAAATCTCTCAACGGTTGAGTTGGGAGCGGAGACGTAGGCTTGGGTTTAAGCCGAACTCCGTTATCAATTTTGTGTCTTGCCTCTTTTATTTCCGCTGCACCTTTAACTTTGATTTTAAATTGTTAATTAATTTTTAAAAGGCAATTCACTCCCCCCTCTTGCCATCACTTCTCCGCCCAACAGTGTTGTGTGTCTGTTTTGTGTATGTGTATGTTTATGTGTGTATGTGTATGTCTGTGTGTGGGTATGGATATGTGCATATGTGTGCGTATGTGTGTGTGGATGTACATATGTATGTGTGTGTGTACAAGGTTGGCCCAAAGGCAAGCATGTGAGTTTGGGCAACACCGCCTATGAGGGGCAACAAAAAAATCACCCATAACCCTAAGAATTTCACGGTCCCACAGCTACAGCGCTACTCCCGCCCGCTTCGCCTTGTTGCAGCCTTGCTCATCCTCGCATCGCCTCGCCTCATTGTTGCCTTGCCTCAATGTCGCCTCACCTCGCCTCGCCTCGCCTCGCGTCTCCTCATTACCTCACCTCGCGGGGCTTGCTGCACGCTGCTCCCTCCCTCCCTCCCTCCCTCCCCCGCTCGCCTCGCCTCGCCATGGTGTCGGTCGGTGTGCGCGCCTCCTCCTCGCCCTTGCTTTCGGCAAACGGCTCCCCTCCCCTCCCTTCCAGTTTGCTGCTGCCCAAGCAGGTAAAGGTTTTTTTTTTGTGTTTGATAGATAATTCTGCAATAATTTTTAATTTTTAATTTTTTTAATTGTTTTGTTTAATTTTCAGGAATTGTGTGAATGAATTTCAGATTGACCGGGTCTTGTTCGTGTCAATTGCAATTTGTCCGTCTCAATTTCAATTCGATATTTGATGTTCATAGGTAATTGGGGTTTTTTATGATCAATTCTGGTTATCATTTTTTTAATTTATATTAATAGTTTTGTTTGATTTTTAGAAATTATCGGAATTATAAATTCACCGTTGTCTTGCCCGTCTCAATTGAAATTTGTGTTTTGTCACTAGGCAATTAGTGTTTTTTATAATCATTTTTAATTATCATTTTTTTATTAATTGTTTTGTCTAATTTTCAGAAATTATCTGAATTACGGATTCACCGGTGACTTGTCTATCTCAACTGTAATTTCCTCATCTGAATTGCAATTGCGATTTATCCAAAGGCAATTACTGTTTTTTATAATCAATTTTAATTATAATTTTTATTTTATTTTATTTTATTAATTATTTTGTTTAATTTTTATATTTTATATAAAACTATGAATTCATTGTTGTCTTGTCCATCTCATTTTAATGATAAATTTTTTACTTTTAAATAACTGTATTTATTTATTTTTGATATATTTGATAACAGTTTGAGTTTATAGTTGTCTAATTTTAGTTGTGAAATGTATTAATTGATTTATATTTGTTTTTTTGTTAAAGAAATATTCACATAAATTGTTAAATATTAAATAAAAAATCAATTGGTTGGAATATATGATTTTATTTTTGAAAGACGGCTACTTACTTTAATATGTTATAACTCTAAATGAATTATAATTATTTGAATTATAATTTATAAGTTGTAGGTACTATAATGAAGATGATTCAAAATTCTGGATCTCAAAACAGAAAATCAAGTAAAGAAAGAATGAAATGAAAAAAATCACTAGTGGGTTCGATTTCTAAATTATTTGCTGTAAGAAATGAAAACGAGAGTTCATCTGTTCAATTTAACGATCAATCTCTTGGCGACATTGTTTTTGAAGTGAATGAACAATCTGCAGAGGAACCCCTGATTCAAAGTGTTGATATGATAAATGAAGGTGTGTATGTGGATTATAAGGAGGATGACAATGAAAATATCATTCATATGATTCATGATCTTGGAGATCAAAGCACGATTGACCTTGAAAAAGATGCAGACGTGAATTATGATCCAGGATTATGGGGAAGTATCAATGATGTTAAGAGAATTTTGTTGGTTCAGTGTGGCCCGATTAAAATATTAAAAGAGGATGATGCATTTCCTAAGGAAGTCGGTTGTGGGAGACACTTTACTTCTAATCATTATTTTTGTTTACTTCCTAATGATGAAAAACACTTGAGGAAGTGGCTTGTGTATTCTAATGAGTTGGATAAGGTATTTTGTTTTTGTTGTAAATTATTTAAGTTGAAATCAATGAAAAGCGCTTTAATCGAAGGAGGATCTAATGACTGGCACAACCTTCCAACAAGGCTTAGGGAGCATGAGAGAAATTTTGAATACATTGCTAATGTTGTGAAGTGGGTGGACTTGCACAAAGGATTTGAAAATAAACAAACAATTGACAAAAACATCGAATGCCTCATTGAGAAGGAAAGGGTTCATTGGAAGATGTCACTTACTAGAATCATTGGAGTTGTGAAGGTACTTGCACAAAATAACTTACCATTTCTTGGATTAAATGAGAAGATTTATGAGAAGGATAATGGTCTTTTTTGTAAACTTATTGATTTTGTTGCTGAATTTGATCCAGACATGCAAGATCATGTTCGTCGTGTGGTTAATAATGAAATTCAAAAAGCATTATCTTAGTCATAAAATTTAGAATGAATTGATAATTTTGTTGGGGAATGCGATTAAAGAAAAAATCTTGAAGAAGATCATGAGAGCAAAGTATTTTTCGATTATCTTTGACTGCACTCTGGATCTAAGTCATAAAGAACAGATGTCAATTATCATAAGATGTGTGGATGTTGAGGAAGAATTTAAAGTTAAGGTGGATGAGTTTTTTCTTGGCTTCATAAATGTTGATGAAACATCCGGTCATGGATTTTTCAAGTCACTTGAAGATGCTTTAGTTGATCTTAAACTGAACATTGATGACATAAGAGGACAAAGTTATGACAATGGATCAAACATGAAAGGTAAACATCAAGGTGTCCAAAAAAACTTCTTGATGTAAATCCTAGAGCATTTTACACTCCATGTGGATGTCAGAGCCCGAATCTTGTTATATGTGACATGGAAAAATCTAGCGTGACAACCAGATTTTTTTTGCATATGTGCAGAATATTTATACATTGTTTGTAGGTTCACTGCATCGATGAGATGTTTTAAGGACTTATGTGAAGGGTTTGACACTAAAACCATTATCAACAACTCATTGGGAAAGTCACATCGAGAGTATTAGAGCTATAAGAAGACAAACACCTGAGTTAAGAAATGCATTGGTTGAAATTGTCAATCTTTCTAAACATGATGATGTTGTGATGTTGGATGCTAAAGGATTGTGTTCCAATGCATTAGATGTAGGTTTCGGGCGCAGCGGAAGCGCGTTGGTGGGAGTTTTCCCAACTTTAATTTTAACGTTAGACAACGTTCAATCCGAGATCCGTCACGATTTAAAACGCCGAATCTTCGGAATAGAACGAAGAACGAAAAACTTAAGAGGGAATCCTGGAACCATAGAGATAGGATCATTATATATTGGTTATAATTAATTTAATTAATTCACAAGAATTACCTTGGTGAAATTCTTTCTTCGTTGATGTCTCCGGTCACGATTCGATGTGATCCGTCGTTGCGTCGTAGAATCTAAGTGTAGGATTCCTCTAGCGGTGATCCACATGTGTGCCACGTATCTCCGAACGTTGCCGAAGGGATCTCTGGGTGCTAGCGCGGAAGAATCTTCGCTTGCGATGTCCGCCTTCGATCGCCTTGGTCTCTCGGTCTTGAGATCGTTCTTGGAGGAAGGAGTTCTTTCAGGCTTGAAAGAATTCTTCAGAATTGTTGTGCACAACGATTCTCCCTTGAAAAGTGATGGGGTTGTGAGGATATTCATAATCAGGTTTGAGGTTATAGAGTTATGACAATAAATAAACGCGTTACGTGTTTTATTTATTTCATTAACTCTTATTGAAAACCCCCATGTCAAATTATTAATTCCTTGACATGCACCCACGCTGATTATAATAAATACCATTTAATAAAACAATATTATATCCTCAAAATCCCGGATGGAAAAACTACATGGTGTGTAATCATTAATACACACCGTGTACTCGTTTTCCATAAAACTACACAGCGTTTATATTTAATATACACGACGTGTACTTTTATTTTCCACTTTCCTTTATTTCATCCACCACATTTATTAGACCTTGAGTAATGACTATTTATTTCTTAAATAAATGTAACTGCATTACTCGCTAATAAATATATTATTTCACCCACAATATATTCTCTCGAATAACTAGTGTCGAAATAAATGCGATCAGGCATCCTTAAATAATTATTAAACCATAGTCGGGAATAATATTTATTTAACTTGTTAAATTAATATTTAACTGAGATACATGGACACACTTAGTGTGTGACCCTCTAGGCCCCTTTCTCAGTGGCATTAGGCGGATCCTTCCTAAAGTCCAAGGTTAGCGTCTAGCAACACGCCAAGGCACCCATAGAGAAAGAAGTTAACGCCGCAATGACGTGTCACCTCCTACGAACGTTTACTGTGTAATATAATCCCTTTGTCTCAATATCTCGAATCATGTGGGTTGCATGCTAGTGTCATCAACTCATGTGCTCGATTATTCTTTCTTTGACTTTTCGGAATTGAACTCTCCCATAATTTACCATGGCCATGGATTTATTTAGGCTATATCAATTCCATCAAAGGACCTGAGATATCTACTTCCGTTATAGAACAGAAGGGACAAATCCTTTCTCGCATTATCTATTAATGTAGTATTACTTGTGACGCACCCAACGTATCCTACCTCACTGCGAACAGCGTGTCGTCACAGTTTTCGTCAATACATCTAAGTGTGTGAGTTGTAATACCCATTAATAATAATCTTAAAGTCTAAGGACCAATACACACGTCCTCAAATAGGAACATCCAATGACACTATGAAATGTGGATTTCCTACTGGCGGATCTCATTCTCATAATATCCTCCTGGATATTACCAAGGGCGCACACCATGAGAAGGTGCCTCAAAGTTTTATGAGTCATCACCCCTAATGACCTGTATTATTTGTGTCCCTCAAATAACATCATCCAGCCATAGAACATATATTCAAGAATAGTGTTATGGAACTTCCGGGTTCTCATCATAGCAGGGATCCGCTATGACCCTTTAATGCAACAACTATCCTTAGAACATTATCACATGTATTGTCACACAGAAGAACAATCAAGATGTGATAAGGCTTTTATTAATGAATAAAGTACAAAGTAGTTGGTTCTAGGCCACCAACTCTAACAGACTCCCACTTGGACTAGAGCCAACTGCTAACAACCTTTAACTCGCTAGCTCTCACATGATATTCATGATTTTGCTGAGATAGGCCTTTAGTCATGGGGTCCGCCACGTTCTCTTCCGTGGACACTCTGCTCACTGCAATTTCACCCCTTTGATAGAAATCTCTCAAGAGGTGATACTTTCAGAGTATATGCTTTGTTCGTTGATGTGACCTTGGTTCTTTCACAAGAGCCACCGCTGCAGTATTATCACAATACAATGTAATGAGATCTTTATTGCTAGGCACCACATCAAGCTCCTGGACAAAGTTCCAAATCCAGACGGCTTCTTTGGCTGCATCAGAAGCCGCTATATATTCGGACTCCGATGTAGAATCGGTTACAATTGGCTGCTTTGAACTCTTCTAGCTCATAGCTCCTCCATTGAGACAAAAAACATATCCAGATTGCGACTTCAGATCATTCTGATCTGTCTGAAAACCAGCATCAGCATGCCCTCTGATGACAAGCTCCTCGTCTCCTCCATACACCAGGAACATATCCTTAGTTCTTCTCAGATACTTAATGATAGTCTTAACAGTAGTCCAATGTTGTTCTCCCGGATCTGCTTGATATCTGCCTACCATGCTCAGTGCATAGGCAACATCAAGTATGGTACATAACATAACATACATGATGGATCCTATAGCCAAAGTGTATGAGATCTTACTCATTCTATCTTTCTCTTGTTGTGTATGAGGACACATTTTCTTAGAAAGATGTAGGCCATGTGACACTGGAACTAATCCCCTCTTGGATTGTTCCATACTAAATCTCTTTAGTATCTGGTCAATGTATGTACCCTGACTTAGTCCAAGCAGCCTCTTGGATCTATCACGAATGATCTTGATCCCTAGAATGTAGGCTGCTTCACCCAAGTCCTTCATGGAGAAACACTTGTTCAACCAGTCCTTAACTGACTGTAAGACTGGTACATCGTTTCCAATAAGTAATATGTCGTCAACATATACTACTAGGATAACGATCACATTCCCATTAAACCGCTTATAAACACATGGATCAAATTCATTCTTAATGAAACCAAATTCTGTTATGGCTTCATCAAATCGAATGTTCCATGACCTGGATGCTTGCTTCAATCCATAAAGGATTTCTGCAACTTGCAAACCCGTTTGGCTTCACCTGGTGTCACAAACCCTTCTGGTTGTGTCATGTAGACATCTTCCTGAAGGTTCCTGTTAAGGAATGCTGTTTTGACATCCATTTTCCAAATCTCGTAGTCATGGTAAGCTGCTATGGCAAGTATGATTCTTATGGATTTAAACATGGAAACTGGAGAGAAGGTTTCATCATAGTCAATTCCTTGACGATGTCTGAATCCTTTAGCCACTAGCCTTGCTTTATAGGTGCTAACTTGACCTTCCATGTCCAGTTTTTTCTTGAATACCCATTTGCATCCAACATGCTTTACATCAACTGGCTCACCGACCAGAACCCATCCATCCAAGTTTAATTTTTTATTAAAAACCATTTTTAGGAAAAATGGGAAACTAGAGTTCACAAAAAGTACCACTACGTGCTGAAAGAGCTCACAAACTGGTTAAACACAAGACTAATGTTACTTGACCCATCTATTATATAAATCTCCTAGTGCAGCAAACTAACCTGGATACCTGGATCTTCTCTAATGAGCTCTTCATGATGGGAGACCATCCTTTCCATTGTCTGAATAAATTCCTCTGAGTTGATTTTTCTCTGGTTAAAGCCTCGGGCCAGAATTCTATCTTTCTTATCTATCCAGACTTCTTGCTCCTTTGTAGCATCAACTTGTAACCTCCGTTCATAAATCCTCTTGAGTTCCTCTTCTGAGACATTGGGTCGTAAATCTTGCTCAAGCATGTCTTCCTTGGAGTGCAGAATTAATTGCAAGCACTCCCCATCTTCTCCCATCTTTCCTTTGTTCCTTCCTTTCTTGGCCGATCGAGTTTCCATGGGTTTTGGCTGGTAAGAGTAATCCTTGCGTCCCTTTGCCTTTTTCCCCTGAACCACTATACATTTTCCTAAGTCTTTAATACTTTTCTTCCCCTTCTTCCTGCGAGGGTTGTGAGGACATTTCCCTTGACAGCGGTCCATGCTATCCACTGAAGGTAGGCTATTACTTTCATCCCATGACGAGTTATCCTCCTCGTTCCATGGAGGTTCTTGGTCTTCTAATACATCAAAGCGGTTCCCAAGCTTTAACTGCGGGTCAACTATAAGGGGCCTCTTCTTACTTTGAGATTTCCCTTTACCTGCATTATTCTCCCAACTAGTTATCCTCTCCCCAGACCCAGCCTTCGGATGGATGAGAGTGTTTGGGTCTAATTCCCTCAATATATTCACATCATCAGGCTTCCTTTGACCCTCATGAGATGTTGCAGCCAACAAGTAAGGCTTCACCTGCACTGATTCTGATTCATTGAATTTCACATACCCTCAGCCCATATACTGCTGCTGGTAGTTGTTTTCCTCCCAGCCTCTATTTTGAGATCCACCGAAACTATGGACCTCTCTCCCAGCTAGTCTCATCTCACCATTCTCGAGTGTAGCTATTGGATCCACTGAGGCCACTGCTAAGGGAAGATCCTTTTCAACTATACAAATGCCCAAGTCCTTCTTCAACTGGGCAAAGATTGCCTCAACCAGTGGTCCAGCCTCCTCTGGCCTCCCCTTCTTCACATCCCCTGTATTTACCTGATTCTGATCCTCCCAGTTGTTGGCTCCCGCTGCTGGAGAATCATGATTCCTGACTAGATTAAGTTGTAAAGGAGCTTCCCTACGCGCATCTTCTTGCACGCCCAATCCTCCACTATCCCACAACTGATGGTCAAAAGCTGCATCCGCTTGAACCGCTGAAAGCTGGTCCCGGTTCGCACGACGACAGTCAGAGGTGAAATGGCCGAATTTGATGCATCCTGAGCAGAAAGCAGGCCATGATTCATACAACAATCTCTACTTCCATCCGAACCCCTCTTCGTCCGAGATCCACAGCCACTCTGATGGTGGTTTAGAGACGTCGACCTCAACACAGGCGCGAGGCAAAATCGGATGACATATCACGGAGGTATGCTGATCCGAACATAGAAATCTTCCAACCAAGTTCCTGAGCATGCAAATAATGGAAGGATTTTTGAAGGGTAGAGGAAGATCAGGAAAGCTTACCCACACTGCAGCCGAAGGCGGGTCACGATTCATGTTGAGATTGAAAGACCATCACATGAGGAAGAAACCGCATCCATTGAACACCCGAGGAGCGCTGGACCAGGCGACGACCAAATCTTCCTCCGATGAGAAGCGAATCATCAGTTGACGACGATCAAGAAGACCCAACACCGCCTTTTTTTGGAGACCCCATGCTTCGAAGAAAAATCAGTTAAAGGCGTCGACCGAAGGCCGACGACCCCTAAAGCGAGCGACCAGAGTCGATCTGTGAAGATCTGATGCTGCATTGAACTCCTGAGAGGAAATCACAAGCTTGGGATATCCTTCATAAAGGTCGGGGAACTTAGGGAAAAGAGGGGATGGCATGAAAGGAGGAAGATGATTTGGGTTGGTGAAAGGGGTAAAAGGGAGAGTCGTCGAGGAAAGAAGATGCACCCCCCTCCCCCTGGCGAGGAGGAGGGGGCCGGAGCCGCATGCATCTTCGGGATAGGGAATCACCGCCATTGAGGAAGGAAGACGCTCTGCACCGCGATTCTCCTTTGATAACATTAGAGGTATCGACCAGAACCCAGACTTGGTTCTAATACATGGAATCCATCTCATAATTCATAGCTTCTAGCCATCTTGCAGCTTATAATATTTCTACTGCTTCCTTGTAGGAGAGAGGTTCATCATTTTCCAACAATAATGATTCACCATCCTCGGTGACTAGGAAACCAAATCTCTCTAGTTCTCTTACCTCTCTTGAGCTCCTACGCAGTACTTGTGTTTCTGGAACCTCTTCCACGGGGACATGTGGAACTTGTTCCTATACCAACTCTTGTGTATCTTGAGCATCAACTTCGTCGAAGTCAATCTTTCTCCCACTATCCTTCTTGAGGATGTGCTCCCTCTCAAGAAAGACGACTTGTCTGGCGACAACCACTTTCTTGTTTGAAGGGTTATATAGTTAATATCCTTTCGTTTCCTTGGGATATCCTATAAAGATACACCTCGTGCCCCGGGGTGCTAGTTTATTTCCTAAGAAGGCCTTAACAAATTCCTCACATCCCCATACACGTGTGTGCGACAAAGTGAGTTTCTTTCCATTCCATAACTCAGAGGGAATTCCATTTTCTACCTTAGTTGGTACTCGGTTTAATGTGTATGCTACATTTTGTAATGCATATCCCCAAAAGGATAATAGAAGATCCGGATGACTCATCATCGGCATCACCATGTCCAACAAGGTGCAGTTCCTCCTTTCACTAACACCATTCCAATGTGGTGTATAAGGAGGAGTGAGATGAGATAGAATCCCATACTCCCGTAGAAGATCGATGAACTCTTGGTTCAGATATTCTCCACCTCAATCTGATCGAAGATTCTTTATCTTCTTACCAAGCTGATTCTCTACTTTATTCTTGAATTCCTTAAATTTCTCTAAGGCCTCTGACTTATACCTCATTAAGTAGACATCCATATCTACTCAAATCATCAGTAAAAGTAATGAAGTAAGAATATCCACCTCTAGCTTCTACTAGAAATGGTCCACACACATCTGTGTGTACCAATCCTAGAAGCTCTGTGGCCCTTTCACCCTTTCCACCAAAAGGCGGCTTGGTCATTTTTCCTTGTAAACAAGCATGACATATATCAAGTGGTTTTAGCTCAGTAGAGTCTAAATAGCCATCTTGGCAGAGCTTTGTTAAGCGCTTCTCGTTTACATGACTGAGATGGTGATGCCACAACTGGGTGATGTATGAGTCATGTGAGTTTGTTTCATTATCGATTTCCAACACTTGGTTTTCATAATTCAATACATACAAACCATTATTTAAATGTGACATACCATAACATATGTTGTTCTTATAAAAGAGACAACCCTTATTTCCAAATTTGAAAACAAATCCATCAATATCCAAACAAGATACAAAAATTGTGTTCTTGGTAACACTAGGCACATAATAACAGTTGTGTAAAACCAAAATCATCCCAGTCAGTAGTGAGAGGTGGTAATCGCCAATACCCAATGCAGCCAGCCTTGCGCTATTGGCAGCTCGAAGATCCACCTCTCCTCTGGCAATCTTTCTAAATCTACTTGGTTCCTGCATTTGAATACAGATGTGAGCCCCACAAGCTGTATCTAATACCCAATGTGTAGAAATAGAAAGATTACACTCGATAACGAACGCACCTTTAGAGTCCCCATGCTTCTGGGTGCAGTTCCTCTTCTAGTGGCCTTGCTTGACACATGAAAAACACACTGTCTCCCGTTCCTTTCCCTGCCTCTGGATCTTCCCCTTCTTGTAAGGACGATGCTTAGGGGCTTCAGACCATTTATAAGTCTTTGGCCCCTTTGCCTTGTCCTTCCTTTTCTTGTTCACCATAAGGACTGTGGGTTTATCACGCCCCATGTCCTTGTCTACCTGGCGAATCAAGGTCAGAAGCTCCGATAGACTCTTCTCATTGCCGCTCATGTTATAATTGACAATGAAGCTAGAGAAGTTCTTGTTCAGCGATGATAGGATGAGATCTGTATGCAACTCATCCAGGAATTTAATCCCTAAGATGTCCAGGCGTTCAATGTAGCCAATAAGCTTGAATACATGAGGCCCAGCTGGTACAGACTCTCCAAGTTAGTTTTAAACAAAGCATTGGAGATCTCATATCTCTCATGTCTCACCTTCTCTTGGTAGAGATCCTTAAGGTGAGACATCATGCTATACGCATCCATGTTTTCATGTTGCTTCAAGAGCTCAGTGGACATGGCTAATAGCATGAAACACTGGACATCTGTGGCATCATCCATGTGTTTCATATAGAGAGATAATTCCTCATCACTGGCCTCTTTCCCAGGTGCAACTGGAATAGGCTCTTCCAGCACATACAATTTCCTTTCGTGGTGAAGGATGACGCGTAAACGCCTCTGCCACTCTTGGAAATTGGTGCTGGTGAGAAGGTTTTTCTTCTCGAGTATGGTTCACAATGATATGTTTGAAGTCATTTTCTTTCCTTTTCTACAAATTAATATGAGCAAATGTTTAGTACTTTATTACAAAACTGAGACAAATAAATAAATCAATACTTATTAGTCTCCCACTATTTTATCGAAATTTATTAGCCCTCACCATTGACTTCAGAATATTCTGTTGCCTGAATATTCTAGTGGCAAGGATCCATATTGCCCTTTGCATTACCCCAACTAGGGTTGGTCAAGAAACTTTAAGGGTTTTAGGTAGGCATTCCAAATGCCAACTGCATTAACTCTCAGCTCCTTGATCCGCTGAGTGGACTCCCCAATCCTGAAATCCTTTTATTTTGGATTTCCTCAACCTTTGCCTCTTGGTCACACCAAGTCCTGCTGTGGCGGTCAACCCTTGATATGAACCAAGCCAATTCAACCCAAAACCTTGAATTAGAATTACCCGATAATTGAAATCACCCCAACTAGGGTTGGTCAATCACTTTGAACTATGGTTCGAATCTAACCAAGATTATGGAAGGCTATACCGACTTAATATTTCTTTTGATGGATTTTATCCTTATATGTTAATTTCCATTTTATTATCTTTGATTACATGCTTGTTAATATTAAGTGGGATATACTTAAGTGATTAACCATGTCTAAGATAATATTTACACATAAGCCGGTTTTTATTTTAGTTCCATCTTGCATGCTTGTTTAATTCATTAATTGTATGATCGTGACAACACAACCACAATAAATAAACCATAAAAATGACAGAAATAAAATAAATGGTATGATCATGAGCTTTTCTATTGGTTAGTTTATCTAGTAGTTGATAAACTAACCCAAGACCTAGGGTAGAAACACCTTGAACCTTTCGGGTTCGTGTTTATAGCTTTCCACCTGTCCTCCTTTGTATCTCCTTGGATTGGTTTCACATTGGATCCTGACTTGAGCCGCCTCCACTAGCTTGGGAGCTCCATCCATTACATATGCATTTATCTCACACGCAGGTGAGGGGTAAAAAGGGGGTTTTACATAAAAGAATTCTTGGGCGCGCAGGCCCTACATATTAATGAGGAGACGGCTCGCAGGCCAACAAATTTAATTTAAATAAATAAATTAAAAGAAACCATTCACATACAAAGGTCTTGGTCTAGCTCATGATCATCCATACATGCAACGATATTTACGCATAAATAAAACTAGCATTCAATTCTTTAATCATTCTTGCTTAAGATAAATCACACTCGAATTAATTAATTATCTTTAATTAATCAATCCTTTTATCTTAAATCCTTTTATGAATTTCCTTGAGATTCTCATCCATCATAATTTTAAACAAATAAATTCATTTAAAATTATCCTTGTACGTAACTTGTACCTTGGAGGCAACCCGGTGAATTCCCATTTATTACGCAGATGTTAAATTAAACACATATATATAAAATACCTATCACATGTTGTGCCTCAGCTTTACACCTGCACTATGGTACAAGTCTCAAGGGTTTGTATAATATAATAATAAATTTTAATAAATCTGCATAATTTGGGTGAGTACACGGTGTGTAGTTCCGACCACACGGCGTGTACTTTTTCTTCACCGTCCATCCGAAGTACACGCCCGGGGACATGGCGTGTTAATGTACTTTGGAAATTTTCAGAGTACACGACGTGTTCAGTGGGACACACGCCGTGTAGTTTCCGTGTTACACTATTTCCAGCCGGGCAAACCGTGTATGGGGTACACGGTCCAACCCTAACCCAAAGGGACTACACGCCGTGTTCTATTGGACCACACGACGTGTAATCCAGAAACTGTGTGCCACCTATTCCTGGTCAACACACGATGTCATAAATGAGTTAGATAGGATCAATACATGGCCTGATTTGGCAGACCAGTCCGATGCATGAACCTAGACTACACCACATGTACTTTTGAATACACGCCGTGTATTCTTGTGTTGTACATCCAGAAATGTTTGGATCCTCCGGATGAGTTCCTCTATTTTATTTTAATCAAAAATTAAAAGAAAAGGTTGTTTCTGTATGGTGAATGAGAAACGATAGAGGATGAACAGATCTCAAGATTCAGATTTAAAGAATGATTAACTTGAATTGAAACAACTAAATTATTTAATGCGTAGATCTCCAATGAAAAAATAAATAATTATAATCAATGATATGACCGCTCTGATACCACTTGTAGGTTCCGGGCGGAGCGGAAGCACGTTGGTGGGAGTTTTCCCAACTTTAATTTTAACGTTAGGCAACATTAAATCCGTGATTCGTCACGATTTAAAACGCCGAATCTTTAGAATAGAACGAAGAACGAAAAACTTAAGAGGGAATCCCAGAACCATAGAGATAGGATTATCATATATTGGTTATAATTAATTTAATTAATTCACAAGAATTACCTTGGTGGAATTATTTCTTCGTTGATGTCTCCGGTCACGATCTGATGTGATTCGCCATTGTGTTGTAGAATCCAAGTGTAGGATTCCTCTAGCGGTGATCCACATGTGTGCCACGTATCTTCGGACGTCGCCGAAGGGATCTCTGGGTGCTAGCATGGAAGAACCTTCGCTTGCGATGTCCGCCTTTGATCACCTTGATATCTCGGTCTTGAGAGTGTTTTTGGAGGAAGGAGCTCTTTCGGTCTTGAAAGAATTCTTCAGAATTGTTGTGCACAACGATTCTCCCTTGAAAAGTGATGGGGTTGTGAGGATATTTATAATCGGGTTTGAGGTTATAGAGTTATGACAATAAATAAATGCGTTAAGCATTTTATTTATTTCATTAACTCTTATTTAAAACCCCCATGTTGAATTATTAATTCCTTGAAATGTACCCACACTGATTATAATAAATATCATTTAATAAAACAATATTATATCCTCAAAATCCCGACTGGAAAAACTGCACGGCGTGTAATCATTAATACACACGGTGTACTCATTTTCCATAAAACTACACGGTGTGTATATTTAATATACACAACATGTACTTTTATTTTCCACTTTCCTTTATTTCCTCCACCACATTTATTAGACCTTGAGTAATGGATATTTATTTATTAAATAAATGTAACTGTATTACTCGCTAATAAATATATTATTTCGCCCACAATATATTCTCTTGAATAACTAATGTCGAAATAAATGCGATCAGACATCCTTAAATAATTATTAGACCACAGTCGGGAATAATATTTATTTAACTTGTTAAATTAATATTTAACTGAGATACATGGACACACTTAGTGTGTGACCATCTAGGACCATTTCTCAGTGGCATTAGGCGGAGCCTGCCTAAAGTCCAAGGTTAGCGTCTAGCAATATTCCAAGACACCCATAGAGAAAGAAGTTAACGCCGCAATGACGTGTCACCTCCTACAAATTTTTACTGTGTAATATAACCCATTTTCCTCGATATCTCGAATCAAGCGGGTTGAATGCTAGTGCCATCAACCCATGTTCTCGATTATTCATTCTTTGAATTTCCGGAATTGAACTCGCCCATACTTTACCATGTCCATGGATTTATTTAGGCTATATCAATTCCATCAAAGGGCCTGAGATATCTACTTCCGTTATAGAACAGAAGGGACAAATCCTTTCTCGCATTATCTATTAATGTAGTATTACTCGTGACACACCCAATGTATCCTACCTCACTGCGAACAGTATGTCATCACAGTTTTCGTCAATACATCTAAGTGCGTGAGTTGTAATACCCATTAATAATAATCTTAAAGTCTAAGGACCAATACACACGTCTGCAGATAGGAACATCCAATGACACTATGAAATGTGGATTTCCTACTGGCGGGTCTCATTCTCATAATATCCTCCTGGATATTACCAATGGCGCACACCATGAGAAGGTGCCCCAAAGTTTTATGAGTCCTCACCCCTAATGACCAGTATTATTTGTGTCCCTCAAATAACATCATCCGGATATAGAACATATATTCAAGAATAGTGTTATGTCACTTCCGGGTTCTCATCATAGCAGGGATCCGCTATGACCCTTTAATGCAACAACTATCCTTAGGACATTATCACATGTATTGTCACACAGAAGAACAATCAAGATGTGATAAGGCTTTTATTAATGAATAAAGTACAAAGTAGTTGGTTCTAGGCCACCAACTCTAACATTAGAGAATTTCAAATTTATCGTTAGCTTATGCATTTGGTACAAAATTTTAGATAAAGTCAATTATATCAGTAAAATCCTTCAAAGGGAAGAGATGGACATCGAAGATTCAAGTACAAAAATAAAAGAGTTGATTTTGTTCTTTTAAGAACTTCTAGAAGAGGGTTTTGAAGGTTTAATAAATGAAGTGAAAGAACTTGCACTCAAAGTTGGTATTGATCCAATATTTGAAGAAAAAAGAGTTGTTTGTAGGAAGAAACAATTTGATGAGGATGTGGAAGATGATGCTATTAGAAATTTGTTTGAGGAAAAATTTATAACAAATTATTTCCTCCAAATTATTGATCAAGCTCTTATGTCATTGAGGGAACGTTTTATACAATTTGGACACTTTGATGAAATATTTGGATTTTTGTTGAAGGAAAATTTTAGAAATATTTCTGAAGAACAATTGAAGGAACATTACACTCAATTTCAATGTTTTTTGAAACATAATGAACATAATAATATTTGTGGGGATGGATAATTTCAAGAGCTCATACATTTGAAGTCAATATTGCCAAGTGAACTAATAAAATCAATTCATATCCTTTATTTTATCAAACCTTATTGGAGAGATGGATGGCTTCAAATGACATGGGTAACATATCAAATTTTTTTGACTATACCCATTACAGTTTCATCAACAGAGAGAAGTTTTTCTAAGCTAAAGTTGATCAAAACTTATCTTCAGGCTACCATGTCACAATAGAGATTATGTGCATTGGCAATGATTTCAATTAAAAATGAAATTTTGGATAGTTTGAAATATGATGAGTTGATTGAAGAATTTGCATCAATAAATGTAAGGAGAAGTATTTTCCTTTGAATTGGATTATAAAGTACCATAATCAAGTTCATGAAGTGTCGTAACATGCTCTGGTATGTCATGAAATATTTCTTTATAGTTTTTTATTATATTTGAATTGGATTATTTAATATGTTTGATTAAATAATTTCTATCATATTTGCAGCATATGAATCAAAATTTATCATTTGAGGACATGTGTTAAATAAATATAGGCATTGCTTTCTTCCAAAAAAATTTCAATTCTTGATTTTTATATGAAGTTGGCTTCATGGTTTTACACCAACTGGTAATGTTTTTAACTATTTAAAAGTGTGTTTTTTGAATTCAACTATTATGTTATTTTAAATTTGTGGGTTCAAATTTTTATAGGTTTAGAAGAAGAAGTGAGTGATTAAGATGAAGATGATAATGATTCATTCTTTTTTTCAAAGGCTTAACAAGTTAGTTTTTACAAACTTTAATGCCCTTTTTGATTGGTTTTGAAGTGGTTTAAAATGTTAAAAAGTGTATAGTTTTTTTTTTGTTTTAGAAAAAAGGGTTGTTTTTCATTATTTATATACATAGAAGACTAAAGTTTTTATACGATTTAAATCCTTGTTTGACATTCCTTTTTATTAGTTTTTCAAGCAACACAGGTGTAGTTTTAAACATATATTTTTGTATTGTTTTTTTTAATTTTTAATATTATGTGGGCCAACATATGAATTGGCCCGCATGTGGATTGAATTGTAATTTTTTTGAAGTTCGTATGTAATGTGGGATTAAATGGATTTATAATTTTAGGTCTGCAAACTGTAAGTTCTGATCTTATTTGCTTCAGCTTAATTCGCTAACCATCCATATTTTAAGGGCAACATTTTTATAATTTGTCTCGGAAAACAAGATTGTTTGGGCTGATCCTGTATGTATATAACATGTGTATATGTGTATGTATACATATGTCTATATGGAATGTGTATGTTTGTGTATGTATGTGTATGTATACAGACATGTATGTAATTGTATGTATGTGTATGTGTATACATATGTGTGCATGTACATGTATGTGCATATATATGCATGCATGCATATGTATGTGTATGTGCATGTATGTGTATGTGTATGTGTATGTATATGTATGTGTATGCGTATATATATAAATATGTGTACGTGTATTTGCATGTATGTGTACATATATATGTATATGCATATGTATCTGTGTATGCGTATGTGTATGTGTATGTGTATGCATATATGAATGTGTATGTGTATGTGTATGTGTATGCGTATGTGTATGTGTATGTGTACGTGTATGTATATATGTGTATGTGTATGTGTATGTATGTGTACATGTATGTATGTGTGTATGTGTATGTGTATGTGTATGTGTATGTGTATGTGTTGTATGTTTATGTAGTGTGTATGTATGCATATATATGTGTATGTATGTGTATGTATGTACATGCACGTGCATGTAACTGTATGTATGTGTATGTGTATACATACGTGTATTTGTATGTATATACATATGCATCTGTATGTGTATGTGTATGTGTATGTATATGTGTATGTGTATGTGTATGTGTATACGCATGTGTACGTGTATGTGTGTATATATATGTGTGTGTACATGTATGTGCATGTATGTGTACATGTATGTGCATGTATGTGTACATAAGCATGTATATGCGTATGTATGAGTGTATGTATATATGTGCATGTGTATATGTGTATGTGTATGTATGTGTATGCGTGCATGTATGTCTATGCGTATGTATGTGTGTATGTTTATGTGTATATTTGTTTATGTAATATGTGTATGTATGCATATATATATATCTATGTATATATGTGCTTACACGTGTCTGTAATTTTATGTATGTGAATGTATATGTGTACGTATATTTGTATGTGTGCGTGTATGTGTGTGTGTATGTCTATTTGTATGTGTATGTGTATGTGTATGTTTATATGCGCATATGTACATGTATATATCTGTACATATGTGTATGTATGTGTGTACGCATATGTTTGTTTATTGATTTAATATTATTTATTCATTTTTAATATTTCTCTATTTCTAGTATTTTCTCTAATTTATTTATTTTTAATATTTATTCACTTTTAATGTGTATATTTTATATTTTTTTAATATATTCAATTTCGATAGTCTCAAACCCAAAGAACCTTTTTTTATTAATTTTTGGATAACCCCTCTTCTTAATGGGTTGAGAGGGAACCCTTAACATTACCCGTAGGCTCAGAGACACAAGGCTTAGTACATGACCTGAGGCCCAAGAGCTAGGCTCATAGAACAACCCACCCTAGCTCCTGCTTTGCTTGATGCTCATAAACTCCCTACCTTACAGAACTGAATGACTATTATTTCCCCATGTTATGAATTCACTTTTTTTAAAACATTTTTGTAATTTCTTAAATTTTATTTATTCATTTTTAATATTATTTCATTTAATATTTTTGGAATTTATTCATTTTTTTAAAACTTATACATATTTATTTACTAAGTTTTAATATTTTCAATATGTTTGTAATTTATATGATTAATATTTATTTATTTTTATTTATTAAGTTTTGATATGTTTAATATGTTTGAAATTTATATAATTGATTCTTATAAATTCATTTTAATTTCAATATTTTTGAATAGTCAATATACTTAATTTTCAATAATTTTGTTATTTATATAATTAATATTATATATTTATTCATTTTTATTCATTTTTATGCGTCTGTAATTGTAACATCCTGCTTAAGGTACGCTATCTTTTTATTGTTTAAAAATTTGGATTTTGGGTCGAGAGGGCATTAGAGATGATGAGGGGTTTTTCCTAAAGGAACCGGGGTAGCGTGTTGACTAGAGGAGAAGTTCACACTACAAATCGTTTATTCACGTCATGAATTAACCCTGGGAAAAAGATGTGGGTTTAGTTCAAAAAGTGAAAAACATTCACGCCACGATTTATGTTCACATCATGAATGGGTCGCTCGGGATTTTGAAATTGTGGAAACACCTTTTACGACATGCATGCAAACCTAAGTAATCACAACATGAATCAAGGATTCAAGACATGAATAATTGTTTCCAAGAAGGGTTTTATGCATTGTGCACTTGAATCCTCTATCTTTCGGCCTTGCACTCACTCCCTTGAACTCTTGGGCCGCTCCAGACATTATTGGGCGGTCTCAACTCTTCCAAACTCTCCCTTTTGTCACTTCAATCTCCATCTTGGCGGGTTGCTTATATTTTAGTATGTGTGATCATTTTCTTCTCATTATTTTTTCTTCTATGGGAATTGGTAGTGGTGTTGGGCTGCGTTTATGGGATCTGTGATCATGCGATGATGCTTCTTTAATCCTCTCTAGATCCATCGTGTGTTTATCTTCTGGAGGCCTGATCTTGTGGGTTATGGTGTGGCATATGAGATTCTTGAAGTATGTGTTGATTTAACCTCTATGTTGACCCTTTTTATTCTAAAATTTGATTCTGAAATGGGAGAATCATTGTCTGGGACTCTGTTTTTTGTTCTTACATCATTCCACCTTTCCAGTGTGAGGATCCCATCATGGATGGTGTGCGACCCGTGTTTGAGGTAAGTGGTTATGTATCTAACCTATGACATTGAATTATAATTTCTCTTGGTTTTATAAATTGTTTTATAAATGAATTTTCATTATCTTGGCATTGGTTAATTTGTGAATGTAAACAAGTTTTTGAGAAAAGATGGGTTTTCCATTCGTTTTCATAAAGGAAAGGTGTCTTTCATAGTATTGTGAAATGGATTTATGAAATGGGTTTTCAAAGCATGTTTTGATGAAAAAGGGTTGTTTGGAATCTATTATGAATTGATAATACCTTTTGAACTAATTGATGTAAGCCGCACATGGGAGCCTTGAATACCTAGGTGGAGGGTTTAGTATTAGGCCTTGTCTGTTGTTTCCGTCGGGGGGTTCACTCATGGGGTGTTCCTTTGTTCCCTTGGCCATGCGTCCTAGGGACTTGATCTTGATATATAGAGGGTTCACTCATGGGTGTTCCTCTATTTCCTAGTCCATGTGTTCTAGGGATGTGAGTATGAACTAGTAATTGTTGTTTATTATGGTATGAATGACCAAGTTAACTTGACCTTTGTTATCTTAGGGGTGTTTACCATTATGATTTGTCTTGTGATGTTTTGGATTTGATATACATGTTTTGATAAAATTTAAATGGTTTGCTGTATTTATGCTTCGAAACTGTTTTACAAAGACTTGTTTTAGAACTGTGGAAAAAGTGGAACTGTTTACCATGCTTTTGATATAAAACTGCCTAACTGTTTATCATGCCTAATTTTCTCTAAAAAATTGACCATATTGGGATTATTGTACAAAGACTTGATTTGGAATGCCTAGGTGAGATCCTACTTGATATGGAACACCTGGGTGAGATCCTACTAAACCTATTTATCTCAAACCCTACACACTCCCTCAGGGGTGTGTAGACCTTGTATTGTGTTTTGATGTAGGAAGGGGCAAGGGGACATAGTGTGACGGTGAGGTTTATGTCAATTAGGTATGGGTATCTAGTGGTGAGATGGTTGGATATTACTTTCATATCACATAGATTAGTTGTTTCTGGTTTTAGTTGTCCTTTTTTGGTTGTTGGATATGTGCCTTGGGTTTTTATCTGGCTACTTTGGGTTTCTTTGCTACTTTTCCTTTCCTTTTTTATGGTATATATGTCTTTATGGCTGTTCTTCTTCTATTTCTTTCAACTATGCAAATATATCATGTATCTTGTTTCAGGTTGGGAAAAATTATTCCCTCTGGTTACTGTTTGATGGTCGGGTACTAGTTGTCAGCCCATGGGGATCAAGAACACCCTTTAGGTCTTGTTGTGGTCCGGCTCAGAGATTAGTTGATGAGTTATCTAGGACAGGTCATGAAAATTTGGTATCATAGGATGGTTGATGCTCAGTCTTGGGAAGTTGGTAGATAGGAGGTAGGATAGTTAAAACATGATATATATGTTGCGGTGAGTGTCTAGCCATCTCTTTCCATGATGAGCCTTAAGTTACCATGATATATTGGGAGGTATGTCTCTTGTGTCGGGTTTTGACCTTAATCTCATTTTCTGCTTATAATTTTCTGGTTTAAACTGAGATTATACTGTTGTCTGGTATTTTTTTTTTCTGTTTTTGGTGTATATAAACATGTCTCTGTGACATCATCCAAAGGTTCTCTAGGAGACAGTTTAACACATATGTACAATTACATAGGACGAGATAACATATACATGTTCAATTTACTTACTTGATCTAGTCATCGAACAAATCACAGTTAAACATGAATGTGAGATATGACATATGTCACTCTTCTTCATTTCTCATTGGCTTGTTATGTATCATGGTCACATTAGATAAATAAATTGAAAAGAAATAAATACATTCTTGATCCAAGCACTGCTATAAATACACTCTATACCAACACACATATACCAACAGTTTTCAAAAACCACTAGTATAGGCCTATTTAGAGGCTAGTTTCCCAACAATTTTCTGAAACCATTGGGATATGTTGTTTTTATCCCAATGGTTTGAGTAAACTGTTGGGATAGGTCCCTTTTTACTAATCTATCCCAACAGTTTTAAAAAACCATTGGAGAACTTGACCCCAAATATGCAGAAGTCCTCCACTTTCCTCCTC
This sequence comes from Viscum album, assembly GCA_963277665.1. Classification (NCBI taxonomy): domain Eukaryota; kingdom Viridiplantae; phylum Streptophyta; class Magnoliopsida; order Santalales; family Viscaceae; genus Viscum; species Viscum album. Next base: position 2,084,387,472 of record OY728126.1, read on the forward strand.
CGCCCGTGTGTTAACCTAAACCAGAGATACCCTCTTCCCAAGCCTATGGAACTTATTCCCATAGGTCAATCCATCTTGATTCAAGCCATTTTTTGTTCTACAACTTCAAATCTATAAGTGCTAACTTAGTTTTAATGTTCTGCATCTATTTATTTTTTGTTTTGTGTTTTGATTTTCCCTAAATGAAAGCTCCCTTCTTATTCTCAGCGTGCAAACCATTCTTCCCAACTAAGGATCCATATTCAAGTCATTTTTTTTCTTCCACTTCAAATCGATAATCTCTAACTGAGTAATATGTTCCACCTCCATTTATTTTTCCTTTTTTATTCGTATTGATTTTAAGACAGGGTTGTTTTTTGTTTTTTGTTTTTTGTTTTGATCAGGAAGCCGTTATAAATTCTAAGTTTGATCAAGAAGCCTCTCTTCCCAGCCAACGACCACTCTTCCAGGCGATCCATCAGTCTGCAATCTCTCATAAATCTACTCATCCACTAGGCATTGAGACTTCTCTTCCTAGAGGTTTGTTCACAATTGATTAAGATGGTTTGATCATGATAGTATACGGTCCTAGTTCTCCCTAACTTTAATTTATTACACTTTTTCATTTTAATTTTATTTATTTAATGTTATAACTATTTATATCCAATCATTCATTTTCTTTTTCCTAAGCTGGAGTTGTTGCTAGTTATTTTCACTGCATGTAGTGGTTATTTTTATATGGCTTGGTTGTGTATTTCTTAGTTATGGGATTCTTATATGTTTGTATTTTATGTATTTAGTTTGATTATTTTTCAATAGATTTAAAACCAATGTTTATAAATATCTTTGAATATAAAACAACAAAGAATGGATTTAAATTAAGTGGTTTCATTCTTTTAGATTTTAGAGGAATTTTTTTTGTTTTCTTTAAAAATGGGTTTAAGTGAATTTCTAAAACTGGTGTTTTTCCTTAAATAATGTGGTTGAATTTTCAAAATTGGTAGTTGAAATTTATTTATGTCTATTGATTTTATCAAAATGTAAAAAGTTATTAATTTAATAAAATGTATTTCAAACTAACATTAGTGGAATGTCTTTTGAAATGAATTTCATAAAATATTTTGTTGGTGGAAACATACTAGGAATATATAGCTCACTCCCTAACATTAATCCAAGGCGTGTGTATAGTTATTATGTCTTATAAATATTCACAAGTATGTTCTAATGTGGATAGTGGGTACTGTTTCACTGGTTGATTGATATCTCAGGATATAAAAGTGGTCTTGGGAAACTGTGTGATGTTCTTCTGATAGCTCAAGTTTAGTGGTTTATCTTGTATAGTTGATGTAGCAGCCACTTTGATTTTTTTATATTTTTTCTCTTCTATACTTATTTTTTTTATATTTGATGTTTCATATAAAGTGTGGATTTGGTTGTTTATTTTAGTTATTCCATTTTTGGTTTCAATCTATATTTGAAACTACTTATTTGATTTACACAGCAGTCCAACTTACGAGTTGGTCATTCTGGATTTTTTATAGAACTTTGATGTGTGTTTACTTATATTTGGGAAAATCATTCCCAATCTATTATTTTTTATTCCCTTAGAACTTGTTTCCAGTCCATGGGGATAGAGAACACCCTTCGGGCCTTATCGCGGGCCAATCTGGGTGACATGTTAGGTTGACCCAGGTTAGTTCACGAAAAAACGATATTAGAGTTCCCTTCACATTTTTGGGGATTCTGGTAGATAGAATATATTTCTATTGGAACTTAAGAGGTAGTTTATGAGTGGGTGTTCGATCCCCACCTTTCATAAAAAGACTTGAGTTTCAATTCGTAGTCATGATTTCAGTCATGAAGTTGAGTTTTGTTTTTTATTATTTTTTAAATATTTGGATATGAATTGATGTTATATTAATCTATAGTGAAGTTATATGGGTTATTTTTAGGTATTTTTAGTTTTGGGTTGAAAGTGGAGGAGGAATTAGAGAAATAAAATTATCTCTTGTAGTTTGGAAAACCATGTGGAGCCCATGTGGAAGGATCCGTAACTTTTCTTAGAAGGTGTTGCATGGTTGATGCCTAGTTATTCAAACCATTTCATCAAACCATGCACATTTATTCATTTCCCATATATTTATTATTTTTCCTACCTTTCTTTTACAACTTGTTCATAATGGTGTTTACCATTGGTGTGGCGATAATAAATGGAGTTTTATTATAAATTAATGTTATTTTTGTGATTCTTATACAAAGTAGTGTGTCAGTTATGGTTTTATGTAAAGTGAAAAATTATCATTTACTTAAATATATTTTTTATTAAATTTCAATCTTATTGAAATGACCAAAATTAATTATAACTTTTTTTATAGAATGGATAGAATTTGGATGTATGAAATCGATTAGATCTCAAGCGATTTTCAAAACAATTTGGAGAGATTTTTAGATTTCACATTTGATAATGCTTCAGATAGTGGTCACATACACTGCCCATGTTATAACTGTGTTGGAATACCTTGGTTGAGTCATAAAGAAGTTATCTACCATATAACCAAATATGGTTTTCAAAAAAACTACTATGTGTGGTGTAACAATGGGGAGAAAATGGAATCTAAAAATGCTGATGATCTGAATGAGGGGATTGGATTGGAGAATTTATTATATAACTAGTTTCTATTTATTCATAATCATGAGAAGGAAAGGATATAGACCCAAGAAGACTTTGATATGAGAAAGCATGATGCATCTAATGAAAATGATGATGTTGATAGGGTGAAAAAATTGAATGATGCTTCCACGACTCCAGTATATCGTCAATATGGTAAAATGAAAAGGCTAGAATTTTTAATCCAATTGTTTCATGGGAAAACCATGTATGAGATTTCTAGTACTGCCATTGATTACATTCTTACCTTCTTGAAGGAATTACTTCTTGATGATGTAGATATTCCCTCAAACCACTATATGGCATGGAAGTTAATTAAAGAACTTGGATTTTCAGAAAACCAATTTCATGCTTGCCTGAAAGATTTCTACTTATTCTGGGAGGAAACTACTAAAAGAAATGATTGTATAAAATTTGGAACATCCCGATGGAATCCAAAAGCTGATGGAACACCATCATGTGTGCCACAAAAAGTAATGTGGCACTTTACATTGATCCCTATACTCCAGAATATTTTTATGTATGTTGAAATATCAATAAAAATGTGATGACATGATACCAAGAGAAAGAATAATAATAAATATTTGTTTCACCCTGTAGATGGATTTTCATGGTAGAGATTTGATGCTTGATATCCTAATTTCGCAGCTGATGTGCCTAATGTGAGGCTGGGTATTTCATGTGATGGTTTTAATCCATTTGGGTAGATGATTACTTCGCACAACATATAGATAGTTTTCATGCACATTTATAACCTCCCCCATGGTTGTGTATGAAAAAACCTTTCACTTTCATGATTATACTCATATCTGGACCTTCTTATCCTAACAATGATATGGAAATATACATGAAAACTTTAATAAAAGAGTTGAAACTTCTTTGGATGTGGGTGTGTGCACATACAATGCATGTTTGAAAGAGATATTTCATATGTGTGTTGCTCTTATGTGGATGATCAATGATTTTCCTGCTTATGTATTGATGTTTGGATGGAGAATGAAGGGAAAACTGTTATGTCCTGTTTTTCTGAAGAATACTCAATCCAGAAGACTAAAATATTGCCGTAGTTTTAGTTTTATGGGTCATTGATGATTCTTTCCAATGGACCATCCATATAGAAATAATCATTGAAGATTTGAAAATACCATGGACACCGATGATCCACCTCAGCATATGTCTGGAACGGATGTGCTTAATGAATTACAAGATTTTAGTTTTTAATTCGGGAAGTGTCAAATGAAATCTATAAAGAGGAAAAATGTTTTCAATAAAACCTATTACAATTGGAAGAAGAGGATTATCTTCTTTGAGTTTCCCTATTGGTAAACTAATTTGTTACATCATTACTTAGACGCAATGCACATTGAAAATAATATATGTGAATTGTTTCTTTCAATTCTTCTAAATGTCAAGGGAAAGAAAAAAGTTGATTTACGATCTCGACGTGACTTGTTGGATTGGGAGATCATACGAGAATTGCATCCTGTGTGTATTAGTGAAAATAAACGGTAAGTTTCATGTGCTTCTTATGCGATGAAACCTACAGAAAAAAATCAATTTCTAGAAGTACTAGAGACTATTAAATTTCATGATGTCGATTCAAGTAATATATCAAAATGGATCAACAGAAGTGAGTTAAAGCTGAAATATTTAATGACTCATGACTATCACATCCTTCTACATGAGTTGATTCCAATAGAAATCTGTCATATTTTTTCCAATAATGTAAGGTTGTTAGTTATTCAGTTGTTCCATTTGTTTAGAGATATTTATGTTAAGAAGTTTTCCAAGTCTTTCTTGCAAAAAATGTTGGTAAAGACACCATTAATTTTGTGTGAGTTAGAGAAAATATTTCCTCTATTATTTTTCACATGCATGTTTCATATCATTATGAACCTTTCAACTAAAATACTTCTCAGAGGACCAGTTGATTTTCATTGGATTCATCCAACTGAAAGAAATATCTACACATTGAAATCTTATGTCTGGAATAGGAATCATCCCAAAGGTTCTATCGTGAATGGTTACTTGGCTCAATAATGCATGGATTTCTTCTCAATGTATTTGTTTGTTCTTACTACGAGAATGAATAGACCAATGAGAAATGAAGAAGAGAAATATGAGGAAATTGAACCTAGTTTTCCATCACTTCCTCAAATAAGAGGAATTCTCGGATCATATAAATTGATAACATTAAGTCTTGAAGAGTGGGAGATGGAACATCTCACAATTTTGTTCAACTATGATTTTTTTGATGACTACATCAAGTAAGTAAATTAAGCATGTATATATTATCTCATCTCTTGTAATTTTATATATCTGTTAAACTATTTTTATTTTATCTATAGAGAATATAAATAAGTGATAAATAGAAAGAATCATTCTTTATCTTTGAGAATGAGAGAGACTTTACATAGTAAAGAGTTTTATTCTTGGTTGAAATTGAAGGTAGAAATATTTTTTTAATAAATAAATAAAATCAATATTTAATTAAGTTTAATATTTAGTTATATTTCACGTATCGAGTTTGTCTACTAACACTGTCTCTGAGGCAATAAGAGATTTGGATTTTTCTCCTAATACCATGGTTTATGAATGTAAATCAACTGTGATCAATGGGTATAGATTTATTATCATTGAATGAGAAAAGAACATGAGAACACAACATGATAGTGTTATGCTAACTGCCACAACAGACTATTATTCCAGTGCATCAGATAATAGACCTCGTTTTGAAAATGTAGTTTATTATGTAGTCATTGAAAAAATAATAATATTGGATTATTACTCTCATGGTCGAGTCACTATGATGAAATTTCAGTGGTTTGATTCAATGATGAGGCAGGGAACCTTTATTGATGATTGTGGATTTTGAGTTATTGACATCACTCTCACTCTTTCTACTGATGAACCATATGTATTAGCATCAATAGAGAAACATTTTTTTTATGTCAAAGATCATCTTCAACCTAAATTTATTTTCATTATTAAAGTAATCCCAAGAAATATTTTTGATGATGGTGATGATGGAATTGACACCATCCCTGCTCCCATTGGACCCGATCCATTTATTACTTATGATGACTTCAATACTTCAATTGTTAGAGTTTATTATGAACTTGAAGTTGTGGTTGGAAATATATAGAAGCATTTATATGTGTTCTCAGTTTTTTTGTTTATCTCAACTTGAGCTGTTGAGGTTTGTGCTATACAAATTTATTTACTATTGATCACAAATATTTTTGTATCCAACTAGACCTTCATGTGTATTTTCAATATTTATTGGTTTCAGTTTTCATTGAGTTTCATTTTATAATATTGAATTGAACTATATTCAAACCTACCAAACCAAACAAAACCAAAACAGTTAAATTGTAAAAAAAAGATGAATTGAATTTGAAATATTAAAATAATTGATATTAAAATCAAAACCAATAATAAATAATGACCTAACCAAAAAATAGATAAATTACCTAACCAAAAATATGAACCAAATGACCTAAGACAAATAAGTCACGTCTCAAATTTTTTGTTTTTTGGGTTACAAAGTAGTTATCCTTTTTTAATAACTTCCATATTTGTTTTCAAATGAAAAAATGAAACCTATTAAGGAAAATCTAAGAACAAGGATGATGGAAAATAATCTTCAAATGATTGAGATGGGCATTCCTCCATTAGTTCCTGTTGTGAGTATTTTATTTCGTATATATATATATCAATAACATATAATGTCATGTTATTAATTTTTTTTTAAATTTTATGCAGGATCCACCACTTAGGTGCCAGTTATTCGATAAGAAGCCTAGTAGTGGTCCCAGTACTCAGGCTGGTGGTATGAGAGAGGGTGGTATGAGAGCTAGGTTCTCCAGTCGGCGTACCCGTTTAGACCCTACCCCTCTCACTAACGTACCATCTTCCACATATTTTGATCTCGTTGTGTTGTTAGGGACACATTGGATATTTAGGAATCCCATATTTTCACTACCCTTTACATATAAGCCTACTCACCCATCTTTACCTTATCCCATGATGATTCCCACTCATCATCCATATTATGCAGTTGGCCAACCATCCATTCCATCTTCTTTACCATCTACTTCCTTTTATCTGAGCTTCTATATTCATTCTTTGAATCCTTCTATGACATAGTATGTGCCTAAATAATATACACTGGGACCCAATCTACTTATACAGGGTGATGTTCCTTTAGTTCTAGCGGATCCAATGGTTCCCATTGAGCAGACTGCCGTAGGTATATTTTAGAACCCTAATTTTTTTACAATAATTAATTTTAATTATAACATGTATTGATATAATATTTGTCTTTATTTCATAATAGATACATTTACTGATAGGCGGCAGGGGCGGGGGTGTACACGCATGCATGCAGTGTGGAACCACCATAATCAATTGATGGTGGACTACAACAAAGACAACCAAATGATCAAAAAAACAGGGCAGCAATGTTGGATTTTTTTTGCGATGCTTTCCAAATACTTTGACTTCATTTCCATCAGCCCTCTCTCATGGAGATAGTTTCCAAACAAAATTAAGGATAATTCTTAGGCACAAATATGGGTAAAAAAATCCATTGGATTTAATGTAATATTATTTTTCTATTTATATGAATTATTTTTTTTATTTTAGATTCGTTTTAATTTTCCTGATGGTGAGGGTGCATGACCAAAATGTCTAAATGAATTATATGAGTTTTGGAGAGCCTATAAGCATGAGTTGTATATTAAATAGCATGCTATAGTTGGCACAGAGTTGGAGGTGGTACCGGTCCTAGTTGATTGTTCGATAAAACAATATCGACAAATGATTACTCATTGGATGACTACCAAGTTTAAGGTATTAATCACATTTTATGTTTTTAAATGAAAATTTTCATGTTTTTTATTAATATTATCTTTTGTATTATTGAATTTTATTTATGAATCATTTGGAAAAAATAAAAAAACATTAATGCTAAAAAATACCTCCACACTTTGGGGCGTACTACGATGGAAGATCATGAGATAAAGAAGGTATGACAGTTGTTTATAATTTTTCTTCAGGACTTGCACTTTCTATTGTTTCCTCCATAATTTATTATATTTCTAAAGTTTTGATATAATTTTAGTTATGAAATTCATTATTGGTAACCTATTTTCAATTATGGTTTCCTACATTTAATTTCATTATAGAGGTAGGTATTGAATATTGAAGGACGTGTGCTGCGATCAAAACTATTTTCCTCGAGTAGAAAGAAAAAAAGATGGAAGTATGGTTAGCGAACTGACACAACAGAAGATTGTAAGTTTTACTTTGTTGATTTCAAATTTTAATATCTATTTTGTAACTTAATAATATATTTTTATTTGTAATAGGCTACTTTGGAGGCCCTTGATGCCCAAGAACCTGAAAATTTTGGACCAAATGATCATTTACATCAAGTGTTGGGAGATGAGCACCATGGAAAAGTACGTTACTGACCTAGGAAGAGTATAGTCCCAACAAGGTATTAGCCCTATTCAGGTACCATTTGTAGTACCACCGAGTTGGAAAAGGTTAAGGCACATGCTAAAAAATCCGAAAAAGGGTCACATAGGTGGAAGAACATGTTGAAAGGGAAAACACTGAATTTATGAAACTGATGGAAGTTTTATTTCCATCACTTCCACCAGATGCCAGCACAAATTGTGATGAATATATGTCATATATGTATTCATTATATAGTTCACCAGGAGGCAGTCCTAGTGGTGGTCTAGACGATGTCGTTCTTGGCAATGACGATGGTGAGGAATAGACCTAGGAAGAGGATGATGTCGAGACCGGGGCTGGGTAGGAGGATGAGGACGAGGCTGAGGTGGTGTATGAGGGTGAGGATGAGGTCGGGGATCAGGCCGAGGATGAGGATAGGGATGAGGATGGGGACGATGATGGGGATAGGGATAAGGACAGGGATAAGGCCAATGATGATGATAATGGTAGTGATGGTGATGTGGGATGGATTAATCCATTACATTTTTTATTAATATTAGAAAAATTTGATGTTTGATGATTTTCTCTAACTGAATATATGTGTGATTAGGTGGGTCACATTATGCTTGACTCGGGTAGCCTAAATACTATATAGTTTTAATCATATCACCTTTTACTAATGTATTGTCATTTTTATTGATAAGGTAATTAAGGTATTTGGAAACTAATAGTTTTCTCATGGAGGGAATGTTTCTGGCCAATTGAAATGGGGGACCTTAGAGTAAAAGATCTCAAATTATTCAATTATGTCCTGTTTGGTTAGTTCACATGGAATATCTTAACTATTATTGATCCTAATTGTGATTTTTTATCAAGTAGGTTCAAAGGAAGACTTCTGAATGGGTATTCATATTATCTCGCATCATCTATCTAGCCTTAGATAAAACAATCCTTAAATGATATCATATATATTGCAACATGGTTTGTTAGCAGTCAATATACCCTCAATTGATGGGATACCTTATGTCTTGATAGGCCTCTTAAGGATAGCATGAGTATTCTTCCATATAGAATGAAGAATACTATTGATGATCATATGACACAATACACCATATTTGATTTTATTCCTCAGAAAGAAATGTTAGAAATTCAAATATATACTTTTATGGATATTGAAACATTGGTTTGGAAGCCTACCAGTAATGGGAACTTTTCTATCAAATACATCTACATTATGTAAATTGGTACCTCCACTAGGATTCCATCTTGGCTACCTAAATTTTAGGTAAAATTCATTCAAACCTCTTGATTTCTTATGTTATAGATAATTTGGAAGAATAGGATACCCACCCATGACCATCTCAATAGAGTTGGGAGACATATTGTCTCTGTTTTCTTCTTATTCTTAAATTCTTAAGAAAGTGCACAACACCTCTTCATTTGTTGTGAGTATGCACATGAGCATTGGGAATATGTTCGCCACTTGTTTTGCTTCATGTTTAATGCTAGCTATACACTAGAATATATCATGATCTCCACTTTCAGTGTTACACATATTTTAAAGTAAGTGAAGCAACTCCTCATGATGGTAGTTGTATCCATTATTGCCTCCATCTGTAAAGAGAGATAAAGTAGACAATTTTTTTAAACTATATTTACTATCTAATACCATTCCTTCATATTCTAAAAAACTCCAACAATATCAAATCTCCATACTTAACTATAAGCTGCTAATAAACACAAAACTAACTATTTACCAATTTTCCTAATCATGTAATTCCATTGTGGTAATATGTATATTGTATTCATTAGAGTTATTTTTGAATTCTATACATTGCTTAATCATGTATTGTGTGCACTGTAATTGAAATTGTAGGTAATTGTAGAGGGGAGGTTGTTGTATGCTTTGTCCTAGAAATGGGACACTCTATACCAATAGTTTCTAAACTGTTGGTATAGATCTGAAAACCATATCTATACCAACGGTTCTTATCAAATCGTTGGTAAAACTTTATACCAACGGTTTACAAAACCATTGGTATAGATATAAGGATTGATATATACCAACTGTATAAGACCGTTGGTAGATATCTATGCCAACAGTTACCACAAACCATTGGGATAACTTAATTTCAAGTATCCTATGCCAATAGTTAATGAATAAACATCGGTATAGGTCTATACCCACACCTCAATAGCCAACGGTTAGTAAAACCATTGGTATAGGGTATACCAATGATTTTCCAGCCTATATCAATGGTTTAAAACTGTTGGTATACACTGAGTTTCTAGTAGTGAATTAACCTTTTATAATGGAACCTTAAAAATTATTCCTATTTTGGATGTAATACTTCAATGTGTACATATTTATTTTTGTTGGATACATCCAAAAAAAGAAATATTTTCTCCAAGAAGTATTTCAGTTGGAAGATGGAAAGTTAGATGCAACATATATGTGAAAAACAACAGAGGAAAATTTTTCTTTAACTCATACAAAATTAATGGTTCCACTTCCTGTATTTTTTTCAATAAATATTTGGATAACTTTTTAGCACTAATATCTCTATAAAAATGGCTCAATCAAATCACTACCACCCTAATATTATTGGACAATAGATGATGGAATGATATTGGAATTAACTCATGAAAAAGGTTTTAATAATTACTAGTATTCAATGATTTTATCTTAAACTCTCTTCTATTAATCCATTTTGATATGTTGGTTGAATATACATCAAGAACCTTAATAGTCTCCAGTACTGCCATAAATTTTTTTTTTCTGAAGGTGTCATCACATAATAAGCGCACAAAACTTTCCAATTATTTTCACTCATACACACAGGATGCAATTATGGTCTAATAACACAATCCACCAAGTCACACTAAGATCTTAAATCATATTTTTTATTCCCATTTATATTTAGAATAATGTAAAGAAACATTTCAAATATTTTTTTTCAATGTAAATTACATCTAATTAATGATGTAAAAAATTGGTTGTCTAATAAGGAAAATCAAAGAAGATAATTTTCTTCTTCCAATAGTAATTGGATTTAGTGTAAGAATTCTTCCTCTTTATATATTTCATATAATATTTCTCAAATAAAAAAAATGAAATCATTGAATCCATTAATCACATTAGTTCCAGACATACACCAAGGTAGATTTTTGGTCTACATGGTATTATAAAACCTTCAAAAAATATTCCTATATGGATGATCCATTGGAAAGAATCATCAATGTAACATAGAACTAAAAATAAAATGATATTTAAGTTATCTAGATCTTGTATTCTTCATAAAAATAAGATAGGAAATTTTTCCTTTCATGCGTCATCCAAATATCATTGTATAAGTAAGAAAATCATTTATCATCCACATAAGTGCAACAAACATATGAAATATGACTTTCAATCAAGAATCATATGTGCACACACCCACATTAAAAATACTCAAAAACTCTTTTATTAAAGGTTTTGTGTATACATATATATCATTTCTAGGATCAGAAGGTCCATATATAAGTATACTCAAGATAGTGACTATTTTTTCATACTCATCCATAGAGGAAGGTTATAAATGTGTATGAAAAGTGGTCATGTGCTGTGTAAAGTAAGCATATGACCAAATAGATTAAAACAATCACATGATAGACCCAACATCAAATTACACTCCTCAACTAAAAAATCAAGATATTGAGCATCAAATTCCTACCATGCTAATCCACCAGTAGGATGAATAAAATCACAATTATATTTATTTATCTCAGTATATTTTCATCACATATTTTTTGATATTTTATCAAACATGAAAAAAATTTGAAGTCCAGAAATCAATGAAAAGTGTCACATTACTTTATGTGGCACACAAGACGGTGTGCCAATAACATTTGAATTTCATAGAGACATTCCACATTTTATACAGTAATTTAGTCCAACATTTTCCTCTAATAATAAGCTATAATCTTTCAGAAAAGTAATAATTTTGTTTTTAAAAAATCCATGTTGGTCAATTAACTTCCATGCTAATATAATGGTTTAATGAAATATTTGCATTATCTAGAAGTAATTATTTTTAAAAGGTAATAATATAATGTATGGAAGTATTATAGATTCCATACATGTTTTTACCATGAAACAATCATATTAAAAAATTTAGTTTTTTTATTTTACCACATTGCCAATATACTAGATTCACCCTTTCATAATCATAATTTTCATTGCATGCATAATGTGTACTCATATCACTGTCTTCTTACATTGGCATAGTTTCTTTCTCATGATGATGAATAAATGTAAACCGATCATATAATAAATTCACTAATCTAGTCCTCTCATTCAGATCATGAACAATTTTCAAATTTATTTTCTCCCCATTATGATACCAGGCATAATATTTTGTTTAAAATAAAATTATGTTATATGGTATCTAAATTATTCATGACATAACCATGTTATTACAACACAATTATAACATGGTAAGTGTATAAACCTATATCTAAATCATTTTCAAATGAAAAATCTAAAAATCTCTCCAACTTTTTTTGAAAATAGATTGAGATCCGATCAGTTTTATATTTTAAAGTTTTATCCATTATGTTAAAAAATGTTATATATCATTTCGTAAAAGCAATGAAATAATATTGAAATCAAATCCAAAATATATTTTAGGAAACAAGAATTGTTCACTTTATTTCAATCAATTTAAAAAACATTGATCAAATATTGAAATAAAAACCATTTTAAATCACTTTCCATATTTGTGAATAAATACCAAATTTATCATATATGAATACATAAATATAAAAAACAATGTATTTTATCGTGAAAATGAAAATTTGATAAGGGAAAGGCTATTTATAAATAATTCAAACTATATATTTATCACCCATATCCTTAATTTCATAACTCAATCCCATGAGATAACAATATACTATATATATAAACCCATAATATTGTATTCCATTATATCAATGAGTAATAACTGTACATAATACCACAAAAAAGTATATTTATGGCATAACTAACAAACTAGTACATATAAGAATTATAATATAAAAATAAAAATGTATATCAATCACAAACCATGGTATATATAGCGGTATAAATCTCACAAGTTACAAATCAAACATAGAATTATTTGGGGTTGGTCAATAACTAGATTATATTAGTAATAAAATAAGTGTTTATTATGGAATTGTTCATAACAAATGTTACTCAAAAAACCCACACAAGAAATAATGTGTAATAGAAAAATACCTTTAGACATTTAAAAAGAAATAAAATGCTCCTTTATAAAAATATGTTTCCACATAATTAACATAATTTAATAAATATGCTCACGTAACAAAAAATTTAAACCCATATTAAACCTTTTTATGAAAACATGAACAATATTTATATTCAAATCATATATTATATTTTAAATCCAAACATTTTTATGACATGAAATGAATAATTTTAATTATTAAAATAAACCATTGAAATAAATAATTTTATAACCCTATAATATATTCAAAAAACAAAGTAATACATTAATTAATTACATATTTACCTCATTTATCGTACAAAATAATAGGTTTATATTAAATCTATATAGAAGTGTAGAGTAACTAAATTAAAAAAATATATCACCCATAATCAGATTTATTATGCAATACACTAACAAATATAATCAAAATTAAACCTCATTCAATGAACCAATAAGAATGCTAACATAAATGAATCTTGTTTAGTGTTTTATACCTAGGAAAAAATGAAAATGATTGATGGTGTAAGAGGTAATGTATTTGGAACTCACCAATTTAATGTTTAAGAAGAATAGAATCAAAACACAATGTAACGACCCAAAGTTTCATTAATGGAAATCCATATTGATCTAATTAAATGTCTCTTTATGTTTATATAAAATGTAAACTTCATTGGTTTTATGTTAAGAATTTTGACCGTTGATAATATAGTCGTTGAACAGGTATCACATGATTAGTATAAATATAGGGCTTTAACACATCCAATTTTACTTAGACAAAAGAAGCGATGGCCTCGTCCAGTAGAATTGCTCCGTACGAATCCCATTTTTCGGAGCTCGAAAAAGAGGTGGCGTCTTTGGGCTTTGCCCTTGAACAAGACCAATTTGAGCTTCATCTTGTCAAGCTCGAACATGACCTTCTACGGGAAAAGTGGAAGTTGATTGAAATTATCACTCGAGAGATGCTATCCGAGCCACCCCAAGAGTCTGTCACCATCGCACACCTTACCCTTAGGCCTTATGCAGCTGTTTTAAGGGGTTATGTAACAAATAAGTAGTACTATGTTCATGTACATTATTTTTTTGTATATAATAATGAATATAATTTCTAGTCATTTTTGATACATTGTAAATAGTTTTTAAAGTACAAATAGTGTTTTTAGTTATTATTTAACTAAGAATTATATTTTATTAAATTAAGGTATTTTTGAATTAAATAATATTTTAATAAAATATTATTATTATTATTAAATTAATTTTTATTAAATATAAATGATCTTATAATTTTATGAATGCAATTATAATTTTTATTAAGGTTTGAAAGCCATTTCTGTCCAAACCTGTGAATTTTCGATAAATGTTGGTTTTTATTTTAAAAGTGAAAATTAACATATTTATAAAATTATTTAGATAAAATAAATGTTATTTTTGGAATCAGGACGTCGAAATTATCCAATGGTAAATTTTTCATAATTTTCTGAGACGGTCAATTTTTTGAGTAAAAATTAAATACCGTTTAAATATATAATGTGTTTTATGACATCATAATGACCCAATAGTGATGTAATGAAATACTATAATCTTTATGTTCGGCCAATATATGTTTTAAAATTAAAATAATGTGATTTTGGGTTTGTTTAACTTACTTTTCAAAGCATTAATGGACCCCTCAAGACTTATTCAACACCTTGCCTTTTTAAATTAATTTCCATGGGAGTGTGACTCACCTCCACATAAGCAACCCTAATATTTTAAGAAGTTAGGACTTTGGACTTATAAAATATTTTTTTCCTATTCCCTTTTCCAAAAACCATGGGCAAAAACCATGGTATGGTTTGTGGTTTGGATTAATTTAATATAAGGGGTCCCAAACCTAAATAATAAAGATTTCCCTCACCTTTCCTATATAAACCCACCCAAGCTCACACTTACTCCTCACTCAAAGCCTTTTTAGTTCGTCCATCCTCTGCCCTAATCTCTCTATAATCCTCCCAAGGTTCCCCAAGCTCCCAAGAAGCCTCTCAAAATCCTCTCTCTAACCTTTGGAAGCACACTTCCAAGTAAGGGTTTTTTCTTCCTTTCTCATTTTTGTCAATTTTCTTTAAGATGTATTACCCTTTTAATTTCAATTATGAATGTTGGGGTATGGTTTATCACCTCCCCCATACTTCCCTCTTATTATTTTAATGATTTTAGACCCCTTTCTCTCTCATTAAATGCCTCCCATGTACACCCGTTACTATACCGAAATTCCGAAAGGAACTTCTCTCGCTTCTTTTACATTCAAGCAGTAATTTTGTATCATGAATCTAAATTCCATTAAAATTGTTGGGACATGTATCTATATGACCTCCTTACTATACATTACATGTTAATATGATGATTAACCCCTTTCTCTCTCATCAACCATTTTTTATGAATTCTTATGTCATGTCGTTACGCTGCCGAAATCGCACCGATTTTCTAAGCCAATGCCATTGTGTAGTGGATACCATGCCCATTTCTCCATCAAGGGTATCCACCTTTATGCACCTTTACTTATTGATTACAAAGTTTCATGTATGAATTCCACATTCCTTTATCGTGTAATAAATTATTATGTTTTATGAATCCATGTTTTATGATCCATGTGGCACACTTATGCATGAAATGAAATGTTTAAGAAGGGTGCGCCCTTATAGCGCTCCAATGCATTGGGTAAAGTATAGAATCATGATACGTCATGTGCAATTAGTGTTGAATCATGATAATTCAATTGCAACGAGGGTTTACTCTTGCTTTATGTGCAATGAGGATTTACTCATGCTTCATGTGCAATGAGCCTTGGCTCATGCTAATCCCATGTTAAGTGTTGTCGCCACATTTATATGTTATGATTATCATGTTTTATCATGCCTTTATGTTCATGTTTCTTATATGCTCTATTGATATGCCTATTGTCTAACATGTATTGTACTCCTCATGTTATTCCATGTGTACTCCCTTACTGGGCTTTATATCTCACCTTTTTCTTATGCATGTCCTCAGGTTATCCCATGCAATGCTAAGTACGAGGGAATGTAGTGGTAATGTAAAGGAAGTTTTCAATAAAGATGTTGTATTTCAGGTTTTAAGTTTTTATGTAATGTTCCTAATCCCCAAATACACTAAACCTCTCGATATTCTTTGTTGTATCAAGTGAAGTTTTATGTAATAAATCATGTTTAAGTTTGTAATAAAAGTAGGGTTGTCATAATTGGTATCAGAGGATGGGTTTAGTTATTTTTGGGATTAGGAAACCCTAGTAAATCCTTAGATACAAGACTAAGTACAATAAAAACGTCCCTAAGTTTTGGTGAGTATTGAGTAAGTGGGTTATCAAGCAAATACATCCCTGTCTGGATACGAGCAGGTAGAGGCGGCTCTGGCACAGATGTATCCTAGGGGTAAAACCCAAAAACACCGCTTTGAGCTAGAATCGAATGGGAACTGGTGCATGACAACGGGCCTTGCTGCACTCTTGGTTACGACACTCTCGGGGGATATGTTTTGATAAATTCACAATCTTAGTATGAACCCTTATTAAGGGAAAAAATGCCCCTAAGAATATATTTTAGAAAGTAGATCATGAAAAGCCTAGATTGAAGCCTATAGACTCATGAGTTAAGGAAATGAAATTTTATTTATAAGTCATCAACTTTTGTCTTTGGATTACTCTTTATGTGTTACCCCTAACATTCCTTTTATTCCATCCAATGGCTGGTAATAGGAGTACTCGGGCTAACAATAGATGTGGAGATCAGTGTGATGACTGTACTAATGAGATGCCCAATCCAATGGGAGCAGGAATCACGAACTTTGTCATGCTTCTCTCTCAGCTAACTCAAGCATTGAATAGAAACACGGGTCAAGAGGAACGTTCAACCCCCCTAAGAAAGAACAAGTCGCTATCGAGAGCTTCATGAGACAAAGGCCTCCTACTTTTAGTGGATCATCCGATCCCACGATTGCTGAGCAATGGATCAACTCCATTGAAAAGATCTTCTCCATCCTTCAATGTTCTGAACAAGAGAAGGTTCTCCTGGATGCCTATCATATCTGATCAATGGTGGACGTTGATCAAAAATACGAAGCCTGAGGAGGAGATCGAGGCATTGGAATGGAAGGATTTCTGGAAGATGTTTTTTGATAAATATTTTCCGCACACCCTCCGGCTTAAGATGGAAAGGGACTTCCTTTCCCTCAAGAAAAAAGATGAAGAATCTATTGGAGCGTATGAGGAAAACTTCACAAGGCTTGCACGATACGCTTCCGTCTTTGTCGTTACCCCCGAATGCAAGGTTGACCGCTTCTTTGGTGGGCTAAAGCCTAGCTTGCGGAAATCATTAGCGATACGTGACTTCGACAGCTATGAGGAAATTGTCCGATGTGCCCTCAAGGTCGAAATGGAGATCGGGGAATCACAGGGGTATCATGGGGACAAGAAGCGTAAGGTGGAATTCAATGCTGGTGGTCCGATGGATAAATCCAACAGTGCTAAGAAGATCCAACACCCCACTTGCCAAAAGTGCGGAAAGAAGCACCCTAGAAATTGCCTTAAGGGGACGAGAAAATGCTTCAGGTGTGGAAGAGAAGGGCCCCTAGCTGTTAACTGTCAGAAAGAAGGACCCGCTGTTGCGATAGAGGAGAGGAATTCTCCATTCGAACCTCAACGCGTTGTTCAATGCTACAAATGTAAAGAATCAGGTCATTTTGCAAATCAGTGCCCTAATCTAAGGGTTTTCGGAGGCAACCAACAACCTCCAAGGCAGCAAGGAAGAGTGTTTGCCATCACTTCTGCCAAAGTGAACCCCGACAACAAAGTGGTGACAGGTATGCTAGTTATTCATTCAAGAATAGCGAACTTAATTTTTGATTCAGATTCTACACATTCTTTTATATCCCGAAAGTTTAGTAGAACAATCCCAGAACCACCACAAATCATGGAAGTAAAGATGTCGGTGAGTACGGGAAATGGGGCAATCATTGCATCCCATGAATATAAGTCCTCCCCTGTTATAATCTGTGGATTGAATTTCCTAGAAAACCTTTTCATACTCCCTCTAGTAGAATTTTATGCAATTATTGGCATGGATTGACTTTCCTTATATAGAGCCAATATAAATTTTCGGGAGAGGGAAATCACACTCCATATGGAGAATCGACCCCCGATTCTTTACAAGTGTCAGGAGGAAGATGAATCTCTTTTATCTCCATCATCTCAAGCATGGATATTACTACCTTATGAGCACGCGTATCTGGCTCAGATGATTGAGTCCAAGGAAGAAACCATCCTTGAAGAAATGCCTATTGTGAGGGAATTCGCTGAAGTGTTTCCCGAGGAACTGTCTGGTCTTCCTCCTAGAAAAGATGTTGAGTTCTCAATTGAACTTATACCTGGGGTGCTACCGATGTACAAGACTCCATATAGAATGGATGTTGTTGAGCTTGAAGAGCTGAAGAAACAACTATAGGAGAATCTGGATAAAGGGTTTATATGCCCAAGTGCTTCACAATGGGGTGCACCAGTCCTATTTGTTAAGAAGAAGGATGGGTCAATGCGGCTCTGCATCGATTATCATGAACTTAAAAAAAATCATGATAAAGAACAAGTATCGTCTCCTAAGAATCGATGACTTGTTTGATTAGCTGTGTGGATCACAATACTTCTCCAAGGTGGACTTGCGGTCGGGATATTATCAAGTAAGGGTGAAGAAGGAAGATGTCCCCAAGACTGCTTTTCGTACAAGATATGGGAACTATGAATTCATAGTAATGACTTTCGGACTCACCAATGCTCCAGCAATCTTCATGGACTTAATGAATAGAGTATTTAGAGATTACCTAGACAAATTTGTGGTAGTATTTATAGATGATATTCTAATATACTCCAAAACCAAGGAGGATCCTGAGGAGCATTTAAGAACTGTACTGGAGACTTTGCGCAAGGAGAAGCTCTATGAAAAGTATAGCAAGTGTGAGTTCTGGTTGAAGGAAGTCTCATTCTTGGGCCATATCATCACAAGAAATGGGATATCTATGGATCCCTCCAAAATAGATGTAATTGAGGGATGGGCGAGGCCAATATTGGTAACGGATATCCATAGATTCTTGGGGTTAGCTGGATATTATCGAAGATTTGTGAGAAATTTCTCACGATTTTCCAACCCTCTTACCAAACTAACTCGGAAGGGAGTAAAGTTTTCTTGGAGTGATGAATGCTAAGAATGCTTCAAGGAGTTGAAAAGGAGGCTTATCACTGCACCTGTTCTCACTTTACCCACAAGTGGGGAACTTTTTGTGGTATTCAGTGATGCTTCAAAGAAGGGCTTAGGTTGTGTGCTGATGCAGAATGATAAAGTGATATCCTATGCCTCAAGGCAGTTTAAAATCCATGAGCGAAACTATCCAACGCATGATCTGGAGTTGGCGGCTGTGATCTTTGCCTTGAAAATCTAGCGGCATTATCTCTATGGAGAGAAATGTGAGATATATACTGACCACAAGAGTCTTAAATATATATTCACACAGAAACAGCTTAATATGCACCAGAGAAGATGGATAGAGCTCATCAAGGATTATGACTGTTCAATACATTACCACCCTGGGAAAGCGAACAAGGTGGCAGATGCCCTAAGTAGAAAGGATCCAGCGATACTATCAATGATGAGAATTTAGAAGGATCCAATCTTCTTAGACTTGATGAAGATGGACATGGGAATCATATAGAAGGGAACATCATCAATCCTTTCAAAAATGATTGCTCAACCATCTCTTTTGGAAAGGTTAAAGGATGCTCAAAAGTATGATCTGGGAATTCAGGAAAAAGTGGAAGCTATCAAAAAGGGTAAATCCTCATAGTTTAATGTTAATGAAGAAGTAATTGTGTGGTTTGGGAAAATAATATGTGTTCCATCAAGTCCGAAGCTGAAGAAGGAACTTTTGGATGATGCACATAGTTCAAATTTCTCTATTCACCCAGGAAGCACAAAGATGTATCGAGATCTCTGAGGAAACTTTTGGTGGGATAATATGAAGAAGGAGATCACTGAATATACATCAAAGTGCCTAGTGTGTCAGTAAGTGAAGGCAGAGAGGCATAAGTCTAAGGGGATGATGCAACCATTGCCCATACCAGAATGGAAATGGGAAAACATCACTATGGACTTTGTCACCGGACTTCTGAGGACATCCAAAGCAACAATGCAATATGGGTTGTTGTGGATCGTCTTACAAAGATTGCACAATTCATTTCTATTCGGGAGGATTTCTATTTGGATCAATTTTCATGGATATATATCAGGTAAGTGGTAAGGTTTCATGGTGTACCACTATCTATTGTTTCTGACCGATATCCAAGATTCACCTCTAAGTTTTGGAAGACTCTTCAACATGCTCTGAATACTGAACTGAACTTCAGTACGGCCTATCATCCTCAAATTGATGGCCAGTACGAGCGGACTATCCAAACACTTGAGTATATGTTGAGATCCTACTCAATGGACTTTAAAGGAGGATGGGATCAACATCTTTCTCTTGTTGAGTTCTCTTATAATAATAATTTCCACTCGAGCATCCAAATGGCACCATATGAAGCCCTGTATGGGAAAAGGTGTAGAACACCAGCATTTTGGGATGAGGTCGGTGAACGTAAGCTGCTTGGACCAGAAATGGTCGAAGAAATGGTGGAGAAGGTGAAAACCATTCAGCAGCATATCAAGGCAGCTCAGAGTCGACAGAAGAGTTATGCAGATAACCGTCGATGAGACCTTGTGTTTAAAGTTGGAGACATGGTTTTCCTATGCATATCTCTATGGAATAAGGTCATGAGGTTTGTAAAGAAAGGGAAGTTAAGTCCAAGGTACATCGGCCCCTTTGAGATTCTTGATCGTGTCGGGGCTGTGGCCTATCGACTAGCACTTCCACCTACTATGGCCAAAGTACTTGATGTCTTTCATGTATCCCTCTTAAGGAAGTACATACCGGACCCTTCACATGTATTCTCTTCTGAGGTGGTACAATTGGAAGATGATCTTTCTTATGAGGAGCAACCAGTGAAGATCTTGGATCATGGAGAAAAATTTCTATGAAATAAGACAATGCCCATCGTCAAGGTGTTGTGGAGAAACCACAAGTTTGAAGAAGAAACTTGGGAATCAGAGGATATGATGAAGCTGAGTTACCCACATTTGTTTTAGTGTGGGAAAAGGAAAATTTTGAGGTCGAAATTTCTTAAGGGGGGAATATTGTAACGACCCAAAGTTTCATTAATGGAAATCCATCTTGATCTAATTAAATGTCTCTTTATGTTTATATAAAATGTCAACTTCATTGGTTTTATGTTAAGAATTTTGACCATTGCTAATATAGCCGTTGAACAATGATCACATGATTAGTATAAATATAGGGCTTTAACACATCCAATTTTACTTAGAAAAAAGAAGCGATGGCCTCGTCTAGTAGAATTGATCCATACGAAGCCCATTTGTCGGAGCTCAGAAAAGAGGTGGCATCTTTGGGCTTTACCCTTGACCAACCCCAAGCTGAGCTTCATCTTGTCAAGCTCGAACGTGACCGTCTACGGGAAAAGTGGAAGTTGATTGAAATTACCACTCGAGCGATGCTATCCGAGCCATCCCAAGAGTCTGTCACCATCGCACACCTTACCCTTAGGTCTTATGCAGCTGTTTTAAGGGGTTATGTAACAAATAAGTAGTATTATGTTCATATACATTATTTTTTTGTATATAATAATGAATATAATTTCTAGTCATTTTTGATACATTGTAAATAGTTTTTAAAGTACAAATAGTGTTTTTAGTTATTATTTAACTAAGAATTATATTTTATTAAATTAAGGTATTTTTGAATTAAATAATATTTTAATAAAATATTATTATTATTATTAAATTAATTTTTATTAAATATAAATGATCTTATAATTTTATGAATGCAATTATAATTTTTATTAAGGTTTGAAAGCCATTTCTGTCCAAACCTGTGAATTTTCGATAAATGTAGGTTTTTATTTTAAAAGTGAAAATTAACATATTTATAAAATTATTTAGATAAAATAAATGTTATTTTTGGAATCAGGACGTCGAAATTATCCAACGGTGAACTTTTCATAATTTTCTGAGACAGTCAAATTTTTGAGTAAAAATTAAATACCGTTTAAATATATAATGTGTTTTATGGCATCATAATGACCCAATAGCAATATAATAAAATACTATAATCTTTATGTTCGGACAATATATGTTTTAACATTAAAATAATGTGATTTTGGGTTTGTTTAACTTACTTTTCAAAGCATTAATGAACCCCTCAGGACTTATTCAACACCTTGCCTTTTTAAATTAATTTCCATGGGAGTGTGACTCACCTCCACATAAGCAACCCTAATATTTTAAGAAGTTAGAACTTTAGCCTTATAATTTTTTTTTACTCTTCCCTTTTCCAAAAACCATGGGAAAAACCATGGGATGGTTTGTGGTTTGGATTAATTTAATATAAGGGGTCCCAAACCTAAATAATAAAGAATTCCCTCACCTTTCCTATATAAACCCACCCAAGCTACCACTTCTTCCTCACTAAAATCCTTTGGAGTTTGTCAAACCTCTTTCATAATCTCTCTATAATCCTCCCAAGGTGCCCCAAGCTCCCAAGAATCCTCTCACAATCCTCTCTCAAGCCTTTGGAAGCACACTTCCAAGTAAGGGTTTTTCTTCCTTTCTCATTTTTGTCAATTTTCTTTAAGCTGTATTACCCTTTTAATTTCAATTATGAATGTTGGGGTATGGTTTCTCACCTCCCTCATACTTCCCTCTTATTGTTTTAATGATGGGATACCCCTTTCTCTCTCATTAAATTCCTCCCATGTACACCCGTTACTATATCGAAATTCCGAAAGGAACTTCTCTCTCTTCTTTTACATTCAAGCAATAATTTTGTATCATGAATCTAAATTACATTACAATTATTGGGACATGTATCTATATGACCTCCTTACTTTCCATTACATTTAAATATGATGAGGAACCCCTTTCTCTCTCATCAACCATTTTTTATGAATTCTTATGTCATGTCGTTACGCTGCCGAAATCACACCGATTTTCTAAGCCAATGCCATTGTGTAGTGGATACCATGCCCATTTCTCCATCAAGGGTATCCACCTTTATGCACCTTTAATTATTGATTAAAAAGTTTCATGTATGAATTCCACATTCCTTTATTGTGGAATAAATGATTATGTTTTATGAATCCATGTTTTATGATCCATGTGGCACACTTATGCATGAAATGAAATGTTTAAGAAGGGTGCGCCCTTATAGCACTCCAATGCATTGGGTAAAGTATAGTAACATGATATGTCATGTGCAATGAGTATTGACTCATGCTAATTCAAGTGCAACGAGGGTTTACTCGTGCTTTATGTGCAATGAGGATTTACTCATGCTCCATGTGCAATGAGCCTTGGCTCATGCTAATCCCATGTTAAGTGTTGTTGCCACATTTCCATGTTATGATTATCATGCTTTATCATGCCTTTATGTTCATGTTTCTTATATGATCTATTGATATGCCTATTGTCTGACATGTATTTTACTCCTCATGTTATTCCATGTGTACTCCCTTACTGGGCTTTATAGCTCACCCTTTTCTTATGCATGTCCTCAGGTTATCCCATGCAATGCTAAGTACGAGGGAATGTAGTGGTCATGTAAAGGAAGTTTTCAATAAAGATGTTGTATTTAATGTTTTAAGTTTGTATGTAATGTTACTAAGCCCCGAATACACTAAACCTCTCGATCTTCTTTGTTGTATCAAGTGAAGTTTTATGTAATAAATCATGTTTAAGTTTATAATAAAAGCAGGGTTATCATACACAAACTGGGGAGAGATATCTTATATAGATACCCAATCCTTTTACACATATTTTTAAATTATTTTTAACATTAATATCCAATAAGTTCAATTCAAAGATCATGATTCCTAATGATATGCGGATACTAGGTTCATAATACACTAAAAGGAAACTATATATCCTAAAAGTTCATAGGAAAACCAAGGGAAATACATAAAAGAAAGGGGAAATATAAATATCCTAGTAAGGGAATAAATATGATAAGGAAATATAACATTTGAGTCAAAGGTATAACATGATATCATAAAAGATAAGGCATATGAGTAATCACATAAAAGTATAACATAAATAACATGGTATCATAATATCATAGAAACACATAAAATGTGGAATAAACACAAAAAATAAAATAAACATGAATTAGGGCTAAATACCTAAATAATATCACATGATGGAAAAAGCGCCATAATGGATTAGGTTTACTCCCTAATCCCATACATAACGCCTCGTGAGAAAAAAATTTTACCCAAATAATTGGAGTGATATATGGGTCAACACATCATAAAATATTTATGATTATTCATGCTGCAAAAATGAAATCAATCATTGGGCATAAACATAATAATAACCCATGGAAAAAAAATGGGTTTAATAATCTTGCCTCATATCATAATGAAAGAAAATTTCATATTGAAGGTATTGAGAAATGAATGGAATTCATGTATTAACCTAGAAAAGGAAGGTATAATAAGATAGTTATACATGTGAGATACATTTATAATGAATTTAGATCCATTAAATAACTTTAAATATATATAGAAAGTGAGTTCTAGAGAGAATGGTCATAACTTGAAGAAAATGGTGGTTTAGAGAGGTCCCTTACCTCGAGCCCGATTCATTAAGTAAGTTCTTTATCTTATAGAATAATAAACTTATGTTAATTATTTACTTGGTTAAGAACATCTTTTTAAATTTATTATTCTTTTTATTTTATTTATTACCATATCATATTCAATATCCTAATCATTTAATTTTACGTCAGACGTTTTGATGATATTCTGCTAATATATCCAAAATGGATTTAGTAGGTTTAATATGGTCAAAGAGATTATTATTTCATCATATACAGAATAATAATAATGATATAATTATAATTTTTATACATAAATTATACTTTTAAAACCATTCATGAAGGATGGTTATGAAAAATGAACTAGGTTACAATCATGGAGACGATAGGTCAAACATACACATGAGTAATGTTTCCATTTTTTAACGATCATGATCAAAATAAGGTAATTATTATTTTGTGTTTAAATAATGATAATTATATAATAAATATCATATAATTTCTTTAAATACACTTATATAAACCATCCATATGATTTGGTAATTAAAAATGAATCACATCGCTACGTGGAGGTGATAATCCACATGTATTCTCGAACGACATTATCATTTTTCTATGAATAGAAAAGTAAGAAAAATAAATGATATATTAATTTTAAATAATTATAAATATTTCATGAATATAATATATATAAATTAAATCCATCATCATAAACAACTGTGAGAGGTGATATGGAAAACAAATTTATCAGTTTGAGAGGCGGTAGTCCACCATACACACAGAAGATGGTTTCATTTACCATTTTATGGAAGAGGAGGTGGATTTAGGATATGCCATTAACACAATAACATATTATTATATTGAATATATTAGTTTTATTATCTCATAATGTTTGAATTATATTTTAAGTATGTGGAAGAACAAATAAAAAAATAGAGGTTAAGAATGATACCTCTTCTTTGGACAAACTCTTTATATTTTCACCAAAAGCCTTCCTAGGAGGGTTTTATAAAAAACATGACTATAGGAAATGGTAATGGAATTAAGGAAGGTATTTGGTTATGTATTTTCTAAACCAAAGGTCTTTTGAAGTGTGAATTAAGGAAAAGATGAGGCACCCTTTTATAAGTGAGAAAGAGTGACATTTTTTTAAATATCCAAAACTATTCAATAATGGGAAGTCACTATCAATCCAAGTTCCATAAAAAATTTAAAAATAGAGTATTAGAGGGAAGATAAGGTTGAGAAACACCACTACCTTAAAAAATAAAACATGTTTTAAACGTGTTATTCCCTTTAACCTCATGATTACTCACTTTTACAATTTTAGTTTTTCACCATGATAACTAGTTTTTACTAATATAATTTATCCTTTAAGTATAAAAATAAATTAAAACTTATTATATAATTTGGAACTAATTATTAAAAATATTAAATCCAATCTATCAAATAAAAATATTTTTTTGTGTGAAAAATAAGTTTCAACACAAGCACATGTAACGTGTAAAACACCGTTTTAACCTTTATAATGGTTATTAAATTTTAAAATTTTTACTATTCATTATGACCAAGAATTAAGTTAAACTATTTCCCTATTATTAATTATTCTGATTAAAAATACTGAATACATTTTATCAAATTAAATTCATAGAAGTTTCATAATTACATTTAAAAATAAACCCACAAAACGTGTTGAAAAATGGGAACTACTACAAAACCGGCATTTAATAGCACTGGTATTTATCAGTGCTAGAAAAAAGTGCTGATAAATGGAATCTTTATCAGGGCTGAAGAAAGTACTGATAAATTTAACTCTTTATCAGCACTTTGTTTTTAGCCCTGATAAAGGGTGTCATTTATCAACGCTTTATTTTTAGCACTAATAAAGGACACCCTTTATCAGCATTATATTTTTGGCACTCATAAAGGAGTCTTTTATCAGCACTTTTTTAGCACTGATAAAGGTCCAAATAAATAAAATGAAATAATTAAATAAATAAAAATAAAAAATGTGTTTATTAAAAAAAATATTATAAATATTATTAATTAAATAATTATTGATAAAAGTGAATAAATTGATTATAATATATATAAATTATAAATACTAATAAATAGTATGTATTAAATATATAGATATGAAAAATGAAAATTAAACAAATTAAAATTAAAAATAAGTAAATTGAGAAAAATATTATACATTTTATTAATTAGATGATTATTGATAATGTTAATAAATAGTATATAGATTTTTTGAATATAATCAATAGTATATGAATATTAATGTATATAAATATGATTTATATATTAAAAAATATTTATGCTCTATATTTAGTGAATAATGGTTTATAATTAAAAATTAATATGAATTAAAAATTTTGATTAATTGCGTAGAGTAATGAATATATAATTGAATGTCGTTTGATTTTACAATTTAACATAGATCAAATATGTGTTATATTGATTTCACATATACGTAATTAATGCATTTTTATATACAATGTATACACACAAAACTTATCCATTTTTTCAATATTATTAAAGTGTGATTATTTTTAATTTATTCAATTTCACTTATTTTTAACATGCATGCACTTAAAATTAGATATTCAGTAAAAATGTTAAAAAATATTCATAAAATAATATTTATAAAAAATATTTATAAATAAATATATTTAAAAATGTACATACTATATTTATAAAATTCTATATTTATAATTATAAATAAATAAATATTTTTTTAAAAGTTTTTATATAATTATAAATAAATAATTATATATATTTAAATAATTATTAAATTTATAATAAATTTACTTAAATAATGAATATATTTACTATATTTATATTTATATATATTATAAATATATATATAATTATACAAATATATATAATGATATAAATATTATTTTTTAAAAATATTTATATATATATATATATAATTATATATTTAAATAATTATAAAATTATGTTAGGTCCACTAGGTCAAATCCCTGAGAGGGGGCGAATCAGGGTATAAGATATTAAAACAATTGTCTCTTTTGATCTTATTTCATTACCAAACAAAACTCTCTTCTCTCTCTTTCCCGTAGCAAAGGATGAACAAAAATTAAAGCATGCATGAGACACATCAATTTTTACTTAGTTCACCCTCACTGGGATACATCCAAGGAGCATACACCGACAATTTTTTGATGTATCAAATCCACTAAAAGTGCACTATTGTTTACAAAGTTTGGAGTAGACTCACTATCCCTCCTGGTTTACAACCAAACACAATTTTAAAGCTCACTGCTCTCTCAACGGAAGTGTGCTCACTACTTCTTCTGAAGATACACTCATAGTTTATATACTTGTAGGTCCCTTAATTATCTCTAATTAATGCATCCTCTACTATATGTAGATGCTCTATTGATATCTCATTTTCATCCACTGATGAATTACCACTTTACGATAGATGTACTAGGAAACTCCAAATCTTTCACGCAACCTTTACTAAGTATTGCACACAACTTTAATGCCTTGCACACAAGATTCCACTTTTTTTGTGAAACACATTTTGTGTGAAACTTCAATCTTACACACAACTTTCTTATCTTGTTCCCAATTCTCAATCTTTCACGCAACTCCCTTTACTTAAAAATATTACACGATCTGGAGCTCAAATTATCTCTAAGTGTTGAGCTACTTCAAATGAGGGGGTTTCACCTCTTATTTATAGGCATCTCCAAACCCTACATGGAATATTAAACGTGTTGTGCAAGATCCTCTTTGAGCATGAAAAACCCCATTTGACGTTGCATTGGGCGCGCAAGTTTCTTTCGCGCAACCTCATCTTTCACGCACATTTCCAAATCCATTGTGCACTTCATTCCTTTGCCATATTTCAACATTCTGATCTTGAAACATGACTTTCATGAAAGTTTTCATACCATCTTCAATCTTGCATGCAACTTCCTTTTCCAAAAACACATTTCTTCATTTTATGATTTTGAGGCCAAAAAATTTGGCAAACACTATAAAACAGTTCTACCTTATATCTATTCTTTTTGTACCAACTCTAGATCATCCATTCCTTTGTCATGATTCATTGTCAACATAGGTTGTCAATAATATCTCTGGAACACCACAAGTGACCAAAGAAACCCTCTTTGTCAGCAAACACAATCAACCCAAAAATTATTCAATGTTACCTTGAGGTATTTTTTCCCAAAAAATTATAATAAATATATTTAAATAAGGAATATATTTAATATATTTGTATTTATATTTATTTATTAATTTTATATATATTTAAAAAAAATTATTTATAATTATAATTATAATTTTTTTATCAACGATTAAGTAATAAGCATTGATATGAGCCTTTATCAGCGCCAAAAAAATCACTGATAAATATGTCTTTTATTAGTGCTTAAATAATAAGCACTGACAAAAGTGTCCTGATCTAATTAAAAAAACCTAACCTGTTGAAAACCCATCACGATATCAAAAGATTTCCGCAGAAGACAACCATTGTCGGTGCTCCTCCTTAGTTAATCAAAGCTCTAATCACACAAACCCACTTGAATCACACAAACCCAATACCTCTAGTTGCTCAAACATCGCCTGACATTTGGTGTTCAGTTTCATTTAGGGTTTCTGAAGAAAACATCAAGATATAGATATGAGGGTCTCATATTTTCTTCAACCCAGTGAGGTAGGCCTATGTTTTCCTTTATAGGTTCTTATTTTCTTTCTGTATTTGTCGTTTTGAGATCTGGATCTGAGGGTTTCTGATTTTCCTTTTTTAGGTTCTATTTTTTTTCTATATTTGTACTCTGGCTGTTGTATACTATTTTTCTTTTGTGTATGATCCATTGTTTTCTTGACTACTATTTTGGATATCCTATTTTGGACATTTTAAATTATTTTTTTGAATCAATTTGCTTCACTGTCTACATCTATACCCCAGCTTGCTTCGCTGTTTTGAATCAATTTCCTCTGTAGGTTCCAAGAAAATTAATTTATTAAACCAATTCTCAGTCTGATGATGGTGTGAAGTAGCAACAAAATCTGATTTTATGCAATTCATGTAAGATAATTTATTTATTTAAATTCTATTTTAATATTCTGATGTAAGGGTATTTTCTTAAAAACTTATTTGCTCAGAATTGTGTTGTTTTATTTTAAGAGAAATCTTAGTAAGGGTGATACCATATTTATTTATTTCCAATGGCTATCTATTTTCAAAATTAGTATAGTGTTGTATTTATTTTACTATGTTTTGATATTCTACTGTAAGGGTTACATATATTTTTATCAATTTAATTATATATATATATATGTAAATATATATCTTTCTATCTATTTATATGTGTTTTCAGAACTTATAATGTAAGGGTGATTTTATAATTATTTATTCACAAATTATGGTTCTGGATTTCCAAATTAGGAAAGTATTATATTTATTTTCATTAAAAATTGTGTTTAAATGTGAATTTGTTTTGAAATTATGTGTATTATAAATTCCATGATATATATGTGTGTGTGTGTTTAAATGTGTATGGGATAGACGTTGAAAGTGTTGGTGTGTTTTTCTCACTTTTTTATGATATATCTTATTGATGTGTATTATTTCTTTATACCAACTTCTTTATAGACCTCCTTAGAATCTCAAGGATGGGTCAATGTGCATTAGATAGCCTCTATATAATCCTTAGGTTCTTACACCATTTGTTCCAAAAAAAGAATGGAAGTTATCAAATTCCATATATTAGAAATTATTTTTATGTATTCATCATTTTAGGTCCATATATACATTTAAATAATAGTAATATAATTTATACTTAAATAACCAATAAAATATTGTAAACTCATGTTACTTTCAAAATAATAATTAGGTAACTATATATACATTTTTTTGAAATAATTAAAATTAAAAAAATTTAAATAATTATATTTTATACACAATTACCCAAAATAATTATTATTTATAATTAATATAATTTAAAAACTATTATTAATAGTATTTTTTAGTTTCATTAGAAAAAATAGTATTATATATATACATCGAATAATATATTGTATATTTAAATAAATTTAAATATGATAAATAATATGCAATATATATATATATATATAATTATATTCAAATAAAGTTACTAATATAATACATATATATATAACATATATATATATATATAATATTTAGGTATATTCACTTTATTTATCTATATATTGAATGAGGAGTGACCTCCATTTTATAGTTTTTGATGATGGAAGGCATAAACCTTGTTCAGGTTTATTTCCTATCATGGTAAGTGTGAATGAAGTACACACCTTCATCGAACTCTTTTTCCAATCATATAAAACCCTATCATTTTTAATAAAATAAAACCTATTAAAAAACCAATTTTTATCGAAAAAATATAAAAAAAAATCCTCAACCAATTATTTTATTAAAGTTTTATTTGGATCACTGTGGTTAAATTTGAGAATAAAAATGAAAGTAATTCAACATTAACTCTACCTCCACATCAAATATAATAAATTAATTTTAGTAACATAAACTCATCAGCAGAAATTACACTGTAGCAACCCAAGACTCCTTAGTTGTGCAACACTACAATTGCATATTCTAATTCTTCTGTCTCCACCCTCTCCATTTCTTTCCCGCCCTTTACTCCATTGTTTATCTAGTTTTGTAGAGATTTTTTCTAGAAGGATTTGGTGGCAATGGAGGCATAAATTTAATAACTAGTGCCAATTATGTAATTCTCACAAATGGGAGGCATTTCCCCTTTTAGAGAACACAATGAAGTGAAATTATCATCCTCATCAGCTTCATATCCTGAATAGTTATTATTGCATTTTATTGCCTTGAGACTCATCCCTCATCTATTTTATGTTGCTTGTACTACTCTGATCATTGGTCATCCCATGGATTACTACTGATTATAGTATTTCAAGAAATATAGGTGCATTTCCACAAGATATGAAGGATGTGTGTCAAACAACAAAATGTAATGATAAATGTTCGAGATATGAACTGATGAGGATGAAAATTGTACTTCATTATGTTCTCTAAAAGGGGAAATGCCTCCCATTTTTGAAAATTATACCATTAACACTGGTTATTAACTCAAAACCTCCATTTCCACAAACTCCTTCCAGAATAAAGCTCCACACAACCATATAAATGATATAGTGAAGGGATAGAAGTAAATGGAGATAGTGGAGATAGAATAATAAGAATATGAAACTATAGTGATATGTAGCCCAAGGGTCTTAGGTTTTTATAGTATAATTTCAGTGGACGATTGTATGTTACTGAAATTAATTTATTTGATTTGATATGGAGGCAGAGTTAATGTTTAATTACTTTTATTTTTATCCTCAAATTTATCCATTAATATCGAAATAAAACTTTAATAAAATAATTGGTTGATGGTTTTTTATAATGTTTTTTTTGATAAAACTTGGTTTTTTAATAGGTTTTATTTTATTAAAAAAATTATAGGGATTTATATAATTGTAAAAATAGGTTGATATAGGAATTTACTTCGTTCACACTTAGTGAAATGATCTATATGTCATTTGAGATGTGTATGAATCATTCGTACCTCAATTTGATGCACGGTGTGACTGCTATGACTTAATGTGTCCGTTATCAGTTTAAAATTGATAATTTAGTTCAAAAAATTTCACTCACTGAAAACAAATAAGACATGATTTTATTTTATTAATAATTTATAACATATATTCATAAGTCCTTTGTGACATGTAGGAATCAGTCTCACATCAAACCGATACACGATGTGATTGATATAGGTCAAAGTGTGTGTTTTCAGTTTAAAATGACATTTTAGTAAAAAAACAAGTGGCATACTCAAAACTAAGAAAAACCATTCATATTGTTTTGATACTTTAGAAAAAATATCCATAAGTCATTTTAAATGTGTAGGAATCAGTCATACCTCAATCTGATGCATGGTGTGACCGGTATGACACAAAGTGTGTCTTCTTATTTAAAAATGACATCAATTTTAATAAAAAGGACAACCAACCTATTCAAAACTGATAAAACATATTCATATTATTTTTATACTGTAGGGAAATGATTAATAAGTCATTTGTGATGTGTAGTAATCAGTTTCACCTCAATCCGACGTACTGTGTGCCCGGTATGACTCAATGTGTCTGTTATTAGTTTAAAATTGACAGTTTAGTTCACAAAATGCCACTCACTAAAAACCAAGAAAAAACACTTTTATTTTCTTGATAATTTAGTAAATTGATTAATAATTCATTTTTGATGTGTAGGAATCAGTCTCAAATCAAACCTATACATGATGTGATCGGTATGATTCAAAGTGCGTATTTCCACTTTAAAATGACATTTTAGTAAAAAAGACAAGTGACGTACTCAAAATCAGGTAAACACATTCAGATTTTTTTATAATTTATGAAAATGATCCATAAGTCATTTTGGATGTGTAAGTATTAGCTTCACTTTAATCAGACGCATGGTGTGACCATTATGACTCAAAGTGGGTCTTTTTATTTAAAATTGACATCAATTTTAGTAAAAAGGACAACTCACCTACTCAAAACCGAGAAAACGCATTCGGATTTGTTTGATAATTTAGGAAAATGGTCCATAAGTCATTTGTGAGGTGTAGGAATTATCCACACCTCAATCTGATACATGATGTGTCTGTTATAACTCAATGTATCTGTTATGAGTTTAAAATCATCATTTTAGTTTAAAAAGTGTCACTCATTAAAAAACAAGAAAACACAATTAGATGCTCTTTATAATTTATAAAAATGATTCATAAGTCATTTTTGATGTGTAGGAATTGATATCATGTCAAACTAACACACAATATGACTGGTATGAGACAAAGTATGTGTTTCCAATTTAAAATGACATTTTAGTAAAAAATACAATCGACATACTCAAAATCAAGCAGAAAAATTCGGATTGTTTTGATACTTTAGGAAAACAATCCATAAGTCATTTGATACATGTAATAATTAGTCGCACCTCAATCCGATGCACAGTGTGATCAGTATGTCTCTGAGTGTGTTTTTTTAATATATATGTATTATTTTAGTTTAAAACGTGCATCACATCACCAAAACCGAGAAAATGAGCCTAAATTTTTTTCTCTTCATTTAAATTCTATATTAATACTTTATTTTGCTTATTTCATGGTGTTTTTGGTGTTGCGGTGTGTTGTTATAGCACACTGTTCTGGTGGGGCAATGTGTTGTAACAACACACAACAGTATTCCCCTTTATCAATGCTGCAAAAAACTCAGGCTTTTAATCTCTCTTCAGTAGTTAGCCCTTCTCCAACGGTGATAAAGGCTAATTTTAGTGTTGTTAAAGGCCCATTTTATAGTAGTGGGGTTTTCAAGAAATATATTTTTCATTCAATAGGTGATATTATATTAATTATATGACTAACAATCATCATTATATGAATTTCAATTCATATGAATATATATATATAATATATAAATTTAATTTAATTATCTCCATACTAGGGGTTACTTTAATTAATTAAAATTTATAAACTTTAAATAATTAAAAAAAATTACAAAAAATTGAGATTTTAAACATAAAAATAAACTTAGACCAAAATTATTAAAATTTCTGATTTAAATGAAATTAAATATATTATTCTAAATAAAATAGATTATATGTCACTTTAATACTAAATCCAAAATACAATGGGACTTTTAAATCAATTTATTTAATCAAAATAAATGACAGTATCTGAAAAATCAATAATTTTAACTATTTATTGAAAAATCAATAATTTTCACTATTTATTAAAAAATAAATAATTTTAGAAAAATCCAAAAAAAATACCCAAAATCAATTTTTGAATTTATGATTTCAAAAATTATGTTCATTTTATAAAACTTAATTTCTAAATTTTTTATAAATTAGCAATAAAAATCATTTTTGAAAAAATGTATTTTCTGAAGAACAAAATGTCTTCCTTAAAAAATGAGTTCTTATTTCCTAAGAATTTATTAATACATTTATATTGATTAGGAACTTTATATATATTTCATAAAGTATTTAATATTATTCATAAATTCTAATTTAACAGCTAGGTTATAACATCCATATTTAAATAATCAGGGTTCGTTTAGGCATGTTGTTGTGTGTCATATACGTTATCAAACATAGTTTTTTTAAATCATGAGGTGTTGCATCTTTGGCTGGGGAATAAAATATAAGTATACTCATAGGGTTGAATATGGATGAGTAGGATGGTAGAAGGGGAGGCTAAGTGGCTGGGATATTTGCTGAAGGCTATACCAATGATTTTAAAAAATCATTGGTATAACTTTATCTATACCAATTGTTTAATGGAACCATTGGTATAGCCTTCCCATAAAAATGTTTCACCAACAATTATTCTAAATAGTAGGTATATGTTCATTGGTATAGATACCATTTTCGATAGTGGGATCAAGATTTGTGGTGTTTGAAGTGCAAATCATGTTTTCAACTTATCCTAGATCATTCAATAATTTATTAAAATTTTATGCCATACAATTGTTATTAATAGACTATTAATCATTAATAATTAGAAAATTATTAATTAATATTGTTTTTTTAATTATTTTATATGTATTTTTTCACTAAATATCCTATAAATTCAGTGTAAATGAAAATTTAGTCTTTTATAAATCACATTTAATAAAATATATATATAATGTAAATGGGGGTGCTAGGTCAACCTGAATCCTGATCCCCTTTTGCAAGGTTTCTTGATATCCTCTCCCATTTTCATCCATCATTCTATTATTCCATGCATTCATTCTGAAAATCAGTATTGATTAGGGTGATTCCTGCTTCTTCAATCTGGATCTATTATCGAAGGGAAAAGATGGCGACATTACTCAATGACCCGATGGATGGTGAGATTTTGGATGCTGCAAGATTTAATATCCAAGGAACTACTGCTGGTGACATGGAAGGGGAATTAGTTCCTTCATATCCTACAAGTAACATCAATATTCATGATTTCAAAGAGAGCATTGAAGATGTCAAGAAGGGTGATGAGCAGTGACCAGAGGTGGATAACATTAGGTGTGTTTACACGGAGTGTGGCCCAAAGAATTATGAAGAAGTGTGCAAAATTCATCATGATTCCCAGGTACAAGTAAAGGTTTATAAATGGAGGATGTGGGGAATGTTCAAGGATCAAAAGCTTATAGAAAATGGTAAGATGGAGTTTGGCACACCATCAAATATTTTTGTGTAACATTTACCACGCCACGGTGCTGAATTTATCAAATTACTACTTTTAAGGAGTGCACACATCTAGATTCTGGTTTTCTTAATATTTCTTCTAAGTTTCCAAAAAATATCTTGAGACCAAACATGGGACCAAATACCTATACTGATTATAGACTCACTCAAGAGTTGCGGTGTGGAGACTCTATAACTACGCTTCATTGTGGTATAATTGAGAGGTTTGTACTCCTTAAAAGGTTGGAATTTTAGAAATTCAGCACTGTGGCATGGTAAACGTTCCAATAGTTACAGTGGACTCCATTGACCTATATTGCTTTTGCACCTATATTGCTTATGGAATCACTCAATAGTTTGAGTGGACTCCACTGACCCTCTGTTGGATTCAAATTGGGGGCACTTTGGGACATTTTTTACAGGGAGGATGTGCCTAGGCATGTGAGTATCTAATGAAGCACTTGAAGGAATTCTGACACATCCATTGTTATCATGTAGAGCAAGTTTCTCATCCTATACATGACCAGACTTTCTATTTGTCAGCAGCCCATAAAAGAAAGCTCAAAAAATAATTTTGAATTGAGCCATGGACATTCGTTCAAAACCATGGAGAGGAAGTTTTCATTTTGGCTGGTTGTCCTCATCAAGTCATAAATTTGAAGTCTTGCATTAAGGATGCATCGAAATTTGTGTCACCTGAAAATGTTGGCGAATGAATCCACATCACGGAGGAGTTCCGAGCACTTCCTCAAAATCACATTGCTAAGGAGGACAAGTTAGAGGTGAAGAAAATGATTTTCCATGATATGAACAATATAGTGACGTTTTTAAAGGATCCCATGGGAAAAGAGAGTGAGGAAGGTGATTGGTTGAGCAAAGGAAAGGGCGGGAAAGCAATGCGGAAGCACAAGTGAAATGATGAGTTGTGCCTTTTGGATTTTTGTGTGTTTCCACGAGTGCATATTTTTGTTTTTTTATCCCCCAGTTTGTGTGACATGTCTCTCTCTCTCATCCAATTTACTTTTATTATCATCAAACTAAAACATATGCCCATATGAATGACTGGATGAATATATTAATATTTTATTTAAATATGTGATCCATATTTGAATTTATATATTTATATTCATATTAAATTATTTAAAATATATATACATGTATTTTTATGCATGTGGATGTATGTGGATGTATGTATGTGCGTATATGTATGTGTATACATGTATTGTGTTGTGTTGTGTGTGTGTGTTTTTTGTACATGTATGTTTATGTATGTGTATGTGTGTGTGTTTGTGTGGATATGTGCATATGTACGTGTATGTATATATGTGTGTGTGTGTGGATGTATATACATGTGTATGTATGTGTATGTGTATGTGTATGTATGTATATGTGTATATTACATGTGCACATGTGTATGTATGTATATGTATGTTTATATGGAATGTGTATATTTATATAGTATGTGTATGCTTGTGTATGTATGTGTATGTATGCATATATGTATGTATACATGTATGTAATCGTATGTATGTGTACGTGTATACATGTGTGTACATATACGTGTATGCGTATATATATATGCATGTGTGTGTGTGTGTGTGTGCATATGTATGTAAATATGTGTATGTGTATGTGCATGTATGTGGACATATATATTTATATGCGTATGTATTTGTGTATGTGTATATATTTATGTGTATGTGTATATGTATGTGTATGCATATGTGTATGTGCATGTGTATGCATATGCGTATCTGAATGTGTATACGTATGCGTATGTGTATGCGTGTGAGTATGTGTATGTATATATGTGCATGTGTATGCATATGTGTATGTGTATGTGTATGCATGTTTATGTAGTATGTGTATGTATGCATATGTATGTGTATGTATGTACCTGCACGCGCATGCAACTGTATGTATGTGTATGTGCATATGTGTACGTGTATGTATGTATATGTGTGCGTGTACATGTATGTGCATGTATGTGTACATAAGCATGTATATGAATATGTATGAGCGTATGTGTATGTGAATGTGTATGTATACATGTTTATGTATACATGTGTATGTGTATATGTGTATTGTAGGTTCCGGGTGCAACGGAAGCATGTGATGGGCGGTTCCCAACATTGCTTTTTGTCATGATTGATGATCAATCCAAAATCTATATGATGTTTAATCATCGTGATCAATGAAATTAATTCAAAGATAGAAAACATTAATCACATCAGAATCAAAGAGAGAGGATCATCACATATTATTTATAATCAATTTAATTAAATAAGAATTACCTTAAAGGAATTATTTCTTCGTTGATGAATCGGTGATAGATCTATGGTACACCGCTGTTGTGTTGTAGAAACAAAGTGTAGATTTCCTCTAGCAGTGATCCACACGTGTTCCAGGAATCTCTAGACATCACTGAAGGAGTCTCCGGGTGCTAGCACGGAAGATCCTTGCACTTGCGTCGTCTACCTTTGATTGTCTCAAGAACTGATTCCAAAGCGTTCTCCTTGATCCGGTGGAGGATTATTGTTCTCCATTCTTGGGAGTGTTCTTGGAGAAGGGATCTATCTAGTCTTGAGAGGATTCTCCAAATCCATTGTGCACAACCAAATGAGCTTATGAGAAAATAACATAATTGGGTATTTGTATTGTTAGGGTTAAAATAAAATAATTGCAAGTGCCCTTATTATTTATTTAATCCTAGAAAACCCCAATGTCAAATAATAATAGTAATATTATTATTTCTCGACATGTGCTAAAATTGCGAATTATAATTAAATATTATTAAATTAAATAATATTCAATATTATCATTTCTCACCAGACCATTAAAATCGGTCCACCATTCCTCCATAATATTTATTGGGTCTTGAATAATGTCTATTTTTTTATTAAATAAATATCACTGAATTATTCACTAATAAATAAATAAATATTATATTCACTAAATAACAACTAAATATTTATTAAATATTCTGTTCACAATATATTCACTCGAATAACTAGTGACATAATAAATGCAATCAAGCATACATGAATAATTATTAAACCACGTACGAGAATAATGTTTATTCAATCTATTAAATAATAAATAATAATATATTATTTAACTAAGATTCTGAACACACTTAGTGTATTACCCCTAGGTCTCTTTCTCAGTGGCATTAGATGAAGCAGCCTAAAGTCCAAGTTTAGCATCTAGCAACACACCAAGACATACATAGAGAAAAAAAGTTAATGCTGCAACGACATGTCACCTCATACGAATGCTTACCGTGTAATATAATCTCTTTATCACAATATCTCTAATCAAGCATGTTGCATGCCAATGACATCAACCTATGTGCTCGATATCTCTTTCCTTGACTTTCCAAAAATAGAACTTTCCTATAGAATACCATGTTTATGTACTTATTTTGGATATATCATTTTCATCAAAGGGCTTCAGATATTAACTTCCATTAATGAACAGAAGAGATAAATCTCTTTTCACATTATTCATTAATGCAATATTACTTGTGACAAACCCAACATATCTTACTTCACCGCAAACATCTGTTATCACAGTTTTCATCAATACATCTAAGTGCGTGACTCATAATACTCATTAATAATAATCTTAAATTCTAAGGACCAATACACGCGTCCGTAGATAGGAACATCTAATGACACATAGAAATGTGGATTTCCTACTAGGGGGTCCCGTTCTCATAATATCCATACTAGACATTACCAAGGGCGTATACCATGAGAAGGTACCTCAAATTCATATGAGTCTCCACCCCTGATAGTCTGTATCATTTTTATCCCTCAAATGATATTGTCCAACTATAGTACATATATTCAAGAATTGTGTCATAGAACTTCCAGATTCTCATCATAGTAGGGAACTTCTATGACCATTTAGTGCGAAAAATAATCCTAGGACATTATCACATACTATACTATGTAGAATAAAAATCATGATGTGATAAGGAGTTTATTAATATTCAGAACCATGAATACAAGTTTATCATAATGTACAAAGAAGTTGGTTTTAAGGCACCAACTCCAATAGACTCCCACTTGCACTAGAGCCAAATGATAACAACCTTCAATCTGCTAGCTCTCACATGATACTCATTCTTCTTCAGAGATAGGCGTTTATTCAAGGGCTCCTCCATGTTCTCTTCCTTGGGTACTCTAATTACTACAACATCACCCCTATGATATAAATCCATCAAGAGGTGATACTTTCAGAGTATATTCTTTGTCTGTTGGGGTGACCTTAGATCTTTTGCATGAGTCACCGTTGTAGTATTATCACAAAACAATGTGATAGAGTCTTTACTACTAGGTACCACATCAAGATCCTAGACACAAGTTCTGAATCCAAATGGATTCCTTGGCTGCATTAGAAGCTGTTATATACTCAGACTCTGCTGTAGAATTAGCGACAACTGGCTGCTTTGAACTCTTCCAACTCACAACTCTTCCATTGAGATAAAAAACATGTCATGATTGTGACTTCAGATCATTTTGATCTATTCGAAAACCAGCATTAGTATAACCCCTATTTACTAGCTCCTTGTCTCCTCCATGCATCAGCAACATATCCTTAGTTATTCTCATATACTTAAGGATAATCTTAACAGTAGTTCAATGTTGTTCTCCTGAATCTGCTTGATATCTGTCTACCATGCTCAATGCATAGGAAACATCAAGTCTAGTATATAACATGGCATACATGATTGAATCTATCACTAAATTTATGAGATATTACTTATTCTCTCTTTCTCTTATTGTGTTTGGGGACACATTTTCTTAGAAAGATGTAAACCATGTGAAAATGGAACCAATCCCCTCTTAGATTATTTTATACTAAATATATTGAGTATCTAGTCAATATATTCACTTTTACTTAGTCCAAGTAGCCTCTTGGATCTATCACAAATGATCTTGATCTTTATAATATAGGCTTCTTCGCCTAAGTCCTTCATAGAGAAACACTTGTTCAACCAGTCCTTAATAGATTATATGGCTCATATGTCATTTCAAATAAGTAATATGTCATCAACATATAATACTAGGATAATGACCACATTCCCATTGAACCTATTGTAAACACATACCTCACATTCATTTTTAATGAAACCAAATTCTTTTATGGATTCATTGAATCAAATTTTCCATGACCTGGATGTTTTCTTTAATCCATAAATGGATCTCTGCAACTTGAAAATCCTTTTAACATCACATTGAGTCACAAACCCTTTTGGTTGTGTCATATATACATCTTCCTGAAGTTTCCCATTAAGGAATTCAATTTTGAAATCCATATTCTAAGTCTCATAGTCCTGGTAAGCTACTATAACAAGTATGATTCTGGTGGATATAAACATGGAAACGGGTGAAAAGGTTTCATCAAAGTCAATTCATTGATGTTGTTTAAACCCTTTATCCACTAGACTTACTTTATAGGTACTTACTTTACCTTCCATGTATAGTTTCCTCTTAAATACCCATTTTCATCCAACAGGCTTTACATCAACTAGCGCATCGACCAAAACCCAAACTTGGTTATGATACATGGAATCTATTTCAAAATTCATAGCTTCTATCCATCTTACAGTTTTTGAGATATTTATTTCCTCCTTGAAGGAGGTAGGTTCATTATTGTCAACCAATAATGAGTCACCATCCTCAGTGACTAGAAAACCATATCTCTCTATTTCTCTTACCTCTCTTATGCTCCTATGAAGTACTTGTGTTTTAGGAACTACTTCTTCCATGGGGA
Source organism: Viscum album (assembly GCA_963277665.1). Lineage (NCBI taxonomy): Eukaryota > Viridiplantae > Streptophyta > Magnoliopsida > Santalales > Viscaceae > Viscum > Viscum album. The sequence continues at coordinate 2,084,429,608 of OY728126.1, forward strand.
TCTGTGGAATATTTTCTTGTACCAACTCATGTGTATCTTGAGCATCAACTTCATTGAAGTCAATCTTGCTCCCACTATCCTTTTTGAGGATGTGCTCCTTCTCAAGAAATGTAGCTTGTCTGGCGATAATTAATTTCTTGTATGAGGGGTTTTATAGGTAGTATCCCTTTGTTTCCTTGGAATACCCTATAAAGATACACTTAATGACCTAGGGTGCTAGTTTGTTGTCTGAGAAGACCTTAAAAAATGTCTCGCAACCCCATACATGTGTATGCGACAAAATGGGTTTCTTTCCACTCTATAAATCAAAAGTAATTCCATTTACTGCTTTAGTTGGTACTCAGTTTAATGTGTATGTTATGGTTTGTAATGCATATCCCTAAAAGGATAATAGAAGATCTTCATGACTCATCATCGACCTTACCATGTCTAACAATGTACAATTCCTCCTTTCACTAACACCATTACACTATGGTGTATAAGGTGAAGTGAGTTGAGATAGAATATAAAACTCCCATAGAAAGTCTATGAACTCTTGGTTAAGATATTCACCACCTCTATCCGATCAAATATTCTTAATCTTCTTACCAAGTTTTTCACTACTTCATTCTTGAATTCCTTGAATTTCTCAAAGGAGTTAGACTTATACCACATAAAGTAGATATATCCATATATAATCAATTCATCATTAAAATTTATGATGTAAGAATATCCACCTCTAGATTCTACTAGAAATGGTCCACACATGTCAGTGTGTACTAATCTTAGAAGCACTAGTAGAAAAAGTAATTTTAACATCACATTTATAACCTTAGTTCTACATAACTGATGATATAATAGTAAATGGTGTATATTTAAGCATCAATTATTATAATAACTGAAGCTGAAATATATAGACTATATTTTTGGCATCGGTTATTAATAAAACCGACACCTAAAAATTGATATTTGGCATCGGTTTTCCTTAAAACCAACGCCAAAAATGTTGTTTTCACATTGGTTTTTAATAAAACTGACACGAAAAATAAAGAGTATCATATTTTCGGCATCGGTTTTATGGAAAACTCATACCAAAATAATTTTTTTTAACATCTATTTTAGTAAAAACTGACATTAAAATGCTTTTAAAAAATCCCTAATGTGAAACCCTTATTTCGTATTTTGCTCCTTCATTTTTCTATCAACCTATGATGCTCCTGATGACTACAGTCACTCTTATGATGGTTATTGTGGTGGATTTTGGAAGATTTGAATCATATTTTCATGATCCTTGACCATCAATCATTTATCCTTTCGTGATCCAAGTTTTTATTTATCTCTGTAACTCTTTTACGATCGATTGACACTCAGATTATAAGTTTTGTGTTGTTCTTTTTCTTATTCATTGTTTTGTAAATGTTATAATTGTTTTTTTAGTGTTTTTCTTGCCAATAAATTCAAGAGATATTATCTATATATTTCATCTCTGGTAACCCTATTACGATTGATCGACACTGCAATTAGAGGGGTTTTTTTGTTATTTTTTATTGTTTTTTTGCAAATGTTTTAATTGTTTGTTTTACTGTTCTTACTACCAATGAATTCAAGGGACATTATCTATATTTAAGATCAAAATTGAAGTGTAAAACTCTGAAATTTTTAAGTGGTTTTTAAAAAAATTTAAGATAAATTCATTATCTGTTAGTTTTAAATTTGATTTTGATTCACTCCTTCATTTATTTGTAAGCATTTGACTTTTAATTATATATTTTTGTTAAAGTTTGTTTAATTATATAAATTATTTATTTGATGAGATTATCAAATGGTTTTGTTCTAGGTTACAACTAAGAGGAATATTGATTTCTATTTTGATGATTCTAGGTAGAACAGAAGCAGTGTTGTCTCATAGTCGTTTAAAAAAATATCTAAACTTGATAGAAATATCTTTATTCCTTTACTATGGACATCAAGATTTTTTTATAATTATTTATTTAAATAAAATAAATAACTATATAATTTTTTTTATTTTACTCCTAATAATCATTGATATATCTCACCAAATCAGAAATTTTTTGATTAATTTTTTTTGTGTTTAAAATTTATCTGTTTATATATAAAAGGTGTAGGATCCGGATGTAGTGGAAGCATGGAGGTTGGGAGGGACCAAATTTTCTTTTGCTATAATCAATGACCAATCCAGGATCAATACGAAGATGAACGCAAGTATCCGTGGATTGAAATAAAATATTTAGACAAAGAACGGAATAGCACCAGATCTGAGAAAGAGGATCTTGCACATCATGTTTATAATTAATTTAATAATTTATAAATAAATTAAATACTTGGGTCTTCAATAATTTCTTCGTTGATGATCGTTGATCATCCAGAACAACCCTTCCAGATTTACTTTATTGTGATTTCAAGTATCCAAAGTAGAATCCCTCTAATGGTGATCCACATGTGCTCCAATGGTCTCCGATCAACATCACTCGTTCTCCAGGTGCTAGTGTGGTGAAATGAATATCTTGCATTGATCGTTCTTGATCGCTTGTTTTTTGGTCTTGAAGAACTTCTCTTGTTCTTAAGAGGGTGAGATGAGAGGATTCAAGAGAGAAAATGTTTGGCTCAACAATTCTCAATTCACAGGGGTTTGGCAAAATAGATGTACTTGCCTATTAATCAACATGGGGTTTTAGTTATAATATTTAATTGTGAAACAGAAATTAAATGCAATTATAACTATTAGAGAAAACCTATGACACATAATAACAATAACAGAGCCATTATTTTTTGTGCGCAAAACAGAACCATAAATGAAATCTCATGCCATATAATGATAACAGTATTATTATTATTTCTCGCACCAACCGGATAAACGTTATTTACCAACTTATAAATAATTAATTTATCAACGGACACGATCTTGGTCCATTCGAACCCCTCTTCCATTTATTTAACACTCAAATAAAATATTTTGTTCTCTTAAATAAATATTTTTATTTACAAACTAGTAAATAAATATTTATTAAATGTTCAATAAAATAAATAAATAAATTTTATTCACAATCCAGTGAATAAATATTTATTTAATTTATGCGATCATTTTAACTTGAATAAAATTATTCCTCAGTCTTAATAATAATATTTATTCCATTAATTAAATTAAAATATAATTTAATCGATACCACCAGAAACACTTCGTGTGTGACCCTCTAGGATTCTTTCTCATTGGCAGTAGACAGGCTTGCCTAAAGTCCAAGATTATTGTCTAGCAACGGGTCGAGGTACCCAAGAGAAATAACTTAAAGTCGCAATGACAAAATCCAAATATAAACACTCACTATGTAATATAATCCCTTTTTCACAATATCTCATCAAGTAGGTTTCATGATACTATCATCAACCTATATGCTTGATACGTCATTCTTTGACTACCTGAAAATAAACTCATCGTTACACCATGGCCATGGAATTTAGGTCGATGGTTCTATTCCAATCAAAGGGTCGAGATATCAACTTCCATAAATGGAAGAAGAAAATCCTTCCTCGACTTATCCATTAATAACATGTCATTCATGATGCACCCAACGTACCTTACTTCCCGCCAACATATGGCGTGACAATTTTCGTCAGTAAATCTAAGTGCATGAGTCATGACACGTACTAATGATGATATTAAAGTATAAGGACCATTACACATGATCGTATATCTGAATATCCGATGACATAAAAACATTCGGAATTCCTACTAGCGGGTCTGTTCTTATAATCTCACATCTTGGAGATTACCAAGTGTGAACTTCATGAGAAGAAGTATCATCTACTTACGAGTAATCACACTTGATAGTCTGTATACTATGTGTCTCATCATAGTATGTCATCCAACCATAAAACTAAATTTAATAATTTTTTCATAGCACTTCAAGGTTCTCATCATAGCGGGGAACTGTTGTAACCTTATTAATGAGATAAATACTCTAGGACATTATTACATTATAGTCAAGAAGAACAATGAAAAATATGTAATAAGATGGTTAATATTTAAATAAATTAAATATTCATGTAATCGATGTAAAAATAGTTGGTTCTAGGACATCAAATCCAATAAAAGGTGGGTCTTATTCATATACACACACTACAAAGAAAGACGACATGGGGACTCGACCCCATGACCGACGCCCCACACCCCAACTCCCTTGCCACCCCAACTGCCTGCGGAGGGATATCTATTTGTCTATATATTTATTTAAATGTTTATATGTTTTATATTTATATATATATATATATGTTTTTATATATGTGTGTATATCAGTTGAAATTAGTTGTGATATTTTTAATTTTTTATTCTAAACAAATCATCTACTTTTGGATCAGCATGACACATCATGCAAAAAAAATACCTAGAGTAGATTAGTTTTTATTTTATTCCTAATAATCATTAATATTTCATGTATGACTACCAATCATTTTTATTGTATGTTTTTATGTTTAAAATTTATCTCTTTATATATATATATTTAAATATTTATATGTTTTAATATATTCACTAATCATATTACGATATCATGTATTGAATGGATCGTAATTGGAAAAATTTACAAAGAACCACTAGTGAATATGAAAACGGAGTTGATTAATTATTGGGATTTACTAAATTAAAGCTTCAAAAATTAGATTTATTTTTCTATCCATGTGTGAAGTGTTTGAATATGAGAAATTAAAACTCTAGATAAATCAAGGATCATATCATTTACTATGGTTTTAGCCTTAATTATACACGTTGGATCTGACATGGTGAAATAAATAAGAATTCAACATCCAATGTTGATGAAAATATTCATAATGAGTCAGAGGATTATATTGAAGAATTAATTCATTATTTAGTAGTTGAACCCATCGAAAAAATAGTACTTGTTGAACTATTGTATGGAGATTATGAGAAACCATTATTCTGAGGTTGTAGTAAATATACACTATTATTAGTAGTTTTGAGATTATTTAACTTGAAAGCAAGAAATGGGTGGAGTGATAAAATTTTATCTAACTTACTTGATATTTTAAAAGAGCCACTTCCAGAAGGCAACAAGCTTCCAGATTCCAATTATGAGGTGAAGAAAATATTATGCCCAATGGGATTGGGGTATAAAAAGATACATGATTACCCTAATGATTGTGTGTTTTATAGGAAAAAATATAAATATTTATCAAGTTGTCCTACATGTGGGACATTATTCTATAAGATGGATGAAAAATTCAACTCAGATTCATTCTCGGGTACTGACATCTAACCTCATGAAAAATCAATTTTGTACTTTCTAATGGTATCATCCAATAATTATTTCATGTAATTTTGATAATTAAACTATGATTAGTTCTTAGGTACCAAAATCATATCTCATGCTAAAGAAATTTGGTACCTTCCAATAATTACTCATTTGAAGCGTCTATTTGCAAATTTAATTGACGCAAAAAGGTTAAGATGGAATTCAGATGCATGCATATCTGATGGTAACTCATGTCACCCTACTGATTCACCACAGTAGAATAGATTTGATAAAAAAAATCATGATTTTTGAAGTGAAGTAAGAAATATCAGAATGAGATTGTGTACTGATAGAATGAATCCATATCAGAGCCTAAGTAGCCAACATAGTTCAAGGCCAGTTTTGGTGGCATTTTAAAACTTGTCCCCACATCTATGTATGAAGAAAAAACATGTTATGTTGAGCTTGATGATTTTTGGACCAAAACAACCCGGAAATGATATTTATGTATATCTTTTACCATTGATTAATGATTTGAAACTACTAAGGGAAACATGTGTTAAAGTTTTCAATGCATACAAGAAAGAGTATTTTCTTTTACATGCTATGATAATTTTCACTATAAACGACTTTCCTGCATATGAAACACTATATGGATACAGTGTTAAGGGATATAAATCATGTCCAATTTATGAAAAAGATACTTCATATTATAAAGTATAGAATGTAAGAAATACAGTGTACATGGTACATCAAATATTTTTTCAAATTGATCATCCTTATCGTAGATTGAAAAAATAATTCAATAGTTTACAGGAATACAGCCTTCCCCCTCAACCATTTTTAGTTGAAAAATATTATGACATAGAAAAAAATACTACTTAGACATTTGGAAAGAAAAGAAGTTATGGTCTTCAAAAAAATATCTAGAAGAAATTGTCTATCTTTTTCGAACTATCTTATTGGATATTTTTAGTGATAAAACATAACATCGATGTTATGCATGTTGAGAAAAACATATGTGATAGTTTGATTGGAACTTTGTTAGGCATAAAAGGAAAGACAACAGATGAATTTCATGCTAGATTGGAATTGATATCAATGAAAATACATTTGGAGTTAGCTCCCACTATGAAAGGAAACATAATATATTTACCTCTGGATTGTCACACATTAAGCAAGATTGAGAAGATGAATTTTTGTTAGTGTCTTCATGGTATTAAAGTAACTAGTGGTTATTCTTCAAATGTGAAGAATTTTGTGTCATTAAAGGATTGTAAATTAATAGGTATGAAATCTCATGATTATCATGTATTCATGCATTAACATCTACCAATCGCACTGCGTGGTATATTGCCTATAAATTTCAGAAATACTATCATCAGGTTATTTATTTTTTTAAATACATTTATATCAAATTATTTGATCCAAATTTGTTATATCTATTGGAGAATGAAGCATTTATTATTCTTTGTCAACTAGAAATGTATTTCCCACCTACATTTTTTAATATAATGGTTCATCTGGTGATTCATTTGGTGCGTGAGATAAGAATATGTGGGCTTATTTATTTACTATGGATGTATCCTTTTGAAATATATATGAAAATTTTTAAGGAATATGTTAAAAATCTTTATCGACTCGAGGCTTAAAGGTAAAGATAATTCCAAGTGATGAAGTGATGTAGGCACATTTATACATTTTGAACAACACAAATGAGGTTCAATCATATATATCATCACATATTGAAAAATTAAAGTTACGATATCCAAAAATAAATGAAAATTGGTTGATGATTGAGCATAAAAATACATTTGTTTCATGGTTTAAAGAGAAATTCATCCCAGATATATCTGCATCAAAAACATTGAAATGAATGGTAGGTGGACTATCTATTAATGTGATCACATGGTCTAGTTTTGATATTAATATATACACATTTTACACAAATAATCTATATGACAAGAGTACCATTCAAAATAGTGGTGTAATGGCCATTACTGAAGCACTGCATTTTTCAAGTGAAAAATATAAAAACCCAATTTATTCATCAATGCCATATTTTGGAGTTATTAAAGACATATGGGAAATTGATTATATTAAATTTTGAGTCACTGTGTTTAAGTATAATTGGGTTTCAAGTAATAGTGGTGTGAAAAATGATGAATATGGGTTTAAACTGGTTGATTTGAAAAGATTTAGTTGTAGTGAGGAACCGTTTATCATGACCACACGTGAAAAGAAAATATTCTATGTAATTAATCCATTGAATGACCAGTAATCCATCGTTTTTCAAGGGAAAAGAATCTATTTGGATGATGAGGATGATGGTGATGTTATTTATTTATATGAGTCTTCTTCATCTATTACACAATTTCCAGATAACAATGACTATAACGCAGACATAGTGCATATAATACGAAATGATCATGCTGAAGAGATATGGGAAAACACTAAATTACTCTCCAAATTAATTTGGAAATTATTTAGATTATATTTCTTTTTTGAAATTTATATGTGTAAAAACTATATTATTTAATAACTATTGGATATTTAATTATATATATTTGATTGTTTATTTGATTTTTTGTGTTAAATTTTGATATTATGTGGTTATGGTTAAACATTTTTTCATTGAAATACCTGACATATATTATTATATTTTGGTTTAATTTATGAACATGAGAACACCTTTTCAAACTTTGATATTTAAATTTTTAAATGTTTATATCTTTTTAGAATTAATGTTTATATTTAATAGTTCACCTTGCATATTTTTTTGGTTAAGAATCATAACATCATTATTTTTTAAAAAACTTACACATGTGTGACACTTTTTTTACTTACATGTTTCTGTTTTACTTTTTTCAAATTACTAATTTGTCTAATAATATTTAGGTACACAATAATTTCATTACATTTTCCCATTATAATGGAAAATATAGATACAGAGATATAGGAACATCTACTGAGGTATTTATCTTTTTTCATATTATTAAATATCTAGTAATATAATTAGTTAATGAAAGAAAACTTTTAATTTACAAAAAAATAATTGTAAGACTACTGATAAGACTTTAGCAGGGGAGTCTTCTTCTTTTATTATTCAAAAATTGAATTCTCAAGTTGGTGAAATTCACATTATACGTTTACCAAAACTATCACTTTCTCATGGAAAGGATAAATTACATATTCATTTTGATGATAATAATAATGCAATTGGCCCAAATGCAACACATTTTATCAACTATATCAGCTTGCAGAGTCATTTTAGGATTAACATTTTATATCCTGATTGGAAGTTTGTCGACAAGATGACGATAGATCAGTTTTGGGAGGCTATGAAGGTAAAATATATCAATTGATTTATTTTATCTCACTTTTTGAATATGATATATTTTAAATGGCTAATATTTATGTTATGCAATTACATATGACATTCCATTTTAAATACATAAAATTAGTTAAGAAAAGATGTCTTAATTTATCAGCAGTTCGATGGAGGGATTTTAAAATGAAGTTGAAAAAAAATTATGTGTTTGTAAATAGAAAAAATGAAATCCCCTGCCTCAAGTATCCATTTTTTGATGAAGATGCATGGAAGAAATTTGTTTCCACCTGGCATGATGAAACATTTTATGTATGATAATTATATTATATTATATTTTAAAATTTCTTATATATGTACCTAATTACTTATTAGTTTACTTTTTATATAATAGGCCTCTAGGAAATCTCATCAAGATATCCAGTTGCAGAATGTTTACCCTCACACTTTATCATGTGGAGGGTATCATTTATTGGAGAAAAAAATGAATGAGGAAAAGTTTGAAACACTAAGAGCTCACTCCACTAGTGGTTCTGATGAGGTCCAACTCAGTCCTCCATCTCCACCCACCCTCCATGAGAAATGGAAAAGAGCAAGAAGAAGAAAAAATGAAAAGTATCTTATATAGAAAGATAAGGAAGTAGCTGAAATAATTGTAAGTAGATTATTATTATATTTCATGAATTTTTGTAATTTATAAATTAACAAAAGTAATATACCATTTTCAATTTTCATTTCAGGATGTAATTCAGGAGCAATATACATAGGGCACTTTTATCCTTGAGGATACGATGGACATCCTAGCCACTGCATTAGGAAAACCAGAACACCCCATCAACATAAAAGGATATGGGGTGGGTGTTGGTATTCAAAAAGTTTTTGGTCATCAAAGTAAACAATCAGGAGACCCAGAAATCGAATCCATAAAATATAAACTGAAAGATATGAAATAGTCTATGGGTGATCAAATTCAAGTAGCTATGTAGCATACTATGTTAGAGAAAATGACAAGACAATCACAGTTTGTGCACCCTTCCCAGCCTACCCAGCCTACCCATCCTTCCTAGTCTACCTACTCAGATCCTCCACCTCCTCGCTCAGACACAACCTTATATGGTGAGTTGTATGTAGGAGATCCTGATGTAAGTATTATAGTGATTGTATTCATGCATTTTTTAAGGGATTTTGTACATCACCAGCCTATTCAGATGGGTTAGGTTAGAGTATCGATACATGATATTATTGATCCTACTACTCTATACCATTACCTACCATGGATATTACCAAAGTTGGGGATTATATGGGTCATTTTTTACTTTTTCCATCTAGCCTTATTCATCATATTTCATATGAGCAATGTGTTTTTTTAATACTAATTACATATGATTGGAAATTACTTATAATTTTTTATTATGTTTAACTTATATAGAAGTATCTAAAATCCAAAGAAATAAAACAAAGGGAACAAAAGTTTCAGGAACAAACAACTGTAGATACTTTAGATATTTCTGATGGGTTGGAAATAATATCTCAGGTTTCTTCTTCCTTGGATAGAATCTATGAGTTTCAGATGTCATCTAATATATGTGGAAGAGACTATCCATTGAGAATATTTTTCAAAGATATCATGGATCTAATTGATTTTAACGATCTCAGTGTTCCTGTGTTGCATTTTTTTAACATTTAAGTAAATTGGCATTTTAGTTTTTATTTTTTTAATTAAAGATGGTTTAAATTGACTGACTATATTACTTTTTTAATTTGGTATCTACACACACTGATTGTTCAAAATGACAGAATATGTGTTTATGGTTTTATAGATCCAAAATAAATTTCAAAGGATGTTCAATATGTGTTGACTGAAAATAGAGCAACATATATATGTGGGAGGTTATCAATGACGAATATTGGGTGTTGGTTTATGCCATTTCCTATTGGGTAAGAGAGAAAAAATAATTATGAACTAATATTCAATATAATGTCAGTAAATGTGAGCTTTTTGTATTATAGGGGCATTGGATGTTAGGCATATTCCTCCCAAGTGAAAACACATTATATTGGTTTTTCTCTTTATTAGGGGTGTTCGTATAAAAATTTCAACCTTATTAGATAAGTAATTTTTTTTTCTATTTTTTATATGCTCATTATGTTTAATTCTCATTGTTTATACATGTATTATTAGTTGATATATATGAAAATACAGGTCATGGAAAAAAATTAACAAATATCACTTGTTAATACAGAAGATAAATGCAATCAACTATGTGAAAGTAAAGGTAATTATTTTTTATATTAGATATTATTTTGATTTTTAGATATATATATATATATGTGTGTGTATGTATGTATGTATGTATGTATGTATGTATATATATTGGTTCTTATTATCAAGTTAATGTTTTATTAACTACAATGTCAGCGTCAACAAGGATATGTCTAATGTGGTTATTATGTTCTATGATTCATGTATGAGATAATCACAACTGGGGTAATGACTGATTGTGATCAGGTTATTCATATTAATTATTTTTTATTTTTTGTCATAGTATTCTATTTTTTTAATCATATATCATTCAATGTCATTGTATATGTTCAATGATGTCAATTCGTACACACAAGATGAACTTAACAATCTTCAATCTTTGTTTACGAACTATTTGTTTAGTATGATTACGATTTAAGGTATGTATATTCTTATGTTTCTGATTACTATTACATTTTCCTCATAAAATATGTTCAAAAAACTAATTTTTTTTTATAATAGGTGTTTGAACATAATGATATCAAACAAATGCTCCAATAATAACCAACAATGATCATGTTGTAAATTTCAGGTATGTGTTTTTTAATTCTACTTTATAATACAAATGCGCAGATAATTTTTTGATTGGCTAGATAAAAGTATGTATGTTTTATAGATTTTTACTCACTGATACATGTTTTTTGATTACTGTATACTATTTTTCTATTACAGGGACTCTGATTATTATGGGGATGTAATATTCAAATATTTTTAAAAAAAATTATATTTCGATGTTCATTTTTATATAAACTGACGCCAAATCATAAAAAATAATAGTGTGGTTTTCAGTGTCAGTTTCTTTCATAAATTGACATCAAAAACCAAACCGAAAATCATTTACGGTGTTGGTTTTTAAAAACTGATGTTGAAAACCTTATTTTTTACATCACCTTTATAGACATCGGTTAAAACCCACTATCTAAATACAACGTTAAATCATGTTTTTTCACTAGTGAAGTTTTGTGGCCCTTTCACCCTATCCACCAAATAGTGGTTTGGTAATTTTTCCTTATAAATAAGCATGACATCTATCAAGTGGTTTTAGCTCGAAAGAGTCTAAATAACCATTTTAAAATAGATTTATCAAATGCTTCTCGTTTACATGACCAAGACGGTGATTCCACAAATGGGTGTTGAATGAGTCATGTGAACATGATTAGTTATCGATTTCCAACACTTGATTTTCATAATTTAATACATAAAGACCATTATTTAAATGTTTCACACCATAACATAAGTCATCCTTATAAAAGGAATAACTTCAATTTCCAAATTTTGAAAATAAACACATTTGTATCTAAACATGACACCAAAATTATGTTCTTGGTAATTGTAGGTACATAATAAAAATCTCTTAAAACCAAAATCATTCTTGTTGGAAATGAAAGGTGGCAGTCACCAATCTTTATAGCACCCAGCCTCGCACCATTGGAAGCTCACAGATCCACCTCTCCTATGGCAATCTTCTAGAATCTAATTGGTTCTTTCATTTGGATATGGTTGTGAGCACCACAAGCTATATCTAATACCCAATGTGTATAAATTGAAAGATTTCACTCAATAACAAATGTGCCTTTATCATCCCCTTGATTTTAGGTGCAGTTCATATTCTAGTGGCCTGGCTTGCCCCATGAAAAACATACAACCTCCTTTTACTTACCCTGCCTCTGGATATTCTTCTTCTTGGAAGGATGGTTCTCAAGAGATTTAGATTGTTTATAAGTCTTGGGTCCCTTTTCCTTGTTATTCCTTTTCTTTTTCACCATAAGGATTGCAAGTTTTTCATGGACCATGTCCTTATCCACTTGGAAAATCAAGGTCAGAAGTTCCAAAATACTCTTATCATTATTGATCATATTATAATTCACCATAAAGCTGGAGAAGGTCTTGGGTAGTGATGAAAGTATGAGATCAGTACAGAAATCATCTGGGAATTTAATCCATAAGATGTTCAGGTGTTCAATATTTCTGATAATCTTGAATACATGAGGCACATCTAGCACAAACTCTCTAAGATTAGTTGTGAATAAAGTATTAGAGATCTCATACCTCTCTTGTCTCGCATTATCTTGATAGAGATCCTAAAGGTGATACATCATGCTATAAGAATCCATATCCTCATGTTGCTTCAAAATATCATTGGACATGGATGATAGCTGAATCACTGAACATATGTAGCATCATTCAGATGTTTCTTATAGAGAGATATCTCTTCATCACTTGCCTCATTGTTAGGTGCAACTGGTAAAGGTTCTTCCGACACATACAATTTTCTTTCATGGAGAAGGATGAATCGTAGGCACCTTTTCCACTCCTGGAAATTTGTGCCAATGGGAAGGTTTTTCTTCTAAAGTATGAATCACATGTTTGATTTCATTTTATTATTGTTTCTATAAAATAAGATAAGAATAATTCTAGTACTTTATTTGATAAATTTAGACAAATAAATAAATATTATATTTATTAGTCTCCCACTATTTTATCGAAACCCAGTAGACTTCACCATTGACTTCAGAATATCTTGTTGTTTGGACATTCTAGTAGCAAGGATCCATATTTACCTTTTCATTACCCCAACTATGGTTGGTCAAGAAACTTGAATATTTTTAGGTAGGCATTACAAATGTCAACTACATTAACTCACAGTTCCTTGATCTGCTGAGTGGACTCCCCAATCCTGAAATCATTAATTTATATTTGATCAACCTTTTCCTCTCAGTAACACCAAGTCCTACTTTGGTAGTCTACCCTTAATTTGAACTGAGTTAGGTCAACCCAAAACCTCATGTTAGAATTCCCCGATAATTGAAACACCCCAACTTTGGCTGGTCAAGCACTTTGAAATATGGTTTGATTCTAACCAAAGTAATTGAAGGCTATACCGACTTAATATTTTATTAAGGGATTTTATCCTTTTATGCATAAATTTCCAATTATTATTTTTATCACATGCCTGTTAATATTAATTGGTATTACTTAAGTGATTAACCATGTCTTAGATAATATTTTCTCATAATCCAGTTTATTTTAGTTTCATATTACATGCTTGTTAATTCATTAATTATGTTATCACGACAATACATCCATAATGAAATAACCATGAAACTAATATAAATATAAATAAAGGTTATGGTCATGATCTTATACTAATAGTTATTTTATCTAGTGGTTGATATACTAATCATTGACCTAGGGGAGAAATACCTTGAACCAATTGTGGTTCGTGTTTATAGATTTTCCACCTGTACACCTTTGTATCTCCTTGGATTGGTTCTGTATCAGCTCTGAACTTGAACCTCCTCCACTATCTTGGGATATCTATCCATTACATATGTATTTTACTCACATGCAGGTGAGGGGAAAAAGGGGTTTACATAAAAGAAACCAAGGGCACGCAATCCCTACATAATAATGAGGAGAGAAGGCACGCAAAACAAAAATTTAATTTAATAATAAATTAAATAAAACCCATCACATACAAAATATGTGGTCCATATCATGATCATCCACATGCATGCAACGAATTATTCATTTAATAAAGCTAGCATTCAATTCTTTAATCATTCTTATTTAAGATAAATTATGCTCGAATCGATTAATTATTATCTTTAATTAATCAATCCTTTTATCTTAATTATTATCTTAATTTTCTTGAGATTCTCATCCATTATAATTTTAAAAAAATTAAATAAATTCATTTAAAATCAACTTTGTACATAACTTGTACCTTGGAGGTAACATGGTGCATACCCGTCCGATTCTACCCAACATGTATTATACTCGTATCATGTTTTAATCTTGTGACATATAACATACACAAATTATCACGTACTTTAATGATGTGTATTTCATGAATTATTACATGAATTCCATGATTTTTCAGTCACATGTTATGCTTAAATTCATGTAGAGTAACAACTGGTAATAAAACTCATACATGATATACAGATATGAACATTACACATATATTAATTAAACATTTAAATATTTATGTATATTAAAACCTATCACATGGAGTATCTTATATTTACAACCACACACAAGTACATGTCTCAAGGTTTTCATAGTAAAATAAATAAATTTTAAATCTGCGTAACTTGGTATAAGTACAAGGCATGTAGATCCAATCTACACGGTGTGTACATCTCTCAACATCTATCTGAGACACATGCCTAGGGACTTGGCATGTGGTCTATGCCTTGGAAAAATTAGAGTACATGGTGTGTCTAATGGGCCACATGTTGTGTTGACTCCATGTTACATAGTCACCAGTCAGGTAGGTCATGTATTGAATACACAACCTGCCTTTGACACAAAGGGACTACATGCTGTTCACATGGACTATATTGTGTGTACTCTGGATGATTGTGCGCCAATATGTCTTGATCAACACGTGGTGTAAGAATTAACTACACTACATATCATCAATGCACACTAATTTATTAATTTCCAAATTAACTCATGGTGCATTGAACAAAACTACACAGCGTGTAACTCCAGTTATACGACGTGTACTGTTGTGTTATCTAAGAAAAATCCTTAACTCCTCAAGATGAGTTCCTCGATTTTATTTTAATCAAAAAAATTAAACGTCTCGATTAGATATATGAGAAATGAATGGGGAAGAAGTAGATCTCAGAATTCAGATTAAAATAACGATTAAAATTGAATTAAAAAACTAATTACAAATGCCTAAATTAACAACAATTTTAAATAATGATAAATAATTATGTGTCCATTCTGATACCACTTGTAGGTTATGGGCGTAGTGGAAGCATGCGATGGGCGGTGCCCAACATTGATTTTTTATCATGATCGATGATCAATCCAAGATCTATATGATGTTTAATCACCATAATCAATAGAATTTAATCAAAGATAGATAACATTAATCACATCATAACCAGAAATAGGGGATCGTCACATATTATTTATAATCAATTTAATTAAATAAGAACTACCTCAAAGGAATTATTTCTTTATTAATGAATTGGTGATAGATCTATAGTGAAATGTCATTGTGTTGTAGAAACCAAGTGTATATTTCCTCTAACGGTGATCCATGCGTGTTCTAGGAATCTCTAGACATCATAGAAGGAGTTTCCGAGTAATGGCACGGAAGATCCTTGCGCGTGTGTCGTCCACCTTGAATCGCCTCGAGAACCACTTCCAAAGCATTCTCCTTGATCTGATGGAGGATTATTGCTCTCCATTCTTGAGAGTGCTCTTGGAGAAGGGAGCTTTCTAGGCTTAATAGGATTCTTCAAATCCATTGTGCATAACCAAATCAGCTTATGAGAAAATAACATAATTGGGTATTTGTATTTATAGGGTTAAAATAAAATAATTACACAAGTTCCCTTATTATTTATTTAATCCTAAAAAACCCCAACGTAAAATAATAATAGTAATATTATTATTTTTCAACATGTGCTAAAATTTTGAATTATAATTAAATATTATTCAATTAAATAATATTCAATATTATCATTTCTCACTGGACCATTAAACTCAGTTCGCCATTCTTCCACAATATTTATCAAGTCTTGAATAATGTCTATTTATTTATTAAATAAATATCTCTACTTTATTCACCAATAAATAAATAAATATTATATTCACTAAATAAAAAACAAATATTCATTAAATATTTTGCTCACAATATATTCTCTTGAATAACTAGTGACAAGATAAATGTGATCAAGCATGCATGAATAATTATTAAACCATATACAGGAATAATATTTATTCAACCTATAAAATAATAAATAATAATATATTATTTAACTGAGATTCTGGACACACTTAGTGTGTGAACCTCTAGGCCTCTTTCTCAGTGGCATTAGGCAAAACAGCCTAAAGTCCAAGGTTAGTGTCTAGCAACACGCCAAGTCACCCAAAGAGAAATAATTTAATGTTGCAATGACATATCACCTCATACGAATTCTGACTACATAATATAATCTCTTTATCACAATATCTCTAATCAAACATGTTGCATTCCAATGCCATCAACCTATGTGCTCGATATCTTTTTCTATGACTTTCTAAAAATAGAACTTGCCTATAGAACACCATGGCTATAGATTTATTTAGGCTATATCATTTCCATCAAAGGGCCTGAGATATTAACTTTTATTAATGAATAGAAGGGATAAATCCTTTCTCGCATTGTTCATTAATGCAGTATTACTCACGACACACCCAACATATCCTACTTCGCTACAAACATCTGTTATTATGGTTTTTTTCAATACATCTAAGTACACAACTCATAATACTCGTTAATAATAATATTAAATTCTAAGGATCAATAAACACATTTGTTGATAGGAACATCCAATGACATGTATAAATGTGGATTTCCTACTGGAGGGTCTCTTTCTCATAATATCCATACTAGACATTACCAAGGGCGTACACCCTAAGAAGGTGCCTCAAAGTACTATGAGTCTCTACCCATTATAGATTATATCATTTGTGTTCCTTAAATGATATTTTACAGCTATAGAATATATATTCATGAATAATGTCACAACACTTTCGGGTTCTCATCATAGTGGGTAACTGTTATGACCTTTTAGTGTGGCAGCTACTCTTAGAACATTATCACATACAATATTATTCATAAGAACAATCATGATGGGATAAGGAGTTTATTAATATTCAAAACCATGAATAAAAGTTTATTATAGAGTACAAATAAGTTGGTTCTAGGGAACCAACTCCAACATGTACGTGTATGTATGTGTGAATGTATGTCTGTGTATGTATGTGTGTATATTTATGTGTATGTTTGTTTATGTAGTATGTGTATGTATGCATGTGTGTGTGTGTGTGCATGCATGTTTCTGTAATTTTATGCATGTGTATGTGTATTTATGTGCGTGTGTGTGTGTGTGTACGTGTATATATACATGTATATATTTGTACATGTATGTTTATGTCTATGTATGTGCGTATGCGTATGTATTTTTATTGATTTATTGGATAACCCCTCTTCTTAATGGGTTGAGTGGGAACCCTTAACATTATCCGTAAACCCAGATGCACAAGGCTTAGTACATGACCCGAGGCCTAAGAGCCAAACTCACAAAAATTTATATGTTTGTAATTTATATGATTAATATTTATTTATTTTAATTTATTAAGTTTTAATATGTTTAATATGTTTGAAATTTATATAATTGATTCTTATAAAATCATTTTAATTTTAATATTTTTGTATAGTTAATATAATTAATTTTTAATAATTTTTTTATTTATATAATTAATATTATATATTTATTCATTTTTATGTATATAATTGTAACATCATGCTTAAAGTACGCTATCATTTTATTATTTAAAACTTTGGACTTTGGGTTCAGAGGGCATGATAGATGATCCAGGGTTTTTTTTCTAAAGGAACTAGGGTAAGGTGCTGACTACAAGATAATTTCACACTATGAATCGTATATTCATGATGTGAATTAACTCTGGGAAATTTTTTTGGGTTTAGTTCAAAAAGTGAAAAATATTCAGGGCATGAATTATCTTAACGTCATGAATGGGTCGCTTGGGATTTTGAAATTGCAGCAATTCCTTTTTCGGCATATATGCAAACATGGGGAATCAAATCATGAATCAAGGATTCATGATGTGAATAATTTTTTCCACATGGATTTTTATGCATTGCACACTTGAATCATCTATCTTTCAGCCTTGCACTCTCTCCCTTGAATCCTTGGGTTGCTCGAGGCAATTTTGGGTGGTCTCAACTCTTCCAAACTCCCCCTTTTTCCACTTCAATCTCCATCTTGGTGGGTTGCTTCTATTTTAGTATGTGTGATAATTTTCTTCTCATTGTCTTTTTTTGTATAGGAATTGGCAATGGTGGTGGGATGCGTTTATGGGATCAGTGATCATGCGATGATACTTCTCTAATCCTCTCCAGATTCATTTTGTTCTTGTCTTCTAGAGGCCAGATCTTGGGGGTTATGGTGCGGTGTATGATATTCTTGAATTATGTGTTTATCTAACCTCTATATTGAACCTTTTCATTATGAAATTTGATTCTAAAATGTGAGAATAAGTTTCTGGGACTCTGTTTTTTATTCTTACATCATTCCACCTTTCTGGTGTGAGGATCCCATCGTGGTTAGTGTGTGACCCATGTTTTAGGCAGGTGGTTCTGTCTCTAGCCTATGATATTGAACCATAATTTCTCTTGGTTTTATAATTTTTTTTATAAATGAATTATCATTATCTTGGAATTGGTTAATTTGTGTTTGTAAATGGGTTTTTGAGAAAATATGGGTTTTCCATTCATTTTGGTAAAGGAAAGGTGTCTTTCATGGGATTGTGAAATGGATTTATGAAATGGGTTTTCAAAGCATGTTTTGATGAAAAAGGGTTGTTTGGAATTGATTTTGAATCGATAATCCCTTTTGAACTGATTGATGTAAGTCGTACATGGGAGCCTTGGGAACCTAGGTGGAGGGTTTAGTATTATGCCTTGTCCATTGTTTCCATCAGGGGGTTTACTCACGTGGTGTTCCTTTTTTCCCTTGACCGTGTGTCCTAAAGACTTGATCTTGACATTATAGAGGGTTCACTCATGGGTTTTCCTCTATTCCCTAGGACATGTGTTCTACAGATGTGAGTATGAACTAGTAATTATTGTTTATTATGGTATGAGTAACCAAACTAACCTGACCTTTGTTATATTAGGGGTCTTTACCATTGTGATTTTTCTTGTGATGTTTTGTCTTTAATATAAATGCTTTTATAAAATATAAATATTTTAATAGATTTATGCTTCAAAACTTTTTTACCAATCTTTGTTTCAGAACTATGGAAAAGGGGGAACTGTTTACCATGATTTTGATATAAAAGTGCCTAACTATTCATCATATTGAATTTTCTCTTAAAAATTGAGAATATTGGGGTTATTATATAGAGACTTGATATGGAAAACCTGGGTGAGATCCGACTGAGTCTGTTTATCTTAGACCCTATACACTCTCTCAGGGTGTGTAAACCTTGTATTGTGCTTTGATGCGGGAAAGGGAAAGGGGCCATAGTGATACGGTGAGGTTTATATAATCTTGGTATGGGTAGTTTGTGGTGATATGGTGGTATATTGCCTTCATATCACACAGAGTATCTATTTTTGGTTTTAGTTGTCTTTTTTGGTTGTTGGATATGTGCATTGGGTTTTTATCTGGCTACTTTGGGTTTTTTTCTACTTTTCCTTTCCTTTTTTATGGTATATGTCTTTATGGTTGTTCTTCCACTATTTCTTTCTACTATGCATATATATCATGCATCTTGTTTCAGGTTGGAAAAAATCATTCTCTTTGGTTATTATTCGATGCTCGGGTGCTAGTTTTCAACCCATGGGAGGATCAAGAACACCCTTTGGGTCTTTTTGTAGTCTGGCTTAGAGCCTAGTTGATGAGTTATCCAGCCCAGGTCATGAAAATTTGGTATCATAGGATGGTTGATGCTCATTCTTGGGAAGTTGGTAGAAAGGAGGTAGGATTATCAGAACATGAGATATAGGTTGTAGTGAGTATCTGACCATATCTTGTCGTGACGAGTCTTAAGTTACCATGATATGTTGGGATGTGTGTCTCTTATGTTGGGTTTTGACCTTAATCTCATTTTATTATTTTAATTTTTTAGTTTAAGTTGAGATTATCCTATTGTTTGATCTTTTTTTTGTTTTTGGTGTATAGAAACATGCCTCTATGACATCATCCAAAGGTTCTTCGGGAGGGTGTAGCGGGTAATGATCCTCAAGGGAATCATCCCCTATATTAGAATTTTGTAGAGTCCATTGTATGAGTAGTTTGTTCCAGGAATCAAAATGTACCACAAGTTCAGAACCAAGCTCTTGAGGCACAACTAGGAGCTGGAGGATTCAGAGATCAAGCTTGAGAGTTTCAAAGTGATAAGCCCCCATCCTTTAAAGGTACCAATGAACCACAAGAGGTGGAGGACTAGATAAACATGATCTATCATGTCTTTGAATTCCTAGATACACCTGATGCTATCAAGGTGAAGTGCACAATGTTCAAGATCAAGGTTCCTAACAAGCGGTGGTGATATTCTGTGATACTGGAAGATTAGAACATGGGATTGGATGGGAATTGTTATAAGAACCTATTCAATTTTTAGTTCTTACCAAAGTCTCAGATTATTGAAAATTATATTTAGTTCCTCTCTATATAGAAGGGATAGCGTTCAGTGTTAGGGTACACTAACCATTTTGTGGAGTTGGTTCATTTTTTCTCCTTTGGTGGTGATGAATGATTAGATGAATTCCCAGAAATACATATAGAGTTTTTTTCCACATATCCAATCATAGGTATATATACATTTTGAAGCTTACCACCTATGTCAACACATTAGATAGGGTGATGTTGGTGGGAATGGATACGACGGTAAAGATTGGATTCTCTAGCACATTTCTTCTACCCAGTGGCTATTTTAGTGGTGCGTAGGGGAGGAATTGAAAGTTTCACGATAATATTAAGGTTGGTGGAGATATTTCTCAATAAAATACCTTATTATTACCATAAAAAATATCTAGTAGTGCACCCCTGACTTTTTATCTATGTGATCAGACAGGGAACGTCTGATGTCCTTTTCCCACCCCTACGAAGACTTGCAATGCTTGTGGCCTCTGAGACCATTTTCATAGGTTATGGAAGGATATGTCTATGCCTCATTATGTTGAGGTATCTTTATCTCAAATGGCCACTAAAACACAGTAAAAATATCCAATGTTCATATGGATCCATCCACAGGGCTCAAGAGTGAAGCTCCTTCAATTAGTGGATGAGTTTTCAATAGAGGCCGACACAGGCCCAATCATGAACCATGGTATATATAGTGCTCTAAATATCAAAAATTATAAATCAAACATGGAATTATTTGAGGCTGGTTAATAATTAGATTATATTAGTAGTAAACTAAGTGTTTATTATGGAATTGTTCATAACAATTGCTTACTCAAAAAACCCACACAAGGAATAAGGTGTAACAAAAAAATCTCTTTAGACATATAAAAAGAAATGAAATGCTCCTTTATATAAATATTTTCCCGCATAATTAACAAAATTTAATAAATATTTTCATGTAACAAAAAAATCCCACTCATATTCAACCTTTTATGAAAACATGGCCAATATTTATATTCAAACCATATATTATATTTTAAATCCAAACATTTTTATTGCCTGAAATGAATAATTTCAATTATTAAAATAAACCATTGAAATAAATGATTTCATAACCCTCTAATATATTCAAAAATCAAACAAAGTAATACAATAATTAATTATAGATTTACATCATATATCATACAAAATAATAGATTTATATTAAATTTATATAGAAGTGTAGAGTAACTGAAATAAAAAAATACAGAACCTATAATCAGATTTATCATGCAATACACCAATAAATATAATAAAAATTAAACCTCATTCAATGAACTGAGAAGAATACCAACATAAAATAATCTAGATTAGTGTTTTGTACCTAGAAAAAAATGAAAATGATTGATGGTAGAAGAGATAACAGATTTGGAACTCACCAATTTGATGTTCAAGAAGAAGAGAAACAAAACAAAAACTGAGGAGATATCTATGATATAGAGACCCAATCCTTTTACACATATTATTAAATTATTTTTAACATTAATATCTAATAAGTTCATCCCAAAAATCATGATGCCTAATGACATTGGGAGACTAGGTTTATAATACACTGAAAAGAAACTAAAACATGAAAACCTTATTTTATTCTCCATAATGAGATCCTAAATCCATTTGAGATCCTAAAAATTCATAGGAAAAACTAGGAAAACACATAAAATAAATGGTAAAGCTAAAAAATCTAGTAAGGGAATAAATATGATAAGGAAATATAACATGTTAGTCAAAGGTATAACATGATACCATAAAAGAGAAGGATCATGAGTAATCACATATAATTATAACATAAATAACACGGTATCATGAGATCATAGAAACATATGAAATGTGGAAGAAACACAAAAAATTACATAAATATGAGTTAGGGCTAAATACCAAAATAATATCACATATTTGAAAAAGTACCATAATGGATTAGGTTAATTCCCTAATCCCATACATAATGTCTCATGAGAAAAAATCTTTACTCAAATCATTGAAGTGCTATATGGGTGAACACATCATAAAATGTTCATGATTATGCATGCCATAAAAAAGGAAATCAATCATGAGGTATAAACTTAAGGATTACCCATGGAAAGAAAATGAGTTGAATAATCTTGCCTCATATCATAATCAAGATAAATTTCATAATGAAGGTATTTGAGAAATAAAAATAAGGCACGTATTACCCAATTGAAGGAAGGGAGAATATGCTAGTTATACATGTGAGAGACATATATAAAGAATTTATAAGAATTAAATAACTTTAAATATATAGATAAAGTGAGTTATAGAGAGAATGATCATAACCTGAAGAAAAGGGTGGTTTAGATAGATCCCTTACCGCGAGCCTGATTCATCATGTAAGTTTTTTTTCAAAGGTTAGGGTCGAAGCCAGATTCATCATGTAAGTTCTTTATCTTATGGAATAATAAACTTATGTTAATTATTTGATTGGTTAAGAACATTTTTTAAGTTTATTATTCTTTTTATTTTATTTATTAACATTTCATATTAAATCACTTAATCATTTAATTTTACATCAGATACTTTGATGATATTCGGCTCATATATCTAAAATGTCTTCACTAGGTTGAATAAGGTCAAAGAGATTATTGTTTCATCATATATAGAATAATAATAATGAAATAATTAGAATTTGTATTCATCAATTATACTTTTAAAACCATTTATGAAGGATGGTTATGAAAAATGAACTATATTACAATCATGGAGACGATATGTCATACATACGCATGAGTAATGTTTCTATTTTTTAACAATCGTGATCAAAACAAGGTAAGTTTTATTTTATCCTTAAATAATGGTAATTATATAATAAATATCATATTATTTCTTTAAATACACTTATATATACCATCCCTGTGTGTGGTAATTAAAAATGAATCGCAACGCTACGTGGAGGTGATAATCCACACCTATACTCGAACGATGTTATCATTTTTCTATGCATGGAAATGTAAGAAAATAAATGATATATTAATTTTAAATATTTAATGAATATTATATATATAAATTAAATCCATCATCATAAAAATCCATGAGAGACAATGATGGAAAACAACTTACATCGGTTTACGAGGCGATAGTCCACCGTACACATGTAAGATGGTTTCATTTCCCATTTTATAGAAGAGGATGTGGATTTAGGCTATGACATTAATATAATAAAATATCATTATATTGGATATAGTAGTTTTATTATATCATAATATTTGAATGATATTTTAAGGAGGTGGAAGAACAAATAAAACAAACAGCGCGGTTAAGAATGATACCTCTTCTTTGGACAACCTCTTTATATTTTCCTCAAAAGCCTTCCTATGAGGGTTTTATAACAAAAAACGACTATAGGAAATGGTAATAGAATTAAGAAGGTATTTGGTTATGTATTTTCTAGAACCAAAGGGAGTTTAAAGTGTGAAGGAAGGAGGAGAGGAGATGCCATTTTATAAGTGAGAAAGAGTGACATTTTTTTAAATACCCAAAACTATTTGATAACGGGAAGTCACTATCAAGCCAAGTACCACCAAAATTAAAAAATAAATTATTAGAGGGAAGATAAGGTTGAGAAACACCACCACCTTAAAAAATAAACATTTTTTAAACATGTTATTCACTTTACCTTCATGGTTACTCACTTTTACCATTTTAGTTTTTCAACACGATAACTAGTTTTTATCAATATAATTTATCCTAAAAATAAATTAACCCTTATTATATAATTTGGAACCATTGATTCCAAATATGAAATCCAATTTATCAAATAAAAATCCTTTGTGTGTGAAAAATAAGTTTTAACACAAGTGCATGTAACGCGTAAAACCATGTTTTAACCTTAACAACGGTAATTAAATTGTAAAGTTTTGACTATTCATTATGACCAAGAATTAAGTTAACCTCTTTACCTGTTATTAATTATTCTAATTAAAAATTTTGAATCCATTTTATCAAATTAAATTAATAGAAGTGATATAATTAAATTTAAAAATAAACCCAAAAAACGTGTCAAAAAATGGGTTTTCAAGAAATGGATTTTTCAGTCGATGGGTGATATGATATCAACTCTATTACTAATAATCATCATTATATGAATTTCAGTTCATATGAATAGATATATATATTATATACATTTAATTTAATTATTTTCTTACTAGTGGTTATTTTAATTAATTAAAATGTATAAACTTTAAATAATTGAAAACAATTTATAGAAAATCGAGTATTTAAACATAAAAATAAACTTAGACCAAAATCATTAAAATTGTCGACTTAAATGAAATTAATTAGATTATTCTAATTCAAATGGATCATATGTCACTTTTAGACTAAATCTAAAATATAATTGGACATTTAAATCAATTTATTTAATGAGAAGAAATAATAGTATATGAAAAATCGATAATTTTCACTATTTATTGAAAAATCAATAATTTCAGAAAGATCCAAAAATTTCACCCAAATTTAATTTTGATCTTATGATTTCAAAAATTATTTTCATTTTATAAAATATCATTTCTAAAATTTCAATAAATTAGCAATAAAAATCATTTTTGAAAAAATGTATTTTCTGAAGAATAAAATGTCTTCATCAAAAAAATGAGTCATTATTTCCTAGGAATTTATCAATACATTTATATCGATTAAGACTATTATATATATTTCATAAAGTATTTAATATTATTCATAACTTCCAATTTAACAGTTAGGTTATAACATCCGTATTTAATCAATCAGGGTTTGTTTAGGCATGATGTTGTGTGTCGTATACGCTATCGAATATAGTTTTTTTTTTAAATCATGAGGTGTTACAACTGTGGCTGGGGGTAAAATATAGGGTTGAATCTGGATGGGAGTAAGAAGGGAGGAGTCGTTGGTATAGCTTTATCTATACCAACTATTTAATGGAACCATTGGTATAGTCCTCCCATAAAAAGGTTGTACCAACAATTATTCGAAACAGTTCGTATATGTCCATTAGTATATATACAATTTTCGATAACGGGATCAAAAGTTGTGGTTGTTTGAAGTGCAAGTCATGTTTTCAACTTAGCCTAGATCATTCAATAATTTATTAAAATTTTATGTTATACAATTGTTACTAAATGACTATTAATCAATAATAATTAGCAAATTATTGATTAATATTATTTTTTAAATTTTTTTATAAGCAATTTTTCACTAAATATCCTATATATTAAATGTAAATGAAAATTTAGTCTTTTATAAATCATATTTAATAAAATGTATTATAGTTATATAAATATAAATATATTTATATATTAATATATGTTTTTTAATTGTATAATTTTTTTTTAAGAAATATACCTTTTATGAGTGCTATCTGAGCGCTGATAGACTATCATTTACAAAGGGACGTTTTTATCATCGTTTTTTTAGCACTGATAAAAGTAGTTTTTCTTAGTGCTTTCTGCTAGCATTGATAAAGGCACCCCATTTATCAATGATTCTAGACAACGTTAATAAAAGGTAGCGCTTGATATTACGCAATTTGTAGTACTTATCCTACATGTGTATGATGATTAACGGTTTCAAGTTTTATTACTGGAGATCGTGTAATATTCAGCATTGACTTTTATTAATGCTAAACAAAAAATGATGATAAAGGGTGAATTTTATCAACCTTAGATAAAAGAACCGATAAAGGTCACTTTTTATTAACACTAAAAAACGTAGATAGAA
The DNA here is from genome assembly GCA_963277665.1 of Viscum album. Classification (NCBI taxonomy): domain Eukaryota; kingdom Viridiplantae; phylum Streptophyta; class Magnoliopsida; order Santalales; family Viscaceae; genus Viscum; species Viscum album. The sequence goes on from OY728126.1 coordinate 2,084,456,395, forward strand.
GCATACTTTTTTTTTCATCGTTTTTGTTAGAATTGATAAAAGTGACACTTTATACCACTTTTTTTTAGTGTTGATAAAATCTCCACCTTTAATAACATGAAAAAAAAGGTGATATGACAAATTAAATTTATATATACATATTTATATATTTTAAATAAGATTTATATTATAATAAGTATATCCATGTAAATATAATATATAAATATGATTTATATAACTTTTAATAAAAAAGTTATTATCAATCATATTTTCATAATTTTATATATAGAAATTAGCAAATTTATATTACCGAATAAAAATGTTTAATTGTATATTTATATATATGAATTACAAATTGTATATATAATATTAATATGATATATATAAAAGGTATACCGGGGCGCTAGGTCAAACCGAATCCCGACTCCCTTTCGCTAGGTCGCCTGCTCCGCTCCCGTCTTTATCCAACTTTTTATCGTTCCTTGCGTTAATTCTGATGAAGCACTTCAAGGAATTCAATCTGGATCTGTTATCGAAGGGAAAAGATGACGACAGTACTGAGTGATCCGGCGGATGGTGAGATTTTGGATGCTGCAAGATCGAATCTCCAAGCACAAGATTAAGTTCAGAAGGTAAGCCTAGCTGTGAGGATCGGGTTAGGTCAGTTTTTTCATGGAAAGCGATGGATGATCAAAGCATTTCTTGTTCTCCTGAGGATATGGGTGGCTGTGGTTCTGGTACTTTAGAACTGTGGTACTTGTTGGGTGAAAATTGGATCTCACGACTTCTTGTCCTCCACGGTGGTGAATTTCTCAAATTCCTATCTTTTAAGGAGTACACACATCTGGATTCTGGTTTTCTTAATATTGCTGCCAAGTTGCCAAAAAAATAGCCTGACACCAGACATGGGATCAAAGACCTATATTGCTTATGGACTCACTCAAGAGTTGGGGCGTGGAGACTCTGTAACCAAGCTTTATTGTGGCAGAATCAAGAGGTGTGTACTCCTTAAAAGGTAGGAATTTGAGAAATCCAAGAGTTGCAGTGGACTCCACTAACCTATATTGATTATGGACCTATATTGATTATGGACTCACTCAAGAGTTGCAGGTGGACTCCACTGACCCTGTGTTGGGTTCAATTGGGGGACACTTGGGACATTTTTCACAGGGAGGATGTGCCCAGACTGCATGAGTATCTGATGAAGCACTTCAAGGAATTCAGGCACATCCATTCTTCTCTTGTAGAGCAGGTTGCTCAACCTATACATGACCAGGCTTTCTATTTGTCAGTGGCCCATAAAAGAAAGCTGAAGCATAAATTTGGAATTGAGCCATGGACGTTCTTCAAAACCTTGGAGAGGCCGTTTTCATTACGGCGGGTTGTCCTGGTCAAGTTAGAAATTTGAAGTCTTGCATTAAGGTTGCATCGGACTTTGTGTCACCTAAAAATGTTGGTGAATGCATCTGCATCACAGAGGAGTTTCAGGCACTTACTCAAAATCACATTGCCAGGCGGACAAATTAGAGGTGAATGGATGCGGTGTATTGTGTTGTGTATGTGAGTGTTTTGTGTATGTGCATGTGCATGTGTATATGTGTATGTATATATTTGTGTGTATGGATATGGACATATGTACATATATGTATATGTGTGTATACGGATATACATACATGTGTATGTATGTATATGACGTGTATATGTGTGTGTGTGTATACTAAGTATGTGTATGTGTATGTGTATACATGCGTGTACATATATGTGTATGTATGCGTATGGGTATGTGTGTGTCTGTGTGTAGGTGTACATGTGTAGGTGTATGTGTATGTGTATGTGTAGGTGTATGTCTATGTGTATGTGTATGTGTACATGTGTGTATATATGTGTATGTGTATGTTTGTGTACATGTATGCCTATGTGTATGTGTTGTATTTTTATGTAGTATGTGTACGTATATGTATATATATAAATGTGCATGTGTATGCATACATAAGCATGTATATGCGTATGTTTGAGTGTATGTATATATGTACATGTGTGTATGTGTATGTGTATGTATGTGCATGTATGTCTATGTGTATGTATGTGTTTATGTGTATGTAGTATGTGTATGTACGTCTATGCGTGTGTGTGTGTGTTCATGCACGTGTCTGTATATGTGTGTGTATTTACATGTGTGTATATGTCTATTTGTATGTATATGTGTATGTGTGTCTATATGTGTATATGTACAAGTATATATCTGTACATGCATGTCTATGTGTATGTATGTGCGTACACCTATGTCTGTTTATTGATTTAATATTATTAATTCATTTTTAATATTTTTCTATTTCAAGTACTTTCTCTAATTTATTTATTTTTAATATTTATTCATTTTTAATATATATGTTTTTTATATTTTTTAAATATATTCAATTTTGATAGCCTCAAACCTAAATAACTTTTTTATTAATTTTTGGATAACCCCTCTTCTCAATGGGTTGAGAGGGAACCCATAACATTACCCATAGGCCCAGATGCACAAGGCTTAGTGCATGACCTGAGGCCCGAGAGCAGCCTCATAAAACAACCCACCCTAGCTCTTGCTTCATTTTATGCTCATAAGCTCCCTACCTTACAGAACTAAACGACCGTCATTTCCCCATGTCACGAATTCACTTTTTTCTAAACATTTATGTAATTTATTTAATCTTATTTATTCATTTTTAATATTATTTCATTTAATATTTTTTTCATTTTATATATTTATTAATTTTAATATTTTTGGAATTTATTCATTTTTTAAAATTTATACATATTTATTTATTAAGTTTTAATATTTTCAATATGTTTGTAATTTATACAATTACTATTTTTTATTTATTTATTAAGTTTTAATATGTTTGAAATTTATATAATTGATTCTTATAAATTCATTTTAAGTTTAATATTTTTGTATAGTCAATATAATTAATTTTTATTAATTTTGTTATTTATACAATTAATATTACATTTTTATTCATTTTTATTCATTTTTATGTGTCTTTAATTATAACATCATGCTTAAGGTATGCTCTCTTTTTATTGTTTAAATGTTTGGACTTTGGGTTCAGAGGGCATCAAAGGCTATTTGAGGTTTTTTTTAAGAAACTGGGGTAGGGTACTGACTACAAGAGAAGTTCACACTATGAATCATATATTCATGACGTGAATTAACTATGGGAAAAAACTGTGGGTTTGGTTTAAAAGGTGAAAAACATTCATGCCATGAATTATGTTCATGTCATGAATAGGTCGCTCGAGATTTTGAAATCGTGGCAACGCCTTTTTCGGCATACATGCGAACCTGAGGAATGACATCATGAATCAAGGGTTCACGATGTGAATAATTTTTTCCAAGTGGGGTTTTATGCATGGAATGCTTGAATCCTCTATCTTTCGGCCTTACACTCTCTCCCTTGAACCCTTGGGCCGCTCCGGGCATTGTTGGGTGGTCTCAACTCTTCCAAACTCCCCCTTTTTCACTTCAATCTCCATCTTGGCGGGTTGCTTCTATTTTAGTATGTGTGATCATTTTCTTCCCATTGTCTTTTCATCTATGGGAATTAGTAGTGGTATTGGGCTGTGTTTATGAGATCTGTGATCATGCGATGATGCTTCTCTAATCCTCTCAAGATCCATTGTGTGCTTCTCTTCCGGAGGCCGGATCTTGTGGGTTGTGGTGTGACGTATGATATTCTTGAAGTATGTGTTGATCTAACCTCTATGTTGATCCTTTTATTATGAAATTTGATTCTAAAATGTGAGAATCAGTGTTTGGGACTCCGTTTTTTGTTCTTACGTCATTCCACCTTTCTGGTGTGAGGATCCCATCGTGGTTGGTGTGCGACCCATGTTTGAGGTTGGTGGTTCTGTCTCTAGCCTATGACATTGAACCATAATTGCTCTTGGTTTTATAAATGAATTAGAATTATCATGGAATTGGTTAATTTGTGTGCGTAAACGAGTTTTTGAGAAAAGATGGGTTTTCCATTCATTTTGGTAAAGGAAAGGTGTCTTTCATAGGATTGTGAAATGGATTTATGAAATGGGTTTTCAAATCATGTTTTGATGAAAAAGGGTTGTTTGAAATCGATTGTGAATCAATAATCCCTTTTGAACTGATTGATGTAAGCCACACATGGGAGCCTTGGGTACCAAGGTGGAGGGTTTAATATTTGGTCTTGTACGTTGTTTCTATCAGGGGGTTTACTCTGGGGTGTTCCTTTGTTCCCTTGACCATGTGTCCTAGAGACTTGATCGTGACATTATATGGGGTTCACTCATGGGTGTTCCTATGTTCCCTAGGCCATGTAAATGGTTTGCTGGATTTATCATCCCTGAGAATCCATGGTATTCATCAAAACATGTCTCGCAAACTACTACAGTTATCAATTCCCTAAGAACTCACTATTCTCCATCTCTTAATTCTAAACATTTTTCTATTACACAAATTGAAACATCAAGGCATGCTATGCTTCCTCCATCATTCTCCCACTCTAAGCACTGACTCACCTCTGATGTGATTCACCCTTAGATCACTCAAAAACCATCTTGAGCCTGATTCCAATTCACTAATTCCACTTAACACGACATCTAAACTTCAAATCTAGTATTACCCAAGGAACCAGAAAAGATAGGATCTTCCCACACACTAGAATAACTTTTTCACCTAAATCGTTCAATGATCGGCCTCACTGCAACAATGACCCATATGACATGAGGTTCAGTTACCCATAACTGATATGATTCTCCCCACCATAGGAGTACCATTATCATTGACCTTACAAACCAAACACCTGGTCTATGTAGTCCATGTTCTATCCATCACTAAATGCAATGACTAGATGTGGCCGACCCACTTATCCCAAAATTCCAATATGAAATATCCATTTCCACCAAATCTCGGATCACCATAGATCATCCATGCCAGCCAATGATAGTCAATAGTGCATGGGGCAGGGTGAGGGGGTAGGGGTGTGCTGGGGGGAGGGGGGCAAGGGGCAGGGGGGTGTAGGGGAGGCGATGTGTTGGGGTGCAGGGGGGTGTGCTGCGAGGGGTGTGTAGTGGGATGGGGGTGGCTAGGGGGTGTGTAGTGTGCATGGGGGTGGGTAGGGGGTGTGTGTAGGGGGTGGTGCAAGGGGCAGAGGGTGTGTTGGGTTCTTTTGCAAGGGGAAGGGATATGGTGCAGGGGGGTGGGCAGGGGGTGTGCTGGGGTGCAGGGGGTGTGTTGTGGACTGGGGGAAGTGCAGTGGGCAAGGGGTGTGTGCAGGAGGGTGGGCAGGGGGGGCAGGGGGTGTGCTGGGGAAGGGGGCAGGGGGTGGGGTGAGGGGGTAGGGGGTGTGCTGGGGGGAGGGGGAAAGGGGGGTGCAAGGGGCAAGGGAGGGGTGAAGGGGGGAGGGGGCAAGGGGCAAGGGGTGTGCTGGGTTTTTTTGTAAGGGGCGGGGGTAGGGTGTAGGGGGGTGGGCAAGGGGGTGTGCTGGGGTGTAAGGGGGTGTGTTGGGGGTGTAGTGGGATGGGGGGAAGTGTAGTGGGTAGGGGGTATGTGCGGGGGGGGGGGGGGTATAGGGGGGTATTGGGGGAGGGGGAGGGGTATAGGGGGGAGGGGAAAGGGGCAGGGGGTGTGTTGGGGAGGGGGGGAGGGGTGTGTGCAAGGGGTAGGGGGTGTGCTGGGGGGAGGGGGCAGGGGGTGGTGCAAGAGGCCGGGGGAGGGGGAAAGGGGCAGGGGGTGTGATGAGTTCTTTTGCAAGGGGCAGGGGTAGGGTGCAGGGGGGTGGGCAGGGGGTGTGCCGGGGGGTGCAGTGGGCTGGGGGTGGGCAGGGGGTGTGTGCTGGGGAAGGGGGCAAGGGGTGTGCAGGGGGTAGGGTGAGGGGGCAAGGGTGTGTTGGGGGTGGGAAGGGGGCAGGGGGCAAGGCAGAATACATTCCATTAGGGGGTGTGTTGGGGAAGGGGACAGGGGGTGTGCAAGGGGCAAGGCAGAATACATTCCATTAGGGGGTGTGCTGGGGGTGGAGAGGGTGTGTGTTTAAGGGGTGGGGGTGGGGGTGGGGGTGGGAAGGGGGTGTGCATGGGGCAAGGCAGAATACATTCCAAGAGCCTTTTCTCTGTAAAACACAATCCTCTCAACAGCTAGCACTATTGAACGGTGTTGTTTTTTATGGAATGGGGGGACATATAGCCACAGTTTTAAATTGTGGCTATAGGCCTATAGACATGGTTTTAAACTGTGTCTATAGCCCTATATCCATGGTTTAAATTTGTGGCAATAGGCATATAGCCATGGTTTTCAACTGTGGCTATATGTATTGCATGACTTAGGATACTACCACGGTTTGAAAACTGTGGCTATAGGTTTTTCCCTATAGTCACACCAATACCAGCCACAGTTTATGAAACTATGGTTATAACCTATTTCCAGGGTTTTTAGGCCTATAGCCACGATTCCAAACTGTGGCTATAGCCTTGGTTTGTAGTAGTGTATGTCCTCGGTATAGGATTGTGACCTCCTCTATGAGTTCTTTTTCTAAGAGAGTTTGTGGTATCCCTTCATGAGGCCTAGGGTGGTAATCCTCTATCATATCTTTCCTAGGTGAGATTTTTGTTATTATCATGACCATAAAAAATTACATAAACATGAGTTAGGGATAAATACTTAAATAATATCACATGGTGTAAAAAGTACCATAATTGATCAGGTTTACTACTTAATCCCATACATAACGTCTCATGAGAAAAAATATTTACCCAAATAATTAGAGTTCTATATGGGGGAACACATCATAAAATATTTATGATTATTTATGCCACAAAAATTAAATCAATCATAATTCATAAACATAAGAATTACCAATGGAAAGGAAATGGGTTGAATAATCTTGCCTCATATCGTAATCAAAGGAAATTTCATAATAAAGGTATTTGAGAAATAAAGGTAAGGAATGTATTACCCTGCCAAAGTATGGGAGAATAATGTAGTTATACATGTGAGAGACATATATAAACAATTTATAATCATTAAATAACTTTAAATATATAGAAAAAGCGATTTAGAGAGAGAATGGGCATAACCTGAAGAAAAGGTTGGTTTAGAGAGATCCCTTACCTCGAGCCTAATTAATCACTTAAGTTCTTTATCTTCTAGAATAATAAACTTATATTAATTATTTAATTGGTTAAGAATATTTTTTAATTTTATTATTCTTTTTAATTTTACTTATTACCATATCATATTCAGTCTCTTAATCATTTAATTTTACATCGGATGTTTTGATGATATTCAACTCATATATCCAAAATGGCTTCAGTAGGTTGAATAAGGTCAAAGAGATTATTATTTATTCATATAAAGAATAATAATCATGAAATAATTATAATTTGTATACATCAATTATACTTTTAAAACCATTCATTAAGGATGGTTATGAAAAATGGATGAATTTACAATCATGAAGACGGTAGATCATACATACACATGAGTAATGTTTCCATTTTTTAACGATCATGATAAAAAACAAGGTAAGTATTGTTTTACCTTTAAATAATTATAATTATATAATAAATATCATATTATTTATTTAAATACACTTATATATACCATCCATGTGATGTGGTAATTAAAAACGAATCACATTGCTACATGGAGGTGATAATCAACTCATATACTCAAACGACATTATCATTTTTATATGAATGGAAAGGTAAGAAAATAAATGATATATTAATTTTCAAGAATTATAAATATTTCATGAATATAATATATGTGATTTAAATCCATCATCATAAACAACTGTGAGAGGTGATGATGGAAAACAAGTTATATCAGTTTGCGAGGTGATAGTCCACCGTACACACAAAAGATGGTTTCATTTCCCATTTTATGTAAGAGGAGGTGGATTTAGGATATTTCATTAACATGATAACATCTTATTATATGAGATATATAAGGTTTATTATATCATAATGTTTGAATATTATTTTAACTAGGTGGAAGAACAAATAAAACAAAACGTGTAGTTAAAAATGATACCTCTTCTCTGGACAACCTCTTTATATTTTCACCAAAAGCCTTCCTAGGAGGGTTTTATAACAAAAAAAAGAATATAGGAAATGGAAATTGAATTAAGGAAGGTATTTGGTTATTTATTTTCTGAACCAAATGGCTTTTTAAGTGTGAAGGAAGGAGGATAGGAGGTTTCCTTTTATAAGTGAGAAAGAGTGACACTTTTTTAAATACCCAAAACTATTCAATAATGGGAAGTCACTATCAAGCCAAGTACCACCAAAATTAAAAAATAAAGTACTATATGGAATATAAGGTTGATAAACACAACCAAGTTAAAAAATAAACATTTTTTAAACATGTTATTCTCTTTACCTTCATGGTTACTCACTTTTACCATTTTAGTTTTTCACCATGATAGCTAGTTTTTACCAACATAATTTATCCTTTAAGTCTAAAAATAACTTAACCCTTATTATATAATTTGGAACCACTGATTACAAATAATAAATCCAATTTATAAAATAAAAAAACTTTGTGTTTGAAAAATAATTTTTAACACAAACGCATGTAACGCGTAAAACTTTGTTTTAACCTTAAAAGCAGTAATTAAATTTTAAAGGTTTTACTATTCATTATGACCAAGAATTAAGTTAACCTGTTTAACTACTATTAATTATTCTGATTAAGAATATTTAATCCATTTTATAAAATTAAATTCATAGAAGTGTCATAATTAAATTTAAAAATAAACCCACAAAACGTGTCAAAAAATGGGTTTTCAAGAAATGGATTTTTCAGTAAATATGTGATATTATATTAAATCTATGACTAACAATCATCATTATATGAATTTCAATTCATATGAATAGATATATATTATATACATTTAATTTAATTGTTTCATTACTAGGGTTTATTTTAATTAATTAAAATGTATCAATTTTAAACAATTGAAAACAGATTATAGAAAATCGAGTTTTTATACATAAAAATATACTTAGACCAAAATCATTAAAATTGATGATTTTAAATAAAATTATTTATATTATTATAAATCAAATGGATCATATGTCACTTTAAGACTAAATCCAAAATATAATGGGACATTTAAATTAATTTATTTAATGAAAAGAAATGGCAATATATGAAAAAATGATAATTTCACTATTTATTGAAAAATCAATAATTTCAGAAAAATCCAAAAATTTCACCCAAAATTAATTTTGATTTTATTATTTCAAAAAATATATTCATTTTATAAAATTTCATTTCTAAAATTTCATTAAATTATCAATAAAAATAATTTTTGAAAAAACATATTTTCTAAAGAATAAAATGTCTTCATTAAAAAATGAGTTCTTATTTCCTAGGAATTTATCAATACATTTATATCGATTAGGAATGTTATATATATTTCATAAAGTATTTAATACTATTCATGATTTCCAATTTAACTGCTAGGTTATAACGTCTATATTTAAATAATCAGGGTTTGTTTAGTCATGATGTTGTGTGTCGTATATGCTATCAAATATAATTTATTTTTAAAAAAATCATGAGGCATTATAGCTGTGGATGGGGAATAAAATAGAAGGCTACTCATAGGGTTGAATTTGGATGAGAGTAATATGGGAGGAGGGGAGGCCACATGACTAGGATATGTCCTGAAGACTATACCAACAATTTTAAAAAAATAATTGGTATAACTTTATCTATACCAAATGTTTAATGGATCCATTGGTATAGCCTTCCCATAAAAAGGTTTTACCAACAATTATTCTAAATATTTGGTATATGTCCATTGGTACAGATGCCATTTTTTATAGTGGGGTCAAAAGTTGTGGTTGTTTGAAGTGCAAGTCATGTTTTTTAACTTAGCCTAAATCATTCAATAATTTATTAAAATTTTATGTCATACAATTGTTACTAAATGTATATTAATCAATAATAATTAGAAAATTATTATTTAATATTATTTTTTTAATTATTTTATAAGTAATTTTCATTAAATAGCTTATATATTAAATGTAAATGCAAATTTAGTATTTTATAAATCATGTTTAATAAAATATATTATAGTTATATAAATATTTATATATTTATATATTAATATATGTTTTTTAATTATATATAATTTTTGTTATTAAATATACCTTTTATGAGTTCTATTTGAGCGCTGATAAAGGCCACCATTTATCAGTGCTGACAAAGTGGCGCTTTTATCATCACCTTTTTAGTGCTGATAAAAGTACATTTTCTTAGTGCTTTCTGCTAGATTTGATAAAGGCACCCCATTTATTAATGATTTTAGACACTGCTAATAAAGGGCAGTGTTTGATATTATGTAATTTGTAGTAGTTATCCTACGTGCGTATGATGATTAACAGTTTCAAGCTTTACTACTACATATCGTGTGATATTCAACATTGACTTTTATTAACGCTAAATAAAAAAATAGTGATAAATGGGGAATTTTATCAACCTTATATAAAAGCACCGATAAAGATAAATTTTTATCAACATTAAAAAAAGCGTTGATAGAAGCATACCCTTTTCATTACTTTTGTTAGAATTGATAAAAGTGACACTTTATCAACACTTTTTTTAGTGTTGATAAAATCTCCACCTTTAACAACATGAAAAAAGCACTGATAATGGATACAGTGACTAATTAAATTTACATATACATATTTATTGTGAAATTTGATGTTTTGAAATTGGTTGATTGAAGGTGAAGTGAAACAATTCATATAACGATGTCGAATGCTCGGGATGATGATGGTGAAGTAAAACATCTCAATCACAATAGAACAGGAAAGAAATAACACAAGTATATGGACACTCAAAATCATAAGCACACTTTATTACATTAACATGTCACCATATTTATATATTACAAAAGGCTTGATCCAATGGATAAAATTAATTCCTATGAATTAGATCTAATAGTGGTAATATAAATGTTTTTTTTCATATGAAGATACTTTTTGGGAAATGAATATACCTCATTCATTATGATTTATGAAATCCATGCAATTAATGTGAATTTATAACACTCCCCCCTTAGATGTCATAATCCCATGGAATCTAATATAAATATTCACTTAAAAAAACCTTATGAAAAAAACAAGTGAATCCAAATTAATATGATTCCATGCTATGCTACCTCATTAAAAATCTTATCAGAAAGCCCAATGGGAAAAGATGATTAAGAAAAAAAGAGTACAACATTCCCAACCCCCCCCCCCCCTCATAAAATCACGATAGACTTTTTAGACTTCACATTCCAATTTTATAAATCAATTTCTCAAATGTTGAAGTTGACAATACTTTTGTGAAAAATATGTGAGATTGTCACAAGACCTTATTTACTAGACATCAATCTCACCATTCTTTTAAAGGTTATGAGAGAAAAATAATTTTGGTGAGATATGTTTTGTTTTGTAACCTTTAATAAACCCACCTTTCTATTGTGCGCAAGCAGTATTATCTTCATATAATATGGTGGGAATATTATTATTCATATCTAATCCATAGTTACTTCTAATATGATTATTCACCGATCTCATCCAAACACATTCTCGACTTTCTTCATGAATAGCAATCAACTCATCGTGGTTGGAAGAAGTCACAATAATGGTATGCTTTGTAGAACGCCAAGAAATAGAAGTTCCACCATATGTAAACACATATCCAATTTGATATCTTACTTTGTGTGGATCAGACAAGTATCCAACATCAGCATAACCAACCAACTTTGGTTCTGAATATTTGGAATAAAGTAACCCCTAGTATTTTGACACTTAAAGGTATCTTAATACATGTTTGATACCATTTAAATTCCTATGAGTAGAAGAATAACTATACCTTTCCAATAAATTTACAGAAAATGATATATTGGGTCTTATATTATTTTCAAGGTACATTAGCGCTCCTATAGCACTTAGATATGGCACTTAAGGACCAATTAGATCTTCATCATCTGCTCGTGGTATAAAAGGATCATTATCTCGATCAAGAGATCATACAACCATTGATGTAATTGATGGATGCGATTTATTAATATTATATCTTTGTTGGACTTTATCAATATATCGTGATTGATAAAAAAAATTATATCCTTAAGATGTTCAATTTATAATCTAAGGGAGAAATTTGTCTTTCAAAATTCTTTCATGTCAAATTCTTTCTTCAAATATTCAACAGCCTTGGAAAGTTCATTATTAGTCCCAATTATATTTAAATCATCAATGTATATTACAATGATCACAAATTTAGATCCAATATTCTTAATAAATACACATGGACAAATTGGATCATTTTTATAACCTTTGTTCATCAAATATTTACTTAGATGGTTAGACCACATACACCCTGACTACTTTAATTTGTATAATGATTTATTTGGCTTAACTGAATAAAGATCTTGAGATCCAGGATATTTTTTTGGCAATTTGAATCCTTATGGGATTTTCATATAAACATCATTATCAATATCTCCATATAGATATGCAGTCACAACATCCATCGGTCGTAATTCAAGTTGCTAATGTACAAAAAATGTCATGAGATTCCGAAAGGTTATTACATCCATTACAAGAGAGTATGTTTCATTATAATCAATATCGGGTTTTTGTGAGAAGACTTGAGAAATTGATCATGCTTTATATTTCAAAAATTCATTATTTTCATTTATTTTTCTCACAAATACCAATTTGTGTCCAACAAGATTAATCCCTTCAGGGGTTTTCAGGATCGACCCAAAAAACTCACGTTTAACAAGTGAGTCTAACCCAGATTGAATCGTGACTTTCCATTGATCCTAATACGGCCTTTCACGACATTCATTGACTTTTTTAGGTTCTTGATCCCCATCCATAATTTCAAGGGCTACATTGTATGAAAATGTTTTATCAACAATGGTCTCCACTCAGTTCCAACATCTTCCAGTATTGGTGAAATTTATTGAAATTTCCTCTTGATCATGTTCATGTACTCCTATTACATTTACATTCTCTTTAGATTCATTTGTTGGAGTTGGTGGTCTAGAACCAACTACTTTGTACTTTATTCATTAAATAAAAGCCTTATCACATCTTGATTGTTCTTCTGCGTGACATGTCATGTGATAATGTCCTAAGGATAGTTGTTGCATTAAAGGGTCGTAGCGGATCCCTGCTATGATGAGAACCCGAAAGTTCCATAACACTGTTCTTGAATGTATGTTCTATGGCAGGATGATATTATTTGAGGGACACAAATAATACAGGTCATTAGGGGTGAGGACTCATAAAAATTTGAGGCACCTTCTCATGGTGTGTGCCCTTGGTAATATCCAGGAGGATATTATGAGAACGAGACCCGCCAGTAGGAAATCCACATTTCATAGTGTCATTGGATGTTCCTATCTACGGACGTGTGTATTGATCCTTATACTTTAAGATTATTATTAATGGGTATTACAACTCACGCACTTAGATGTATTGATGAAAACTGTGACGAAACACTGTTCGCAGCGAGGTAGGATACGTTGGGTGCGTCACGAGTAATACCGCATTAATAGATAATGTGAGAAAGGATTTGTCTCTTCCGTTCCATAACGGAAGTAGATATCTCAGGCCCTTTGATGGAATTGATATAGCCTAAATAAATCCATGGCCATGGTAAGGTATGGGAAACTTCAATTCCGGGAAGTCAAAGAAAGAATAATCAAGCACATGAGTTGATGGCACTAGAATGCAACCCGCTTGATTAGAGATATCGAGACAAAGGGATTATATTACACGGTAAGCATTCGTAGGAGGTGACACGTCATTGCGGCGTTAACTTCTTTCTCTATGGGTGCCTTGGCGTGTTGCTAGACGCTAACTTTTGACTTTAGGCAGGCTCAACCTAATGCCACTGAGAAAGAGGCCTAGAGGGTCACACACTAAGTGTGTCCATGTATCTCAGTTAAATATTAATTTAACAAGTTAAATAAATATTATTCCCGAATGTGGTTTAATAATTATTTAAGGATGTCTGATCGCATTTATTTTGACACTAGTTATTCAAGAGAATATAATGTGGATAAAATAATATATTTATTAGCGAGTAATGCAGTTACATTTATTTAAGAAATAAATAGTCATTACTCAAGGTCTAATAAATGTGGTGGAGAAAAATGGAAAATAAAAGTACACGCTGTGTATATTAAATATACACGCTATGTAGTTTTATGGAAAACAAGTACACGCCGTGTATTAATTATTACACGCCGTGTAGTTTTTCCAATTGGGATTTTGAGGATTTAATATTGTTTTATTAAATGATATTTATTATAATCAGCGTGGGAGCATGTCAAGGAATTAATAATTCGACATGGGGGTTTTCAATAAGAGTTAATGAAATAAATAAAACGCGTAACGCGTTTATTTATTGTCATAACTCTATTAACCTCAAACCTGATTATAAATATCCTCGCAACCCCAACATTTTTTGAGAGCCATTGTTGTGCACAATGGATTTGGAAATACTCTCAAGCCAATAGAGAATTCTCTTTCCACCAAGAACGCCCTCAAGTTACGAGAGCAAGATCCTCCACCGGATCAAGGCGGTCGAAGGCGGACATCGCAAGCGAAGGTTCTTCCACGCTAGCACCCAGAGATATCTTCGGTGATGTCCGGAGATACGTGACACACGTGTGGATCACTGCTAGAGGAATCCTACACTTGGATTCTACGACACAACGACAGATCACCGAATCGTGACCGGACACATCAACGAAGAAAGAATTCCAACAAGGTAATTCTTATGCATTAATTAAATTAATTATAATCAACATATGATGATCCTCCTCAAGGGTTTCGGGACTCTACTTTTCTTTTCATTCTTCGTTCTATTCCGAAGATTCAGCGTTTTATATCGTGACGGATCTCAGATTGAACGTTGTTTAACGTTAAAATTAAAGTTGGGCAAACCCACCAACGTACTTTCGCTGCGCCCGGAACCTACAAGTGGTATCAAAGGGGTCATATCGTTGGTTATAATTATTTAGTTTTTTGTTGGTGATTTACGCATTTAATAATTTAGTTATTTCAATTCATGTTTAATCGTTCTGGAAATCTGAATATCGAGATCTGTTCCTCCTCTCTCGTTTCTCGTTCACCTCAGAGAAATGGATTTTTCTTTTAATTTTGATTAAAATAAAATAGAGGAACTCATCTGGAGGAGCCAAATGTTTCTAGTCTTATAACACCAGAATACACGACGTGTATTCGAAAGTACACACCGTGTAGTCTAGGTTCAATGCATTGACTGATCCGCCAAATCAGGTCGTGTATTGGATTCTTTCTAAGAATTTAAGACACCGTGTGTTGACCAGAAACAGGTGGCACACGATTTCCAGAATACATGCCCTGTGGTCCAATGAACACGGCGTGTAGTCCCTTCGGGTTAGGGTTGGGTCGTGTACTCCGTACATAGCCTGCCCGGCTGGAAACTGTGTAACGCAGAAACTACACGGCATGTGTCCCACTGTACACGCCGTGTACTCCGAAAATTTCCGAAGCACATTAACACGCCCTATCCCCGGGCGTGTACTTCGGATGGACGGTGAAGAAAAATTACACGCCGTGTAGTCGGAACTACACGCCGTGTACTCACCCAAATTACGCAGATTTATTAAAATTTATTATTATATTATACAAAACCTTGAGACGTGTACCATGGTGCAGGCGTAAAGCTGAGGCACAACACGTGATAGGTGTTTTATATATACGTGTTTAATTTAACATCTGCGTAATAAATGGGAATTTGTCGGGTTGCCTCCAAGGTACAAGTTGTGTACAAGGATAATTTTAAATGAATTTATTTGTTTAAAATTATGATGGATGAGAATCTCAAGGAAATTTAGAAAAGGGATTTAAGATAAAAGGATTGATTAATTAAAGATAATTAATTGATTCGAGTGTGATTTATCTTAAACAAGAACGATTAAAGAATTGAATGCTAGTTTTATTTATGCGTAAATATCGTTGCATGTATGGATGATCATGAGCTAGACCGAGACCTTTGTATGTGAATGGTTTCTTTTAATTTATTTATTTAAATTAAATTTGTTGGCCTGCGAGCCATCTCCTCATTAATATGTAGGGCCTGCGCGCCCAAGGATTCTTTTATGTAAAAACCCCTTTTTCCCCTCACCTGCGTGTGAGATAAATGTATATGTAATTGATGGAGCTCCCAAGCTAGTGGAGGCGGCTCAAGTTAAGAGCCAAGATGAAACCAATCCAAGGAGATACAAAGGTGGACAGGTGGAAAGCTGTAAACACGAACCCGAAAGGTTCAAGGTGTTTCTCCCCTAGTTCTTGGGTTAGTTTATCAACCGCTAGATAAACTAACCAATAGAAAAGCTCATGATCATACCATTTATTTTATTTCTGTCAGTTGCATGGTTTATTTATTGTGGGTGTGTTTTCACGATCACACAATTAATGAATTAAACGAGCATGCAAGATGGAACTAAAATAAAATTGGCTTATACGTAAATATTATCTTAGACATGGTTAATCACTTAAGTATATCCCACTTAATATTAACAAGCATGTAATCAAAGATAATAAAATGACAATTTACGTATAAGGATAAAATCCCTCAAAATAAATATTAAGTCGGCATAGCCTTCCATAATCTTGGTTAGAATCGAACCATAGTTCAAAGTGCTTGACCAACCCTAGTTGGGGTGCTTTCAATTATCGGGGAATTCTAATTCAAGGTTTTGGGTTGACTTGACTTGGTTCGCATCAAGGGTTGACTGCCACAGCAGAACTTGGTGTGACCAAGAGGCAAAGGTTAAGGAAATCCAAAAAGGATTTCAGGATTGGGGAGTCCACTCAGCGGATCAAGGAACTGTGAGTTAATGTAGTTGGCATTTGGAATGCCTACCTAAAACCCTTCAAGTTGCTTGATCAACCCTAGTTGGGGTAATGCGAAGGGCAATATGGATCCTTGCCACTAGAATATTCACGCAATAGAATATTCCGAAGTCAATGGTGAGGGCTATTGGATTTCGATAAAATAGTGGGAGACTAATAAGTATTAATTTATTTATTTGTCTCAATTTTTATAATAAAGTACTAAACCTTTACTCATCTTAAATTGTATAAATGGCAAGAAAATGACTTCAAACATATCATTGCGCACCATACTCGAAAAAGAAAACCTTCTCACCGGCACCAATTTCCAAGAGTGGCAGAGGCATTTACGCGTCGTCCTTCGCCACGAAAGGAAATTATATGTCCTGGAAGAGATTATTCCAGTTGCGCCAGGGAAAGAGGCTAGTGATGAGGAATTATCTCTCTACATGAAACAAATGGATGATGCCACAGATGTCCAGTGTTTTATGCTATCATCCATATCTAATGAGCTCTTGAAGCAACATGAAAACATGGATGCGTATAGCATGATGTCTCACCTTAAAGATCTCTACCAAGAGAAGGCGAGACAGGAGAGGTATGAGATCTCCAATGCTTTGTTTACCACGAAGTTTGGAGAGTCTGCGCCAGCTGGGCCTCATGTGGTCAAGCTTATTGGCTACATTGAACGCTTGGACATCTTAGAGATTAAATTCCCAGATGAGTTGCATACAGATCTCATCCTATCATCATTGCCCAAGACCTTCTCTAGCTTCATTATCAACTATAACATGAGCGGCAATGAGAAGAGTCTATCGGAGCTTCTGACCTTGATTCTCCAGGTAGATAAGTACATGGGGTGTGACAAACCCGCGGTCCTTATGGTGAACAAGAAAAGGAAGGACAAGGAAAAGGGGCCAAAGACTTATAAACAGTCTGAAGCCCCCGAGCACCATCCCTCCAAGAAGGGGAAGATCCAGAGGTAGGGCAAGGAACGGGAAGCAGTGTGTTTTGTATGTGGAAAGCAGGGCCACTAGAAGAGGAACTGCACCCAGAAGCGTGGGGACGCTAAAGGTGTGTTCGTTATCGAGTGCAATCTTTCTATTTCTACACATTGGGTATTAGATACAGCTTGTGGGGCTCACATCTGTATTCAAATGCAGGAATCAAGTAGATTTAGAAAGATCTCCAGAGGAGAGGTGGATCTTTGAGCTGCCAATGGCACAAGGCTGGCTGCGTTGGCTATTGGCAACTATCACCTCTCATTGCCAACTGGCATGATTTTGGTTTTACAAAACTGTTATTTTGTGCCTAGTGTTACCAAGAACATAATTTCTGTATCTTGTTTGGATATGGATGGATTTATTTTCAAGTTTGGAAATAAGGGTTGTCTCTTTTATAAGAACAACGTATGTTATGGTATGACACATTTGAATAATGGTTTGTCTGTATTAAATTACGAAAACCAAGTGTTGGCAATCGATAACGAAACAAACTCACATGACTCATACATCACCCAGTTATGGCATCACTGCCTTGGTCATGTGAACGAGAAGCGCTTGACAAAGCTCTGCCAAGATGGCTATTTAGACTCTATTGAGCTAAAACCACTTGATATATGTCACGCTTGTTTACAAGGAAAAATGACCAAGTCGCCTTTTGGTGGACAAGGTGAAAGGGCCACAGAGATTCTAGGATTGGTACACACAGATGTGTGTAGACCATTTCCAGTAGAAGCTAGAGGTGGATATTCTTACTTTATTACTTTTACTGATGATTTGAGTAGATATGGCTATGTCTACTTAATGAGGTATAAGTCAGAGTCCTTAGAGAAATTTAAGGAATTCAAGAATGAAGTAGAGAATCAACTTGGTAAGAAGATAAAGAAGCTTCGATCGGATCGAGGTGGAGAATATCTGAACCAAGAGTTCATCGATCTTCTACGGGAGTCTGGGATTCTATCTCAGCTCACTCCTCCTTATACACCACATTGGAATGGTGTTAGTGAAAGGAGGAACCACACCTTGTTGGACATGGTGAGGTCGATAATGAGTCATGCGGATCTTCCATTATCCTTTTGGGGATATGCATTACAAACTGCAACATACACATTAAACTGAGTACCAACTAAGGCGTAAAATGGAATTCCATCCGAGTTATGGAATGGAAGGAAACCCACTTGGTCGCACACACGTGTATGGGGATGCGAGGCATTTGTTAAGGCCTTCTCAGGCAACAAACTAGCACCCTGGGGCACGAAGTGTATCTTTATAGGATATCCCAAGGAAACAAAAGGATATTACCTATATAACCCCCAAGACAAGAAAGTGACTGTCGCCAGACAAGCCGTCTTTCTTTAGAGGGAGCACATCCTCAAGAAGGATAGTGGGAGCAAGATTGACTTCAAAGAAGTTGATGCTCAAGATACACATGAGTTGGTACAGGAACAAGTTCCACAGGTCCCCGTGGAAGAGGTTCCAGAAACACAAGTACTGCGTAGGAGATCAAGAGAGGTAAGGGAACCAGAGAGATTTGGTTTCCTAGTCACCGAGGATGGTGAATCATTATTGTTGAACAATGATGAACCTCTCTCCTACAAGGAAGCAGTAGAAAGCTCAGAAGCTGCAAGATGGCTAGAAGCTATGAATTCTGAGATGGATTCCATGTATCAGAACCAAGTTTGGGTTCTGGTTGATGAGCCAGTTGATGTAAAGCCTGTTGGATGCAAATGGGTATTCAAAAGAAAGCTGGACATGGAAGGTCAAGTTAGCACCTATAAAGCAAGGCTAGTGGCTAAAGGATTTAGACAGCGTCAAGGAATTGACTATGATGAAACCTTCTCGCCAGTTGCCATGTTTAAATCCATAAGAATCATACTTTCCATAACAGCTTACCATGACTACGAGATTTGGCAGATGGATGTCAAAACAACATTCCTTAACGGGAACCTTCAGGAAGATGTCTATATGACACAATCAGAAGGGTTTGTGACACCAGGTGAAGCCAAACGAGTTTGCAAGTTGCAGAAATCCATTTATGGATTAAAGCAAGCATCCAGGTCATGGAACATTCGATTTGATGAAGCCATAAAGGAATTTGGTTTCATTAAGAACGAATGTGAGCCATGTGTTTATAAGCGGTTTAATGGGAATGCGGTCATCATCCTAGTGGTATATGTTGATGACATATTGCTTATTGGAAACGACGTACCAGCCTTACAGTCAGTTAAGGACTGGTTGAACAAGTGTTTCTCCATGAAGGACTTAGGAGAAGCAGCCTACATTCTAGGGATCAAGATCATTCGTGATAGATCTAAGAGGCTGCTTGGACTAAGTCAGGGTACATACATTGACCAGATACTAAAGAGATTTAGTATGGAAAAATCTAAGAGGGGATTGGTTCCAGTGTCACATGGCTTACATCTTTCTGAAAAAATGTGTCCCCAGACACAACAGGAGAAAGATAGAATGAGCAAGATCCCATACGCTTCGGCTATAGGATCCATCATGTATGCCATGTTATGTACCAGGCTTGATGTTGCCTATGCACTGAGCATGGTAGGAAGATATCAAGCAGATCCAGGATAACAGCATTGGACTGCTGTTAAGACTATCCTTAAGTATCTGAGAAGAACTAAGGATATGTTCCTGGTGTATGGAGGAGACGAGGAGCTTGTCATCAGAGGGTATGCTGATGCTGGTTTTCAAACAGATCAGAATGATCTGAAGTCGCAATCTGGATATGTTTTCTATCTCAATGGAGGAGCTGTGAGCTGGAAGAGTTCAAAGCAGCCAGTTGTCGTCGATTCTACAGCGGAGTCCGAGTATATAGCGGCTTCTGATGCATCCAAAGAAGCCGTTTGGATTCGGAACTTTGTCCAGGAGCTTGATGTGGTGCCTAGCAGTAAAGATCTCATTACATTGTATTGTGATAATACTGCAGCGGTGGATCTTGCAAAATAACCAAGGTCACATCAACGGACAAAGCACATACTCCGGAAGTATCACCTCTTGAGGTATTTCTATCAAAGGGGTGAAGTTGCAGTGAGTAGAGTGTCCACAGAAGAGAACGTGGCAGACCCCATGACTAAAGTCCTATCTCAGCAGAAGCATGAATATCATGTGAGAGCTAGCGGGTTAAAGGTTGTTAGCAGTTGTCTCTAGTCCAAGTGGGGGTCTGTTGGAGTTGGTGGTCTAGAACCAACTACTTTGTACTTTATTCATTAAATAAAAGCCTTATCACATCTTGATTGTTCTTCTGTGTGACATGTCATGTGATAATGTCCTAAGGACAGCTGTTGCATTAAAGGGTCGTAGCGGATCCCTACTATGATGAGAACCCGAAAGTGCCATAACACTGTTCTTGAATGTATGTTCTATGGCCGGATGATATTATTTGAGGGACACAAATAATACAGGTCATTAGGGGTGAGGACTCATAAAACTTTGAGGCACCTTCTCATGGTGTGCACCCTTGGTAATATCCAGGAGGATATTATGAGAACGAGACCCGCCAGTAGGAAATCCACATTTCATAGTGTCATTGGATGTTCCTATCTACGGATGTGTGTATTGATCCTTAGACTTTAAGATTATTATTAATGGGTATTACAACTCGCGCACTTAGATGTATTGACGAAAACTGTGACGACACACTGTTCGCAGCGAGGTAGGATACGTTGGGTGCGTCACGAGTAATACTGCATTAATAGATAATGCGAGAAAGGATTTGTCCCTTCCGTTCCATAACGGAAGTAGATATCTCAGGCCCTTTGATGGAATTGATATAGCCTAAATAAATCCATGGCCATGGTAAGGTATGAGCAAGTTCAATTCTGGGAAGTCAAAGAAAGAATAATCAAGCACATGGGTTGATGACACTAGCATGCAACCCGCTTGATTGGAGATATTGAGACAAAGGGATTATATTACACGGTAAGCGTTCGTAGGAGGTGACACGTCATTGCGGCGTTAACTTCTTTCTCTATGGGTGCCTTGGCGTGTTACTAGATGCTAACCTTGGACTTTAGGCAGGCTCAACCTAATGCCACTGAGAAAGAGGCCTAGAGGGTCACACACTAAGTGTGTCCATGTATCTCAGTTAAATATTAATTTAACAAGTTAAATAAATATTATTCCCGACTGTGGTTTAATAATTATTTAAGGATGTCTGATCGCATTTATTTTGACAATAGTTATTCGAGAGAATATACTGTGGATAAAATAATATATTTATTAGCGAGTAATGCAGTTACATTTATTTAAGAAATAAATAGTCATTACTCAAGGTCTAATAAATGTGGTGGAGAAAAATGGAAAATAAAAGTACACGCCGTGTATATTAAATATACACGCTGTGTAGTTTTATGGAAAACAAGTACACGCCGTGTATTAATTATTAAACGTCGTGTAGTTTTTCCAATTGGGATTTTGAGGATTTAATATTGTTTTATTAAATGATATTTATTATAATCAGCGTGGGCGCATGTCAAGGAATTAATAATTCGACATGGGGGTTTTCAATAAGAGTTAATGAAATAAATAAAATGCGTAACGCGTTTATTTATTGTCATAACTCTATTAACCTCAAACTTGATTATAAATATCCTCACAACCCCAACATTTTTTGAGAGCCATTGTTGTGCACAATGGATTTAGAAATACTCTCAAGCCAAGAGAGAATTCCCTTTCCACCAAGAACGCCCTCAAGTTACGAGAGCAAGATCCTCCACCGGATCAAGGCGGTCGAAGGTGGACATCGCAAGCGAAGGTTCTTCCGCGCTAGCACCCGGAGATCTCTTCGGTGATGTCCGGAGATACGTGACACACGTGTGGATCACCGCTAGAGGAATCCTACACTTGGATTCTACGACGCAACGACGGATCACTGAATCGTGACTGGACACATCAACGAAGAAAGAATTCCAACAAGGTAATTCTTATGCATTAATTAAATTAATTATAATCAACATATGATGATCCTCCTCAAGGGTTCCGGGACTCTTCTTTTCTTTTCGTTCTTCATTCTATTCTGAAAATTCGGCGTTTTATATCGCGACGGATCTCGGATTGAACGTTGTTTAACGTTAAAATTAAAGTTGGGCAAACCCACCAACGCGCTTCCGCTGCGCCCGGAACCTACATCATTCATATCTTCAACCAACATAGGTTGTTTCCCATTTATTTGAAGGATTTTTTATCTTTTGAACCAAGTGTTCTCCCACGCTCCAGGCACAGATTGGAAGAATTGTTGGTAACACCATCAGATTGTCCTTTTGGGACATCTATCCTTACTGGTTCATTCACAATAGGTATATATGATTTTGTAACTCTTTTTGAATCATTGAATGCATTAGGAAATTGATTTGATAAATTTTGAAAATTAATGATCTTTTGAACATCAAATTCACTCATATTTGTATGAGGATCAAGATGTAATAATGAAGTCGCCTTCCATGATATTTCTTTTGAAGCCAATTGATTTTCCCCTTTGAGTATTGGAAATATTTTTTCATTAAAATGAAAATCATAAAATCTTGTTGTGAATACATATCCTGTAATAATCTCAAGATATTTAATGATTGAGGGAGATTCAAAACCAACATATATCCCCAATCTCCTTTGGGGTCCCATTTTTGTTCATTGTGGGGTGTTATAGGCACATATACAACACAACCAAATATCCTTAAGTGTGAAATATTTGGTCAATGTCCAGAAGCTAATTGCAAAAGGGAATAATCATGATAGCTTGATGGCCTTATTTAAAGCAGTGATGTTGCAAGAAAAATTGCATGTCTCCATGCTGAAATGGGAAATTTAGTTTTCATAAGTAATGGTCTAGCGATAAGTTGTAATCACTTTATAAATGATTCAGTTAGACCATTTTGTGTATGAACATGAGCTAGAGGATGTTCAACACTTATTCCCAATGACATGGAATAATTATTAAAAGCATGTGATGAGTATTAACCAGAATTATCAACACTAATATGCTTGATTGAATAATCAGGGAATTGCGCCCTTAACCTTATTATTTGGGTAAGTAATTTTGAAAACGTCTGGTTACGAGTGGACAATAAACACACCTAGGGCCATCCAGTTGATGCATCAATTATGATCATAAAATATCTGAATGGTCTACATGGTGGATGAATTGGTCCACATATATCACCATGAATTCGGTCCAGGAACATCAGGGATTCGGTCCCGATCTTTGATGGTGATGGTCTTATGATTAATTTTCATTGAGAACAAGAAACACATGAGAAATCATGGAGTGTAGGATCCCTTTTATCAACTACTGGATGGCCATGTGTACATTTAATTATTTTCCAGATCATTATTGATCCAGGATGACCTGAACAATCATGCCATACAATGGTTGGTAAACTTCTGGTTTACCATATTTGATTCGATTGTACAAATCTTGACAAAGTACAATCCAAATGGAACTCTTAAAAGCTTCTCATGAATCAATTTGTGCACATTATTAATGCTTGTTATATAAAGGTATTCAGCACCTCCTACATCTATAGTCTCTTTATGATATTCATTGTTACAAATATCTTTAAAACTTAGCAAATTGCATTGAGACTTGGAAGAAAACAAAACATTGTTTATCATAATTATTGTACCACCAGGTAGACATATTCTTGCTCTTACAGAGCCTTCGATTAATTGGACACTACCAGTTAAAGATTAACAAAATGCTTTGGCGTACGATAGGTACGCGACCAATGCCCCCTCATGTCACATTGAAAACAATTACTTTCATAGCTCTTTACTTTCTTCATTTGTGGTTGTTCATTATTGGACCACTTCTGGCGGTTCCCTTTCCTATTCTCATTTGGTGTATGACCACCTCGAGCAAATGACTTTCCTCGGCCTCGATTGCGTCGATTCTTCCCATGACCTTGATTAAAAGCATTCGCATTCGCTTCAATGAATGGATCCGCACTAATAAGTCGAGTTTCATGATTTCTCATCAAGAGTTCATTATTTTTTTTAGTAATAAGAAGTTAAGAAAGTAATTCAGAGTATTTTGTAAAAGCTTTATCGCGATATTGTTGTTGTAGAATGACATTCGAGGCATCGAAAGTAGAATAAGTTCTTTCCAACATATCAGTATCAATGATAGTATCTCCGCATAATTTTAGGTGTGATGTTATTTTAAACATTGTGGGGTTATATTCACCTATCGATTTATAATCCTAGAATCGTAAATGACTCAACTCAAACCTTTCTCTTGGTAATATTACAAGTCGAATGTGATCATACTGCTCCTTGAGATTTTCCATAGTACCAAGGTTTATCTCCACATTCAGAATCAACGACAAGTAATTCTTCCCAGAAATGTCAAGAGAGAGAAATTCATGCTTCGCAATATTCACCATGGAAAAATCATCTTACCGATATGACTAACCTTTTTACTTCGCAAAACAATCACGCTGATAACATATTGTGAAATTTGATGTTGTGAAACTGGTTGATTGAAGGCGAAGCGAAACAATTCGTACATCGATATCGAATGCTCGGGATAACGATGATGAAGTAAAACGTCTCAATCATAATAGAACAAGAAAGAAATAACATAAGTATATGACCACTCAAAATCACACACACATTTTTTGTTCCTACTGACATGTCGCCGTATTTATAGATTATAAAAGACTTAATCCAACATACAAAATTAATTCCCATGAATTAGATCTGACGGTGAGAATACAAATGATTTTGACCATATGAAGAGACTTGTTGGGAAATGAATAGACTTCATTCATTATGATTTACGACATCCACACAATTAATGTGAAAATATTTATATATTTTAAATAAGATTTATATTATAATAAGTATATATATGTAAATATAATATATAAATGTAATTTATATAACTTTTAATAAAAAAGTTATTATCAATCTTATTTTCATATTTTTTATATATAAAAATTATCAAATTTATATTAATAAAAATGTTTAATAGTATATTTATATACATTAGTTATATATAATTAATATTAATATGATACATATGAAAGGTACACCGGGGGCGCTAGGTCAATCCGAATCCCGACCCCCTTTTGCTAGGTCGCGTGTTGTCCTCTCCCGTTTCCCTCCATCTTTCTATTGTTCCTTGCGTTCATTCTGAAACTCGGTATTGATTCGGGTGCTTCCTGCTTCTTCAATCTGGATCTGTTATCGAAGGGAAAAGATGACCACAGTACCGAGTGATCCGGCGGATGGTGAGATTTTGGATGCTGCAAGATCGAATCTCCAAGGAACTGCCGCCGGCGACGTGGAAGGGGAATTAGTTCCTTCCTATCCTACAAGTAGCGGCAATATGCACGATTACCAAGAGAGCATTGGAGATTCCAAGAAGGGTGATGAGCGGCGACCAGAGGTGGATAACATCAGGTGTGTTAACGCGGAGTGCGGCCTGGAGAATTTTGAAGAAGGGCGCCAGATTCTTCATGATTCCCAGGTACAAGTAAAGGTTTATAAACGGAGGACGTGGGGAATGTTCAAGGATCAGAAGCTTGCAGAAAGTGGTAAGATGGGGTTTGGCCGTGGCGGTGGCTCCGTCGGTGAAGAAGACGGCGTTTCTGTAATGGGTTCACAGAAAATGATCGACATTAGTCCTGAGAAGCATGGGTGTAAACCGAAAAATGAGGTAAGTGTTTCAAATGACGCGGATTTTGATTCTCTCCGAGAAAATGATAGAGCTTACCCTTCTAATGCGAGAACAAGTCTAGAGAATAATGATTTTGTCGGAGAAACGTATGAGAAGCTTTGTAGAAATAATCCAAAAAAGCGTAGGGGAAAGCCAAAGAAGGTGCCTAATGCATTTGGAGATGATAACAAGGAAGTTGAGTTGCATGAGGAACCACAGATAGAACACACAACTCCAAGTACAAGCAGTCAGAATCGTTATCCCCGAAAGCTCCTAACGAAACCAGTGGGGCAGCTCGAGGAGGTCAAGAAACTAAGAAGAGCACGGACTGGTGTAAGAAGTGTCTTCCTTGCTCGTATTTGTTGGTTACTTCATTAATAGACGTTAACTTGTTTTCTTTGGCGCTCTTAAATTGAACAGGGCACGTCGATGATGTGCCATCAGTGCCAGAGAAATGATAAAGGGCCAGTTGTCAAGTGCAGAAATTGTCCAGCAAAGCGCTATTGTATCCCATGCATAAATGCCTGGTATCCAAAAATGTCGGAGGAGGCAATTGCTGAGGCCTGTCCATGCTGTCGGAAAAATTGTAATTGCAAAGCTTGCGTGCGTTCACCTGAATTGCTTAAACGAGCTGAGGTAAAGAGAGTAGAAATGAGGGTGGATGAGAAAATTCTTCTCTCAAGGTATCTGTTAAAATTACTTCTTCCTTTCCTGAGACAGTTAAATGAAGAACAACTCTTGGAGAGGGAAGTAGAAGCAAAAATTCATGGGGTTTCAGCATCTGATTTAAAGTTTGAGCCAGCCAGTTTATGTGACAATGAACGTGCATACTGCAACAATTGCAGAACTTCTATTGTTGACTTACACCGAACATGTCCAAATTGTTCTTATGACCTATGCGTAGCTTGTTGTCGGGAGATACGAAATGGAAACCTGAAAGGTGCCGAGGCTGGAGTAGTGATGCGCTTCATTGACAGAGGGTTTGGTTATTTGTTTGGTGAAGATTCAGATAGTTTTTACCCTCCAAGCCCAAGATTAAGTTCAGAAGGTAAGCCTAGCTGTGAGGATCGGGTTAGGTCAGTTTTTTCATGGAAAGCGATGGATGATCAAAGCATTTCTTGTCCTCCTGAGGATATGGGTGGCTGCGGTTCTGGTACTTTAGAACTGAGGTACTTGTTGGGTGAAAATTGGATCTCACGACTTGTTGTGGAAGCTGAGGCAGTTGCCAGTGCTATTAATAAAATGGATATGCCTGGAATTTCTTCGGAAGGGTGCTCCTGTGCGTACTCTCAGTGTGTCATTGACTCGGGCACTGACAAGCTCCGGAGAGCTTCTTTTCGAGAAGATTCAAGTGATAATTTTTTGTTTACTCCTGCTGCCACGAAGCAGCATGATGATCTGAAACATTTCCAGTGGCATTGGAGCAAAGGTGAGCCTGTAATTGTGAGAAATGTCCTTGAAACCGCTTCTGATTTGAGCTGGGAGCCAATGGTCATGTGGCGTGCCTTCCGTCAGATTACTAATCTGGCACATTCCCAGCATTTGGCAGTCAAGGCCATCAATTGCTTGGATTTTTGCGAGGTAGAAATTAATATTCATCAATTTTTTATGGGGTATTCGGACGTTTTTTATCACAAAAACAACTGGCCCGTCATATTAAAGTTGAAAGATTGGCCGCCTTCAAATCTTTTTGTGGAACGTTTACCACGCCACGGTGCTGAATTTTTCAAATTCTTACCTTTTAAGGAGTACACACACCTGGATTCTGGTTTTCTTAATATTGCTGCGAAGTTGCCAAAAAATAGCCTGAGACCAGACATGGGACCAAAGACCTATATTGCTTATGGACTCACTCAAGAGTTGGGGCGTGGGGACTCTGTGACCAAGCTTCATTGTGACATGTCCGATGCGGTAAATATTTTGACACATACTGCAGATTTGAAGCTTAAACCTGGCATACTTGGTGTGATAGAAAAGATCAAGAAAAAGCAAACTCTGCAGGATCAAAGAGAACTCTTTGGGTCTGTACAGGGCGGGGAAGGATTGGCACCAGAGAACAAAACAGAGTTTGCAGTGGACTCCACTGACCCTCTGTTGGATTCAAATGGAGGGGCACTTTGGGACATTTTTCGCAGGGAGGATGTGCCCAAGCTGCATGAGTATCTGATGAAGCACTTGAAGGAATTCAGGCACGTCCACTGTTCTCCTGTAGAGCAGGTTGCTCATCCTATACATGACCAGACTTTCTATCTGTCAGTGGCCCATAAAAGAAAGCTCAAGGAGGAATTTGGAATTGAGCCGTGGACGTTCGTTCAGAACCTTGGAGAGGCAGTTTTCATTCCGGCTGGGTGTCCTCATCAAGTCAGAAATTTGAAGTCTTGCATTAAGGTTGCGTCGGACTTCGTGTCACCTGAAAATGTTGGCGAATGCATCCGCATCACGGAGGAGTTCCGGGCACTTCCTCAAAATCACATTGCCAAGGAGGACAAGTTAGAGGTGAAGAAAATGCTTGTCCATGCCATGAGCAATACGGTGGCGTTTTTAAAGGATCCCAAGGGAAAAGCGGGTGGGGAAGATGATTGGTTGAGCGAAGGACATGGCGGGAAAGCAAAGCGGAAGCGCAAGTGAAATGCCAGGGCGTGCCTTTTGGATGGTTGCGTGCTTGACCGCATCTCTTTGTTTTTGTTGTCCCCTCGTGTGTGACACGTATATCTTTTTGAATGACTGAAGGAATATATTAATATTTTATTTAAATAATTATATAAATATATAAATGAATATATATTTTTAAATATGTGATTCATATTTGAATTTATATATTTATATTCATATTAAATTATTTAAAATATATATTCATGTATTTGTATGTATATGTAATCATATTTATGTATGTGGATGTTTGTGCGTATATGTATGTGTGTATGCGTTGTGTTGTGTTGTGTTGTTTTGTGTGCCTGTTTTGTGTATGTGTTTGTTTATGTGTGTATGTGTATGTCTGTGTGTGGGTATGGATATGTGCATATGTGTGGGTATGTGTGTGTGGATGTACATATGTATGTGTGTGTGTACAAGGTTGGCCCACAGGCAAGCATGTGAGTTTGGGCAACACCGCCTATGAGGCGCAACAAAAAAATCACCCATAACCCTAAAAATTTCACGGTCCCACAGCTACAATGCTACTCCCACCCGCTTCGCCTTGTTGCAGCCTCGCTCATCCTCGCATCGCCTCGCCTCATTATCGCCTTGTTTCAATGTCGCCTCGCCTCGCCTCGCCTCGTGTCTCCTCGTTGCCTCACCTCGCGGGGCTTGCTGCACGCTGCTCCCTCCCTCCCTCCCTCCCTCCCCCGCTCGCCTCGCCTCGCCATGGTGTTGGTCGGTGTGCGCGCCTCCTCCTCGCCCTTGCTTTCGGCAAACGGCTCCCCTCCCCTCCCAGTTTGCTGCTGCCCAAGCAGGTAAATGTTTTTTTTTGTTTGATAGATAATTCTGCAATAATTTTTAATTTTTAATTTTTTTAATTGTTTTGTTTAATTTTCAGGAATTGTGTGAATGAATTGCGGATTGACCGGGTCTTGTTCGTGTCGATTGCAATCTGTCCGTCTCAATTTCAATTCGATATTTGATGTTTATAGGTAATTGAGGTTTTTTATGATCAATTCAGGTTATCATTTTTTTAATTTATATTAATTGTTTTGTTTGATTTTTAGAAATTATCGGAATTATAAATTCACCGTTGTCTTGCCTGTCTCAATTGCAATTTGTGTTTTGTCACTAGGCAATTAGTGTTTTTTATAATCATCTTTAATAATCATTTTTTTATTAATTGTTTTGTCTAATTTTTAGAAATTATCTGAATTACGGATTCACCGGTGACTTGTCTATCTGAACTGTAATTTCATCATCTGAATTGCAATTGCGATTTATCCAAAGGCAATTACTGTTTTTTATAATCATTTTTAATTATAATTTTTATTTTATTTTATTTTATTAATTATTTTGTTTAATTTTTATATTTTATATAAAACTATGAATTCATTGTTGTCTTGTCCATCTCATTTTAATGATAAATTTTTTACTTTTAAATAACTGTATTTATTTATTTTTGATATATTTGATAATAGTTTGAGTTTATAGTTGTCTAATTTTAGTTGTGAAATGTATTAATTGATTTATATTTGTTTTTTTGTTAAAGAAATATTCACATAAATTGTTAAATATTAAATAAAAAATCAATTGGTTTGAATATATGATTTTATTTTTGAAAGGCGGCTACTTACTTTAATATGTTATAACTCTAAATGAATTATAACTATTTGAATTATAATTTATAAGTTGTAGGTACTATAATGAAGATGATTCAAAATTCTGGATCTCAAAACAGAAAATCAAGTAAAGAAAGAATGAAATGAAAAAAATCACTAGTGGGTTCGATTTCTAAATTATTTGCTGTAAGAAATGAAAACGAGAGTTCATCTGTTCAATTTAACGATCAATCTCTTGGCGACATTGTTTTTGAAGTGAATGAACAATCTGCAGAGGAACCCCTGATTCAAAGTGTTGATATGATAAATGAAGGTGTGGATGTGGATTATAAGGAGGATGACAATGAAAATATCATTCATATGATTCATGATCTTGGAGATCAAAACACGATTGACCTTGAAAAAGATGCAGACGTGAATTATGATCCATGATTATGGGGAAGTATCAATGATGTTAAGAGAATTTTGTTGGTTCAGTGTGACCCGATTAAAATATTAAAAGAGGATGATGCATTTCCTAAGGAAGTCGGTTATGGGAGACACTTTACTTCTAATCATTATTTTTGTCTACTTCCTAATGATGAAAAACACTAGAGGAAGTGGATTGTGTATTCTAATGAGTTGGATAAGGTATTTTGTTTTTGTTGTAAATTATTTAAGTTGAAATCAATGAAAAGCGCTTTAATCGAAGGAGGATCTAATGATTGGCACAACCTTCCAACAAGGCTTAGGGAGCATGAGAGAAATTTTGAATACATTGCTAATGTTGTGAAGTGGGTGGACTTGCACAAAGGATTTGAAAATAAACAAACAATTGACAAAAACATCGAATGCCTCATTGAGAAGGAAAGGGTTCATTGGAAGATGTCACTTACTAGAATCATTGGAGTTGTGAAGGTACTTGCACAAAATAACTTACCATTTCTTGGATTAAATGAGAAGATTTATGAGAAGGATAATGGTCTTTTTTGTAAACTTATTGATTTTGTTGCTGAATTTGATCCAGACATGCAAGATCATGTTCGCCGTGTGGTTAATAATGAAATTCAAAAAGCATTATCATAGTCATAAAATTTAGAATGAATTGATAATTTTGTTGGGGAATGCGATTAAAGAAAAAATCTTGAAGAAGATCATGAGAGCAAAGTATTTTTCGATTATCTTTGACTGCACTCTCGATCTAAGTCATAAAGAACAGATGTCAATTATCATAAGATGTGTGGATGTTGAGGAAGAATTTAAAGTTAAGGTGGATGGGTTTTTTCTTGGCTTCATAAATGTTGATGAAACATCCGGTCGTGGGTTTTTCAAGTCACTTGAAGATGCTTTAGTTGATCTTAAACTGAACATTGATGACATAAGAGGACAAAGTTATGACAATGGATCAAACATGAAAGGTAAACATCAAGGTGTCCAAAAAAACTTCTTGATGTAAATCCTAGAGCATTTTACACTCCATGTGGATGTCATAGCCCGAATCTTGCTATATGTGACATGGAAAAATCTAGCGTGACAACCAGATTTTTTTTGCATATGTGCAGAATATTTATACATTGTTTGCAGGTTCACTACATCGATGAGATGTTTTAAGGACTTATGTGAAGGGTTTGACACTAAAACCATTATCAACAACTCATTGGGAAAGTCACATCGAGAGTATTAGAGCTATAAGAAGACAAACACCTGAGTTAAGAAATGCATTGGTTGAAATTGTCAATCTTTCTAAACATGATGATGTTGTGATGTTGGATGCTAAAGGATTGTGTTCCAATGCATTAGATGTAGGTTCCGGGCGTAGTGGAAGTGCTTTGGTGGGAGTTTGCCCAACTTTAATTTTAACGTTAGACAACGTTCAATCCGAGATCCGTCACGATTTAAAACGTCGAATCTTCGGAATAGAACGAAGAATGAAAAACTTAAGAGGGAATCCTGGAACCATAGAGATAGGATCATTATATGTTGGTTATAATTAATTTAATTAATTCACAAGAATTACCTTGGTGGAATTATTTCTTCGTTGATGTCTCCGGTCACGATCCGATGTGATCCGTCGTTGCGTCGTAGAATCCAAGTGTAGGATTCCTCTAGCGGTGATCCACATGTGTGCCACGTATCTCCGAACGTCGCCGAAGGGATCTCTGGGTGCTAGCGCGGAAGAACCTTCACTTGCGATGTCCGCCTTCGATCGCCTTGGTCTCTCGGTCTTGAGATCGTTCTTGGAGGAAGGAGTTCTTTCGGGCTTGAAAGAATTCTTCAGAATTGTTGTGCACAACGATTCTCCCTTGAAAAGTGATGGGGTTGTGAGGATATTTATAATCAGGGTTGAGGTTATAGAGTTATGACAATAAATAAACGCGTTACGTGTTTTATTTATTTCATTAACTCTTATTAAAAACCCCCATGTCAAATTATTAATTCCTTGACATGCGCCCACACTGATTATAATAAATACCATTTAATAAAACAATATTATATCCTCAAAATCCTGACTGGAAAAACTACACGGCGTGTAATCATTAATACACGTCGTGTACTCGTTTTCCATAAAACTACACAACGTGTATATTTAATATACACAGCGTGTACTTTTATTTTCCATTTTCCTTTATTTCATCCACCACATTTATTAGACCTTGAGTAATGACTATTTATTTCTTAAATAAATGTAACTGCATTACTCGCTAATAAATATATTATTTCGCCCACAATATATTCTCTCGAATAACTAGTGTCGAAATAATTGCGATCAGGCATCCTTAAATAATTATTAAACCACAGTCGGGAATAATATTTATTTAACTTGTTAAATTAATATTTAACTGAGATACATGGACACACTTAGTGTGTGACCCTCTAGGCCCCTTTCTCAGTGGCATTAGGCGGATCCTGCCTAAAGTCCAAGGTTAGCGTCTAGCAACACGCCAATGTACCCATAGAGAAAGAAGTTAACGCCGCAATGACGTGTCACCTCCTACGAACGTTTACTTTGTAATATAATCCCTTTGTCTCGATATCTCGAATCAAGTGGGTTGCATGCTAGTGTCATCAACCCATGTGCTCGATTATTCTTTCTTTGACTTTTCAGAATTGAACTCGCCCATAATTTACCATGGCCATGGATTTATTTAGGCTATATCAATTCCATCAAAGGGCCTGAGATGTCTACTTTCATTATAGAACAGAAGGGACAAATCCTTTCTCGCATTATCTATTAATGTAGTATTACTCGTGACGCACCCAACGTATCCTACCTCGCTGCGAACAGCGTGTTGTCACAGTTTTCGTCAATACATCTAAGTGCGTGAGTTGTAATACCCATTAATAATAATCTTAAAGTCTAATGACCAATACACACGTCCGTAGATAGGAACATCCAATGACACTATGAAATGTGGATTTCCTACTGTCGGGTCTCGTTCTCATAATATCCTCCTGGATATTACCAAGGGCGCACACCATGAGAAGGTGCCTCAAAGTTTTATGAGTCATCACCCCTAATGACCTGTATTATTTGTGTCCCTCAAATAACATCATCCAGCCATAGAATATATATTCAAGAATAGTGTTATGGCACTTCCGGGTTCTCATCATAGCAGGGATCCGCTATGACCTTTTAATGCAATAGCTATCCTTAGGACATTATTACATGTATTGCCACACAGAAGAACAATCAAGATGTGATAAGTCTTTTATTAATGAATAAAGTACAAAGTAGTTGGTTCTAGGCCACCAACTCTAACAGACTCCCACTTGGACTAGAGCCAACTGCTAACAACCTTTAACTCGCTAGCTCTCACATGATATTCATGATTCTGCTGAGATAGGCCTTTAGTCATGGGGTCCGCCACGTTCTCTTCCGTGGACACTCTGCTCACTGCAATTTCACCCCTTTGATAGAAATCCCTCAAGAGGTGATACTTTCAGAGTATATTCTTTGTTCGTTGATGTGACCTTGGTTCTTTCACAAGAGCCACTGATGCAGTATTATCACAATACAATGTAATGAGATCTTTACTGCTAGGCACCACATCAAGCTCCTGGACAAAGTTCCAAATCCAGACGGCTTCCTTGGCTGCATCAGAAGCCGCTATATATTCGGACTCCGCTGTAGAATCAACAACAACTGGATGCTTTGAACTCTTCCAGCTCATAGCTCCTCCATTGAGACAGAAAACATATCCAGATTGCGACTTCAGATCATTCTGATCTGTCTGAAAACCATCATCAACATGCCCTCTGATGACAAGCTCCTCGTCTCCTCCATACACCAGGAACATATCCTTAGTTCTTCTCAGATACTTAATGATAGTCTTAACAACAGTCCAATGTTGTTCTCATGGATCTGCTTGATATCTGCCTACCATGCTCAGTGCATAGGCAACATCAAGTCTGGTACATAACATGACATACATGATGGATCCTATAGCCGAAGCGTATGAGATATTACTCATTCTATCTTTCTCTTGTTGTGTCTGAGGACACATTTTCTTAGAAAGATGTAGGCTATGTGACACTGGAACTAATCCCCTCTTGGATTGTTCCATACTAAATCTCTTTAGTATATGGTCAATGTATGTACCCTGACTTAATCCAAGCAGCCTCTTGGATCTATCATGAATGATCTTGATCCCTAGAATGTAGGCTGCTTCACCCAAGTCTTTCATGGAGAAACACTTGTTCAACCAGTCCTTAACTGACTGTAAGACTGGTACATCGTTTCCAATAAGTAATATGTCGTCAACATATACTACTAGGATAACGATCACATTCCCATTAAACCTCTAATAAACACATGGATCAAATTCATTCTTAATGAAACCAAATTCTGTTATGGATTCATCAAATCAAATATTCCATGACCTGGATGCTTGCTTCAATCCATAAATGGATTTCTGCAACTTGCAAACCCATTTGGCTTCACCTGGTGTCACAAACCCTTCTGGTTGTGTCATATAGACATCTTCCTGAAGGTTCCCATTAAGGAATGCTGTTTTGACATCCATTTTCCAAATCTCGTAGTCATGGTAAGCTGTTATGGCAAGTATGATTCTTATGGATTTAAACATGGCAACTGGAGAGAAGGTTTCATCATAGTCAATTCCTTGACGATGTCTGAATCCTTTAGCCACTAGCCTTGCTTTATAGGTGCTAACTTGACCTTCCATGTCCAGTTTTTTCTTGAATACCCATTTGCATCCAATAGGATTTACATCAACTGGATCATCAACCAGAACCCATCCATCCAAGTTTAATTTTTTATTAAAAACCATTTTTAAGAAAAATAGGAAACTGGAGTTCACAAAAAGTACCACTACGTGCTGAAAGATCTCACAAACTGGTTAAACACAAGACTAATGTTACTTGACCCATCTATTCTATAAATCTCCCAGTGCAGCAAACTAACCTGGATACCTGGATATTCTCTGATGAGCTCTTCATGATGGGAGACCATCCTTTCCATTGTCTGAATAAATTCCTCTGAGTTGATTTTTCTCTGGTTAAAGCCTCGGTCCAAAATTCTATCTTGCTCATCTATCCAGACTTCTTGCTCCTTTGTAGCATCAACTTGTAACCTCCATTCATAAATCCTCTTGAGTTCCTCTTCTGAGACATTGGGTCGTAAATCTTGCTCAAGCATGTCTTCCTTGGAGTGCAGAATTAATTGCAAGCACTCCCCATCTTCTCCCATCTTTCCTTTGTTCCTTCATTTCTTGGCCGATCGAGTTTCCATGGGTTTTGGCTGGTAAGAGTAATCCTTGCATCCCTTTGCCTTTTCCCCCTGAACCACTATACATTTTCCTAAGTCTTTAATACTTTTCTTCCCCTTCTTCCTGCGAGGGCTGTGAGGACCTTTCCCTTGACAACGGTCCATGCTATCCACTGAAGGTAGGCTATTACTTTAATCCCATGACGAGTTATCCTCCTTGTTCCATGGAGGTTCTTGGTGTTCTAATCCATCAAAGTGGTTCCCAAGATTTAACTGTGGGTCAACTATAAGGGGCCTCTGCTTACTTTGAGATTTCCCTTTACCTGCATTATTCTCCCAACCAGTTATCCTCTCCCCAGACCCATCCTTCGGATGGCTGAGAGTGTTTGGGTCTAATTCCCTCAATATATTCACATCATCAGGCTTCCTTTGACCCTCATGAGATGTTTCAGCCAACAAGTAAGGCTTCACCTGCACTGATTCTGATTCATTGAATTGCACATACCCTCAACCCATATACTGCTGCTAGTAGTTGTTTTCCTCCCAACCTCTATTTTGAGATCCACCGAAACTATGGACCTCTCTCCCAGCTAGTCTCATCTCACCATTATCGAGTGTAGCTATTGGATCCACCGAGGCCACTGCTAAGGGAAGCTCCTTTTCAACTCTACAAATGCCCAAGTCCTTCTTCAACTGGGAAAAGATTTCCTCAACCCGTAGTCCAGCCTCCTCTGGCCTCCCCTTCTTCACATCCCCTGTATTTACCTGATTCTGATCCTCCCAGTTGTTGGCTCCCGCTGCTGGAGAATCATGATTCTTGACTAGATTAAGTTGTAAAGGAGCTTCCCTACGCGTATCTTTTTGCACGCCCAATCCTCCACCATCCCGCAACTGATGGTCAAAAGTTGCATCCGCTTGAACCGCTGAAAGTTGGTCCCGGTTCGCACAACGACACTCAGAGGTGAAATGGCTGAATTTGATGCATCCTGAGCAGAAAGCAGGCCATGCTTCATACACCAATCTCTACTTCCATCTGAAATCCTCT
Source organism: Viscum album (assembly GCA_963277665.1). Classification (NCBI taxonomy): domain Eukaryota; kingdom Viridiplantae; phylum Streptophyta; class Magnoliopsida; order Santalales; family Viscaceae; genus Viscum; species Viscum album. The sequence continues at coordinate 2,084,493,971 of OY728126.1, forward strand.
TTGACCGAGATCCACAGCCACTCTGATGGTGGTTTAGAGACGTCAACCTCAACACAAGCGCGAGGCAAAATCGGATGACATATCACGGAGGTACGCTGATCTGAACATAGAAATCTTCCAACCAAGTTCCTGAGCATGCAAATAATGGAAGGATTTTGGAAGGGTAGAGGAAGATCAGGAAAGCTTACCCACACTGCAGCCGAAGGCGGGTCACGATTCATGTTGAGATCGAAAGACCATCGCATGAGGAAGAAACTGCATCCATTGAACACCCGAGGAGCACTGGACCAGGCGACGACCAAATCTTCCTCCGATGAGAAGCGAATCATCAGTTGACGACGATCAAGAAGACCCAACACCGCCTGTTTTTGGAGACCCCATGCTTCGAAGACAAATCAGTCAAAGGCGTCGACCGAAGGCTGATGACCCCTGAAGCGAGCGACCAGAGTCGATCTGTGAAGATCTGATGCTACATTGAACTCCTGAGAGGAAATCACAAGCTGGGGATATCCTTCATAAAGGTCAGGGACCTTAGGGAAAAGAGGGGATGGCGTGAAAGGAGGAAGATGATTCAGGTTGGTGAAAGGGGTAAAAGGGAGAGTCGTCGAGGAAAGAAGATGCACCCCCTCCCCCTGGCGAGGAGGAGGGGGCTGGAGCCGCAGGCATCTTCGGGCTAGGGAATCACCACCGTTGAGGAAGGAAGACGCTCTGCACCGCGATTCTCCTTTGATAACATTAGAGGTATCGACTAGAACCCAGAATTAGTTCTAATACATGGAATCCATCTCAGAATTCATAGCTTCTAGCCATCTTACAGCTTCTAATCTTTCTACTGCTTCCTTGTAGGAGAGAGGTTCATCATTGTCCAACAATAATGATTCACCATCCTCGGTGACTAGGAAACCAAATCTCTCTAGTTCCCTTACCTCTCTTGAGCTCCTACACAGTACTTGTGTTTCTGGAACCTCTTCCATGGGGACATGTGGAACTTGTTCCTATACCAACTCCTGTGTATCTTGAGCATCAACTTCGTCGAAGTCAATCTTGCTCCCACTATTTTTCTTGAGGATGTGCTCCCTCTCAAGAAAGACGGCTTTTCTGGCGACAACCACTTTCTTATTTGAAGGGTTATATAGGTAATATCCTTTCGTTTCCTTGGGATATCCTATAAAGATACACCTCGTGCCCTGGGGTGCTAGTTTGTTGCCTGAGAAGGCCTTAACAAACGACCCACATCCCCATACACGTGTGTGTGACAAAGTGAGTTTCTTTCCATTCCATAACTCAGAGGGAATTCCATTTGCCGCCTTAGTTGGTACTCAGTTTAATGTGTATGCTACATTTTGTAATGCATATCCCCAAAAGGATAATGGAAGATCCGCATGACTCATCATCGGCCTCACCATGTCCAACAATGTTCGGTTCCTCCTTTCACTAACACCATTCCAATGTGGTGTATAAGGAGGAGTGAGATGAGATAGAATCCCAGACTCCCGTAGAAGATCGATGAACTCTTGGTTCAGATATTCTCCACCTCAATCTAATCGAAGATTCTTTATCTTCTTACCAAGATGATTATCTACTTTATTCTTGAATTCCTTAAATTTCTCTAAGGCCTCTGACTTATACCTCATTAAGTAGACATCCATATCTACTCAAATCATCAGTAAAAGTAATGAAGTAAGAATATCCACCTCTAGCTTCTACTAGAAATGGTTCACACACATCTGTGTGTACCAATCCTAGAAGCTCTGTGGCCCTTTCACCCTGTCCACCAAAAGGCGACTTGGTCATTTTTCTTTGTAAACAAGCATGACATATATCAAGTGGTTTTAGCTCAGTAGAGTCTAAATAGCCATCTTGGCAGAGCTTTGTTAAGCACTTCTCGTTTACATGACCGAGATGGTGATGCCACAACTGGGTGATGTATGAGTCATGTGAGTTTGTTTCGTTATCGATTTCCAACACTTGGTTTTCATAATTCAATACATACAAACCATTATTTAAATGTGTCATACCATAACATACATTGTTCTTATAAAAGAGACAACCCTTATTTCCAAATTTGAAAACAAATCTATCCATATCCAAACATGATACAGAAATTGTGTTCTTGGTAACACTAGGCACATAATAACAGTTGTGTAAAACCAAAATCATCCCAGTCAGTAGTGAGAGGTGGTAATCGCCAATAGCCAATGCAGCCAGCCTTGCGCCATTGGCAGCTCGAAGATCCACCTCTCCTCTGGAAATCTTTCTAAATCTACTTGGTTCCTGCATTTGAATACTGATGTGAGCCCCGCAAGCTATATCTAATACCCAATGTGTATAAATAGAAATATTACACTCGATAACGAACGCACCTTTAGCGTCCCCACGCTTCTGGGTGCAGTTCCTCTTCCAGTGGCCTTACTTGCCACATGAAAAACACACTGCCTCCTGTTCCTTGCCCTGCCTTTGGATCTTCCCCTTCTTGGAAGGACGATGCTTAGGGGGCTTCAGACCGTTTATAAGTCTTTGGCCCATTTGCCTTGTCCTTCCTTTTCTTGTTCACCATAAGGACTGTGGGTTTGTCACGCCCCATGTCCTCGTCTACCTGGTGAATCAAGGTCAGAAGCTCCAATAGACTCTTCTCATTGCCGCTCATGTTATAATTGACAATGAATCTAGAGAAGGTCTTGGGCAGTGATGATAGGATGAGATCTGTACGCAAATCATCCGGGAATTTAATCCCTAAGATGTCCAGGCGTTCAATGTAGCCAATAAGCTTGACTACATGAGGCCCAGCTGGTGCAGACCCTCCAAGCTTAGTTGTAAAAAAAGCATTGGAGATCTCATATCTCTCCTTTCTCACCTTCTCTTGGTAGAGATCCTTAAGGTGAGACATCATGCTATACGCATCCATGTTTTCATGTTGCTTCAAGAGCTCATTGGACATGGCTAATAGCATGAAACACTGGACATCTGTGGCATCATCCATGTGTTTCATATAGAGAGATAATTCCTCATCACTGGACTCTTTCCCAGGTGCAACTGGAATAGGCTCTTCCAGCACATACAATTTCCTTTCGTGGTGAAGGATGACGCGTAAACGCCTCTACCACTCTTGGAAATTGGTGCCGGTGAGAAGGTTTTCCTTCTCGAGTATGGTTCACAATGATATGTTTGAAGTCATTTTCATGCCGTTTCTACAAATTAATATGAGAAAATGTTTAGTACTTTATTACAAAACTGAGACAAATAAATAAATCAATACTTATTAGTCTCCCACTATTTTATCGAAATCCAATAGCCCTCACCATTGACTTCGGAATATTCTGTTGCCTGGATATTCTAGTGGCAAGGATCCATATTGCCCTTCGCATTACCCCAAATAGGGTTGGTCAAGAAACTTTAAGGGTTTTAGGTAGGCATTCCAAATGCCAACTGCATTAACTCGCAGCCCCTTGATCCGCTGAGTGTACTCCCCAATCCTGAAATCCTTTTATTTTGGATTTCCTCAACCTTTGCCTCTTGGTCACACCAAGTCCTGTTGTGGTGGTGAACCCTTGATATGAACCAATCCAATTCAACCCAAAACCTTGAATTAGAATTACCCGATAATTGAAATCACCCCAACTAGGGTTGGTCAAGCACTTTGAACTATGGTTCGATTCTAACGAAGATTATGGAAGGCTATACCGACTTAATATTTCTTTTGAGGGATTTTATCCTTATATGTAAATTTCCATTTTATTATCTTTGATTACATGCTTGTTAATATTAAGTGGGATATACTTAAGTGATTAACCATGTCTAAGATAATATTTACGCATAAGCCGGTTTTTATTTTAGTTCCATCTTGCATGCTTGTTTAATTCATTAATTGTATGATCGTGACAACACACCCAAAATAAATAAACCATACAAATGACAGAAATAAAATAAATGGTATGATAATGAGCTTTTCTATTGGTTAGTTTATCTATCAGTTGATAAACTAACCCAAGACCTAGGGGAGAAACACCTTGAACCTTTCGGGTTCGTGTTTATAGCTTTCCACCTGTCCTCCTTTGTATTGGATTGGTTTCACATTGGCTCCTGACTTGAGCTGCCTCCACTAGCTTGGGAGCTCCATCCATTACATATGCATTTATCTCACACGCAGGTGAGGGGTAAAAAAGGGGTTTTATATAAAAGAATGCTTGGGCGCGCAGGCCCTACATATTAATGAGGAGACGACTCGTAGGCTAACAAATTTAATTTAAATAAATAAATTAAAAGAAACCATTTACATACAAAGGTCTTGGTCTAGCTCATGATCATCCATACATGCAACGATATTTACGCATAAATAAAACTAGCATTCAATTCTTTAATCGTTCTTGCTTAAGATAAATCACGCTCGAATTAATTAATTATCTTTAATTAATCAATCCTTTTATCTTAAATCCTTTTATGAATTTCCTTGAGATTCTCATCCATCATAATTTTAAACAAATAAATTCATTTAAAATTATCCTTGTACGTAACTTATACCTTGGAGGAAACCCGGTGAATTCCCATTTATTACGCAGATGTTAAATTAAACACATATATATAAAACACCTATCATGTGTTGTGCCTCAGCTTTACACCTGCACTATGGTACAAGTCTCAAGGGTTTGTATAATATAATAATAAATTTTAATAAATCTGCATAATTTGGGTGAGTACACGACGTGTAGTTCCGACCACACGACGTGTACTTTTTCTTCACCGTCCATCCGAATTACACGCCCGGGGACATGGCGTGTTAATGTACTTCAGAAATTTTTGGAGTACACAACGTGTTCAGTGGGACACACGCCGTGTAGTTTCCGTGTTACACTGTTTCCAGCCGGGCAAACCGTGTACGGGGTACACGGTCCAACCCTAACCCGAAGGGACTACACACCGTGTTCTATTGGACCACACGACGTGTAATCCAGAAACCGTGTGCCACCTATTCCTGGTCAACACACGGTGTCATAAATGACTTAGATAGGATCAATACACGACCTAATTTGGTAGACCAGTCCGATGCATGAACCTAGACTACACGGCGTGTACTTCTGAATACACACCGTGTATTCTTGTGTTGTACATCCAGAAATGTTTGGATCCTCCGGATGAGTTCCTCTATTTTATTTTAATCAAAAATTAAAAGAAAAGGTTGTTTCTGTATGGTGAACGAGAAACGATAGAGGATGAACAGATCTCAAGATTCATATTTAAAGAACGATTAACTTGAATTGAAACAACTAAATTATTTAATGCGTAGATCTCCAACGAAAAACTAAATAATTATAATCAACGATATGACCGCTCTGATACCACTTGTAGGTTCCGGGCAGAGCGGAAGCGCGTTGGTGGGAGTTTTCCCAACTTTAATTTTAACGTTAGGCAACATTCAATCCGTGATCCGTCACGATTTAAAACGCCAAATCTTTGGAATGGAACGAAGAACGAAAAACTTAAGAGGGAATCCCAGAACCATAGAGATAGGATCATCATATGTTGGTTATAATTAATTTAATTAATTCACAAGAATTACCTTGGTGGAATTATTTCTTCGTTGATGTCTCCGGTCACGATCCGATGTGATTCGTCGTTGCGTCGTAGAATCTAAGTGTAGGATTCCTCTAGCGGTGATCCACACATGTACCACGTATCTTCGGACATCGCCGAAGGGATCTATGGGTGCTAACGCGGAATAACCTTCGCTTGCGATGTCCACCTTTGATCGCCTTGGTATCTCGGTCTTGAGAGCGTTCTTGGAGGAAAGAGCTCTTTCGGTCTTGAAAGAATTCTTCAGAATTGTTGTGCACAACGATTCTCCCTTGAAAAGTGATGGGGTTGTGAGGATATTTATAATCGGGTTTGAGGTTATAGAGTTATGACAATAAATAAACGCGTTAAGTATTTTATTTATTTCATTAAATCTTATTAAAAACCCCCATGTTAAATTATTAATTCCTTGAAATGTGCCCACACTGATTATAATAAATATCATTTAATAAAACAATATTATATCCTCAAAATCCCGACTGGAAAAACTGCACGGCGTGTAATCATTAATACACATTGTGTACTCGTTTTCCATAAAACTACACGGTGTGTATATTTAATATACACAACGTGTACTTTTATTTTCCACTTTCCTTTATTTCCTCCACCACATTTATTAGACCTTGAGTAATGACTATTTATTTATTAAATAAATGTAACTGTATTACTCGCTAATAAATATATTATTTTGCCCACAATATATTCTCTTAAATAACTAATGTCGAAATAAATGTGATCAGACATCCTTAAATAATTATTAAACCACAGTCGGGAATAATATTTATTTTAACTTGTTAAATTAATATTTAACTGAGATACATGGACACACTTAGTGTGTGACCCTCTAGGCCCATTTCTCAGTGGCATTAGGTGAAGCCTGCCTAAAGTCCAAGGTTAGCGTCTAGCAACATGCCAAGGCACCCATAAAGAAAGAAGTTAAGGCCGTAATGACGTGTCACCTCCTACGAATGTTTACTGTGTAATATAACCCCTTTGCTTCGATATCTCGAATCAAGCGGGTTGAATGCTAGTGTCATCAACCCATGTTCTTGATTATTCATTCTTTGAATTTCCAGAATTGAACTCGCCCATACTTTACCATGACCATGGATTTATTTAGGCTATATCAATTCCATCAAAGGGCCTGAGATATATACTTCCATTATAGTACAGAAGGGACAAATCCTTTCTCGCATTATCTATTAATGTAGTATTACTCGTGATGCACCCAACATATCCCACCTCGCTGCGAACATTGTGTCATCACAGTTTTCATCAATACATCTAAGTGCGTGAGTTATAATACCCATTAATAATAATCTTAAAGTCTAAGGACCAATACACACGTCTGCAGATAGGAATATCCAATGATACTCTGAAATGTGGATTTCCTACTGGCGGGTCTCGTTCTCATAATATCCTCCGGGATATTACCAATGGCGCACACCATGAGAAGGTGCCCCAAATTTTTATGAGTCCTCACCCCTAATGACCAATATTATTTGTGTCCCTCAAATAACATCATCCAGACATAGAACATATATTCAAGAATAGTGTTATGACACTTCCGGGTTCTCATCATAACAGGGATCCGCTATGACCCTTTTAATGAAACAACTATCCTTAGGACATTATCACATGTATTGTCACGCAGAAGAACAATCAAGATGTGATAAGGCTTTTATTAATGAATAAAGTACAAAGTTGTTGGTTCTAGGCCACCAACTGTAACATTAGAGAATTTCGAATTTATCGTTAGCTTATGCATTTGGTACAAAATTTTAGATAAAGTCAATTATATCGGTAAAATCCTTCAAAGGGAAGAGATGGACATCGAAGATGCAAGTACAAAAATAAAAGAGTTGATTTTGTTCTTTTAAGAACTCCGAGAAGAGGTTTTTGAAGGTTTAATAAATGAAGTGAAAGAACTTGCACTCAAAGTTGGTATTGATCCAATATTTGAATAAAAAAGAGTTGTTCGCAGGAAGAAAAAATTTGACGAGGATGTGGAAGATGATGCTATTAGAAATTTGTTTATGGAGGAAAAATTTAGAACAAATTATTTCCTACAAATTATTGATCAAACTCTTATGTCATTGAGGGAACGTTTTATACAATATGAACACTTTGATGAAATATTTGGATTTTTGTTGAAGGAAAATTTTAGAAATATTTCTGAAGAACAATTGAAGGAACATTACACTCAATTTCAATGTTTTTTGAAACATAATGAACATAATAATATTTGTGGGGATGGATAATTTCAAGATCTCATACATTTGAAGTCAATATTGCCAAGTGAACTGATAAAATCAATTCATATCCTTTATTTTATCAAACATTATTGGAGAGATGGATGGTTTCAAATGATATGGGTAACATATCAAATTTTTTTGACTGTACCTGTTATAGTTGCATCAACAGAGAGAAGTTTTTCTAAGCTAAAGTTGATCAAAACTTATCTTCAAGCTACCATGTCACAAGAGAGATTATGTGCATTGGCAATGATTTCAATTGAAAATGAAAATTTGGATAGTTTGAAATATGATGAGTTTATTGAAGAATTTGCATCAATAAATGTAAGGAGAAGTATTTTCCTTTGAATTGGATTATAAAGTACCATAATCAAGTTCATGAAGTGTCGTAACATGCTCTGGTATGTCATGATCTATTTCTTTATAGTTTTTTATTATATTTGAATTTGATTATTTAATATGTTTGATTAAATAATTTCTATCATATTTTCAGCATATGAATCAAATTTTAGCATTTGAGTACATGTGTTAAACAAATATAGGCATTGCTTTCTTCCAAAAAAATATATTCAATTCTTGATTTTTGTATGAAGTTGGATTCATGGTTTTACACCAACTGGTAATGTTTTTAACTATTTAAAAGTGTGTTTTTGAATTCAAATATTATGTTATTTTAAATTTGGGGGTTCAAATTTTTATAGGTTTAGAAGAAGAAGTGAGTGATTAAGATGAAGATGAGAATGATTCATTCTTTTTTTCAAAGGCTTAACAAGTTAGTTTTTACAAACTTTAATGCCCCTTTTGATTGGTTTTGAAGTGGTTTAAAATGTTAAAAAGTGTATAGTTTTTTTAGAAAAAATGGTTGTTTTTCTTTATTTATATACATAGAAGACTGAAGTTTTTATACGATTTAAATCCTTGTTTGACATTCCTTTTTATTAGTTTTTCAAGCAACACATGTGTATTTTTAAACATATATTTTTTTATTGTTTTTTTTTAATTTTTAATATTATGTGGGACAACATATTAATTGGCTCGCATGTGGTCTGAATTGTAATTTTTTTGACGTTCGTATGTAATGTGGGATTAAATGGATTTATAATTTTAGGTCTGCAAAGTGTAAGTTCTGATCTTATTTGCTTCAGCTTAATTCGCTAACCATCCATATTTTAAGGGCAACATTTTTATAATTTGTCTCGGAAAACAAGATTGTCTGGGCCGATCCTGTATGTATATAACATGTGTATATGTGTATGTATACATATATCTATATGGAATGTGTATGTGTATATAGTATGTGTATGTTTGCGTATGTATGTGTATGTATACAGACATGTATGTAATTGTATGTATGTGTATGTGTATACATATGTGTGCATGTACGTGTATGTGCATATATATGCATGCATGCATATGTATGTGTATGTGTATGTATGTGTATGTGTATGTGTATGTATGTGTATGTGTATGCGTATGTATATAAATATGTATACGTGTATTTTCATGTATGTGTACATATATATGTATATGCATATGTATCTGTGTATGCATATGTGTATGTGTATGTGTATGCATATATGAATGTGTATGTGTATGTGTATGTGTATGCGTATGTGTATGTGTATGTGTACGTTTATGTATATATGTGTATGTGTATGTGTATGTATGTGTACATGTATGTATGTGTGTATGTGTATGTGTATGTGTATGTGTTGTATGTTTATGTAGTGTGTATGTATGCATATATATGTGTATGTATGTGTATGTATGTACATGCACGTGCATGTAACTGTATGTATGTGTATGTGTATACATACGTGTATTTGTATGTATATACATATGCATCTGTATGTGTATGTGTATGTGTATGTGTATGTGTATGTGTATGTGTATACGCATATGTGTACGTGTATGTGTGTATATATATGTGTGTGTACATGTATGTGCATGTATGTGTACATAAGCATGTATATGCGTATGTATGAGTGTATGTATATATGTGCATGTGTATATGTGTATGTGTATGTATGTGTATGCGTGCATGTATGTCTATGCGTATGTATGTGTGTATGTTTATGTGTATGTTTGTTTATGTAATATGTGTATGTATGCATATATATATCTATGTATATATGTGCTTACACGTGTCCGTAATTTTATGCATGTGTATGTATAGGTGTACGTATATTTGTATGTGTGCGTGTATGTGTGTGTGTATGTCTATTTGTATGTGTGTGTGTATGTGTATGTTTATATGTGCATATGTACATGTATATATCTGTACATATGTGTATGTATGTGCGTACGCATATGTCTGTTTATTGATTTAATATTATTTATTCATTTTTAATATTTCTCTATTTCTAGTATTTTCTCTAATTTATTTATTTTTAATATTTATTCACTTTTAATATGTATATTTTATATTTTTTTAATATATTCAATTTCGATAGTCTCAAACCCAAAGAACCTTTTTTTATTAATTTTTGGATAACCCCTCTTCTTAATGGGTTGAGAGGGAACCCTTAACATTACCCGTAGGCTCAGAGACACAAGGCTTAGTACATGACCTGAGGCCCAAGAGCTAGGCTCATAGAACAACCCACCCTGGCTCCTACTTCGCTTGATGCTCATAAACTCCCTACCTTACAGAACTGAATGACTATTATTTCCCCATGTTATGAATTCACTTTTTTTAAAACATTTTTGTAATTTATTTAATTTTATTTATTCATTTTTAATATTATTTCATTTAATATTTTTTGGAATTTATTCATTTTTTTAAAATTTATACATATTTATTTACTAAGTTTTAATATTTTCAATATGTTTGTAATTTATATGATTAATATTTATTTATTTTTATTTATTAAGTTTTGATATGTTTAATATGTTTGAAATTTATATAACTGATTCTTATAAATTCATTTTAATTTCAATATTTTTGAATAGTCAATATACTTAATTTTCAATAATTTTGTTATTTATATAATTAATATTATATATTTATTAATTTTTATTCATTTTTATGCGTCTGTAATTGTAACATCCTGCTTAAGGTACGCTATCTTTTTATTGTTTAAAAATTTGGATTTTGGGTCGAGAGGGCATTAGAGATGATCAGGGGTTTTTCCTAAAGGAACCAGGGTAGCGTGTTGACTGGAGGAGAAGTTCACACTACAAATCGTATATTCATGTCATGAATTAACCCTGGGAAAAAGATGTGGGTTTAGTTCAAAAAGTGAAAAAAATTCACGCCACGATTTATGTTCACATCATGAATGGGTCGCTCGGGATTTTGAAATTGTGGAAACACCTTTTACGACATGCATGCAAACCTAAGTAATCACATCATGAATCAAGGATTCAAGACATGAATAATTGTTTCCAAGCTGGGTTTTATGCATTGTGCACTTGAATCCTCTATCTTTCGGCCTTGCACTCACTCCCTTGAACTCTTGGGCCGCTCCAGGCATTATTGGGCGGTCTCAACTCTTCCAAACCCTCCCTTTTGTCACTTCAATCTCCATCTTGGCGGGTTGCTTATATTTTAGTATGTGTGATCATTTTCTTCTCATTGTTTTTTCTTCTATGGTAATTGGTAGTGGTGTTGGGCTGCGTTTATGGGATCTGTGATCATGCGATGATGCTTCTTTAATCCTCTCTAGATCCATCATGTGTTTATCTTCCGGAGGCCCGATCTTGTGGGTTATGGTGCGGCATATGAGATTCTTGAAGTATGTGTTGATCTAACCTCTATGTTGACCCTTTTTATTCTAAAATTTGATTCTAAAATGAGAGAATCATTGTCTGGGACTCCGTTTTTTGTTCTTATATCATTCCACCTTTCCGGTGTGAGGATCCCATCATGGTTGGTGTGCGACCCGTGTTTGAGGTAAGTGGTTATGTATCTAGACTATGACATTGAACCATAATTGCTCTTGGTTTTATAAATTGTTTTATAAATGAATTGGAATTATCTTGGCATTGGTTAATTTGTGAATGTAAATAGGTTTTTCAGAAAAGATGGGTTTTCCATTCGTTTTCATAAAGGAAAGGTGTCTTTCATAGGATTGTGAAATGGATTTATGAAATGGGTTTTCAAAGCATGTTTTGATGAAAAAGGGTTGTTTGGAATCAATTATGAATTGATAATATCTTTTGAACTAATTGATGTAAGCCGCACATGGGAGCCTTGAATACCTAGGTGGAGGGTTTAGTATTAGGCCTTGTCTGTTGTTTCCGTCGGGGGGTTCACTCATGGGGTGTTCCTTTGTTCCCTTGGACATGCGTCCTAGGGACTTGATCTTGATATATAGAGGGTTCACTCATGGGTGTTCCTCTATTTCCTAGTCCATGTGTTCTAGGGACGTGAGTATGAACTAGTAATTGTTGTTTATTATGGTATGAATGACCAAGCTAACTTGACCTTTGTTATCTTAGGGGTTTTTACCATTATGATTTGTCTTGTGATGTTTTGGATTTTATATACATGCTTTGATAAAATTTAAATGGTTTGCTGGATTTATGCTTTGAAACTGTTTTACAAAGACTTGTTTTAGAACTATGGAAAAAGGGGAACTGTTTACCATGATTTTGATATAAAACCGCCTAACTATTTATCATGCCTAATTTTCTCTCAAAAATTGACCATATTGGGATTACTGTACAAAGACTTGATTTGGAACGCCTAGGTGAGATCCTACTTGATATGGAACACCTAGGTGAGATCCTACTAAACCTATTTATCTCAAACCCTACACACTCCCTCAGGGGTGTGTAGACCTTGTATTGTGTTTTGATGTAGGAAGGGGCAAGGGGACATAGTGTGACAGTGAGGTTTATGTCAACTAGGTATGGGTATCTAGTGGTGAGATGGTTGGATATTGCTTTCATATCACATATATTAGTTGTTTCTGGTTTTAGTTTTCCTTTTTTGGTTGTTGGATATGTGCCTTGGGTTTTTATCTGGCTACTTTAGGTTTCTTTGCTACTTTTACTTTCCTTTTTTATGGTATATATGTCTTTATGGCTGTTCTTCTTCTATTTCTTTCAACTATGCAAATATATCATGTATCTTGTTTCAGGTTGGGAAAAATTATTCCCTCTGGTTATTGTTTGATGGTCGGGTACTAGTTGTCAGCCCATGGGGATCAGGAACACCCTTTAGGTCTTGTTGTGGTCCTGCTCAGAGCTTAGTTGATGAGTTATCTAGGACAGGTCATGAAAATTTGGTATCATAGGATGGTTGATGCTCAGTCTTGGGAAGTTGGTAGATAGGAGGTAGGATAGTTAAAACATGATATATATGTTGCGGTGAGTGTCTAGCCATCTCTTTCCATGATGAGCCTTAAGTTACTATGATATATTGGGAGGTGTGTCTCTTGTGTCGGGTTTTGACCTTAATCTCATTTTCTGCTTATAATTTTCTGGTTTAAACTAAGATTATACTGTTGTCTGGTATTTTTTTTCTGTTTTTGGTGTATATAAACATGTCTCTATGACATCATCCAAAGGTTCTCTAGGAGACAGTTTAACACATATGTACAATTACATAGGATGAGATAACATATACATGTTCAATTTACTTACTTGATCTAGTCATCGAACAAATCACAGTTAAACATGAATGTGAGATATGACATATGTCACTCTTCTTCATTTCTCATTGGCTTGTTATGTATCATGGTCACATTAGATAAATAAATTGAAAAGAAATAAATACATTCTTGATCCAAGCACTGCTATAAATACACTATATACCAACACACATATACCAACAGTTTTCAAAAACCACTAGTATAGGCCTATTTAGAGGCTAGTTTCCCAACAATTTTTTGAAACCATTGGGATATGTTGTTTTTATCCCAATGGTTTGAGTAAACCGTTGGGATAGGTCCCTTTGTACTAATCTATCCCAACAGTTCTAAAAAACCATTGGAGAACTTGACCCCAAATATGCAGAAGTCCTCCACTTTCCTCCTCCGCCCGTGTCTTAACCTAAACCAGAGATACCCTCTTCCCCAGCCTACGGAACTTATTCCCATAGGTCAATCCATCTTTATTCAAGCCATTTTTTGTTCTACAACTTCAAATCTATAAGTGATAACTTAGTTTTAATGTTCTGCATCTATTTATTTTTTGTTTTGTGTTTTGATTTGCCCTAAATGAAAGCTCCCTTCTTATTCCCAGCGTGCAAACCATTATTCCCAACCGAGGATCCATATTCAAGTCAGTTTTTTTATTCCACTTCAAATCGATAAGCTCTAACTGAGTTATATGTTCCACCTCCATTTATTTTTCCTTTTTTATTCGTATTGATTTTAAGACAGGGTTGCTTTTTGTTTTTTGTTATTTTTTTTGATCAGGAATCCGTTATAAATTCTAAGTTTGATCAAGAAGCCTCTCTTCCCAGCCGACGACCACTCTTCCAGGCGATCCATCAGTCTGCAATCTCTCAGAAATCTACTCATCCACTAGGCATTGAGACTTCTCTTCCTAGAGGTTTGTGCACAATTGATTAAGATGGTTTGATCATGATAGTATATGGTCCTAGTTCTCCCTAACTCTAATTTCTTACACCTTTTCATTTTAATTTTATTTATTTAATGTTATCACTATTTATATCCAATCATTCATTTTCTTTTTCCTAAGCTGGAGTTGTTGCTAGTTATTTTCACTTTTTTTAGTGGTTATTTTTATATGGCATGGTTGTGTATTTCTTAGTTATGGGATTCTTATATGTTTGTATTTTATGTATTTAGTTTGATTATTTTTCAATCGATTTAAAACCAATGTTTATAAATATCTTTTAATATAAAACAAAAAAGAATGGATTTAAATTAAGTGGTTTCATTCTTTTAGATTTTAGAGGATTTTTTTTTGTTTTATTTAAAAATGGGTTTAAGTGAATTTCTAAAACTGGTGCTTTTCCTTAAATAATGTGGTTCAATTTTCAAAATTGGTAGTTGAAATTTATTTATGTCTATTGATTTTATCAAAATGTAAAAAGTTATTAATTTAATAAAATTTATTTCAAACTAACATTAGTGGAATGTCTTTTGAAATGAATTTCATAAAATATTTTGTTGGTGGAAACATACTAGGCACGTATAGCTCACTCCCTAACATTAATCCAAGGTGTGTGTATAGTTATTATGTCTTATAAATATTCAAAAGTATGTTCTAATGTGGATAGTGGGTACTGTTTCACTGGTTGATTGATATCTCAGGATATATAAGTGGTCTTGGGAAACTGTGTGATGTTCTTCTGATAGCTCGAGTTTAGTGGTTTATCTTGTATAGTTGATGTAGCAGCCACTTTGATTTTTTTATATTTTTTCTCTTCTATACTTATTTTTTTATATTTGATGTTTCATATAAAGTGTGGCTTTGGTTGTTTATTTTAGTTATTCCATTTTTGGTTTCAATCTATATTTGAAACTACTTATTTGATTTACACAGCAGTCCAACTTACGAGTTGGTCATTATGGTTTTTTTATAGAATTTTGATGTGTGTTTACTTATATTTGGGAAAATAATTCCCAATCTATTATTTTTTATTCCCTTAGAACTTGTTTCCAGTCCATGGGGATAGAGAACACCCTTCGGGCCTTATCGCGGGCCAATCTGGGTGACATGTTAGGTTGACCCAGGTTGGTTCACGACAAAACAATATTTGAGTTCCCTTCACATTTTTGGGGATTCTGGTAGATAGAATATATTTCTATTGGAACTTAAGAGGTAGTTTATGAGTGGGTGTTCGATCCCCACCTTTCATAAAAAGACTTGAGTTTCAATTCGTAGTCACGATGTCAGTCATGAAGTTGAGTTTTGTTTTTTATTATTTTTTATATATTTGGATATGAATTGATGTTATATTAATCTATAGTGAAGTTATATGGGTTATTTTGAGGTATTTTTAGTTTTGGGTTGAAAGTGGAGGAGGAATTAGAGAAATACAGTTAGCTCTCATAGTTTTGAAAACCATGTGGAGCCCATGTGGAAGGCTCCGTAACTTTTCTTAGAAGGTGTTGCATGGTTGATGCCAAGTTATTCAAATAATTTCATCAAACCATGCACATTTATTCATTTCCCATATATTTATTATTTTTCCTACCTTTCTTTTCCAACTTGTTCATAATGGTGTTTACCATTGGTGTCGCGATAATAAATGGAGTTTTATTATAAATTAATGTTATTTTTTTGATTCTTATACAAAGTAGTGTGTCAGTTATGGTTTTATGTAAAGTGAATAATTATCATTTACTTAAATATATTTTCGATTAAATTTCAATCTTATTGAAATTCCCAAAATTAATTATAACTTTTTTTATAGAATGGATAGAATTTGGATGTATGAAATCGATTAGATCTCAAGCGATTTTCAAAACAATTTGGAGATATTTTTAGATTTCACATTTGATAATGCTTCAGATAGTGATCATATACACTGCCCATGTTATAACTTTGTTGGAATACCTTGTTTGAGTCATAAAGAAGTTATCTACCATATAACCAAATATGGTTTTCAAAAAAACTACTATGTGTGGTGTAACAATGGGGAGAAAATGGAATCTCAAAATGTTAATGATCTGAATGAGGTGATTGGATTGGAGAATTTATTATATAACTAGTTTCTATTTATTCATAATCATGAGAAGGAAAGGATACATACCCAAGAAGACTTTGATATGAGCAAGCATGATGCATCTAATGAAAATGATTATGTTGATAGGGTGAAAAAATTGAATAATGCTTCCACGACTCCAGTATATCGTCAATATGGTAAAATGAAAAAGCAAGAATTTTTAATCCAATTGTTTCATGGGAAAACCATGTATGAGATTTCTAGTACTTCCATTGATTACATTCTTACCTTCTTGAAGGAATTACTTCTTTATGATGTAGATATTCCCTCAAACCACTATATGGCATGGAAGTTAATTAATGAACTTGGATTTTCAGAAAACCAATTTCATGCTTTCCTGAAAGATTTCTACTTATTCTGGGAGGAAACTACTAAAAGAAATGATTGTATAAAATTTGGAACATCCCGATGGAATCCAAAAGCTGATGGAACACCATCATTTGTGCCAAAAAAAGTAATGTGGCACTTTACATTGATCCCCATACTCCAGAATATTTTTATGTATGTTGAAATATCAATAAAAATGTGATGACATGATACCAAGAGAAAGAATAATAATAAATATTTGGTGCACCCTGTAGATGGATTTTCATGGTAGAGATTTGATGCTCGATATCCTAATTTCACAGCTGATGTGCGTAATGTGAGGCTGGGTATTTCATGTGATGGTTTTAATCTATTTGGGTAGATGCTTACTTCGCACAACATATAGATTGTTTTCATGCACATTTATAACCTCCCCCATGGTTGTGTATGAAAAAACCTTTCAATTTCATGAGTATACTCATATCTAGACCTTCTGATCCCAACAATGATATGGAAATATACATGCAAAATTTAATAAAAGAGTTGAAACTTCTTTGGATGTGGGTGTGTGCACATTCAATGCATGTTTGAAAGAGATATCTCATATGTGTGTTGCTCTTATGTGGATGATCAATGATTTTCCTGCTTATGTATTGATGTTTGGATGGAGAATTAAGGGAAAACTGTTATGTCTTGTTTTTCTGAAGAATACTCAATCCAGAAGACTGAAATATCGTCGTAGTTTTAGTTTTATGGTTCATTGATGATTCTTTCCAATGGACCATCCATATATAAATAATCATTGAAGATTTGAAAATACCATGGACACCGATGATCCACCTCAGCATATGTCTGGAACCGATGTGCTTAATGAATTACAAGATTTTAGTTTTTAATTCGGGAAGTGTCAAATGAAATCTATAAAGAGGAAAAATGTTTTCAATAAAACCTATTACAATTGGAAGAAGAGGAGTATCTTCTTTAAGTTTCCCTATTGGTAAACTAATTTGTTACATCATTACTTAGACTCAATGCACATTGAAAATAATATATGTGAATTGTTGCTTTCAATTCTTCTAAATGTCAAGGGAAAGAAAAAAGTTGATTTATGATCTCGACGTGACTTGGTGGATTAGGAGATCATATGAGAATTGCATCCTGTGTGTATTGGTGAAAATAAATGGTAAGTTTCATGTGCTTCTTATGCGATGAAACCTATAGAAAAAAAATCAATTTCTAGAAGTACTAGAGACTATTAAAGTTCATGATGTCTATTCAAGCAATATATCAAAATGGGTCAACAAAAGTGAGTTAAAGATGAAATATTTAACGACTCATGACTATCACATCCTTCTGCATGAGTTGATTCCAATAGAAATCTGTCATATTTTTTCCAATAATGTAAGGTTGTTAGTTATTCAGTTTTTCCATTTGTTTAGAGATCTTTATGTTAAGAAGTTTTCCAAGTCTTTCTTGAAACAAATGTTGGTAAAGACACCATTAATTTTGTGTGAGTTAGAGAAAATATTTACTCTATTATTTTTCACATGCATGTTTCATATCATTATGCACCTTTCAACTAAAATACTTCTCAGAGGACCTGTTGATTTTCATTGGATTCATCCAACTGAAAGAAATATCTACACATTGAAATATTATGTCTGGAATAGGAATTATCCCAGAGGTTCTATCGTGAATGGTTACTTGGATCAATAATGTATTGATTTCTTCTCAATGTATTTGTTTGTTCTTACTACGAGAATGAACAGACCAATGAGAAATGAAGAAGGGAAATATGAGGAAATTGAACCTAGTTTTCCATCACTTCCTCAAATAAGAGGAATTCTTGGATCATATAAATTGATAACATTAAGTATTAAAGAGTGGGAGATGGAACATCACACAATTTTGTTCAACTATGATTTTTTTGATGACTAAATCAAGTAAGTAAATTAAGCATGTATATATTATCTCATCTCTTGTAATTTTATATATCTATTAAACTATTTTTGTTTTATCTATAGAGAACATAAATAAGTGATAAATAGAAAGAATCATTCTTTATCTTTGAGAATGAGAGAGACTTTACATAGTAAAGAGTTTTATGCTTGGTTGAAATTGAAGGTAGAAATATTGTTGTAATAAATAAACAAAATCAATATTTAATTAAGTTTAATATTTAGTTATATTTCACGTATCGAGTTTTTCTACTGACACTGTCTCTGAGGCAATAAGAGATTTGTATTTTTCTCCTAATACCATGGTTTATGAATGTAAATCAATTGTGATCAATGGGTATAGATTTATTATCATTGAATGAGAAAAGAACATGAGAACACAACATGATAGTGTTATGATAACTGCCACAACAGACTGTTATTCCAGTGCATCAGATAATAGACCTCGTTTTGAAAAAGTAGTTTATTATGTAGTCGTTGAAAAAATAATAATATTGGATTATTACTCTCATGGTCGTGTCACTATGATGAAATTTCAGTGGTTTGATTCAATGATGAGGCAGGGAACCTTTATTGATGATTGTGGATTTTGAGTTATTGACATCACTCTCACTCTTGATACTGATGAACCATATGTATTAACATCAACATAGAAACATTTTTTTATGTCAAAGATCATCTTCAAACTAAATTTATTGTCATTATTAAAGTAATCACAAGAAATATTTTTGATGATGGTGATGATGGAATTGACACCATCCCTGCTCCCATTGGACCCGATCCATTTATTACTTATGATGACTTCAATACTTCAATTGTTAGAGTTTATTATGAACTTGAAGTTGTGGTGGGAAATATATAGAAGCATTTATATGTGTTCTCAGTTCTTTTGGTTTATCTCAACTTGAGTTGTTGAGGTTTGTGCTATACAAATTTATTTACTATTGATCACAAATATTTTTGTATCCAACTAGACCTTCATGTGTATTTTCAATATTTACTGGTTTCAGTTTTCATTGAGTTTCATTTTATAATATTGAATTGAACTGTATTCAAACCTACCAAACCAAACAAAACCAAAACAGTTAAATTGTAAAAAAAATATGAATTGAATATTAGATATTAAAATAATTGATATTAAAATCAAAACCAATAATAAATAATGACCTAACCAAAAAATAGATAAATTACCTAACCAAAAATATGAACCAAATGACCTAAGACAAATAAGTCACGTCTCAATTTTTTTGTTTTTTGGGTTACAAAGTAGTTATAAATTTTTAATTACTTCCATATTTGTTTTCAAATGAAAAAATGAAACCTATTGAGGAAAAGCGAAGAACAAGGATGATGGAAAATAATCTACAAATGATTGAGATGGGCATTCCTCCATTAGTTCCTATTGTGAGTATTTTATTTCATATATATATATATATATCAATAACATATAATGTCATGTTATTAATTTTTTTTAAAATTTTATGCAGGATCCACCACTTAGGCGCCAGTTATTCGATAAGAAGCCTAGTAGTGGTCCCAGTACTCAGGCTGGTGGTATGAGAGAGGGTGGTATGAGAGCTAGGTTCTCCAGTCGGCGTACCTGTTTAGACCCTACCCCTCCCACTGACGTACCATCTTCCACATATTTTGATCTCGTTGTGTTGTTAGGGACATATTGGATATTTAGGACTCCCATATTTTCACTACCCTTTACATATAATCCTCCTCATCCATATTTACCTTATCCCATGATGATTCCCACTCCTCATCCATATTATGCAGTTGGCCAACCATCCATTCCATCTTCTTTACCATCTACTTCCTTTTCTCCGAGCTTCTATATTCATTCTTTGACTCCTTCTATGACACAATATGTGCCTAAAGATCATACACCGGGACCCAATCTACTTATACAAGGTGATGTTCCTTTAGTTCTAGCGGATCCAATGGTTCCCATTGACCAGACTGCCGTAGGTATATTTTAGAACCCTATTTTTTTTACCATAATTAATTTTAATTATAACATGTATTGATATAATATTTGTCTTTATTTCATAATAGATACATTTACTGATAGGCGGTAGGGGTGGGGGTGTACACGCATGTATGCAGTGTGGAACCACCATAAGCAATTGATGGTGGACTACAACAAAGACAACCAAATGATCGAAAAAACAGGGCAGCAATGTTGGAGTTTTTTTGTGATGCTTTCCAAATACTTTGACTTCATTTCCATCAGCCCTCTCTCATGAAGATAATTTCCAAACAAAGTTAAGGATAATTATTAGGCACAAATATGGGTAAAAAATCCATTGGATTTAATGTAATATTATTTTTCTATTTATATGATTTTTTTTTATTTTAGATTCGTTTTAATTTTCCTGATGGTGAGGGTGCATGACCAAAATGTCTAAATGAATTACGTGAGTTTTAGAGAGCCTATAAGCATGAGTTGTATATTAACTGGAATGCTATAGTTGGCACAGAGTTGGAGGTGGTACCGGTCCTAGCTGATTGTTCGATACAACAATATCGACAAATGATTACTCATTGGACGACTACCAAGTTTAAGGTATTAATCACATTTTATGTTTTTAAATGAAAATTTTCATGTTTTTTATTAATATTATATTTTGTATTATTGAATTTTATTTATGAATCATTTGGAAAAAATAAAAAAACATTAATGCTAAAAAATACCTCCACACTTTGGGTCATACTACGATGGAAGATCATGAGATAAAGAAGGTATGACAGTTGTTTATAATTTTTCTTCAGGACTTGCACTTTCTATTGTTTCCTCCACAATTTATTTGATTTCTAAAGTTTTGATATAATTTTAGTTATGAAATTCATTATTGGTAACCTATTTTCAATTATGGTTTCCTACATTTAATTTCATTATAGAGGTAGGTATTGAATATTGAAGGACGTGTGCTGCGATCAAAACTATTTTCCTCAAGTAGAAAGAAAAAAAGATGGAAGTATGGTTAGCGAACTGACACAACAGAAGATTGTAAGTTTTACTTAGTTGATTTCAAATTTTAATATCTATTTTGTAACTTAATAATCTATTTTTATTTGTAATAGGCTACTTTGGAGGCCCTTGATGCCCAAGAACCTGACAATTTTGGACCAAATGATCATTTACATCAAGTGTTGGGAGATGAGAACCATGGAAAAGTACATTACTGACCTAGGAAGAGTATAGTTCCAATAAGGTATTAGCCCTCTTCAGGTACCATTTTTAGTACCACCGAGTTGGAAAAGGTTAAGGCACATGATAAAAAAGCCGAAAAAGGGTCACATAGGTGGAAGAACATGTTGAAAGGGAAAACACTGAATTTATGAAACTGATGGAAGTTTTATTTCCATCACTTCCACCAGATACCAGCACAAATTGTGATGAATATATGTCATAGATGTGTTCATTATATAGTGCACCAGGAGGTAGTCCTAGTGGTGGTCGAGACGATGTCGTTCTTGGTGATGACGATGGTGAGGAAGAGACCTAGGAAGAGGATGATGTCGAGACCAAGGCTGGGTATGAGGATGAGGACAAGGCTGAGGTGGTGGATGAGGGTGAGGATGAGGTCGGGGATCAGGCCGAGGATGAGGATAGGGATGAGGATGGGGACGATGATGGGGATAGGGATAAGGACAGGGATAAGGCCGATGATGATGATGGTGATGTGGGATGGATTGATCCGTTGCATTTTTTATTGATATTAGAGAAATTTGATGTTTGATGATTTTCTCTAACTGAATATATGTGTGATTAGGTGGGTCACATTATGCTTGACTCGGGTATCCTAAATACTATATAGTTTTAATCATATCACTTTTTACCAATGTATTTTCATTTTTATTGATAAAGTAATTAAGGTATTTGGAAACTGATATTTTTCTCATGGAGGGAATGTTTCTGGCCAATTGAAATGGGGGAACTTAGAGTAAAAGACCTCAAATTATTCAATTATGTCCTGTTTGGTTAGTTCACATGGAATATCTTAACTATTATTGATCCTAATTGTGATTTTTTATCAAGTAGGTTCAAAGGAAGGAATCTGAATGGGTATTAATATTATCTCGCATCATCTATCTAGCCTTAGATAAAACAATCCTTAAATGATATCATATATATTTCAACATGGTTTGTTAGCAGTCAATATACCCTCAATTTATGGGACACCTTATGGCTTGATAGGCCTCTTAAGGATAGCATGAGCATTCTTCCATATAGAATGAAGAATACTATTGATGATCATATGACACAATACACCATATTTGATTTTATTCCTCAGAAAGAAATGTTAGAAATTCAAATATATACTTTTATGGATATTGAAACATTGGTTTAGAAGCCTACCAGTAATGGGAACTTTTCTATCAAATACATCTACATTATGTAAATTGGTACCTCCACTAGGATTCCATCTTGGCTGCCTAAATTTTAGGTACAATTCATTCAAACCTCTTGATTTCTTATTTTATAGATAATTTGGAAGAATAGGATACCCACCCATGACCATCTCAATAGAGTTGGGAGACATATTGTCTCTGTTTTCTTTTTATTCCTAAAGTCTTAAGAAAGTGCACACCACCTCTTCATTTGTTGTGAGTATGCACATGAGCATTGGGAATATGTTCACCACTTGTTTTTCTCCATGTTTAATGCTAGCTATACACTAGAATATATCATGATCTCCACTTTCAGTGTTACACATATTTTAAAGTAATTGAAGCAACTCCTCATGATGGTAGTTTTATCTATTATTGCCTCTATCTGTAAAGAGAGAGAAAGTAGACAATTTTTTTAAACTATATTTACTATCTAATATAATTCCTTCATATTCTAAAAAACTCCAACAATATTAAATCTCCATACTTAATTATAAGCTGCTAATAAACACAAAACTAACTATTTACCAATTTTCCTAATCATGTAATTCCATTTTGGTAATATGTATATTGTATTCATTAGAGTTATTTTTGAATTCTATACATTGCTTAATCATGTATTGTGTGAACTGTAATTGAAATTGTAGGTAATTGTAGAGGGGAGGTTGTTGTATGCTTTGTCCTAGAAATGGGACACTCTATACCAATAGTTTCTAAACTATTGGTATAGATCTGAAAACCATATCTATACCAACGGTTCTTATCAAATCGTTGGTAAAACTTTATACCAACGGTTTACAAAACCATTGGTATAGATATAAGGATTGATATATACCAACTGTATAAGACTGTTGGTAGATATCTATGCCAATAGTTTCCAAAAACCATTGGGATAACTTAATTTCAGGTATCCTATGCCAACAGTTAATGAATAAACATCGGTATAGGTCTATCCCCACACCTCAATAGCCAACAGTTAGTAAAACCATTGGTATAGGGTATACCAACGATTTTCCAGCCTATATCAATGGTTTAAAACTGTTGGTATACACTGAGTTTCTAGTAGTGAATTAACCTTTTATAATGGAACCTTCAAAATGATTCCTATTTTGGATGTAATACTTCAATGTGTACATATTTATTTTTGTTGGATAGATCCAAAAAAAGAAATAGTTTCTCCAAGAAGTATTTCAATTGGAAGATGGAAAGTTAGATGCAACATATATGTGAAAAACAACAGAGGAAATTTTTTCTCTAACTCACACAAAATTAATGGTTCCACTTCCTGTATTTTTTTCAATAAATATTTAGATAACTTTTTAGCACTAATATCTCTATAAAAATGGATCAATAAAATCACTACCACCCTAATATTATTGGACAATAGGTGATGGAATGATATTGGAATTAACTCATGAAAAAGGTTTTAATAATTACTAGTATTCAATGATTTTATCTTAAACTCTCTTCTATTAACCCATTTTGATATGTCAGTTGAATATAAATCAAGAACCTTAATAGTCTTCAGTACTGCCATAATTTTTTTTTTTCTGAAGGTGTCATCACATAATAAGCGCACAAAACTTTCCAATTATTTTCACTCATACACACAGGATGCAATTATGGTCTAATACCACAATCCACCAAGTCACACTAAGATCTTAAATCATCTTTTTTATTCCCATTTATATTTAGAATAATGTAAAGAAACATTTCAAATATTTTTTTTTTCAATGTAAATTACATCTAATTAATGATGTAAAAAATTGGTTGTCCAATAAGGAAAATCAAAGAAGATAATTTTTGTCTTCCAATAGTAATTGGATTTAGTGTAAGAATTCTTCCTCTTTATATATTTCATATAATATTTCTCAAAGAAAAAAATTAAATCATTGAATTCATTAATCACATTAGTTCCAGACATACACAAAGGTAGATTGTTGGTCTACATGGTATTGTCAAACCTTCAAAAAATATTCCTATATGGATAATCCATTGGAAAGAATCATCAATGTAACATAGAACTAAAAATAAAATGATATTTAAGTTATCTAGATCTTTTATTCTTCATAAAAATAAGATAGGAAATTTTTCCCTTCATGCGTCATCCAAATATCATTGTATAAGTAAGAAAATCATTTATCATCCACATAAGCGCAACAAACATATGAAATATGACTTTCAATCAAGAATCATATGTGCACACACCCACATTAAAAATACTCATAAACTCTTTTATTAAAGGTTTTGTGTATACATATATATCATTTCTAGGATCAGAAGGTCCATATATAAGTATACTCAAGATAGTGACTGTTTTTTCATACTCATTCATAGAGGAAGGTTATAAATGTGTATGAAAAGTGGTCATGTGCTGTGTAAAGTAAGCATATGACCAAATAGATTAAAACAATCACATGATATACCCAACATCAAATTACACTCCTCAACTAAAAAATCAAGATATTGAGCATCAAATTCCTACCATGCTAATCCACCAGTAGGATGAATAAAATCAAAATTATCTTTATTTCTATCAGTATATTTTCATCACATATTTGTTGATATTTTATCTAACATGAAAAAAATTTGAAGTCTAGAAATCAATGAAAAGTGTCACATTAATTTATGTGGCACACAAGACGGTGTTCCAATAACATTTGAATTACATCGAGACATTCCACATTTTATACAATAATTTAGTCCAACATTTTCCTCTAATAATAAGCTATAATCTTTCAGAAAAGTAATAATTTTGTTTTTAAAAAATCCATGTTGGTCAATTAACTTCCATGCTAATATAATGGTTTAATTAAATATTTGCATTATCTAGAAGTAATTATTTTTAAAAGGTAATAATATAATGTATGGAAGTATTATAGATTCCATACATGTTTTTACCATGAAACAATCATATTAAAAAATTTAGTTTTTTTATTTTACCACATTTCCAATATACTAGATTCACCCTTTCATAATCATAATTTTCATTGCATGCATAATGTGTACTCATATCACTGTCTTCTTACATTGGCATACTTTCTTTCTCATGATGATGAATAAATGTAAACCGATCATATAATAAATTCACTAATCTAGTCCTCTCATTCAGATCATGAACAATTTTCAAATTTATTTTCTCCCCATTATGATACCAGGCATAATATTTTGTTTGAAAATAAAATTATGTTATATGGTATCTAAATTATTCATGACATAACCATGGTCTTCCAACACAATTATAACATGGTAAGTGTATAAACCTATATCTAAATCATTTTCAAATGAAAAATCTAAAAATCTATCCAACTTTTTTGAAAATAGATTGAGATCCGATTAGTTTTATATATTAAAGTTTTATCCATTATGTTAAAAAATGTTATATATCATGTTGTAAAAGCAATGAAATAATATTGAAGTCAAATCCAAAATATATTTTAGGAAACAAGACTTGTTCACTTTATTTCAATCAATTTAAAAAACATTGATCAAATATTGAAATCAAATCCATTTTAAATCACTTTCCATATTTGTGAATAAATACCAAATTTATCATATATGAATACATAAATATAAAAAACAATGTATTTTATCGTGAAAACGAAAATTTGATAAGGGAAAGGCTATTTGTAAATAATTCAAACTATATATTTATCACCCATATCCTTAATTTCATAACTCAATCCCATGAGATAACAATATACTATATATATAAACCCATAATATTGTATTCCATTATATCAATGAGTAATAACTGTACATAATACCACAAAAAAAGTATATTTATGGCATAACTAACAAACTAGTACATATAAGAATTATAATATAAAAATAAAAATGTATATCAATCACAAACCATGGTATATATAGCGGTATAAATCTCACAAGTTACAAATCAAACATAGAATTATTTGGGGTTGATCAATAACTAGATTATATTAGTAATAAAATAAGTGTTTATTATGGAATTTTTCATAACAAATGATTACTCAAAAAACCCACATAAGAAATAAGGTGTAATAAAAAAATATCTCTAGACATATAAAAAGAAATAAAATGCTCCTTTATAAAAATATGTTTCCACATAATTAACATAATTTAATAAATATTCTCATGTAACAAAAAATTTAAACCCATATTCAACCTTTTTATGAAAACATGAACAATATTTATATTCAAATCATATATTATATTTTAAATCCAAACATTTTTATGACATGAAATGAATAATTTTAATTATTAAAATAAACCATTGAAATAAATAATTTTATAACCCTATAACATATTCAAAAAAAAGTAATAAAATAATTAATTACATATTTACCTCATTTATCGTACAAAATAATAGGTTTATATTAAATCTATATAGAAGTTTAGAGTAACTAAATTAAAAAAATACATCACCTATAATCAGATTTATTATGTAATACACTAAAAAATATAATCAAAATTAAACCTCATTCAATGAACCAATAAGAATTCTAACATAAACGAATCTTGGTTAGTGTTTTATACCTATGAAAAAATGAAAATGATTGATGGTGTAAGAGGTAATGTATTTGGAACTCACCAATTTAATGTTTAAGAAGAATAGAATAAAAACACAATGTAACGACCCAAAGTTTCATTAATGGAAATCCATCTTGATCTAATTAAATTTCTCTTTATGTTTATATAAAATGTCAACTTCATTGGTTTTATGTTAAGAATTTTGACCATTGCTAATATAGTCATTGAATAGTGATCACATGATTAGTATAAATATAGGGCTTTAACACATCCAATTTTACTTAGACAAAAGAAGCGATGGCCTTGTCCAGTAGAATTGCTCCGTACGAAGCCCATTTGTCGGAGCTCGGAAAAGAGGTGGCGTCTTTGGGCTTCGCCCTTGACCAATCCCAATCTGAGCTTTATCTTGTCAAGCTCGAACGTGACCTTCTACGGGAAAAGTGGAAGTTGATTGAAATTATCACTCGAGCGATGCTATCCGAGCCACCCCAAGAGTCTGTCACCATCGCACACCTTACCCTTAGGTCTTATGCAGCTGTTTTAAGGGGTTATGTAACAAATAAGTAGTACTATGTTCATGTACATTATTTTTTTGTATATAATAATGAATATAATTTCTAGTCATTTTTGATACATTTTAAATAGTTTTTAAAGTACAAATAGTGTTTTTAGTTATTATTTAACTAAGAATTCTATTTTATTAAATTAAGGTATTTTTGAATTAAATAATATTTTAATAAAATATTATTATTATTATTAAATTAATCTTTATTAAATATAAATGATCTTATAATTTTATGAATGCAATTATAATTTTTATTAAGGTTTGAAAGCCATTTCTGTCCAAACCTGTGAATTTTCGATAAATGTCGGTTTTTATTTTAAAAGTGAAAATTAACATATTTAGAAAATTATTTAGATAAAATAAATGTTATTTTTGGAATCAGGATGTCGAAATTATCCAATGGTGAATTTTTCATAATTTTTTGAGACAGTCAAATTTTTGAGTAAAAATTAAATACTGTTTAAATATATAATGTGTTTTATGACATCATAATGACCCAATAGTGATGTAATAAAATACTATAATCTTTATTTTCGACCAATATATGTTTTAACGTTAAAATAATGTAATTTTTTGTTTGTTTAACTTACTTTTCAAAGCATTAATGGACCCCTCAAGACTTATTCAACACCTTGCCTTTTTAAATTAATTTCCATGGGAGTGTGACTCACCTCCACATAAGCAACACTAATATTTTAAGAAGTTAGGACTTTGTCCTTATAAAATATTTTTTTCATCTTCCATTTTCCAAAAACCATGGGCAAAAACCATGGGATGGTTTGTGGTTTGGATTAATTTAATATAAGGGGTCCCAAACCTAAATAATAAAGAATTCCCTCACCTTTCCTATATAAACCCACCCAAGATCCCACTTCCTCCTCACTCAAAGCCTTTGGAGTTCGTCCAACCTCTGCCCTACTCTCTCTATAATCCTCCCAAGGTGCCCCAAGCTCCCAAGAAGCCTCTCACAATCCTCTCTCTAGCCTTTTGAAGCACACTTCCAAGTAAGGGTTTTTTCTTCCTTTCTCATTTTTGTCAATTTTCTTTAAGCTGTATTACCCTTTTAATTTCAATTATGAATGTTGGGGTATGGTTTCAAACCTCCCCCATACTGCCCTATTATTGTTTTAATGATGGGATACCCCTTTCTCTCTCATTAAATGCCTCCCATGTACACCCGTTACTATACCGAAATTCCGAAAGGAACTTCTCTCTCTTCTTTTACATTCAAGCAATAATTTTGTATCATGAATCTAAATTCCATTAAAATTGTTGGGAAATGTATCTATATGACCTCCTTAATGTCCATTATATTTAAATATTATGAGTAACCCCTTTCTCTCTCATCAACCATTTTTTATGAATTCTTATGTCATGTCTTTACGCTGCCGAAATCGCACCGATTTTCCAAGCCAATGCCATTGTGTAGTGGATACCATGCCCATTTCTCCATCAAGGGTATCCACCTTTATGCAACTTTACTTATTGATTACAAAGTTTCATGTCTGAATTCCACATTCCTTTATCGTGTAATAAATTATTATGTTTTATGAATCCATGTTTTATGATCCATGTGGCACACTTATGCATGAAATGAAATGTTTAAGAAGGGTGCACCCTTATAGCGCTCCAATGAATTGGGTAAAGTATAGCATCATGATACATCATGTACAATGAGTGTTGACTCATTCTAATTCAAGTGCAACGAGGGTTTACTCGTGCTTTATGTGTAATGAGGATTTACTCATGCTCCATGTGCAATGAGCCTTGGCTCATGCTAATCCCATGTTAAGTGTTGTTGCCACATTTCCATGTTATGATTATCATGATTTATCATGACTTTATGTTCATGTTTCTTATATTATCTATTGATATGCCAATTTTCTAACATGTATTGTACTCCTCATGTTATTCCATGTGTACTCCCTTACTGGGATTTATAGCTCACCCTTTTCTTATGCATGTCCTCAGGTTATCCCATGCAATGCTAAGTACGAAGGAATGTAGTGGTCATGTAAAGGAAGTTTTCAATAAAGATGTTGTATTTCATATTTTAAGTTTTTATGTAATGGTCCTAAGCCCCAAAGACACTAAACCTCTCAATATTATTTATTGTATCAAGTGAATTTTTATGTAATAAATCATGTTTAAGTTTGTAATAAAAGCAGGGCTATCATAGTTGGTATCAGAGGACGGGTTTAGTTATTTTTGGGATTAGGAAACCCTAGTAAAACCTTAGATACAAGACTAAGTACAATAAAAACGTCCCTAAGTTTTGGTGAGTATTGAGTAAGTGGGTTATCAAGCAAATACATCCCTGTCTGGATACAAGCAGGTAGAGGCGGCTCTGGAACAGATGTATCCTAGGGGTAAAACCCGAAAACACCGCTTTGAGCTAGACTCGAACGGGAACTGGTGCACGACAATGGGCCTTGCTGCACTCTTGGTTACGACACTCCCAGGGGATATGTTTTGATAAATTCACAATCTTAGTATGAACCCTTATTAAGGGAAAAAATTCCCCTAATAATATATGTTATAAAGTAGATCATGAAAATCCTAGATTGAAGCCTATAGACTCATGAGTTAAGGAAATGAAAGTTTATTTATAAGTCATAAACTTTTGTCTTTGGATTACTTTTATGTGTTACCCCTAACATTCCTTTTATTCCAGCCAATGGCGGGTAATAGGAGTACTCGGGCTAACAATCGATGTGGAGATCGGTGTGATGAATGTACTAATGAGATGCCCAATCCAATGGGAGTGGGAATCACGAACTTTGTCACGCTTCTCTCTCAGCTAACTCAAGCATTGAATAGAAACACGGGTCAAGAGGAATGTTCAACCCCCCCTAAGAAAGAACAAGTCGCTATCGAGAGCTTCATGAGACAAAGGCATCCTACTTTTAGTGGATCATCCGATCCCACGATTGCTGAACAATGGATCAACTCCATTGAAAAGATCTTCTCCATCCTTCCATGTTCTGAACAAGAGAAGGTTCTCCTGGCTGCCTATCGTATGGAGGGTGAAGCTGATCAATGGTGGACGTTGATAAAAAATATGAAGCCTGAGGAGGATATCGAGGCATTGGAATGGAAGGATTTCCGGAAGATGTTTTTTGATAAATATTTTCCACGCACCCTCCAGCTTAAGATGGAAAGGGACTTCCTTTCCCTCAAGAAAAAAGATGAAGAATCTGTTGGAGCGTACGAGGAAAACTTCACAAGGCTTTCACAATACGCTTCCGGCTTTGTCGTTACCCTAGAATGTAAGGTTGACCACTTCTTTGGTGGGATGAAGCCTAGCTTTCAGAAAGCATTAGCGATCCGTGACTTCGAAAGCTATGAGGAAATTGTCCGATGTGCCCTCAAGGTCGAAATGGAGATCGGGGAATCACAGGGGTATCATGGGTACAAGAAGCGTAAGGTGGAATTCAATGCTGGTGGTCCGATGGATAAATCCAACGGTGCTAAGAAGATCCAGCACCCCACTTGCCAAAAGTGCGGAAAGAAGCACCCTGGAAATTGCCTTAAGGGGACGAGAAAATGCTTCAGGTGTGGAAGAGAAGGGCACCTAGCTGTTAACTGTCGGCAAGAAGGACCTGCAGTTGCGACAGAGGAGAGGAACGCTCCGTTCGAACCTCAACGCGTTGTTCAATGCTACAAATACAAAGAACTGGGTCATTTTGCAAATCAGTTCCCTAATCTAAGGGTTTTCGGAGGTGACCAACAACCTCCAAGGCAGCAAGGAAGAGCTTTTTCCATCACTTCTGCCGAAGTGAACCCCGACAACGAAGTGGTGACAGGTACGCTAGTTATTCATTCAAGAATAGCGAACGTACTTTTTGATTTAGGTTCTACACATTCTTTTATATATCGAAAGTTTAGTAGAACAATCCCAGCACCACCACAAATCATGGAAGTAAAGATGTCGGTGAGTACGGCAAATGGGGAAATCATTGCATCCCATGAATATAAGTCCTCCCCTGTTATAATCTGTGGATTGAATTTCCCAGAGAACCTCATCATACTCCCTCTGGTGGAATTTTATGCAATTCTTGTCATGGATTGGCTTTCTTTATATAGAGCCAATATAAATTGTCGGGAGAGGGAAATCACACTCCATATGGAGAATCGACCCCTGATTCTTTACAAGTGTTAAGAGGAAGATGAATCTCTTTTAGCTCCATCATCTCAAGCATGGATATTACTGCCTTATGAACACGCGTATCTGGCTCATATGATTGAGTCCAAGGAAGAAACCATCCTTGAAGAAATGCCTATTGTGAGGGAATTCGCTGAAGTGTTTCCTGAGGAACTGCCTGGTCTTCCTCCTAGAAGATATGTTGAGTTCTCAATTGAACTTATACCTGGGATGCTACCGATATCCAAGACTCCATATATAATGGTTGTTGTTGAGCTTGAAGAGATGAAGAAACAACTACAGGAGAATCTGGATAAAGGGTTTATACGCCCAAGTGCTTCACCATGGGGTGCATCAGTCCTCTTCGTCAAGAAGAAGGATGGGTCAATGCGGCTCTGCATCGATTATCGTGAACTTAACAAAATCATGATAAAGAACAAGTATCATCTCCCAAGAATTGATGACTTGTTTGATCAGCTGCGTGGAGCACAATACTTCTCCAAGGTGGACTTGCGGTCAGGATATTATCAAGTAAGGGTGAAGAAGGAAGATGTCCCCAAGACTGTTTTTCGTACAAGATACGGGCACTATGAATTCATAGTAATGCCTTTAGAACTCACCAATGCTCCAACAATATTCATGGACATAATGAATAGAGTATTTATAGATTACCTAGACAAATTTGTGGTAGTATTTATAGATGATATTCTAATATACTCCAAAACCAAGGAGGATCATGAGGAGCATTTAAGAACTGTACTGGAGACTTTGTGCAAGGAGAATCTCTATGAAAAGTACATCAAGTGTGAGTTATGGTTGAAGGAAGTCTCATTATTGGTCCATATCATCACAAGCAATGGGATATATATGGATCCCTCCAAAACAGATGCAATTTAGGGATGGCCGAGGCCAACATCGGTAATGGATATCTGTAGCTTCTTGGGGTTAGCTGAATATTATCGACGATTTGTGAGAAATTTCTCACGATTGTACAACCCTCTTACCAAGATAACTCAGAAGGGAGTAAAGTTTTCTTGGAGTGATGAATGTGAAGAATGCTTCAAGGAGTTGAAAAGGAGGCTTATCACTGCACCTGTGCTCACTTTACCCACAAGTGGGGAACTTTTTGTGGTATTCAGTGATGCTTCAAAGAAGGGATTAGGCTGTGTGCTGATGCAGAATGATAAAGTGATATCCTATGCCTCAAGGTAGTTGAAAATACATGAGTGAAACTATCCAACACATGATCTGGAGTTGGCGGTTGTGATCTTTGCCTTGAAAATATGGCGGCATTATCTCTATGGAGAGAAATGTGAGATATATACTGACCACAAGAGACTTAAATATATATTCACACAAAAAGAGATTAATATGCGCCAGAGAAGATGGATAGAGCTCATCAAGGATTATGACTGTTCAATACATT
Source organism: Viscum album (assembly GCA_963277665.1). Taxonomy (NCBI): domain Eukaryota; kingdom Viridiplantae; phylum Streptophyta; class Magnoliopsida; order Santalales; family Viscaceae; genus Viscum; species Viscum album. The sequence goes on from OY728126.1 coordinate 2,084,527,753, forward strand.
AACACCCTAGGAAAGTGAATAAGGTGGCAGATGCCCTAAGTAGAAAGGATCCAGCGATTCTATCAATGATGAGAATTGAGAAGGATACAATCTTCTTAGACTTGATGAAGATGTACATGGGAATCATAGAGAAGGGAACATCATCAATCCTTTCACAAATGATTGCTCAACCATCTCTTTTGGAAAGGTTAAAGGATGCTCAAAAGGATGATCTAGGAATTTAGGAAAAAGTGGAAGCTATCAAAAAGGGGAAATCCTCAGAGTTTAATGTTAATGAAGAAGGAATTGTGTGGTTTGGGAAAAGACTATGTATTCCATCAAGTCCGGAGCTGAAGAATGAACTTTTGGATGATGCACATAGTTCAAATTTCTCTATTCACCCAGGGAGCAGAAATATGTATCGAGATCTCCGAGGAAACTTTTGGTGGGATAATATAAAGAAGGAGATCGCTGAATATACATCAAAGTGCCTGGTGTGTTAGAAAGTGAAGGCAGAGAGGCAGAAGTCTAAGGGGATGATGCAACCATTGCCCATACCAGAATGGAAATGGGAAAACATCACCATGGACTTTTTCACCGTACTTCGGAGGACATCCAAAGCAACAATGCAATATGGGTTGTTGTGGATCGTCTTACAAAGACTGCACACTTCATTTCTATTCTGGAGGATTTCTCTTTGGATAAACTGGAATGGATATATATCAAGGAAGTGGTAAGGTTGCATGGTGTACCACTATCTATTGTGTCTGACCGAGATCCAAGATTCACCTCTAAGTTTTAGAAGAGTCTTCAACATGCTCTGAATACTGAACTGAACTTCAGTATGGCCTATCATCCTCAAACTGATGGCCAATCCGAGTGGACTATCCAAACACTTGAGGATATGTTGAGAGCCTGCTCAATGGACTTTAAAGGAGAATGGGATCAACATCTTTCTCTTGTTGAGTTCTCTTATAATAACAGTTTCCACTCGAGCATCCAAATGACACCATATGAAGCCCTATATGGGAAAAGGTGCATAACACCGGTATGTTGGGATGAGGTCGGTGAACGTAAGATGATTGGACCAGAAATGGTCGAGGAAATGGTGGAGAAGGTGAAAACCATTCAGCAGCATATCAAGGCAGCTCAGAGTCGACAGAAGATTTATGTAGATAACCGTCGACAAGACCTTGAGTTTAAAGTCGGAGACATGGTTTTTCTATGAATATCTCCATGGAAGAAGGTCATGAGGTTTGGAAAGAAAGGGAAGTTAAGTCCAAGGTACATCGGCCCCTTCAAGATTCTTGATCGTGTCGGGGCTGTGGCCTATCGACTATCACTTCCACCTACTATGGCCAAAGTACATGATGTCTTTCATGTATCCCTCTTAAGGAAGTACATACTGGACCCTTCACATGTACTCTCTTCTGAGGTGGTACAATTGGAAGATGATCTTTCTTATGAGGAGCAACTAGCGAAGATCTTAGATCGTAGAGAAAAAGTTCTACGAAATAAGACAACGCCCATCATCAAGGTGTTGTGGAGAAACCAAAAGTTTGAAGAAGCGACTTAGGAATTAGAGGATATGATGAAGCTGAGTTACCCACATTTTTTTTAGTGTGGGAAAAGGAAAATTTTGAGGGTGAAATTTCTTAAGGGGGGAATATTGTAACGACCCAAAGTTTCATTAATAGAAATCCATCTTGATCTAATTAAATGTCTCTTTATGTTTATATAAAATGTCAACTTCATTGGTTTTATGTTAAGAATTTTGACCATTGCTAATATAGCCATTGAACAGTGATCACATGATTAGTATAAATATAGGGCTTTAACACATCCAATTTTATTTAGACAAAAGAAGTGATGGCCTCATCCAATAGAATTTCTCCATACGAAGCCCATTTGTCGGAGCTCAGAAAAGAGGTGGCGTCTTTGGGCTTCGCCCTTGACCAAGCCCAAGCTGAGCTTCATCTTGTCAAGCTCGAACGTGACCATCTATGGGAAAAGTGGAAGTTGATTGAAATTACCACTCGAGCGATGCTATCTGAGCCACCCCAAGAGTCTATCACCATCGTACACCTTACCCTTAGGTCTTATGCAGCTGTTTTAAGGGGTTATGTAAAAAATAAGTAGTACTATGTTCATATACATTATTTTTTTGTATATAATAATGAATATAATTTCTAGTCATTTTTGATACATTGTAAATAGTTTTTAAAGTAAAAATAGTGTTTTTAGTTATTATTTAACTAAGAATTATATTTTATTAAATTAAGGTATTTTTGAATTAAATAATATTTTAATAAAATATTATTATTATTATTAAATTAATTTTTATTAAATATAAATGATCTTATAATTTTATGAATGCAATTATAATTTTTATTAAGGTTTGAAAGCCATTTCTGTCCAAACCTATGAATTTTCGATAAATGTCGGTTTTTATTTTAAAAGTGAAAATTAACATATTTAGAAAATTATTTAGACAAAATAAATGTTATTTTTGAAATCCGGACGTCGAAATTATCCAACGGTGAATTTTTCATAATTTTCTGAGACAGTCAAAATTTTGAGTAAAAATTAAATACCGTTTAAATATATAATGTGTTTTATGACATCATAATGACCCAATAGTGATGTAATAAAATACTATAATCTTTATGTTCGGCCAATATATGTTTTAACATTAAAATAATGTGATTTTGGGTTTGTTTAACTTACTTTTCAAATCATTAATGGACCCCTCAAGACTTATTCAACACCTTGCCTTTTTAAATTAATTTCCATGGGAGTGTGAATCACCTCCACATAATCAACACTAATATTTTAAGAATGTAACACCCCAAGATTTCATAGTGTTATTTCTTCAAAATAATTCAACAACTTTCACTACACGCAACACCGAGTTCAAGCGCACCATGACTTACCAAACAAGCCGTTCAAAAGAGGTTATGAATAGTATTAACTAAATTTTAAACATTATAAAATTCTTATAATTTTAAAATCCATATTATGAGTTTCTTAGACATAATGTAAGAACAAATTCATTTTCAGTATTGCACTTTTACAAACTTTTAATAGTGAACCCTTTTTAAATCCAATATTTTCAACTTTTATATATTCAATTTGACTAAATAAATTTACTTTTTAGAATGGGTAAATCAAAAATTTATAATGAAACATCCCAAGCTTCCACGGTACACTTCTCTTTGAATAATGCAATAGCGTGTGTTGTATGTAACATCGAGTTCTAACACACACCACAACCGATCAAACTAGCCGTTATGAATAGTAATACCTACTTTTTAAAATTTTAGAGATTTTATCTCTCAAAATGGACTTAATTTTTGGATTCGAAGTATCGAATTTAGCCTAAGGTGAAATTTTGGTACTTTTCGGATAACTTTAATATTTTGATGAATAGTGAAAATTACTAAATTTTAATTAAAAACAACTTTTTTAATCAAAATAATTTATATTGATAAATTAAAAATTTGAGTGGTTTTAAAGTATATTTAGAATATATTTTTACCATTTAATACAATTTTGGTCATTGGACATAATTTCACAATTAAACCGAACATAAACAAGTATCAATCTTTTGATAGTTATTATATCTTAAAAACACGCTTTTTGTTTTGACAGCGGGAATTAATTTTAAATTAATTTCTGCCACTTCTGTGTTTTAAATTTAGAAAAATGGATTCCATATTTGGAATCAGGATGTTCAAATTGTGTAAATAGATAACTTTTATTTTTAGACAATTCGAATAATTACTTCGGTAAATATTTTATTTACCATGGTCAAAGGGTAAATCCGGTAAATAAGGGTTAAAAAATAATATTATAATAATAAAAAATTACCCTAAAACGTTTCCTAACCTTATTGGTTGATACATGTCCGACCATGGGAATCTTTGGGTCGATTTTGGGACCCCATGGTGCCACTTGTAAGTGATAGGGACACTTTATTTTAATTAAGTTAAAATGAATACAAAAATGACACAAGCATATATCTTTTAGAAAAACAATTTTTACATAGGTTTATATATGTTGGATTTTCAAATATGAATATTCATTAGAAAGATAAAAATATTTAATACATAATTATATTTTATTTATAATTTTTAGACATTAAATAATTTAATTTATTTATGACACAAGGATGATGCAGTAATTACCATAATAGTGAAAAATTAAAATAATTGATATAATAAATACTTAAATAAATATAATTTCAGACTTTTAATGAATTACACTAATTTTCTAGGATAATATGACATATTAGGATTTATTTAATTAACTTTGATCTAAGTAATCATTCTGTTATGATTTTTACAAAAGTCAATTATTGAATAGTGTCAAAATTGACATAAAAGAGTTTTTAAAACAAATATTATATTACTAAAAATCAATGGTTCAGCCAAGAGACTTATATCATGATATTTTTATCATTAATGGACCACTTGGGGGTCTCTTGTATGTATATATTAAGTTTATTAACTATATAATATAAAAATACAAAGTGACATGGTAAGTGTCAAACTAATTAACTAAGAGTTAAAACTAAAAGATAAGGTTAATATAATGACCCAAACCTGTCTAAATTCTATTGGTTGAGTGGTTTTAGACCCATCCCCACCTTAACCTTTAAATAATCCACTTTGGATCCATTAGAAACTAAATATGAATTTATTATAAAATAATATTTCTAGCTTTTCCAAAGGTGCCCCTCACCCCTCTTATAAAAGGGCACTCCCCCTTCTCATTAATTCACACCTTCAAAGACTTTTGGCTCAGCCAAACTCTGCCCAAATACTCTCTCAACTTCCCTCACTTCATCCTAGAGGCCTTCCTTTAGTCAGAAAGCCAACCTAAGAGCCCTTTTGATCAAATCAAAAGGAAGAACCTGAAGAACAGGAGGTTAACCTACCCCAACCAAGGAAAAGTACAAGGTAAGGGGTTTTCATCTCACTCCTTATTCCCGTGAGATTCATGCCATATTTCCACTATTAACTTTTGTATGGTGTATGTACTGCCCATAATTATATTCTTTTTGTAATTTATGTGTATTTATATATTCATTGTATGATACCTCTTTCATGGGTTGTATGTTTCATAAGTTACCAAACTGGTAAGGGTTAATTTCATAATCTCTTTATTATCCGAGGTTGTTTTTACATAAGTATTACTAGGAAATATTTATTATCCATGTACATGTTTTATGAAAGAGTTTTCAAAGGGATTATTTTAAGGGACTTTTTACTAAAACATCATTTCAAATGTTTTAAATATTTATTCTTCTAAATCTTTCTCATCAATGTCCATGTATTCAAAATGGTTTTTAAGGATTTATTTATATGGACATGAATGTTTTTAAAATTTTAATTCCTTTAAAAAGTTTCAAAGTGGTATGGGACACTTTGATTCAAAAATATCTTTAAATGACTTCTTTTCTAAATTGTGTGACTTTTAAATGTTTTCATGAAAAGGGGTTATTTCTCTCAAAGAGTTTTACAAATAAATCTCATCTATGTAAAAATTATTTAATGGATTTTAAACTTGTTTTGAAGTTGATTTATCATGATACAAATATTCCATATTGTGTTGAAGGTTTTGTGATATATTTGATTGTGGATGTGTTATTTTTATACCATTCATGGTTTATGGGTAAAGTATTGACATTTCTCATGCTAGTTTTAATACAAATTTTTATTTTATATTTCATCCTCTTTTTAAGATGAATGTGTTTGAATAGTATGTTCCGAGTTGGGGACCGGTAAAAGTAAGCCCTCCGGGTTGGTTTACGGTTATTAGAGGCACTCCGGGTTGGTGTCCGGTTATTAGAGGCACTCCAGGTTGGTTTCTGGTTATTAGAGGCACTCTGGGTTGGTGTTCGGTTATTAGAGGCACTCTGGGTTGGTGTCCGGTTATTGGATTCACTCCGGGTTGGGTTCCGGTTATAGTTAGCCACTAGGCCTTGGCATGAGGCCTTGATATAGAAATTAAAGTTCAGCATTATTCATTCCATCATTATGAAAGTGTTTTTTGATATTGCATGTGATTATTTGACTAGTAGAATATCCATGTGAATAAGAAAAGGGCATTATTTCATTTTATATTTGCCATATTATGCTGAAGTTCAAGTTTTAAAGGCTTTTGTGTTAGTTATACATTGCCTCAAATTTTCATGCTTATTTCTGAAAGTTTCTGCTGTATTTTTTACCCTTACTGAGCATTTGATCTCACCCCTTTCTATGTTTTATTTTTCCCAGGATTCAAGGAAGTGTATTGTGATTGATATGCAGGGTTAAGACAAGGGAATAATGGCATGAATAAAGGATTATTTATGTTGTTTTGTATGTTATGAAGTGTAGTGTAACATTCATGTATGTAATCTATTTTCCAAGACTGCTAAACTGATCGGTTTTTCGGGACTTGATTCCTTGTAATCATGCCAATGTTATGTAATAATGCACCGACTCTGGGTCACTGGGGTCGGGGCGTTACAGTTGGTATTATAGGAAGTTTAGCAATAACCTTGGAAACTAGATTTAGATAAACTCTAATTAGAGCACATAGCCCTAAGATAGACTTTGAGGATTAGTATAGAAGAACTTCCTAGAATTTTGGTATTGTAGAGATTTTGTGAGTTTTCCGAGCAATACATCCCTGTCTGGATACGAGGAGTTAGAGGTGGCTCTGGTACAGATGTACCTAGGGGTAAAACTCGAAAACACCGCTTTGAGCTAGACTCGAACGGGAACTGGTGCACGACAACGGGCCTTGCTTCACTCTTGGTTACGACACTCTCGGGGGGATATGCTTAGGATAAATCTCATTTTCTTTACAAATCATTATGAAGGGTTGATGAGTATATACTTCCTCAAAGAAAACATTTTCATGATTATGGATTATATCCATAAATAGTTAAATTTATGTTAAGTGTTTTATAAGTATGAAATTATGTATTTTGATTCATAAACTGATCTAGTTTATGACATTGTTTAGAAATGGCTCCCAATAGAAGGAATGAGAACTCCAACAATACACATGATCCAAAGAGTAAGGAGGATCATATCTTTCATGGTCTTAATCCAGAATTTAGAAGGGAAATAGTCTCCCACATATTATCATCATATGAAGAAATAATATCATGTGTTGATAAGATAAGTAAAGAATTCTCGGAGTCCTATGGCTTTGAAGGGAAGCCAGAGAAGGAAAGGATGGTATAGAGAAGGAAAGATAAAAGGAAGAAGGTAAAGAAGGATTTTCCCATATGCGATAACTGTGGAAAGAATCACCTTGGAAAATGCTTGAAGGGAATGGGAGTATGTTATAAGTGTGGAGAAAAAGGACACAAAGTACGTGACTGCAAGGGTAAGAAAATGGTTTCAAATGTACAATGCTTCATTTGCAAGGAGTTTGGACACTACGCGAACCTATGTCCTAGTCATCAGACTATGCCGCAAATGATGCTATTGGATAATAATCAAGTTATGATACTACCACAGATGAAGAGGAATGATTAGAGTTCTTATGTTGATTATGTCATTTGAGTGTTGTATCAACAATGTACTTGTTATAATAATTATGGAGTATATAAGGATTGTATTGCAATACTATTTCATTAAGGACTTGAGATTGTGTGGAACAAAGAAAAGTGACTCAATAGCTGGTTAAAGTTTTTGGAAAATATATGGTTGAGAGAATGATAAACCATAATATAGTTCTGATACCGAGGTAGTGATTTTAGAATAATACATGATTGATTTGGATAAATTATATTGGATATTCTTGACTACCTTGAAACTGATTAATGATTGTTATATTCCATCATTGTTGGGTTTTACACTATTTTTGGATTGAAGGAGTATATCTATTATTCTTTAAGGAATAAGGGATTATGAATGTAATCAATAAGGTTTTATGGTAATTCAGGATGTTGCAGTGTTTTAAAAGAATACATGATGAAGTTTTTCACATGTTATTACATGAAAAAAGGATCTTCATTTTGTTTACCTTCCTTATAAATTTTGGACTAAAGTATTTTTGATAGTTCTAGTTTGGATTATTTTTGGATTGCCATAAAAGGACAACCCGGAGGTCGGGCGGAAACCCGTCGCGTCCGGCAAGGCTGTGAGACTTGAACCCAAAATCGAAGGGCGACAAGGGTGTATCACCTACCACTGGCCCACATAATGTCCGGGATTAAATAATGTAGTTTTTTTTAAAAGATCTGGTAGATGAATTATAAATTCGTTTTTTTGGAACCCTATACGAATAGGATAAATAGAATATATTTTTTACGTTCTATTATCTTTTAGAGTGAAAGATGAGTTTGTGGTAGAAATTAGTTAAAGGATGAAACTCTACTTGTCAAGAATATATTTTTCTTCTTCTCTTATTATATGAATAAATTAATTCTTATACTTTATTTAAGGAATCCTAAAACCAAAAATGTGTTATCCTAATACCCTATGTTTTGTTGAACCGATGGTATTTCAAATCATCATAGATTGATGAATTTAAGGACCTCAATTTTACACTTGTTTGTGATTGATGACCTCAATCACTACCTATAAATATTTAAATTTTTCCTCCAATTATATGTCTCTAATTTCCACCAATGTTCTCCTAATCGAGATCATAATTTGGTGGTGACCATTTCATTTCTCTTTTCCTCGTATTAAGACTAAATTTTATTAACCCAATTTCCGATGTGGGTTTTCCCACAAAGATATTTTCTATATTCAACCATTTATTTTCTAAGAACAATTTCAAATTGCGAGGACCCAATTTATTGAAGGAGGGGAGAATGTAACACCCCAAGATTTCATAGTGTGTTATTTCTTCAAAATAATTCAACAACTTGAACTACACGCAACACCGAGTTCAAGCGCACCATGACTTACCAAAAAAGACGTTCAAAAGAGGTTATGAATAGTATTAACTAAATTTTAAACATTATAAAATCCTTATAATTTTAGAATCCATATTATGAGTTTCTCAGACATAATGTAAGAACAAATTCATTTTCAGTATTGCACTTTTACAAACTTTTAATAGTGAACCCTTTTTAAATCCAGTATTTTAAACTTTTATATATTAAATTTGACTAAATAAATTTAATTTTTAGAATGGGTACATAAAAAAATTACAATGAAACATCCCAAGCTTCCATGGTATGCTTCTCTTTGAATAATGCAATAGCGTGTGTTGTACGCAACATTGAGTTCTAACACACACCACAACCGATCAAATTATTCGTTATGAATAGTAATACCTACTTTTTAAAATTTTAGAGATTTTATCTCTCAAAATGGACTTAATTTTTGGATTCAGATTATCGAATTTATCCTAAGGTGAAATTTTGGTACTTTTCGGATAACTTTAATATTTTGATGAATAGTGAAAATTACTAAATTTTAATTAAAAAAACTTTTTTAATCGAAATAATTTATATTGATAAATTATTAATTTGAGTGGTTTTAAAGTATATTTAGAATATATTTTTACCATTTAATAAAAATTTGGTCATTGGACATAATTTCACAATTAAACCGAACATAAACAAGTATCAATCTTTTGATAGTTATTATATCTTAAAAACACGCTTTTTGTTTTGACAGCGGGAATTAATTTTAAATTAATTTCTGCCACTTCTGTGTTTTAAATTTGGAAAAATGGATTCCATATTTGGAATCAGGATGTTCAAGTTGTGTAAATAAGTAACTTATTTTTAGACAATTCGAATAATTACTTCAGTAAATATTTTATTTACCATGGTTAAAGGGTAAATCCGGTAAATAATGGTTAAAAAATAATATTATAATAATAACAAATTACCCTAAAATGTGTCATAACCTTATTGGTTGATACATGTCCGACCATGGGCATCTTTGGGTCGATTTTGGGACCCCATGGTGCCACTTGTAAGTGATAGGGACACTTTATTTTAATTAAGTTAAAATGAATACAAAAATGACACAAGCATATATCTTTTAGAAAAACAATTTTTACATAGGTTTATATATGTTTTATTTTCGACTATTAATATTCATTAGAAATATAAAATGATTTCCTACATAATGATATTTTATTTATAATTTTTAGACATTAAATAATTTAATTTATTTACGACACAATTATGATGCAGTAATTACCATAATAGTGAACAATTAAAATAATTGGTATTATAAATACCTAAATAAATATAATTTGAGACTTTTAATGAATTACACTAATTTTATAGGATAATATGACATATTAGGATTTATTTAATTAACTTTTATCGAAGTAATCATTCTGTTATGATTTTTACAAAATTCAATTATTGAATAGTGTCAAAATTGACATAAAAGAGTTTTTAAAACAAATATTATATTATTAATTGATATTAAATTTCTAAAAATAAATGGTTCTGCCAAGAGACTTATATAATGATATTTTTATTATTAATGGACTACTTGGGGGTCTCTTGGATGTATATAGTAAGTTTATTAACTATATAATATAAAAATACAAAGTGACATGGTAAGTGTCAAACTAATTAACTAAGAGTTAAAAATAAAAGATAAGGTTAATATAATGACCCAAACCTATCTAAATTATTTTATTTGAGTGGTTTTCGACCCATCCCCACCTTAAACTTTAAATAATCCACTTTGGAGCCATTAGAAACCGAATATGAGTTTATTATAAAATAATATTTCTAGCTTTTCCAAAGGTGCCCCTCACCCCTCTTATAAAAGGGCACTCCCCCTTCTCATTAATTCACACCTTCAAAGCCTTTTGGCTCAGTCAAACTCTACCCAAATACTCTCTAAACTTCCCTCACTTCATCCTAGAGGCATTACTTTAGTTAGAAAGCCAACCTAAGAGCCCTTTTTATCAAATCAAAAGGAAGAACCCGAAGAAGAGTAGGTTAACCTACCCCAACCAAGGAAAAGTACAAGGTAAGGGGTTTTCATCTCACTCCTTATTCCCGTGAGATTCATGCCATATTTCCACTATTACCTTTTTTGTGGTGTATGTACTACCCATAATTATATTCTTTGTGTAATTTATGTGTATTTATATATTCATTGTATGATACCTCTTTCATGGGTTGTATGTTTCGTAAGTTACCAAACTGGTAAGGGTTAATTTCATAATCTCTTTATTATCCGAGGTTGTTTTTACATAAGTATCTACTGTGACATATTTATTATCCACGTACATGTTTTATGAAAGAGTTTTCAAAGGGATTCTTTTAAGGGAATTTTTACTAAAACATCATTTCAAATGTTTTAAATATTTATTCTTCTAAATCTTTCTCATTAATGTCCATGTCTTCAAAATGGTTTTTAAGGATTTATTTATATGGACATGAATGTTTTTAAAATGTTAATTCCTTTAAAAAGTTTCAAAGTGGTATGAGACACTTTGATTCAAAAATTTCTTTAAATGACTTCTTTTCTAAATTGTGTTACTTTTAAATGTTTTCATGAAAAAGGGTTATTTCTCTCAAAGAGTTTTACAAATAAATCTCATCTATTTCAAAATTATTTAATGGATTTTAAAATTGTTTTGAAGTTGATTTATCATGATACAAATATTCCATATTGTGTTTAAGGTTTTGTGATATATTTTACCGTGGATGTGTTATTTTTATACCATTCATGGTTTATGGGTAAAGTATTGACATTTCTCATGCTAGTTTTAATACAAATTTTTATGTTATATTTCATCCTCTTTTTAAGATGAATGTGTTGGAATAGTATGTTCTGTGTTGGGGACCGGTAAAAGTAAGCCTTCCGGGTTGGTGTCCGGTTATTAGAGGCACTCCGGGTTGGTGTCCGGTTATTAGATGTACTCCGAGTTGGGTTCCAGTTATAGTTATCCCCTAGGACTTGGCACGAGGCCTTTATAAAGAAATTAAAGTTCAGAATTATTCATTTCATCATTATGAAAGTGGTTATTGATATTGCATGTGATTATTCGACTAATAGAATATCCATGTGAATAATAAAAAGTCATTATTTCATTTTATCTTTGCCATATTATGCTGAAGTTCAAGTTTTAAAGGATTTTGTGTTAGTTATACATTTCCTCAAATGTTTATGCTTATTTCTGAAAGTTTCTGCTGTATTTCTTACCCTTACTGAGCATTTGAGCTCACCCCTTTCTATGTTTTATTTTTCCTAAGATTCCAAGAAGTGTATTGTGATTGATATGCAGGGTTAAGACAAGGGAATAATGGCATTAATAAAGGATTATTTATGTTGTTTTGTATGTTATGAAGTGTAATGTAACATTCATGCATGTAATCTATTTTCCAAGAATGCTAAACTGATCGGTTCTTTGGGACTTGATTCCTTGTAATCATGCCAATGTTATGTAATAATGCACCGACTCTGGGTCACTGGGGTCAGGTAGTTACAAAGAAGTTCGTACTTTGGCCTTATAAAATATTGTTTTCCTCTTCCCTTTTCCAAAAACCATGGGCAAAAACCATGGGATGGTTTGTGGTTTGGATTAATTTAATATAAGGGGTCCCAAACCTAAATAATAAAGAATTCCCTCACCTTTCCTATATAAACCCACCCAAGTTACCACTTCCTCCTCACTCAAATACTTTGGAGTTCATACAACCTCTGCCCTACTCTCTCTAGAATCCTCCCAAGGTGCCCCAAGCTCCCAAGAAGCCTCTCAGAATCCTCTCTCTAGCCTTTGGAAGCACACTTCCAAGTAAGGGTTTTTTCTTCCTTTCTCATTTTTGTCAATTTTATTTAAGTTGTATTACCCTTTTAATTTAAATTATGAATGTTGGGGTATGGTTTCTCACCTCCCCCATACTTCCCTATTATTGTTTTAATGATGGGAGACCCCTTTATCTCTCATTAAATGCCTCCCATGTACACCCATTACTATACCGAAATTCCGAAAGGAACTTCTCTCTCTTCTTTTACATTCAAGCAATAATTTTGTATCATGAATCTAAATTCTATTACAATTGTTGGGACATGTATCTATATGACCTCCTTACTGTCCATTACATGTAAATATGATGAGTAACCCCTTTCTCTCTCATCAACCATTTTTTATGAATTCTTATTTCATGTCGTTACGCTGCTGAAATCGCACCGATTTTCTAAGCCAATGTCATTGTGTAGTGGATACCATGCCCATTTCTCCATCAAGGGTATCCAACTTTATGCACCTTTACTTATTGATTACAAAGTTTCATGTATGAATTACACATTCCTTTATCATGGAATAAATGATTATGTTTTATGAATCCATGTTTTATGATCCATGTGGCACACTTATGCATGAAATGAAATGTTTAAGAAGTGTGTGCCCTTATAGCACTCCAATGCATTGGGTAAAGTATATTATCATGATATGTCATGTGCAATGAGTGTTGACTCATGCTAATTCAAGTGCAACGAGGGTTTACTCATGCTTTATGTGCAATGAGGATTTACTCATGCTCCATGTGCAATGAGCCTTGGCTCATGCTAATCTCATGTTAAGTGTTGTTACCACATTTCCATGTTATGATTATCATTCTTTATCATGCCTTTATGTTCATGTTTCTTATATTATCTATTGATATTCCTATTTTCTAACATGTATTGTACTCCTCATGTTATTCCATGTGTACTCCCTTACTGGGCTTTATAGCTCACCCTTTTCTTATGCATGTCCTCAAGTTATCCCATGCAATGCTAAGTACGAGGGAATGTAGTGGTCGTGTAAAGGAAGTTTTCAATAAATATGTTGTATTTCATGTTTTAAGTTTTTATGTAATGGTCCTAATCCCCAAAGACACTAAACCTCTCGATCTTATTTTTTGTATCAAGTGAAGTTTTATGTAATAAATCATGTTTAAGTTTGTAATAAAAGCAGGGTTGTCATACACAAAATGGGAAGAGATATCTTATATAGATACCCAATCCTTTTACACATATTATTAAATTATTTTTAACATTAATATCCAATAAGTTCAATTCAAAGATCATGATTCCTAATGATATGCGGAGACTAGGTTCATAATACACTAAAAGGAAACTATATATCCTAAAAGTTTATAGGAAAACCAAGGGAAATACATAAAAGAAAGGGGAAATATAAATATCCTAGTAAGGGAATAAATATGACAAGGAAATATAACATTTGATTCAAAGGTATAAAATGATATCATAAATGATAAGGCATATGAGTAATCACATAAAAGTATAACATAAATAACATGGTATCATAATATCATAGAAACACCTGAAATGTGGAATAAACACAAAAAATTAAATAAACATGAATTAGGGATAAATACCTAAATAATATCACATGATGGAAAAACCGCCATAATGGATTAGGTTTACTCCCTAATCCCATACATAACGCCTCGTGAGAAAAAATATTTACCCAAATAATTGGAGTGATATATGGGTCAACACATCATAAAATATTTATGATTATTCATACCGCAAAAATGAAATCAATCATGAGGCATAAACATAATAATAACCCATGGAAAGAAAATGGGTTAAATAATCTTTCCTCATATCATAATCAAAGAAAATTTCATATTGAAGGTATTGAGAAATGAATGGAATTCATGTATTAACCTAGAAAAGGAAGGGATAATAAGATAGTTATACATGTGAGATACATTTATAATGAATTTATATCCATTAAATAACTTTAAATATATAGAGAAAGTGAGTTCTAGAGAGAATGGTCATAACTTGAAGAAAATGGTGGTTTAGAGAGGTCCCTTACCTCAAGCCCGATTCATTATGTAAGTTCTTTATCTTATGGAATAATAAACTTATGTTAATTATTTACTTGGTTAAGAACATCTTTTTAAATTTATTATTATTTTTATTTTATTTATTACCATATCATATTCAGTCTCCCAATCATTTAATTTTACGTCAGAAGTTTTGATGATATTCTGCTAATATATCCAAAATGGATTTAGTAGGTTGAATATGGTCAAAGAGATTATTATTTCATCATATACAGAATAATAATAATGACATAATTATAATTTTTATACATAAATTATACTTTTAAAACCATTAATGAAGGATGGTTATGAAAAATGAACTAGGTTACAATCATGGAGATGATAGGTCAAACATACGCATGAGTAATGTTTCCATTTTTAACGATCATGATCAAAATAAGGTAATTATTATTTTGTGTTTAAATAATGATAATTATATAATAAATATCATATAATTCCTTTAAATACACTTATATAAACCATCCATATGATTTGGTAATTAAAAAAGAATCACTTCGCTACGTGGAGGTGATAATCCACATGTATTCTCGAACGACATTATCATTTTTCTATGAATAGAAAAGTAAGAAAAATAAATGATATATTAATTTTAAATAATTATAAATATTTCATGAATATAATATATATAAATTAAATCCATCATCATAAACAACTGTGAGAGGTGATATGGAAAACAAATTTATCAGTTTGAGAGGCGGTAGTCCACCATACACACAGAAGATGGTTTCATTTACCATTTTATGGAAGAGGAGGTGGATTTAGGATATGCCATTAACACAATAACATATTATTATATTGAATATATTAGTTTTATTATCTCATAATGTTTGAATTATATTTTAAGGAGGTGTAAGAACAAATAAAAAAATAGAGGTTAATAATGATACCTCTTCTTTGGACAAACTCTTTATATTTTCACCAAAATCCTTCCTAGGAGGGTTTTATAAAAAACATGACTATAGGAAATGGTAATGGAATTAAGTAAGGTATTTGGTTATGTATTTTCTAAACCAAAGGTCTTTTTAAGTGTGAATTAAGGAAAAGATGAGGCACCCTTTTATAAGTGAGAAAGAGTGACATTTTTTTAAACATCCAAAACTATTCAATAATGGGAAGTCACTATCAATACAAGTACCATAAAAATTTAAAAATAGAGTATTAGAGGGAAGATAAGGTTGAGAAACACCACTACCTTAAAAAAAACATGTTTTAAACATGTTATTCCCTTTAACCTCATGATTACTCACTTTTACAATTTTAGTTTTTCACCATGATGACTAGTTTTTACCAATATAATTTATCCTTTAAGTATAAAAATAAATTAAAACTTATTATATAATTTGGAACTAATTATTAAAAATATTAAATCCAATCTATCAAATAAAAATCCTTTTTGTGTGAAAAATAAGTTTTAACACAAGCACATGTAACGTATAAAACACCGTTTTAACCTTTATAATGATTATTAAATTTTAAAAATTTTACTATTCATTATGACCAAGAATTAAGTTAACCTATTTCCCTATTATTAATTATTCTGATTAAAAATACTGAATACATTTTATCAAATCAAATTCATAGAAGTTTCATAATTACATTTAAAAATAAACCCACAAAACGTGTTGAAAAATGGGCACTACTACAAAACCGACATTTAATAGCACTGGTATTTATCAACGCTAGAAAAAAGTGCTGATAAATGGAATATTTATCAGGGATGAAGAAAGTACTGATAAATTTAACTCTTTATCAGCACTTTATTTTTAGCACTGATAAAGGGTGTCATTTATCAACGCTTTATTTTTAGCACTAATAAAGGACACCCTTTATCAGCGTTATATTTTTGGCACTCATAAAGGAGTCTTTTATCAGCACTTTTTTAGCACTGATAAAGGTCCAAATAAATAAAAGGAAATAATTAAATAAATAAAAATAAAAAATGCGTTTATTAAAAAAATATTACAAATATTATTAATTAAATAATTATTGATAAAAATGAATAAATTGATTATAATATATATAAATTATAAATACTAATAAATAGTATGTATTAAATATATAGATATGAAAAATGAAAATTAAACAAATTAAAATTAAAAATAAGTAAATTGAGAAAAATATTATACATTTTATTAATTAGATGATTATTGATAATGTTAATAAATAGTATATATATTTTTTGAATATAATAAATAGTTTATGAATATTAATGTATATAAATATGATTTATATATTACAAAATATTTATACTCTATATTCAGTGAATAATGGTTTATAATTAAAAATTAATATGAATTAAAAATTTTGATTAATTGCGTAGAGTAATGGACATATAATTGAATGTCGTTTGATTTTACAATTTAACATAGATAAAATATGTGTTATATTGATTTCACATATACGTAATTAATGCATTTTTATATACAATGTATACACACAAAACTTATCCATTTTTTCAATATTATTAAAGTGTGCTTATTTTTAATTTATTCAATTTCACTCATTTTTAACATGCATGCACTTAAAATTAGATATTCAGTAATAATGTTAAAAATATTCATAAAATAATATTTATAAAAAATATTTATAAATAAATATATTTAAAAATGTACATACTATATTTATAAAATTCTATATTTATAATTATAAATAAATAAATATTTTTTTTAAAGTTTTTATATAATTATAAATAAATAATTATATATATTTAAATAATTATTAAATTTATAATAAATTTACTTAAATAATGAATATATTTACTATATTTATATTTATATATATTATAATTATATATATAATTATACAAATATATATAATGATATAAATATTATTTTTTAAAAATATTTATATAATTATATATATATATATAATTATATATTTAAATAATTATAAAATTATGTTAGGTCCACTAGGTCAAATCCCTGAGAGGGGGGCGAATCAGGGTATAACGGATTAAAACAATTGTCTATTTTGATCTTGTTTCATTGCCAAACAAAACTCTCTTCTCTCTCTTTCCTGTAGCAAAGGATGAACAAAAATTAAAGCATGCATGAGACACATCAATTTTTACTTGGTTCACCCTCACTGGGATACATCCAAGGAGCATACACCGACAATGTTTTGATGTATCAAATCCACTAAAAGTGCACTATTGTTTACAAAGTTTGGAGTAGACTCACTATCCCTCCTGGTTTACAACCAAACACAATTTTAAATCTCACTGCTCTCTCAACGGAAGTGTTCTCACTACTTCTTCTGAAGATCCACTCATAGTTTATAGACTTTTAGGTCCCTTCATTATCTCTAATTAATGCATCCTCTACTGTATGTAGATGCTCTATTGATATCTCATTTTCATCCACTGATGAATTACCACTTTACCATAGATGTACTGGGAAACTCCAAATCTTTCACGCAACCTTTACTAAGTATTGCACACAACTTTAATGCCTTGCACACAAGATTCCACTTTTTTGTGAAACACATTTTGTGTGAAACTTCAATCTTACGCGCAACTCAAATCTTACACACAACTTTCTTATCTTGTGCCCAATTCTCAATCTTTCACGCAACTCCCTTTACTTAAAAATATTACACGATCTGGAGCTCAAATTATCTCTAAGTGTTGAGCTACTTCAAATGAGGGGGTTTCACCTCTTATTTATAGGAATCTCCAAACCCTGTATGGAATATTAAACGTGTCGTGCAAGATCCTCTTTGAGCATAAAAAACCCCATTTGACGTCGCATTGGGCGCGCAAGTTTCTTTCGCGCAACCTCATCTTTCGCGCACATTTCCAAATCCATTGTGCACTTCATTCCTTTACCATATTTCAACGTTCTGATCCTGAAACATTACTTGCATGAAAGTTTTCATACCATCTTCAATCTTGCATGCAACTTCCTTTTCCAAAAACACATTTCTTCATTTTATGATTTTGAGGCCAAAAAAATTGGCAAACACTATAAAACAGTTCTACCTTATATCTGTTCTTTTTGTACCAACTCTAGATCATCCATTCCTTTGTCATGATTCATTGTCAACATAGGTTGTCAATAATATCTCTGGAACACCACAAGTGACCAAAGAAACCCTCTTTTTCAGCAAACACAATCAACCCAAAAAATATTCAATGTTACCTTGAGGTATTTTTCCCCAAAAAATTTATAATAAATATATTTAAATAAGGAATATATTTAATATATTTGTATTTATATTTATTTATTAATTTTATATATATTTTAAAAAATATATTTATAATTATAATTATAATTTTTTTATCAACGATTAAGTAATAATCATTGATATGAGCCTTTATCAGCGCCAAAAAATCACTGATAAATATGTATTTTATTAGTGCTTAAATAATAAGCACTGACAAAAGTGTCCTGATCTAATTAAAAAAACCTAACCTGTTGCAAACCCATCACGATATCAGAAGCTTTCTTTAGAAGACAACCATTGTCGGTGATCCTCCTTAGTTAATCGAAGCTCTAATCACACAAACCCACTTGAATCACACAAACCCAATACCTCCAGTTGCTTAAACATCACCTGACATTTGGTGTTCAGTTTCATTTATGGTTTCTGAAGAAAACATCGAGATATAGATCTGAGGGTCTCATATTTTCTTCAACCCAGTGAGGTAGGCCTATGTTTTCCTTTATAGGTTCTTATTTTCTTTCTGTATTTGTCGTTTTGAGATCTGGATCTGAGGGTTTCTGATTTTCCTTTTGTAGGTTCTATTTTTTTATATATTTGTACTCTGGCTGTTGTATACTATTTTTCTTTTGTTTATGATCCATTGTTTTCGTGACTACTATTTTGGATATCCTATTTTGGACATTTTAAATTATTTTTTTGAATCAATTTGCTTCGCTGTCTACATCTATACCCCATCTTGCTTCACTGTTTTGAATCAATTTCCTCTATAGGTTCCAAGAAAATTAATTTATCAAACCAATTCTCAGTCTGATGATGGTGTGAAGTAGCAACAAAATATGATTTTATGCAATTCATGTAAGATAATTTATTTATTTAAATTCTATTTTAATATTCTGATGTAAGGGTATTTTCTTAAAAACTTATTTGCTCAGAATTGTGTTGTTTTATTTTAAGAGAAATCTTAGTAAGGGTGATACCATATTTATTTATTTCCAATGGCTATCTATTTTCAAAATTAGTATAGTGTTGTATTTATTTTACTATGTTTTGATATTCTACTATAAGGGTTACATATATTTTTATCAATTTAATTATATATATATATATATATGTAAATATATATCTTTCTATCTATTTATATGTGTTTTCAAAACTTATAATGTAAGGGTGATTTTATAATTATTTATTCACAAAATTATGGTTCTGGATTTCCAAATTAGGAAAGTATTATATTTATTTTCATTAAAAATTATATTTAAATGTGAATTTGTTTTGAAATTATGTGTATTATAAATTCCATGATTTATATGTGTGTGTGTGTTTAAATGTGTATGGGATAGACGTTGCAAGTGTTGGTGTGTTTTTCTCACTTTTTTATGATATATCTTGTTGATGTGTATTATTTCTTTATACCAACTTCTTTATAGACCTCCTTAGAATCTCAAGGATGGGTCAATGTGCATTAGATAGCCTCTATATAATCCTTAGGTTGTTACACCATTTGTTCCAAAAAAAGAATGGAAGTTATCAAATTCCATATATTAGAAATTATTTTTATGTATTCATCATTTTAGGTCCATATATACATTTAAATAATAGTAATATAATTTATACTTAAATAATCAATAAAATATTGTAAACTCACGTTACTTTAAAAATAATAATTTGGTAACTATATATACATTTTTTTGAAATAATTAAAATTATAAAAATTTAAATAATTATATTTTATACACAATTACCCAAAATAATTATTATTTATAATTAATATAATTTAAAAACTATTATTAATAGTATTTTTTAGTTTCATTAGAAAAAATAGTATTATATATATACATCGAATAATATATTGTATATTTAAATAAATTTAAATATGATAAATAATATGCAATATATATATATAATTATATTCAAATAAAGTTAATAATATAATACATATATATATAACATATATATATATATATAATATTTAGGTATATTCACTTTATTTATCTATATATTGAATGAGGAGTGACCTTCATTTTATAGTTTTTGATGATGGAAGGCGTAAACCTTGTTCAGGTTTATTTCCTATCTTGGTAAGTGTGAATGAAGTACACACCTTCATCAAACTCTTTTTCCAATCATATAAAACCCTATCATTTTTAATAAAATAAAACCTATTAAAAAATCAAGTTTTATCAAAAAAAATTATAAAAAAATCCTCAACCAATTATTTTATTAAAGTTTTATTTGGATCATTGTGGTTAAATTTGAGAATAAAAATGAAAGTAATTCAACATTAACTCTACCTCCGCATCAAATATAATAAATTAATTTTAGTAACATAAACTCATCAGCAGAAATTACACTGTAGCAACCCAAGACTCCTTAGTTGTGCAACACTACAATTGCATATTCTGATTCTTCTGTCTCCACCCTCTCCATTTCTTTCCCGCCCTTTACTCCATTGTTTATCTAGTTTTGTAGAGATTTTTTCTAGAAGGATTTGGTGGCAATGGAGGTATCAAGTTAATAACTAGTGCCAATTATGTAATTCTCACAAATGGGAGGCATTTCCCCTTTTAGAGAACACAATGAAGTGAAATTATCATCCTCATCAGCTTCATCTCCTGAATAGTTATTATTGCATTTTATTGCCTTGAGATTCATCCCTCATCTCTTTTATGTTGCTTGTACTACTCTGATCATTGGTCAACCCATGGATTACTACTGATTATAGTATTTCAAGAAATATAGGTTCATTTCCACAAGATATGAAGGATGTGTGTCAAACAACAAAATGTAATGATAAATGTTCGAGATATGAACTGATGAGGATGAAAATTGTACTTCATTATGTTCTCTAAAAGGGGAAATGCCTCACATTTGTGAAAATTATACCATTAACACTGGTTATTAACTCAAAACCTTCATTTCCACAAACTCCTTCCAGAATAAAGCTCCACACAACCATATAAATGATATAGTGAAGGGAGAGAAGTAAATGGAGATAGTGGAGATAGAATAATAAGAATACGCAACTATAGTGATGTGTAGCCCAAGGGTCTTAGGTTTTTATAGTATAATTTCAGTGGACAAGTGTATGTTACTAAAATTAATTTATTTGATTTGATATGGAGGCAGAGTTAATGTTGAATTACTTTCATTTTTATCCTCAAATTTATCCATTAACATCCAAATAAAACTTTAATAAAATAATTGGTTGATGGTTTTTTATAATGTTTTTTTGATAAAACTTGGTTTTTTAATAGGTTTTATTTTATTAAAAAATTATAGGGATTTATATAATTGGAAAAATAGGTTGATAGAGGCATTTACTTCGTTCACACTTAGGGAAATGATCTATATGTCATTTGAGATGTGTATGAATCATTCGCACCTCAATTTGACGCACGGTGTGACTGCTATGACTTAATGTGTCCGTTATCAGTTTAAAATTGATAGTTTAGTTCAAAAAAATTCACTCACTAAAAACAAAGAAGACATGCTTTTATTTTATTAATAATTTATAACATATATTCATAAGTCCTTTGTGACATGTAGGAATCAGTCTCACATCAAACCGATACACGATGTGATCGATATAGGTCAAAGTGTGTGTTTCCAGTTTAAAATGACATTTTAGTAAAAAAACAAGTGACATACTCAAAACTGAGAAAAACCATTCATATTGTTTTGATACTTTAGAAAAAATATTCATAAGTCATTTTAAATGTGTAGGAATCAGTCATACCTCAATCTGATGCATGGTGTGACCGGTATGACACAAAGTGTGTCCTCTTATTTAAAAATGAAATCAATTTTAATAAAAAGGACAACCAACCTATTCAAAACTGATAAAACATATTCATATTATTTTGATACTATAGGGAAATGATCAATAAGTCATTTTTGATGTGTATTAATCAGTTTCACCTCAATCCGACGTACTGTGTGCCCGGTATGACTCAATGTGTCTGTTATTAGTTTAAAATTGACAGTTTAGTTCACAGAATGCCACTCACTAAAAACCAAGAAAAAACACTTTTATTTTCTTGATAATTTAGGAAATTTATTAATAATTCATTTTTGATGTGTAGGAATCAGTCTCAAATCAAACCTATACATGATGTGATCGGTATGATTCAAAGTGCGTGTTTCCACTTTAAAATGACATTTTAGTAAAAAAGACAAGTGACATACTCAAAATTAGGTAAACACATTAAGATTTTTTTATACTTTATGAAAATGATCCATAAGTCATTTTGGATGTGTAAGTATTAGCTTCACCTTAATCAGACTCATGGTGTGACCATTATGACTCAAAGTGGGTATTTTTATTTAAAATTGACATCAATTTTAGTAAAAAGGACAACTCACCTACTCAAAATCGAGAAAACGCATTCGGATTTGTTTGATAATTTAGGAAAATGGTCCATAAGTCATTTGTGAGGTGTAGGAATTACCCACACCTCAATCTGATACACGATGTGTCCGGTATAACTCAATGTATCTGTTATGAGTTTAAAATCAAGATTTTAGTTTAAAAAGTGGCACTCATTAAAAAACAAGAAAACACAATCAGATGCTCTTTATAATTTATAAAAATGATTCATAAGTCATTTTTGATGTGTAGGAATTGATATCATGTAAAAATAACACACAATATGACTGGTATGAGACAAAGTATGTGTTTCCAATTTAAAATGACATTTTAGTAAAAAATACAAGCGACATACTCAAAATCAAGCAGAAAAATCCGGATTGTTTTGATACTTTAGTAAAACAATCCATAAGTCATTTGATACATGTAATAATTAGTCACACCTCAATCCGATGCACAGTGTGGTCAGTATGTCTCCAAGTGTGTTTTTTCAATATATATGTATTATTTTAGTTTAAAACGTGCATCACATCACCAAAACTGAGAAAACGAGCCTAAATTTTTTTCTCTTCATTTAAATTCTATATTAATACTTTATTTTTCTGATTTCATAGTGTTTTTGGTGTTGCAGTGTGTTGTTATAGCACACTGTAATGGTGGGGCAATGTGTTGTAACAACACACAACAGTATTCCCCTTTATCAATGTTGCAAAAAACTTAGGCTTTTAATCTCTCTTCAGCAGTTATCCCTTCTCCAACGGTGATAAAGGATAATTTTAGTGTTGTTAAAGTCCCATTTTATAGTAGTGGAGTTTTCAAGAAATATATTTTTCATTCAATAGGTGATATTATATTAATTATATGACTAACAATCATCATTATATGAATTTCAATTCATATGAATATATATATAATATATAAATTTAATTTAATTATCTCCATACTAGGGGTTATTTTAATTAATTAAAATTTATAAACTTTAAACAATTAAAAAAATTACAGAAAATTGATATTTTAAACATAAAAATAAACTTAGACCAAAATCATTAAAATTTCTGATTTTAATGATTTTAATTATATTATTCTAAATAAAATAGATTACATGTCACTTTAATACTAAATCCAAAATACAATGGGACTTTTAAATCAATTTATTTAATCAAAATAAATGACAGTATCTGAAAAATAAATAATTTTAACTATTTATTAAAAAATCAATAATTTTCACTATTTATTAAAAAATAAATAATTTTAGAAAAATCCAAAAAAATTACCCAAAATCAATTTTTGAATTTATGATTTCAAAAATTATGTTCATTTTATAAATCTTAATTTCTAATTTTTTTATAAATTAGTAATAAAAATCATTTTTGAAAAAATGTATTTTCTGAAGAATAAAATGTCTTCATTAAAAAAAGAGTTCTTATTTCCTAAGAATTTATTAATACATTTATATTGATTAGGAACTTTATATATATTTCATAAAGTATTTAATATTATTCATAACTTCTAATTTAACAGCTAGGTTATAACATCCATATTTAAATAATCAGGGTTCGTTTAGGCATGTTGTTGTGTGTCGTATACGTTATCAAACATAGTTTTTTTAAATCATGAGGTGTTGCAGCTTTGGATGGGGAATAAAATATAAGTCTACTCATAGGGTTGAATATGGATGAGTAGGATGGTAGAAGGGGAGGCTAAGCGGCTGGGATATTTACTGAAGGCTATACCAACGATTTTAAAAAATCGTCGGTATAACTTTATCTATACCAATTGTTTAATGGAACCATTGGTATAGCCTTCCCATAAAAATGTTTCACCAACAATTATTCTAAACAGTTGGTATATGTTCATTGGTATAGATACCATTTTCGATAGTGGGATCAAGATTTGTGGTGTTTGAAGTGCAAATCATATTTTCAACTTAGCCTAGATCATTCAATAATTTATTAAAATTTTATGCCATACAATTGTTATTAATTGACTATTAATCAATAATAATTAGAAAATTATTAATTAATATTGTTTTTTTAATTATTTTATATGTATTTTTTCACTAAATATCCTATAAATTCAGTGTAAATGAAAATTTAGTCTTTTATAAATCACATTTAATAAAATATATATATAATGTAAATGGGGGTTCTAGGTCAACCTGAATCCTGATCCCCTTTTGCAAGGTTTCTTGATATCCTCTCCCATTTTCATCCATCATTCTATTATTCCATGAATTCATTCTGAAACTCAGTATTGATTAGGGTGCTTCCTGCTTCTTCAATCTGGATCTATTATCGAAGGGAAAAGATGGCGACATTACTCAATGACCCGATGGATGGTGAGATTTTGGATGCTGCAAGATTTAATCTCCAAGGAACTACTACTGGTGATGTGGAAGGGGAAGTAGTTCCTTCATATCCTACAAGTAACATCAATATGCATGATTTCAAAGAGAGCATTGAAGATGTCAAGAAGGGTGATGAGCAGTGACCAGAGGTGGATAACATTAGGTGTGTTTACACGGAGTGTGGCCCAAAGAATTATGAATAAGTGTTTAAAATTCATCATGATTCCCAGGTACAAGTAAAGGTTTATAAATGGAGGATGTGGGGAATGTTCAAGGATCAGAAGCTTATAGAAAATGGTAAGATGGAGTTTGGCACACCATCAAATATTTTTGTGTAACATTTACCATGCCACAGTGCTGAATTTATCAAATTCCTACTTTTAAGGAGTGCACACATCTAGATTCTGGTTTTCTTAATATTTCTTCTAAGTTTCCAAAAAATATCTTGAGACCAAACATGGGACCAAATACCTATACTGATTATAGACTCACTCAAGAGTTGCGGTGTGGAGACTCTATAACTAGGCTTCATTGTGGTAGAATTGAGAGGTGTGTACTCTTTAAAAGGTTGGAATTTTAGAAATTCAGAACTGTGGTGTGGTAAACATTCCAACAGTTGCAGTGTAATCCATTGACCTATATTGCTTTTTCACTAATATTGCTTATGGAATCACTCAAGAGTTTGAGTGGACTCCACTGACCCTCTGTTGGATTCAAATTGGGGGCACTTTGGGACATTTTTCACAGGGAGGATGTGCCTAGGCACGTGAGTATCTAATGAAGCACTTGAAGGAATTCTGGCACATCCATTGTTATCATGTAGAGCAAGTTGCTCATCTTATACATGACCAGACTTTCTATTTGTCAGCAGCCCATAAAAGAAAGCTCAAGGAATAATTTTGAATTGATCCATGGACGTTCGTTCAAAACCATGGAGAGGAAGTTTTCATTTTGGCTAGTTGTCCTCATCAAGTCAGAAATTTGAAGTCTTGCATTTAGGATGCATCAGAATTTGTGTCACCTAAAAATGTTGGCGAATGAATCCACATCACAGAGGAGTTCCGAGCACTTCCTCAAAATCCATTACTAAGGAGGACAAGTTAGAGGTGAAGAAAATGATTTTCCATGTTATGAACAATATAGTGACGTTTTTAAAGGATCCTATGGGAAAAGAGAGTGAGGAAGGTGATTGGTTGAGCAAAGGAAAGGGCGGGAAAGAAATGCGGAAGCACAAGTGAAATGTTGAGTTGTGCCTTTTGGATTGTTGTGTGTTTCCACGAGCGCATCTTTTTGTTTTTTTATCCCCCAGTTTGTGTGACATGTCTCTCTCTCTCATCCAATTTACTTTTATTATCATCAAACTAAAACATATGCCCATATGAATGACTGGATGAATATATTAATATTTTATTTAAATATGTGATCCATATTTGAATTTATATATTTATATTCATATTAAATTATTTAAAATATATATACATGTATTTGTATGCATGTGGATGTATGTGGATGTATGTATGTGCGTATATGTATGTGTATACATGTATTGTGTTGTGTTGTGTGTGTGTGTTTTTTGTACATGTATGTTTATGTATGTGTATGTGTGTGTGTTTGTGTGGATATGTGCATATGTACGTGTATGTATATATGTGTGTGTGTGTGGATGTACATATATGTGTATGTATGTGTATGTGTATTTGTATGTATGTATATGTGTATATGACATGTGCACATGTGTATGTATGTATATGTATGTTTATATGGAATGTGTATATTTATATAGTATGTGTATATTTGTGTATGTATGTGTATGTATGCATATATGTATGTATACATGTATGTAATTGTATGTATGTGTACGTGTATACATGTGTGTACATATACGTGTATGCGTATATATATATGCATGTGTGTGTGTGTGCGCGTATGTATGTAAATATGTGTACGTGTATGTGCATGTATGTGGACATATATATGTATATGCGTATGTATTTGTGTATGTGTATATATTTATGTGTATGTGTATATGTATGTGTATGCATATGTGTATGTGCATGTGTATGCATATGCATATCTGAATGTGTATGCGTATGCGTATGTGTATGCATGTGAGTATGTGTATGTATATATGTGCATGTGTATGCATATGTGTATGTGTATGTATGCATATATATGTGTATGTATGTACCTGCACGCGCATGCAACTGTATGTATGTGTATGTGCATATGTGTACGTGTATGTATATATATGTGTGCATGTACATGTATGTGCATGTATGTGTACATAAGCATGTATATGAATATGTATGAGTGTATGTGTATGTTCATGTGTATGTATACATGTTTATGTATACATGTGTATGTGTATATGTGTATTGTAGGTTCCAGGCGCAACGGAAGCATGTGATGGGCGGTTCCCAACATTGCTTTTTGTCATGATTGATGATCAATCCAAAATCTATATGATGTTTAATCATCGTGATCAATGAAATTAATTCAAAGATAGAAAACATTAATCACATCAGAATCAAAGAGAGAGGATCATCAGATATTATTTATAATCAATTTAATTAAATAAGAATTACCTTAAAGGAATTATTTCTTCATTGATGAATCGGTGATAGATCTATGGTACACCGCTGTTGTGTTGTAGAAACAAAGTGTAGATTTCCTCTAGCGGTGATCCACACATGTTCCAGGAATCTCTAGACATCACTGAAGGAGTCTCCGGGTGCTAGCACGGAAGATCCTTTCACTTGTGTCGTCTACCTTTGATTGTCTCAAGAACTGATTCCAAAGCGTTCTACTTGATCCGGTGGAGGATTATTGTTCTCCATTCTTGGGAGTGTTCTTGGAGAAGGGATCTCTCTAGTCTTGAGAGGATTCTCCAAATCCATTGTGCACAACCAAATGAGCTTATGAGAAAATAACATAATTGGGTATTTGTATTGTTAGGGTTAAAATAAAATAATTGCAAGTGCCCTTATTATTTATTTAATCCTAGAAAAACCCAATGTCAAATAATAATAGTGATATTATTATTTCTCAACATGTGCTAAAATTGCGAATTATAATTAAATATTATTAAATTAAATAATATTCAATATTATCATTTCTCACCAGACCATTAAAATCGGTCCACCATTCCTCCATAATATTTATTGGGTCTTGAATAATGTCTATTTTTTTATTAAATAAATATCACTGAATTATTCACTAATAAATAAATAAATATTATATTCACTAAATAACAACTAAATATTCATTAAATATTATGTTCACAATATATTCACTCGAATAACTAGTGACATAATAAATACAATCAAGCATACATGAATAATTATTAAACCACATACGAGAATAATGTTTATTCAATCTATTAAATAATAAATAATAATATATTATTTAACTAAGATTCTGAACACACTTAGTGTATTACCCCTAGGTCTCTTTCTCAGTGGCATTAGATGAAGCAGCCTAAAGTCCAAGGTTAACATCTAGCAACAAACCAAGACATACATAGAGAAAAAAAGTTAATGCTGCAACGACATGTCGCCTCATACGAATGCTTACCGTGTAATATAATCCCTTTATCACAATATCTATAATCAAGCATGTTGCATGCCAGTGACATCAACCTATGTGCTCTATATCTCTTTCCTTGACTTTCCAAAAATAGAACTTGCCTATAGAATACCATGTTTATGGACTTATTTTGGCTATATCATTTTCATCAAAGGGCTTCAAATATTAACTTCCATTAATGAACAGAAGAGATAAATCCTTTTTCACATTATTCATTAATGCAATATTACTTGTGACAAACCCAACATATCTTACTTCACCGCAAACATCTTTTATCACAGTTTTCATCAATACATCTAAGTGAGTGACTCATAATACTCATTAATAATAATCTTAAAGTCTAAGGACCAATACACGCGTCCTTAGATAGGAACATATAATGACACATAGAAATGTGGATTTCCTACTAGGGGGTCTCGTTCTCATAATATCCATACTAGACATTACCAAGGGCGTATACCATGAGAAGTTACCTCAAATTCATATGAGTCTCCACCCCTGATAGTTTGTATCATTTGTATCCCTCAAATGATATTGTCCAACTATAGTACATATATTCAAGAATTGTGTCATAGAACTTCCAGATTCTCATCATAGTATGGAACTTCTATGACCATTTTGTGCGAAAAATAATCCTAGGACATTATCACATACTATACTATGTAGAAGAACAATCATGATGTGATAAGGAGTTTATTAATATTCAGAACCATGAATACAAGTTTATCATAATGTACAAAGAAGTTGTTTTTAAGGCACCAACTCCAATAGACTCTCACTTGCACTAGATCCAAATGATAACAACCTTCAATCTGCTAGCTCTCACATGATACTCATTCTTCTTCAGAGATAGGCGTTTAGTCAAGGGGTCCTCCACGTTCTCTTCCTTAGGTACTCTACTTACTACAACATCACCCCTGTGATATAAATCCATCAAGAGGTGATAATTTCAGAGTATATTCTTTATCTGTTGGGGTGACCTTAGCTCTTTTGCATGAGTCACCATTGTAGTATTATCACAATACAATGTGATAGAGTCTTTACTACTAGGTACCACATCAAGATCCTAGACAAAGTTCTGAATCCAAATGGATTCCTTAGCTGCATTAGAAGCCGTTATATACTCAGACTCTGCTGTAGAATTAGCGACAACTGGCTGTTTTGAACTCTTCCAGCTCACAACTCTTTTATTGAGATAAAAAACATGTCCTGATTGTGACTTCAGATCATTTTGATCTATTCGAAAACCAGAATTAGTATAACCCCTATTGACTAGCTCCTTGTCTCCTCCATGCATCAGCAACATATCCTTAGTTATTCTCATATACTTAAGGATAATCTTAACAGCAGTTCAATGTTGTTCTCCTGAATCTGCTTGATATCTTTCTACCATGCTCAATGCATAGGAAACATCAAGTCTAGTATATAACATGGCATACATGATTGAATCTATCACTAAATTTATGAGATCTTACTTATTCTCTCTTTCTCTTGTTGTGTTTGGGGACACATTTTCTTGGAAAGATGTAAACCATGTGAAACTGGAACCAATCCCCTCTTAGATTATTTTATACTAAATATATTGAGTATTTGGTCAATATATTCACTTTTACTTAGTCCAAGTAGCCTCTTGGATCTATCACAAATGATCTTGATCTCTATAATATAGGCTTCTTCACCTAAGTTCTTCATAGAGAAACACTTGTTCAACCAGTCCTTAATAGATTATATGGATCATATGTCATTTCAACTAAGTAATATGTCATCAAAATATAATACTAGGATAATGACCACATTCCCATTGAACCTATTGTAAACACATGCCTCACATTCATTCTTAATGAAACCAAATTCTTTTATGGATTCATTGAATCAAATGTTCCATGACCTGGATGTTTTCTTTAATCCATAAATGGATCTCTGCAACTTGAAAATCCTTTTAACATCACATGGAGTCAAAAACCCTTCTATTTGTGTCATATATACATCTTCCTGAAGTTTCCCATTAAGGAATTCAATTTTGACATCCATATTCTAAGTCTCATAGTCCTGGTAAGCTACTATAACAAGTATGATTCTGGTGGATATAAACATGGAAACTGGTGAAAAGGTTTCATCAAAGTCAATTCATTGATGTTGTTTAAACCCTTTAGCCACTAGACTTACTTTATAGGTACTTACTTTACCTTCCATGTATAGTTTACTCTTGAATACCCATTTTCATCCAACAGGCTTTACATCAACTAGCGCATTGACCAAAACCCAAACTTGGTTATGATACATGGAATCCATTTCAGAATTCATAGCTTCTATCCATCTTACAGTTTCTGAGATCTTTATTTCCTCCTTGAAGGAGATAGGTTCATCATTGTCAACCAATAATGAGTCACCATCCTCAGTGACTATAAAACCATATCTCTCTAGTTCTCTTACCTCTCTTATGCTCCTATGAAGTACTTGTGTTTTAAGAACTACTTCTTCCATGGGGATCTGTGGAATATTTTCTTGTACCAACTCATGTGTATCTTGATCATCAACTTCATTGAAGTCAATCTTGCTCCCACTATCCTTTTTGAGGATGTACTCCTTCTCAAGAAATTTGGTTTGTCTTGCGACAATTAATTTCTTGTATGAGGGTTTTTATAGGTAGTATCCCTTTGTTTCCTTGGAATACCCTATAAAGATACACTTAATGACCTAGGGTGCTAGTTTGTTGTCTGAGAATACCTTAAAAAATGTCTTGCAACCCCATACATGTGTATGCGACAAAATGGGTTTCTTTCCACTCTATAAATAAAAAGTAATTCCATTTACTACTTTAGTTGGTACTCAGTTTAATGTGTATGTCATGGTTTTTAATGCATATCCCAAAAAGGATAATAGAAGATCTTCATGACTCATCATCGACCTTACCATGTTTAACAATGTACAGTTCCTCCTTTCACTAACACCATTACAATATAGTGTATAAGGTGAAGTGAGTTGAGATATAATATAAAACTCCCATAGAAAGTCTATGAACTCTTGGTTAAGATATTCACCACCTATATCCGATCAAATATTCTTAATCTTCTTACCAAGTTTTTCACTACTTCATTCTTGAATTCCTTGAATTTCTAAAAGGACTTAGACTTATACCACATAAAGTAGATATATCCATATATACTCAATTCATCATTAAAATTTATGATGTAAGAATACCCACCTCTAGCTTCTACTAGAAATGGTCCACACACGTCAGTGTGTACTAATCTTAGAAGCACTAGTAGAAAAAGTAATTTTAACATCACATTTATAACCTTAGTTCTACATAACTGATGCTATAATAGTAAATGGTGTATATTTAAGCATCAATTATTATAATAACTGAAGCTGAAATATATAGACTATATTTTTGGAATCAGTTATTAATAAAACCGACACCTAAAAATTGATATTTGGCATCGGTTTTCCTTAAAACCAACGCCAAAAATGTTGTTTTTCGCATCGGTTTTTAATAAAAATGACACGAAAAATAAAGAGTATCATATTTTCGGCATCGGTTTTATGTAAAACTCATACCAAAATAATTTTGTTTAACATCTATTTTAGTAAAAACTGACATTAAAATGATTTTAAAAAAATCCCTAACGTGAAACCCTTATTTCATATTTTTCTCCTTCATTTTTCTCTCAACCTATGATGCTCCTGATGACTACCGACACTCTTATGATGGCTATTGTGGTGGATTTTGGACGATTTGAATCATATTTTCATGATCCTTGACCATCAATCATTTATCCTTTCGTGATCCAAGTTTTTATTTATCTCTGTAACTCTTTTACGATCGATTGACACTCAGATTATAAGTTTTGTGTTGTTCTTTTTCTTATTCATTGTTTTGTAAATGTTATAATTGTTTGTTTTAGTGTTTTTCTTGTTAATAAATTAAAGAGATATTATCTATATATTTCATCTTTGGTAACCCTATTACGGTTGATCAACACTGCAATTAGAGGGGGTTTTTTGTTATTTTTTCTTGTTTTTTTGCAAATGTTTTAATTTTTTGTTTTAGTGTTATTCCTACCAATAAATTCAAGGGACATTATCTATATTTAAGATCAAAATTGAAGTGTAAAACTCTGAAATTTTTAAGTGGTTTTTAAAAAAAATTAAGATAAATTCATTATCTGTTAGTTTTAAATTTGATTTTGATTCACTCCTTCATTTATTTGTAAGCATTTGACTTTTAATTATATATTTTTGTTAAAGTTTGTTTAATTATATAAATTATTTATTTTATGAGATTATCAAATGGTTTTGTTCTAGGTTACAACTAAGAGGAATATTTATTTCTATTTTGATGAATCTAGGTAGAACGGAGGCAGTGTTGTCTCATAGTCGTTCAAAAAAAAATCTAAACTTGATAGAAATATCTTTATTCCTTTACTATGGACATCAAGAATTTTTTATAAGTATTTATTTAAATAAAATAAATAACTATATATATTTTTTTATTTTACTCCCAATAATCATTGATATATCTCACCAAATCAGAAATTTTTTGATTAATTTTTTTTGTGTTTAAAATTTATCTATTTATATATAAAAGGTGTAGGATCCAGATGTAGTGGAAGCATGGAGGTTGGGAGGGACCAACTTTTCTTTTGCTGTAATCAATTACCAATCTAGGTTCAATACGAACATGAACGCAAGTATCCATGGATTGAAATCAAATATTTAGACAAAGAACGGAATAGCACCAGATCCAAGAAAGAGGATCTTTCACATCATGTTTATAATTAATTTAATAATTTATAAAGAAATTAAATACTTGGGTCTTCAATAATTTCTTCGTTGATGATCGTTGATCATCCAGAACAACCCTTCCAGATTTACTTCATTGTGATTTCAAGTATCCAAAGTAGAATTCCTCTAATGGTGATCCACATGTGCTCCAATGGTCTCCGATCAACATCACTCGTTCTCTAGGTGCTAGTGTGGTGAAACGAATATCTTGCATTGATCGTTCTTGATCGCTTGTTTTTTGGTATTGAATAACTTCTCTTGTTCTTAAGAGGGTGAGATGAGAGGAGTCAAGAGAGAAAATGTTTGGCTCAACAATTCTCAATTCACAGGGGTTTGGCACAATAGATGTACTTGCCTATTAATCAACATGGGGTTTTAGTTATAATATTTAATTGCGAAACAGAAATTAAATGCAATTATAACTATTAGAGAAAACCTGTGACACATAATAACAATAACAGATCCATTATTTTTGGTGCACAAAACAGAACCATAAATGAAATCTCATGCCATATAATGATAACAGTATTATTATTATTTCTTGCACCAACCAGATAAACGTTATTTACCAACTTGTAAATAATTAATTTATCAACGGAAACGATCTTGGTCCATTCGAACCCCTCTTCCATTTATTTAACACTCAAATAAAATATTTTTTTCTCTTAAATAAATATTTTTATTTACAAACTAGTAAATAAATATTTATTAAATGTTCAATAAAATAAATAAATAAATTTTATTCACAATTCAGTGAATAAATATTTATTTAATTTATGCGATCATTTTAACTTGAATAAAATTATTCCTCAGTCTTAATAATAATATTTATTCCATTAATTAAATTCAAATATAATTTAATCGATACCACCAGAAACACTTCGTGTGTGACCCTCTAGGATTCTTTCTCGTTGGCAGTAGACGGACTTGCCTAAAGTCCAAGATTATTGTCTAGCAATGGGTTGAGGCACCCAAGAGAAAGAACTTAAAGTCGCAATGACGAAATCCAAATATAAACACTCACTATGTAATATAATCCCTTTTTCACAATATCTCATCAAGTAGGTTTCATGATAGTATCATCAACCTATATGCTTGATACGTCATTCTTTGACTACCTGAAAATAAACTCGTCGTTACACCATATCCATGGAATTTAGGGTGATGGTTTTATTCCAATCAAAGGGTCGAGATATCAACTTCCATAAATGGAAGAGGAAAATCTTTCCTCAACTTATCCATTAATAACATGTCATTCCTGATGCACCCAATGTACCCTACTTCCCGCCAACATATGGCGTGACGATTTTCGTCAGAAAATCTAAGTGCCTGAGTCATGACACGTACTAATGATAATATTAAAGTATAAGGATCATTACACACACTCGTAGATCGGAATATCCGATGACATAAAAATATTCAGAATTCCTACTAGCGGGTCTGTTCTTATAATCTCCCATCTTGGAGATTACCAAGTGTGAACTTCATGAGAAGAAGTATCATCTACTTACAAGTAATCACACTTGATATTATGTATACTATGTGTCTCATCATAGTATTTCATCCAACCATAAAACTAAATTTAATAATTTTTTCATAGGACTTCAAGGTTCTCATCATAGCGGGGAACTGATGTAACCTTATTAATGCGATAAATACTCTAGGACATTATTACATTATAGTCAAGAAGAACAATGAAAAATATGTAATAATATTTTTAATATTTAAATAAATTAAATATTCATGTAATCGATGTAAAAATAGTTGGTTCTATGACACCAAATCCAATAAAAGGTGGGTCTTATTCATATACACACACTACAAAGAAAGATGGCACGGGGACTCGACCCCATGACCGACGCCCCACACCCCAACTCCCTTGCCACCCCAACTGCCTGTGGAGGGATATCTATTTGTCTATATATTTATTTAAATGTTTATATGTTTTATATGTATATATATATGTGTGTGTTTTTATATATGTGTGTATATCAGTTGAAATTAGTTGTGATATTTTTAATTTTTTATTCTAAACAAATCATCTACTTTTGGATCAGCATGACACATCATGCAAAAAAAATACCTAGAGTAGATTAGTTTTTATTTTATTCATAATAATCGTTAATATTTAATGTATAACTACCAATCATTTTTATTGTATGTTTTTATGTTTAAAATTTATCTCTTTATATATATATTTAAATATTTATATGTTTTAATATATTCACTAATTATATTACAATCTCATGTATTGAATGGATCGTAATTGGAAAAATTTACAAAGAACCACTAGTGAATATGAAAACGGAGTTGATTAATTGTTGGTATTTACTAAATGAAAGCTTCAAAAATTAGATTTATTTTTCTATCCATGTGTGAAGTGTTTGAATATGAGAAATTAAAACTCTAGATAAATCAAGGATCGTATCATTTACTATGGTTTTATCCTTAATTATACACATTGGATATGACATGGTGAAATAAATAAGAATTCAACATCCAATGTTGATGAAAATATTCATAATGAGTCAGAGGATTATATTGAAGAATTAATTCATTATTTAGTATTTGAACCCATCGAAAAATAGTACTTGTTGAACTATTGTATGGAGATTATGAGAAACCATTATTCTGAGGTTGTAGTAAATATACACTATTATCAGTAGTTTTGAGATTAGTTAACTTGAAAGTAAGAAATGGGTGGAGTGATAAAATTTTATCTAACTTACTTGATATTTTAAAAGAGCTACTTCTAGAAAGCAATGAGCTTCCAGATTCCAATTATGAGGTGAAGAAAATATTATGCCCAATGGGATTGGGGTATAAAAAGATACATGATTACCCTAATGATTGTGTGTTGTATAGGAAAAAATATAAATATTTATCAAGTTGTCCTACATGTGGGACATTATGCTATAAGACGGATGGAAAATTCAACTCAGATTCATTCATGGGTACTCACATCTAACCTCATGAAAAATCAATTTTGTACTTTCTAATGGTATCATCCAATAATTATTTCATGTAATTTTGATAATTCAACTATGATTCATTCTTAGGTACCAAAATCATATCTCATTCTAAAGAAATTTGGTACCTTCCAATAATTACTCGTTTGAAGCGTCTATTTGAAAATTTAATTGACGCAAAAAGGTTAAGATGGAATTCAGATGCACGCATATCTGATGGTAACTCATGTCACCTTACTGATTCACCACAGTAGAATAGATTTGATAAAAAAAATTCATGATTTTTGAAGTGAAGTAAGAAATATCAGAATGAGATTGTGTACTGATATAATGAATCCATATCAGAGCCTAAGTAGCCAACATAGTTCAAGGCCAGTTTTGTTGGCATTTTAAAACTTGTCCCCACATCTATGTATGAAGAAAAAACATGTTATGTTGAGCTTGATGATTTTTGGACCAAAAAAACCCGGAAATGATATTGATGTATATCTTTTACCATTGATTAATGATTTGAAACTACTACGGGAAACATGTGTTAAAGTTTTCAATGCATACAAGAAAGAGTATTTTCTTTTACATGCTATGATAATTTTCACTATAAAAGACTTTCCTGCATATGAAACCCTATATGGATACAGTGTTAAGGGATATAAATCATTTCCAATTTATGAAGAAGAGACTTCATATTATAAAGTATAGAATGGAAGAAAGACAATGTACATGGTACATCAAATATTTTTTCAAATTGATCATCCTTATCGTAGATTGAAAAAATAATTCAACAGTTTACAGGAATACAGCCTTCCCCCTCGACCATTTTTAGTTGAAAAATATTATGACATAGAAAAAAATACTACTTAGACATTTGGAAAGAAAATAAGTTATGGTCTTAAAAAAAATATCTAGAAGAAATTGTATATCTTTTTTGAACTATCTTATTGGATATTTTTAGTGATAAAACATAACATCGATGTTATGCATGTTGAGAAAAACATATGTGATAGTTTGATTGGAAATTTTTTAGGAATAAAAGGAAAGACAATAGATGGATTTCATGCTATATTGGAATTGATATCAATGAAAATACATTTGGAGTTAGCTCCCACTATGAAAGGAAACATAATATATTTACCTCTGGATTGTCACACATTAAGCAAGATTGAGAAGATGAATTTTTGTTAGTGTCTTCATGGTATTAAAGTAACTAGTGGTTATTCTTCAAATGTGAATAATTTTGTGTCATTAAAGGATTGTAAATTAATAGTTATGAAATCTCATGATTATCATGTATTCATGCTTTAACATCTACCAATCGCACTGCGTGGTATATTTCCTATAAATTTCAGAAATACTATCATCAGGTTATTTATTTTTTTTTAAATCCATTTATATCAAAGTATTTGATCCAAATTTTTTATATCTATTGGAGAATGAAGCATTTATTATTCTTTTTCAACTAGAAATATATTTCCCACCTACATTTTTTAATATAATGGTTCATCTGGTGATTCATTTGGTGCGTGAGATAAGAATATGTGGGCCTATTTATTTACTATGGATGTATCCTTTTTAAAGATATATGAAAATTTTGAAGGAATATGTTAAAAATCTTTATCGACTCAAGGATTAAAGGTAAAGATAATTCCAAGTGATGAAGTGATGTAGGTACATTTATACATTTTGAACAACACAAATGAGGTTTAATCATATATATCATCACATATTGAAAAATTAAAGTTACGATATCAAAAAATAAATGAAAAGTGGTTGATGATTGAGCATAAAAATACATTTTTTTCATGGTTTAAAGAGAAATTCATCACATATATATCTGCATCAAAAACATTGAAATTATTGGTAGGTGGACTATCTATTAATGTGATCACATGGTCTAGTTTTGATATTAATAGATACACATTTTACACAAAGAATCTAGATGACAAGAGTACCATTCAAAATAGTGGTGTAATGGCCATCACTGAAGCACTGCATTTTTCAAGTGCAAAATATAAAAACCCAATTTATTCATCAATGCCATATTTTGGAGTTATTAAAGACATATGGGAAATTGATTATATTAAATTTTGAGTCACTGTGTTTAAGTATAATTGGGTTTCAAGTAATAGTGGTGTGAAAAATTATGAATATGGGTTTAAACTGGTTGATTTTAAAAGATTTAGTTGCAGTGAGGAACCATTTATCATGACCACACATGAAAAGAAAATATTCTATGTAATTAATCCATTGAATGACCAGTAGTCCATCATTTTTCAAGGGAAAAGAATCTATTTGGCTGATGAGGTTGATGGTTATGTTATTTATTTATATGATTCTTCTTCATCTATTACACAATTTCCAGATAATAATGACTATAACGCAGACATAGTTCATATAATACGAAATGATCATGCTGAAGAGATATGGGAAAACACTAAATTACTCTTGAAATTAATTTGAAAATTATTTACATTATATTTCTTTTTTGAAATTTATATGTGTAAAAACTATATTATTTAATAACTATTGGATATTTAATTATATATATTTGATTGTTTATTTGATTTTTTGTGTTAAATTTTGATATTATGTGGTTATGGTTAAACATTTTTTCATTGAAATACCCGACATATATTATTATATTTTGGTTTAATTTATGAACATGAGAACACCTTTTCAAACTTTGATATTTAAATTTTTAAATGTTTATATCTTTTTAGAATTAATTTTTATATTTAATAGTTCACCTTTCATATTTTTTTGGTTAAGAATCATAACATCATTATTTTTTAAAAAACTTACACATGTGTGCCACTTTTTTTACTTACATGTTTCTGTTTTACTTTTTTCAAATTATTAATTTGTCTAATAATATTTATGTACACAATAATTTCATTACATTTTCCCATTATAATGGAAAATATAGATACAGAGATAGATGAACATCTACTGAGGTATTTATCTTTTTTAATATTATTAAATATCTAGTAATATAATTAGTTAATGAAAGAAAACTTTTAATTTACAAAAAATAATTGTAAGACTACTGATAAGACTTTAGTGGGGGAGTCTTCTTCTTTTATTATTCAAAAATTGAATTCTCAAGTTGGTGAAATTCACATTATACGTTTACCAAAACTATCACTTTATCCTGGAAAGGATAAATTACATATTCATTTTGATGATAATAATAATGCAATTGGCCCAAATGCAACACATTTTATCAACTATATCATCTTGTAGAGTCATTGTAGGATTAACATTTTATATCCTGATTGGAAGTCTGTCGACAAGATGATGATAGATCATTTTTGGGAGGCTATGAAGGTAAAATATATCAATTGATTTATTTTATCTCATTTTTTGAATATAATATATTTTAAATGGCTAATATTTATGTTATGAAATTACATGTGACATTCCATTTTAAATAAATAAAAGTAGTTAAGAAAAGATGTCTTAATTTATCAGCAGTTTGATGGAGGGATTTTAAAATGAAGTTGAAAAAAAATTATGTGTTTGGAAATAGAAAAAATGAAATCCCCTACCTCAAGTATCCATTTTTTGATGAAGATACATGGAAGAAATTTGTTTCCACCTGGCATGATGAAACATTTTATGTATGATAATTATATTATATTATATTTTAAAATTTCTTATATATGTACCTAATTACTTATTAGTTTACTTTTTATATAATAGGCCTCTGGGAAATCTCATCAAGACATTCAGTTTCAGAATGTTTACCCTCACACTTTATCTTGTGGAGGGTATCATTTATTGGAGAAAAAAATGAATGAGGAAAAGTTTGAAACACTAAGAGCTCACTCCACTAGTGGTTCTGATGCGGTCCAACTCAGTCCTCCATCTCCACCCACCCTCCATGAGAAATGGAAAAGAGCAAGAAGAAGAAAAAATGAAAAGTATCTTATATAGAAAGCTAAGGAAGTAGCTGAAATAATTGTAAGTAGATTATTATTATATTTCATGAATTTTTGTAATTTATAAATTAACAAAAGTAATATACCATTTTCAGTTTTCATTTTAGGATGTAATTTAGGAGCAATATACATAGGGCACTTTTATCCTTGAGGATACGATGGACATCCTAGCCACTGCATTAGGAAAACCAGAACACCCCAGCAGCATAAGAGGATATGAGGTGGGTGTTGGTATTCAAAAAGTTTTTGGTCATCAAAGTAAACAATCAGGAGACCCAGAAATCGAATCCATAAAATATCAACTGAAATATATAAAATAGTTTATGGGTGATCAAATTCAAGCAGCTATGTAGCAGACTATGTTAGAAAAAATGACAAGACAATCACAATTTGTGCACCCTTCCCAGCCTACCCAGCCTTTCTAGTCTACCTACTCAGATCTCCACCTCCTCGCTCAGACACAACCTTATATGGTGAGTTGTATGCAGGAGATCCTGATGTAAGCATTATAGTGTTTGTATTCGTGCATTTTTTAGGGGATTTTGTACATCACCAGCCTATTCAGATGGGTTAGTTTAGAGTATCGATACATGATATTATTGATCCTACTACTCTACCACCATTCCCTACCATGGATATTACCAGAGTTGGGGATTATATGGGTCATTTTTTACTTTGTCCATCTAGCCTTATTCATCATATTTCATATGAGCAATGTGTTTTTTTAATACTAATTACATATGAGTGGAAATTGATTATAATGTTTTATGATGTTTAACTTATATAGGAGTATCTAAAATCCAAAGAAATAAAACAAAGGGAACAAAAGGTTCAGGAACAAACAACTGTAGATACTTTAGATATTTCTGATGGGATGGAAATAATATCTTAGGTTTCTTCTTCCTTGGATAGAATCTATGAGTTTTAGATGTCATCTGATATATGTGGAAGAGACTATCCATTGAGAATATTTTTCAAATATAT
Organism: Viscum album; assembly: GCA_963277665.1. Lineage (NCBI taxonomy): Eukaryota > Viridiplantae > Streptophyta > Magnoliopsida > Santalales > Viscaceae > Viscum > Viscum album. The sequence continues at coordinate 2,084,569,679 of OY728126.1, forward strand.
CATGGATCTAATTGATTTTAAAGATCTCAGTGTGTCTGTGTTGCATTTTTTTACCATTTAAGTAAATTGGAATTTTAGTTTTTATTTTTTTAATTAAAGATGGTTTAAATTGACTGACTATATTACTTTTTTAATTTGGTATCTACACACACTGATTGTTCAAAATGACAGCATATGTTTTTATGGTTTTATAGATCTAGAATACATTTCAAAGGATGTTCAATATGTGTTGACTGAAAATAGAGCAGCATATATATGTGGGAGGTTATCAATGACGGATATTGGGTGTTGGTTTATGCCATTTCCTATTGGGTAAGAGAAAAAACATAATTATGAACTAATATTCAATATAATGTCAGTAAATGTGAGATTTTTGTATTGTAGGGGCATTGGATGTTAGGCATATTCCTCCCAATTGAAAACACATTATATTGGTTTTTCTCTTTATTAGGTGGTGTTTGCATAAAAATTTCAACCTTATTAGATAAGTAATTTTTTTTCTATTTTTTATATGCTCATTATGTTTAATTCTCATTGTTTATACATGTATTATTAGTTGATATATATGAAAATACAGGTCATGGAAAAAAATTAACAAATATCACTTGTTAATACATAAGATAAATGCAATCAACTATGTGAAAGTAAAGGTAATTATTTTTTATATTAGATATTATTTTGATTTTTAGATATATATATATATATGTATGTATGTATGTATGTATGTATGTATGTATGTATGTATGTATGTATGTATATATATTATTTCTTATTATCAAGTTAATGTTTTATTAACTGCAATGTCAGTGTCAAAAAGGATATGTCGAATGTGGTTATTATGTTCTATGATTCATGTATGAGATAATCACAATTGGGGTAATGACTGATTATGATTAGGTTAGTCATATTAATTATTTTTTATTTTCTGTCAAAGTATTCTATTTTTTAATTATATATCATTCAATGTCATTGTAGATGTTCAATGATGTCAATTCGTACACACAAGATGAACTTAACAATCTTCAATCTTTGTTTACGAACTATTTGTTTAGTATGATTACGATTTAAGGTATGTATATTCTTATGTTTCTGATTACTATTACATTTTCCTCATAAAATATGTTCAAAAAACTAATTATTTTTTTATAATAGGTGTTTGAACATAATGATATCAAACAAATGCTTCAATAATAACCAACAATGATCATGTTGTAAATTTCAGGTATGTGTTTTTTAATTCTACTTTATAATACAAATGTGCAAATAATTTTTTGATTGGCTAGATAAAAGTATGTATGTTTTATAGATTTTTACTCACTGATACATGTTTTTTGATTACTGTATACTATTTTTCTATTACAAGTACTCTGATTATTATGGGAATGTAATATTCAAATATTTTTAAAAAAAATTATATTTCGATGTTCGTTTTTATATAAACTGACGCCAAATAATAAAAAATAATAGTGTGGTTTTCAGTGTCAGTTTCTTTCATAAATTGACATCGAAAACCAAACCAAAAATCATTTACGGTGTTGTTTTTTAAAAACTGATGTTGAAAACCTTATTTTTTACATCACCTTTATAGACATCGGTTAAAACCCACTATCTAAATACAACGTTAAATCGTGTTTTTTCACTAGTGAATTTTTGTGGCCCTTTCACCCTATCCACCAAATGGTGGTTTGGTCATTTTTCCTTATAAATAAGCATGACATCTATCAAGTGGTTTTAGCTCAAAAGAGTCTAAATAACCATTTTAAAATATATTTATCAAATGCTTCTCGTTTACATGACCAAGACGGTGATTCCACAAATGGGTGTTAAATGAGTCATGTGAACATGATTAGTTATCGATTTCCAACACTTTATTTTCATAATTTAATACATAAAGACCATTATTTAAATGTTTCATACCATAACATAAGTCATCCTTATAAAAGGAATAACTTTAATTTCCAAATTTTGAAAATAAACACATTTGTATCTAAACATGACACCAAAATTATGTTCTTGGTAATTGTAGGTACATAATAAAAATCTCTTAAAATCAAAATCATTCTTGTTGGAAATGAAAGGTGGTAGTCACCAATCTTTATAACACCCATCCTCGCACCATTGGAAGCTCACAGATCCACCTCTCCTATGGAAATCTTCCAGAATCTAATTGGTTCTTTCATTTGGATATGGTTGTGAGCACCACAAGCTGTATCTAATACCCAATGTGTATAAATTGAAATATTTAACTCAATAACAAATGTGACTTTATCATCCCCTTGATTTTGGGTGCAGTTCCTATTCTAGTGGCCTGGCTTGCCCCATGAAAAACATACAACCTCCTTTTACTTACCCTGCCTATGGATATTCTTCTTCTTGGAAGGATGGTTCTCAAGAGATTTAGATTGTTTATAAGTCTTGGGTCCCTTTGCCTTGTTATTCCTTTTCTTTTTCACCATAAGGATTGCAAGTTTTTCATGGACCATGTCCTTATCCACTTGGAAAATCAAGGTTAGAAGTTCCAAAATACTCTTCTCATTATTGCTCATATTATAATTCACCATAAAGCTGGAGAAGGTCTTGGGTAGCGATGAAAGTATGAGATCGGTACAGAAATCATATGGGAATTTAATCCCTAAGATGTTCAGGTGTTCAATATTTCTGATAATCTTGAATACATGAGGCACATCTAGCGCAAACTCTCCAATATTAGCTGTGAATAAAGTATTAGAGATCTCATATCTCTCTTGTCTCACATTATCTTGATAGAGATCCTAAAGGTGATACATCATGCTATAAGAATCCATATCCTCATGTTGCTTCAAAATCTCATTGGACATGGATGATAGCTGAATCACTGAACATATGTAGCATCATTCATATGTTTCTTATAGAGAGATATCTCTTCATCACTTGCCTCATTGTTAGGTGCAACTGGTAAAGGTTCTTCTGACACATACAATTTTCTTTCACGGAGAAGGATGACCCGTAGGCACCTTTTCCACTCCTAGAAATTTGTGCCAATGGGAAGGTTTTTCTTCTAAAGTATGGATCACATGTTTGATTTCATTTTATTATTGTTTCTATAAAATAAGATAAGAATAATTATAGTACTTTATTTGATAAATTTAGACAAATAAATAAATATTATATTTATTAGTATCCCACTATTTTATCGAAACCCAGTAGACTTCACCATTGACTTCAGAATATCTTGTTGCTTAGACATTCTAGAAGCAAGAATCCATATTTCCCTTGTCATTACCCCAACTATGGTTGGTCAAGCAACTTGAATGGTTTTAGGTAGGCATTACAAATTTCAACTACATTAACCCACAGTTCCTTGATCTGTTTAGTGGACTCCCCAATCCCGAAATCATTAATTTATATTTGCTCAACCTTTTCCTCTCAGTATCACCAAATCCTACTTTGTTAGTCAACCCTTAATTTTAACCAAGTTAGGTCAACCCAAAACCTCATGTTAGAATTCCACGATAATTAAAACACCCCAACTTTGGCTGGTCAAGCACTTTGAAATATGGTTCGATTCTAACCAAAGTAATTGAAGGTTGTACCGACTTAATATTTTATCAAGGGATTTTATCCTTTTATGCATAAATTTCCAATTATTATTTTTATCACATGCCTGTTAATATTAATTGGTATTACTTAAGTGATTAACCATGTCTTAGATAATATTTTCTCATAAGACAGTTTATTTTAGTTTCATATTACATGCTTGTTAATTCATTAATTATGTTATCACGACAATACATCCATAATGAAATAACCATCAAACTAATATAAATATAAATAAAGGGTATGGTCATGATCTTATACTAATAGTTAGTTTATCTAGTGGTTGATATACTAATCATTGACCTATGGGAGAAACACCTTGAACCAATTGTGGTTCGTGTTTATAGATTTTCCACCTGTACACCTTTGTATCTCCTTGGATTGGTTCTGGATCAGCTCTGAACTTGAACCTCCTCCACTATATTGGGATCTCCATCCATTACATATGTCTTTTACTCACACACAGGTGAGGGGAAAAAGGGGTTTACATAAAAGAAACCAAGGGCACGCAATCCCTACATAATAATGAGGAGAGAAGGCATGCAAAACAACAATTTAATTTAATAATAAATTAAATAAAACCCATCACATACAAAATATGTGGTTCATATCATGATCATCCACATGCATGCAAGGAATTATTCATTTAATAAAACTAGCATTCAATTATTTAATAATTCTTATTTAAGATAAATTATGCTTGAATCGATTAATTATTATCTTTAATTAATCAATCCTTTTATCTTAATTCTTATCTTAATTTTCTTGAGATTCTCATCCATTATAATTTTAAAAAAATTAAATAAATTCATTTAAAATCAACTTTGTACATAACTTGTACCTTGGAGGTAACATGGTGCATACCCGTCTGATTCTACCCAACATATATTATACTCGTATCATGTTTTAATCTTGTGACATATAGCATACACAAATTATCACGTACTTTCATGATGTGTATTTCATGAATGATTACATGAATTCCATGATTTTTCAGTCACATGTTATGCTTAAATTCATATAGAGTAACAACTGGTAATAAAACTCATACATGATATACAGATATGAACATTATGCATATATTAATTAAACATTTAAATATTTATGTATATTAAAACCTATCACATGGAGTATCTTATATTTACAACCACACAAAAGTACATGTCTCAAGGTTTTCATAGTAAAATAAATAAATTTTAAATCTGCGTAACTTGGTATAAGTACAAGGCATGTAGATTCAATCTACACGGTGTGTACATCTCTCAACATCTATCTGAGACACATGCCTAGGGACTTGTCATGTGGTCTGTGCCTTGGAAAAATTAGAGTACATGGTGTTTCCAATGGGCCAGATGTTGTGTTGACTCCATGTTACATGGTCACCAGTCAGGTAGGTCATGTATTGAATACACAACCCGCCTTTGACACAAAGGGACTACATGCTGTTCACATGGACTATATTGTGTGTACTCTGGATGATCGTGTGCCAATCTGTCTTGATCAAAACATGGTGTAAGAATTAACTACACTGCATATCATCAATGCACACGAATTTATTAATTTCCAAATTAACTCATGGTGCATTGAACAAAACTACACAGCGTGTAACTCCAGTTACACGACGTGTACTGTTGTGTTATCTAAGCAGAATCCTGAACTCCTCAAGATGAGTTCCTCGATTTTATTTTAATCAAAAAAATTAAACGTCTCGATTAGATATATGAGAAATGAATGGGGAAGAAGTATATCTCACAATTCAGATTAAAAGAATGATTAAAATTGAATTAAAAAACTAATTACAAATGCTTAAATTAACAACAATTTTAAATAATGATAAATAATTATGTGGACATTCTGATACCACTTGTAGGTTCCGGGCGTAGTGGAAGCATGCGATGGGTGGTGCCCAACATTTCTTTTTTATCGTGATCGATGATCAATCCAAGATCTATATGATGTTTAATCACCATAATCAATAGAATTTAATCAAATATAGATAACATTAATCACATCATAACCAGAAATAGGGGATCATCACATATTATTTATAATCAATTTAATTAAATAAGAACTACCTCAAAGGAATTCTTTCTTTATTAATGAATTGGTGATATATCTATAGTGAAATGTCATTTTGTTGTAGAAACCAAGTGTATATTTCCTCTAACGGTGATCCACACGTGTTCTAGGAATCTCTAGACATCGTAGAAGGAGCTTCCGAGTAATGGCACGGAAGATCCTTGCGCTTGTGTCATCCGCCTTGGATCGCCTCGAGAACCACTTCCAAAGTATTCTCCTTGATCTGATGGAGGATTATTTCTCTCCATTATTGAGAGTGTTCTTGGAGAAGTGAGCTTTCTAGGCTTAAGAGGATTCTTCAAATCCATTGTGCATAACCAAATCAGCTTATGAGAAAATAACATAATTGGGTATTTGTATTTCTAGGGTTAAAATAAAATAATTACACAAGTTCCCTTATTATTTATTTAATCCTAAAAAACCCCAACGTCAAATAATAATAATATTATTATTATTTTTAAACATGTGATAAAATTTTGAATTATAATTAAATATTATTTAATTAAATAATATTCAATATTATCATTTCTCACTAGACCATTAAAATCAGTTCACCATTCTTCCACAATATTTATCAAGCCTTGAATAATGTCTATTTATTTATTAAATAAATATCTCTACTTTATTCACCAATAAATAAATAAATATTATATTCACTAAATAAAAAACAAATATTCATTAAATATTTTACTCACAATATATTCTCTTGAATAATTAGTGACAAGATAAATGTGATCAATCATGCATGAATAATTATTAAACTATATACAGGAATAATATTTATTCAACCTATTAAATAATAAATAATAATATATTATTTAACTGAGATTCTGGACACACTTAGTGTGTGACCCTCTAGGCCTCTTTCTCAGTGGCATTAGGTGAAACAGCCTAAAGTCCAAGGTTAGTGTCTAGCAACACGTCAAGTCACCCATAGAGAAATAATTTAATGTTGCAATGACATATCACCTCATACGAATTCTGACTACGTAATATAATCTCTTTATCGCAATATCTCTAATCAAACAGGTTGCATTCCAATGCCATCAACCTATGTGCTCGATATCTTTTTCTATGACTTTCTAAAAATAGAACTTGCCTATAGAACACCATGGCTAAAGATTTATTTAGGCTATATCATTTCCATCAAAGGGCCTGAGATATTAACTTTTATTAATGAATAGAATGGATAAATCCTTTCTCGCATTGTTTATTAATGTAGTATTACTCATGACGCACCCAACATATCCTACTTCGCTGCGAACATCTGTTATCATGGTTTTTTTCAATACATCTAAGTGAAAAACTCATAATACTCGTTAATAATAATCTTAAATTCTAAGGATCAATAAACACATTCGTTGATAAGAACATCCAATGACATGTAGAAATGTGGATTTCCTACTGGAGGGTCTCTTTCTCATAATATCCATACTAGACATTACCAAGGGCGTACACCGTAAGAAGGTGCCTCAAAGTAATATGAGTCTCTACCCATTATAGATTATATCATTTGTGTTCCTTAAATGATATTTTCCAGCTATAGAACATATATTAATGAATAATGTTGCAACACTTTCGGGTTCTCATCGTAGTGGGGAACTGCTATGACCTTTTAGTGTGACAGCTACTCTTAGAACATTATCACATACAATATTATTCAGAAGAACAATCATGATGGGATAAGGATTTTATTAATATTCAAAACCATGAATAAAAGTTTATTATAGAGTACAAATAAGTTGGTTCTAGGGAACCAACTCCAACATGTATGTGTATGTATGTGTGAATGTATGTATGTGTATGTATATGTGTATATTTATGTGTATGTTTGTTTATGTAGTATGTGTATGTATGCATGTGTGTGTGTGTGTGCATGCACGTTTCTGTAATTTTATGCATGTGTATGTGTATTTATGTGTGTGTGTGTGTGTACATGTATATATACATGTATATATTTGTACATGTATGTTTATGTGTATGTATGTGTGTACGTGTATGTATTTTTATTGATTTATTGGATAACCCCTCTTCTTAATGGGTTGAGTGGGAACCCTTAACATTATCCATAAACCCATATGCACAAGGCTTAGTACATGACCCGAGGCCCAAGAGCCAAACTCACAAAAATGTATATGTTTGTAATTTATATGATTAATATTTATTTATTTTAATTTATTAAGTTTTAATATGTTTAATATGTTTGAAATTTATATAATTGATTCTTATAAAATCATTTTAATTTTAATATTTTTGTATAGTTAATATAATTAATTTTAATAATTTTGTTATTTATATAATTAATATTATATATTTATTCATTTTTATGTCTATAATTGTAACATCCTGCTTAAAGTACGCTATCATTTTATTATTTAAAACTTTGGACTTTGGGTTCAGAGGGCATGAGAGATGATCCAGGTTTTTTTTCTAAAGGAACTAGGGTAAGGTGCTGACTACAAGATAATTTCACACTATGAATCGTATATTCATGATGTGAATTAACTCTGGGAAATTTTTTTGGGTTTAGTTCATAAAGTGAAAAATATTCAGGGCATGAATTATCTTAACGTCATGAATGGGTCGCTTGGGATTTTGAAATTGCAGCGATTCCTTTTTCGGCATACATGCAAACATGGGGAATCAAATCATGAATCAAGGATTCACGATGTGAATAATTTTTTCCATGTGTATTTTTATGCATTGCACACTTGAATCCTCTATCTTTCAGCCTTGCACTCTCTCCCTTGAATCCTTGGGTTGCTCGAGGCAATTTTGGGTGGTCTCAACTCTTCCAAACTCCCCCTTTTTCCACTTCAATCTCCATCTTGGTGGGTTGCTTCTATTTTAGTATGTGTGATCATTTTCTTCTCATTGTCTTTTTTTATATAATAATTGGCAATGGTGGTGGGATGCGTTTATGGTATCAGTGATCATGCGATGATACTTCTCTAATCCTCTCTAGATTCATTGTGTTCTTGTCTTCTAGAGGCCAGATCTTGGGGGTTATGGTGCGGTGTATGATATTCTTGAATTATGTGTTTATATAACCTCTATATTGACCCTTTTCATTATGAAATTTGATTCTAAAATGTGAGAATAAGTGTATGGGACTCTGTTTTTTATTCTTACATCATTCCACCTTTCTGGTGTGAGGATCCCATCGTGGTTGGTGTGTGACCCATGTTTTAGGCAGGTGGTTCTGTCTCTAGCCTATGAAATTGAACCATAATTTCTCTTGGTTTTATAAATTGTTTTATAAATGAATTATCATTATCTTGTAATTGGTTAATTTGTGTGTGTAAATGGGTTTTTGAGAAAATATGGGTTTTCCATTCATTTTGTTAAAGGAAAGGTGTCTTTCATAGGATTGTGAAATGGGTTTATGAAATGGGTTTTCAAAGCATGTTTTGATGAAAAAGGGTTTTTTGGAATTTATTTTGAATCGATAATCCCTTTTGAACTGATTGATGTAAGTCTTACATGGGAGCCTTGGGAACCTAGGTGGAGGGTTTAGTATTATGCCTTGTCCATTGTTTCCATCAGGGGGTTTACTCATGTGGTGTTCCTTTTTTCCCTTGACTGTGTGTCCTAAAGACTTGATCTTGACATTATAGATGGTTCACTCATGGGTTTTCCTCTATTCCCTAGGACATGTGTTCTACAGATGTGGGTATGAACTAGTAATTATTGTTTATTATGGTATGAGTAACCAAACTAACCTAACCTTTGTTATTTTAGGGGTGTTTACCATTGTGATTTTTCTTGTGATGTTTTGTCTTTGATATAAATTCTTTTATAAAATATAAATATTTTAATAGATTTATGCTTCGAAACTGTTTTACCGATCTTTTTTTCAGAACTGTAGAAAAAGGGGAACTGTTTACCATGATTTTGATATAAAAGTGCCTAACTGTTCATCATACTGAATTTTCTCTTAAAAATTGAGAATATTGGGGTTATTATATAGAGAATTGATATGGAAAACCTGGGTGAGATTTGACTGATTCTGTTTATCTTAGACCCTACACACTCTCTCAGGGTGTGTAAACCTTGTATTGTGTTTTGATGCGGGAAAGGGAAAGGGGCCATAGTGATACGGTGAGGTTTCTATAATCTGGGTATGGGTAGTTTGTGGTGATATGGTGGTATATTGCCTGCATATCACACAGAGTATCTATTTTTGGTTTTAGTTGTCTTTTTTGGTTGTTGGATATGTGCCTTGGGTTTTTATCTGGATACTTTGGGTTTTTTTTCTACTTTTCCTTTCCTTTTTTATGGTATATGTCTTTATGGTTGTTCTTCCACTATTTCTTTCTACTATGCATATATATCATGTATCTTATTTCATGTTGGAAAAAATCATTCTCTTTGGTTATTATTCGATGCTCGGGTGCTATTTTTCAACCCATGGGGGGATCAAGAACACCCTTTGGGTCTTGTTGTAGTCTGGCTTAGAGCCTAGTTGATGAGTTATCCAGTCCGGGTCATGAAAATTTGGTATCATAGGATGGTTGATGCTCAGTCTTGGGAAGTTGGTAGAAATGAGGTAGGATTATCAGAACATGAGATATAGGTTGTAGTGAGTATCTAACCATCTCTTATCATGACAAGTCTTAAGTTACCATGATATGTTGGGATGTGTGTCTCTTATGTTGGGTTTTGACCTTAATCTCATTTTATTATTTTAATTTTTTAGTTTAAGTTGAGATTATCCTATTGTTTGATCTTTTTTTGTTTTTGGTGTATAGAAACATGCCTCTGTGACATCATCCAAAGGTTCTTCGGGAGGGTGTAGCGGGTAATGATCCTCAAGGGAATCATCCCCTAGATTAGAATTTGTAGAGTCCATTGTATGAGTAGTTTGTTCCAGGAATCAAAATGTACCACAAGTTCAGAACCATGCTCTTGAGGCACAACTAGGAGCTGGAGGAGTCATAGATCAAGCTTGAGAGTTTCAAAGTGATAAGCCTCCATCCTTTAAAGGTACCAATGAACCACAAGAGGTGGAGGACTGGATAAACATGATCTATCATGTATTTGAATTCCTAGATACACCTGATGCTGTCAAGGTGAAGTGCACAATGTTCAAGATCAAGGTTCCTAACAAGCGGTGGTGATATTCTGTGATACTGGAAGATTAGCACATGGGATTGGATGGGAATTGTTTTAAGACCCTATTCAATTTTTATTTCTTACCAAAGTCTCAGATTATTGAAAAGTATCTTTAGTTCCTCTCTATATAGCAGGGAGAGCGTTCAGTGTTAGGGTACACTAACCATTTTGTGGAGTTGGTTCATTTTTCTCCTTTGGTGGTGATGAATGATTAGATGAATGCCCAGAAATACATATAGAGTTTTGTTCCACATATCCAATCATAGGTATATATACATTTTGAAGCTTACCACCTATGTCAACACATTAGATAGGGTGATGTTGGTGGGAATGGATACGACGGTAAAGATTGGATTCTCTAGCACATTTCTTCTACCCAGTGGCTATTTTAGTGGTGCGTAGGGGAGGAATTGAAAGTTTCACGATAATATTAAGGTTGGTGGAGATATTTCTCAATAAAATACCTTATTATTACCATAAAAAATATCTAGTAGTGCACCTCTGACTTTCTATCTATGTGATCAGACAGGGAACGCATGATGTCCTTTTCCCATCTCTATGAAGACTTGCAATGCTTGTGGCCTCTGAGACCATTTTCATAGGTTATGGAAGGATATGTCTATGCCTCATTATGTTGAGGTATCTTTATCTCAAATGGCCACTACAACACAGTCAAAATATCCAATGTTCATATGGATCCATCCACAGGGCTCAAGAGTGAAGCTCCTTCAATTAGTGGATGAGCTTTCAATAGAGGCCGACACGGGCCCAATCATGAACCATGGTATATGTAGTGCTCTAAATATCACAAGTTACAAATCAAACATGGAATTATTTGAGTCTGGTTAATAATTATATTATATTAGTAGTAAACTAAGTGTTTATTATGGAATTGTTCATAACAATTGCTTACTCAAAAAACCCACACAAGGAATAAGGTGCAACAAAAAAATCTCTTTAGACATATAAAAAGAAATGAAATGCTCCTTTATATAAATATGTTTCCGCATAATTAACAAAATTTAATAAATATTTTCATGTAACAAAAAATCCCACTCATATTCAACATTTTATGAAAACATGGCCAATATTTATATTCAAACCATATATTATATTTTAAATCCAAACATTTTTATGGCCTGAAATGAATAATTTCAATTATTAAAATAAACCATTGAAATAAATGATTTCATAACCCTCTAATATATTCAAAAATCAAACAAAGTAATACAATAATTAATTATAGATTTACATCATATATCATACAAAATAATAGATTTATATTAAATTTATATAGAAGTGTAGAGTAACTGAAATAAAAAAATAAAGAACCTATAATCAGATTTATCATGCAATACACCAATAAATATAATAAAAATTAAACCTCATTCAATGAACTGAGAAGAATACCAACATAAAATAATCTAGGTTAGTGTTTTATACCTAGAAAAAAATGAAAATGATTGATGGTAGAAGAGATAACAGATTTGGAACTCACCAATTTGATGTTCCAGAAGAAGAGAATCGAAACAGAAACTGAGGAGATATCTATGATGTAGAGACCCAATCCATTTACACATATTATTAAATTATTTTTAACATTAATATCTAATAAGTTCATCCCAAAAATCATGATGCCTAATGACATTGGGAGACTAGGTTCATAATACACTGAAAAGAAACTAAAACATGAAAACCTTATTTTATTCTCCATAATGAGATCCTAAATCCATTTGAGATCCTAAAAATTCATAGGAAAAACTAGGAAAACACATAAAATAAATGGTAAAGCTAAAAAATCTAGTAATTGAATAAATATGATAAGGAAATATAATATGTTAGTCAAAGGTATAACATGATACCATAATAGAGAAGGATCATGAGTAATCACATATAAGCATAACATAAATAAAATGGTATCATGAGATCATAGAAACATATGAAATGTGGAAGAAACACAAAAAATTACATAAATATGAGTTAGGGATAAATACCAAAATAATATCACATAGTGGAAAAGGTACCATAATGGATTAGGTTAATTCCCTAATTCCATGCATAATGTCTCATGAGAAAAAATCTTTACCCAAATCATTGAAGTATTGTATGGGTGAACACATCATAAAATGTTCATGATTATGCATGCCATAAAAAAGGAAATCAATCATGAGGTATAAACTTAAGGATTACCCATGGAAAGAAAATGAGTTGAATAATCTTGCCTCATATCATAATCAAGATAAATTTCATAATGAAGGTATTTGAGAAATGAAAATAAGGCACGTATTACCCAATTGAAGGAAGGGAGAATATGCTAGTTATACATGTGAGAGACATATATAAAGAATTTATAAGAATTAAATAACTTTAAATATATATATAAAGTGAGTTATAGAGAGAATGATCATAACCTGAAGAAAAGGGTGGTTTAGATAGATCCCTTACCGTGAGCTTGATTCATCATGTAAGTTTTTTTTTTCAAAGGTTGGGGTCGAAGCCAGATTCATCATGTAAGTTCTTTATCTTCTGGAATAAAAAACTTATGTTAATTATTTGATTGGTTAAGAACATTTTTTTAAGTTTATTATTCTTTTTATTTTATTTATTAACATTTCATATTAAATCACTTAATCATTTAATTTTACATCAGATACTTTGATGATATTCGGCTCATATATCTAAAATGTCTTCACTAGGTTGAATAAGGTCAAAGAGATTATTGTTTCATCATATATAGAATAATAATCATGAAATAATTATAATTTGTATTCATCAATTATACTTTTAAAACCATTCATGAAGGATGGTTATGAAAAATGAACTATATTACAATCATGGAGACGATATGTCATACATACGCATGAGTAATGTTTCTATTTTTTAACAATCGTGATCAAAACAAGGTAAGTTTTATTTTATCCTTAAATAATGATAATTATATAATAAATATCATATTATTTATTTAAATACACTTATATATACCATCCTTGTGTGTGGTAATTAAAAATGAATCGCAACGCTACGTGGAGGTGATAATCCACACCTATACTCGAACGATGTTATCATTTTTCTATGAATGGAAATGTAAGAAAATAAATGATATATTAATTTTAAATATTTAATGAACATTATATATATAAATTAAATCCATCATCATAAAAATCCATGAGAGACAATGATGGAAAACAACTTACATCGGTTTACGAGGCGATAGTCCACCGTACACATGTAAGATGGTTTCATTTCCCATTTTATAGAAGAGGATGTGGATTTAGGCTATGACATTAATATAATAAAATCTCATTATATTGGATATATTAGTTTTATTATATCATAATATTTGAATGATATTTTAAGGAGGTGTAAGAACAAATAAAACAAACAGCGCGGTTAAGAATGACACCTCTTCTTTGGACAACCTCTATATTTTCCTCAAAAGCCTTCCTATGAGGGTTTTATAATAAAAAAAGACTATAGGAAATGGTAATAGAATTAAAAAAGGTATTTGGTTATGTATTTTATAGAACCAAAGGGAGTTTGAAGTGTGAAGGAAGGAGGAGAGGAGATGCCATTTTATAAGTGAGAAAGAGTGACATTTTTTTAAATACCCAAAACTATTCGATAATGGGAAGTCACTATCAAGCCAAGTACCACCAAAATTAAAAAATAAATTATTAGAGGGAAGATAAGGTTGAGAAACACCACCACCTTAAAAAATAAACATTTTTTAAACATGTTATTCACTTTACCTTCATGGTTACTCACTTTTACCATTTTAGTTTTTCAACACGATAACTAGTTTTTATCAATATAATTTATCCTAAAAATAAATTAACCCTTATTATATAATTTGGAACCATTGATTCCAAATATGAAATCCAATTTATCAAATAAAAATCCTTTGTGTGTGAAAAATAAGTTTTAACACAAGTGCATGTAACGCGTAAAACCATGTTTTAACCTTAACAACGGTAATTAAATTGTAAAGTTTTGACTATTCATTATGACCAAGAATTAAGTTAACCTCTTTACCTGTTATTAATTATTCTAATTAAAAATGTTGAATCCATTTTATCAGATTAAATTAATAGAAGTGATATAATTAAATTTAAAAATAAACCCAAAAAACGTGTCAAAAAATGGGTTTTCAAGAAATGGATTTTTCAGTCGATGAGTGATATGATATCAACTCTATTACTAATAATCATCATTATATGAATTTCAGTTCATATGAATAGATATATATATTATATACATTTAATTTAATTCTTTTCTTACTAGGGGTTATTTTAATTAATTAAAATGTATAAACTTTAAATAATTGAAAACAATTTACAGAAAATCGAGTATTTAAACATAAAAATAAACTTAGACCAAAATCATGAAAATTGTCGACTTAAATGAAATTAATTAGATTATTCTAATTCAAATGGATCATATGTCGCTTTTAGACTAAATGTAAAATATAATTGGACATTTAAATCAATTTATTTAATGAGAATAAATAATAGTATATGAAAAATCGATAATTTTCACTATTTATTGAAAAATCAATAATTTCAGAAAGATCCAAAAATTTCACCCAAATTTAATTTTGATCTTATGATTTCAAAAATTATTTTCATTTTATAAAATATCATTTCTAAAATTTCAATAAATTAGCAATAAAAATCATTTTTGAAAAAACGTATTTTCTGAAGAATAAAATGTCTTCATCAAAAAAATGAGTCATTATTTCCTAGGAATTTATCAATACATTTATATCGATTAAGACTATTATATATATTTCATAAAGTATTTAATATTATTCATAACTTCCAATTTAACAGTTAGGTTATAACATCCGTATTTAATCAATCAGGGTTTGTTTAGGCATGATGTTGCGTGTCGTATACGCTATCGAATATAGTTTTTTTTTAAATCATGAGGTGTTATAGCTGTGGCTGGGGGGTAAAATATAGGGTTGAATCTGGATGGGAGTAAGATGGGAGGAGTCGTTGGTATAACTTTATCTATACCAACTATTTAATGGAACCATTGGTATAGTCCTCCCATAAAAAGGTTGTACCAACAATTATTCGATACAGTTCGTATATGTCCATCAGTATATATACAATTTTCGATAACAGGATCAAAAGTTCTGGTTGTTTGAAGTGCAAGTCATGTTTTCAACTTAGCCTAGATCATTCAATAATTTATTAAAATTTTATGTTATACAATTGTTACGAAATGACTATTAATCAATAATAATTAGCAAATTATTGATTAATATTATTTTTTAAATTATTTTATAAGCAATTTTTCACTAAATATCCTATATATTAAATGTAAATGAAAATTTAGTCTTTTATAAATCATATTTAATAAAATGTATTATAGTTATATAAATATAAATATATTTATATATTAATATATGTTTTTTAATTGTATAATTTTTTTTTAAGAAATATACCTTTTATGAGTGCTATCTGAGCGCTGATAGACTATCATTTACAAAGGAACGTTTTTATCATCGTTTTTTAGCACTGATAAAAGTAGTTTTTCTTAGTGCTTTCTGCTAGCATTGATAAAGACACCCCATTAATCAATGATTCTAGACAACGTTAATAAAAGGTAGCGCTTGATATTACGCAATTTGTAGTACTTATCCTGCGTGTGTATGATGATTAACGGTTTCAAGTTTTATTACTAGAGGTCGTGTAATATTCAGCATTGACTTTTATTAACGCTAAACAAAAAATGATGATAAAGGGTGAATTTTATCAACCTTAGATAAAAGAACCGATAAAGGTCACTTTTTATTAACACTAAAAAACGTTGATAGAAGCATACTTTTTTTTCATCGTTTTTGTTAGAATTGATAAAAGTGACACTTTATACCACTTTTTTTAGTGTTGATAAAATCTCCACCTTTAATAACATGAAAAAAACGGTGATATGACAAATTAAATTTATATATACATATTTATATATTTTAAATAAGATTTATATTATAATAAGTATATACATGTAAATATAATATATAAATATGATTTATATAACTTTTAATAAAAAAGTTATTATCAATCATATTTTCATAATTTTATATATAGAAATTAGCAAATTTATATTACCGAATAAAAATGTTTAATTGTATATTTATATATATGAATTACAAATTGTATATATAATATTAATATGATATATATAAAAGGTATACCGGGGCGCTAGGTCAAACCGAATCCCGACTCCCTTTCGCTAGGTCGCCTGCTCCGCTCCCGTCTTTATCCAACTTTTTATCGTTCCTTGCGTTAATTCTGATGAAGCACTTCAAGGAATTCAATCTGGATCTGTTATCGAAGGGAAAAGATGACGACAGTACTGAGTGATCCGGCGGATGGTGAGATTTTGGATGCTGCAAGATCGAATCTCCAAGCACAAGATTAAGTTCAGAAGGTAAGCCTAGCTGTGAGGATCGGGTTAGGTCAGTTTTTTCATGGAAAGCGATGGATGATCAAAGCATTTCTTGTTCTCCTGAGGATATGGGTGGCTGTGGTTCTGGTACTTTAGAACTGTGGTACTTGTTGGGTGAAAATTGGATCTCACGACTTCTTGTCCTCCACGGTGGTGAATTTCTCAAATTCCTATCTTTTAAGGAGTACACACATCTGGATTCTGGTTTTCTTAATATTGCTGCCAAGTTGCCAAAAAAATAGCCTGACACCAGACATGGGATCAAAGACCTATATTGCTTATGGACTCACTCAAGAGTTGGGGCGTGGAGACTCTGTAACCAAGCTTTATTGTGGCAGAATCAAGAGGTGTGTACTCCTTAAAAGGTAGGAATTTGAGAAATCCAAGAGTTGCAGTGGACTCCACTAACCTATATTGATTATGGACCTATATTGATTATGGACTCACTCAAGAGTTGCAGGTGGACTCCACTGACCCTGTGTTGGGTTCAATTGGGGGACACTTTGGGACATTTTTCACAGGGAGGATGTGCCCAGACTGCATGAGTATCTGATGAAGCACTTCAAGGAATTCAGGCACATCCATTATTCTCTTGTAGAGCAGGTTGCTCAACCTATACATGACCAGGCTTTCTATTTGTCAGTGGCCCATAAAAGAAAGCTGAAGCATAAATTTGGAATTGAGCCATGGACGTTCTTCAAAACCTTGAGGCCGTTTTCATTACGGCGGGTTGTCCTGGTCAAGTTAGAAATTTGAAGTCTTGCATTAAGGTTGCATCGGACTTTGTGTCACCTAAAAATGTTGGTGAATGCATGTGCATCACAGAGGAGTTTCAGGCACTTACTCAAAATCACATTGCCAGGAGGACAAATTAGAGGTGAATGGATGCGGTGTATTGTGTTGTGTGTGTGAGTGTTTTGTGTATGTGCATGTGCATGTGTATATGTGTATGTATATATTTGTGTGTATGGATATGGACATATGTACATGTATGTATATGTGTGTATACGGATATACATACATGTGTATGTATGTATATGACGTGTATATGTGTGTGTGTGTATACTAAGTATGTGTATGTGTATGTGTATACATGCGTGTACATATATGTGTATGTGTATGTGTATGTATGCGTATGGGTATGTGTGTGTCTGTGTGTAGGTGTACATGTGTAGGTGTATGTGTATGTGTATGTGTAGGTGTACGTCTATGTGTATGTGTATGTGTACATGTGTGTATATATGTGTATGTGTATGTATGTATGTCTGCGTATGTGTTGTATTTTTATGTAGTATGTGTACGTATATGTATATATATAAATGTGCATGTGTATGCATACATAAGCATGTATATGCGTATGTTTGAGTGTATGTATATATGTGCATGTGTGTATGTGTATGTGTATGTATGTGTGCATGTATGTCTATGCGTATGTATGTGTTTATGTGTATGTGTGTGTAGTATGTGTATGTACGTCTATGCGTGTGTGTGTGTGTTCATGCACGTGTCTGTATATGTGTGTGTATTTACATGTGTGTATATGTCTATTTGTATGTATATGTGTATGTGTGTCTATATGTGTATATGTACAAGTATATATCTGTACATGCATGTCTATGTGTATGTATGTGCGTACACCTATGTCTGTTTATTGATTTAATATTATTAATTCATTTTTAATATTTTTCTATTTCAAGTACTTTCTCTAATTTATTTATTTTTAATATTTATTCATTTTTAATATATATGTTTTTTATATTTTTTAAAAATATTCAATTTTGATAGCCTCAAATCTAAATAACTTTTTTATTAATTTTTGGATAACCCCTCTTCTCAATGGGTTGAGAGGGAACCCATAACATTACTCATAGGCCCAGATGCACAAGGCTTAGTGCATGACCTGAGGCCCGAGAGCAGCCTCATAAAACAACCCACCCTAGCTCTTGCTTCACTTTATGCTCATAAGCTCCCTACCTTACAGAACTGAACGACTGTCATTTCCCCATGTCACGAATTCACTTTTTTCTAAACATTTATGTAATTTATTTAATCTTATTTATTCATTTTTAATATTATTTCATTTAATAGTTTTTTCATTTTATATATTTATTAATTTTAATATTTTTGGAATTTATTCATTTTTTAAAATTTATACATATTTATTTATTAAGTTTTAATATTTTCAATATGTTTGTAATTTATACGATTACTATTTTTTATTTATTTATTAAGTTTTAATATGTTTGAAATTTATATAATTGATTCTTATAAATTCATTTTAAGTTTAATATTTTTGTATAGTCAATATAATTAATTTTTATTAATTTTGTTATTTATACAATTAATATTACATATTTATTCATTTTTATATGTCTTTAATTATAACATCATGCTTAAGGTATGCTCTCTTTTTATTGTTTAAATGTTTGGACTTTGGGTTCAGAGGGCATCAAAGGCTATTCGAGGTTTTTTTTAAGAAACTGGGGTAGGGTACTGACTACAAGAGAAGTTCACACTACGAATCATATATTCATGACGTGAATTAACTATGGGAAAAAACTGTGGGTTTGGTTTAAAAGGTGAAAAACATTCATGCCATGAATTATGTTCATGTCATGAATAGGTCGCTCGGGATTTTGAAACCGTGGCAACGCCTTTTTCGGCATACATGCGAACCTGAGGAATGACATCATGAATCAAGGATTCACGACGTGAATAATTTTTTCCAAGTGGGGTTTTATGCATGGAATGCTTGAATCCTCTATCTTTCGGCCTTACACTCTCTCCCTTGAACCCTTGGGCCGCTCCGGGCATTGTTGGGTGGTCTCAACTCTTCCAAACTCCCCCTTTTTCACTTCAATCTCCATCTTGGCGGGTTGCTTCTATTTTAGTATGTGTGATCATTTTCTTCCCATTGTCTTTTCATCTATGGGAATTAGTAGTGGTATTGGGCTGTGTTTATGGGATCTGTGATCATGCGATGATGTTTCTCTAATCCTCTCAAGATCCATTGTGTGCTTCTCTTCCGGAGGCCGGATCTTGTGGGTTGTGGTGCGACGTATGATATTCTTGAAGTATGTGTTGATCTAACCTCTATGTTGATCCTTTTTATTATGAAATTTGATTCTAAAATGTGAGAATCAGTGTTTGGGACTCTGTTTTTTGTTCTTACGCCATTCCACCTTTCCGGTGTGAGGATCCCATCGTGGTTGGTGTGCGACCCATGTTTGAGGTTGGTGGTTCTGTCTCTAGCCTATGACATTGAACCATAATTGCTCTTGGTTTTATAAATGAATTAGAATTATCATGGAATTGGTTAATTTGTGTGCGTAAACGAGTTTTTGAGAAAAGATGGGTTTTCCATTCATTTTGGTAAAGGAAAGGTGTCTTTCATAGGATTGTGAAATGGATTTATGAAATGGGTTTTCAAATCATGTTTTGATGAAAAAGGGTTGTTTGAAATCGATTGTGAACCGATAATCCCTTTTGAACTGATTGATGTAAGCCGCACATGGGAGCCTTGGGTACCAAGGTGGAGGGTTTAATATTTGGCCTTGTACGTTGTTTCTATCAGGGGGTTTACTCTGGGGTGTTCCTTTGTTCCCTTGACCATGTGTCCTAGAGACTTGATCGTGACATTATAGGGGGTTCACTCATGGGTGTTCCTATGTTCCCTAGGCCATGTAAATGGTTTGCTGGATTTATCATCCCTGAGAATCCGTGGTATTCATCAAAACATGTCTCACAAACTACTACAGTTATCAATTCCCTAAGAACTCACTATTCTCCATCTCTTAATTCTAAACATTTTTCTATTACACAAATTGAAACATCAAGGCATGCTATGCTTCCTCCATCATTCTCCCACTCTAAGCACTGAATCACCTCTGATGTGATTCACCCTTAGATCACTCAAAAACCATCCTGAGCCTGATTCCAATTCACTAATTCCACTTAACACGACATCTAAACTTCAAATCTAGTATTACCCAAGGAACCAGAAAAGATAGGATCTTCCCACACACTAGAATAACTTTTTCACCTAAATCGTTCAATGATCGGCCTCACTGCAACAACGACCCATATGACATGAGGTTCAGTTACCCATAACTGATATGATTCTCCCCACCATAGGAGTACCATTATCATTGACCTTACAAACCAAACACCTGGTCTCTGTAGTCCATATTCTATCCATCACTAAATGCAATGACTAGATGTGGCCGACCCGCTTATCCCGAAATTCCAATATGAAATATCCATTTCCACCAAATCTCGGATCACTATAGATCATCCATGCCAGCCAATGATAGTCAATAGTGCATGGGGCAGGGTGAGGGGGTAAGGGTGTGCTGGGGGGAGGGGGGAGGGGGGCAAGGGGCAGGGGGGTGTAGGGGAGGCGATGTGTTGGGGTGCAGGGGGGTGTGCAGCGAGGGGTGTGCAGTGGGATGGGGGTGGCTAGGGGGTGTGTAGTGTGCATGGGGGTGGGGTAGGGTGTGTGTGTAGGGGGGTGGAGCAAGGGGCAGGGGGTGTGTTGGGTTCTTTTGCAAGGGGAAGGGATATGGTGCAGGGGGGTGGGCAGGGGGTGTGCTGGGGTGCAGGGGGTGTGTTGTGGACTGGGGGAAGTGCAGTGGGCAATGGGTGTGTGCAGGAGGGTGGGCAGGGGGGGTGGGTGGGCAGGGGGTGTGCTGGGGAAGGGGGCAGGGGGTGGGGTGAGGGGGTAGGGGGGTGTGCTGGGGGGAGGGGGAAAGGGGGGTGCAAGGGGCAGGGGAGGGGGCAAGGGGCAAGGGGTGTGCTGGGTTTTTTTGTAAGGGGTGGGGGTAGGGTGTAGGGGGGTGGGCAGGGGGGTGTGCTGGGGTGTAAGGGGGTGTGTTGGGGGTGTAGTGGGATGGGGGGAAGTGTAGTGGGCAGGGGGTATGTGCGGGGGGGGGGTATAGGGGGTATTGGGGGAGGGGGAGGGGTATAGGGGGGAGGGGAAAGGGGCAGGGGGTGTGTTGGGGAGGGGGGAGGGGTGTGTGCAGGGGGTAGGGTGAGGGGGCTGTAAAGACCCAGAAATTTCAAGGAAATTTTTTTCTTAATTTTCTTTGAAATTTTACAAGAACGCAGTTTCTGACGGCGCCAGATTCTGAGGCCCGATGTGCCCGGAATTAATTTCCGAAGTTTGGCTCGGGTACGTTCAGTGAACGAGCGAGCGGGAATTTCTATCTTTTGAATCGGTGCTCGGAATTGAAATCCGATTGCACCGATGAACTCGCAACGCCGATAATCGCTTAAGAGAACCTTTACTGTAGTTGCGTTTGTGCGGGAGGAGAAGTTAATTTTTGGGGTTTAATTAAAAAAAGTGAATAAAATTGTTAAATCAAATTTTAACAATGTTAAGTGGTTAACTTCTCCCATGGGAAGTTGGTGGTGGGCCCACATCCATCCAACTTCCCATGTGAGGATATTTGAAAGGGTGGGGCCCACACGAACCCCCCCCCCCCACCTTTTCAAATTCCTTAAACTCCCTAACCCTCTTAACCCCTCACATTCCAACTCCCCATTAACTCACATTCTTTAATATTTGACAACTTGATTAATTAATGAGGTGAGTTAGGTATGGTTTATTTGAATTTCAATCTTTTGAAATTCTTACCAACACTTTGCAATTAATTACTTAAACCAACTTAATTAATTATTTTGAGTGTTTGAATTCTTTTGAATTCATTTTGCCAACATTAAAAAGAGAGATTATATTCTTCTTTTTGGGTTGGCATAAACCTTGTGGGGAGAACTAAGGAGAGGAGAAGAACTCTTGGAAGATCACCAACCTCTCGAGGAAGAACGTTCCACGTTTCCGAAGAACGTGAAGCAACACCTCCGACCATCTTCAACCGGAGTAAGGAAGGGAAGCACCGCCGCCTACAAAGTATACAGAGGGTGACGTCTCGGCTCGACTTCACCGAGCTCTTCTCCCACCAACCTAGACGGAACGACGTCCGACCTCCGCGACGCTTGTCTTCCGCGGGTCGTTGAAGAACTCCGTTCTTGAAGCCGAGGTAGGGGAATTTATTTTGGAATTCTCTTATCTTTTGAGAAAAAACGACGAGCGCGGACCAACCAATACCGGGTTGATCCGCGGATCGTCCGATCAAGCGGTTGATGATTGAGGGTTTTTATTTATTTAATTGTTCGTGCATACAAACTTCGTGATGATCGTGGATTAAAACCCTTTTTGTTATCGAATAACGCGAGGGGGTCGGACCGCACAAACACGGCCGACCCTCCTCCTTTGTTTTTCGTGATGGTTTCTTGAGGATGATACGAGAAAACGTGGTGCCGTCGCACCACACGATTTATTGCGGAAGAGACGCGCGACGTCGTCGCGTCGTGTCGAAGAAAGTTAAAGGCGCCGCGGCCGGAGCGGGGCCGCGGTGGAGGGAAGCGATGTCGTCGCATCGCGCCGAACGGCATAGGCCGCGGCCGGTTCCGGGCCGCGGCGGAGCAAGATGACCGGCGGCCGGCACCGGGCCGCCGGTGTCGGCGAAGGAAGGACCGGCTGTCGCCGATCCTTGATGGCGAAACCGGCCAGCCAATGCGGGCCGGCCGGGCAGTGGAGACCGGGGGAATTAATTTCCCCCGGCCGGGTCTCAAAAGCGGCCCCAATTAAGGGGTCGCGGTTCTCAAAGGGGAGGGGGGGGGGCTTTGCCCCCCGCGCGCGGCACCCAAACGACGCCCAGGCCGCGCCGTCGTGCCGGTCCGCGCAGCCGTGCCGGTCCGCGCCGCCGCGCCACCGGCCGGGCTGGGTCGTCGGGCCGGGTCGGCCCGGGCCCAGACCCCCAGTTTCGGACCACTTTTGGTCAAATGCCCGTATCTTGGGCTACGGGCCTCCAAACGACTCGCCGTCAGCGGCAACGCGATCCTTGGATCGAGACGGTCGTTTCGGTATACTATACTCAAGGTGCACCTTCCTTTTCGGGAGGCTACGTGGCTAAAACTCCATAGTTAAGCGTGCTTGGCCTAGAGTAGTGATCAGGATGGGTGACCTCCTGGGAAGTTTTCCAGGGTGGGTGTGAGACGGAAAGGCCAATAACTAACAGACCGGGCGTCCGATTTACGCGCCGTCTGTTTTGTTGAATTCCTCTTGATGAGACGGATCTTTTGGCATACTCCGCTCGAGGTTTGGACGCAGGTGGAGTACGGTCGGGTTGGTTTTGCCTTAAAAACCAACCGGGCCCCTGGAACGAAAAGACCAATAACTCTCAGACCGGGCGTCCGATTGACGCGCCGTCTGTTGCGTTGAGTTCCTGTTGACGATACGGAACTTTTGGCATTCTCCGCCCGAGTTTTGGATGCAGATGGATAGTGGCCGGGTTGGATCACACAGAAATCCAACCGGGCCCCTGGAACGGAAAAGCTGATACCTTTCTGACAGAACGTCCGTTTGACGAACCGTCAGCGGCGTTGGTGATCTCGTTGAGAAACGGTCCCTATGAGTATACCCTATGAGAGTTCAGGGTACAGTTGAGATACGGCCAGATATGGTTCGCTCACGAAACCAACCAGGCCCCTAGGACGAAAAGGCTAGTAACTCACAGACCGGGCGTCCGATTGACGTGCCGTCTGTTGCGTTGAGACCCCTATGACGAGGCGGTCCTTTGAGATACTTCTTCGTGGGACTTTGAGATACTTGGAGTATCGACCTGTAGCTCGTGGAGCGGACCCTCCCGGTGACGAGCGTGCGGAGTACGGAGACCGTGTAGCTGGCTGAGACCTGAAGACTGCTTGACCGACTCGACTTGGAGTGAGTCGACTAGCCCAGTGGACGAAGTACTACTTTCTGAGGTGCAGACCCATGGCGGACGGAGCACTACCTGTGTGACAGTGCAGACCCGCGGTGCTCGTCCGGAGAGTACCTCAGCAGGCTACTAGGGGGTGTGCACTACTGTGTTTGGGTGACATACCTCGGCGGGAAGCACTACTGTGTTTGGGTGGCTGGCCCGCAGTACTCGACAAGAGGAGTACTTCAGCAGTCTTAGGTTAGTGAGCAGTATCTCGGAGTCGTGACAGGACCACTGTACACTCCAGAGACGGAGCTCTTCAGTAGTTACAGTTTCGATAATGAAAATCCCGGTTTGAGCTGAGACTTTTGACCTTTATGTTTACCTCATGATTGAGATGGGTCACTTGATAACTTAGGTATATGTATGGGCATATACATGGGTAGTGGTTATCCGTTGATTTCATGATCCTTGTGTTTCCTCATGATTGAGATGGGTTACTTGATAACTTAGGTATATGTATGGGCATATATCTAAGTAGAGGTTATCTGTTGAGATCTTCTTTGTAGTTATCCTTGTTGGTTTAGTGAGAACTTGAGGGTCTCGGGGTCCCTACTGAGTATCGTCATACTCACCCCTGCACGGGCTATGCTCGCACCTCGTTGTGTTGGTTGCAGACAACGGGCAGTGTTGACGGAGGCCGAGTGTTCGAGGACTGGACGGTACCCGGAGGTGGACCACACGACGAGTCAGTACCCGGAGGTGGACCACACGACGAGTCAGTACCCGGAGGTGGACCACAAGACGAGTCAGTACCCGGAGGTGGACCACACGACGAGTCAGTACCCGGAGGTGGACTACACGACGTGACGACTCACAGAGGAGGTTGACGGACGAGAGCGTGGAGGAGGCTATCTATACCTACCCTTCAGGTTGGATCTGTGGTGGACGACCAGGAGCTGCGCCATCTGTACCTACCCTTCAGGTAGGATC
Organism: Viscum album; assembly: GCA_963277665.1. Classification (NCBI taxonomy): domain Eukaryota; kingdom Viridiplantae; phylum Streptophyta; class Magnoliopsida; order Santalales; family Viscaceae; genus Viscum; species Viscum album. The sequence continues at coordinate 2,084,595,655 of OY728126.1, forward strand.
TGAGGAGGACGACCCAGGAGCTGCTTCCTACTTCCAGCTGTTGTCTTTTTGTTGTTGTACCTGGTTCAGTTGTAGTCATACTTTCTTTTGGGTTTGTATTCTGGCCCATTTACTTTTCAGCATTTCTTTTGTACTTAGTGTTTTGCTTCCGCTTGTACTCTATGGTGCTTGTTTTCTTTTATAAAGGCAATGCCTTCCCAGTTATCGGGATTTTACGCCTTTGGTGCTAGTCGCCAGCCCCTGGCCTATGGAAGGCGGGCTTGGGGTAGTCACGGCACGGGCCCCGAGGACGGGTCGTGACAAATTGGTATCAGAGGAGTTGGTTCTACCGCAGAACTTATAACTCTGATATTTTCTATCTGTGAAGCAATAGTGTTAAGGGTACCGAGTGTGGTTTTCAGTTCAGGGAGTCCAGTGTTGGTGCGGGCGGCCGGCGTATCTATACACCAGGACCCTGACAACTGATTTCTGACTTTTTGCACGAAAACACTGATTGCGTGTGTGTTTTCAAAGGTTTCCCCTTAAAACAACTCAAACAAGGTCAGCTCACCAGGTATAAACATTTGACTGTGTCACGATGTTTCTTTCAGGATGCCTTTTCACGGACGACCAGCTAGAGCCCAGAGGGATGTGCGTGTTGACAGCCTGTTGAGCGACGAGGCTTCGGTGCAGGGCCCTCTTGCAGTTGAGGCACCAACGGAGGCACCAGCGGTACTACCATACGTTGGGCCACCGATGCCACCAGCCCCAACAGTAGGCGATGCACGACGCTTGAGCGCGCTGCATGAGTTCCAGCGCCAGAGGCCACCCAGGTTCCGGGGAGAGACGGACCCGCAGGCGGCTGAGGTTTGGCTGGAGGCTGTGGTGAGAGTCTTCAGGCTAGTGGGGACACCGGCAGACTTCATGGTGATCTTTGTTGCCAGCCTCCTTCTGGCAGCAGCAGGCAGGTGGTGGAGCCACTTATTTCAGTTTTGCGACGGGATGACCTTCGCATGAGAAGACTTCGAGACCTTCTTCAGGGTGGAGTTTGTGCCAGTAGCTCTACACCCCGAGCGTGTACATGAGCTTCTGCCTTTGCCGCGTGTTTTTCGATCAGTAGTCGAGTCATCTGTGGGCAGTAGACAAATGATGCAGAGGTCCAGGAGGACCAGACTAGCAGTTGGACGATCTCAGGTTTTAGGACCGGTGGTGCGAGGCACCCGAGGTGGGGTCAGAGCCAGGCGTGCCAGAAACAGACAATGTTACTCCTGCGGTGGGAAGGGTCACCTGGCACGTGACTGTCCGACTCCTCGTACGGTTGATCAGCGGGTGTTGGAGGAGCCACCGAGAAAGAAGCAGCGGCAGGTGCTTGAGCAACAGCCGAGCAGTGGACAAGGCAGTAGAGCTCCGGGAACAGGTGGACAGGAGAGGAACTAGTTGATACGTCCCTTGTACTTCTAGTTCCATTTTTCTATTGTATTCGTGTCTTGTACTATGAGCTGCAATAATAAAAAGACACTTATCTTTGAGATGTTTTCTTTCCTGTCCTTTTGTTTGGTTGATACTGAGTGGTCCCGGTTAAACTGTTGACTTGACCCTCACTTTAGAGATTTCTACTTGAGGGGACCCAGTGACCTCACACTGATGCCGACAGTGTGACTCGACCCTTGGAGGTGAGAGTGACAGTTGGATCTTTTAGTAGTTACGTCGAGGCCTTACGACGTCATCCATGGCATGAATGCATCATTCATGTCAGGATTGACTGTATTAGGCAACGAATGTGGTTCATCCAGGGGATGAGACCGGGTTTCTCTTATCGGCAAAGAAGAAATCATAGCAGCTCTTGTGAGACTAAAGGAGGTCCAGGACATCCAAGAGCGGATGAAGACTGCACAGTGCAGTAAGAAACAGGAAACCGGTGCCAGTCTTAGAGACTCGGGCGTGTTAAAGAAGAGGAATCTTAAAGGAGAGATGAGTCTACGAAGCAGCAGACGTGGAGGCAGAGCTAGGAGAGCAGCATGAGGTGGTGTACATCCTAACATTGTACAACCACCCGCCTTAGTTATTCCTGTCAGGCTCAGGGAGCTGGAGGGCGGAGGAAGAGTGCGACTGCATGCGGTCAAGGAGTGCGACCCAATGGCTCTAGAAATGATTCAAGGGACAGTCTGTGTCCACTACTAGTTGTTGTAGTAACGGACGTCGATGTGAATCATTTCTTGCTTTCACAAATCTTGTTCCAGACCTAGAGTTTCCGGTAAGCCGTGGACTTGACCCTCACGTCTGGAGATACCTTGGGAGGAGACTCGATAATCACACTTACGCCGACGGTGTGGTTAGACCCTCGAGGCGAGAGTTTCAGTTGGAATCTCTTGGCGACAACGTCGAGGCCTTACGACGTTAGTTTGAGTATGGAATGGGAAATAACTGTTCATACTCAAATTGATGGTTTTAGGAAAACGTCGGGATGGGTTTTCCTTGGTCGGCGAAAAGGAAACCCCAGGCAGCACGAGATAAACTCTTTCATGGGAGGGTGCGACCGATCACTCTTGAATCGACCAACCTTACCCTCGTGGCAGCAGTCGTTTGAGTTCCAGTTCTAACAGGAATTGGAAACCTCTGGAGTTTGAGGATGGCGACCACGTACTTATACGGGTCTCACCTCGACGAGGTTTATGGAGATGTGGCCAAGGCGGCAAGTTATCTCCGAGGTTCAGCGGACCTTCTTAGGTCCCCAGCTGGGTAGGCGGGGTGGTTTACCGCTTGACCCATTCACCGCAGTTGCACCAGGTGCATGACGACTTCCACGTATCTCAACTGAGGAGATACGTGCTCGACCCTTCGCATACCATCGACCATGAGGAGCTGGACGATGGCGATGGGGTGTCTTTCACGGAGGTTCCAGTGGGGATCGAGGATCGACAGGAGCAGATCCTACGAGGACGATCGATTCCTCGGGTTCACTTTCTTTGGCAGTACGGAACCTCCAGGTAAACACATCGGAGCGGAAGGCTCAGATGCGTGCTCTGTACCGCTTTTGTGACCCTAGTTTGTGTTGAAGCTTTACGGGGACGTAAAGCCCTGAGGTGGGAGTAATGTAAAGACCCGGAAATTTCAAGGAAAATTTTTTCTTAATTTTCTTTGGAATTTTACAAGAACGCAGTTTCTGACGGCGCCTGATTCCGAGGCCCGGTGTGCCCGGAATTAATTTCCGAAGTTTGGCTCGGGTACGTTCAGTGAACGAGCGAGCGGGAATTTCTATCCTTTGAACCGGTGCTTGGAATTGAAATCCGATTGCACCGATGAACTCGCAACGCCGGTAATCGCTTAAGAGAACCTTTACCGTAGTTGCGTTTGTGCGGGAGGAGAAGTTAATTTTTGGGGTTTAATTAAAAAAAGTGAATAAAATTGTTAAATCAAATTTTAACAATGTTAAGTGGTTAACTTCTCCCATGGGAAGTTGGTGGTGGGCCCACATCCATCCAACTTCCCATGTATGGATATTTGAAAGGGTGGGGCCCACACGAACCCCCCATACCTTTTCAAATTCCTTAAACTCCCTAACCCTCTTAACCCCTCACATTCCAACTCCCCATTAACTCACATTCTTTAATATTTGACAACTTGATTAATTAATGAGGTGAGTTAAGTATGGTTTATTTGAATTTCAATCTTTTGAAATTCTTGCCAACACTTTGCAATTAATTAATTAAACCAACTTAATTAATTATTTTGAGTGTTTGAATTCTTTTGAATTCATTTTGCCAACATTAAAAAGAGAGATTATATTCTTCTTTTTGGGTTGGCATAAACCTTGTGGGGAGAACTAAGGAGAGGAGAAGAACTCTTGGAAGATCACCAACCTCTCGAGGAAGAACGTTCCACGTTTCCGAAGAACGTGAAGCAACACCTCCGACCATCTTCAACCGGAGTAAGGAAGGGAAGCACCGCCGCCTACAAAGTATACAGAGGGTGACGTCTCGGCTCGACTTCACCGAGCTCTTCTCCCACCAACCTAGACGGAACGACGCCCGACCTCCGCGACACTTGTCTTCCGCGGGTCGTTGAAGAACTCTGTTCTTGAAGCCGAGGTAGGGGAATTTATTTTGGAATTCTCTTATCTTTTGAGAAAAAACGACGAGCGCGGACCAACCAATACCGGGTTGATCCGCGGATCGTCCGATCAAGCGGTTGATGATTGAGGGTTTTTATTTATTTAATTGTTCGTGAATACAAACTTGGTGATGATCGTGGATTAAAACCCTTTTTGTTATCGAATAACGTGAGGGGGTCAGACCGCACAAACACGGTCGACCCTCCTCCTTTTTTTTCGTGATGGTTTCTTGAGGATGATACGAGAAAACGTGGTGTCGTCGCACCACGCGATTTATTGCGGAAGATACGCACGGCGCGTCGCGCCGCGCCGTGGAAAGAAATCCAAGAACGCGACGCCGTCACGTCGTGTCGAAGAAAGTCAAAGGCGCCGCGGCCGGAGCGGGGCCGCGGCGGAGGGAAGCGATGTCGTCGCATCGCGCCGAACGGCATAGGCCGCGGCCGGTTCCGGGACGCGGCGGAGCAAGATGACCGGCGGCCGGCACCGGGCCGCCGGTGTCGGCGAAGGAAGGACCGGCCGTCGCCGGTCCTTGCTGGCGAAACCGGCCGGCCAGTGCGGGCCGGCCGGGCAGTGGAGACCGGGGGAATTAATTTCCCCCGACCGGGTCTCAAAAGAGGCCCCAATTAAGGGGTCGCGGTTCTCAAGGGGGGGGGCTTTGCCCCCCGCGCGCGGCACCCGAACGGCGCCCAGGCCGCGCCGCCGTGCCGGTCCGCGCCGCCGCGCCGGACCGCGCCGCCGCGCCACCGGCCGGGCCGGGATTTTCCGAGCCGGGCCGGGTCGTCGGGTCGGGTCGCCGCCCGGGCCGGGTCGACCCGGTTCGACCGACCCAGGGGGGGGTCGGGCCGGGTCGGCCCGGGCCCAGACACCCAGTTTCAGACCACTTTTGGTCAAATGCCCGTATCTTGGGCTACGGGCCTCCAAACGACTCGCTGTCAGCGGCAACGTGATCCTTGGATCGAGACAGTCGTTTCGGTATACTATACTCAAGGTGCACCTTCCTTTTCGGGAGCCTACGTGGTTAAAACTCCATAGTTAAGCGTGCTTGGCCTAGAGTAGTGATCAGGATGGGTGACCTCCTAGGAAGTTTCCCAGGGTGGGTGTGAGACGGAAAGACCAATAACTAACAGACCGGGCGTCCGATTTACGCGCCGTCTATTTCGTTGAATTCCTCTTGATGAGACGGATCTTTTGGCATACTCCGCCCGAGGTTTGGACGCAGGTGGAGTACGGTCGGGTTGGTTTTGCCTTAAAAATTAACCGGGCCCCTAGAACGAAAAGGCCAATAACTCTCAGACCGGGCGTCCGATTGACGCGTTGTATGTTGCGTTGACTTCCTATTGACGATACAGAACTTTTAGCATTCTCCGCCCAAGTTTTGGATGCAGATGGATAGTGGTCGGGTTGGATCGCACAGAAATCCAACCGGGACCCTGGAACGGAAAAGCTGATACCTTTCTGACAGAACGTCCGTTTGACGAACCGTCAGCGGCATTGGTGATCTCGTTGAGAAACGGTCCCTATGAGTATACCCTATGAGAGTTCGGGGTACAGTTGAGATACGACCGGATATGGTTCGCTCACAAAACCAACCGGGCCCCTGGGACGAAAAGGCTAGCAACTCACAGACCGAGCGTCCGATTGACGCGCCGTCTGTTGCGTTGAGACACATATGATGAGGCGGTCCTTTGAGATACTTCTTCGTGGGACTTTGAGATACTTGTAGTATCGACCTGTAGCTCGTGGAGCGGACCCTCCCAGTGACGAGCGTGCGGAGTACGGAGACCGTGTAGCTGGCTGAGACCTGACGACTGCTTGACTGACTCGACTTGGAGTGAGTCGACTAGCCCAGTGGACGGAGCACTACTTTCTGAGGTGCAGACCCATGGCGGACGGAGCACTACCTGTGTGACAGTGCAGACCCACGGTGCTCGTCCGGAGAGTACCTCAGCAGGCTACTAGGTGGTGTGCACTACTGTGTTTGGGTGACATACCTCGGCGGGAAGCACTACTGTGTTTGGGTGGCTGGCCCGCAGTACTCGACATGAGGAGTACTTCAACAGTCTTAGGTTAGTGAGCAGTACCTCGGAGTCGTGACAGGACCACTGTACACTCCAGAGACGGAGCTCTTCAGCAGTTACGGTTTCGATAATGAAAATCCCGGTTTGAGCTGAGAATTTTGACCTTTATGTTTACCTCATGATTGAGATGGGTCACTTGATAACTTAGGTATATGTATGGGCATATACCTGGGTAGTGGTTATCCGTTGATTTCATGATCCTTGTGTTTCTTCATGATTGAGATGGGTTACTTGATAACTTAGGTATATGTATGGGCATATACCTAAGTAGAGGTTATCTATTGAGATATTCTTTGTAGTTATCCTTGTTGGTTTAGTGAGACCTTGAGGGTCTCGGGGTCCCTACTGAGTATCGTCATACTCACCCCTGCACGGGCTATGCCCGCACCTCATTGTGTTGGTTGCAGACGACGGGCAGTGCTGACGGAGGCCGAGTGTTCGAGGACTGGACGGTACCCGGAGGTGGACCACACGACGAGTCAGTACCCGGAGGTGGACCACACGACGAGTCAGTACCCGGAGATGGACTACACGATGTGACGACTCACATAGGAGGTTGACGGACGAGAGCGTGGAGGAGGCTATCTGTACCTACCCTTCAGGTAGGATCCGTGGTGGACGACCAGGAGTTGCGCCATCTGTACCTACCCTTCAGGTAGGATCTGAGGAGGACGACCCAGGAGCTACTTCCTACTTCCAGCTGTTGTCTTTTTTCTGTTGTACCTGGTTCAGTTGTAGTCGTACTTTCTTTTGGGTTTGTATTCTGGCCCATTTACTTTTCAGCATTTCTTTTGTACTTAGTGTTTTGCTTCCGCTTGTACTCTGTGGTGCTTGTTTTCTTTTATAAAGGCAATGTCTTCCCAGTTATCGGGATTTTACGCCTTTGGTGCTAGTCGCCAGCCCCTGGCCTCTGGAAGGCGGGCTTGGGGTAGTCACGGCACGAGCCCCGAGGACGGGTCGTGATAGGGGCAGGGGGTGTGCTGGGGGGAGGGGGAAGGGGGTGGTGCAAGAGGTCGGGGGAGGGGGAAAGGGGCAGGGGGTGTGATGAGTTCTTTTGCAAGGGGTAGGGGTAGGGTGCAGGGGGGTGGGAAGGGGGTGTGCTGGGGGGTGCAGTGGGCTGGGGGTGGGCAGGGGGTGTGTGCTGGGGAAGAGGGCAAGGGGTGTGGAGGGGGTAGGGTGAGGGGGCAGGGGTGTGTTGGGGGTGGGAAGGGGGTGTATGGGGGGGGTGATGGGGAAGGGGGCAGGGGGTGTTGGGGAAGGGGGTAAGGCAGAATACATTCCATTAGGGGGGTGTGTTGGGGAAGGGGACAGGGGGTGTGCAGGGGGAAAGGCAGAATACATTCCGTTAGGGGGTGTGCTGGGGGTGGAGAGGGTGTGTGTTTAAGGGGTGGGGGTGGGGGTGGGAAGGGGGGTGTGCTGGGGAAGGGGTAAGGGGGTATGCATGGGGCAAGGCAGAATACATTCCAAGAGCCTTTTCTCTGTAAAACACAGTCCTCTCAACAGCTAGCACTATTGAATGGTGTTGTTTTTTATGGAATGGGGGGACATATAGCCACAGTTTTAAATTGTGGCTATAGGCCTATAGCCATGGTTTTAAACTGTGTCTATAGCCCTATATCCACGGTTTAAATTTGTGGCAATAGGCATATAGTCATGGTTTTCAACTGTGGCTATATGTATTGCATGACTTAGGATACTACCACGGTTTGAAAACTGTGGCTATAGGTTTTTCCCTATAGTCACACCAATACCAGCCACAGTTTATGAAACTATGGTTATAACCTATTTCCAGGGTTTTTAGGCCTATAGCCACGATTTCAAACTGTGGCTATAGCCTTGGTTTGTAGTAGTGTATGTCCTTGGTATAGGATTGTGACCTCCTCTATGAGTTCTTTTTCTAAGAGAGTTTGTGGTATCCCTTCATGAGGCCTAGGGTGGTAATCCTCTATCATATCTTTCCTAGGTGAGATTTTTGTTATTATCATGACCATAAAAAAATTACATAAACATGAGTTAGGGATAAATACTTAAATAATATCACATGGTGTAAAAAGTACCATAATTGATCAGGTTTACTACTTAATCCCATACATAACATCTCATGAGAAAAAATATTTACCCAAATAATTAGAGTGCTATATGGGCGAAAACATCATAAAATATTTATGATTATTTATGCCACAAAAATTAAATCAATCATAATTCATAAACATAAGAATTACCAATGGAAAGGAAATGGGTTGAATAATCTTGCCTCATATCGTAATCAAAGGAAATTTCATAATAAAGGTATTTGAGAAATAAAGGTAAGGAATGTATTACCCTATCAAAGTATGGGAGAATAATGTAGTTATACATGTGAGAGACATATATAAACAATTTATAATCATTAAATAACTTAAAATGTATAGAAAAAGTGATTTAGAGAGAGAATGGGCATAACCTGAAGAAAAGGTTGGTTTAGAGAGATCCCTTACCTTGAGCCTGATTAATCACTTAAGTTCTTTATCTTCTAGAATAATAAACTTATATTAATTATTTAATTGGTTAAGAATATTTTTTAATTTTATTATTCTTTTTAATTTTACTTATTACCATATCATATTCAGTCTCTTAATCATTTAATTTTACATCGGATGTTTTGATGATATTCAACTCATATATCCAAAATGGATTCAGTAGGTTGAATAAGGTCAAAGAGATTATTATTTATTCATATAAAGAATAATAATCATGAAATAATTATAATTTTTATACATAAATTATACTTTTAAAACCATTCATTAAGGATGGTTATGAAAAATGGATGAATTTACAATCATGAAGACGGTAGATCATACATACACATGAGTAATGTTTCCATTTTTTAACGATCATGATAAAAAACAAGGTAAGTATTGTTTTACCTTTAAATAATTATAATTATATAATAAATATCGTATTATTTATTTAAATACACTTATATATACCATCCATGTGATGTGGTAATTAAAAACGAATCACATTGCTACATGGAGGTGATAATCAACTCATATACTCAAACGACGTTATCATTTTTATATGAATGGAAAGGTAAGAAAATAAATGATATATTAATTTTCAAGAATTATAAATATTTCATGAATATAATATATATGATTTAAATCCATCATCATAAACAACTGTGAGAGGTGATGATGGAAAACAAGTTATATCAGTTTGCGAGGTGATAGTCCACCGTACACACAAAAGATGGTTTCATTTCCCATTTTATGTAAGAGGAGGTGGATTTAGGATATTTCATTAAAATGATAACATCTTATTATATGAGATATATAAGTTTTATTATATCATAATGTTTGAATATTATTTTAACTAGGTGGAAGAACAAATAAAACAAAACGTGTAGTTAAAAATGATACCTCTTCTTTGGAAAACCTCTTTATATTTTCACCAAAAGCCTTCCTAGGAGGGTTTTATAACAAAAAAAAGAATATAGGAAATGTAAATTGAATTAAGGAAGTTATTTGGTTATTTATTTTCTGAACCAAATGTCTTTTTAAGTGTGAAGGAAGGAGGATAGGAGGTTTCCTTTTATAAGTGAGAAAGAGTGACACTTTTTTAAATACCCAAAACTATTCAATAATGGGAAGTCACTATCAAGCCAAATACCACCAAAATTAAAAAATAAAGTATTATATGGAATATAAGGTAGATAAACACAACCAAGTTAAAAAATAAACATTTTTTAAAAATGTTATTCTCTTTACCTTCATGGTTACTCACTTTTACCATTTTAGTTTTTCACCATGATAACTAGTTTTTACCAACATAATTTATCCTTTAAGTCTAAAAATAAATTAACACTTATTATATAATTTGGAACCACTGATTACAAATAATAAATCCAATTTATAAAATAAAAAAACTTTGTGTTTGAAAAATAATTTTTAACACAAATGCATGTAACGCGTAAAACTTTGTTTTAACATTAAAAGCAGTAATTAAATTTTAAAGGTTTTACTATTCATTATGACCAAAAATTAAGTTAACCTGTTTAACTAATATTAATTATTCTGATTAATAATATTTAGTCCATTTTATAAAATTAAATTCATAGAAGTGTCATAATTAAATTTAAAAATAAACCCACAAAACGTGTCAAAAAATGGGTTTTCAAGAAATGGATTTTTCAGTAAATAGGTGATATTATATTAAACCTATGACTAACAATCATAATTATATGAATTTCAATTAATATGAATAGATATATATTATATACATTTAATTTAATTGTTTAATTACTAGGGTTTATTTTAATTAATTAAAATGTATTAATTTTAAACAATTGAAAACATATTATAGAAAATCGAGTTTTTATACATAAAAATATACTTAGACCAAAATCATTAAAATTGATGATTTTAAATAAAATTATTTAGATTATTATAAATCAAATGGATCATATGTCACTTTAAGACTAAATCCAAAATATAATGGGACATTTAAATTAATTTATTTAATGAAAAGAAATGGAAATATATGAAAAAATGATAATTTCACTATTTATTGAAAAATCAATAATTTCAGAAAAATCCAAAAATTTCACCCAAAATTAATTTTGATTTTATTATTTCAAAAAATATGTTCATTTTATAAAATTTCATTTCTAAAATTTCATTAAATTATCAATAAAAATAATTTTTGAAAAAACATATTTTCTAAAGAATAAAATGTCTTCATTAAAAAATGAGTTCTTATTTCCTAGGAATTTATCAATACATTTATATCGATTAGGAATGTTATATATATTTCATAAAGTATTTAATGCTATTCATGACTTCCAATTTAACTGCTAGGTTATAACGTCCATATTTAAATAATCAGGGTTTGTTTAGGCATGATGTTGTGTGTCGTATATGCTATCAAATATAATTTATTTTAAAAAAAATCATGAGGAATTATAGCTGTGGATGGGGAATAAAATAGAAGGCTACTCATAGGGTTGAATTTGGATGGGAGTAATATGGGAGGAGGGGAGGCCACATGACTAGGATATGTCCTGAAGACTATACCAACAATTTAAAAAAAAATAATTGGTATAACTTTATCTATACCAAATGTTTAATGGATCCATTGGTATAGCCTTCCCATAAAAAGGTTTTACCAACAATTATTCTAAATATTTGGTATATGTCCATTGGTACAGATGCCATTTTTTATAGTGGGGTCAAAAGTTGTGGTTGTTTGAAGTGAAAGTCATGTTTTTTAACTTAGCCTAAATCATTCAATAATTTATTAAAATTTTATGTCATACAATTGTTGCTAAATTTATATTAATCAATAATAATTAGAAAAATATTATTTAATATTATTTTTTTAATTATTTTATAAGTAATTTTCACTAAATAGCTTATATATTAAATGTAAATGCAAATTTAGTATTTTATAAATCATGTTTAATAAAATATATTATAGTTATATAAATATTAATATATTTATATATTAATATATGTTTTTTAATTATATATAATTTTTGTTATTAAATATACCTTTTATGAGTTCTATTTGAGCGCTGATAAAGGCCACCATTTATCAGCGCTGACAAAGTGGCGCTTTTATCATCACCTTTTTAGCGCTGATAAAAGTACATTTTCTTAGTGCTTTCTGCTAGCATTGATAAAGGCACCCCATTTATTAATGATTTTAGACACTGGTAATAAAGGGAAGTGTTTGATATTATGTAATTTGTAGTAGTTATCCTACGTGTGTATGATGATTAACAGTTTCAAGCTTTACTACTACAGATCATGTGATATTCAACACTGACTTTTATTAACGCTAAACAAAAAAACAGTGATAAATGGGGAATTTTATCAACCTTAGATAAAAGCACCGATAAAGATAAATTTTTATCAACATTAAAAAAAGCGTTGATAGAAGCATACCCTTTCCATTACTTTTGTTAGAATTGATAAAAGTGACACTTTATAAACACTTTTTTTAGTGTTGATAAAATCTCCACCTTTAACAACATGAAAAAAGCACTGATAATGGACACAGTGACTAATTAAATTTACATATACATATTTATTGTGAAATTTGATGTTTTGAAATTGGTTGATTTAAGGTGAAGTGAAACAATTCATATAACGATGTCGAATGCTCAGAATGATGATGGTGAAGTAAAACATCTCAATCACAATAGAACAAGAAAGAAATAACACAAGTATATGGACACTCAAAATCACAAGCACACTTTTTATTACATTAACATGTCACCATATTTATATATTACAAAAGGCTTGATCCAATGGATAAAATTAATTCCTATGAATTAGATCTAATAGTGGTAATATAAATGTTTTTTTCATATGAATAGACTTTTTGGGAAATGAATATACCTCATTCATTATGATTTATGAAATCCATGCAATTAATGTGAATTTATAACACTCCCCCCTTAGATGTCATAATCCCATGGAATCTAATATAAATCTTCACTTAAAAAAACATTATGAAAAAAACAAGTGAATCCAAATTAATATGATTCCATGCTATGCTACCTCATTAAAAATATTATCAGAAAACCCAGTGGGAAAAGATGATTAAGAAAAAAAGAGTACAACATTCCCAACCCCCCCCCCCCCTCATAAAATCACGATAGACTTTTTAGACTTCACATTCCAATTTTATAAATCAATTTCTCAAATGTTGAAGTTGACAATACTTTTGTGAAAAATATGTGAGATTGTCACAATACCTTATTTACTAGACATCAATCTCACCATTATTTTAAAGGTTATGAGAGAAAAAGAATTTTGGTGAGATATGTTTTGTTTTGTAACCTTTAATAAACCCACCTTTCTATTGTGCGCAAGCAGTATTATCTTCAAATAATATGGTGGGAATATTATTATTCATATCTAATCCATAGTTACTTCTAATATGATTATTCACCGATCTCATCCAAACACATTCTCGACTTTCTTCATGAATAGCAATCAACTCATCGTGGTTGGAAGTAGTCACAATAATGGTATGCTTTGTAGAATGCCAAGAAATAGAAGTTCCACCATATGTAAACACATATCCAATTTGATATCTTGCTTTGTGTGGATCAGACAAGTATCCAACATCAGCATAACCAACCAACTTTGGTTCTGAATATTTGGAATAAAGTAACCCCTAGTATTTTGACACTTAAAGGTATCTTAATACATGTTTGATACCATTTCAATGCCTATGAGTAGAAGAATAACTCTACCTTTCCAATAAATTTACAGAAAATGATATATCGGGTCTTATATTATTTTCAAGGTACATTAGCGCTCCTATAGCACTTAGATATGGTACTTAAGGACCAATTAAATCTTCATCATCTGCTCGTGGTTTAAAAGGATCATTATCTCGATCAAGAGATCATACAACCATTGGTGCAATTGATGGATGCGATTTATTAATATTATATCTTTGTAGTACTTTAGCAATATATCGTGATTGATAAAAAAAATTATATCCTTAAGATGTTCAATTTGTAATCTAAGGGAGAAATTTGTCTTTCAAAAGTCTTTCATGTCAAATTCTTTCTTCAAATATTCAACAGCCTTGGAAAGTTCATCATTAGTCCCAATTATATTTAAATCATCAATGTATATTACAATGATCACAAATTTAGATCCAATATTCTTAATAAATACACATGGACAAATTGGATCATTTTTATAACCTTTGTTCATCAAATATTTACTTAGATGGTTAGACCACATACACCCTGACTACTTTAATTTGTATAATGATTTATTCGGCTTAACTGAATAAAGATCTCGAGATCTAGGATATTTTTTTGGAAATTTGAATCCTTATGGGATTTTCATATAAACATCATTATCAATATCTCCATAAAGATATGCAGTCACAACATCCATCGGCCGTAATTCAAGTTGCTAATGTACAAAAAATGTCATGAGATTCCGAAAGGTTATTACATCCATTACAAGAGAGTATGTTTCATTATAATCAATATCGGGTTTTTGTGAGAAGACTTGAGAAATTGATCATGCTTTATATTTCAAAAATTCATTATTTTCATTTATTTTTCTCACAAATACCAATTTGTGTCCAATAAGCTTAATCCCTTCAGGGGTTTTCAGGATCGACCCAAAAAACTCACGTTTAGCAAGTGAGTCTAACCCAGATTGAATTGTAACTTTCCATTGATCCTAATACGGCCTTTCACGACATTCATTGACTATTTTAGGTTCTTGATCCCCATCCATAATTTCAAGGGCTACATTGTATGAAAATGTTTTATCAACAATGGTCTCCACTCAGTTCCAACATCTTCCAGTATTGGTGAAATTTATTGAAATTTCCTCTTGATCATGTTCATGTACTCCTGGTACATTTACATTCTCTTTAGATTCATTCATATCTTCAACCAACATAGGTTGTTTCCCATTTATTTGAAGGATTTTTTTATCTTTTGAACCAAGTGTTCTCCCACGCTCCAGGAACAGATTGGAAGAATTGTTGGTAACACCATCAGATTGTCCTTTTGGGACATCTATCCTTACTGGTTCATTCACAATAGGTATATATGATTTTGTAACCCTTTTTGAATCATTGAATGCATTAGGAAATTGATTTGATAAATTTTGAAAATTAATGATCTTTTGAACATAAAATTCACTCATATTTGTATGAGGATCAAGATGTAATAATGAAGGCACCTTCCATGATATTTCTTTTGAAGCCAATTGATTTTCCCCTTTGAGTATTGGAAATATTTTTTCATTAAAATGAAAATCATAAAATATTGTTGTGAATACATATCCTGTAATAATCTCAAGATATTTAATGATCGAGGGAGATTCAAAACCAACATATATCCCCAATCTCCTTTGGGGTCCCATTTTTGTTCATTGTGGGGTGCTATAGGCACATATACAACACAACCAAATATCCTTAAGTGTGAAATATTTAGTCAATGTCCAAAAGCTAATTGCAAAGGGGAATAATCATGATAGCTTGATGGCCTTATTTAAAGCAGCGATGTTGCAAGAAAAATTGCATGTCTCCATGCTGAAATGAGAAATTTAGTTTTCATAAGTAATGGTCTAGCGATAAGTTGTAATCACTTTATAAATGATTCAGTTAGACCATTTTGTGTATGAACATGAGCTAGAGGATGTTCAACACTTATTCCCAATGACATGCAATAATTATTAAAAGCATGTGATGAGTATTAACCAGAATTATCAACACTAATATGCTTGATTGAATAATCAGGGAATTGCGCCCTTAACCTTATTATTTTGGTAAGTAATTTTGAAAATGTCTGGTTACGAGTGGACAATAAACACACCTGGGGCCATCCAGTTGATGCATCAATTATGATCATAAAATATCTGAATGGTCCACATGGTGGATGAATTGGTCCACATATATCACCATGAATTCGGTCCAGGGACATCAGGGATTCGGTCCCGATCTTTGATGGTGATGGTCTTATGATTAATTTTCATTGAGAACAAGAAACACATGAGAAATCATGGAGTGTAGGATCCCTTTTATCAACTACTGGATGGCCATGTGTACATTTAATTATTTTCCAGATCATTATTGATCCAGGATGACCTGAACAATCATGTCATACAATGGTTGGTAAACTTCTGGTTTACCATATTTGATTCGATTGTACAAATCTTGACAAAGTACAATCCAAATGGAACTCTTAAAAGCTTCTCATGAATCAATTTGTGCACATTATTAATGCTTGTTATATAAAGGTATTCAGCACCTCCTACATCTATAGTCTCTTTATGATATTCATTTTTACAAATATCTTTAAAACTTAGCAAATTGCATTGAGACTTGGAAGAAAACAAAACATTGTTTATCATAATTATTGTACCACCAGGTAGGCATATTCTTGCTCTTACAGAGCCTTCGATTAATTGGACACTACCAGTTAAAGATTAACAAAATACTTTGGCGTACGATAGGTACGCGACCAATGCCCCCTCATGTCACATTGAAAACAATTACTTTCATAGCTCTTTGCTTTCTTCATTTGTGGTTGTTCATTATTGGACCACTTCTGGCGGTTCCCTTTCCTATTCTCATTTGGTGTATGACCACCTCGAGCAAATGACTTTCCTCGGCCTCGATTGCGTCGATTCTTCCCATGACCTTGATTAAAAGCATTCACATTCGCTTCAATGAATGGATCCACACTAATAAGTCGAGTTTCATGATTTCTCATCAAGAGTTCATTATTTTGTTTAGTAATAAGAAGTTAAGAAAGTAATTCAGAGTATTTTGTAAAAGCTTTATCGCGATATTGTTGTTGTAGAATGACATTCGAGGCGTCGAAAGTAGAATAAGTTCTTTCCAACATATCAGTATCAATGATAGTATCTCCGCATAATTTTAGGTGCGATGTTATTTTAAACATCGTGGGGTTATATTCACCTATCGATTTATAATCCTAGAATCGTAAATGACTCAACTCAAACCTTTCTCTTGGTAATATTACAAGTCGAATGTGATCATACTGCTCCTTGAGATTTATCCATAATACCAAGGTTTATCTCCACATTCAGAATCAACGACGAGTAATTCTTCCCAGAAATGTCAAGAGAGAGAAATTCATGCTTCGCAATATTCGCCATGGAAAAATTATCTTACCGATATGACTAACCTTTTTTACTTCGCAAAACAATCACGCTGATAACATATTGTGAAATTTGATGTTGTGAAACTGGTTGATTGAAGGCGAAGCGAAACAATTTGTATATCGATATCGAATGCTCGGGATAACGATGATGAAGTAAAACGTCTCAATCATAATAGAACAAGAAAGAAAGAACATAAGTATATGACCACTCAAAATCACACACACATTTTTTGTTCCCACTGACATGACGCCGTATTTATAGATTATAAAAGACTTTATCCAATAGACAAAATTAATTCGCATGAATTAGACCTGACGGTAAGGATACAAATGATTTTGGTCATATGAAGAGACTTGTTGGGAAATGAATAGACTTCATTCATTATGATTTACGACATCCACACAATTAATGTGAAACTATTTATATATTTTAAATAAGATTTATATTATAATAAGTATATATATGTAAATATAATATATAAATGTAATTTATATAACTTTTAATAAAAAAGTTATTATCAATCTTATTTTCATATTTTTTATATATAAAAATCATCAAATTTATATTAATAAAAATGTTTAATAGTATATTTATATACATTAATTATATATAATTAATATTAATATGATACATATGAAAGGTAAACCGGGGGCGCTAGGTCAATCCGAATCCCGACCCCCTTTTGCTAGGTCGCGTGTTGTCCTCTCCCGTTTCCCTCCATCTTTCTATTGTTCCTTGCGTTCATTCTGAAACTCGGTATTGATTCGGGTGCTTCCTGCTTCTTCAATCTGGATCTGTTATCGAAGGGAAAAGATGACCACAGTACCGAGTGATCCGGCGGATGGTGAGATTTTGGATGCTGCAAGATCGAATCTCCAAGGAACTGCCGCCGGCGACGTGGAAGGGGAATTAGTTCCTTCCTATCCTACAAGTAGTGGCAATATGCACGATTACCAAGAGAGCATTGGAGATTCCAAGAAGGGTGATGAGCGGCGACCAGAGGTGGATAACATCAGGTGTGTTAACGCGGAGTGCGGCCTGGAGAATTTTGAAGAAGGGCGCCAGATTCTTCATGATTCCCAGGTACAAGTAAAGGTTTATAAACGGAGGACGTGGGGAATGTTCAAGGATCAGAAGCTTGCAGAAAGTGGTAAGATGGGGTTTGGCCGTGGCGGTGGCTCTGTCGGTGAAGAAGACGGCGCTTCTGTAATGGGTTCACAGAAAATGATCGACATTAGTCCTGAGAAGCATGGGTGTAAACCGAAAAATGAGGTAAGTGTTTCAAATGACGCGGATTTTGATTCTCTCCGAGAAAATGATAGAGCTTACCCTTCTAATGCGAGAACAAGTCTAGAGAATAATGATTTTGTCGGAGAAGCGTATGAGAAGCTTTGTAGAAATAATCCAAAAAAGCGTAGGGGAAAGCCAAAGAAGGTGCCTAATGCATTTGGAGATGATAACAAGGAAGTTGAGTTGCATGAGGAACCACAGATAGAACACACAACTCCAAGTACAAGCAGTCAGAATCGTTATCCCCGAAAGCTCCTAACGAAACCAGTGGGGCAGCTCGAGGAGGTCAAGAAACTAAGAAGAGCACGGACTGGTGTAAGAAGTGTCTTCCTTGCTCGTATTTGTTGGTTACTTCATTAATAGACGTTAACTTGTTTTCTTTGGCGCTCTTAAATTGAACAGGGCACGTCGATGATGTGCCATCAGTGCCAGAGAAATGATAAAGGGCCAGTTGTCAAGTGCAGAAATTGTCCAGCAAAGCGCTATTGTATCCCATGCATAAATGCCTGGTATCCAAAAATGTCGGAGGAGGCAATTGCTGAGGCCTGTCCATGCTGTCGGAAAAATTGTAATTGCAAAGCTTGCCTGCGTTCACCTGAATTGCTTAAACAAGCTGAGGTAAAGAGAGTAGAAATGAGGGTGGATGAGAAAATTCTTCTCTCAAGGTATCTGTTAAAATTACTTCTTCCTTTCCTGAGACAGTTAAATGAAGAACAACTCTTGGAGAGGGAAGTAGAAGCAAAAATTCAAGGGGTTTCAGCATCTGATTTAAAGTTTGAGCCAGCCAGTTTATGTGACAATGAACGTGCATACTGCAACAATTGCAGAACTTCTATTGTTGACTTACACCGAACATGTCCAAATTGTTCTTATGACCTATGCGTAGCTTGTTGTCGGGAGATACGAAATGGAAACCTAAAAGGTGCCGAGGCTGGAGTAGTGATGCGCTTCATTGACAGAGGGTTTGGTTATTTGTTTGGTGAAGATTCAGATAGTTTTTACCCTCCAAGCACAAGATTAAGTTCAGAAGGTAAGCCTAGCTGTGAGGATCGGGTTAGGTCAGTTTTTTCATGGAAAGCGATGGATGATCAAAGCATTTCTTGTCCTCCTGAGGATATGGGTGGCTGCGGTTCTGGTACTTTAGAACTGAGGTACTTGTTGGGTGAAAATTGGATCTCACGACTTGTTGTGGAAGCTGAGGCAGTTGCCAGTGCTATTAATAAAATGGATATGCCTGGAATTTCTTCGGAAGGGTGCTCCTGTGCGTACTCTCAGTGTGTCATTGACTCGGGCACTGACAAGCTCCGGAGAGCTTCTTTTCGAGAAGATTCAAGTGATAATTTTTTGTTTACTCCTGCTGCCACGAAGCAGCATGATGATCTGAAACATTTCCAGTGGCATTGGAGCAAAGGTGAGCCTGTAATTGTGAGAAATGTCCTTGAAACCGCTTCTGATTTGAGCTGGGAGCCAATGGTCATGTGGCGTGCCTTCCGTCAGATTACTAATCTGGCACATTCCCAGCATTTGGCAGTCAAGGCCATCAATTGCTTGGATTTTTGCGAGGTAGAAATTAATATTCATCAATTTTTTATGGGGTATTCGGACGTTTTTTATCACAAAAACAACTGGCCCGTCATATTAAAGTTGAAAGATTGGCCGCCTTCAAATCTTTTTGTGGAACGTTTACCACGCCACGGTGCTGAATTTTTCAAATTCATACCTTTTAAGGAGTACACACACCTGGATTCTGGTTTTCTTAATATTGCTGCGAAGTTGCCAAAAAATAGCCTGAGACCCGACATGGGACCAAAGACCTATATTGCTTATGGACTCACTCAAGAGTTGGGGCGTGGGGACTCTGTGACCAAGCTTCATTGTGACATGTCCGATGCGGTAAATATTTTGACACATACTGCAGATTTGAAGCTTAAACCTGGCATACTTGGTGTGATAGAAAAGATCAAGAAAAAGCAAACTCTGCAGGATCAAAGAGAACTCTTTGGGTCTGTACAGGGCGGGGAAGGATTGGCACCAGAGAACAAAACAGAGTTTGCAGTGGACTCCACTGACCCTCTGTTGGATTCAAATGGAGGGGCACTTTGGGACATTTTTCGCAGGGAGGATGTGCCCAAGCTGCATGAGTATCTGATGAAGCACTTGAAGGAATTCAGGCACGTCCACTGTTCTCCTGTAGAGCAGGTTGCTCATCCTATACATGACCAGACTTTCTATCTGTCAGTGGCCCATAAAAGAAAGCTCAAGGAGGAATTTGGAATTGAGCCGTGGACGTTCGTTCAGAACCTTGGAGAGGCAGTTTTCATTCCGGCTGGGTGTCCTCATCAAGTCAGAAATTTGAAGTCTTGCATTAAGGTTGCGTCGGACTTCGTGTCACCTGAAAATGTTGGCGAATGCATCCGCATCACGGAGGAGTTCCGGGCACTTCCTCAAAATCACATTGCCAAGGAGGACAAGTTAGAGGTGAAGAAAATGCTTGTCCATGCCATGAGCAATACAGTGGCGTTTTTAAAGGATCCCAAGGGAAAAGCGGGTGGGGAAGATGATTGGTTGAGCGAAGGACATGGCGGGAAAGCAAAGCGGAAGCGCAAGTGAAATGCCAGGGCGTGCCTTTTGGATGGTTGCGTGCTTGACCGCATCTTTTTGTTTTTGTTGTCCCCTCGTGTGTGACACGTATATCTTTTTGAATGACTGAAGGAATATATTAATATTTTATTTAAATAATTATATAAATATATAAATGAATATATATTTTTAAATATGTGATTCATATTTGAATTTATATATTTATATTCATATTAAATTATTTAAAATATATATTCATGTATTTGTATGTATATGTAATCATATCTATGTATGTGGATGTTTGTGCGTATATGTATGTGTGTATGCGTTGTGTTGTGTTGTGTTGTTTTGTGTGCCTGTTTTGTGTATGTGTTTGTTTATGTGTGTATGTGTATGTCTGTGTGTGGGTATGGATATGTGCATATGTGTGGGTATGTGTGTGTGGATGTACATATGTATGTGTGTGTGTACAAGGTTGGCCCACAGGCAAGCATGTGAGTTTGGGCAACACCGCCTATGAGGCGCAACAAAAAAATCACCCATAACCCTAAAAATTTCACGGTCCCACAGCTACAATGCTACTCCCACCCGCTTCGCCTTGTTGCAGCCTCGCTCATCCTCACATCGCCTCGCCTCATTATCGCCTTGTTTCAATGTCGCCTCGCCTCGCCTCGCCTCGTGTCTCCTCGTTGCCTCACCTCGCGGGGCTTGCTGCACGCTGCTCCCTCCCTCCCTCCCTCCCTCCCCCGCTCGCCTCGCCTCGCCATGGTGTTGGTCGGTGTGCGCGCCTCCTCCTCGCCCTTGCTTTCGGCAAACGGCTCCCCTCCCCTCCCAGTTTGCTGCTGCCCAAGCAGGTAAATGTTTTTTTTTGTTTGATAGATAATTCTGCAATAATTTTTAATTTTTAATTTTTTTAATTGTTTTGTTTAATTTTCAGGAATTGTGTGAATGAATTGCGGATTGACCGGGTCTTGTTCGTGTCGATTGCAATATGTCCGTCTCAATTTCAATTCGATATTTGATGTTTATAGGTAATTGAGGTTTTTTATGATCAATTCAGGTTATCATTTTTTTAATTTATATTAATTGTTTTGTTTGATTTTTAGAAATTATCGGAATTATAAATTCACCGTTGTCTTGCCTGTCTCAATTGCAATTTGTGTTTTGTCACTAGGCAATTAGTGTTTTTTATAATCATCTTTAATAATCATTTTTTTATTAATTGTTTTGTCTAATTTTTAGAAATTATCTGAATTACGGATTCACCGGTGACTTGTCTATCTGAACTGTAATTTCATCATCTGAATTGCAATTGCGATTTATCCAAAGGCAATTACTGTTTTTTATAATCATTTTTAATTATAATTTTTATTTTATTTTATTTTATTAATTATTTTGTTTAATTTTTATATTTTATATAAAACTATGAATTCATTGTTGTCTTGTCCATCTCATTTTAATGATAAATTTTTTACTTTTAAATAACTGTATTTATTTATTTTTGATATATTTGATAATAGTTTGAGTTTATAGTTGTCTAATTTTAGTTGTGAAATGTATTAATTGATTTATATTTGTTTTTTTGTTAAAGAAATATTCACATAAATTGTTAAATATTAAATAAAAAATCAATTGGTTTGAATATATGATTTTATTTTTGAAAGGCGGCTACTTACTTTAATATGTTATAACTCTAAATGAATTATAACTATTTGAATTATAATTTATAAGTTGTAGGTACTATAATGAAGATGATTCAAAATTCTGGATCTCAAAACAGAAAATCAAGTAAAGAAAGAATGAAATGAAAAAAATCACTAGTGGGTTCGATTTCTAAATTATTTGCTGTAAGAAATGAAAACGAGAGTTCATCTGTTCAATTTAACGATCACTCTCTTGGCGACATTGTTTTTGAATTGAATGAACAATCTGCAGAGGAACCCCTGATTCAAAGTGTTGATATGATAAATGAAGGTGTGAATGTGGATTATAAGGAGGATGACAATGAAAATATCATTCATATGATTCATGATCTTGGAGATCAAAACACGATTGACCTTGAAAAAGATGCAGACGTGAATTATGATCCAGGATTATGGGGAAGTATCAATGATGTTAAGAGAATTTTGTTGGTTCAGTGTGACCCGATTAAAATATTAAAAGAGGATGATGCATTTCCTAAGGAAGTCGGTTATGGGAGACACTTTACTTCTAATCATTATTTTTGTCTACTTCCTAATGATGAAAAACACTAGAGGAAGTGGCTTGTGTATTCTAATGAGTTGGATAAGGTATTTTGTTTTTGTTGTAAATTATTTAAGTTGAAATCAATGAAAAGCGCTTTAATCGAAGGAGGATCTAATGATTGGCACAACCTTCCAACAAGGCTTAGGGAGCATGAGAGAAATTTTGAATACATTGCTAATGTTGTGAAGTGGGTGGACTTTCACAAAGGATTTGAAAATAAACAAACAATTGACAAAAACATCGAATGCCTCATTGAGAAGGAAAGGGTTCATTGGAAGATGTCACTTACTAGAATCATTGGAGTTGTGAAGGTACTTGCACAAAATAACTTACCATTTCTTGGATTAAATGAGAAGATTTTTGAGAAGGATAATGGTCTTTTTTGTAAACTTATTGATTTTGTTGCTGAATTTGATCCAGACATGCAAGATCATGTTCGCCGTGTGGTTAATAATGAAATTCAAAAAGCATTATCATAGTCATAAAATTTAGAATGAATTGATAATTTTGTTGGGGAATGCGATTAAAGAAAAAATCTTGAAGAAGATCATGAGAGCAAAGTATTTTTCGATTATCTTTGACTGCACTCTCGATCTAAGTCATAAAGAACAGATGTCAATTATCATAAGATGTGTGGATGTTGAGGAAGAATTTAAAGTTAAGGTGGATGGGTTTTTTCTTGGCTTCATAAATGTTGATGAAACATCCGGTCGTGGGTTTTTCAAGTCACTTGAAGATGCTTTAGTTGATCTTAAACTGAACATTGATGACATAAGAGGACAAAGTTATGACAATGGATCAAACATGAAAGGTAAACATCAAGGTGTCCAAAAAAACTTCTTGATGTAAATCCTAGAGCATTTTACACTCCATGTGGATGTCATAGCCCGAATCTTGCTATATGTGACATGGAAAAATCTAGCGTGACAACCGGATTTTTTTTTGCATATGTGCAGAATATTTATACATTGTTTGCAGGTTCACTACATCAATGAGATGTTTTAAGGACTTATGTGAAGGGTTTGACACTAAAACCATTATCAACAACTCATTGGGAAAGTCACATCGAGAGTATTAGAGCTATAAGAAGACAAACACCTAAGTTAAGAAATGCATTGGTTGAAATTGTCAATCTTTATAAACATGATGATGTTGTGATGTTGGATGCTAAAGGATTGTGTTCCAATGCATTAGATGTAGGTTCCGGGCGCAGTGGAAGTGCGTTGGTGGGAGTTTGCCCAACTTTAATTTTAACGTTAGACAACGTTCAATCCGAGATCCGTCACGATTTAAAACGTCGAATCTTCGGAATAGAACGAAGAATGAAAAACTTAAGAGGGAATCCTGGAACCATAGAGATAGGATCATTATATGTTGGTTATAATTAATTTAATTAATTCACAAGAATTACCTTGGTGGAATTCTTTCTTCGTTGATGTCTCCGGTCATGATCCGATGTGATCCGTCGTTGCGTCGTAGAATCCAAGTGTAGGATTCCTCTAGCGGTGATCCACATGTGTGCCACGTATCTCCGAACGTCGCCGAAGGGATCTCTGGGTGCTAGCGCGGAAGAACCTTCGCTTGCGATGTCCGCCTTCGATCGCCTTGGTCTCTCGGTCTTGAGATCGTTCTTGGAGGAAGGAGTTCTTTCGGGCTTGAAAGAATTCTTCAGAATTGTTGTGCACAACGATTCTCCCTTGAAAAGTGATGGGGTTGTGAGGATATTTATAATCAGGTTTGAGGTTATAGAGTTATGACAATAAATAAACGCGTTACGTGTTTTATTTATTTCATTAACTCTTATTGAAAACCCCCATGTCAAATTATTAATTCCTTGACATGCGCCCACACTGATTATAATAAATACCATTTAATAAAACAATATTATATCCTCAAAATCCTGACTGGAAAAACTACACGGCGTGTAATCATTAATGCACGCCGTGTACTCGTTTTCCATAAAACTACACAACGTGTATATTTAATATACACAGCGTGTACTTTTATTTTCCACTTTCCTTTATTTCATCCACCACATTTATTAGACCTTGAGTAATGACTATTTATTTCTTAAATAAATGTAACTGCATTACTCGCTAATAAATATATTATTTCGCCCACAGTATATTCTCTCGAATAACTAGTGTTGAAATATTTGCGATCAGGCATCCTTAAATAATTATTAAACCACAGTCGGGAATAATATTTATTTAACTTGTTAAATTAATATTTAACTGAGATACATGGACACACTTAGTGTGTGACCCTCTCGGCCCCTTTCTCAGCGGCATTAGGCGGATCCTGCCTAAAGTCCAAGGTTAGCGTCTAGCAACACGCCAAGGTACCCATAGAGAAAGAAGTTAACGCCGCAATGACGTGTCACCTCCTACAAACGTTTACTGTGTAATATAATCCCTTTGTCTCGATATCTCGAATCAAGTGGGTTGCATGCTAGTGTCATCAACCCATGTGCTCGATTATTCTTTCTTTGACTTTTCAGAATTGAACTCACCCATAATTTACCATGGCCATGGATTTATTTAGGCTATATCAATTCCATCAAAGGGCCTGAGATGTCTACTTTCATTATAGAACAGAAGGGACAGATCCTTTCTCGCATTATCTATTAATGTAGTATTACTCGTGACGCACCCAACGTATCCTACCTCGCTGCGAACAGCGTGTTGTCACCGTTTTCGTCAATACATCTAAGTGCATGAGTTGTAATACCCATTAATAATAATCTTAAAGTCTAAGGACCAATACACACGTCCGTAGATAGGAACATCCAATGACACTATGAAATGTGGATTTCCTACTGGCGGGTCTCATTCTCATAATATCCTCCTGGATATTACCAAGGGCGCACACCATGAGAAGGTGCCTCAAAGTTTTATGAGTCATCACCCCTAATGACCTGTATTATTTGTGTCCCTCAAATAACATCATCCAGCCATAGAACATATATTCAAGAATAGTGTTATGACACTTCCGGGTTCTCATCATAGTAGGGATCCGCTATGACCTTTTAATGCAATAGCTATCCTTAGGACATTATTACATGTATTGCGACACAGAAGAACAATCAAGATGTGATAAGTCTTTTATTAATGAATAAAGTACAAAGTAGTTGGTTCTAGGCCACCAACTCTAACAGACTCCCACTTGGACTGGAGCCAACTGCTAACAACCTTTAACTCGCTATCTCTCACATGATATTCATAATTCTGCTGAGATAGGCCTTTAGTCATGGGGTCTGCCACGTTCTCTTCCGTGGACACTCTGCTCACTGCAATTTCACCCCTTTGATAGAAATCCCTCAAGAGGTGATACTTTCAGAGTATATGCTTTGTTCGTTGATGTGACCTTGGTTCTTTCACAAGAGCCACCGCTGTAGTATTATCACAATACAATGTAATGAGATCTTTACTGCTAGGCACCACATCAAGCTCCTGGACAAAGTTCCAAATCCAGACGGCTTCCTTGGCTGCATCAGAAGCTGCTATATATTCGGACTCCGCTGTAGAATCAACAACAACTGGATGCTTTGAACTCTTCCAGCTCATAGCTCCTCCATTGAGACAGAAAACATATCCAGATTGCGACTTCAGATCATTCTGATCTGTCTGAAAACCATCATCAACATGCCCTCTGATGACAAGCTCCTCGTCTCCTCCATACACCAGGAACATATCCTTAGTTCTTCTCAGATACTTAATGATAGTCTTAACAACAGTCCAATGTTGTTCTCCTGGATCTGCTTGATATCTGCCTACCATGCTCAGTGCATAGGCAACATCAAGTCTGGTACATAACATGACATACATGATGGATCCTATAGCCGAAGCGTATGAGATCTTACTCATTCTATCTTTCTCTTGTTGTGTCTGAGGACACATTTTCTTAGAAAGATGTAGGCTATGTGACACTGGAACTAATCCCCTCTTGGATTGTTCCATACTAAATCTCTTTAGTATATGGTCAATGTATGTACCCTGACTTAGTCCAAGCAGCCTCTTGGATCTATCACGAATGATCTTGATCCCTAGAATGTAGGCTGCTTCACCCAAGTCTTTCATGGAGAAACACTTGTTCAACCAGTCCTTAACTGACTGTAAGACTGGTACATCGTTTCCAATAAGTAATATGTTGTCAACATATACTACTAGGATAACGATCACATTCCCATTAAACCGCTTATAAACACATGGCTCAAATTCATTCTTAATGAAACCAAATTCTGTTATGGCTTCATCAAATCAAATATTCCATGACCTGGATGCTTGCTTCAATCCATAAATTGATTTCTGCAACTTGCAAACCCATTTGGCTTCACCTGGTGTCACAAACCCTTCTGGTTGTGTCATATAGACATCTTCCTGAAGGTTCCCATTAAGGAATGCTGTTTTGACATCCATTTTCCAAATCTCGTAGTCATGGTAAGCTGTTAGGGCAAGTATGATTCTTATGGATTTAAACATGGCAACTGGAGAGAAGGTTTCATCATAGTCAATTCCTTGACGATGTCTGAATCCTTTAGCCACTAGCCTTGCTTTATAGGTGCTAACTTGGCCTTCCATGTCCAGTTTTTTCTTGAATACCCATTTGCATCCAACAGTATTTACATCAAGTGGCTCATCAACCAGAACCCATCCATCCAAGTTTAATTTTTTATTAAAAACCATTTTTAAGAAAAATGGGAAACTGGAGTTCACAAAAAGTACCACTACGTGCTGAAAGATCTCACAAACTGGTTAAACACAAGACTAATGTTACTTGACCCATCTATTCTATAAATCTCCCAGTGCAGCAAACTAACCTGGATACCTGGATCTTCTCTGATGAGCTCTTCATGATGGGAGACCATCCTTTCCATTGTCTGAATAAATTCCTCTGAGTTAATTTTTCTCTGGTTAAAGCCTCGGTCCAGAATTCTATCTTGCTCATCTATCCAGACTTCTTGCTCCTTTGTAGCATCAACTTGTAACCTCCGTTCATAAATCCTCTTGAGTTCCTCTTCTGAGACATTGGGTCGTAAATCTTGCTCAAGCATGTCTTCCTTGGAGTGCAGAATTAATTGCAAGCACTCCCCATCTTCTCCCATCTTTCCTTTGTTCCTTCCTTTCTTGGCCGATCGAGTTTCCATGGGTTTTGGCTGGTAAGAGTAATCCTTGTGTCCCTTTGCCTTTTCCCCCTGAACCACTATACATTTTCCTAAGTCTTTAATACTTTTCTTCCCCTTCTTCCTGCGAGGGCTGTGAGGACCTTTCCCTTGACAACGGTCCATGCTATCCACTGAAGGTAGGCTATTACTTTCATCCCATGACGAGTTATCCTCCTCATTCCATGGAGGTTCTTGGTGTTCTAATCCATCAAAGCGGTTCCCAAGATTTAACTGTGGGTCAACTATAAGGGGACTCTGCTTACTTTGAGATTTCCCTTTACCTGCATTATTCTCCCAACCAGTTATCCTCTCCCCAGACCCAGCCTTCGGATAACTGAGAGTGTTTGGGTCTAACTCCCTCAATATATTCACATCATCAGGCTTCCTTTGACCCTCATGAGATGTTGCAGCCAACAAGTAAGGCTTCACCTGCACTGATTCTGATTCATTGAATTGCACATACCCTCAGCCCATATACTGCTGCTGGTAGTTGTTTTCCTCCCAACCTCTATTTTGAGATCCATCGAAACTATGGACCTCTCTCCCAGCTAGTCTCATCTCACCATTCTCGAGTGTAGCTATTGGATCCACCGAGGCCACTGCTAAGGGAAGCTCCTTTTCAACTCTACAAATGCCCAAGTCCTTCTTCAACTGGGCAAAGATTTCCTCAACCCGTAGTCCAGCCTCCTCTGGCCTCCCCTTCTTCACATCCCCTGTATTTACCTGATTCTGATCCTCCCAGTTGTTGGCTCCTGCTGCTGGAGAATCATGATTCCTGACTAGATTAAGTTGTAAAGGAGCTTCCCTACGCGTATCTTTTTGCACGCCCAATCCTCCACCATCCCGCAACTGATGGTCAAAAGCTGCATCCTCTTGAACCGCTGAAAGTTGGTCCCGGTTCGCACAACGACACTCAGAGGTGAAATGGCCGAATTTGATGCATCCTGAGCAGAAAGCAGTCCATGCTTCATACACCAGTCTCTACTTCCATCTGAACTCCTCTTCGACCGAGATCCACAGCCACTCTGATGGTGGTTTAGAGACGTCGACCTCAACACAAGCGCGAGGCAAAATCGGATGACATATCACGGAGGTACGCTGATCCGAACATAGAAATCTTCCAACCAAGTTCCTGAGCATGCAAATAATGGAAGGATTTTGGAAGGGTAGAGGAAGATCAGGAAATCTTACCCACACTGCAGCCGAAGGCGGGTCACGATTCATGTTGAGATCGAAAGACCATCGCATGAGGAAGAAACCGCATCCATTGAACACCCGAGGAGCGCTGGACCAGGCGACGACCAAATCTTCCTCCGATGAGAAGCGAATCATCAGTTGACTATGATCAAGAAGACCCAACACCGCCTGTTTTTGGAGACCCCATGCTTCGAAGACAAATCAGTCAAAGGCGTCGACCGAAGGCTGATGACCCCTGAAGCGAGCGACCAGAGTCGATCTGTGAAGATCTGATGCTACATTGAACTCCTGAGAGGAAATCACAAGCTGGGGATATCCTTCATAAAGGTCGGGGACCTTAGGGAAAAGAGGGGATGGAGTGAAAGGAGGAAGATGATTCAGGTTGGTGAAAGGGGTAAAAGGGAGAGTCATCGAGGAAAGAAGATGCACCCCCCTCCCCCTAGCAAGGAGGAGGGGGCTGGAGCCGCAGGCATCTTCGGGCTAGGGAATCACCGCCGTTGAGGAAGGAAGACTCTCTGCACCACGATTCTCCTTTGATAACATTAGAGGTATCGACTAGAACCCAGACTTAGTTCTAATACATGGAATCCATCTCAGAATTCATAGCTTCTAGCCATCTTACAGCTTCTAATCTTTCTACTGCTTCCTTGTAGGAGAGAGGTTCATCATTTTCCAACAATAATGATTCACCATCCTTGGTGACTAGGAAACCAAATCTCTCTAGTTCCCTTACCTCTCTTGAGCTCCTACACAATACTTGTGTTTCTGGAACCTCTTCCATGGGGACATGTGGAACTTGTTCCTATACCAACTCCTGTGTATCTTGAGCATCAACTTCGTCGAAGTCAATCTTGCTCCCACTATTTTTCTTGAGGATGTGCTCCCTCTCAAGAAAGACGGCTTGTCTGGCGACAACCACTTTCTTATTTGAAGGGTTATATAGGTAATATCCTTTCGTTTCCTTGGGATATCCTATAAAGATACACCTCGTGCCCTGGGGTGCTAGTTTGTTGCCTGAGAAGGCCTTAACAAACGCCCCACATCCCCATACACGTGTGTGCGACAAAGTGAGTTTCTTTCCATTCCATAACTCAGAGGGAATTCCATTTGCCACCTTAGTTGGTACTCAGTTTAATGTGTATGCTACATTTTGTAATGCATATCCCCAAAAGGATAATGGAAGATCCGCATGACTCATCATCGGCCTCACCATGTCCAACAAGGTTCGGTTCCTCCTTTCACTAACACCATTCCAATGTGGTGTATAAGGAGGAGTGAGATGAGATAGAATCCCAGACTCCCGTAGAAGATCGATGAACTCTTGGTTCAGATATTCTCCACCTCAATCTAATCGAAGATTCTTTATCTTCTTACCAAGATGATTCTCTACTTTATTCTTGAATTCCTTAAATTTCTCTAAGGCCTCTGACTTATACCTCATTAAGTAGACATCCATATCTACTCAAATAATCAGTAAAAGTAATGAAGTAAGAATATCCACCTCTAGCTTCTACTAGAAATGGTTCACACACATCTGTGTGTACCAATCCTAGAAGCTCTGTGGCCCTTTCACCCTGTCCACCAAAAGGCGGCTTGGTCATTTTTATTTGTAAACAAGCATGACATATATCAAGTGATTTTAGCTCAGTAGAGTCTAAATAGCCATCTTGGCAGAGCTTTGTTAAGCACTTCTCGTTTACATGACCGAGATGGTGATGCCACAACTGGGTGATGTATGAGTCATGTGAGTTTGTTTCGTTATCGATTTCCAACACTTGGTTTTCATAATTCAATACATACAAACCATTATTTAAATGTGTCATTCCATAACATACATTGTTCTTATAAAAGAGACAACCCTTATTTCCAAATTTGAAAACAAATCCATCCATATCCAAACATGATACAGAAATTATGTTCTTGGTAACACTAGGCACATAATAACAGTTGTGTAAAACCAAAAATCATCCCAGTCAGTAGTGAGAGGTGGTAATCGCCAATAGCCAATGCAGCCAGCCTTGCGCCATTGACATCTCGAAGATCCACCTCTCCTCTGGAAATCTTTCTAAATATACTTGGTTCCTGCATTTGAATACTGATGTGAGCCCCACAAGCTATATCTAATACCCAATGTGTATAAATAGAAAGATTACACTCGATAACGAACGCACCTTTAGCGTCCCCACGCTTCTGGGTGCAGTTCCTCTTCCAGTGGCCTTACTTGCCACATGAAAAACACACTGCCTCCCATTCCTTGCCCTGCCTCTGGATCTTCCCCTTCTTGGAAGGACGGTGCTTAGGGGGATTCAGACCGTTTATAAGTCTTTGGCCCCTTTGCCTTGTCCTTCCTTTTCTTGTTCACCATAAGGACTGTGGGTTTGTCACGCCCCATGTCCTTGTCTACCTGGTGAATCAAGGTCAGAAGCTCCAATAGACTCTTCTCATTGCCGCTCATGTTATAATTGACAATGAATCTAGAGAAGGTCTTGGGCAGTGATGATAGGATGAGATCTGTACGCAACTCATCCGAGAATTTAATCCCTAAGATGTCCAGGCGTTCAATGTAGCCAATAAGCTTGACTACATGAGGCCCAGCTGGTGCAAACCCTCCAAGCTTAGTTGTAAAAAAAGCATTGGAGATCTCATATCTCTCCTGTCTCACCTTCTCTTGGTAGAGATCCTTAAGGTGAGACATCATGCTATACGCATCCATGTTTTCATGTTGCTTCAAGATCTCATTGGACATGGCTAATAGCATGAAACACTGGACATTTGTGGCATCATCCATGTGTTTCATATAGAGAGATAATTCCTCATCACTGGCCTCTTTCCCAGGTGCAACTGGAATAGGCTCTTCCAGCACATAAAATTTCCTTTCGTGGTAAAGGATGACGCGTAAACACCTCTACCACTCTTGGAAATTGGTGCCGGTGAGATGGTTTTCCTTCTCGAGTATGGTTCACAATGATATGTTTGAAGTCATTTTCTTGCCATTTCTACAAATTAACATGAGCAAATGTTTAGTACTTTATTACAAAACTGAGAAAAATAAATAAATCAATACTTATTAGTCTCCCACTATTTTATCGAAATCCAATAGCCCTCACCATTGACTTCGGAATATTCTATTGCCTGAATATTCTAGTGGAAAGGATCCATATTTCCCTCCGCATTACCCCAACTAGGGTTGGTCAAGAAACTTTAAGGGTTTTAGGTAGGCATTCCAAATGCCAACTGCATTAACTCGCAGCTCCTTGATCCGCTGAGTGTACTCCCCAATCCTGAAATCCTTTTATTTTGGATTTCCTCAACCTTTGCCTCTTGGTCACACCAAGTCCTGTTGTGGTGGTGAACCCTTGATATGAACCAATCCAATTCAACCCAAAACCTTGAATTAGAATTACCCGATAATTGAAATCACCCCAACTAGGGTTGGTCAAGCACTTTGAACTATGGTTCGATTCTAACCAAGATTATGGAAGGCTATACCGACTTAATATTTCTTTTGAGGGATTTTATCCTTATATGTAAATTTCCATTTTATTATCTTTGATTACATGCTTGTTAATATTAAGTGGGATATACTTAAGTGATTAACCATGTCTAAGATAATATTTACGCATAAGCCGGTTTTTATTTTAGTTCCATCTTGCATGCTTGTTTAATTCATTAATTGTATGATCGTGACAACACACCAAAAATAAATAAACCATACAAATGACAGAAATAAAATAAATGGTATGATCATGAGCTTTTCTATTGGTTAGTTTATCTAGCAGTTGATAAACTAACCCAAGACCTAGGGGAGAAACACCTTGAACCTTTCGGGTTCGTGTTTATAGCTTTCCACCTTTCCTCCTTTGTATTGGATTGGTTTCACATTGGCTCCTGACTTGAGCTGCCTCCACTAGCTTGGGAGCTCCATCCATTACATATGCATTTATCTCACACGCAGGTGAGGGGTAAAAAAGGGGTTTTATATAAAGGAATGCTTGGGCGTGCAGGCCCTACATATTAATGAGGAGACGACTCGCAGGCTAACAAATTTAATTTAAATAAATAAATTAAAAGAAACCATTCACATACAAAGGTCTTGGTCTATCTCATGATCATCCATACATGCAACGATATTTACGCATAAATAAAACTAGCATTCAATTCTTTAATCGTTCTTGCTTAAGATAAATCACGCTCGAATTAATTAATTATCTTTAATTAATCAATCCTTTTATCTTAAATCCTTTTATGAATTTCCTTGAGATTCTCATCCATCATAATTTTAAACAAATAAATTCATTTAAAATTATCCTTGTACGTAACTTATACCTTGGAGGAAACCCGGTGAATTCCCATTTATTACGCAGATGTTAAATTAAACACATATATATAAAACACCTATCATGTGTTGTGCCTCAGCTTTACACCTGCACTATGGTACAAGTCTCATGGGTTTGTATAATATAATAATAAATTTTAATAAATCTGCATAATTTGGGTGAGTACACGGCGTGTAGTTCCGACCACACGACGTGTACTTTTTCTTCACCGTCCATCTGAATTACACGCCCGGGGACATGGCGTGTTAATGTACTTCAGAAATTTTTGGAGTACACAACGTGTTCAGTGGGACACACGCCGTGTAGTTTCCGTGTTACACTGTTTCCAGCCGGGAAAACCGTGTACGGGGTACACGGTCCAACCCTAACCCGAAGGGACTACACACTGTGTTCTATTGGACCACACGACGTGTAATCCAGAAACCGTGTGCCACCTATTCCTGGTCAACACACGGTGTCATAAATGACTTAGATAGGATCAATACACGACCTAATTTGGCAGACCAGTCCGATGCATGAACCTAGACTACACGGCGTGTAATTCTGAATACACGCCGTGTATTCTTGTGTTGTACATCCAGAAATGTTTGGATCCTCCGGATGAGTTCCTATATTTTATTTTAATCAAAAATTAAAAGAAAAGGTTGTTTCTGTATGGTGAACGAGAAATGATAGAGGATGAACATATCTCAAGATTCATATTTAAAGAACGATTAACTTGAATTGAAACAACTAAATTATTTAATGCGTAGATCTCCAACGAAAAACTAAATAATTATAATCAACGATATGACCGCTCTGATACCACTTGTAGGTTCCGGGAAGAGCGGAAGCGCGTTGGTGGGAGTTTTCCCAACTTTAATTTTAACGTTAGGCAACATTCAATCCGTGATCCGTCACGATTTAAAACGCCAAATCTTTGGAATGGAACGAAGAACGAAAAACTTAAGAGGTAATCCCAGAACCATAGAGATAGGATCATCATATGTTGGTTATAATTAATTTAATTAATTCACAAGAATTACCTTGGTGGAATTATTTCTTCATTGATGTCTCCGGTCACGATCCGATGTGATTCGTCGTTGCGTCGTAGAATCTAAGTGTATGATTCCTCTAGCAGTGATCCACACATGTGCCACGTATCTTCGGACATCGCCGAAGGGATCTCTGGGTGCTAGCGCGGAATAACCTTCGCTTGCGATGTCCACCTTTGATCGCCTTGGTATCTCGGTCTTGAGAGCGTTCTTGGAGGAAGGTGCTCTTTCAGTCTTGAAAGAATTCTTCATAATTGTTGTGCACAACGATTCTCCCTTGAAAAGTGATGGGGTTGTGAGGATATTTATAATCGGGTTTGAGGTTATAGAGTTATGACAATAAATAAACGCGTTAATTATTTTATTTATTTCATTAAATCTTATTGAAAACCCCCATGTTAAATTATTAATTCCTTGAAATGTGCCCACACTGATTATAATAAATATCATTTAATAAAACAATATTATATCCTCAAAATCCCGACTGGAAAAATTGCACGGTGTGTAATCATTAATACACACTGTGTACTCGTTTTCCATAAAACTACATGGTGTGTATATTTAATATACACAGCGTGTACTTTTATTTTCCACTTTCCTTTATTTCCTCCACCACATTTATTAGACCTTGAGTAATGACTATTTATTTATTAAATAAATGTAACTGTATTACTCGCTAATAAATATATTATTTCGCCCACAATATATTCTCTTGAATAACTAATGTCGAAATAAATGCGATCAGACATCCTTAAATAATTATTAAACCACAGTCGGGAATAATATTTATTTTAACTTGTTAAATTACTATTTAACTGAGATACATGGACACACTTAGTGTGTGACCCTCTAGGCCCATTTCTCAGTGGCATTAGGTGAAGCCTGCCTAAAGTCCAAGGTTAGCGTCTAGCAACATGCCAAGGCACCCATAAAGAAAGAAGTTAAGGCCGTAATGACGTGTCACCTCCTACAAATGTTTACTGTGTAATATAACCCCTTTGCCTCGATATCTCGAATCAAGCGGGTTGAATGCTAGTGTCATCAACCCAT
The DNA here is from genome assembly GCA_963277665.1 of Viscum album. Lineage (NCBI taxonomy): Eukaryota > Viridiplantae > Streptophyta > Magnoliopsida > Santalales > Viscaceae > Viscum > Viscum album. The sequence continues at coordinate 2,084,631,383 of OY728126.1, forward strand.
GTTCTTGATTATTCATTCTTTGAATTTCCAGAATTGAACTCGCCCATACTTTACCATGACCATGGATTTATTTAGGCTATATCAATTCCATCAAAGGGCCTGAGATATCTACTTCCATTATAGAACAGAAGGGACAAATCCTTTCTCGCATTATCTATTAATGTAGTATTACTTGTGATGCACCCAACATATCCTACCTCGCTGCGAACATTGTGTCATCACAGTTTTCGTCAATACATCTAAGTGCGTGAGTTATAATACCCATTAATAATAATCTTAAAGTCTAAGGACCAATACACACGTCTGCAGATAGGAACATCCAATGACACTATGAAATGTGGATTTCCTACTGGCGGGTCTCGTTCTCATAATATCCTCCGGGATATTACCAATGGCGCACACCATGAGAAGGTGCCCCAAATTTTTATGAGTCCTCACCCCTAATGACCAGTATTATTTTTGTCCCTCAAATAACATCATCCAGACATAGAACATATATTCAAGAATAGTGTTATGGCACTTCCGGGTTCTCATCATAACAGGGATCCGCTATGACCCTTTAATGCAACAACTATCCTTAGGACATTATCACATGTATTGTCACGCAGAAGAACAATCAAGATGTGATAAGGCTTTTATTAATGAATAAAGCACAAAGTTGTTGGTTCTAGGCCACCAACTCTAACATTAGAGAATTTCGAATTTATCGTTAGCTTATGCATTTGGTACAAAATTTTAGATAACGTCAATTATATCGGTAAAATCCTTCAAAGGGAAGAGATGGACATCGAAGATGCAAGTACAAAAATAAAATAGTTGATTTTGTTCTTTTAAGAACTTCAAGAAGAGGTTTTTGAAGGTTTAATAAATGAAGTGAAAGAACTTGCACTCAAAGTTGGTATTGATCCAATATTTGAATAAAAAAGAGTTGTTCGCAGGAAGAAACAATTTGATGAGGATGTGGAAGATGATGCTATTAGAAATTTGTTTATGGAGGAAAAATTTAGAACAAATTATTTCCTACAAATTATTGATCAAGCTCTTATGTCATTGAGGGAACGTTTTATACAATTTGAACACTTTGATGAAATATTTGGATTTTTGTTGAAGGAAAATTTTAGAAATATTTCTGAAGAACAATTGAAGGAACATTACACTCAATTTCAATGTTTTTTGAAACATAATGAACATAATAATATTTGTGGGGATGGATAATTTCAAGAGCTCATACATTTGAAGTCAATATTGCCAAGTGAACTGATAAAATCAATTCATATCCTTTATTTTATCAAACCTTATTGGAGAGATGGATGGTTTCAAATGACATGGGTAACATATCAAATTTTTTTGACTGTACCTGTTACAGTTGCATCAACAGAGAGAAGTTTTTCTAAGCTAAAGTTGATCAAAACTTATCTTCAGGCTACCATGTCACAAGAGAGATTATGTGCATTGGCAATGATTTCAATTGAAAATGAAAATTTGGATAGTTTGAAATATGATGAGTTTATTGAAGAATTTGCATCAATAAATGTAAGGAGAAGTATTTTCCTTTGAATTGGATTATAAAGTACCATAATCAAGTTCATGAAGTGTCGTAACATGCTCTGGTATGTCATGATCTATTTCTTTATAGTTTTTTATTATATTTGAATTTGATTATTTAATATGTTTGATTAAATAATTTCTATCATATTTTCAGCATATGAATCAAATTTTAGCATTTGAGTACATGTGTTAAACAAATATAGGCATTGCTTTCTTCCAAAAAAATATATTCAATTCTTGATTTTTGTATGAAGTTGGATTCATGGTTTTACACCAACTGGTAATGTTTTTAACTATTTAAAAGTGTGTTTTTGAATTCAAATATTATGTTATTTTAAATTTGGGGGTTCAAATTTTTATAGGTTTAGAAGAAGAAGTGAGTGATTAAGATGAAGATGAGAATGATTCATTCTTTTTTTCAAAGGCTTAACAAGTTAGTTTTTACAAACTTTAATGCCCCTTTTGATTGGTTTTGAAGTGGTTTAAAATGTTAAAAAGTGTATAGTTTTTTTAGAAAAAATGGTTGTTTTTCATTATTTATATACATAGAAGACTGAAGTTTTTATACGATTTAAATCCTTGTTTGACATTCCTTTTTATTAGTTTTTCAAGCAACACAGGTGTATTTTTAAACATATATTTTTTTATTGTTTTTTTTTTAATTTTTAATATTATGTGGGACAACATATTAATTGGCTCGCATGTGGTCTGAATTGTAATTTTTTTGAAGTTCGTATGTAATGTGGGATTAAATGGATTTATAATTTTAGGTCTGCAAAGTGTAAGTTCTGATCTTATTTGCTTCAGCTTAATTCGCTAACCATCCATATTTTAAGGGCAACATTTTTATAATTTGTCTCGGAAAACAAGATTGTCTGGGCCGATCCTGTATGTATATAACATGTGTATATGTGTATGTATACATATATCTATATGGAATGTGTATGTGTATATAGTATGTGTATGTTTGCGTATGTATGTGTATGTATACAGACATGTATGTAATTGTATGTATGTGTATGTGTATACATATGTGTGCATGTACGTGTATGTGCATATATATGCATGCATGCATATGTATGTGTATGTGTATGTATGTGTATGTGTATGTGTATGTATATGTATGTGTATGCGTATGTATATAAATATGTATACGTGTATTTGCATGTATGTGTACATATATATGTATATGCATATGTATCTGTGTATGCATATGTGTATGTGTATGTGTATGCATATATGAATGTGTATGTGTATGTGTATGTGTATGCGTATGTGTATGTGTATGTGTACGTTTATGTATATATGTGTATGTGTATGTGTATGTATGTGTACATGTATGTATGTGTGTATGTGTATGTGTATGTGTATGTGTTGTATGTTTATGTAGTGTGTATGTATGCATATATATGTGTATGTATGTGTATGTATGTACATGCACGTGCATGTAACTGTATGTATGTGTATGTGTATACATACGTGTATTTGTATGTATATACATATGCATCTGTATGTGTATGTGTATGTGTATGTGTATGTGTATGTGTATACGCATATGTGTACGTGTATGTGTGTATATATATGTGTGTGTACATGTATGTGCATGTATGTGTACATGTATGTGCATGTATGTGTACATAAGCATGTATATGCGTATGTATGAGTGTATGTATATATGTGCATGTGTATATGTGTATGTGTATGTATGTGTATGCGTGCATGTATGTCTATGCGTATGTATGTGTGTATGTTTATGTGTATGTTTGTTTATGTAATATGTGTATGTATGCATATATATATCTATGTATATATGTGCTTACACGTGTCCGTAATTTTATGCATGTGTATGTATAGGTGTACGTATATTTGTATGTGTGCGTGTATGTGTGTGTGTATGTCTATTTGTATGTGTATGTGTATGTGTATGTTTATATGTGCATATGTACATGTATATATCTGTACATATGTGTATGTATGTGCGTACGCATATGTCTATTTATTGATTTAATATTATTTATTCATTTTTAATATTTCTCTATTTCTAGTATTTTCTCTAATTTATTTATTTTTAATATTTATTCACTTTTAATATGTATATTTTTTTTTTAATATATTCAATTTCGATAGTCTCAAACCCAAAGAACCTTTTTTTATTAATTTTTGGATAACCCCTCTTCTTAATGGGTTGAGAGGGAACCCTTAACATTACCCGTAGGCTCAGAGACACAAGGCTTAGTACATGACCTGAGGCCCAAGAGCTAGGCTCATAGAACAACCCACCCTAGCTCTTGCTTCGCTTGATGCTCATAAACTCCCTACCTTACAGAACTGAATGACTATTATTTCCCCATGTTATGAATTCACTTTTTTTTAAAACATTTTTGTAATTTATTTAATTTTATTTATTCATTTTTAATATTATTTCATTTAATATTTTTTGGAATTTATTCATTTTTTTAAAATTTATACATATTTATTTACTAAGTTTTAATATTTTCAATATGTTTGTAATTTATATGATTAATATTTATTTATTTTTATTTATTAAGTTTTGATATGTTTAATATGTTTGAAATTTATATAATTGATTCTTATAAATTCATTTTAATTTCAATATTTTTGAATAGTCAATATACTTAATTTTCAATAATTTTGTTATTTATATAATTAATATTATATATTTATTAATTTTTATTCATTTTTATGCGTCTGTAATTGTAACATCCTGCTTAAGGTACGCTATCTTTTTATTGTTTAAAAATTTGGATTTTGGGTCGAGAGGGCATTAGAGATGATCAGGGGTTTTTCCTAAAGGAACCAGGGTAGCGTGTTGACTGGAGGAGAAGTTCACACTACAAATCGTATATTCATGTCATGAATTAACCCTGGGAAAAAGCTGTGGGTTTAGTTCAAAAAGTGAAAAAAATTCACGCCACGATTTGTGTTCACATCATGAATGGGTCGCTCGGGATTTTGAAATTGTGGAAACACCTTTTATGACATGCATGCAAACCTAAGTAATCACATCATGAATCAAGGATTCAAGACATGAATAATTGTTTCCAAGCAGGGTTTTATGCATTGTGCACTTGAATCCTCTATCTTTCGGCCTTGCACTCACTCCCTTGAACTCTTGGGCCGCTCCAGGCATTATTGGGCGGTCTCAACTCTTCCAAACCCTCCCTTTTGTCACTTCAATCTCCATCTTGGCGGGTTGCTTATATTTTAGTATGTGTGATCATTTTCTTCTCATTGTTTTTTCTTCTATGGTAATTGGTAGTGGTGTTGGGCTACGTTTATGGGATCTGTGATCATGCGATGATGCTTCTTTAATCCTCTCTAGATCCATCATGTGTTTATCTTCCGGAGGCCTGATCTTGTGGGTTATGGTGCGGCATATGAGATTCTTGAAGTATGTGTTGATCTAACCTCTATGTTGACCCTTTTTATTCTAAAATTTGATTCTAAAATGGGAGAATCATTGTCTGGGACTCCGTTTTTTGTTCTTACATCATTCCACCTTTCCGGTGTGAGGATCCCATCATGGTTGGTGTGCGACCCGTGTTTGAGGTAAGTGGTTATGTATCTAGACTATGACATTGAACCATAATTGCTCTTGGTTTTATAAATTGTTTTATAAATGAATTGGAATTATCTTGGCATTGGTTAATTTGTGAATGTAAATAGGTTTTTCAGAAAAGATGGGTTTTCCATTCGTTTTCATAAAGGAAAGGTGTCTTTCATAGGATTGTGAAATGGATTTATGAAATGGGTTTTCAAAGCATGTTTTGATGAAAAAGGGTTGTTTGGAATCAATTATGAATTGATAATATCTTTTGAACTAATTGATGTAAGCCGCACATGGGAGCCTTGAATACCTAGGTGGAGGGTTTAGTATTAGGCCTTGTCTGTTGTTTCCGTCGGGGGGTTCACTCATGGGGTGTTCCTTTGTTCCCTTGGCCATGTGTCCTAGGGACTTGATCTTGATATATAGAGGGTTCGCTCATGGGTGTTCCTCTATTTCCTAGTCCATGTGTTCTAGGGACGTGAGTATGAACTAGTAATTGTTGTTTATTATGGTATGAATGACCAAGCTAACTTGACCTTTGTTATCTTAGGGGTGTTTACCATTATGATTTGTCTTGTGATGTTTTGGATTTGATATACATGCTTTGATAAAATTTAAATGGTTTGCTGGATTTATGCTTTGAAATTGTTTTACAAAGACTTGTTTTAGAACTGTGGAAAAAGGGGAACTGTTTACCATGATTTTGATATAAAACCGCCTAACTATTTATCATGCCTAATTTTCTCTCAAAAATTGACCATATTGGGATTACTGTACAAAGACTTGATTTGGAACGCCTAGGTGAGATCCTACTTGATATGGAACACCTAGGTGAGATCCTACTAAACCTATTTATCTAAAACCCTACACACTCCCTCAGGGGTGTGTAGACCTTGTATTGTGTTTTGTTGTAGGAAGGGGCAAGGGGACATAGTGTGACAGTGAGGTTTATGTCAACTAGGTATGGGTATCTAGTGGTGAGATGGTTGGATATTGCTTTCATATCACATAGATTAGTTGTTTCTGGTTTTAGTTGTCCTTTTTTGGTTGTTGGATATGTGCCTTGGGTTTTTATCTGGCTACTTTAGGTTTCTTTGCTACTTTTACTTTCCTTTTTTATGGTATATATGTCTTTATGGCTGTTCTTCTTCTATTTCTTTCAACTATGCAAATATATCATGTATCTTGTTTCAGGTTGGGAAAAATTATTCCCTCTGGTTATTGTTTGATGGTCGGGTACTAGTTGTCAGCCCATGGGGATCAGGAACACCCTTTAGGTCTTGTTGTGGTCCGGCTCAGAGCTTAGTTGATGAGTTATCTAGGACAGGTCATGAAAATTTGGTATCATAGGATGGTTGATGCTCTGTCTTGGGAAGTTGGTAGATAGGAGGTAGGATAGTTAAAACATGATATATATGTTGCGGTGAGTGTCTAGCCATCTCTTTCCATGATGAGCCTTAAGTTACCATGATATATTGGGAGGTGTGTCTCTTGTGTCGGGTTTTGACCTTAATCTCATTTTCTGCTTATAATTTTCTGGTTTAAACTGAGATTATACTGTTGTCTGGTATTTTTTTTTTCTGTTTTTGGTGTATATAAACATATCTCTATGACATCATCCAAAGGTTCTCTAGGAGACAGTTTAACACATATGTACAATTACATAGGACGAGATAACATATACATGTTCAATTTACTTACTTGATCTAGTCATCGAACAAATCACAGTTAAACATGAATGTGAGATATGACATATGTCACTCTTCTTCATTTCTCATTGGCTTGTTATGTATCATGGTCACATTAGATAAATAAATTGAAAAGAAATAAATACATTCTTGATCTAAGCACTGCTATAAATACACTCTATACCAACACACATATACCAACAGTTTTCAAAAACCACTAGTATAGGCCTATTTGAGGCTAGTTTCCCAACAATTTTTTGAAACCATTGGGATATGTTGTTTTTATCCCAATGGTTTGAGTAAACCGTTGGGATAGGTCCCTTTGTACTAATCTATCCCAACAGTTCTAAAAAACCATTGGAGAACTTGACCCCAAATATGCAGAAGTCCTCCACTTTCCTCCTCCGCCCGTGTGTTAACCTAAACCAGAGATACTCTCTTCCCCAGCCTACATAAATTATTCCCATAGGTCAATCCATCTTTATTCAAGCCATTTTTTGTTCTACAACTTCAAATATATAAGTGATAACTTAGTTTTAATGTTCTGCATCTATTTATTTTTTGTTTTGTGTTTTGATTTGCCCTAAATGAAAGCTCCCTTCTTATTCCCAGCGTGCAAACCATTCTTCCCAACCGAGGATCCATATTCAAGTCAGTTTTTTTCTTCCACTTCAAATCGATAAGCTCTAACTGAGTTATATGTTCCACCTCCATTTATTTTTCCTTTTTTATTCGTATTGATTTTAAGACAGGGTTGTTTTTTGTTTTTTGTTATTTGTTTTGATCAGGAAGCCGTTATAAATTCTAATTTTGATCAAGAAGCCTCTCTTCCCAGCCGACGACCACTCTTCCAGGCGATCCATCAGTCTGCAATCTCTCAGAAATCTACTCATCCACTAGGCATTGAGACTTCTCTTCCTAGAGGTTTGTGCACAATTGATTAAGATGGTTTGATCATGATAGTATATGGTCCTAGTTCTCCCTAACTCTAATTTCTTACACTTTTTCATTTTAATTTTATTTATTTAATGTTATCATTATTTATATCCAATCATTCATTTTCTTTTTCCTAATCTGGAGTTGTTGCTAGTTATTTTCACTACATTTAGTGGTTATTTTTATATGGCATGGTTGTGTATTTCTTAGTTATGGGATTCTTATATGTTTGTATTTTATGTATTTAGTTTGATTATTTTTCAATCGATTTAAAACCAATGTTTATAAATATCTTTTAATATAAAACAAAAAATAATGGATTTAAATTAAGTGGTTTCATTCTTTTAGATTTTAGAGGATTTTTTTGTTTTCTTTAAAAATGGGTTTAAGTGAATTTCTAAAATTGGTGTTTTTCCTTAAATAACGTGGTTCAATTTTCAAAATTGGTAGTTGAAATTTATTTATGTCTATTGATTTTATCAAAATGTAAAAAGTTATTAATTTAATAAAATTTATTTCAAACTAACATTAGTGGAATGTCTTTTGAAATGAATTTCATAAAATATTTTGTTGGTGGAAACATACTAGGCACGTATAGCTCACTCCCTAACATTAATACAAGGTGTGTGTATAGTTATTATGTCTTATAAATATTCACAAGTATGTTCTAATGTGGATAGTGGGTACTGTTTCACTGGTTTATTGATATCTCAGGATATAGAAGTGGTCTTGGGAAACTGTGTGATGTTCTTCTGATAGCTCGAGTTTAGTGGTTTATCTTGTATAGTTGATGTAGCAGCCACTTTAATTTTTTTATATTTTTTCTCTTCTATACTTATTTTTTTATATTTTATGTTTCATATAAAGTGTGGCTTTGGTTGTTTATTTTAGTTATTCCATTTTTGGTTTCAATCTATATTTGAAACTACTTATTTGATTTACACAGCAGTCCAACTTACGAGTTGGTCATTATGGATTTTTTATAGAATTTTGATGTGTGTTTACTTATATTTGGGAAAATCATTCCCAATCTATTATTTTTTATTCCCTTAGAACTTGTTTCTATTCCATGGGGATAGAGAACACCCTTCGGGCCTTATCGCGGGCCAATCTGGGTGACATGTTAGGTTGACCCAGGTTGGTTCACGACAAAACAATATTTGAGTTCCCTTCACATTTTTGGGGATTCTGGTAGATAGAATATATTTCTATTGGAACTTAAGAGGTAGTTTATGAGTGGGTGTTCGATACCCACCTTTCATAAAAAGACTTGAGTTTCAATTCGTAGTCACGATGTCAGTCATGAAGTTGAGTTTTGTTTTTTATTATTTTTTATATATTTGGATATGAATTGATGTTATATTAATCTATAGTGAAGTTATATGGGTTATTTTGAGGTATTTTTAGTTTTGGGTTGAAAGTGGAGGAGGAATTAGAGAAATACAGTTAGCTCTCATAGTGTTGAAAACCATGTGGAGCCCATGTGGAAGGCTCCGTAAATTTTCTTAGAAGGTGTTGCATGGTTGATGCCTAGTTATTCAAATAATTTCATCAAACCATGCACATTTATTCATTTCCCATATATTTATTATTTTTCCTACCTTTCTTTTCCAACTTGTTCATAATGGTGTTTACCATTGGTGTGGCGATAATAAATGGAGTTTTATTATAAATTAATGTTATTTTTTTGATTCTTATACAAAGTAGTGTGTCAGTTATGGTTTTATGTAAAGTGAATAATTATCATTTACTTAAATATATTTTCGATTAAATTTCAATCTTATTGAAATGTCCAAAATTAATTATAACTTTTTTTATAGAATGGATAGAATTTGGATGTATGAAATCGATTAGATCTCAAGCGATTTTCAAAACAATTTGGAGATATTTTTAGATTTCACATTTGATAATGCTTCAGATAGTGGTCATATACACTGCCCATGTTATAACTGTGTTGGAATACCTTGTTTGAGTCATAAAGAAGTTATCTACTATATAACCAAATATGGTTTTCAAAAAAACTACTATGTGTGGTGTAACAATGGGGAGAAAATGGAATCTCAAAATGTTAATGATCTGAATGAGGTGATTGGATTGGAGAATTTATTATATAACTAGTTTCTATTTATTCATAATCATGAGAAGGAAAGGATACAGACCCAAGAAGACTTTGATATGAGCAAGCATGATGCATCTAATGAAAATGATTATGTTGATAGGGTGAAAAAATTGAATGATTCTTCCACAACTCCAGTATATCGTCAATATGGTAAAATGAAAAAGCTAGAATTTTTAATCCAATTGTTTCATGGGAAAACCATGTATGAGATTTCTAGTACTTCCATTGATTACATTCTTACCTTCTTGAAGGAATTACTTCTTGATGATGTAGATATTCCCTCAAACCACTATATGGCATGGAAGTTAATTAAAGAACTTGGATTTTCAGAAAACCAATTTCATGCTTTCCTGAAAGATTTCTACTTATTCTGGGAGGAAACTACTAAAAGAAATGATTGTATAAAATTTGGAACATCCCGATGGAATCCAAAAGCTGATGGAACACCATCATTTGTGCCAAAAAAAGTAATGTGTCACTTTACATTGATCCCCATACTCCAGAATATTTTTATGTATGTTGAAATATCAATAAAAATGTGATGACATGATACCAAGAGAAAGAATAATAATAAATATTTGGTTCACCCTGTAGATGTATTTTCATGGTAGAGATTTGATGCTCGATATCCAAATTTCACAGCTGATGTGCGTAATGTGAGGCTGGGTATTTCATGTGATGGTTTTAATCTATTTGGGTAGATTCTTACTTCGCACAACATATAGATTGTTTTCATGCACATTTATAACCTCCCCCATGGTTGTGTATGAAAAAAACTTTCACTTTCATGAGTATACTCATATCTAGACCTTCTGATCCCAACAATGATATGGAAATATACATGCAAACTTTAATAAAAGAGTTGAAACTTCTTTGGATGTGGGTGTGTGCACATACAATGCATGTTTGAAAGAGATATCTCATATGTGTGTTGCTCTTATGTGGATGATCAATGATTTTGCTGCTTATGTATTGATGTTTGGATGGAGAATGAAGGGAAAACTGTTATGTCTTGTTTTTCTGAAGAATACTCAATCCAGAAGACTGAAATATCGTCGTAGTTTTAGTTTTATGGGTCATTGATGATTCTTTCCAATGGACCATCCATATATAAATAATCATTGAAGATTTGAAAATACCATGGACACCGATGATCCACCTCAGCATATGTCTGGAACCGATGTGCTTAATGAATTACAAGATTTTAGTTTTTAATTCGGGAAGTGTCAAATGAAATCTATAAAGAGGAAAAATGTTCTCAATAAAACCTATTACAATTGGAATAAGAGGAGTATCTTCTTTGAGTTTCCCTATTGGTAAACTAATTTGTTACATCATTACTTAGACTCAATGCACATTGAAAATAATATATGTGAATTGTTGCTTTCAATTCTTCTAAATGTCAAGGGAAAGAAAAAAGTTGATTTATGATCTCGACGTGACTTGGTGGATTGGGAGATCATACGAGAATTGCATCCTGTGTGTATTGGTGAAAATAAATGGTAAGTTTCATGTGCTTCTTATGCGATGAAACCTACAGAAAAAAAATCAATTTCTAGAAGTACTAGAGACTATTAAAGTTCATTATGTCTATTCAAGCAATATATCAAAATGGGTCAACAGAAGTGAGTTAAAGCTGAAATATTTAACGACTCATGACTATCACATCCTTCTGCATGAGTTGATTCCAATAGAAATCTGTCATATTTTTTCCAATAATGTAAGGTTGTTAGTTATTCAGTTGTTCCATTTGTTTAGAGATCTTTATGTTAAGAAGTTTTCCAAGTCTTTCTTGAAAAAAATGTTGGTAAAGACACCATTAATTTTGTGTGAGTTAGAGAAAATATTTACTCTATTATTTTTCACATGCATGTTTCATATCATTATGCACCTTTCAACTAAAATACTTCTCAGAGGACCTGTTGATTTTCATTGGATTCATCCAACTGAAAGAAATATCTACACATTGAAATCTTATGTCTGGAATAGGAATCATCCCAAAGGTTCTATCGTGAATGGTTACTTGGATCAATAATGTATTGATTTCTTCTCAATGTATTTGTTTGTTCTTACTACGAGAATGAACAGACCAATGAGAAATGAAGAAGAGAAATATGAGGAAATTGAACCTAGTTTTCCATCACTTCCTCAAATAAGAGGAATTCTTGGATCATATAAATTGATAACATTAAGTCTTGAAGAGTGGGAGATGGAACATCACACAATTTTGTTCAACTATGATTTTTTGATGACTACATCAAGTAAGTAAATTAAGCATGTATATATTATCTCATCTCTTGTAATTTTATATATCTATTAAACTATTTTTGTTTTATCTATAGAGAACATAAATAAGTGATAAATAGAAAGAATAATTCTTTATCTTTGAGAATGAGAGAGACTTTACATAGTAAAGAGTTTTATGCTTGGTTGAAATTGAAGGTAGAAATATTGTTGTAATAAATAAACAAAATCAATATTTAATTAAGTTTAATATTTAGTTATATTTCACGTATCGAGTTTGTCTACTGACACTGTCTCTGAGGCAATAAGAGATTTGGATTTTTCTCCTAATACCATGGTTTATGAATGTAAATCAATTGTGATCAATGGGTATAGATTTATTATCATTGAATGAGAAAAGAACATGAGAACACAACATGATAGTGTTATGATAACTGCCACAACAGACTGTTATTCCAGTGCCTCAGATAATAGACCTCATTTTGAAAAAGTAGTTTATTATGTAGTCGTTGAAAAAATAATAATATTGGATTATTACTCTCATGGTCGTGTCACTATGATGAAATTTCAGTGGTTTGATTCAATGATGAGGCAGGGAACCTTTATTGATGATTGTGGATTTTGAGTTATTGACATCACTCTCACTCTTGCTACTGATGAACCATATGTATTAGCATCAACATAGAAACATTTTTTTATGTCAAAGATCATCTTCAACCTAAATTTATTGTCATTATTAAAGTAATCACAAGAAATATTTTTGATGATGGTGATGATGGAATTGACACCATCCCTGCTCCCATTGGACCCGATCCATTTATTACTTATGATGACTTCAATACTTCAATTGTTAGAGTTTATTATGAACTTAAAGTTGTGGTGGGAAATATATAGAATCATTTATATGTGTTCTCAGTTCTTTTGGTTTATCTCAACTTGAGTTGTTGAGGTTTGTGCTATACAAATTTATTTACTATTGATCACAAATATTTTTGTATCCAACTATACCTTCATGTGTATTTTCAATATTTACTGGTTTTAGTTTTCATTGAGTTTAATTTTATAATATTGAATTGAACTGTATTCAAACCTACCAAACCAAACAAAACCAAAACAGTTAAATTGTAAAAAAAATATGAATTGAATATTAGATATTAAAATAATTGATATTAAAATCAAAACCAATAATAAATAATGACCTAACCAAAAAATAGATAAATTACCTAACCAAAAATATGAACCAAATGACCTAAGACAAATAAGTCACGTCTCATTTTTTTTGTTTTTTGGGTTACAAAGTAGTTATAATTTTTTAATTACTTCCATATTTGTTTTCAAATGAAAAAATGAAACCTATTGAGGAAAAGAGAAGAAAAAGGATGATGGAAAATAATCTCCAAATGATTGAGATGGGTATTCCTCCATTAGTTCCTATTGTGAGTATTTTATTTCATATATATATATATATATCAATAAAATATAATGTCATGTTATTAATTTTTTTTTAAAAATTTTATGCAGGATCCACCACTTAGGCGCCATTTATTCGATAAGAAGCCTAGTAGTGGTCCCAGTACTCAGGCTGGTGGTATGAGAGAGGGTGGTATGAGAGCTGGGTTCTCCAGTCGGCGTACCCGTTTAGACCCTACCCCTCCCACTAACGTACCATCTTCCACATATTTTGATCTCGTTGTGTTTTTAGGGACACATTGGATATTTAGGACTCCCATATTTTCACTACCCTTTACATATAATCCTCCTCACCCATATTTACCTTATCCCATGATGATTCCCACTCCTCATCCATATTATGCAGTTGGCCAACCATCCATTCCATCTTCTTTACCATCTACTTCCTTTTCTCCGAGCTTCTATATTCATTCTTTGACTCCTTCTATGACACAATATGTGCCTAAAGATCATACACTGGGACCCAATCTACTTATACAAGGTGATGTTCCTTTAGTTCTAGCGGATCCAATGGTTCCCATTGAGCAGACTGCCGTAGGTATATTTTAGAACCCTATTTTTTTTACCATAATTAATTTTAATTATAACATGTATTGATATAATATTTGTCTTTATTTCATAATAGATACATTTACTGATAGGCGGTAGGGGCGGGGGTGTACACTCATGTATGCAGTGTGGAAACACCATAAGCAATTGATGGTGGACTACAACAAAGACAACCAAATGATCGAAAAAACAGGGCATCAATGTTGGAGTTTTTTTGTGATGCTTTCCAAATACTTTGACTTCATTTCCATCAGCCCTCTCTCATGAAGATAATTTCCAAACAAAGTTAAGGATAATTCTTATGCACAAATATGGGTAAAAAATCCATTGGATTTAATGTAATATTATTTTTCTATTTATATGAATTATTTTTTTTTATTTTAGATTCGTTTTAATTTTCCTAATGGTGAGGGTGCATGACCAAAATGTCTAAATGAATTACGTGAGTTTTAGAGAGCCTATAAGCATGAGTTGTATATTAACTAGCATGCTATAGTTGGCACAGAGTTGGAGGTGGTACCGGTCCTAGCTGATTGTTCGATAAAACAATATCGACAAATGATTACTCATTGGACGACTACCAAGTTTAAGGTATTAATCACATTTTATGTTTTTAAATGAAAATTTTCATGTTTTTTATTAATATTATATTTTGTATTATTGAATTTTATTTATGAATCATTTGGAAAAAATAAAAAAACATTAATGCTAAAAAATACCTCCACACTTTGGGTCGTACTACGATGGAAGATCATGAGATAAAGAAGGTATGACATTTGTTTATAATTTTTCTTCAGGACTTGCACTTTCTATTGTTTCCTCCATAATTTATTCGATTTCTAAAGTTTTGATATAATTTTAGTTATGAAATTCATTATTGGTAACCTATTTTCAATTATGGTTTCCTACATTTAATTTCATTATAGAGGTAGGTATTGAATATTGAAGGACGTGTGCTGCGATCAAAACTATTTTCCTCAAGTAGAAAGAAAAAAAGATGGAAGTATGGTTAGCGAACTGACACAACAGAAGATTGTAAGTTTTACTTTGTTGATTTAAAATTTTAATATATATTTTGTAACTTAATAATCTATTTTTATTTGTAATAGGCTACTTTGGAGGCCCTTGATGCCCAAGAACCTGACAATTTTGGACCAAATGATCATTTACATCAAGTGTTGGGAGATGAGCACCATGGAAAAGTACATTACTGACCTAGGAAGAGTATAGTCCCAATAAGGTATTATACCTCTTCAGGTACCATTTTTATTACCACCGAGTTGGAAAAGGTTAAGGCACATGATAAAAAAGCCGAAAAAGGGTCACATAGGTGGAAGAACATGTTGAAAGGGAAAACACTGAATTTATGAAACTGATGGAAGTTTTATTTCCATCACTTCCACCAGATACTAGCACAAATTGTGATGAATATATGTCATAGATGTGTTCATTATATAGTTCACCAGGAGGCAGTCCTAGTGGTGGTCGAGACGATGTCGTTCTTGGAGATGATGATGGTGAGGAAGAGACCTAGGAAGAGGATGATGTCGAGACCGAGGCTGGGTATGAGGATGAGGACAAGGCTGAGGTGGTGGATGAGGGTGAGGATGAGGTCGGGGATCAGGCCGAGGATGAGGATAGGGATGAGGATGTGGACGATGATGGGGATAGGGATAAGGACAGGGATAAGGCTGATGATGATGATGGTGATGTGGGATGGATTGATCCGTTACATTTTTTATTGATATTAGAGAAATTTGATGTTTGATGATTTTCTCTAACTGAATATATGTGTGATTAGGTGGGTCACATTATGCTTGACTCGGGTATCCTAAATACTATATAGTTTTAATCATATCACCTTTTACCAATGTATTGTCATTTTTATTGATAAAGTAATTAAGGTATTTGGAAACTGATATTTTTCTCATGGAGGGAATGTTTCTGGCCAATTGAAATGGGGGACCTTAGAGTAAAAGACCTCAAATTATTCAATTATGTCCTGTTTGGTTAGTTCACATGGAATATCTTAACTATTATTGATCCTAATTGTGATTTTTTATCAAGTAGGTTCAAAGGAAGGAATCTGAATGGGTATTCATATTATCTCGCATCATCTATCTAGCCTTAGATAAAACAATCCTTAAATGATATCATATATATTTCAACATGGTTTGTTAGCAGTCAATATACCCTCAATTGATGGGACACCTTATGGCTTGATAGGCCTCTTAAGGATAGCATGAGCATTCTTCCATATAGAATGAAGAATACTATTGATGATCATATAAAACAATACACCATATTTGATTTTATTCCTCAGCAAGAAATGTTAGAAATTCAAATATATACTTTTATGGATATTGAAACATTGGTTTGGAAGCCTACCAGTAATGGGAACTTTTCTATCAAATACATCTACATTATATAAATTGGTACCTCCACTAGGATTCCATCTTGGCTGCCTAAATTTTAGGTACAATTCATTCAAACCTCTTGATTTCTTATTTATAGATAATTTGGAAGAATAGGATACCCACCCATGACCATCTCAATAGAGTTGGGAGACATATTGTCTCTGTTTTCTTCTTATTCTTAAAGTCTTAAGAAAGTGCACACCACCTCTTCATTTGTTGTGAGTATGCACATGAGCATTGGGAATATGTTCACCACTTGTTTTGCTTCATGTTTAATGCTAGCTATACACTAGAATATATCATGATCTCCACTTTCAGTGTTATACATATTTTAAAGTAATTGAAGCAACTCCTCATGATGGTAGTTTTATCTATTATTGCCTCCATCTGTAAAGAGAGATAAAGTAGACAATTTTTTTAAACTATATTTACTATCTAATATCATTCCTTCATATTCTAAAAAACTCCAACAATATTAAATCTCCATACTTAACTATAAACTGCTAATAAACACAAAACTAACTATTTACCAATTTTCCTAATCATGTAATTCCATTTTGGTAATATGTATATTGTATTCATTAGAGTTATTTTTGAATTCTATACATTGCTTAATCATGTATTGTGTGAACTGTAATTGAAATTGTAGGTAATTGTAGAGGGGAGGTTGTTGTATGCTTTGTCCTAGAAATGGGACACTCTATACCAATAGTTTCTAAACTATTGGTATAGATCTGAAAACCATATCTATACCAATGGTTCTTATCAAATCGTTGGTAAAACTTTATACCAACGGTTTACAAAACCATTGGAATAGATATAAGGATTGATATATACCAACTGTATAAGACTGTTGGTAGATATCTATGCCAATAGTTACCAAAAACCATTGGGATAACTTAATTTCATGTATCCTATGCCAAAAGTTAATGAATAAACATCGGTATAGGTCTATCCCCACACCTCAATAGCCAACAGTTAGTAAAACCATTGGTATAGGGTATACCAACGATTTTCCAGCCTATATCAATGGTTTAAAACTGTTGGTATACACTGAGTTTCTAGTAGTGAATTAACCTTTTATAATGGAACCTTCAAAATGATTCCTATTTTGGATGTAATACTTCAATGTGTACATATTTATTTTTGTTGGATAGATCCAAAAAAAGAAATAGTTTCTCCAAGAAGTATTTCAATTGGAAGATGGAAAGTTAGATGCAACATATATGTGAAAAACAACAGAGGAAAATTTTTCTCTAACTCACACAAAATTAATGGTTCCACTTCCTGTATTTTTTTCAATAAATATTTGGATAACTTTTTAGCACTAATATCTCTATAAAAATGGCTCAATAAAATCACTACCACCCTAATATTATTGGAAAATAGATGATGGAATGATATTGGAATTAACTCATGAAAAAGGTTTTAATAATTACTAGTATTCAATGATTTTATCTTAAACTCTCTTCTATTAACCCATTTTGATATGTCGGTTGAATATACATCAAGAACCTTAATAGTCTCCAGTACTGCCATAAATTTATTTTTTTCTGAAGGTGTCATCACATAATAAGCTCACAAAACTTTGCAATTATTTTCACTCATACACACAGGATGCAATTATGGTCTAATACCACAATCCACCAAGTCACACTAAGATCTTAAATCATATTTTTTATTCCCATTTATATTTAGAATAATGTAAAGAAACATTTCAAATATTGTTTTTCAATGTAAATTACATCTAATTAATGATGTAAAAAATTGGTTGTCCAATAAGAAAAATCAAAGAAGATAATTTTTGTCTTCCAATAGTAATTGGATTTAGTGTAAGAATTCTTCCTCTTTATATATTTCATATAATATTTCTCAAAGAAAAAAATTAAATAATTGAATTCATTAATCACATTAGTTCCAGACATACACAAAGGTAGATTTTTGGTCTACATGGTATTGTCAAACCTTCAAAAAATATTCCTATATGGATGATCCATTGGAAAGAATCATCAATGTAACATAGAACTAAAAATAAAATGATATTTAAGTTATCTAGATCTTGTATTCTTCATAAAAATAAGATAGGAATTTTTTCCCTTCATGCGTCATCCAAATATCATTGTATAAGTAAGAAAATTATTTATCATCCACATAAGCGCAACAAACATATGAAATATGACTTTCAATCAAGAATCATATGTGCACACACCCACATTAAAAATACTCATAAACTCTTTTATTAAAGGTTTTGTGTATACATATATATCATTTCTAGGATCAGAAGGTCCATATATAAGTATACTCAAGATAGTGACTGTTTTTTCATACTCATCCATAGAGGAAGGTTATAAATGTGTATGAAAAGTGGTCATGTGCTGTGTAAAGTAATCATATGACCAAATAGATTAAAACAATCACATGATAGACCCAACATCAAATTACACTCCTCAACTAAAAAATCAAGATATTGAGCATCAAATTCCTACCATGCTAATCCACTAGTAGGATGAATAAAATCAAAATTATCTTTATTTTTCTCAGTATATTTTCATCACATATTTGTTGATATTTTATCTAACATGAAAAAAATTTGAAGTCTAGAAATCAATGAAAAGTGTCACATTAATTTATGTGGCACACAAGACGGTGTTCCAATAACATTTTAATTCCATCGAGACATTCCACATTTTATACAATAATTTAGTCCAACATTTTCCTCTAATAATAAGCTATAATCTTTGAGAAAAGTAATAATTTTGTTTTTAAAAAATCCATGTTGGTCAATTAACTTCCATTCTAATATAATGGTTTAATTAAATATTTGCATTATCTAGAAGTAATTATTTTTAAAAGGTAATAATATAAAGTATGGAAGTATTATAGATTCCATACATGTTTTTACCATGAAACAATCATATTAAAAAATTTAGTTTTTTTATTTTACCACATTTCCAATATACTAGATTCACCCTTTCATAATAATAATTTTCATTGCATGCATAATGTGTACTCATATCATTGTCTTCTTACATTGGCATACTTTCTTTCTCATGATGATGAATAAATGTAAACCGATCATATAATAAATTCACTAATCTAGTCCTCTCATTCAGATCATGAACAATTTTCAAATTTATTTTCTCCCCATTATGATACCAGGCATAATATTTTGTTTGAAAATAAAATTATGTTATATGGTATCTAAATTATTCATGACATAACCATGGTCTTCCAACACAATTATAACATGGTAAGTGTATAAACCTATATCTAAATCATTTTCAAATGAAAAATCTAAAAATCTATCCAACTTTTTTTGAAAATAGATTGAGATCCGATTAGTTTTATATATTAAAGTTTTATCCATTATGTTAAAAAATGTTATATATCATGTCGTAAAAGCAATTAAATAATATTGAAGTCAAATCCAAAATATATTTTAGGAAACAAGACTTGTTCACTTTATTTCAATCAATTTAAAAAACATTGATCAAATATTGAAATCAAATCCATTTTAAATCACTTTCCATATTTGTGAATAAATACCAAATTTATCATATATGAATACATAAATATAAAAAACAATGTATTTTATCGTGAAAACGAAAATTTTATAAGGGAAAGGCTATTTGTAAATAATTCAAACTATATATTTATCACCCATATCCTTAATTTCATAACTCAATCCCATGAGATAACAATATACTATATATATAAACCCATAATATTGTATTCCATTATATCAATGAGTAATAACTATACATAATACCACAAAAAAAGTATATTTATGGCATAACTAACAAACTAGTACATATAAGAATTATAATATAAAAATAAAAATGTATATCAATCACAAACCATGGTATATATAGCGGTATAAATCTCACAAGTTACAAATCAAACATAGAATTATTTGGGGTTGATCAATAACTAGATTATATTAGTAATAAAATAAGTGTTTATTATGGAATTGTTCATAACAAATGATTACTAAAAAAACCCACACAACAAATAAGGTGTAATAAAAAAATATCTCTAGACATATAAAAAGAAATAAAATGCTCCTTTATAAAAATATGTTTCCACATAATTAACATAATTTAATAAATATTCTCATGTAACAAAAAATTTAAACCCATATTCAACCTTTTTATGAAAACATGAACAATATTTATATTCAAATCATATATTATATTTTAAATCCAAACATTTTTATGACATGAAATGAATAATTTTAATTATTAAAATAAACCATTGAAATAAATAATTTTATAACCCTATAATATATTCAAAAAACAAAGTAATACATTAATTAATTACATATTTACCTCATTTATCGTACAAAATAATAGGTTTATATTAAATCTATATAGAAGTGTAGAGTAACTAAATTAAAAAAATAAATCACCCATAATCAGATTTATTATGCAATACACTAACAAATATAATCAAAATTAAACCTCATTCAATGAACCAATAAGAATGCTAACATAAAGGAATCTTGTTTAGTGTTTTATACCTAGGAAAAAATGGAAATGATTGATGGTGTAAGAGGTAATGTATTTGGAACTCACCAATTTAATGTTTAATAAGAATAGAATCAAAACACAATGTAACGACCCAAAGTTTCATTAATGGAAATCCATATTGATCTAATTAAATGTCTCTTTATGTTTATATAAAATGTAAACTTCATTGGTTTTATGTTAAGAATTTTGACCGTTGATAATATAGTCGTTGAACAGGTATCACATGATTAGTATAAATATAGGGCTTTAACACATCCAATTTTACTTAGACAAAAGAAGCGATGGCCTCGTCCAGTAGAATTGCTCCGTACGAATCCCATTTTTCGGAGCTCGGAAAAGAGGTGGCGTCTTTGGGCTTCGCCCTTGACCAATCCCAAGCTGAGATTTATCTTGTCAAGCTCGAACGTGACCTTCTACGGGAAAAGTGGAAGTTGATTGAAATTATCACTCGAGCGATGCTATCCGAGCCACCCCAAGAGTCTGTCACCATCGCACACCTTACCCTTAGGTCTTATGCAGCTATTTTAAGGGGTTATGTAACAAATAAGTAGTACTATGTTCATGTACATTATTTTTTTGTATATAATAATGAATATAATTTCTAGTCATTTTTGATACATTGTAAATAGTTTTTAAAGTACAAATAGTGTTTTTAGTTATTATTTAACTAAGAATTATATTTTATTAAATTAAGGTATTTTTGAATTAAATAATATTTTAATAAAATATTATTATTATTATTAAATTAATTTTTATTAAATATAAATGATCTTATAATTTTATGAATGCAATTATAATTTTTATTAAGGTTTGAAAGCCATTTCTGTCCAAACCTGTGAATTTTCGATAAATGTCGGTTTTTATTTTAAAAGTTAAAATTAACATATTTAGAAAATTATTTAGATAAAATAAATGTTATTTTTGGAATCAGGACTTCGAAATTATCCAACGGTGAATTTTTCATAATTTTTTGAGACAGTTAAATTTTTGAGTAAAAATTAAATACTGTTTAAATATATAATGTGTTTTATGACATCATAATGACCCAATAGTGGTGTAATAAAATACTATAATCTTTATTTTCGGCCAATATATGTTTTAACGTTAAAATAATGTAATTTTTTGTTTGTTTAACTTACTTTTCAAAGCATTAATGGACCCCTCAAGACTTATTCAACACCTTGCCTTTTTAAATTAATTTCCATGGGAGTGTGACTCACCTCCACATAAGCAACCCTAATATTTTAAGAAGTTAGGACTTTGGCCTTATAAAATATTTTTTTCATCTTCCATTTTCCAAAAACCATGGGCAAAAACCATGGGATGGTTTGTGGTTTGGATTAATTTAATATAAGGGGTCCCAAACCTAAATAATAAAGAATTCCCTCACCTTTCCTATATAAACCCACCCAAACTCCCACTTCCTCCTCACTCAAAGCCTTTGGAGTTCGTCCAACCTCTGCCCTACTCTCTCTAGAATCCTCCCAAGGTGCCCCAAGCTCCCAAGAAGCCTCTCACAATCCTCTCTCTAGCCTTTGGAAGCACACTTCCAAGTAAGGGTTTTTTCTTCCTTTATCATTTTTGTCAATTTTCTTTAAGCTGTATTACACTTTTAATTTCAATTATGAATGTTGGGGTATGGTTTCACACCTCCCCCATACTGCCCTCTTATTTTTTTAATGATGGGAGACCCCTTTCTCTCTCATTAAATGCCTCCCATGTACACCCGTTACTATACCGAAATTCCGAAAGGAACTTCTCTCTCTTCTTTTACATTCAAGCAATAATTTTGTATCATGAATCTAAATTCCATTAAAATTGTTGGGAAATGTATCTATATGACCTCCTTAATGTCCATTATATTTAAATATTATGATTAAACCCTTTCTCTCTCATCAACCATTTTTTATGAATTCTTATGTCATGTCTTTACGCTGCCGAAATCGCACCGATTTTCCAAGCCAATGCCATTGTGTAGTGGATACCATGCCCATTTCTCCATCAAGGGTATCCACCTTTATGAAACTTTACTTATTGATTACAAAGTTTCATGTATGAATTCCACATTCCTTTATCGTGTAATAAATTATTATGTTTTATGAATCCATGTTTTATGATCCATGTGGCACACTTATACATGAAATGAAATGTTTAAGAAGGGTGCACCCTTATAGCGCTCCAATGCATTGGGTAAAGTATAGAATCATTATACATCATGTGCAATGAGTGTTTACTCATTATAATTCAAGTGCAGCAAGGGTTTACTCGTGCTTTATGTGCAATGAGGATTTACTCATGCTCCATGTGCAATGAGCCTTGGCTCATGCTAATCCCATGTTAAGTGTTGTTTCCACATTTCCATGTTATGATTATCATGATTTATCATGACTTTATGTTAATGTTTCTTATATTATCTATTTATATGCCTATTTTCTAACATGTATTGTACTCCTCATGTTATTCCATGTGTACTCCCTTACTGGGCTTTATAGCTCACCCTTTTCTTATGCATGTCCTCAGGTTATCCCATGCAATGA
This sequence comes from Viscum album, assembly GCA_963277665.1. Lineage (NCBI taxonomy): Eukaryota > Viridiplantae > Streptophyta > Magnoliopsida > Santalales > Viscaceae > Viscum > Viscum album. The sequence continues at coordinate 2,084,654,988 of OY728126.1, forward strand.
TAAGTACGAAGGAATGTAGTGGTCATGTAAAGGAAGTTTTCAATAAAGATGTTGTATTTCATATTTTAAGTTTTTATGTAATGGTCCTAAGCCCCAAAGACACTAAACCTATCAATATTATTTTTTGTATCAAGTGAATTTTTATGTAATAAATCATGTTTAAGTTTGTAATAAAAGAAGGGCTATCATAGTTGGTATCAGAGGATGGGTTTAGTTATTTTTGGGATTAGGAAACCCTAGTAAAACCTTAGATACAAGACTAAGTACAATAAAAACGTCCCTAAGTTTTGGTGAGTATTGAGTAAGTGGGTTATCAAGAAAATACATCCCTGTCTGGATACAAGCAGGTAGAGGTGGCTCTGGAACAGATGTATCCTAGGGGTAAAACCCGAAAACACCGCTTTGAGCTAGACTCGAACGGGAACTGGTGCACGAAAACGGGCCTTGCTGCACTCTTGGTTACGACACTCCCAGGGGATATGTTTTGATAAATTCACAATCTTAGTATGAACCCTTATTAAGGGAAAAAATTCCCCTAATAATATATGTTAGAAAGTAGATCATGAAAATCCTAGATTGAAGCCTATAGACTCATGAGTTAAGGAAATGAAAGTTTATTTATAAGTCATCAACTTTTGTCTTTGGATTACTCTTTATGTGTTACCCCTAACATTCCTTTTATTCCAGCCAATGGCCGGTAATAGGAGTACTCGGGCTAACAATCGATGTGGAGATCGGTGTGATGAATGTACTAATGAGATGCCCAATCCAATGGGAGTGGGAATCGCGAACTTTGTCATGCTTCTCTCTCAGCTAACTCAAGCATTGAATAGAAACACAGGTCAAGAGGAATGTTCAACCCCCCCTAAGAATGAAAAAGTCGCTATCGAGATCTTCATGAGACAAAGGCATCCTACTTTTAGTGGATCATCCGATCCCACGATCGCTGAACAATGGATCAACTCCATTGAAAAGATCTTCTTCATCCTTCCATGTTCTGAACAAGAGAAGGTTCTCCTGGCTGCCTATCGTATGGAGGGTGAAGCTGATCAATGGTGGACGTTGATCAAAAATATGAAGCCTGAGGAGGAGATCGAGGCATTGGAATGGAAGGATTTCCGGAAGATGTTTTTCGATAAATATTTTCCGCGCACCCTCTAGCTTAAGATGGAAAGGGACTTCCTTTCCCTCAAGAAAAAAGATGAAGAATCTGTTGGAGCGTACGAGGAAAAATTCACAAGGCTTTCACAATACGCTTCTGGCTTTGTCGTTACCCTAGAATGTAAGGTTGACCGCTTCTTTGGTGGGTTGAATCCTAGCTTGCGGAAAGCATTAGCGATCTGTGACTTCGAAAGCTATGAGGAAATTGTCCGATGTTCCCTCAAGGTCGAAATGGAGATCGGGGAATCACAGGGGTATCATGGGTACAAGAAGCGTAAGGTGGAATTCAATGCTCGTGGTCCGATGGATAAATCCAACGGTGCTAAGAAGATCCAGCACCCCACTTGCCAAAAGTGCGGAAAGAAGCACCCTGGAAATTGCCTTAAGGGGACGAGAAAATGCTTCAGGTGTGGAAGAGAAGGGCACCTAGCTGTTAACTGTCAGCAAGAAGGACCTGCAGTTGCGACAGAGGAGAGGAACGCTCCGTTCGAACCTCAACGCATTGTTCAATGCTACAAATGCAAAGAACTGGGTCATTTTTCAAATCAGTGCCCTAATCCAAGGGTTTTCGGAGGTGACCAACAACCTCCAAGGCAGCAAGGAAGAGCTTTTTCCATCACTTCTGCCGAAGTGAACCCTGACAACGAAGTGGTGACAGGTACGCTAGTTATTCATTCAAGAATAGCGAATGTACTTTTTGATTTAGGTTCTACACATTCTTTTATATATCGAAAGTTTAGTAGAACAATCCCAGCACCACCACAAATCATGGAAGTAAATATGTCGGTGAGTACGGCAAATGGGGCAATCATTGCATCCCATGAATATAAGTCCTCCCCTGTTATAATATGTGGATTGAATTTCCCAGAGAACCTCATCATACTCCCTCTGGTGGAATTTTATGCAATTCTTGGCATGGATTGGCTTTATTTATATAGAGCCAATATAAATTGTCGGGAGAGGGAAATCACACTCCATATGGAGAATCGACCCCCGATTATTTACAAGTGTTAAGAGGAAGATGAATCTCTTTTAGCTCCATCATCTCAAGCATGGATATTACTGCCTTATGAACACACATATCTGGCTCATATGATTGAGTCCAAGGAAGAAACCATCCTTGAAGAAATGCCTATTGTGAGGGAATTCGCTGAAGTGTTTCCCGAGGAACTGCCTGGTCTTCCTCCTAGAAGAGATGTTGAGTTCTCAATTGAACTTATACCTGGGGTGATACCGATATCCAAGACTCCATATATAATGGCTGTTGTTGAGCTTGAAGAGATGAAGAAACAACTACAGGAGAATCTGGATAAAGGGTTTATACGCCCAAGTGCTTCACCATGGGGGGCACCAGTCCTCTTCGTCAAGAAGAAGGATGGGTCAATGCGGCTCTGCATCGATTATCGTGAACTTAAAAAAATCATGATAAAGAACAAGTATCATCTCCCAAGAATTGATGACTTGTTTGATCAGCTGCGTGGAGCACAATACTTCTCCAAGGTGGACTTGCGGTCAGGATATTATCAAGTAAGGGTGAAGAAGGAAGATGTCCCCAAGACTGCTTTTCGTACAAGATACGGGCACTATGAATTCATAGTAATGCATTTAGAACTCACCAATGCTCCAACAATATTCATGGACTTAATGAATAGATTATTTAGAGATTACCTAGACAAATTTTTGGTAGTCTTTATAGATGATATTCTAATATACTCCAAAACCAAGGAGGATCATGAGGAGCATTTAAGAACTGTACTGGAGACTTTGTGCAAGGAGAAGCTCTATGAAAAGTACATCAAGTGTGAGTTCTGGTTAAAGGAATTCTCATTATTGGTCCATATCATCACAAGCAATGGGATATCTGTGGATCCCTCCAAAACAGATGCAATTTAGGGATGGCCGAGGCCAACATCGGTAATGGATATCTGTAGCTTCTTGGGGTTAGCTGAATATTATCGACGATTTGTGAGAAATTTCTCACGATTGTACAACCCTCTTACCAAGATAACTCAGAAGGGAGTAAAGTTTTCTTGGAGTGATGAATGCGAAGAATGCTTGAAGGAGTTGAAAAGGAGGCTTATCACTGCACCTGTGCTCACTTTACCCACAAGTGGGGAACTTTTTGTGGTATTCAGTGATGCTTCAAAGAAGGGATTAGGCTATGTGCTGATGCAGAATGATAAAGTGATATCCTATGCCTCAAGGTAGTTGAAAATCCATGAGTGAAACTATCCAACACATGATCTGGAGTTGGCGGCTGTGATCTTTGCCTTGAAAATCTGGCGGCATTATCTCTATGGAGAGAAATGTGAGATATATACTGACCACAAGAGTCTTAAATATATATTCACACAAAAAGAGATTAATATGCGCCAGAGAAGATGGATAGATCTCATCAAGGATTATGACTGTTCAATACATTAACACCCTAGGAAAGCGAATAAGGTGGCAGATGCCCTAAGTAGAAAGGATCCAGCGATTCTATCAATGATGAGAATTGAGAAGGATACAATCTTCTTAGACTTGATGAATATGGACATGGGAATCATAGAGAATGGAACATCATCAATCCTTTCACAAATGATTGCTCAACCATCTCTTTTGGAAAGGTTAAAGGATGCTCAAAAGGATGATCTAGGAATTCAGGAAAAAGTGGAAGCTATCAAAAAGGGGAAATCCTCAGAGTTTAATGTTAATGAAGAAGGAATTGTGTGGTTTGGGAAAAGACTATGTATTCCATCAAGTCCGGAGCTGAAGAATGAACTTTTGGATGATGCACATAGTTCAAATTTCTCTATTCACCCAGGGAGCAGAAAGATGTATCGAGATCTCCGAGGAAACTTTTGGTGGGATAATATAAAGAAGGAGATCGCTGAATATACATCAAAGTGCCTGGTGTGTTAGAAAGTGAAGGTAGAGAGGCAGAAGTCTAAGGGGATGATGCAACCATTGCCCATACCAGAATGGAAATGGGAAAACATCACCATGGACTTTGTCACCGTACTTCTGAGGACATCCAAAGAAACAATGCAATATGGGTTGTTGTGGATCGTCTTACAAATACTGCACACTTCATTTCTATTCTGGAGGATTTCTCTTTGGATAAACTGGAATGGATATATATCAAGGAAGTGGTAAGGTTGCATGGTGTACCACTATCTATTGTGTCTGACCGAGATCCAAGATTCACCTCTAAGTTTTAGAAGAGTCTTCAACATGCTCTGAATACTGAACTGAACTTCAGTACAGCCTATCATCCTCAAACTGATGGCCAATCCGAGTGGACTATCCAAACACTTGAGGATATGTTGAGAGCCTGCTCAATGGACTTTAAAGGAGAATGGGATCAACATCTTTCTCTTGTTGAGTTCTCTTATAATAACAGTTTCCACTCGAGCATCCAAATGACACCATATGAAGCCCTGTATGGGAAAAGGTGCATAACACCGGCATGTTGGGATGAGGTCGGTGAACGTAAGATGCTTGGACCAGAAATGGTCGAGAAAATGGTGGAGAAGGTGAAAACCATTCAGCAGCATATCAAGGTAGCACAGAGTCGACAGAAGATTTATGTAGATAACCATCGACAAGACCTTGAGTTTAAAGTTGGAGACATGGTTTTTCTATGAATATCTCCATGGAAGAAGGTCATGAGGTTTGGAAAGAAAGGGAAGTTAAGTCCAAGGTACATCGGCCCCTTCGAGATTCTTGATCGTGTCGGGGCTGTGGCCTATCGACTATCACTTCCACCTACTATGGCCAAAGTACATGATGTCTTTCATGTATCCCTCTTAAGGAAGTACATACTGGACCCTTCACATGTACTCTCTTCTGAGGTGGTACAATTGGAAGATGATCTTTCTTATGAGGAGCAACTAGCGAATATCTTAGATCGTAGAGAAAAAGTTCTACGAAATAAGACAACGCCCATCATCAAGGTGTTGTGGAGAAACCAAAAGTTTGAAGAAGCGACTTAGGAATCAGAGGATATGATGAAGCTGAGTTACCCACATTTTTTTAGTGTGGGAAAAGGAAAATTTCGAGGGTGAAATTTCTTAAGGGGGGAATATTGTAACGACCCAAAGTTTCATTAATAGAAATCCATCTTGATCTAATTAAATGTCTCTTTATGTTTATATAAAATGTCAACTTCATTGGTTTTATGTTAAGAATTTTGAACATTGCTAATATAGCCATTGAACAGTGATCACATGATTAGTATAAATATAGGGCTTTAACACATCCAATTTTATTTAGACAAAAGAAGCGATGGCCTCGTCCAATAGAATTTCTCCATATGAAGCCCATTTGTCGGAGCTCAGAAAAGAGGTGGCGTCTTTGGGCTTCTCCCTTGACCAAGTCCAATCTAAGCTTCATCTTTTCAAGCTCGAACGTGACCGTCTATGGGAAAAGTGGAAGTTGATTGAAATTACCACTCGAGCGATGCTATCTGAGCCACCCCAAGAGTCTATCACCATCGCACACCTTACCCTTAGGTCTTATGCAGCTGTTTTAAGGGGTTATGTAAATAAATAAGTAGTACTATGTTCATCTACATTATTTTTTTGTATATAATAATGAATATAATTTCTAGTCATTTTTGATACATTGTAAATAGTTTTTAAAGTAAAAATAGTGTTTTTAGTTATTATTTAACTAAGAATTCTATTTTATTAAATTAAGGTATTTTTGAATTAAATAATATTTTAATAAAATATTATTATTATTATTAAATTAATTTTTATTAAATATAAATGATCTTATAATTTTATGAATGCAATTGTAATTTTTATTAAGGTTTGAAAGCCATTTCTGTCCAAACCTGTGAATTTTCGATAAATGTTGGTTTTTATTTTAAAAGTGAAAATTAACATATTTATAAAATTATTTAGATAAAATAAATTTTATTTTTGGAATCAGGACGTCGAAATTATCCAACGGTGAATTTTTCATAATTTTATGAGACAGTCAAAATTTTGAGTAAAAATTAAATACCGTTTAAATATATAATGTGTTTTATGACATCATAATGACCCAATAGTGATGTAATAAAATACTATAATCTTTATGTTCGACCAATATATGTTTTAACATTAAAATAATGTGATTTTGGGTTTGTTTAACTTACTTTTCAAATCATTAATGGACCCCTCAAGACTTATTCAACACCTTGCCTTTTTAAATTAATTTCCATGGGAGTGTGACTCACCTCCACATAAGCAACCCTAATATTTTAATAATGTAACACCCCAATATTTCATAGTGTGTTATTTCTTCAAAATAATTCAACAACTTTCACTACACGCAACATCGAGTTCAAGCGCACCATGACTTACCAAACAAGCCGTTCAAAAGAGGTTATGAATAGTATTAACTAAATTTTAAACATTATAAAATCCTTATAATTTTAAAATCCATATTATGAGTTTCTTAGACATAATGTAAGAAAAAATTCATTTTCAGTATTGCAATTTTACAAACTTTTAATAGTGAACCCTTTTTAAATCCAATATTTTAAACTTTTATATATTCAATTTGACTAAATAAATTTACTTTTTAGAATGGGTACATAAAAAATTTATAATGAAACATCTCAATCTTCCACGGTACGCTTCTCTTTGAATAATGCAATAGCGTGTGTTGTATGCAACATCGAGTTCTAACACACACCACAACCGATCAAACTAGCCGTTATGAATAGTAATACCTACTTTTTAAAATTTTAGAGATTTTATCTCTCAAAATGGACTTAATTTTTGGATTCGGAGTATCAAATTTAGCCTAAGGTGAAATTTTGGTACTTTTCGGATAACTTTAATATTTTGATGAATAGTGAAAATTACTAAATTTTAATTAAAAACTACTTTTTTAATCAAAATAATTTATATTGATAAATTACGAATTTGAGTGGTTTTAAAGTATATTTAGAATATATTTTTACCATTTAATACAATTTTGGTCATGGTACATAATTTCACAATTAAACCGAACATAAACAAGTATCAATCTTTTGATAGTTATTATATCTTAAAAACACGCTTTTTGTTTTGACAGCGGGAATTAATTTTAAATTAATTTCTGCCACTTCTGTGTTTTAAATTTAGAAAAATGGATTCCATATTTGGAATCATGATGTTCAAATTGTGTAAATAGATAACTTTTATTTTTAGACAATTCGAATAATTACTTCGGTAAATATTTTATTTACCATGGTTAAAGGGTAAATCCGATAAATAAGGGTTAAAAAATAATATTATAATAATAAAAAATTACCCTAAAACGTTTTCGAACCTTATTGGTTGATACATGTCCGACCATGGGAATATTTGGGTCGATTTTGGGACCCCATGGTGCCACTTGTAAGTGATAGGGACACTTTATTTTAATTAAGTTAAAATGAATACAAAAATGACACAAGCATATATCTTTTAGAGAAACAATTTTTACATAGGGTTATATATGTTGGATTTTCGACTATGAATATTAATTAGAAAGATAAAAATATTTAATACATAATTATATTTTATTTATAATTTTTAGACATTAAATAATTTAATTTATTTATGACACAAGGATGATGCAGTAATTACCATAATAGTGAAAAATTAAAATGATTGATATAATAAATACTTAAATAAATATAATTTGAGACTTTTAATGAATTACACTAATTTTCTAGGATAATATGACATATTAGGATTGATTGAATTAACTTTGATCTAAGTAATCATTCTGTTATGATTTTTACAAAAGTCAATTATTGAATAGTGTCAAAATTGACATAAAAGAGTTTTTAAAACAAATATTATATTACTAAAAATCAATGGTTCAGCCAAGAGACTTATATCATGATATTTTTATCATTAATGGACCACTTGGGGGTCGCTTGGATGTATATAGTAAGTTTATTAACTATATAATATAAAAATACAAAGTGACATGGTAAGTGTCAAACTAATTAACTAAGAGTTAAAACTAAAAGATAAGGTTAATATAATGACCCAAACCTGTCTAAATTATTTTATTTGAGTGGTTTTCGACCCATCCCCACCTTAAACTTTAAATAATCCACTTTGGATCCATTAGAAACCGAATATGAGTTTATTATAAAATAATATATCTAGCTTTTCCAAAGGTGCCCCTCACCCCTCTTATAAAAGGGCACTCCCCCTTCTCATTAATTCACACCTTCAAAGACTTTTGGCTCAGTCAAACTCTGCCCAAATACTCTCTCAACTTCCCTCACTTCATCCTAGAGGCCTTCATTTAGTCAGAAGGCCAACCTAAGAGCCCTTTTGATCAAATCAAAAGGAAGAACCTGAAGAAGAGGAGGTTAACCTACCCCAACCAAGGAAAAGTACAAGGTAAGGGGTTTTCATCTCACTCCTTATTCCTGTGAGATTCATGCCATATTTCCACTATTAACTTTTGTATGGTGTATGTACTCCCCATAATTATATTCTTTTTATAATTTATGTGTATTTATATATTCATTGTATGATACCTCTTTCATGGGTTGTATGTTTCATAAGTTACCAAACTGGTAAGGGTTAATTTCATAATATCTTTATTATCCGAGGTTGTTTTTACATAAGTATTACTAGGAAATATTTATTATCCATGTACATGTTTTATGAAAGAGTTTTCAAAGGTATTCTTTTAAGGGAATTTTTACTAAAACATCATTTCAAATGTTTTAAATATTTATTCTTCTAAATCTTTCTCATTAATGTCCATGTCTTCAAAATGTTTTTTAAGGATTTATTTATATGGACATGAATGTTTTTAAAATTTTAATTCCTTTAAAAAGTTTCAAAGTGGTATGGGACACTTTGATTCAAAAATATCTTTAGATGACTTCTTTTCTAAATTGTGTGACTTTTAAATGTTTTCATGAAAAGGGGTTATTTCTCTCAAAGAGTTTTACAAATCAATCTCATCTATGTAAAAATTCTTTAATGGATTTTAAACTTGTTTTGAAGTTGATTTATCATGATACAAATATTCCATATTGTGTTGAAGGTTTTGTGATATATTTGACTGTGGATGTGTTATTTTTATACCATTCAGGGTTTATGGGTAAAGTATTGACATTTCTCATGCTAATTTTAATACAAATTTTTATTTTATATTTCATCCTCTTTTTAAGATGAATGTGTTGGAATAGTATGTTCCGAGTTGGGGACTGGTAAAAGTAAGCCCTCCGGGTTGGTTTTCGGTTATTAGAGGCACTCCGGGTTGGTGTCCGGTTATTAGAGGCACTCCAGGTTGGTTTCTGGTTATTAGAGGCACTCCGGGTTAGTGTTCGGTTATTAGAGGCACTTCGGGTTGGTGTCCGGTTATTGGATGCACTCCGGGTTGGGTTCCGGTTATAGTTAGCCACTAGGCCTTGGCACGAGGCCTTGATATAGAAATTAAAGTTCAGCATTATTCATTCCATCATTATGAAAGTGGTTTTTGATATTGCATGTGATTATTTGACTAGTAGAATATCCATGTGAATAAGAAAAATGCATTATTTCATTTTATATTTGCCATATTATGCTGAAGTTCAAGTTTTAAAGGCTTTTGTGTTAGTTATACATTGCCTCAAATGTTCATGCTTATTTCTGAAAGTTTCTGCTGTATTTATTACCCTTACTGAGCGTTTGATCTCACCCCTTTCTATGTTTTATTTTTTCCAGGATTCCAAGAAGTGTATTGTGATTGATATGCAGGGTTAAGACAAGGGAATAATGGCATGAATAAAGGATTATTTATGTTGTTTTGTATGTTATGAAGTGTAATGTAACATTCATGTATGTAATCTATTTTCCAAGACTGCTAAACTGATCGGTTTTTCGGGACTTGATTCCTTGTAATCATGCCAATGTTATGTAATAATGCACCGACTCTGGGTCACTGGGGTCGGGGCGTTACAGTTGGTATCAGAGGAAGTTTAGCAATAACCTTGGAAACTAGATTTAGATAAACTCTAATTAGAGCACATAGACCTAAGATAGACTTTGAGGATTAGTATAGAAGAACTTCCTAGAATTTTGGTATTGTAGAGATTTTGTGAGTTTTCTGAGCAATACATCCCTGTCTGGATACGAGGAGTTAGAGGTGGATCTGGTACAGATGTACCTAGGGGTAAAACTCAAAAACAACGCTTTGAGCTAGACTCGAACGGGAACTGGTGCACGACAACGGGCCTTGCTTCACTCTTGGTTACGACACTCTCGGGGGATATGCTTAGGATAAATCTAATTTTATTTACAAATCATTATGAAGGGTTGATGAGTATATACTTCCTCAAAGAAAAAATTTTCATGATTATGGATTATATCCATAAATAGTTAAATTTATGTTAAGTGTTTTATAAGTATGAAATTATTTATTTTGATTCATAAACTGATCAAGTTTATGACATTGTTTAGAAATGGCTCCTAATAGAAGGAATGAGAACTCCAACAATACACATGATCCAAAGAGTAAGGAGGATCATATCTTTCATGGTCTTAATCCAGAATTTAGAAGGGAAATAGTCTCCCACATATTATCATCATATGAAGAAATAATATCATGTGTTGATAAGATAAGTAAAGAATTCTCGGAGTCCTATGGCTTTGAAGGGAAGCCCGAGAAGGAAAGGATGGTATAGAGAAGGACAGATAAAAGGAAGAAGGTAAAGAAGGATTTTCCCATATGTGATAACTGTGGAAAGAATCACCTTGTAAAATGCTTGAAGGGAATGGGAGTATGTTATAAGTGTGGAGAAAAAGGACACAAATAACGTGACTGCAAGGGTAAGAAAATGGTTTCAAATGTACAATGCTTCATTTGCAAGGAGTTTGGACACTACGCGAACCTATGTCCTAGTCATCAGACTATGCCGCAAATGATGCTATTGGATAATAATCAAGTTATGATACTACCACAGATGATGAGGAATGATTAGAGTTCTTATGTTGATTATGTCATTTGAGTGTTGTATCAACAATGTACTTGTTATAATAATTATGGAGTATATAAGGATTGTACTGCAATACTATTTCATTAAGGACTTGAGATTGTGTGGAACAAAGAAAAGTGACTCAATAGTAGGTTAAAGTTTTTGGAAAATATATGGTTGAGAGAATGATAAACCATAATATAGTTCTGATACCGAGGTAGTGATTTTAGAATAATACATGATTGATTTGGATAAATTATATTGGATATTCTTGACTACCTTGAAACTGATTAATGATTGTTATATTCCATCATTGTTGGGTTTTACACTATTTTTGGATTGAAGGAGTATATCTATTATTCTTTAAGGAATAAGGGATTATGAATGTAATCAATAAGGTTTTATGGTAATTCAGGATGTTGCAGTGTTTTAAAAGAATACATGATGAAGTTTTTCACATGTTATTACATGAAAAAAAGGATCTTCATTTTGTTTACCTTCCTTATAAATTTTGGACTAAAGTATTTTTGATAGTTCTAGTTTGGATTATTTTTGGATTTTCATAAAAGGACAACCCGGAGTTCGGGCGGAAACCCGTCGCGTCCGGCAAGGCTGCGAGACTTGAACCCAAAACCGAAGGGCGACAAGGGTGTATCACCTACCACTGGCCCACGTAATGTCCGGGATTAAATAATGTAGTTTTTTTTAAAAGATCTGGTAGATGAATTATAAATTCGTTTTTTTGGAACCCTATACGAATAGGATAAATAGAATATTTTTTTTACGTTCTATTATCTTTTAGAGTGAAAGATGAGTTTGTGGTAGAAATTAGTTAAAGGATGAAACTCTACTTGTCAAGAATATATTTTTCTTCTTCTCTTATTCTATGAATAAATTAATTCTTATACTTTATTTAAGGAATCCTAAAACCAAAAAGGTGTTATCCTAATACCCTATGTTTTGTTGAACCGATGGTATTTCAAATCATAATAGATTGATGAATTTAAGGACCTCAATTTTACACTTGTTTGTGATTGATGACCTCAATCTCTACCTATAAATATTTAAATTTTTCCTCCAATTATATGTCTCTAATTTCCACCAATGTTCTCCTAATCGAGATCATAATTTAGTGGTGACCATTTCATTTCTCTTTTCCTCATATTAAGACTAAATTTTATTAACCCAATTTCCGATGTGGGTTTTCCCACAAAGATATTTTCTATATTAAACCTTTTATTTTCTAAGAACAATTTCAAATTGCGAGGACCCAATTTATTGAAGGAGGGGAGAATGTAACACCCCAATATTTCATAGTGTGTTATTTCTTCAAAATAATTCAACAACTTGAACTACACGCAACACCGAGTTCAAGCGCACTATGACTTACCAAACAATCCGTTCAAAAGAGGTTATGAATAGTATTAACTAAATTTTAAACATTATAAAATCCTTATAATTTTAGAATCCATATTATGAGTTTCTCAGACATAATGTAAGAACAAATTCATTTTCAGTATTGCACTTTTACAAACTTTTAATAGTGAACCCTTTTTAAATCCAATATTTTAAACTTTTATATATTAAATTTGACTAAATAAATTTACTTTTTAGAATGGGTACATAAAAAAATTACAATGAAACATCCCAAGCTTCCATGGCATGCTTCTCTTTGAATAATGCAATAGCGTGTGTTGTACGCAACATTGAGTTCTAACACACACCACAACCGATCAAATTATTCATTATGAATAGTAATACCTACTTTTTAAAATTTTAGAGATTTTATCTCTCAAAATGGACTTAATTTTTGGATTCGGATTATCGAATTTAGCCTAAGGTGAAATTTTGGTACTTTTCAGATAACTTTAATATTTTGATGAATAGTGAAAATTACTAAATTTTAATTAAAAAAAACTTTTTTAATCGAAATAATTTATATTGATAAATTATTAATTTGAGTGGTTTTAAAGTATATTTAGAATATATTTTTACCATTTAATACAAATTTGGTCATTGGACATAATTTCACAATTAAACCGAACATAAACAAGTATCAATCTTTTGATAGTTATTATATCTTAAAAACACGCTTTTTGTTTTGACAGCGGGAATTAATTTTAAATTAATTTCTGCCACTTATGTGTTTTAAATTTGGAAAAATGGATTCCATATTTGGAATCAGGATGTTCAAGTTGTGTAAATAAGTAACTTATTTTTAGACAATTCGAATAATTACTTCAGTAAATATTTTATTTACCATGGTTAAAGGGTAAATCCGGTAAATAATGGTTAAAAAATAATATTATAATAATAACAAATTACCCTAAAATGTGTCATAACCATATTGGTTGATACATGTCCGACCATGGTCATCTTTGGGTCGATTTTGGGACCCCATGGTGCCACTTGTAAGTGATAGGGACACTTTATTTTAATTAAGTTAAAATGAATACAAAAATGACACAAGCATATATCTTTTAGAAAAACAATTTTTACATAGGTTTATATATGTTGTATTTTCGACTATGAATATTCATTAGAAATATAAAAAGATTTCCTACATAATGATATTTTATTTATAATTTTTAGACATTAAATAATTTAATTTATTTACGACACAATTATGATGCAGTAATTACCATAATAGTGAACAATTAAAATAATTGATATTATAAATACCTAAATAAATATAATTTGAGACTTTTAATGAATTACACTAATTTTATAGGATAATATGAAATATTAGGATTGATTTAATTAACTTTTATCTAAGTAATCATTCTGTTATGATTTTTACAAAAGTCAATTATTGAATAGTGTCAAAATTGACATAAAAGAGTTTTTAAAACAAATATTATATTATTAATTGATATTAAATTTCTAAAAATAAATGGTTCTGCCAAGAGACTTATATCATGATATTTTTATCATTAATGAACTACTTGGGGGTCTCTTGGATGTATATAGTAAGTTTATTAACTATATAATATAAAAATACAAAGCGACATGGTAAGTGTCAAACTAATTAACTAAGAGTTAAAACTAAAAGATAAGGTTAATATAATGACCCAAACCTGTCTAAATTCTTTTATTTGAGTGGTTTGTGACCCATACCCACCTTAAACTTTAAATAATCCACTTTGGATCCATTATAAACCGAATATGAGTTTATTATAAAATAATATATCTAGCTTTTCCAAAGGTGCCCCTCACCCCTCTTATAAAAGGGCACTCCCCCTTCTCATTAATTCACACCTTCAAAGCATTTTGGCTCAGCCAAACTCTACCCAAATACTCTCTAAACTTCCCTCACTTCATCCTAGAGGCATTAATTTAGTTATAAAGCCAACCTAAGAGCCCTTTTGATCAAATCAAAAGGAAGAATCCGAAGAAGAGTAGGTTAACCTACCCCAACCAAGGAAAAGTACAAGGTAAGGGGTTTTCATCTCACTCCTTATTCCCGTGAGATTCATGCCATATTTCCACTATTACCTTTTTTGTGGTGTATGTACTACCCATAATTATATTCTTTGTGTAATTTATGTGTATTTATATATTCATTGTATGATACCTCTTTCATGGGTTGTATGTTTCGTAAGTTACCAAACTGGTAAGGGTTAATTTCATAATCTCTTTATTATCTGAGGTTGTTTTTACATAAGTATCTACTGGGACATATTTATTATCCACGTACATGTTTTATGAAAGAGTTTTCAAAGGGATTCTTTTAAGGGACTTTTTACTAAAACATCATTTCAAATGTTTTAAATAATTATTCTTCTAAATCTTTCTCATTAATGTCCATGTCTTCAAAATGGTTTTTAAGGAATTATTTATATGGACATGAATGTTTTTAAAATGTTAATTCCTTTCAAAAGTTTCAAAGTGGTATGAGACACTTTGATTCAAAAATGTCTTTAAATGACTTCTTTTCTAAATTGTGTGACTTTTAAATGTTTTCATGAAAAAGGGTTATTTCTCTCAAAGAGTTTTACAAATAAATCTCATCTATTTCAAAATTATTTAGTGGATTTTAAAATTGTTTTGAAGTTGATTTATCATGATACAAATCTTCCATATTATGTTTAAGGTTTTGTGATATATTTGACTGTGGATGTGTTATTTTTATACCATTCATGGTTTATGGGTAAAGTATTGACATTTATCATGCTAGTTTTAATACAAATTTTTATGTTATATTTCATCCTCTTTTTAAGATGAATGTGTTGGAATAGTATGTTCTGTGTTGGGGACCGGTAAAAGTAAGCCCTCCGGGTTGGTGTCCGGTTATTAGAGGCACTCCGGGTTGGTGTCCGGTTATTAGATGCACTCCGGGTTGGGTTCCAGTTATAGTTATCCCCTAGGCCTTGGCACGAGGCCTTTATAAAGAAATTAAAGTTCAGCATTATTCATTTCATCATTATGAAAGTGGTTATTGATATTGCATGTTATTATTCGACTAATAGAATATCCATGTGAATAAGAAAAAGTCATTATTTCATTTTATCTTTTCCATATTATGATGAAGTTCAAGTTTTAAAGGCTTTTGAGTTAGTTATACATTTCCTCAAATGTTTATGCTTATTTCTGAAAGTTTCTGCTGTATTTCTTACCCTTACTGAGCGTTTGATCTCACCCCTTTCTATGTTTTATTTTTCCTAGGATTCCAAGAAGTGTATTGTGATTGATATGCAGGGTTAAGAAAAGGGAATAATGGCATTCATAAAGGATTATTTATGTTATTTTGTATGTTATGAAGTGTAATGTAACATTCATGTATGTAATATATTTTCCAAGACTGCTAAACTGGTCGGTTCTTCGGGACTTGATTCCTTGTAATCATGCCAATGTTATGTAATAATGCACCGACTCTGGGTCACCGGGGTCGGGGAGTTACAAAGAAGTTCGTACTTTGGCCTTATAAAATATTGTTTTCCTCTTCCCTTTTCCAAAAACCATGGGCAAAAACCATGGGATGGTTTGTGGTTTGGATTAATTTAATATAAGGGGTCCCAAACCTAAATAATAAAGAATTCCCTCACCTTTCCTATATAAACCCACCCAAGTTACCACTTCCTCCTCACTAAAATCCTTTGGAGTTCATCCAACCTCTGCCCTACTCTCTCTAGAATCCTCCCAAGGTGCCCCAAGCTCCCAAGAAGCCTCTCACAATCCTCTCTCTAGCCTTTGGAAGCACACTTCCAAGTAAGGGTTTTTTCTTCCTTTCTCATTTTTGTCAATTTTATTTAAGTTGTATTACCCTTTTAATTTAAATTATGAATGTTGGGGTATGGTTTCGCACCTCCCCAATACTTCCCTCTTATTGTTTGAATGATGGGAGACCCCTTTATCTCTCATCAAATGCCTCCCATGTACACCCATTACTATACCGAAATTCCGAAAGGAACTTCTCTCTCTTATTTTACATTCAAGCAATAATTTTGTATCATGAATCTAAATTCCATTACAATTGTTGGGACATGTATCTATATGACCTCCTTACTGTCCATTACATGTAAATATGATGAGTAACCCCTTTCTCTCTCATCAACCATTTTTTATGAATTCTTATGTCATGTCGTTACGCTGCTGAAATCGCACCGATTTTCTAAGCCAATGCCATTGTGTAGTGGATACCATGCCCATTTCTCCATCAAGGGTATCCACCTTTATGCACCTTTACTTATTGATTACAAAGTTTCATGTATGAATTCCACATTCCTTTGTCATGGAATAAATGATTATGTTTTATGAATCCATGTTTTATGATCCATGTGGCACACTTATGCATGAAATGAAATGTTTAAGAAGTGTGCACCCTTATAGCACTCCAATGCATTGGGTAAAGTATAGTATCATGATATGTCATGTGCAATGAGTGTTGACTCGTGCTAATTCAAGTGCAACGAGGGTTTACTCGTGCTTTATGTGCAATGAGGATTTACTCATGCTCCATGTGCAATGAGCCTTGGCTCATGCTAATATCATGTTAAGTGTTGTTACTACATTTCCATGTTATGATTATCATTATTTATCATGCCTTTATGTTCATGTTTCTTATATGATCTATTGATATGCCTATTGTTTAACATGTATTGTACTCCTCATGTTATTCCATGTGTACTCCCTTACTGGGCTTTATAGCTCACCCTTTTCTTATGCATGTGCTCAAGTTATCCCATGCAATGCTAAGTACGAGGGAATGTAGTGGTCATGTAAAGGAAGTTTTCAATAAAGATGTTGTATTTCATGTTTTAAGTTTTTATGTAATGGTCCTAAGCCCCAAAGACACTAAACCTATCGATCTTATTTGTTGTATCAAGTGAAGTTTTATGTAATAAATCATGTTTAAGTTTGTAATAAAAGAAGGGTTGTCATACACAAAATGGGGAGAGATCTCTTATATAGATACCCAATCCTTTTACACATATTATTAAATTATTTTTAACATTAATATCCAATAAGTTCAATTCAAAGATCATGATTCCTAATGATATGCGGAGACTAGGTTCATAATACACTAAAAGGAAACTATATATCCTAAAAGTTTATAGGAAAACCAAGGGAAATACATAAAAGAAAGGGGAAATATAAATATCCTAGTAAGGGAATAAATATGATAAGGAAATATAACATTTGAGTCAAAGGTATAAAATGATATCATAAATGATAAGGCATATGAGTAATCACATAAAAGTATAACATAAATAACATGGCATCATAATATCATAGAAACACATGAAATGTGGAATAAACACAAAAAATTAAATAAACATGAATTAGGGATAAATACCTAAATAATATCACATGATGGAAAAACCGCCATAATGGATTAGGTTTACTCCCTAATCCCATACATAACGCCTCGTGAGAAAAAAATATTTACCCAAATAATTGGAGTGATATATGGGTCAACACATCATAAAATATTTATGATTATTCATACCGTAAAAATGAAATCAATCATGAGGCATAAACATAATAATAACCCATGGAAAGAAAATGGGTTGAATAATCTTTCCTCATATCATAATCAAAGAAAATTTCATATTGAAGGTATTGAGAAATGAATGGAATTCATGTATTAACCTAGAAAAGGAAGGGATAATAAGATATTTATACATGTGAGATACATTTATAATGAATTTAGATCCATTAAATAACTTTAAATATATAGAGAAAGTGAGTTCTAGAGAGAATGGTCATAACTTGAAGAAAATGGTGGTTTAGAGAGGTCCCTTACCTTGAGCCCGATTCATTATGTAAGTTCTTTATCTTATGGAATAATAAACTTATGTTAATTATTTACTTGGTTAAGAACATCATTTTAAATTTATTATTATTTTTATTTTATTTATTACCATATCATATTCAATCTCCCAATCATTTAATTTTACGTCAGAAGTTTTGATGATATTCTGCTAATATATCCAAAATGGATTTAGTAGGTTGAATATGGTCAAAGAGATTATTATTTCATCATATACAGAATAATAATAATGACATAATTATAATTTTTATACATAAATTATACTTTTAAAACCATTAATGAAGGATGGTTATGAAAAATGAACTAGGTTACAATCATGGAGACGATAGGTCAAACATACGCATGAGTAATGTTTCCATTTTTTAACGATCATGATCAAAATAAGGTAATTATTATTTTGTGTTTAAATAATGATAATTATATAATAAATATCATATAATTCCTTTAAATACACTTATATAAACCATCCATATGATTTGGTAATTAAAAAAGAATCACTTCGCTACGTGGAGGTGATAATCCACATGTATTCTCGAACGACATTATCATTTTTCTATGAATAGAAAAGTAAGAAAAATAAATGATATATTAATTTTAAATAATTATAAATATTTCATGAATATAATATATATAAATTAAATCCATCATCATAAACAACTGTGAGAGGTGATATGGAAAACAAATTTATCAGTTTGAGAGGCGGTAGTCCACCATACACACAGAAGATGGTTTCATTTACCATTTTATGGAAGAGGAGGTGGATTTAGGATATGCCATTAACACAATAACATATTATTATATTGAATATATTAGTTTTATTATCTCATAATGTTTGAATTATATTTTAAGGAGGTGTAAGAACAAATAAAAAAATAGAGGTTAATAATGATACCTCTTCTTTGGACAAACTCTTTATATTTTCACCAAAAGCCTTCCTAGGAGGGTTTTATAAAAAACATGACTATAGGAAATGGTAATGGAATTAAGGAAGGTATTTGGTTATGTATTTTCTAAACCAAAGGTCTTTTTAAGTGTGAATTAAGGAAAAGATGAGGCACCCTTTTATAAGTGAGAAAGAGTGACATTTTTTTAAATATCCAAAACTATTCAATAATGGGAAGTCACTATCAATACAAGTACCATAAAAATTTAAAAATAGAGTATTAGAGGGAAGATAAGGTTTAGAAACACCACTACCTTAAAAAAAACATGTTTTAAACATGTTATTCCCTTTAACCTCATGATTACTCACTTTTACAATTTTAGTTTTTCACCATGATGACTAGTTTTTACCAATATAATTTATCCTTTAAGTATAAAAATAAATTAAAACTTATTATATAATTTGGAACTAATTATTAAAAATATTAAATCCAATCTATCAAATAAAAATCCTTTTTGTGTGAAAAATAAGTTTTAACACAAGCACATGTAACGTGTAAAACACCGTTTTAACCTTTATAATGATTATTAAATTTTAAAAAAATTACTATTCATTATGACCAAGAATTAAGTTAACCTATTTCCCTATTATTAATTATTCTGATTAAAAATACTGAATACATTTTATCAAATCAAATTCATAGAAGTTTCATAATTACATTTAAAAATAAACCCACAAAACGTGTTGAAAAATGGGCACTACTACAAAACCGACATTTAATAGCACTAGTATTTATCAACACTAGAAAAAAGTGCTGATAAATGGAATCTTTATCAGGGATGAAGAAAGTACTGATAAATTTAACTCTTTATCAGCACTTTATTTTTAGCACTGATAAAGGGTGTCATTTATCAACGCTTTATTTTTAGCACTAATAAAGGACACCCTTTATCAGCGTTATATTTTTGGCACTTATAAAGGAGTCTTTTATCAGCACTTTTTTAGCACTAATAAAGGTCCAAATAAATAAATGGAAATAATTAAATAAATAAAAATAAAAAATGCGTTTATTAAAAAAATATCACAAATATTATTAATTAAATAATTATTGATAAAAATGAATAAATTGATTATAATATATATAAATTATAAATACTAATAAATAGTATGTATTAAATATATAGATATGAAAAATGAAAATTAAACAAATTAAAATTAAAAATAAGTAAATTGAGAAAAATATTATACATTTTATTAATTAGATGATTATTGATAATGTTAATAAATAGTATATATATTTTTTGAATATAATAAATAGTATATGAATATTAATGTATATAAATATGATTTATATATTAAAAAATATTTATACTCTATATTCAGTGAATAATGGTTTATAATTAAAAATTAATATGAATTAAAAATTTTGAATAATTGCGTAGAGTAATGGACATATAATTGAATGTCGTTTGATTTTACAATTTAACATAGATCAAATATGTGTTATATTGATTTCACATATACGTAATTAATGCATTTTTATATACAATGTATACACACAAAACTTATCCATTTTTTCAATATTATTAAAGTGTGCTTATTTTTAATTTATTCAATTTCACTCATTTTTAACATGCATGCACTTAAAATTAGATATTCAGTAATAATGTTAAAAAATATTCATAAAATAATATTTATAAAAAATATTTATAAATAAATATATTTAAAAATGTACATACTATATTTATAAAATTCTATATTTATAATTATAAATAAATAAATATTTTTTTAAAGTTTTTATATAATTATAAATAAATAATTATATATATTTAAATAATTATTAAATTTATAATAAATTTACTTAAATAATGAATATATTTACTATATTTATATTTATATATATTATAATTATATATATAATTATACCAATATATATAATGATATAAATATTATTTTTTAAAAATATTTATATAATTATATATTTAAATAATTATAAAATTATGTTAGGTCCACTAGGTCAAATCCCTGAGAGGGGGGCGAATCAGGGTATCACGGATTAAAACAATTGTCTCTTTTGATCTTGTTTCATTGCCAAACAAAACTCTCTTCTCTCTCTTTCCTGTAGCAAAGGATGAACAGAAATTAAAGCATGCATGAGACACATCAATTTTTACTTGGTTCACCCTCACTGGGATACATCCAAGGAGCATACACCGACAATGTTTTGATGTATCAAATCCACTAAAAGTGCACTATTTTTTACAAAGTTTGGAGTAGACTCACTATCCCTCCTGGTTTACAACCAAACACAATCTTAAATCTCACTGCTCTCTCAACGGAAGTGTTCTCACTACTTCTTCTGAAGATCCACTCATAGTTTATAGACTTTTAGGTCCCTTCATTATCTCTAATTAATGCATCCTCTACTGTATGTAGATGCTCTATTGATATCTCATTTTCATCCACTGATGAATTACCACTTTACCATAGATGTACTGGGAAACTCCAAATCTTTCACGCAACCTTTACTAAGTATTGCACACAACTTTAATGCCTTGCACACAAGATTCCACTTTTTTGTGAAACGCATTTTGTGTGAAACTTCAATCTTACACGCAACTCAAATCTTACACACAACTTTCTTATCTTGTGCCCAATTCTCAATCTTTCATGCAACTCCCTTTACTTAAAAATATTACATGATCTGGAGCTCAAATTATCTCTAAGTGTTGAGCTACTTCAAATGAGGGGGTTTCACCTCTTATTTATAGGAATCTCCAAACCCTGCATGGAATATTAAACGTGTCGTGCAAGATCCTCTTTGAGCATAAAAAACCCCATTTGACGTCTCATTGGGCGCGCAAGTTTCTTTCGCGCAACCTCATCTTTCGCGCACATTTCCAAATCCATTGTGCACTTCATTCCTTTTCCATATTTCAACGTTCTGATCCTGAAACCTGACTTGCATGAAAGTTTTCATACCATCTTCAATCTTGCATGCAACTTCCTTTTCCAAAAACATATTTCTTCATTTTATGATTTTGAGGCCAAAAAAATTGGCAAACACTATAAAACAGTTCTACCTTATATCTGTTCTTTTTGTACCAACTCTAGATCATCCATTCCTTTGTCATGATTCATTGTCAACATAGGTTGTCAATAATATCTCTGGAACACCACAAGTGACCAAAGAAACCCTCTTTGTCAGCAAACACAATTAACCCAAAAATTATTCAATGTTACCTTGAGGTATTTTTTCCCAAAAAATTATAATAAATATATTTAAATAAGGAATATATTTAATATATTTGTATTTATATTTATTTATTAATTTTATATATATTTAAAAAAAATATTTATAATTATAATTATAATTTTTTTATCAACGATTAAGTAATAATCATTGATATGAGCCTTTATCAGTGCCAAAAAATCACTGATAAATATGTCTTTTATTAGTGCTTAAATAATAAGCACTGACAAAAGTGTCCTGATCTAATTAAAAAAACCTAACCTGTTGCAAACCCATCACGATATTAGAAGCTTTCCGCAGAAGACAACCATTGTCGGTGATCCTCCTTAGTTAATCGAAGCTCTAATCACACAAACCCACTTGAATCACACAAACCCAATACCTCCAGTTTCTTAAACATTGCCTGACATTTGGTGTTCAGTTTCATTTATGGTTTCTGAAGAAAAAATCGAGATATAGATCTGAGGGTCTCATATTTTCTTCAACCCAGTGAGGTAGGCCTATGTTTTCCTTTATAGGTTCTTATTTTCTTTCTATATTTGTCGTTTTGAGATCTGGATCTGAGGGTTTCTGATTTTCCTTTTGTAGGTTCTATTTTTTTCTATATTTGTACTCTGGTTGTTGTATACTATTTTTCTTTTGTTTATGATCCATTGTTTTCTTGACTACTATTTTGGATATCCTATTTTGGACATTTTAAATTATTTTTTTGAATCAATTTTCTTCGCTGTCTACATCTATACCCCATCTTGCTTCACTGTTTTGAATCAATTTCCTCTATAGGTTCCAAGAAAATTAATTTATCAAACCAATTCTCAGTCTGATGATGGTGTGAAGTAGCAACAAAAGCTGATTTTATGCAATTCATGTAAGATAATTTATTTATTTAAATTCTATTTTAATATTCTGATGTAAGGTTATTTTCTTAAAAACTTATTTGCTCAGAATTGTGTTGTTTTATTTTAAGAGAAATCTTAGTAAGGGTGATACCATATTTATTTATTTCCAATGGCTATCTATTTTCAAAATTAGTATAGTGTTGTATTTATTTTACTATGTTTTTATATTCTACTATAAGGGTTACATATATTTTTATCAATTTAATTATATATATATATATGTAAATATATATCTTTCTATCTATTTATATGTGTTTTCAAAACTTATAATGTAAGGGTGATTTTATAATTATTTATTCACAAAATTATGGTTCTGGATTTCCAAATTAGGAAAGTATTATATTTATTTTCATTAAAAATTATATTTAAATGTGAATTTGTTTTGAAATTATGTGTATTATAAATTCCATGATATATATGTGTGTGTGTGTTTAAATGTGTATGGGATAGACGTTGCAAGTGTTGGTGTGTTTTTCTCACTTTTTTATGATATATCTTGTTGATGTGTATTATTTATTTATACCAACTTCTTTATAGACCTCCTTAGAATCTCAAGGATGGGTCAATGTGCATTAGATAGCCTCTATATAATCCTTAGGTTGTTACACCATTTGTTCCAAAAAAAGAATGGAAGTTACCAAATTCCATATATTAGAAATTATTTTTATGTATTCATCATTTTAGGTCCATATATACATTTAAATAATAGTAATATAATTTATACTTAAATAACCAATAAAATATTGTAAACTCACGTTACTTTCAAAATAATAATTTGGTAACTATATATACATTTTTTTGAAATAATTAAAATTATAAAAATTTAAATAATTATATTTTATACACAATTACCCAAAATAATTATTATTTATAATTAATATAATTTAAAAACTATTATTAATAGTATTTTTTAGTTTCATTAGAAAAAATAGTATTATATATATACATCGAATAATATATTGTATATTTAAATAAATTTAAATATGATAAATAATATGCAATATATATATATAATTATATTCAAATAAAGTTACTAATATAATACATATATATATAACATATATATATATATAACATATATATATATATAATATTTAGGTATATTCACTTTATTTATCTATATATTGAATGAGGAGTGACCTCCATTTTATAGTTTTTGATGATGGAAGGCGTAAACCTTGTTCAGGTTTATTTCCTATCGTGGTAAGTGTGAATGAAGTACACACCTTCATCAAACTCTTTTTCCAATCATATAAAACCCTATCATTTTTAATAAAATAAAACCTATTAAAAAACCAAGTTTTATCAAAAAAATTTATAAAAAAATCCTCAACCAATTATTTTATTAAAGTTTTATTTGGATCATTGTGGTTAAATTTGAGAATAAAAATGAAAGTAATTCAACATTAACTCTACCTCCACATCAAATATAATAAATTAATTTTAGTAACATAAACTCATCAGCAGAAATTACACTGTAGCAACCCAAGACTCCTTAGTTGTGCAACACTATAATTGCATATTCTGATTCTTCTGTCTCCACCCTCTCCATTTCTTTCCCGCCCTTTACTCCATTGTTTATCTAGTTTTGTAGAGATTTTTTCTAGAAGGATTTGGTGGCAATGGAGGAATCAAGTTAATAACTAGTGCCAATTATGTAATTCTCACAAATGGGAGGAATTTCCCCTTTTAGAGAACACAATGAAGTGAAATTATCATCCTCATCAGCTTCATCTCCTGAATAGTTATTATTGCATTTTATTGCCTTGAGATTCATCCCTCATCTCTTTTATGTTGCTTGTACTACTCTGATCATTGGTCATCCCATGGATTACTACAAATTATAGTATTTCAAGAAATATAGGTTCATTTCCACAAGATATGAAGGATGTGTGTCAAACAACAAAATGTAATGATAAATGTTCGAGATATGAACTGATGAGGATGAAAATTGTACTTCATTATGTTCTCTAAAAGGGGAAATGCCTCACATTTGTGAAAATTATACCATTAACACTGGTTATTAACTCAAAACCTTCATTTCCACAAACTCCTTCCAGAATAAATCTACACACAACCATATAAATGATATAGTGAAGGGAGAGAAGTAAATGGAGATAGTGGAGATAGAATAATAAGAATACGCAACTGTAGTGATGTGTAGCCCAAGGGTCTTAGGTTTTTATAGTATAATTTTAGTGGATGGGTGTATGTTACTAAAATTAATTTATTTGATTTGATATGGAGGCAGAGTTAATGTTGAATTACTTTCATTTTTATCCTCAAATTTATCCATTAACATCCAAATAAAACTTTAATAAAATAATTGGTTGATGGTTTTTTATAATGTTTTTTTGATAAAACTTGGTTTTTTAATAGGTTTTATTTTATTAAAAAATTATAGGGATTTATATAATTGGAAAAATAGGTTGATAGAGGCATTTACTTCGTTCACACATAGGGAAATGATCTATATGTCATTTGAGATGTGTATGAATCATTCGCACCTAAATTTGACGCACGGTGTGACTGCTATGACTTAATGTGTCCGTTATCAGTTTAAAATTGATAGTTTAGTTCAAAAAAATTCACTCACTAAAAACAAAGAAGACATGATTTTATTTTATTAATAATTTATAACATATATTCATAAGTCCTTTGTGAAATGTAGGAATCAGTCTCACATCAAACCGATACACGATGTGATCGATATAGGTCAAAGTGTGTGTTTCCAGTTTAAAATGACATTTTAGTAAAAAAACAAGTGACATACTCAAAACTGAGAAAAACCATTCATATTGTTTTGATACTTTAGAAAAAATATCCATAAGTCATTTTAAATGTGTAGGAATCAGTCATACCTCAATCTGATGCATGGTGTGACCGGTATGACACAAAGTGTGTCCTCTTATTTAAAAATGAAATCAATTTTAATAAAAAGGACAACCAACCTATTCAAAACTAATAAAACACATTCATATTATTTTGATACTATAGGGAAATGATCCATAAGTCATTTTTGATGTGTATTAATCAGTTTCACCTTAATCCGACGTACTGTGTGCCCGATATGACTCAATGTGTCTGTTATTAGTTTAAAATTGACAGTTTAGTTCACAGAATGCCACTCACTAAAAACCAAGAAAACACACTTTTATTTTCTTGATAATTTAGGAAATTGATTAATAATTCATTTTTGATGTGTAGGAATTAGTCTCAAATCAAACCTATACATGATGTGATCGGTATGATTCAAAGTGCGTGTTTCCACTTTAAAATGACATTTTAGTAAAAAAGACAAGTGACATACTCAAAATCAGGTAAACACATTAAGATTTTTTTATACTTTATGAAAATGATCCATAAGTCATTTTGGATGTGTAAGTATTAGCTTCACCTTAATCAGATGCATGGTGTGACCATTATGACTCAAAGTGGGTCTTTTTATTTAAAATTGACATCAATTTTAGTAAAAAGGACAACTCACCTACTCAAAATCGAGAAAACGCATTCGGATTTGTTTGATAATTTAGGAAAATGGTCCATAAGTCATTTTTGAGGTGTAGGAATTACCCACACCTCAATCTGATACACGATGTGTCCGGTATAACTCAATGTATCTGTTATGAGTTTAAAATCAACATTTTAGTTTAAAAAGTTTCACTCATTAAAAAACAAGAAAACACAATCAGATGCTCTTTATAATTTATAAAAATGATTCATAAGTCATTTTTGATGTGTAGGAATTGATATCATGTCAAAATAACACACAATATGACTGTTATGAGACAAAGTATGTGTTTCCAATTTAAAATGACATTTTAGTAAAAAATACAAGTGACATACTCAAAATCAAGCAGAAAAATCCGGATTGTTTTGATACTTTAGGAAAACAATCCATAAGTCATTTGATACATGTAATAATTAGTCGCACCTCAATCCGATGCACGGTGTGATATGTATGTCTCCAAGTGTGTTTTTTCAATATATATGTATTATTTTAGTTTAAAACGTGCATCACATCACCAAAACTGAGAAAACGAGCCTAAAAGTTTTTCTCTTCATTTAAATTCTATATTAATACTTTATTTTTCTGATTTCATAGTGTTTTTGGTGTTGTAGTGTGTTGTTATAGCACACTGTAATGGTGGGGCAATGTGTTGTAACAACACACAACATTATTCCCCTTTATCAATGTTGCAAAAAACTCAGGATTTTAATCTCTCTTCAGCAGTTATCCCTTCTCCAACGGTGATAAAGGATAATTTTAGTGTTGTTAAAGTCCCATTTTATAGTAGTGGGGTTTTCAAGAAATATATTTTTCATTCAATAGGTGATATTATATTAATTATATGACTAACAATCATCATTATATGAATTTCAATTCATATGAATATATATATAATATATAAATTTAATTTAATTATCTCCATACTAGGGGTTATTTTAATTAATTAAAATTTATAAACTTTAAACAATTAAAAAAATTACAGAAAATTGATATTTTAAACATAAAAATAAACTTAGACCAAAATCATTAAAATTTCTGATTTTAATGATTTTAATTATATTATTCTAAATAAAATAGATTACATGTCACTTTAATACTAAATCCAAAATACAATGGGACTTTTAAATCAATTTATTTAATCAAAATAAATGACAGTATCTGAAAAATAAATAATTTTAACTATTTATTGAAAAATCAATAATTTTCACTATTTATTAAAAAATAAATAATTTTAGAAAAATCCAAAAAAATTACCCAAAATCAATTTTTGAATTTATGATTTCAAAAATTATGTTCATTTTATAAAACTTAATTTCTATTTTTTTTATAAATTTGTAATAAAAATCATTTTTGAAAAAATGTATTTTCTGAAGAAGAAAATGTCTTCCTTAAAAAATGAGTTCTTATTTCCTAAGAATTTATTAATACATTTATATTGATTAGGAACTTTATATATATTTCATAAAGTATTTAATATTATTCATAACTTCTAATTTAACATCTAGGTTATAACATCCATATTTAAATAATCAGGGTTCGTTTAGGCATGTTGTTGTGTGTCGTATACGTTATCGAACATAGTTTTTTTAAATCATGAGGTGTTGCAGCTTTGGATGGGGAATAAAATATAAGTCTACTCATAGGGTTGAATATGGATGAGTAGGATGGTAGAAGGGGAGGCTAAGCGGCTGGGATATTTGCTGAAGGCTATACCAATGATTTTAAAAAATCGTCGGTATAACTTTATCTATACCAATTGTTTAATAAAACCATTGGTATAGCCTTCCCATAAAAATGTTGCACCAACAATTATTCTAAACAGTTGGTATATGTTCATTGGTATAGATACCATTTTCGATAGTGGGATCAAGATTTGTGGTGTTTGAAGTGAAAATCATGTTTTCAACTTAGCCTAGATCATTCAATAATTTATTAAAATTTTATGCCATACAATTGTTATTAATTGACTATTAATCAATAATAATTAGAAAATTATTAATTAATATTGTTTTTTTAATTATTTTATATGTATTTTTTCACTAAATATCCTATAAATTCAGTGTAAATGAAAATTTAGTCTTTTATAAATCACATTTAATAAAATATATATATAATGTAAATGGGGGTTCTAGGTCAACCTGAATCCTGATCCCCTTTTGCAAGGTTTCTTGATATCCTCTCCCATTTTCATCCATCATTCTATTATTCCATGCATTCATTCTGAAACTCAGTATTGATTAGGGTGCTTCCTGCTTCTTCAATCTGGATCTATTATCGAAGGGAAAAGATGGCGACATTACTCAATGACCCGATGGATGGTGAGATTTTGGATGCTGCAAGATTTAATCTCCAAGGAACTACTACTGGTGATGTGGAAGGGGAAGTAGTTCCTTCATATCCTACAAGTAACATCAATATGCATGATTTCAAAGAGAGCATTGAAGATGTCAAGAAGGGTGATGAGCAGTGACCAGAGGTGGATAACATTAGGTGTGTTTACACGGAGTGTGGCCCAAAGAATTATGAAGAAGTGTTTAAAATTCATCATGATTCCCAGGTACAAGTAAAGGTTTATAAATGGAGGATGTGGGGAATTTTCAAGGATCAGAAGCTTATAGAAAATGGTAAGATGGAGTTTGGCACACCATCAAATATTTTTGTGTAACATTTACCATGCCATAGTGCTGAATTTATCAAATTCCTACTTTTAAGGAGTGCACACATCTAGATTCTGGTTTTCTTAACATTTCTTCTAAGTTTCCAAAAAATATCTTGAGACCAAACATGGGACCAAATACCTATACTGATTATAGACTCACTCAAGAGTTGCGGTGTGGAGACTCTATAACTAGGCTTCATTGTGGTAGAATTGAGAGGTGTGTACTCCTTAAAAGTTTGGAATTTTAGAAATTCAGCACTGTGGTGTGGTAAAAATTCCAACAGTTGCAGTGTAATCCATTGACCTATATTGCTTTTGCACCTATATTGCTTATGGAATCACTCAAGAGTTTGAGTGGACTCCACTGACCCTCTGTTGGATTCAAATTGGGGGCACTTTGGGACATTTTTCACAGGGAGGATGTGCCTAGGCACGTGAGTATCTAATGAAGCACTTGAAGGAATTCTGGCACATCCATTGTTATCATATAGAGCAAGTTTCTCATCCTATACATGACCAGACTTTCTATTTGTCAGCAGCCCATAAAAGAAAGCTCAAGGAATAATTTTGAATTGATCCATGGACATTCGTTCAAAACCATGGAGAGGAAGTTTTCATTTTGGCTAATTATCCTCATCAAGTCAGAAATTTGAAGTCTTGCATTAAGGATGCATCAGAATTTGTGTCACCTAAAAATGTTGTGAATGAATCCACATCACAGAGGAGTTCTGAGCACTTCCTAAAAATCCATTGCTAAGGAGGACAAGTTAGAGGTGAAGAAAATGATTTTCCATGTTATGAACAATATAGTGACGTTTTTAAAGGATCCCATGGGAAAAGAGAGCGAGGAAGGTGATTGGTTGAGCAAAGGAAAGGGCGGGAAAGAAATGCGGAAGCACAAGTGAAATGTTGAGTTGTGCCTTTTGGATTTTTGTGTGTTTCCATGAGCGCATCTTTTTGTTTTTTTATCCCCCAGTTTGTGTGACATGTCTCTCTCTCTCATCCAATTTACTTTTATTATCATCAAACTAAAACATATGCCCATATGAATGACTGGATTAATATATTAATATTTTATTTAAATATGTGATCCATATTTGAATTTATATATTTATATTCATATTAAATTATTTAAAATATATATACATGTATTTGTATGCATGTGGATGTATGTGGATGTATGTATGTGTGTATATGTATGTGTATACATGTATTGTGTTGTGTTGTGTGTGTGTGTTTTTTGTACATGTATGTTTATGTATTTGTATGTGTGTGTGTTTGTGTGGATATGTGCATATGTACGTGTATGTATAAATGTGTGTGTGTGTGGATGTGCATATATGTGTATGTATGTGTATGTGTATGTGTATGTATGTATATTTGTATATGACATGTGCACATGTGTATGTATGTATATGTATGTTTATATGGAATGTGTATATTTATATAGTATGTGTATATTTGTGTATGTATGTGTATGTATGCATATATGTATGTATACATGTATGTAATTGTATGTATGTGTACGTGTATACATGTGTGTACATATACGTGTATGCATGTATATATATATGCATGTGTGTGTGTGTGTGTGTGTATGTATGTAAATATGTGTACGTGTATGTGCATGTATGTGGACATATATATGTATATGCGTATGTATTTGTGTATGTGTATATATTTATGTGTATGTGTATATGTATGTGTATGCATATGTGTATGTGCATGTGTATGCATATGCATATCTGAATGTGTATGCGTATGCGTATGTGTATGCGTGTGAGTATGTGTATGTATATATGTGCATTTGTATGCATATGTGTATGTGTATGTATGCATATGTATGTGTATGTATGTACCTGCACGCGCATGCAACTGTATGTATGTGTATGTGCATATGTGTACGTGTATGTATATATATGTGTGCATGTACATGTATGTGCATGTATGTGTACATAATCATGTATATGAATATGTATGAGTGTATGTGTATGTTCATGTGTATGTATACATGTTTATGTATACATGTGTATGTGTATATGTGTATTGTAGGTTCCAGGCGCAACGGAAGCATGTGATGGGCGGTTCCCAAAATTGCTTTTTTTCATGATTGATGATCAATCCAAAATCTATATGATGTTTAATCATCGTGATCAATGAAATTAATTCAAAGATAGAAAACATTAATCACATCAGAATCAAAGAGAGAGGATCATCAGATATTATTTATAATCAATTTAATTAAATAAGAATTACCTTAAAGGAATTATTTCTTCATTGATGAATCGGTGATAGATCTATGGTACACCGCTGTTGTGTTGTAGAAAAAAAGTGTAGATTTCCTCTAGCGGTGATCCACACATGTTCCAGGAATCTCTAGACATCACTGAAGGAGTCTCCGGGTGCTAGCACGGAAGATCCTTGCACTTGTGTCGTCTACCTTTGATTGTCTCAAGAACTGATTCCAAAGCGTTCTACTTGATCCGGTGGAGGATTATTGTTCTCCATTCTTGGGAGTGTTCTTGGAGAAGGGATCTCTCTAGTCTTGAGAGGATTCTCCAAATCCATTGTGCACAACCGAATGAGCTTATGAGAAAATAACATAATTGGGTATTTGTATTGTTAGGGTTAAAATAAAATAATTGCAAGTGCCCTTATTATTTATTTAATCCTATAAAAACCCAATGTCAAATAATAATAGTGATATTATTATTTCTCAACATGTGCTAAAATTGCGAATTATAATTAAATATTATTAAATTAAATAATATTCAATATTATCATTTCTCACCAGACCATTAAAATCGGTCCACCATTCCTCCATAATATTTATTGGGTCTTGAATAATGTCTATTTTTTATTAAATAAATATCACTGAATTATTCACTAATAAATAAATAAATATTATATTCACTAAATAACAACTAAATATTCATTAAATATTATGTTCACAATATATTCACTCGAATAACTAGTGACATAATAAATACAATCAAGCATACATGAATAATTATTAAACCACGTACGAGAATAATGTTTATTCAATCTATTAAATAATAAATAATAATATATTATTTAACTAAGATTCTGAACACACTTAGTGTATTACCCCTAGGTCTCTTTC
Source organism: Viscum album (assembly GCA_963277665.1). Classification (NCBI taxonomy): domain Eukaryota; kingdom Viridiplantae; phylum Streptophyta; class Magnoliopsida; order Santalales; family Viscaceae; genus Viscum; species Viscum album. The sequence continues at coordinate 2,084,687,685 of OY728126.1, forward strand.
TCAGTGGCATTAGATGAAGCAGCCTAAAGTCCAAGGATAGCATCTAGCAACACACCAAGACATACATAGAGAAAAAAAGTTAATGATGCAACGACATGTCACCTCATACGAATGCTTACCGTGTAATATAATCCCTTTATCACAATATCTATAATCAAGCATGTTGCATGCCAGTGACATCAACCTATGTGCTCTATATCTCTTTCCTTGACTTTCCAAAAATAGAACTTGCCTATAGAATACCATGTTTATGGACTTATTTTGGCTATATCATTTTCATCAAAGGGCTTCAAATATTAACTTCCATTAATGAACAGAAGAGATAAATCCTTTTTCACATTATTCATTAATGCAATATTACTTGTGACAAACCCAACATATATTACTTCACCGCAGACATCTTTTATCACAGTTTTCATCAATACATCTAAGTGTGTGACTCATAATACTCATTAATAATAATCTTAAAGTCTAAGGACCAATACACGCGTCCGTAGATAGGAACATCTAATGACACATAGAAATGTGGATTTCCTACTAGGGGGTCTCGTTCTCATAATATCCATACTAGACATTACCAAGGGCGTATAACATGAGAAGTTACCTCAAATTCATATGAGTCTCCACCCCTGATAGTCTGTATCATTTGTATCCCTCAAATGATATTGTCCAACTATAGTACATATATTCAAGAATTGTGTCATAGAACTTCCAGATTCTCATCATAGTAGGGAACTTCTATGACCATTTAGTGCGAAAACTAATCCTAGGACATTATCACATACTATACTATGTAGAAGAACAATCATGATGTGATAAGGAGTTTATTAATATTCAGAACCATGAATACAAGTTTATCATAATGTACAAAGAAGTTGTTTTTAAGGCACCAACTCCAATAGACTCTCACTTGCACTAGATCCAAATGATAACAACCTTCAATCTGCTAGCTCTCACATGATACTCATTCTTCTTTAGAGATAGGCGTTTAGTCAAGTGTTCCTCCACGTTCTCTTCCTTAGGTACTCTACTTACTACAACATCACCCCTATGATATAAATCCATCAAGAGGTGATAATTTCAGAGTATATTCTTTATCTGTTGGGGTGACCTTAGCTCTTTTGCACGAGTCACCGTTGTAGTATTATCACAATACAATGTGATAGAGTCTTTACTACTAGGTACCACATCAAGATCCTAGACAAAGTTCTGAATCCAAATGGATTCCTTAGCTGCATTAGAAGCCGTTATATACTCAGACTCTGCTGTAGAATTAGCGACAACTGGCTGTTTTGAACTCTTCCAGCTCACAACTCTTTTATTGAGATAAAAAACATGTCCTGATTGTGACTTCAGATCATTTTGATCTATTCAAAAACCAGCATTAGTATAACCCCTATTGACTAGCTCCTCGTCTCCTCCATGCATCAGCAACATATCCTTAGTTATTCTCATATACTTAAGGATAATCTTAACAGCAGTTCAATGTTGTTCTCCTGAATCTACTTGATATCTTTCTACCATGCTCAATGCATAGGAAACATCAAGTCTAGTATATAACATGGCATACATGATTGAATTTATCACTAAATTTATGAGATCTTACTTATTCTCTCTTTCTCTTGTTGTGTTTGGGGACACATTTTCTTAGAAAGATGTAAACCATGTGAAACTGGAACCAATCCCCTCTTAGATTATTTTATACTAAATATATTGAGTATCTGGTCAATATATTCACTTTTACTTAGTCCAATTAGCCTCTTGGATCTATCACAAATGATCTTGATCTCTATAATATAGGCTTCTTCACCTAAGTCCTTCATAGAGAAACACTTGTTCAACCAGTCCTTAATAGATTATATGGATCATATGTCATTTCAAATAAGTAATATGTCATCAACATATAATAATAGGATAATGACCACATTCCCATTGAACCTATTGTAAACACATGCCTCACATTCATTCTTAATGAAACCAAATTCTTTTATGGATTCATTGAATCAAATGTTCCATGACCTGGATGTTTTATTTAATCCATAAATGGATCTCTGCAACTTGAAAATCCTTTTAACATCACATGGAGTCAAAAACCCTTCTAGTTGCGTCATATATACATCTTCCTAAAGTTTCCCATTAAGGAATTCAATTTTGACATCCATATTCTAAGTCTCATAGTCCTGGTAAGCTACTATAACAAGTATGATTCTGGTGGATATAAACATGGAAACTGGTGAAAAGGTTTCATCAAAGTCAATTCATTGATGTTGTTTAAACCCTTTAGCCACTAGACTTACTTTATAGGTACTTACTTTACCTTCCATGTATAGTTTACTCTTGAATACCCATTTTTATCCAACAGGCTTTACATCAACTAGCGCATCGACCAAAACCCAAACTTGGTTATGATACATGGAATCCATTTCAGAATTCATAGCTTCTATCCATCTTACAGTTTCTGAGATCTTTATTTCCTCCTTGAAGGAGATAGGTTCATCATTGTCAACCAATAATGAGTCACCATCATCAGTGACTAGAAAACCATATCTCTCTATTTCTCTTACCTCTCTTATGCTCCTATGAAGTACTTGTGTTTTAGGAACTACTTCTTCCATGGGGATCTGTGGAATATTTTCTTGTACCAACTCATGTGTATCTTGATCATCAACTTCATTGAAGTCAATCTTGCTCCCACTATCCTTTTTGAGGATGTACTCCTTCTCAAGAAATTTGGCGTGTCTTGCGACAATTAATTTCTTGTATGAGGGTTTTTATAGGTAGTATCCCTTTGTTTCCTTGGAATACCCTATAAAGATACACTTAATGACCTAGGGTACTAGTTTGTTGTCTGAGAAGACCTTAAAAAATGTCTCGCAACCCCATACATGTGTATGCGACAAAATGGGTTTCTTTCCACTCTATAAATAAAAAGTAATTCCATTTACTACTTTAGTTGGTACTCAGTTTAATGTGTATGTCATGGTTTTTAATGCATATCCCAAAAAGGATAATATAAGATCTTCATGACTCATCATCGACCTTACCATGTTTAACAATGTACAGTTCCTCCTTTCACTAACACCATTACAATATGGTGTATAAGGCGAAGTGAGTTGAGATATAATATAAAACTCCCATAGAAAGTCTATGAACTCTTGGTTAAGATATTCACCACCTATATCCGATCAAATATTCTTAATCTTCTTACCAAGTTTTTCACTACTTCATTCTTGAATTCCTTGAATTTCTAAAAGAACTTAGACTTATACCACATAAAGTAGATATATCCATATATACTCAATTCATCATTAAAAATTATGATGTAATAATACCCACCTCTAGATTCTACTAGAAATGGTCCACACACGTCAGTGTGTACTAATCTTAGAAGCACTAGTAGAAAAAGTAATTTTAACATCACATTTATAACCTTAGTTCTACATAACTGATGCTATAATAGTAAATGGTGTATATTTAAGAATCAATTATTATAATAACTGAAGCTTAAATATATAGACTATATTTTTGGAATCAGTTATTAATAAAACCGACACCTAAAAATTGATATTTGGCATCGGTTTTCCTTAAAACCAACGCCAAAAATGTTGTTTTTCGCATCGGTTTTTAATAAAAATGACACGAAAAATAAAGAGTATCATATTTTCGGAATCGGTTTTATGTAAAACTCATACCAAAATAATTTTGTTTAACATCTATTTTAGTAAAAACTGACATTAAAATGATTTTAAAAAAATCCCTAACGTGAAACCCTTATTTCGTATTTTTCTCCTTCATTTTTCTCTCAACCTATGATGCTCCTGATGACTACCGACACTCTTATGATGGCTATTGTGGTGGATTTTGGATGATTTGAATCATATTTTCATGATCCTTGACCATCAATCATTTATCCTTTCGTGATCCAGGTTTTTATTTATCTCTGTAACTCTTTTACGATCGATTGACACTTAGATTATAAGTTTTGTGTTGTTCTTTTTCTTATTCATTGTTTTTTAAATGTTATAATTGTTTGTTTTAGTGTTTTTCTTGCTAATAAATTAAAGAGATATTATCTATATATTTCATCTTTGGTAACCCTATTACGGTTGATCAAAACTGCAATTAGAGGGGGTTTTTTGTTATTTTTTCTTGTTTTTTTTCAAATGTTTTAATTTTTTGTTTTAGTGTTATTCCTACCAATAAATTCAAGGGACATTATCTATATTTAAGATCAAAATTGAAGTGTAAAACTCTGAAATTTTTAAGTGGTTTTTAAAAAAAATTAAGATAAATTCATTATCTGTTAGTTTTAAATTTGATTTTGATTCACTCCTTCATTTATTTGTAAGCATTTGACTTTTAATTATATATTTTTGTTAAAGTTTGTTTAATTATATAAATTATTTATTTTATGAGATTATCAAATGGTTTTGTTCTAGGTTACAACTAAGAGGAATATTTATTTCTATTTTGATGAATCTAGGTAGAACGGAGGCAGTGTTGTCTCATAGTCGTTCAAAAAAAAATCTAAACTTGATAGAAATATCTTTATTCCTTTACTATGGACATCAAGAATTTTTTATAATTATTTATTTAAATAAAATAAATAACTATATTTTTTTTACTCACAATAATCATTGATATATCTCACCAAATCAGAAATTTTTTGATTAATTTTTTTTGTGTTTAAAATTTATCTATTTATATATAAAAGGTGTAGGATCCAGATGTAGTGGAAGCATGGAGGTTGGGAGGGACCAACTTTTCTTTTGCTGTAATCAATGACCAATCCAGGATCAATACGAAGATGAACGCAAGTATCCATGGACTGAAATCAAATATTTAGACAAAGAACGAAATAGCACCAGATCCAAGAAAGAGGATCTTGCACATCATGTTTATAATTAATTTAATAATTTATAAAGAAATTAAATACTTGGGTCTTCAATAATTTCTTCGTTGATGATCGTTGATCATCCAGAACAACCCTTCCAGATTTACTTCATTGTGATTTCAAGTATCCAAAGTAGAATTCCTCTAATGGTGATCCACATGTGCTCCAATGGTCTCTGATCAACACCACTCGTTCTCTAGGTGCTAATGTGGTGAAACGAATATCTTGCATTGACCGTTCTTGATCGCTTGTTTTTTGGTATTGAAGAACTTCTCTTGTTCTTAAGAGGGTGAGATGAGAGGAGTCAAGAGAGAAAATGTTTGGCTCAACAATTCTCAATTCACAGGGGTTTGGCACAATAGATGTACTTGACTATTAATCAGCATGGGGTTTTAGTTATAATATTTAATTGCGAAACAGAAATTAAATGCAATTATAACTATTAGAGAAAACCTGTGACACATAATAATAATAACAGAGCCATTATTTTTGGTGCACAAAACAGAACCATAAATGAAATATCATGCCATATAATGATAACAGTATTATTATTATTTCTTTCACCAACCAGATAAACATTATTTACCAACTTGTAAATAATTAATTTATCAACGGAAACGATCTTGGTCCATTCGAACCCCTCTTCCATTTATTTAACACTCAAATAAAATATTTTTTTCTCTTAAATAAATATTTTTATTTACAAACTAGTAAATAAATATTTATTAAATGTTCAATAAAATAAATAAATAAATTTTATTCACAATTCGGTGAATAAATATTTATTTAATTTATGCGATCATTTTAACTTGAATAAAATTATTCCTCGGTCTTAATAATAATATTTATTCCATTAATTAAATTCAAATATAATTTAATCGATACCACCAGAAACACTTCGTGTGTGACCCTCTAGGATTCTTTCTCGTTGGCAGTAGACGGGCTTGCCTAAAGTCCAAGATTATTGTCTAGCAACGGGTCGAGGCACCCAAGAGAAAGAACTTAAAGTCGCAATGAAGAAATCCAAATATAAACACTCACTATGTAATATAATCCCTTTTTCACAATATCTCATCAAGTAGGTTTCATGATAGTATCATCAACCTATATGCTTGATACGTCATTCTTTGACTACCTGAAAATAAACTCGTCGTTACACCATATCCATGGAATTTAGGGCGATGGTTTTATTCCAATCAAAGGGTCGAGATATCAACTTCCATAAATGGAAGAGGAAAATCTTTCCTCAACTTATCCATTAATAACATGTCATTCCCGATGCACCCAATGTACCCTACTTCCCGCCAACATATGGCATGACGATTTTCGTCAGCAAATCTAAGTGCCTGAGTCATGACACGTACTAATGATAATATTAAAGTATAAGGATCATTACACACGCTCGTAGATCAGAATATCCGATGACATAAAAATATTCAGAATTCCTACTAGCGGGTCTGTTCTTATAATCTCCCATCTTGGAGATTACCAAGTGTGAACTTCATGAGAAGAAGTATCATCTACTTACAAGTAATCACACTTGATATTCTGTATACTATGTGTCTCATCATAGTATGTCATCCAACCATAAAACTAAATTTAATAATTTTTTCATAGGACTTCAAGGTTCTCATCATAGAGGGGAACTGCTGTAACCTTATTAATGCGATAAATACTCTAGGACATTATTACATTATAATCAAGAAGAACAATGAAAAATATGTAATAATATGTTTAATATTTAAATAAATTAAATATTCATGTAATCGATGTAAAAATAGTTGGTTCTATGACACCAAATCCAATAAAAGGTGGGTCTTATTCATATACACACACTACAAAGAAAGATGGCATGGGGACTCGACCCCATGACCGACGCCCCACACCCCAACTCCCTTGCCACCCCAACTGCCTGCGGAGGGATATCTATTTGTCTATATATTTATTTAAATGTTTATATGTTTTATATGTATATATATATGTGTGTGTTTTTATATATGTGTGTATATCAGTTGAAATTAGTTGTGATATTTTTAATTTTTTATTCTAAACAAATCATCTACTTTTGGATCAGCATGACACATCATGCAAAAAAAAACCTAGAGTAGATTAGTTTTTATTTTATTCATAATAATCGTTAATATTTCATGTATAACTACCAATCATTTTTATTGTATGTTTTTATGTTTAAAATTTATCTCTTTATATGTATATATTTAAATATTTATATGTTTTAATATATTCACTAATTATATTATGATCTCATGTATTGAATGGATCGTAATTGGAAAAATTTACAAAGAACCACTAGTGAATATGAAAACGGAGTTGATTAATTGTTGGTATTTACTAAATGAAAGCTTCAAAAATTAGATTTATTTTTCTATCCATGTGTGAAGTGTTTGAATATGAGAAATTAAAACTCTAGATAAATAAAGGATCATATCATTTACTATGGTTTTATCCTTAATTATACACGTTGGATCTGACATGGTGAAATAAATAAGAATTCAACATCCAATGTTGATGAAAATATTCATAATGAGTCAGAGGATTATATTGAAGAATTAATTCATTATTTAGTATTTGAACCCATCGAAAAAATAGTACTTGTTGAACTATTGTATGGAGATTATGAGAAACCATTATTCTAAGGTTGTAGTAAATATACACTATTATCAGTAGTTTTGAGATTAGTTAACTTGAAAGCAAGAAATGGGTGGAGTGATAAAATTTTATCTAACTTACTTGATATTTTAAAAGAGCTACTTCTAGAAAGCAATGAGCTTCCAGATTCCAATTATGAGGTGAAAAAAATATTATTCCCAATGGGATTGGGGTATAAAAAGATACATGATTACCCTAATGATTGTGTGTTGTATATGAAAAAATATAAATATTTATCAAGTTGTCCTACATGTGGGACATTATGCTATAAGATGGATGGAAAATTCAACTCAGATTCATTCATGGGTACTGACATCTAACCTCATGAAAAATCAATTTTGTACTTTCTAATGGTATCATCCAATAATTATTTCATGTAATTTTGATAATTCAACTATGATTCATTCTTAGGTACCAAAATCATATCTCATGCTAAAGAAATTTGGTACCTTCCAATAATTACTCGTTTGAAGCGTCTATTTGCAAATTTAATTGACGCAAAAAGGTTAAGATGGAATTCAGATGCACGCATATCTGATGGTAACTCATGTCACCTTACTGATTCACCACAGTAGAATAGATTTGATAAAAAAATTCATGATTTTTAAAGTGAAGTAAGAAATATCAGAATGAGATTGTGTACTGATATAATGAATCCATATTAGAGCCTAAGTAGCCAACATAGTTCAAGGCCAGTTTTGTTGGCATTTTAAAACTTGTCCCCACATCTATGTATGAAGAAAAAACATGTTATGTTGAGCTTGATGATTTTTGGACCAAAAAAACCCGGAAATGATATTGATGTATATCTTTTACCATTGATTAATGATTTGAAACTACTACGGGAAACATGTGTTAAAGTTTTCAATGCATACAAGAAAGAGTATTTTCTTTTACATGCTATGATAATTTTCACTATAAAAGACTTTCCTGCATATGAAACCCTATATGGATACAGTGTTAAGGGATATAAATCATTTCCAATTTATGAAGAAGAGACTTCATATTATAAAGTATAGAATGGAAGAAAGACAATATACATGGTACATCAAATATTTTTTCAAATTGATCATCCTTATCGTAGATTGAAAAAATAATTCAACAGTTTACAGGAATACAGCCTTCCCCCTCGACCATTTTTAGTTGAAAAATATTATGACATAGAAAAAAATACTACTTAGACATTTGGAAAGAAAATAAGTTATGGTCTTAAAAAAATATCTAGAAGAAATTGTCTATCTTTTTTGAACTATCTTATTGGATATTTTTAGTGATAAAACATAACATCGATGTTATGCATGTTGAGAAAAACATATGTGATAGTTTGATTGGAACTTTTTTAGGAATAAAAGGAAAGACAATAGATGGATTTCATGCTATATTGGAATTGATATCAATGAAAATACATTTGGAGTTAGCTCCCACTATGAAAGGAAACATAATATATTTACCTCTGGATTGTCACACATTAAGCAAGATTGAGAAGATAAATTTTTGTTAGTGTCTTCATGGTATTAAAGTAACTAGTGGTTATTCTTCAAATGTGAATAATTTTGTGTCATTAAAGGATTGTAAATTAATAGGTATGAAATCTCATGATTATCATGTATTCATGCTTCAACATCTACCAATCGCACTGTGTGGTATATTTCCTATAAATTTCAGAAATACTATCATCAGGTTATTTATTTTTTTAAATCCATTTATATCAAAGTATTTGATACAAATTTGTTATATCTATTGGAGAATGAAGAATTTATTATTCTTTGTCAACTAGAAATGTATTTTCCACCTACATTTTTTAATATAATGGTTCATCTGGTGATTCATTTGGTGCATGAGATAAGAATATGTGGGCCTATTTATTTACTATGGATGTATCCTTTTGAAAGATATATGAAAATTTTGAAGGAATATGTTAAAAATCTTTATCGACTCAAGGATTAAAGGTAAAGATAATTCCAAGTGATGAAGTGATGTAGGTACATTTATACATTTTTAACAACACAAATGAGGTTCAATCATATATATCATCACATATTGCAAAATTAAAGTTACGATATCAAAAAATAAATGAAAAGTGGTTGATGATTGAGCATAAAAATACATTTGTTTCATGGTTTAAAGAGAAATTCATCACAGATATATCTGCATCAAAAACATTGAAATTATTGGTAGGTGGACTATCTATTAATGTGATCACATGGTCTAGTTTTGATATTAATAGATACACATTTTACACAAAGAATCTAGATGAGAAGAGTACCATTCAAAATAGTGGTGTAATGGCCATCACTGAAGCACTGCATTTTTCAAGTGCAAAATATAAAAACCCAATTTATTCATCAATGCCATATTTTGGAGTTATTAAAGACATATGGGAAATTGATTATATTAAATTTTGAGTCACTGTGTTTAAGTATAATTGGGTTTCAAGTAATAGTGGTGTGAAAAATGATGAATATGTGTTTAAACTGGTTGATTTGAAAAGATTTAGTTGCAGTGAGGAACCATTTATCATGACCACACATGAAAAGAAAATATTCTATGTAATTAATCCATTGAATGACCAGTAGTCCATCATTTTTCAAGGGAAAAGAATCTATTTGGCTGATGAGGATGATGGTGATGTTATTTATTTATATGATTCTTCTTCATCTATTACACAATTTCCAGATAACAATGACTATAACGCAGACATAGTGCATATAATACGAAATGATCATGCTGAAGAGATATGGGAAAACACTAAATTACTCTCCAAATTAATTTGGAAATTATTTACATTATATTTCTTTTTTGAAATTTATATGTGTAAAAACTATATTATTTAATAACTATTGGATATTTAATTATATATATTTGATTGTTTATTTGATTTTTTGTGTTAAATTTTGATATTATGTGGTTATGGTTAAACATTTTTTCATTGAAATACCCGACATATATTATTATATTTTGGTTTAATTTATGAACATGAGAACACCTTTTCAAACTTTGATATTTAAATTTTTAAATGTTTATATCTTTTTAGAATTAATGTTTATATTTAATAGTTCACCTTGCATATTTTTTTGGTTAAGAATCATAACATCATTATTTTTTAAAAAACTTACACATGTGTGCCACTTTTTTTACTTACATGTTTCTGTTTTACTTTTTTCAAATTACTAATTTGTCTAATAATATTTATGTACACAATAATTTCATTACATTTTCCCATTATAATGGAAAATATAAATACAGAGATAGATGAACATCTACTGATGTATTTATCTTTTTTAATATTATTAAATATCTAGTAATATAATTAGTTAATGAAAGAAAACTTTTAATTTACAAAAAAATAATTGTAAGACTACTGATAAGACTTTAGTGGGGGAGTCTTCTTCTTTTATTATTCAAAAATTGAATTCTCAAGTTGGTGAAATTCACATTATACGTTTACCAAAACTATCACTTTCTCCTGGAAAGGATAAATTACATATTCATTTTGATGATAATAATAATGAAATTGGCCCAAATGCAACACATTTTATCAACTATATCATCTTGTAGAGTCATTGTAGGATTAACATTTTATATCCTGATTGGAAGTATTTCGACAAGATGACGATAGATCAGTTTTGGGAGGCTATGAAGGTAAAATATATCAATTGATTTATTTTATCTCATTTTTTGAATATAATATATTTTAAATGGCTAATATTTATGTTATGAAATTACATGTGACATTCCATTTTAAATAAATAAAAGTAGTTAAGAAAAGATGTCTTAATTTATCAGCAGTTTGATGGAGGGATTTTAAAATGAAGTTGAAAAAAAATTATGTGTTTGGAAATAGAAAAAATGAAATCCCCTACCTCAAGTATCCATTTTTTGATGAAGATACATGGAAGAAATTTGTTTCCACCTGGCATGATGAAACATTTTATGTATGATAATTATATTATATTATATTTTAAAATTTCTTATATATGTACCTAATTACTTATTAGTTTACTTTTTATATAATAGGCCTCTGGGAAATCTCATCAAGACATCCAGTTTCAGAATGTTTACCCTCACACTTTATCATGTGGAGGGTATCATTTATTGGAGAAAAAAATGAATGAGGAAAAGTTTGAAACACTAAGAGCTCACTCCACTAGTGGTTCTGATGCGGTCCAACTCAGTCCTCCATCTCCACCCACCCTCCATGATAAATGGAAAAGAGCAAGAATAAGAAAAAATGAAAAGTGTCTTATATATAAAGCTAAGGAAGTAGCTGAAATAATTGTAATTAGATTATTATTATATTTCATGAATTTTTGTAATTTATAAATTAACAAAAGTAATATACCATTTTCAGTTTTCATTTTAGGATGTAATTTAGGAGCAATATACATAGGGCACTTTTATCCTTGAGGATACGATGGACATCCTAGCCACTGCATTAGGAAAACCAGAACACCCCAGCAGCATAAGAGGATATGAGGTGGGTGTTGGTATTCAAAAAGTTTTTGGTCATCAAAGTAAACAATCAGGAGACCCAGAAATCGAATCCATAAAATATCAACTGAAATATATAAAATAGTCTATGGGTGATCAAATCCAACCTGCTATATAGCAGACTATGTTAGAAAAAATGACAAGACAATCACAATTTGTGCACCCTTCCCAGCCTACCCAGCCTTCCTAGTCTACCTACTCAGATCTCCACCTCCTCGCTCAGAAACAACCTTATATGGTGAGTTGTATGCAGGAGATCCTGATGTAAGCATTATAGTGTTTGTATTCATGCATTTTTTAGGGGATTTTGTACATCACCAGCCTATTCAGATGGGTTAGTTTAGAGTATCGATACATGATATTATTGATCCGACTACTCTACCACCATTACCTACCATGGATATTACCAGAGTTGGGGATTATATGGGTCATTTTTTACTTTTTCCATCTATCCTTATTCATCATATTTCATATGAGCAATGTGTTTTTTTAATACTAATTACATATTATTGGAAATTGCTTATAATGTTTTATGATGTTTAACTTATATAGGAGTATCTAAAATCCAAAGAAATAAAACAAAGGGAACAAAAGGTTCAGGAACAAACAACTGTAGATACTTTAGATATTTCTGATGGGATGGAAATAATATCTTAGGTTTCTTCTTCCTTGGATAGAATCTATGAGTTTTAGATGTCATCTGATATATGTGGAAGAGACTATCCATTGAGAATATTTTTCAAATATATCATGGATCTAATTGATTTTAAAGATCTCAGTGTGTCTGTGTTGCATTTTTTTACCATTTAGGTAAATTGGAATTTTAGTTTTTATTTTTTTAATTAAAGATGGTTTAAATTGACTGACTATATTACTTTTTTAATTTGGTATCTACACACACTGATTGTTCAAAATGACAGCATATGTTTTTATGGTTTTATATATCTAGAATACATTTCAAAGGATGTTCAATATGTGTTGACTGAAAATAGAGCGGCATATATATGTGGGAGGTTATCAATGACGGATATTGGGTGTTGGTTTATGCCATTTCATATTGGGTAAGAGAAAAAACATAATTATGAACTAATATTCAATATAATGTCAGTAAATGTGAGATTTTTGTATTGTAGGGGCATTGGATGTTAGGCGTATTCCTCCCAAGTGAAAACACATTATATTGGTTTTTCTCTTTATTAGGTGGCGTTTGTATAAAAATTTCAACCTTATTAGATAAGTAATTTTTTTCTATTTTTTATATGCTCATTATGTTTAATTCTCATTGTTTATACATGTATTATTAGTTGATATATATGAAAATACAGGTCATGGAAAAAAATTAACAAATATCACTTGTTAATACAGAAGATAAATGCAATCAACTATGTGAAAGTAAAGGTAATTATTTTTTATATTAGATATTATTTTGATTTTTAGATATATATATATATATATGTATGTATGTATGTATGTATGTATGTATGTATGTATGTATGTATGTATGTATGTATGTATGTATATTTGTTCTTATTATCAAGTTAATGTTTTATTAACTGCAATGTCAGTGTCAAAAAGGATATGTCTAATGTGGTTATTATGTTCTATGATTCATGTATGAGATAATCACAATTGGGGTAATGACTGATTATGATAAGGTTAGTCATATTAATTATTTTTTATTTTCTATCAGATTATTCTATTTTTTAATCATATATCATTCAATGTCATTGTAGATGTTCAATGATGTCAATTCGTACACACAAGATGAACTTAACAATCTTCAATATTTGTTTACGAACTATTTGTTTAGTATGATTACGATTTAAGGTATGTATATTCTTATGTTTCTGATTACTATTACATTTTCCTCATAAAATATGTTAAAAAACTAATTATTTTTTTATAATAGGTGTTTGAACATAATGATATCAAACAAATGCTTCAATAATAACCAACAATGATCATGTTGTAAATTTAAGGTATGTGTTTTTTAATTCTACTTTATAATACAAATGCGTAGATAATTTTTTGATTGGCTAGATAAAAGTATGTATGTTTTATAGATTTTTACTCACTGATACATGTTTTTTGATTACTGTATACTATTTTTCTATTACAAGTAATCTGATTATTATGGGAATGTAATATTCAAATATTTTAAAAAAAAATTATATTTCGATGTTCGTTTTTATATAAACTGACGCCAAATAATAAAAAATAATAGTGTGGTTTTCAGTGTCAGTTTCTTTCATAAATTGACATCGAAAACCAAACCGAAAATCATTTACGGTGTTGTTTTTTAAAAACTGATGTTGAAAACCTTATTTTTTACATCACCTTTATAGACATCGGTTAAAACCCACTATCTAAATACAACGTTAAATCATGTTTTTTCACTAGTGAATTTTTGTGGCCCTTTCACCCTATCCACCAAATGGTGGTTTGGTCATTTTTCCTTATAAATAAGCATGACATCTATCAAGTGGTTTTAGCTCAAAAGAGTCTAAATAACCATTTTAAAATATATTTATCAAATGCTTCTCGTTTACATGACCAAGACGGTGATTCCACAGATGGGTGTTAAATGAGTCATGTGAACATGATTAGTTATCTATTTCCAACACTTGATTTTCATAATTTAATACATAAAGACCATTATTTAAATGTTTCATACCATAACATAAGTCATCCTTATAAAAGGAATAACTTTAATTTCCAAATTTTGAAAATAAACACATTTGTATCTAAACATGACACCAAAATTATGTTCTTGGTAATTGTAGGTACATAATAAAAATATCTTAAAACCAAAATCATTCTTGTTGGAAATTAAAGGTGGTAGTCACCAATCTTTATAGAACCCATCCTCGCACCATTGGAAGCTCACAGATCCACCTCTCCTATGGAAATCTTCCAGAATCTAATTGGTTCTTTCATTTGGATATGGTTGTGAGCACCACAAGCTATATCTAATACCCAATGTGTATAAATTGAAATATTTAACTCAATAACAAATGTGCCTTTATCATCCCCTTGATTTTGGGTGCAGTTCCTATTCTAGTGTCCTGGCTTGCCCCATGAAAAACATACAACCTCCTTTTACTTACCCTTCCTATGGATATTCTTCTTCTTGGAAGGATGGTTCTCAAGAGATTTAGATTGTTTATAAGTCTTGGGTACCTTTTCCTTGTTATTCCTTTTCTTTTTCACCATAAGTATTGCAAGTTTTTCATGGCCCATGTCCTTATCCACTTGGAAAATCAAGGTTAGAAGTTCTGAAATACTCTTCTCATTATTGCTCATATTATAATTCACCATAAAGCTGGAGAAGGTCTTGGGTAGTGCTGAAAGTATGAGATCAGTACAGAAATCATCTGGGAATTTAATCCCTAATATGTTCAGGTGTTCAATATTTCCGATAATCTTGAATACATGAGGCACATCTAGCGCAAACTCTCCAATATTAGCTGTGAATAAAGTATTAGAGATCTCATATCTCTCTTGTCTCACATTATCTTGATAGAGATCCTAAAGGTGATACATCATGCTATAAGAATCCATATCCTCATGTTGCTTCAAAATCTCATTGGACATGGATGATAGCTGAATCACTGAACATATGTAGCATCATTCATATGTTTTTTATAGAGATATATCTCTTCATCACTTGCCTCATTGTTAGGTGAAACTGGTAAAGGTTCTTCCGACACATACAATTTTCTTTCACGGAGAAGGATGACCCGTAGGCACCTTTTCCACTCCTGGAAATTTGTGCCAATGGGAAGGTTTTTCTTCTAAAGTATGGATCACATGTTTGATTTCATTTTATTATTGTTTCTATAAAATAAGATAAGAATAATTCTAGTACTTTATTTGATAAATTTAGACAAATAAATAAATATTATATTTATTAGTCTCCCACTATTTTATCGAAACCCAGTAGACTTCACCATTGACTTCAGAATATCTTGTTGCTTAGACATTCTAGTAGCAAGAATCCATATTTCCCTTTTCATTACCCCAACTATGGTTGGTCAAGCAACTTGAATGGTTTTAGGTAGGCATTACAAATTTCAACTACATTAACTCACAGTTCCTTGATCTGTTGAGTGGACTCCCCAATCCCGAAATCATTAATTTATATTTGCTCAACCTTTTCCTCTCAGTAACACCAAATCCTACTTTGTTAGTCAACCCTTAATTTTAACCAAGTTAGGTCAACCCAAAACCTCATGTTATAATTCCACGATAATTGAAACACCCCAACTTTGGCTGGTCAAGCACTTTGAAATATGGTTCGATTCTAACCAAGGTAATTGAAGGTTGTACCGACTTAATATTTTATCAAGGAATTTTTTCCTTGTATGCATAAATTTCCAATTATTATTTTTATCACATGCCTGTTAATATTAATTGGTATTACTTAAGTGATTAACCATGTCTTAGTTAATATTTTCTCATAAGACGGTTTATTTTAGTTTCATATTACATGCTTGTTAATTCATTAATTATGTTATCACGACAATACATCCATAATGAAATAACCATCAAACTAATATAAATATAAATAAAGGGTATGGTCATGATCTTATACTAATAGTTAGTTTATCTAGTGGTTGATATACTAATCACTGACCTAGGGGAGAAACAACTTGAACCAATTGTGGTTCATGTTTATAGATTTTCCACCTGTACACCTTTGTATCTCCTTGGATTGGTTCTGGATCAGCTCTGAACTTGAACCTCCTCCACTAGCTTGGGATCTCCATCCATTACATATGTCTTTTACTCACACACAGGTGAGGGGGAAAAGGGGTTTACATAAAAGAAACCAAGGGAACGCAATCCCTACATAATAATGAGGAGAGAAGGCATGCAAAACAACAATTTAATTTAAAAATAAATTAAATAAAACCCATCACATACAAAATATGTGGTTCATATCATGATCATCCACATGCATGCAATGAATTATTCATTTAATAAAACTAGAATTCAATTATTTAATCATTCTTATTTAAGATAAATTATGCTTGAATCGATTAATTATTATCTTTAATTAATAAATCCTTTTATCTTAATTCTTATCTTAATTTTCTTGAGATTCTCATCCATTATAATTTTAAAAAAATTAAATAAATTCATTTAAAATCAACTTTGTACATAACTTGTACCTTGGAGGTAACATGGTGCATACCCGTCTGATTCTACCCAACATATATTATACTCGTATCATGTTTTAATCTTGTGACATATAGCATACACAAATTATCACGTACTTTAATGATGTATATTTCATGAATGATTACATGAATTCCATGATTTTTCAGTCACATGTTATGCTTAAATTCATATAGAGTAACAACTGGTAATAAAACTCATACATGATATACAGATATGAACATTATGCATATATTAATTAAACATTTAAATATTTATGTATATTAAAACCTATCACATGGAGTATCTTATATTTACAACCACACACAAGTACATGTCTCAAGGTTTTCATAGTAAAATAAATAAATTTTAAATCTGCGTAACTTGGTATAAGTACAAGGCATGTAGATTCAATCTACACGGTGTGTACATCTCTCAACATCTATCTGAGACACATGCCTAGGGACTTGGCATGTGGTCTGTGCCTTGGAAAAATTAGAGTACATGGTGTTTCCAATGGGCCAGATGTTGTGTTGACTCCATGTTACATGGTCACCAGTCAGGTAGGTCATGTATTGAATACACAACCCGCCTTTGACACAAAGGGACTACATGCTGTTCACATGGACTATATTGTGTGTACTCTGGATGATCGTGTGCCAATCTGTCTTGATCAAAACGTGGTGTAAGAATTAACTACACTGCATATCATCAATGCACACGAATTTATTAATTTCCAAATTAACTCATGGTGAATTGAACAAAACTACACAGCGTGTAACTCCAGTTACACGACGTGTACTGTTGTGTTATCTAAGTAGAATCCTGAACTCCTCAAGATGAGTTCCTCGATTTTATTTTAATCAAAAAAATTAAACTTCTCGATTAGATATATGAGAAATTAATGGGGAAGAAGTAGATCTCACAATTCAGATTAAAATAATGATTAAAATTGAATTAAAAAACTAATTACAAATGCCTAAATTAACAACAATTTTAAATAATGATAAATAATTATGTGGACATTCTGATACCACTTGTAGGTTTCGGGCGTAGTGGAAGCATGCGATGGGTGGTGCCCAACATTTCTTTTTTATCGTGATCAATGATCAATCCAAGATCTATATGATGTTTAATCACCATAATCAATAGAATTTAATCAAATATAGATAACATTAATCACATCATAACCAGAAATAGGGGATCATCACATATTATTTATAATCAATTTAATTAAATAAGAACTACCTCAAAGGAATTCTTTCTTTATTAATGAATTGGTGATATATCTATAGTGAAATGTCATTTTGTTGTAGAAACCAAGTGTATATTTCCTCTAACGGTGATCCACACGTGTTCTAGGAATCTCTAGACATCGTAGAAGGAGTTTCCGAGTAATGGTACGGAAGATCCTTGCGCTTGTGTCATCCGCCTTGGATCGCCTCGAGAACCACTTCCAAAGCATTCTCCTTGATCTGATGGAGGATTATTGCTCTCCATTCTTGAGAGTGTTCTTGGAGAAGTGATCTTTCTAGGATTAAGAGGATTCTTCAAATCCATTGTGCATAACCAAATCAGCTTATGAGAAAATAACATAATTGGGTATTTGTATTTCTAGGGTTAAAATAAAATAATTACACAAGTTCCCTTATTATTTATTTAATCCTAAAATACCCCAACGTCAAATAATAATAATATTATTATTATTTTTCAACATGTGATAAAATTTTGAATTATAATTAAATATTATTTAATTAAATAATATTCAATATTATCATTTCTCACTAGACCATTAAAATCAGTTCACCATTCTTCCAAAATATTTATCAAGCCTTGAATAATGTCTATTTATTTATTAAATAAATATCTCTACTTTATTCACCAATAAATAAATAAATATTATATTCACTAAATAAAAAACAAATATTCATTAAATATTTTGCTCACAATATATTCTCTTGAATAATTAGTGACAAGATAAATGTGATCAAGCATGCATGAATAATTATTAAACTATATACAGGAATAATATTTATTCAACCTATTAAATAATAAATAATAATATATTATTTAACTGAGATTCTAGACACACTTAGTGTGTGACCCTCTAGGCCTCTTTCTCAGTGGCATTAGGTGAAACAGCCTAAAGTCCAAGGTTAGTGTCTAGAAACACGTCAAGTCACCCATAGAGAAATAATTTAATGTTGCAATGACATATCACCTCATACGAATTCTGACTACGTAATATAATCTCTTTATCACAATATCTCTAATCAAACAGGTTGCATTCCAATGCCATCAACATATGTGCTCGATATCTTTTTCTATGACTTTCTAAAAATAGAACTTGCCTATAGAACATCATGGCTAAAGATTTATTTAGGCTATATCATTTCCATCAAAGGGCCTGAGATATTAACTTTTATTAATGAATAGAATGGATAAATCCTTTCTCGCATTGTTCATTAATGTAGTATTACTCACGACACACCCAACATATCCTACTTCGCTGCGAACATCTGTTATCATGATTTTTTTCAATACATCTAAGTGCACAACTCATAATACTCGTTAATAATAATCTTAAATTCTAAGGATAAATAAACACATTCGTTGATAAGAACATCCAATGACATGTAGAAATGTGGATTTCCTACTGGAGGGTCTCTTTCTCATAATATCCATACTAGACATTACCAAGGGCGTACACTGTAAGAAGGTGCCTCAAAGTAATATGAGTCTCTACCCATTATAGATTATATCATTTGTGTTCCTTAAATGATATTTTCCAGCTATAGAACATATATTCATGAATAATGTTGCAACACTTTCAGGTTCTCATCGTAGTGGGGAACTGCTATGACCTTTTAGTGTGACAGCTACTCTTAGAACATTATCACATACAATATTATTCAGAAGAACAATCATGATGGGATAAGGAGTTTATTAATATTCAAAACCATGAATAAAAGTTTATTATAGAGTACAAATAAGTTGGTTCTAGGGAACCAACTCCAACATGTATGTGTATGTATGTGTGAATGTATGTATGTGTATGTATGTGTGTATATTTATGTGTATGTTTGTTTATGTAGTATGTGTATGTATGCATGTGTGTGTGTGTGTGCATGCACGTTTCTGTAATTTTATGCATGTGTATGTGTATTTATGTGCGCGTGTGTGTGTGTACGTGTATATATACATGTATATATTTGTACATGTATGTTTATGTGTATGTATGTGCGTACGCGTATGTATTTTTATTGATTTATTGGATAACCCCTCTTCTTAATGGGTTGAGTGGGAACCCTTAACATTATCCATAAACCCAGATGCACAAGGCTTAGTACATGACCTGAGGCCCAAGAGCCAAACTCAAAAAAATGTATATGTTTGTAATTTATATGATTAATATTTATTTATTTTAATTTATTAAGTTTTAATATGTTTAATATGTTTGAAATTTATATAATTGATTATTATAAAATCATTTTAATTTTAATATTTTTGTATAGTTAATATAATTAATTTTAATAATTTTGTTATTTATATAATTAATATTATATATTTATTCATTTTTATGTCTATAATTGTAACATCCTGCTTAAATTACGCTATCATTTTATTATTTAAAACTTTGGACTTTGGGTTCAGAGGGCATGAGAGATGATCCAGGTTTTTTTTCTAAAGGAACTAGGGTAAGGTGCTGACTACAAGATAATTTCACACTATGAATCGTATATTCATGATGTGAATTAACTCTGGGAATTTTTTTTGGGTTTAGTTCAAAAAGTGAAAAATATTCAGGGCATGAATTATCTTAACGTCATGAATGGGTCACTTGGGATTTTGAAATTGCAACGATTCCTTTTTCGGCATACATGCAAACATGGGGAATCAAATCATGAATCAAGGATTCACGATGTGAATAATTTTTTCCATGTGGATTTTTATGCATTTCACACTTGAATCCTCTATCTTTCAGCCTTGCACTCTCTCCCTTGAATCCTTGGGTTGCTCGAGGCAATTTTGGGTGGTCTCAACTCTTCCAAACTCCCCCTTTTTCCACTTCAATCTCCATCTTGGTGGGTTTCTTCTATTTTAGTATGTGTGATCATTTTCTTCTCATTGTCTTTTTTTATATAAGAATTGGAAATGGTGGTGGGATGCGTTTATGGTATCAGTGATCATGCGATGATACTTCTCTAATCCTCTCTAGATTCATTGTGTTCTTGTCTTCTAGAGGCCAGATCTTGGGGGTTATGGTGCGGTGTATGATATTCTTGAATTATGTGTTTATATAACCTCTATATTGACCATTTTCATTATGAAATTTGATTCTAAAATGTGAGAATAAGTGTCTGGGACTCTGTTTTTTATTCTTACATCATTCCACCTTTCTGGTGTAAGGATCCCATCGTGGTTGGTGTGTGACCCATGTTTTAGGCAGGTGGTTCTGTCTCTAGCCTATGACATTGAACCATAATTTCTCTTGGTTTTATAAATTGTTTTATAAATGAATTATCATTATCTTGGAATTGGTTAATTTGTGTGTGTAAATGGGTTTTTGAGAAAATATGGGTTTTCCATTCATTTTGTTAAAGGAAAGGTGTCTTTCATAGGATTGTGAAATGGGTTTATGAAATGGGTTTTCAAAGCATGTTTTGATGAAAAAGGGTTGTTTGGAATTGATTTTGAATCGATAATCCCTTTTGAACTGATTGATGTAAGTCTTGCATGGGAGCCTTGGGAACCTAGGTGGAGGGTTTAGTATTATGCCTTGTCCATTGTTTCCATCAGGGGGTTTACTCATGTGGTGTTCCTTTTTTCCCTTGACTGCGTGTCCTAAAGACTTGATCTTGACATTATATATGGTTCACTCATGGGTTTTCCTCTATTCCCTAGGACATGTGTTCTACAGATGTGGGTATGAACTAGTAATTATTTTTTATTATGGTATGAGTAACCAAACTAACCTAACCTTTGTTATTTTAGGGGTGTTTACCATTGTGATTTTTCTTGTGATGTTTTGTCTTTGATATAAATGCTTTTATAAAATATAAATATTTTAATAGATTTATGCTTCGAAACTGTTTTACCAATCTTTTTTTCAGAATTGTGGAAAAAGGGGAACTGTTTACCATGATTTTGATATAAAAGTGCCTAACTGTTCATCATACCGAATTTTCTCTTAAAAATTGAGAATATTGGGGTTATTATATAGAGAATTGATATGGAAAACTTGGGTGAGATTCGACTGAGTCTGTTTATCTTAGACCCTACACACTCTCTCAGGGTGTGTAAACCTTGTATTGTGTTTTGATGCGGGAAAGGGAAAGGGGCCATAGTGATACGGTGAGGTTTCTATAATCTGGGTATGGGTAGTTTGTGGTGATATGGTGGTATATTGCCTGCATATCACACAGAGTATCTATTTTTGGTTTTAGTTGTCTTTTTTGGTTGTTGGATATGTGCCTTGGGTTTTTATCTGGATACTTTGGGTTTTTTTCTACTTTTCCTTTCCTTTTTTATGGTATATGTCTTTATGGTTGTTCTTCCACTATTTCTTTCTACTATGCATATATATCATGTATCTTATTTCAGGTTGGAAAAAATCATTCTATTTGGTTATTATTCGATGCTCGGGTGCTATTTGTCAACCCATGGGGGGATCAGGAACACCCTTTGGGTCTTGTTGTAGTCTGGCTTAGAGCCTAGTTGATGAGTTATCCAGTCCGGGTCATGAAAATTTGGTATCATAGGATGGTTGATGCTCAGTCTTGGGAAGTTGGTAGAAATGAGGTAGGATTATCAGAACATGAGATATAGGTTGTAGTGAGTATCTAACCATCTCTTATCATGACAAGTCTTAAGTTACCATGATATGTTGGGATGTGTGTCTCTTATGTTGGGTTTTGACCTTAATCTCATTTTATTATTTTAATTTTTTAGTTTAAGTTGAGATTATCCTATTGTTTGATCTTTTTTTGTTTTTGGTGTATAGAAACATGCCTCTGTGACATCATCCAAAGGTTCTTCGAGAGGGTGTAGCGGGTAATGATCCTCAAGGGAATCATCCCCTAGATTAGAATTTTGTAGAGTCCATTGTATGAGTAGTTTGTTCCAGGAATCAAAATGTACCACAAGTTCAGAACCATGCTCTTGAGGCACAACCAGGAGCTGGAGGAGTCATAGATCAAGCTTGAGAGTTTCAAAGTGATAAGCCTCCATCCTTTAAAGGTACCAATGAACCACAAGAGGTGGAGGACTGGATAAACATGATCTATCATGTATTTGAATTCCTAGATACACCTGATGCTATCAAGGTGAAGTGCACAATGTTCAAGATCAAGGTTCCTAACAAGCGGTGGTGATATTCTGTGATACTGGAAGATTAGCACATGGGATTGGATGGGAATTTTTTTAAGACCCTATTCAATTTTTATTTCTTACCAAAGTCTCAGATTATTGAAAAGTATCTTTAGTTCCTCTCTATATAGCAGGGAGAGCGTTCAGTGTTAGGGTACACTAACCATTTTGCGGAGTTGGTTCATTTTTCTTTTTTGGTGGTGATGAATGATTAGATGAATGCCCAGAAATACATATAGAGTTTTGTTCCACATATCCAATCATAGGTATATATACATTTTGAAGCTTACCACCTATGTCAACACATTATATAGGGTGATGTTGGTGGGAATGGATACGACGGTAAAGATTGGATTCTCTAGCACATTTCTTCTACCCATTGGCTATTTTAGTGGTGCGTAGGGGAGGAATTGAAAGTTTCACGATAATATTAAGGTTGGTGGAGATATTTCTCAATAAAATACCTTATTATTACCATAAACAATATCTAGTAGTGCACCCCTGACTTTCTATCTATGTGATCAGACAGGGAACGCATGATGTCCTTTTCCCATCTCTACGAAGACTTGCAATGCTTGTGGCCTCTGAGACCATTTTCATAGGTTATGGAAGGATATGTCTATGCCTCATTATGTTGAGGTATCTTTATCTCAAATGGCCACTACAACACAGTCAAAATATCCAATGTTCATATGGATCCATCCACAGGGCTCAAGAGTGAATCTCCTTCAATTAGTGGATGAGTTTTCAATAGAGGCCGACACGGGCCCAATCATGAACCATGGTATATGTAGTGCTCTAAATATCAAAAGTTAAAAATCAAACATGGAATTATTTGAGTCTGGTTAATAATTAGATTATATTAGTAGTAAACTAAGTGTTTATTATGGAATTGTTCATAACAATTGCTTACTCAAAAAACCCACACAAGGAATAAGGTGTAACAAAAAAATCACTTTATACATATAAAAAGAAATGAAATGCTCCTTTATATAAATATGTTTCCGCATAATTAACAAAATTTAATAAATATTTTCATGTAACAAAAAATCCCACTCATATTCAACCTTTTATGAAAACATGGCCAATATTTATATTCAAACCATATATTATATTTTAAATCCAAACATTTTTATGGCCTGAAATGAATAATTTCAATTATTAAAATAAACCATTGAAATAAATGATTTCATAACCCTCTAATATATTCAAAAATAAAACAAAGTAATACAATAATTAATTATATATTTACATCATATATCATACAAAATAATAGATTTATATTAAATTTATATAGAAGTGTAGAGTAACTGAAATAAAAAAATACAGAACCTATAATCAGATTTATCATGCAATACACCAATAAATATAATAAAAATTAAACCTCATTCAATGAACTGAGAAGAATACCAACATAAAATAATCTAGGTTAGTGTTTTATACCTAGAAAAAAATGAAAATGATTGATGGTAGAAGAGATAACAGATTTGGAACTCACCAATTTGATGTTCAAGAAGAAGATAATCGAAACACAAACTGAGGAGATATCTATGATGTAGAGACCCAATCCATTTACACATATTATTAAATTATTTTTAACATTAATATCTAATAAGTTCATCCCAAAAATCATGATGCCTAATGACATTGGGAGACTAGGTTCATAATACACTGAAAAGAAACTAAAACATGAAAACCTTATTTTATTCTCCATAATGAGATCCTAAATCCATTTGAGATCCTAAAAATTCATAGGAAAAACTAGGAAAACACATAAAATAAATGGTAAAGCTAAAAAATCTAGTAAGTGAATAAATATGATAAGGAAATATAACATGTTAGTCAAAGGTATAACATGATACCATAAAAGAGAAGGATCATGAGTAATCACATATAAGCATAACATAAATAAAATGGTATCATGAGATCATAGAAACATATGAAATGTGGAAGAAACACAAAAAATTACATAAATATGAGTTAGGGATAAATACAAAAATAATATCACATAGTGGAAAAGGTACCATAATGGATTAGGTTAATTCCCTAATTCCATGCATAATGTCTCATGAGAAAAAATCTTTACCCAAATCATTGAAGTGCTGTATGGGTGAACACATCATAAAATGTTCATGATTATGCATGCCATAAAAAAGGAAATCAATCATGAGGTATAAACTTAAGGATTACCCATGGAAAGAAAATGAGTTGAATAATCTTGCCTCATATCATAATCAAGATAAATTTCATAATGAAGGTATTTGAGAAATGAAAATAAGGCACGTATTACCCAATTGAAGGAAGTGAGAATATGCTAGTTATACATGTGAGAGACATATATAAAGAATTTATAAGAATTAAATAACTTTAAATATATAGATAAAGTGAGTTATAGAGAGAATGATCATAACCTGAAGAAAAGGGTGGTTTAGATAGATCCCTTACCGCGAGCCTGATTCATCGTGTAAGTTTTTTTTTCAAAGGTTGGGGTCGAAGCCAGATTCATCATGTAAGTTCTTTATCTTCTGGAATAATAAACTTATGTTAATTATTTGATTGGTTAAGAACATTTTTTTAAGTTTATTATTATTTTTATTTTATTTATTAACATTTCATATTAAATCACTTAATCATTTAATTTTACATCAGATACTTTGATGATATTCGGCTCATATATCTAAAATGTCTTCACTAGGTTGAATAAGGTCAAAGAGATTATTGTTTCATCATATATAGAATAATAATCATGAAATAATTAGAATTTTTATTCATCAATTATACTTTTAAAACCATTCATGAAGGATGGTTATGAAAAATGAACTATATTACAATCATGGAGACGATATTTCATACATACGCATGAGTAATGTTTCTATTTTTTAACAATCGTGATCAAAACAAGGTAAGTTTTATTTTATCTTTAAATAATGATAATTATATAATAAATATCATATTATTTATTTAAATACACTTATATATACCATCCTTGTGTGTGGTAATTAAAAATGAATCGCAACGCTACGTGGAGGTGATAATCCACACCTATACTCGAACGATGTTATCATTTTTCTATGAATGGAAATGTAAGAAAATAAATGATATATTAATTTTAAATATTTAATGAACATTATATATATAAATTAAATCCATCATCATAAAAATCCATGAGAGACAATGATGGAAAACAACTTACATCGGTTTACGAGGCGATAGTCCACCGTACACATGTAAGATGGTTTCATTTCCCATTTTATAGAAGAGGATGTGGATTTAGGCTATGAAATTAATATAATAAAATCTCATTATATTGGATATATTAGTTTTATTATATCATAATATTTGAATGATATTTTAAGGAGGTGGAAGAACAAATAAAACAAACAGCGCGGTTAAGAATGACACCTCTTCTTTGGACAACCTCTATATTTTCCTCAAAAGCCTTCCTATGA
Source organism: Viscum album (assembly GCA_963277665.1). Classification (NCBI taxonomy): domain Eukaryota; kingdom Viridiplantae; phylum Streptophyta; class Magnoliopsida; order Santalales; family Viscaceae; genus Viscum; species Viscum album. The sequence continues at coordinate 2,084,714,715 of OY728126.1, forward strand.
GGGTTTTATAATAAAAAAAGACTATAGGAAATGGTAATAGAATTAAGGAAGGTATTTGGTTATGTATTTTCTAGAACCAAAGGGCGTTTGAAGTGTGAAGGAAGGAGGAGAGGAGATTCCATTTTATAAGTGAGAAAGAGTGACATTTTTTTAAATACCCAAAACTATTCGATAATGGGAAGTCACTATCAATCCAAGTACCACCAAAATTAAAAAATAAATTATTAGAGGGAAGATAAGGTTGAGAAACACCACCACCTTAAAAAATAAACATTTTTTAAACATGTTATTCACTTTACCTTCATGGTTACTCACTTTTACCATTTTAGTTTTTCAACACGATAACTAGTTTTTATCAATATAATTTATCCTAAAAATAAATTAACCCTTATTATATAATTTGGAACCATTGATTCCAAATATGAAATCCAATTTATCAAATAAAAATCCTTTGTGTGTGAAAAATAAGTTTTAACACAAGTGCATGTAACGCGTAAAACTGTGTTTTAACCTTAACAACAGTAATTAAATTTTAAAGTTTTGACTATTCATTATGACCAAGAATTAAGTTAACCTCTTTACCTTTTATTAATTATTCTAATTAAAAATGTTGAATCCATTTTATCAGATTAAATTAATAGAAGTGATATAATTAAATTTAAAAATAAACCCAAAAAACGTGTCAAAAAATGGGTTTTCAAGAAATGGATTTTTCAGTCGATGGGTGATATGATATCAACTCTATTACTAATAATCATCATTATATGAATTTCAGTTCATATGAATAGATATATATATTATATACATTTAATTTAATTCTTTTCTTACTAGGGGTTATTTTAATTAATTAAAATGTATAAACTTTAAATAATTGAAAACAATTTACAGAAAATCGAGTATTTAAACATAAAAATAAACTTAGACCAAAATCATGAAAATTGTCGACTTAAATGAAATTAATTAGATTATTCTAATTCAAATGGATCATATGTCGCTTTTAGACTAAATCTAAAATATAATTGGACATTTAAATCAGTTTATTTAATGAGAATAAATAATAGTATATGAAAAATCGATAATTTTCACTATTTATTGAAAAATCAATAATTTCAGAAAGATCCAAAAATTTCACCCAAATTTAATTTTGATCATATGATTTCAAAAATTACTTTCATTTTATAAAATATCATTTCTAAAATTTCAATAAATTAGCAATAAAAATCATTTTTGAAAAAACGTATTTTCTAAAGAATAAAATGTCTTCATCAAAAAAATGAGTCATTATTTCCTAGGAATTTATCAATACATTTATATCGATTAAGACTATTATATATATTTCATAAAGTATTTAATATTATTCATAACTTCCAATTTAACAGTTAGGTTATAACATCCGTATTTAATCAATCAGGGTTTGTTTAGGCATGATGTTGCGTGTCGTATACGCTATCGAATATAGTTTTTTTTTAAATCGTGAGGTGTTACAGCTGTGGCTGGGGGGTAAAATATAGGGTTGAATCTGGATGGGAGTAATATGGGAGGAGTCGTTGGTATAGCTTTATCTATACCAACTATTTAATGGAACCATTGGTATAGTCCTCCCATAAAAAGGTTGTACCAACAATTATTCGAAACAGTTCGTATATGTCCATCAGTATATATACAATTTTCGATAACAGGATCAAAAGTTGTGGTTGTTTGAAGTGCAAGTCATGTTTTCAACTTAGCCTAGATCATTCAATAATTTATTAAAATTTTATGTTATACAATTTTTACGAAATGACTATTAATCAATAATAATTAGCAAATTATTGATTAATATTATTTTTTAAATTATTTTATAAGCAATTTTTCACTAAATATCCTATATATTAAATGTAAATGAAAATTTAGTCTTTTATAAATCATATTTAATAAAATGTATTATAGTTATATAAATATAAATATATTTATATATTAATATATGTTTTTTAATTATATATAATTTTTTTTAAGAAATATACCTTTTATGAGTGATATCTGAGCGCTGATAGACTATCATTTACAAAGGGACGTTTTTATCATCGCTTTTTTTAGTACTGATAAAAGTAGTTTTTCTTAGTACTTTCTGCTAGCATTGATAAAGACACCCCATTTATCAGTGATTCTAGACAACGTTAATAAAAGGTAGCGCTTGATATTACGCAATTTGTAGTACTTATCCTACGTGTGTATGATGATTAACGGTTTCAAGTTTTATTACTAGAGATCGTGTAATATTCAACATTGACTTTTATTAACGCTAAACAAAAAATGATGATAAAGGGTGAATTTTATCAACCTTAGATAAAAGAACAGATAAAGGTCACTTTTTATTAACACTAAAAAACGTTGATAGAAGCATACTTTTTTTTCATCGTTTTTGTTAGAATTGATAAAAGTGACACTTTATACCACTTTTTTTAGTGTTGATAAAATCTCCACCTTTAATAACATGAAAAAAAAGGTGATATGACAAATTAAATTTATATATACATATTTATATATTTTAAATAAGATTTATATTATAATAAGTATATACATGTAAATATAATATATAAATATGATTTATATAACTTTTAATAAAAAAGTTATTATCAATCATATTTTCATAATTTTATATATTGAAATTAGCAAATTTATATTACCGAATAAAAATGTTTAATTGTATATTTATATATATGAATTACAAATTGTATATATAATATTAATATGATATATATAAAAGGTATACCGGGGCGCTAGGTCAAACCGAATCCCGACTCCCTTTCGCTAGGTCGCCTGCTCCGCTCCCGTCTTTATCCAACTTTTTATCGTTCCTTGCGTTAATTCTGATGAAGCACTTCAAGGAATTCAATCTGGATCTGTTATCGAAGGGAAAAGATGACGACAGTACTGAGTGATCTGGCGGATGGTGAGATTTTGGATGCTGCAAGATCGAATCTCCAAGCACAAGATTAAGTTTAGAAGGTAAGCCTAGCTGTGAGGATCGGGTTAGGTCAGAGGGCATCAAAGGCTATTCGAGGTTTTTTTTAAGAAACTGGGGTAGGGTACTGACTACAAGAGAAGTTCACACTATGAATCATATATTCATGACGTGAATTAACTATGGGAAAAAACTGTGGGTTTGGTTTAAAAGGTGAAAAACATTCATGCCATGAATTATGTTCATGTCATGAATAGGTCGCTCGGGATTTTGAAATCGTGGCAACGCCTTTTTCGGCATACATGCGAACCTGAGGAATGACATAATGAATCAAGGATTCACGACGTGAATAATTTTTTCCAAGTGGGGTTTTATGCATGGAATGCTTGAATCCTCTATCTTTCGGCCTTACACTCTCTCCCTTGAACCCTTGGGCCGCTCCGGGCATTGTTGGGTGGTCTCAACTCTTCCAAACTCCCCCTTTTTCACTTCAATCTCCATCTTGGCGGGTTGCTTCTATTTTAGTATGTGTGATCATTTTCTTCCCATTGTCTTTTCATCTATGGGAATTAGTAGTGGTATTGGGCTGTGTTTATGGGATATGTGATCATGCGATGATGCTTCTCTAATCCTCTCAAGATCCATTGTGTGCTTCTCTTCCGGAGGCCGGATCTTGTGGGTTGTGGTGTGACGTATGATATTCTTGAAGTATGTGTTGATCTAACCTCTATGTTGATCCTTTTATTATGAAATTTGATTCTAAAATGTGAGAATCAGTGTTTGGGACTCCGTTTTTTGTTCTTACGCCATTCCACCTTTCTGGTGTGAGGATCCCATCGTGGTTGGTGTGCGACCCATGTTTGAGGTTGGTGGTTCTGTCTCTAGCCTATGACATTGAACCATAATTGCTCTTGGTTTTATAAATGAATTAGAATTATCATGGAATTGGTTAATTTGTGTGCGTAAACGAGTTTTTGAGAAAAGATGGGCTTTCCATTCATTTTGGTAAAGGAAAGGTGTCTTTCATAGGATTGTGAAATGGATTTATGAAATGGGTTTTCAAATCATGTTTTGATGAAAAATGGTTGTTTGAAATTGATTGTGAATCGATAATCCCTTTTGAACTGATTGATGTAAGCCGCACATGGGAGCCTTGGGTACCAAGGTGGAGGGTTTAATATTTGGTCTTGTACGTTGTTTCTATCAGGGGGTTTACTCTGGGGTGTTCCTTTGTTCCCTTGACCATGTGTCCTAGAGACTTGATCGTGACATTATAGGGGGTTCACTCATGGGTGTTCCTATGTTCCCTAGGCCATGTAAATGGTTTGCTGGATTTATCATCCCTGAGAATCCATGGTATTCATCAAAACATGTCTCGCAAACTACTACAGTTATCAATTCCCTAAGAACTCACTATTCTCCATCTCTTAATTCTAAACATTTTTCTATTACACAAATTGAAACATCAAGGCATGCTATGCTTCCTCCATCATTCTCCCACTCTAAGCACTGACTCACCTCTGATGTGATTCACCCTTAGATCACTCAAAAACCACCTTGAGCCTGATTCCAATTCACTAATTTCACTTAACATGACATCTAAACTTCAAATCTAGTATTACCCAAGGAACCAGAAAAGATAGGATCTTCCCACACACTAGAATAACTTTTTCACCTAAACCGTTCAATGATCGGCCTCACTGCAACAACGACCCATATGACATGAGGTTCAGTTACCCATAACTGATATGATTCTCCCCACCATAGGAGTACCATTATCATTGACCTTACAAACCAAACATCTGGTCCATGTAGTCCATGTTCTATCCATCACTAAATGCAATGACTAGATGTGGCCGACCCACTTATCCCGAAATTCCAATATGAAATATCCATTTCCACCAAATCTCGGATCACCATAGATCATCCATGCCAGCCAATGATAGTCAATAGTGCATGGGGCAGGGTGAGGGGGTAGGGGTGTGCTGGGGGGAGGGGGGCAAGGGGCAGGGGGGGTGTAGGGGAGGCGATGTGTTGGGGTGTAGGGGGGGTGTGCTGCGAGGGGTGTGCAGTGGGATGGGGGTGGCTAGGGGGTGTGTAGTGTGCATGGGGGTGGGTAGGGGGTGTGTGTAGGGGGTGTGTGTAGGGGGTGGTGCAAGGGGCAGAGGGTGTGTTGGGTTCTTTTTCAAGGGGAAGGAATATGGTGCAGGGGGGTGGGCAGGGGGTGTGCTGGGGTGCAGGGGGTGTGTTGTGGACTGGGGGAAGTGCAGTGGGCAAGGGGTGTGTGCAGGAGGGTGGGCAGGGGGTGTGCTGGGGAAGGGGGCAGGGGGTGGGGTGAGGGGGTAGGGGGGTGTGCTGGGGGAGGGGGAAAGGGGGGTGCAAGGGGCAGGGGAGGGGTGAAGGGGGGAGGGGGCAAGGGGCAAGGGGTGTGCTGGGTTTTTTTGTAAGGGGCGGGGGTAGGGTGTAGGGGGGTGGGCAAGGGGGTGTGCTGGGGTGTAAGGGGGTGTGTTGGGGGTGTAGTGGGATGGGGGGAAGTGTAGTGGGAAGGGGGTATGTGCGGAGGGGGGGGGGGGGTAGGGGGGTATTGGGGGAGGGGGAGGGGTATAGGGGGAGGGGAAAGGGGCAGGGGGTGTGTTGGGGAGGGGGGGAGGGGTGTGTGCAGGGGGTAGGGTGAGGGGGCAGGGGGTGTGCTGGGGGGAGGGGGCAGGGGGTGGTGCAAGAGGCCGGGGGAGGGGGAAAGGGGCAGGGGGTGTGATCAGTTCTTTTGCAAGGGGCAGGGGTAGGGTGCAGGGGGGTGGGCAGGGGGTGTGCTGGGGGGTGCAGTGGGCTGGGGGTGGGCAGGGGGTGTGTGCTGGGGAAGGGGGAAAGGGGTGTGCAGGGGGTAGGGTGAGGGGGCAGGGGTGTGTTGGGGGTGGGAAGGGGGCAGGGGGTGTTGGGGCAGGGGGCAAGGCAGAATACATTCCATTAGGGGGTGTGTTGGGGAAGGGGACAGGGGGTGTGCAAGGGGCAAGGCAGAATACATTCCATTAGGGGGTGTGCTGGGGGTGGAGAGGGTGTGTGTTTAAGGGGTGGGGGTGGGGGTGGGAAGGGGTGGGGGTGGGGGTGGGAAGGGGGTGTGCATGGGGCAAGGCAGAATACATTCCAAGAGCCTTTTCTCTGTAAAACACAGTCCTCTCAACAGCTAGCACTATTGAACGGTGTTGTTTTTTATGGAATGGGGGGACATATAGCCACAGTTTTAAATTGTGGCTATAGGCCTATAGCCATGGTTTTAAACTGTGTCTATAGCTCTATATCCATGGTTTAAATTTGTGGCAATAGGCATATAGCCATGGTTTTCAACTGTGGCTATATGTATTGCATGACTTAGGATACTACCACGGTTTGAAAACTGTGGCTATAGGTTTTTCCCTATAGTCACACCAATACCAGCCACAGGTTATGAAACTATGGTTATAACCTATTTCCAGGGTTTTTAGGCCTATAGCCACGATTCCAAACTGTGGCTATAGCCTTGGTTTGTAGTAGTGTATGTCCTCGGTATAGGATTGTGACCTCCTCTATGAGTTCTTTTTCTAAGAGAGTTTGTGGTATCCCTTCATGAGGCCTAGGGTGGTAATCCTATATCATATCTTTCCTAGGTGAGATTTTTGTTATTATCATGACCATAAAAAAATTACATAAACATGAGTTAGGGATAAATACTTAAATAATATCACATGGTGTAAAAAGTACCATAATTGATCAGGTTTACTACTTAATCCCATACATAATGTCTCATGAGAAAAAATATTTACCCAAATAATTAGAGTGATATATGGGTGAACACATCATAAAATATTTATGATTATTTATGCCACAAAAATTAAATCAATCATAATTCATAAACATAAGAATTACCAATGGAAAGGAAATGGGTTGAATAATCTTGCCTCATATCGTAATCAAAGGAAATTTCATAATAAAGGTATTTGAGAAATAAAGGTAAGGAATGTATTAACCTATCAAAGTATGGGAGAATAATGTAGTTATACATGTGAGAGACATATATAAACAATTTATAATCATTAAATAACTTTAAATATATAGAAAAAGCGATTTAGAGAGAGAATGGGCATAACCTGAAGAAAAGGTTGGTTTAGAGAGATCCCTTACCTCGAGCCTGATTAATCACTTAAGTTATTTATCTTCTAGAATAATAAACTTATATTAATTATTTAATTGGTTAAGAATATTTTTTAATTTTATTATTCTTTTTAATTTTACTTATTACCATATCATATTCAGTCTCTTAATTATTTAATTTTACATCGGATGTTTTGATGATATTCAACTCATATATCCAAAATGGCTTCAGTAGGTTGAATAAGGTCAAAGAGATTATTATTTATTCATATAAAGAATAATAATCATGAAATAATTATAATTTTTATACATCAATTATACTTTTAAAACCATTCATTAAGGATGGTTATGAAAAATGGATGAATTTACAATCATGAAGACGGTAGATCATACATACACATGAGTAATGTTCCCATTTTTTAACGATCATGATAAAAAACAAGGTAAGTATTGTTTTACCTTTAAATAATTATAATTATATAATAAATATCATATTATTTATTTAAATACACTTATATATACCATCCATGTGATGTGGTAATTAAAAACGAATCACATTGCTACATGGAGGTGATAATCAACTCATATACTCAAACAACGTTATCATTTTTATATGAATGGAAAGGTAAGAAAATAAATGATATATTAATTTTCAAGAATTATAAATATTTCATGAATATAATATATATTATTTAAATCCATCATCATAAACAACTGTGAGAGGTGATGATGGAAAACAAGTTATATCAGTTTGCGAGGTGATAGTCCACCGTACACACAAAAGATGGTTTCATTTCCCATTTTATGTAAGAGGAGGTGGATTTAGGATATTTCATTAACATTATAACATCTTATTATATGAGATATATAAGTTTTATTATATCATAATGTTTGAATATTATTTTAACTAGGTGGAAGAACAAATAAAACAAAACGTGTAGTTAAAAATGACACCTCTTCTCTAGACAACCTCTTTATATTTTCACCAAAAGCCTTCCTAGGAGGGTTTTATAACAAAAAAAATAATATAGGAAATGGAAATTGAATTAAGGAAGGTATTTGGTTATTTATTTTCTGAACCAAATGGCTTTTTAAGTGTGAAGTAAGGAGGATAGGAGGTTTCCTTTTATAAGTGAGAAAGAGTGACACTTTTTTAAATACCCAAAACTATTCAATAATGGGAAGTCACTATCAAGCCAAGTACCACCAAAATTAAAAAATAAAGTATTATATGGAATATAAGGTTGATAAACACAACCAAGTTAAAAAATAAACATTTTTTAAACATGTTATTCTCTTTACCTTCATGGTTACTCACTTTTACCATTTTAGTTTTTCACCATGATAGCTAGTTTTTACCAACATAATTTATCCTTTAAGTCTAAAAATAACTTAAAACTTATTATATAATTTGGAACCACTGATTAAAAATAATAAATCCAATTTATAAAATAAAAAAACTTTGTGTTTGAAAAATAATTTTTAACACAAACGCATGTAACGCGTAAAACTTTGTTTTAACCTTAAAAGCAGTAATTAAATTTTAAAGGTTTTACTATTCATTATGACCAAGAATTAAGTTAACCTGTTTAACTACTATTAATTATTCTGATTAAGAATATTTAATCCATTTTATAAAATTAAATTCATAGAAGTTTCATAATTAAATTTAAAAATAAACCCACAAAACGTGTCAAAAAATGGGTTTTCAAGAAATGGATTTTTCAGTAAATATGTGATATTATATTAAATCTATGACTAACAATCATCATTATATGAATTTCAATTCATATGAATAGATATATATTATATACATTTAATTTAATTGTTTCATTACTATGGTTTATTTTAATTAATTAAAATGTATCAATTTTAAACAATTGAAAACAAATTATAGAAAACCGAGTTTTTATACATAAAAATATACTTAGACCAAAATCATTAAAATTGATGATTTTAAATAAAATTATTTATATTATTATAAATCAAATGGATCATATGTCACTTTAAGACTAAATCCAAAATATAATGGGACATTTAAATTAATTTATTTAATGAAAAGAAATGGAAATATATGAAAAAATGATAATTTCACTATTTATTGAAAAATCAATAATTTCAGAAAAATCCAAAAATTTCACCCAAAATTAATTTTGATTTTATTATTTCAAAAAATATGTTCATTTTATAAAATTTCATTTCTAAAATTTCATTAAATTATCAATAAAAATAATTTTTGAAAAAACATATTTTCTAAAGAATAAAATGTCTTCATTAAAAAATGAGTTCTTATTTCCTAGGAATTTATCAATACATTTATATCGATTAGGAATGTTATATATATTTCATAAAGTATTTAATACTATTCATGACTTCCAATTTAACTGCTAGGTTATAACGTCCATATTTAAATAATCAGGGTTTGTTTAGGCATGATGTTGTGTGTCGTATATGCTATCAAATATAATTTATTTTTAAAAAAATCATGAGTCATTATAGCTGTGGATGGGGAATAAAATAGAAGGCTACTCATAGGGTTGAATTTTGATGGGAGTAATATGGGAGGAGGGGAGGCCACATGACTAGGATATGTCCTGAAGACTATACCAACAATTTTAAAAAAATAATTGGTATAACTTTATCTATACCAAATGTTTAATGGATCCATTGGTATAGCCTTACCATAAAAAGGTTTTACCAACAATTATTCTAAATATTTGGTATATTTCCATTGGTACAGATGCCATTTTTTATAGTGGGGTCAAAAGTTGTGGTTGTTTGAAGTGCAAGTCATGTTTTTTAACTTAGCCTAAATCATTCAATAATTTATTAAAATTTTATGTCATACAATTGTTACTAAATGTATATTAATCAATAATAATTAGAAAATTATTATTTAATATTATTTTTTTAATTATTTTATAAGTAATTTTCACTAAATAGCTTATATATTAAATGTAAATGCAAATTTAGTATTTTATAAATCATGTTTAATAAAATATATTATAGTTATATAAATATTAATATATTTATATATTAATATATGTTTTTTAATTATATATAATTTTTTTTATTAAATATACCTTTTATGAGTTCTATTTGAGCGCTGATAAAGGCCACCATTTATCAGCACTGACAAAGTGGCGCTTTTATCATCACCTTTTTAGCGCTGATAAAAGTACATTTTCTTAGTGCTTTCTACTAGATTTGATAAAGGCACCCCATTTATTAATGATTTTAGACACTGCTAATAAAGGGCAGTGTTTGATATTATGTAATTTGTAGTAGTTATCCTACGTCTGTATGATGATTAACAGTTTCAAGCTTTACTACTACAGATCGTGTGATATTCAACATTGACTTTTATTAACGCTAAATAAAAAAACAGTGATAAATGGGGAATTTTATCAACCTTAGATAAAAGCACCGATAAAGATAAATTTTTATCAACATTAAAAAAAGCGTTGATAGAAGCATACCCTTTTCATTACTTTTGTTAGAATTGATAAAAGTGACACTTTATCAACACTTTTTTTAGTGTTGATAAAATCTCCACCTTTAACAACATGAAAAAAGCACTGATAATGGACATAGTGACTAATTAAATTTACATATACATATTTATTGTGAAATTTGATGTTTTGAAATTGGTCGATTGAAGGTGAAGTGAAACAATTCATATAACGATGTCGAATGCTCGGGATGATGATGGTGAAGTAAAACATCTCAATCACAATAGAACATGAAAGAAATAACACAAGTATATGGACACTCAAAATCACAAGCACACTTTTTATTACATTAACATGTCACCATATTTATATATTACAAAAGGCTTGATCCAATAGATAAAATTAATTCCTATGAATTAGATCTAATAGTGGTAATATAAATGTTTTTTTCATATGAAGAGACTTTTTGGGAAATGAATATACCTCATTCATTATGATTTATGAAATCCATGCAATTAATGTGAATTTATAACACTCCCCCCTTAGATGTCATAATCCCATGGAATCTAATATAAATCTTCACTTAAAAAAACCTTATGAAAAAAACAAGTGAATCCAAATTAATATGATTCCATGCTATGCTACCTCATTAAAAATCTTATCAGAAAGCCCAATGGGAAAAGATGATTAATAAAAAAAGAGTACAACATTCCCAACCCCCCCCCCCCCTCATAAAATCACGATAGACTTTTTAGACTTCACATTCTAATTTTATAAATCAATTTCACAAATGTTGAAGTTGACAATACTTTTGTGAAAAATATGTGAGATTGTCACAAGACCTTATTTACTAGACATCAATCTCACCATTCTTTTAAAGGTTATGAGAGAAAAAGAATTTTGGTGAGATATGTTTTGTTTTGTAACCTTTAATAAACCCACCTTTCTATTGTGCGCAAGCAGTATTATCTTCATATAATATGGTGGGAATATTATTATTCATATCTAATCCATAGTTACTTCTAATATGATTATTCACCGATCTCATCCAAACAAATTCTCGACTTTCTTCATGAATAGCAATCAACTCATCGTGGTTGGAAGAAGTCACAATAATGGTATGCTTTGTAGAACGCCAAGAAATAGAAGTTCCACTATATGTAAACACATATCCAATTTGATATCTTGCTTTGTGTGGATCAGACAAGTATCCAACATCAGCATAACCAACCAACTTTGGTTCTGAATATTTGGAATAAAGTAACCCCTAGTATTTTGACACTTAAAGGTATCTTAATACATGTTTGATACCATTTCAATGCCTATGAGTAGAAGAATAACTATACCTTTCCAATAAATTTACAGAAAATGATATATCGGGTCTTATATTATTTTCAAGGTACATTAGCGCTCCTATAGCACTTAGATATGGTACTTAAGGACCAATTAGATCTTCATCATCTGCTCGTGGTTTAAAAGGATCATTATCTCGATCAAGAGATCATACAACCATTGATGTAATTGATGGATGCAATTTATTAATATTATATCTTTGTAGGACTTTATCAATATATCGTGATTGATAAAAAAATTCTATCCTTAAGATGTTCAATTTGTAATCTAAGGGAGAAATTTGTCTTTCAAAAGTGTTTCATGTCAAATTCTTTCTTCAAATATTCAACAGCCTTGGAAAGTTCATCATTAGTCCCAATTATATTTAAATCATCAATGTATATTACAATGATCACAAATTTAGATCCAATATTCTTAATAAATACACATGGACAAATTGGATCATTTTTATAACCTTTGTTCATCAAATATTTACTTAGATGGTTAGACCACATACACCCTGACTACTTTAATTTGTATAATGATTTATTCGGCTTAACTGAATAAAGATCTTGAGATCCAGGATATTTTTTTGGCAATTTGAATCCTTATGGGATTTTCATATAAACATCATTATCAATATCTCCATAAAGATATGCAGTCACAACATCCATCGGCCGTAATTCAAGTTGCTAATGTACAAAAAATGTCATGAGATTCCGAAAGGTTATTACATCCATTACAAGAGAGTATGTTTCATTATAATCAATATCGGGTTTTTGTGAGAAGACTTGAGAAATTGATCATGCTTTATATTTCAAAAATTCATTATTTTCATTTATTTTTCTCACAAATACCAATTTGTGTCCAACAAGCTTAATCCCTTCAGGGGTTTTCAGGATCGACCCAAAAAACTCACGTTTAGCAAGTGAGTCTAACCCAGATTGAATCGTGACTTTCCATTGATCCTAATACGGCCTTTCACGACATTCATTGACTTTTTTAGGTTCTTGATCCCCATCCATAATTTCAAGGGCTACATTGTATGAAAATGTTTTATCAACAATGGTCTCCACTCAGTTCCAACATCTTCCAGTATTGGTGAAATTTATTGAAATTTCCTCTTGATCATGTTCATGTACTCCTGGTACATTTACATTCTCTTTAGATTCATTTGTTGGAGTTGGTGGTCTAGAACCAACTAATTTGTACTTTATTCATTAAATAAAAGCCTTATCACATCTTGATTGTTCTTCTGCGTGACATGTCATGTGATAATGTCCTAAGGACAGCTGTTGCATTAAAGGGTCGTAGCGGATCCCTGCTATGATGAGAACCCGAAAGTTCCATAACACTGTTCTTGAATGTATGTTCTATGGCCGGATGATATTATTTGAGGGACACAAATAATACAGGTCATTAGGGGTGAGGACTCATAAAACTTTGAGGCACCTTCTCATGGTGTGCGCCCTTGGTAATATCCAGGAGGATATTATGAGAATGAGACCCGCCAGTAGGAAATCCACATTTCATAGTGTCATTGGATGTTCCTATCTACGGACGTGTGTATTGATCCTTAGACTTTAAGATTATTATTAATGGGTATTACAACTCGCGCACTTAGATGTATTGACGAAAACTGTGACGACACACTGTTCACAGCGAGGTAGGATACGTTGGGTGCTTCACGAGTAATACCGCATTAATAGATAATACGAGAAAGGATTTGTCTCTTCCATTCCATAACGGAAGTAGATATCTCAGGCCCTTTGATGGAATTGATATAGCCTAAATAAATCCATGGCCATGGTAAGGTATGGGAAAGTTCAATTCTGGGAAGTCAAAGAAAGAATAATCAAGCACATGGGTTGATGGCACTAGCATGCAACCCGCTTGATTTGAGATATCAAGACAAAGGGATTATATTACACGGTAAGCATTCGTAGGAGGTGACACGTCATTGCGGCGTTAACTTCTTTCTCTATGGGTGCCTTGGCGTGTTGCTAGACGCTAACCTTGGACTTTAGGCAGACTCAACCTAATGCCACTGAGAAAGAGGACTAGAGGGTCACACACTAAGTGTGTCCATGTATCTCAGTTAAATATTAATTTAACAAGTTAAATAAATATTATTCCTAACTATGGTTTAATAATTATTTAAGGATGTCTGATCGCATTTATTTTGACACTAGTTATTCGAGAGAATATAATGTGGATAAAATAATATATTTATTAGCGAGTAATGCAGTTACATTTATTTAAGAAATAAATAGTCATTACTCAAGGTCTAATAAATGTGGTGGAGAAAAATGGAAAATAAAAGCACACGCTGTGTATATTAAATATACACGCTATGTAGTTTTATGGAAAACAAGTACACGTCGTGTATTAATTATTACACGCCGTGTAGTTTTTCCAATTGGGATTTTGAGGATTTAATATTGTTTTATTAAATGATATTTATTATAATCAGCGTGGGCGCATGTCAAGGAATTAATAATTCGACATGGGGGTTTTCAATAAGAGTTAATGAAATAAATAAAACGCGTAACGCGTTTATTTATTGTCATAACTCTATTAACCTCAAACCTGATTATAAATATCCTCGCAACCCCAACATTTTTTGAGAGCCATTGTTGTGCACAATGGATTTGGAAATACTCTCAAGCCAATAGAGAATTCCCTTTCCACCAAGAACGCCCTCAAGTTACGAGAGCAAGATCCTCCACCGGATCAAGGCGGTCGAAGGCGGACATCGCAAGCGAAGGTTCTTCCACGCTAGCACCCGGAGATCTCTTCGGTGATGTCCGGAGATACGTGACACACGTGTGGATCACCGCTAGAGGAATCCTACACTTGGATTCTACGACGCAACGACAGATCACCGAATCATGACCAGACACATCAACGAAGAAAGAATTCCAACAAGGTAATTCTTATGCATTAATTAAATTAATTATAATCAACATATGATGATCCTCCTCAAGGGTTTCGGGACTCTTCTTTTCTTTTCGTTCTTTGTTCTATTCCGAAGATTCGGCGTTTTATATCATGACGAATCTCGGATTGAACGTTGTTTAACGTTAAAATTAAAGTTGGACAAACCCACCAACATGCTTACGCTGCGCCCGGAACCTACAAGTGGTATCAAAGGGGTCATATCGTTGGTTATAATTATTTAGTTTTTTATTGGTGATTTACGCATTTAATAATTTAGTTATTTCAATTCATGTTTAATCGTTCTGGAAATCTGAATATCGAGATTTGTTCCTCCTCTCTCGTTTCTCGTTCACCTCAGAGAAATGGATTTTTCTTTTAATTTTGATTAAAATAAAATAGAGGAACTCATCCGGAGGAGCCAAATGTTTTTAGCCGTATAACACCAGAATACACGGCGTGTATTCGAAAGTACACACCGTGTAGTCTAGGTTCAATGCATTGACTGATCCGCCAAATCAGGTCGTGTATTGGATTCTTTCTAAGAATTTAAGACACCGTGTGTTGACCAGAAACATGTGGCACACGATTTCCAGAATACATGTCGTGTGGTCCAATGAAAACGACGTGTAGTCCCTTCGGGTTAGGGTTGGGTAGTGTACTCCGTACATATCCTGCCCGGCTGGAAACCGTGTAACGCAGAAACTACACGGCATGTGTCCCACTGTACACGCCGTGTACTCTGAAAATTTCCGAAGTACATTAACACGCCCTATCCCCGGGTGTGTACTTCGGATGGACGGTGAAGAAAAAGTACACACCGTGTAGTCGGAACTACACGCCGTGTACTCACCCAAATTACGCAGATTTATTAAAATTTATTATTATATTATACAAATCCTTGAGACGTGTACCATGGTGCAGGCGTAAAGCTGAGGCACAACACGTGATAGGTGTTTTATATATACGTGTTTAATTTAACATCTGCGTAATAAATGGGAATTCGTCGGGTTGCCTCCAAGGTACAAGTTGTGTACAAGGATAATTTTAAATGAATTTATTTGTTTAAAATTATGATGGATGAGAATCTCAAGGAAATTTAGAAAAGGGATTTAAGATAAAAGGATTGATTAATTAAAGATAATTAATTGATTCGAGCGTGATTTATCTTAAACAAGAACGATTAAAGAATTGAATGCTAGTTTTATTTATGCGTAAATATCGTTGCATGTATGTATGATCATGAGCTAGACCGAGACCTTTGTATGTGAATGGTTTCTTTTAATTTATTTATTTAAATTAAATTTGTTGGCCTGCGAGCCATCTCCTCATTAATATGTAGGGCCTGCGTGCCCAAGGATTATTTTATGTAAAAACCCCTTTTTCCCCTCACCTGCGTGTGAGATAAATGCATATGTAATTGATGGAGCTCCCAAGCTAGTGGAGGCGGCTCAAGTCAAGAGCCAAGATGAAACCAATCCAAGGAGATACAAAGGTGGACAGGTGGAAAGCTGTAAACACGAACCCGAAAGGTTCAAGGTGTTTCTCCCCTAGGTCTTGGGTTAGTTTATCAACCGCTAGATAAACTAACCAATAGAAAAGCTCATGATCATACCATTTATTTTATTTCTGTCAGTTGCATGGTTTATTTATTGTGGGTGTGTTTTCACGATCACACAATTAATGAATTAAACGAGCATGCAAGATGGAACTAAAATAAAATTGGATTATACGTAAATATTATCTTAGACATGGTTAATCACTTAAGTATATCCCACTTAATATTAACAAGCATGTAATCAAAGATAATAAAATGACAATTTACGTATAAGGATAAAATCCCTCAAAATAAATATTAAGTCGGCATAGCCTTCCATAATCTTGGTTAGAATTGAACCATAGTTCAAAGTGCTTGACCAACCCTAGTTGGGGTGCTTTCAATTATCGGGGAATTCTAATTCAAGGTTTTGGGTTGACTTGACTTGGTTCGCATCAAGGGTTGACTGCCACAACAGAACTTGGTGTGACCAAGAGGCAAAGGTTAAGGAAATCCAAAAAGGATTTCAGGATTGGGGAGTCCACTCAGCGGATCAAGGAACTGCGAGTTAATGCAGTTGGCATTTAGAATGCCTACCTAAAACCCTTCAAGTTTCTTGATCAACCCTAGTTGGGGTAATGTGAAGGGAAATATGGATCCTTGCCACTAGAATATTCACGCAATATAATATTCCGAAGTCAATGGTGAGGGCTATTGGATTTCGATAAAATAGTGGGAGACTAATAAGTATTAATTTATTTATTTGTCTCAATTTTTATAATAAAGTACTAAACCTTTTCTCATCTTAAATTGTAGAAATGGCAAGAAAATGACTTCAAACATATCATTGCGCACCATACTCGAAAAAGAAAACCTTCTCACCGGCACCAATTTCCAAGAGTGGCAGAGGCATTTACACGTCTTCCTTCGCCACGAAAGAAAATTATATGTCCTGGAAGAGCTTATTCCAGTTGCGCCTAGGAAAGAGGCTAGTGATGAGGAATTATCTCTCTACATGAAACACATGGATGATGCCATAGATGTCCAGTGTTTCATGCTATCGGCCATGTCTAATGAGCTCTTGAAGCAACATGAAAACATGGATGCGTATAACATGATGTATCACCTTAAAGATCTCTACCAAGAGAAGGAAAGACATGAGAGGTATGAGATCTCCAATGCTTTGTTTACCATGAAGTTTGGAGAGTCTGCGCCAGCTGGGCCTCATGTGGTCAAGCTTATTGGCTACATTGAACGCTTGGAAATCTTAGGGATTAAATTCCCAGATGAGTTGCGTACAGATCTCATCCTATCATCATTGCCCAAGACCTTTTCTAGCTTCATTGTCAACTATAACATGAGCGGCAATGAGAAGAGTCTATCAGAGCTTCTGACCTTGATTTTCCAGGTAGATAAGGACATGGGGCGTGACAAACCCGCGGTCCTTATGGTGAACAAGAAAAGGAAGGACAAGGAAAAGGGGCCAAAGACTTATAAACGGTCTGAATCCCCTGAGCATCGTCCCTCCAAGAAGGGGAAGATCCAGAGGCAGGGAAAGGAATGGGAAGCAGTGTGTTTTGTATGTGGAAAGCAGGGCCACTGGAAGAGGAACTGCACCCAGAAGCGTGGGGACGATAAAGGTGTGTTCGTTATCGAGTGCAATCTTTCTATTTTTACACATTGGGTATTAGATACAGCTTGTGGGGCTCACATCTGTATTCAAATGCAGGAACCAAGTAGATTTAGAAAGATCGCCAGAGGAGAGGTGGATCTTCGAGCTGCCAATGGCACAAGGCTGGCTGCGTTGGCTATTGGCGACTATCACCTCTCATTGCCAACTGGCATGATTTTGGTTTTACAAAACTGTTATTTTGTGCCTAGTGTTACCAAGAACATAATTTCTGTATCTTGTTTGGATATGGATGGATTTATTTTCAAGTTTGGAAATAAGGGTTGTCTCTTTTATAAGAACAACGTATGTTATGGTATGGCACATTTGAATAATGGTTTGTATGTATTAAATTACGAAATCCAAGTGTTGGAAATCGATAACGAAACAAACTCACATGACTCATACATCACCCAGTTATGGAATCACCGCCTTGGTCATGTGAACGAGAAGCGCTTGACAAAGCTCTGCCAAGATGGCTATTTAGACTCTACTGAGATAAAACCACTTGATAGATGTCACGCTTGTTTACAAGGAAAAATGACCAAGCCGCCTTTTGGTGGACAAGGTGAAAGGGCCACAGAGCTTCTAGGATTGGTACACACAGATGTGTGTGGACCATTTCCAGTAGAAGCTAGAGGTGGATATTCTTACTTTATTACTTTTACTGATGATTTGAGTAGATATGGCTATGTCTACTTAATGAGGTATAAGTCAGAGTCCTTAGAGAAATTTAAGGAATTAAAGAATGAAGTAGAGAATCAACTTGGTAAGAAGATAAAGAAGCTTCGATCGGATCGAGGTGGAGAATATCTGAACCAAGAGTTCATCGATCTTCTACGGGAGTCTGGGATTCTATCTCAGCTCACTCCTCCTTATACACCATAGTAGAATGGTGTTAGTGAAAGGAGGAACCACACCTTGTTGGATATGGTGAGGTCGATGATGAGTCATACGGATCTTCCATTATCCTTTTGGGGATATGCATTACAAACTGCAGCATACACATTAAACCGAGTACCAACTAAGGCGGAAAATGGAATTCCATCCGAGTTATGGAATGGAAGGAAACCCACTTTGTCGCACACACGTGTATGGGGATGCGAGGCATTTGTTAAAGCCTTCTCAGGAAACAAACTAGCACCCTGGGGCACGAAGTGTATCTTTATAGGATATCCCAAGGAAACAAAAGGATATTACCTATATAACCCCCAAGACAAGAAAGTGAATGTCGCCAGACAAGCCGTCTTTCTTTAGAGGGAGCACATCCTCAAGAAGGATAGTGGGAGAAAGATTGACTTCGACGAAGTTGATGCTCAAGATACACATGAGTTGGTACAGGAACAAGTTCCACAGGTCCCCGTGGAAGAGGTTCCAGAAACACAAGTACTGCGTAGGAGATCAAGAGAGGTAAGGGAACCAGAGAGATTTGGTTTCCTAGTCACCGAGGATGGTGAATCATTATTGTTGGACAATGATGAACCTCTCTCCTACAAGGAAGCAGTAGAAAGCTCAGAAGATGCAAGATGGCTAGAAGCTATGAATTCTGAGATGGATTCCATGTATCAGAACCAAGTTTGGGTTCTGGTTGATGAGCCAGTTGATGTAAAGCCTGTTGGATGCAAATGGGTATTCAAAAGAAAGCTGGACATGGAAGGTCAAGTTAGCACCTATAAAGCAAGGCTAGTGACTAAAGGATTTAGACAACGTCAAGGAATTGACTATGATGAAACCTTCTCGCCAGTTGCCATGTTTAAATCCATAAGAATCATACTTGCCATAGCAGCTTACCATGACTACGAGATTTGGCAGATGGATGTCAAAACAGCATTCCTTAACGGGAACCTTCAGGAATATGTCTATATGACACAACCAGAAGGGTTTGTGACACCAGGTGAAGCCAAACGGGTTTGCAAGTTGCAGAAATCCATTTATGGATTAAAGCAAGAATCCAGGTCATGGAACATTCGATTTGATGAAGCCATAAAGGAATTTGGTTTCATTAAGAACGAATGTGAGCCATGTGTTTATAAGCGGTTTAATGGGAATGCGGTCGTCATCCTAGTGGTATATGTTGATGACATATTGCTTATTGGAAACGACGTACCAGCCTTACAGTCAGTTAAGGACTGGTTGAACAAGTGTTTCTCCATGAAGGACTTAGGAGAAGCAGCCTACATTCTAGGGATCAAGATCATTCGTGATAGATCTAAGAGGCTGCTTGGACTAAGTCAGGGTACATACATTGACCAGATACTAAAGAGATTTAGTATGGAAAAATCCAAGAGGGGATTGGTTCCAGTGTCACATGGCTTACATCTTTCTAAAAAAATGTGTCCCCAGACACAACAGGAGAAAGATAGGATGAGCAAGATCCCATACGCTTCGGCTATAGGATCCATCATGTATGCCATGTTATGTACCAGGCTTGATGTTGCCTATGCACTGAGCATGGTAGGAAGATATCAAGAAGATCCAGGATAACAGCATTGGACTGTTGTTAAGACTATCCTTAAGTATTTGAGAAGAACTAAGGATATGTTCCTGGTGTATGGAGGAGACGAGGAGCTTGTCATCAGAGGGTATGCTGATGCTGGTTTTCAAACAGATCAGAATGATCTGAAGTCGCAATCTGGATATGTTTTCTGTCTCAATGGAGGAGCTGTGAGCTGGAAGAGTTCAAAGTAGCCAGTTGTCGTCGATTCTACAATGGAGTCCGAGTATATAGCGGCTTCTGATGCAGCCAAAGAAGCCGTTTGGATTCGAAACATTGTCCAGGAGCTTGATGTGGTGCCTAGCAGTAAAGATCCCATTACATTGTATTGTGATAATACTGCAGCGGTGGATCTTGCAAAAGAACCAAGGTCACATCAACGGACAAAGAACATACTCCGGAAGTATCACCTCTTGAGGGATTTCTATCAAAGGGGTGAAGTTACAGTGAGAAGAGTGTCCACAGAAGAGAACGTGGCAGACCCCATGACTAAAGTCCTATCTCAACAGAAGCATGAATATCATGTGAGAGCTAGCAGGTTAAAGGTTGTTAGCAGTTGTCTCTAGTCCAAGTGGGAGTCTGTTGGAGTTGGTGGTCTAGAACCAACTACTTTGTACTTTATTCATTAAATAAAAGCCTTATCACATCTTGATTGTTCTTCTGCGTGACATGTCATGTGATAATGTCCTAAGGACAGCTGTTGCATTAAAGGGTCGTAGCGGATCCCTACTATGATGAGAACCCAAAAGTGTCATAACACTGTTCTTGAATGTATGTTCTATGGCCGGATGATATTATTTGAGGGACACAAATAATACAGGTCATTAGGGGTGAGGACTCATAAAAATTTGAGGCACCTTCTCATGGTGTGTGCCCTTGGTAATATTCAGGAGGATATTATGAGAACGAGACCCGCCAGTTGGAAATCCACATTTCATAGTGTCATTGGATGTTCCTATCTACGGACGTGTGTATTGATCCTTAGACTTTAAGATTATTATTAATGGGTATTACAACTCGCGCACTTAGATGTATTGATGAAAACTGTGACGACACACTGTTCGCAGCGAGGTAGGATACGTTGGGTGCGTCACGAGTAATATTGCATTAATAGATAATGCGAGAAAGGATTTGTCCCTTCCGTTCCATAACGGAAGTAGATATCTCAGGCCCTTTGATGGAATTGATATAGCCTAAATAAATCCATGGCCATGGTAAGGTATGGGCAAGTTCAATTCTGGGAAGTCAAAGAAAGAATAATCAAGCACATGGGTTGATGACACTAGCATGCAACCCGCTTGATTGGAGATATTGAGACAAAGGGATTATATTACACGGTAAGCATTCGTAGGAGGTGACACGTCATTGCGGCGTTAACTTCTTTCTCTATGGGTGCCTTGGCGTGTTACTAGATGCTAACCTTGGACTTTAGGCAGGCTCAACCTAATGCCACTGAGAAAGAGGCCTAGAGGGTCACACACTAAGTGTGTCCATGTATCTCAGTTAAATATTAATTTAACAAGTTAAATAAATATTATTCCCGACTGTGGTTTAATAATTATTTAAGGATGTCTGATCGCATTTATTTTGACAATAGTTATTCGAGATAATATACTGTGGATAAAATAATATATTTATTAGCGAGTAATGCAGTTACATTTATTTAAGAAATAAATAGTCATTACTCAAGGTCTAATAAATGTGGTGGAGAAAAATGGAAAATAAAAGTACACGCCATGTATATTAAATATACACGCTGTGTAGTTTTATGGAAAACAAGTACACGCCGTGTATTAATTATTAAACGTCGTGTAGTTTTTCCAATTGGGATTTTGAGGATTTAATATTGTTTTATTAAATGATATTTATTATAATCAGCGTGGGCGCATGTCAAAGAATTAATAATTCGACATGGGGGTTTTCAATAAGAGTTAATGAAATAAATAAAATGTGTAACGCGTTTATTTATTGTCATAACTCTATTAACCTCAAACCTGATTATAAATATCCTCACAACCCCAACATTTTTTGAGAGCCATTGTTGTGCACAACAGATTTGGAAATACTCTCAAGCCAATAGAGAATTTCCTTTCCACCAAGAACGCCCTCAAGTTACGAGAGCAAGATCCTCCACCGGATCAAGGCGGTCGAAGGTGGACATCGCAAGCAAAGGTTCTTCCGCGCTAGCACCCAGAGATCTCTTTGGTGATGTCCGGAGATACGTGACACACGTGTGGATCACCGCTAGAGGAATCCTACACTTGGATTCTACGATGCAACGACGGATCACCGAATCGTAACCGGACACATCAACGAAGAAAGAATTCCAACAAGGTAATTCTTATGCATTAATTAAATTAATTATAATCAACATATGATGATCCTCCTCAAGGGTTACGGGACTCTTCTTTTCTTTTCGTTCTTCGTTCTATTCCGAAGATTTGGCGTTTTATATCGTGACGGATCTCAGATTGAACGTTGTTTAACGTTAAAATTAAAGTTGGGCAAACCCACCAACGCGCTTCCGCTGCGCCCGGAACCTACATCAATCATATCTTCAACCAACATAGGTTGTTTCCCATTTATTTGAAGGATTTTTTTATCTTTTGAACCAAGTGTTCTCCCACGCTCCAGGAACAGATTGGAAGAATTGTTGGTAACACCATCAGATTGTCCTTTTGGGACATCTATCCTTACTGGTTCATTCACAATAGGTATATATGATTTTGTAACTCTTTTTGAATCATTGAATGCATTAGGAAATTGATTTGATAAATTTTGAAAATTAATGATCTTTTGAACATCAAATTCACTCATATTTGTATGAGGATCAAGATGTAATAATGAAGTCGCCTTCCATGATATTTCTTTTGAAGCCAATTGATTTTCCCCTTTGAGTATTGGAAATATTTTTTCATTAAAATGAAAATCATAAAATCTTGTTGTGAATACATATCCTGTAATAATCTCAAGATATTTAATGATTGAGGGAGATTCAAAACCAACATATATCCCCAATATCCTTTGGGGTCCCATTTTTGTTCATTGTGGGGTGCTATAGGCACATATACAACACAACCAAATATCCTTAAATGTGAAATATTTGGTCAATGTCCAGAAGCTAATTGCAAAGGGGAATAATCATGATAGCTTGATGGCCTTATTTAAAGCAGTGATGTTGCAAGAAAAATTGCATGTCTCCATGCTGAAATGGGAAATTTAGTTTTCATAAGTAATGGTCTAGCGATAAGTTGTAATCACTTTATAAATGATTCAGTTAGACCATTTTGTGTATGAACACGAGCTAGAGGATGTTCAACACTTATTCCCAATGACATGCAATAATTATTAAAAGCATGTGATGAGTATTAACCAGAATTATCAACACTAATATGCTTGATTGAATAATCAGGGAATTGCGCCCTTAACCTTATTATTTGGGTAAGTAATTTTGAAAACGTCTGGTTACGAGTGGACAATAAACACACCTAGGGCCATCCAGTTGATGCATCAATTATGATCATAAAATATCTGAATGGTCCACGTGGTGGATGAATTGGTCCACATATATCACCATGAATTTGGTCCAGGAACATCAGGGATTCGGTCCCGATCTTTGATGGTGATGGTCTTATGATTAATTTTCATTGAGAACAAGAAACACATGAGAAATCATGGAGTGTAGGATCCCTTTTATCAACTACTGGATGACCATGTGTACATTTAATTATTTTCCAGATCATTATTGATCCAGGATGACCTGAACAATCATGCCATACAATGGTTGGTAAACTTCTGGTTTACCGTATTTGATTCGATTGTACAAATCTTGACAAAGTACAATCCAAATGGAACTCTTAAAAGCTTCTCATGAATCAATTTGTGCACATTATTAATGCTTGTTATATAAAGGTATTCAGCACCTCCTACATCTATAGTCTCTTTATGATATTCATTTTTACAAATATCTTTAAAACTTAGCAAATTGCATTGAGACTTGGAAGAAAACAAAACATTGTTTATCATAATTATTGTACCACCAGGTAGGCATATTCTTGCTCTTACAGAGCCTTCGATTAATTGGACACTACCAGTTAAAGATTAACAAAATGCTTTGGCGTACGATAGGTACGCGGCCAATGCCCCCTCATGTCACATTGAAAACAATTACTTTCATAGCTCTTTACTTTCTTCATTTGTGGTTGTTCATTATTGGACCACTTCTGGCGGTTCCCTTTCCTATTCTCATTTGGTGTATAACCACCTCGAGCAAATGACTTTCCTCGGTCTCGATTGCGTCGATTCTTCCCATGACCTTGATTAAAAGCATTCGCATTTGCTTCAATGAATGGATCCGCACTAATAAGTCGAGTTTCATGATTTCTCATCAAGAGTTCATTATTTTGTTTAGTAATAAGAAGTTAAGAAAGTAATTCAGAGTTTTTTGTAAAAGCTTTATCGCGATATTGTTGTTGTAGAATGACATTCGAGGCATCGAAAGTAGAATAAGTTCTTTCCAACATATCAGTATCAATGATAGTATCTCCGCATAATTTTAGGTGCGATGTTATTTTAAACATTGTGGGGTTATATTCACCTATCGATTTATAATCCTAGAATCGTAAATGACTCAACTCAAACCTTTCTCTTGGTAATATTACAAGTCGAATGTGATCATACTGCTCCTTGAGATTTTCCATAATACCAAGGTTTATCTCCACATTCAGAATCAACGACAAGTAATTCTTCCCAGAAATGTCAAGAGAGAGAAATTCATGCTTCGCAATATTCGCCATGGAAAAATCATCTTACCGATATGACTAACCTTTTTTACTTCGCAAAACAATCACGCTGATAACATATTGTGAAATTTGATGTTGTGAAACTGGTTGATTGAAGGCGAAGCGAAACAATTCGTACATCGATATCGAATGCTCGGGATAACGATGATGAAGTAAAACGTCTCAATCATAATAGAACAAGAAAGAAAGAACATAAGTATATGACCACTCAAAATCACACACACATTTTTTGTTCCTACTGACATGTCGCTGTATTTATAGATTATAAAAGACTTAATCCAACATACAAAATTAATTCCCATGAATTAGATCTGACGGTGGGAATACAAATGATTTTGGCCATATGAAGAGACTTGTTGGGAAATGAATAGACTTCATTCATTATGATCTACGACATCCACACAATTAATGTGAAAATATTTATATATTTTAAATAAGATTTATATTATAATAAGTATATATATGTAAATATAATATATAAATGTAATTTATATAACTTCTAATAAAAAAGTTATTATCAATCTTATTATCATATTTTTTATATATAAAAATTATCAAATTTATATTAATAAAAATGTTTAATAGTATATTTATATACATTAGTTATATATAATTAATATTAATATGATACATATGAAAGGTAAACCGGGGGCGCTAGGTCAATCCGAATCCCGACCCCCTTTTGCTAGGTCGCGTGTTGTCCTCTCCCGTTTCCCTCCATCTTTCTATTGTTCCTTGCGTTCATTCTGAAACTCGGTATTGATTCGGGTGCTTCCTGCTTCTTCAATCTGGATCTGTTATCGAAGGGAAAAGATGACCACAGTACCGAGTGATCCGGCGGATGGTGAGATTTTGGATGCTGCAAGATCGAATCTCCAAGGAACTGCCGCCGGCGACGTGGAAGGGGAATTAGTTCCTTCCTATCCTACAAGTAGCGGCAATATGCACGATTACCAAGAGAGCATTGGAGATTCCAAGAAGGGTGATGAGCGGCGACCAGAGGTGGATAACATCAGGTGTGTTAACGCGGAGTGCGGCCTGGAGAATTTTGAAGAAGGGCGCCAGATTCTTCATGATTCCCAGGTACAAGTAAAGGTTTATAAACGGAGGATGTGGGGAATGTTCAAGGATCAGAAGCTTGCAGAAAGTGGTAAGATGGGGTTTGGCCGTGGCGGTGGCTCTGTCGGTGAAGAAGACGGCGTTTCTGTAATGGGTTCACAGAAAATGATCGACATTAGTCCTGAGAAGCATGGGTGTAAACCGAAAAATGAGGTAAGTGTTTCAAATGACGCGGATTTTGATTCTCTCCGAGAAAATGATAGAGCTTACCCTTCTAATGCGAGAACAAGTCTAGAGAATAATGATTTTGTCGGAGAAACGTATGAGAAGCTTTGTAGAAATAATCCAAAAAAGCGTAGGGGAAAGCCAAAGAAGGTGCCTAATGCATTTGGAGATGATAACAAGGAAGTTGAGTTGCATGAGGAACCACAGATAGAACACACAACTCCAAGTACAAGCAGTCAGAATCGTTATCCCCGAAAGCTCCTAACGAAACCAGTGGGGCAGCTCGAGGAGGTCAAGAAACTAAGAAGAGCACGGACTGGTGTAAGAAGTGTCTTCCTTGCTCGTATTTGTTGGTTACTTCATTAATAGACGTTAACTTGTTTTCTTTGGCGCTCTTAAATTGAACAGGGCACGTCGATGATGTGCCATCAGTGCCAGAGAAATGATAAAGGGCCAGTTGTCAAGTGCAGAAATTGTCCAGCAAAGCGCTATTGTATCCCATGCATAAATGCCTGGTATCCAAAAATGTCGGAGGAGGCAATTGCTGAGGCCTGTCCATGCTGTCGGAAAAATTGTAATTGCAAAGCTTGCCTGCGTTCACCTGAATTGCTTAAACAAGCTGAGGTAAAGAGAGTAGAAATGAGGGTGGATGAGAAAATTCTTCTCTCAAGGTATCTGTTAAAATTACTTCTTCCTTTCCTGAGACAGTTAAATGAAGAACAACTCTTGGAGAGGGAAGTAGAGGCAAAAATTCAAGGGGTTTCAGCATCTGATTTAAAGTTTGAGCCAGCCAGTTTATGTGACAATGAACGTGCATACTGCAACAATTGCAGAACTTCTATTGTTGACTTACACCGAACATGTCCAAATTGTTCTTATGACCTATGCGTAGCTTGTTGTCGGGAGATACGAAATGGAAACCTAAAAGGTGCCGAGGCTGGAGTAGTGATGCGCTTCATTGACAGAGGGTTTGGTTATTTGTTTGGTGAAGATTCAGATAGTTTTTACCCTCCAAGCACAAGATTAAGTTCAGAAGGTAAGCCTAGCTGTGAGGATCGGGTTAGGTCAGCTTTTTCATGGAAAGCGATGGATGATCAAAGCATTTCTTGTCCTCCTGAGGATATGGGTGGCTGCGGTTCTGGTACTTTAGAACTGAGGTACTTGTTGGGTGAAAATTGGATCTCACGACTTGTTGTGGAAGCTGAGGCAGTTGCCAGTGCTATTAATAAAATGGATACGCCTGGAATTTCTTCGGAAGGGTGCTCCTGTGCGTACTCTCAGTGTGTCATTGACTCGGGCACTGACAAGCTCCGGAGAGCTTCTTTTCGAGAAGATTCAAGTGATAATTTTTTGTTTACTCCTGCTGCCACGAAGCAGCATGATGATCTGAAACATTTCCAGTGGCATTGGAGCAAAGGTGAGCCTGTAATTGTGAGAAATGTCCTTGAAACCGCTTCTGATTTGAGCTGGGAGCCAATGGTCATGTGGCGTGCCTTCCGTCAGATTACTAATCTGGCACATTCCCAGCATTTGGCAGTCAAGGCCATCAATTGCTTGGATTTTTGCGAGGTAGAAATTAATATTCATCAATTTTTTATGGGGTATTCGGATGTTTTATATCACAAAAACAACTGGCCGGTCATATTAAAGTTGAAAGATTGGCCGCCTTCAAATCTTTTTGTGGAACGTTTACCACGCCATGGTGCTGAATTTTTCAAATTCCTACCTTTTAAGGAGTACACACATCTGGATTGTGGTTTTCTTAATATTGCTGCGAAGTTGCCAAAAAATAGCCTGAGACCAGACATGGGACCTAAGACCTATATTGCTTATGGACTCACTCAAGAGTTGGGGCGTGGGGACTCTGTGACCAAGCTTCATTGTGACATGTCCGATGCGGTAAATATTTTGACACATACTGCAGATTTGAAGCTTAAACCTGGCATACTTGGTGTGATAGAAAAGATCAAGAAAAAGCAAACTCTGCAGGATCAAAGAGAACTCTTTGGGTCTGTACAGGGCGGGGAAGGATTGGCACCAGAGAACAAAACAGAGTTTGCAGTGGACTCCACTGACCCTCTGTTGGATTCAAATGGAGGGGCACTTTGGGACATTTTTCGCAGGGAGGATGTGCCCAAGCTGCATGAGTATCTGATGAAGCACTTGAAGGAATTCAGGCACGTCCACTGTTCTCCTGTAGAGCAGGTTGCTCATCCTATACATGACCAGACTTTCTATCTGTCAGTGGCCCATAAAAGAAAGCTCAAGGAGGAATTTGGAATTGAGCCGTGGACGTTCGTTCAGAACCTTGGAGAGGCAGTTTTCATTCCGGCTGGGTGTCCTCATCAAGTCAGAAATTTGAAGTCTTGCATTAAGGTTGCGTCGGACTTCGTGTCACCTGAAAATGTTGGCGAATGCATCCGCATCACGGAGGAGTTCCGGGCACTTCCTCAAAATCACATTGCCAAGGAGGACAAGTTAGAGGTGAAGAAAATGCTTGTCCATGCCATGAGCAATACGGTGGCGTTTTTAAAGGATCCCAAGGGAAAAGCGGGTGGGGAAGATGATTGGTTGAGCGAAGGACATGGCGGGAAAGCAAAGCGGAAGCGCAAGTGAAATGCCAGGGTGTGCCTTTTGGATGGTTGCGTGCTGCCTTGACCGCATCTTTTTGTTTTTGTTGTCCCCCGGTGTGCGTGACACGTCTCTCCCACTCCTCTAATTTACATTTATTATCGTCAACCTAAAACATATGAATGACTGAATGAATATATTAATATTTTATTTAAATAATTATATAAATGAATATATATATATATATATATATATATATATATATTCATATTAAATTATTTAAAATATACATACATGTTTTTGTATGTATATGTAATTATCTGTCTATATGTGGATGTATGCGTGTACTATATGTGGATGTATGCGTGTATATATATTTGTATGTAGGAGTTGTGTTGTGTGTGTACGTGTTTTGTATATGTGTACGTGTGTATGCATATATACATGTATGTATATGTGTATGTGTATGTATGTATATAGAGTTGGTCTACGGTTGAGCCTCGCGAGCCCGTGGGTTTGGGTAACGCTGCCCATGAGGGACAATAAAAAATCACCCCTAACCTTAAAAATTTAATGGTCTAGCCGCTACACTGCTGCTCCTCCCACCCGCCTCGCCTCGTCACTGCCTCGCCTCGCCTTGCAGGGCTCTTTGCACGCTGACCTCTCCTCCCTCCCTCCCTTCCTCCCCCGCTCGTCTTGCCTTGCCCTGCTGTTGGTGCCAGTTGGTATGCACACCTCCTCCTTGCCCTTGCTTCCAGCGAACGACCCCCCTCCCCTCCCTGTCGGCTTGGTGTTGCCTAGACCCCTCCCTGCCGGCTTGCTGCTGCCCAGGCACGTTAATGATTTTTTTTAATCAATTGTTTTGTTTAATTTTCAGGAATTGTGTGAATGAATTGTGGATTGGTCGGTGTCTTGTTTTGTGTTAATTGTAATATGTCCGTCTCAATTTCAATTTGATATTTGATGTTCATAGGTAATTAGGGGTTTTTTATGATCAATTTTAATTGTATTTTTTATTTTTTTATTTATATTAATTGTTTTGTTTGTTTTTTAAAAATTATCTGAATTACAAATTCATCGTTGTCTTGCTCGTCTCAATTGTAATTTGGATATTTCAATTGCAATTTGTGTTTTGTCCCAAGGTAATGAGTGTTTTTATAATCATTTTTAATAATCATTTTTATTTTTATTTTTATTAATTGTTTTGTTTAATTTTCAAAAATTGTCGGAATTGCGGATTCACCGGCGTCTTTTCGTCTCAATTGTAATTTCCTCACATGAATTGCAATTGTGATTTATCCATAGGTAATTAATGTTTTTTTATAATCAATTTTTAATTATCATTTTTATTTTATTTTATTTATTAATTGTTTTGTTTAATTTTTATAATTTATATAAAATTATGAATTCATTGTTGTCTTGCCCTTCTCATTTTAATGGTAAATTTTTTACTTTTAAAAAACGACATTTAATTTTTTTGATATATTTGATAACAATTTGAGTTTATAGTTGTCTAATTTTAGTTATGAAATGTCTTAATTGATTTATATTTGTTATTTTTTGTTAGAAAAATATTCACATAAATTGTAGAATATTAAATAAAAAATCAATTAGTTGGAATATATGATTTTATTTTTGAAAGACGACTACTTTAAATATGTTATAACTCTAAATGAATTATAATTATTTGAATTATAATTTATAACTTGTAGGTACTGCAATGAAGAGGATTCAAAATTCTGAATCTCAAAACAAAAAAAATCAAGTAAAGATAGAATGAAATGGAAAAATCACCAGTGAGTTCAATTTCTAAATTATTAGCTGCAAGAAGTGAGAAAGAGAATTCGTCTGTTCAATTTAATGATCAATCTCTTGGCGACATTATTTTTGAAGTGAATGAATAATCTGTAGAGGAACCCATGACTCAGAGTATTGATATGATAAATGAAGGTGTGGATGTGAATTATAAGGAGGATGACAATGAAAAATTATTCATATGATTCATGATCTTGGAGATCAAAGCATGCTTGATCTTGAAAAAGATGTGGATCTGAATTATAATCCATGATTATATGGAAGTATCAATGATGTTAAGAGAATTTTGTTGGTTCAACGTGACCCAATTAAAATATTAAAAGAAAATGATACATTTCCTAAGGAAGCCGGTCGTGGGAGACACATTGTAACGACCCAAACATTCATTAATGGAAATCCCTGTTGATCTAATTAAATGTCTCTTTATGTAAAATGTTTAAACAAAATGTCAACTTCTTTGGTTTTATGTTAAGAATTGTGACCGTTGCCAATATAACCGTTGAACAATGATCACATGATTAGTATAAATATAGGGTTTTAACGAATCCAATTTACTCAAACAAAGGTAGCGATGACCTCATCCAGTACACGTGTCCCATATGAAACCCATTTGTTGGAACTCAGAAAAAAGGTGGCATCATTGGGCTTCGCTCTTGACCAAGCCCAAGCCGAGCTTCAACAGGTTAAGCTCGAGCAGGACCGCCTACGAGAGAAGTGGAAATTGATAGAGATTACCACCCGAGCAATGTTATCCGAGCCACCCCAAGAGTCTGTCACCATCACACACCTTACTCTTCGGTCTTATGCAGGTTTTATAAGAGGTTATGTAACAAGACCTTAACACTGTGGTTATGTACATTATTTTTGTATATAATAATGAATATATTTTAATGTTATTTTTGTTACCTTGTAAATAGTTTTTAAAGGTCAAATAGTATTTTTAGTTAATATTCAACTAAGAAATCTATTTTGATGAATTAATTGATTTTTGTATTAAATAATATTTTAATAAAATAATAATATTATTATTAAATATAAATGATCATATAATTTTATGAATGCAATTGTAATTTTTATTAAGGTTTGAAAGCCATTTTTGTCAAAACCCATGAATTTTCGATAAATGTCGGTTTTTATTTTAAAAGTGAAAATTAACATATTTAGAAAATTATTTAGATAAAATGAATATTATTTCTGGAATCAGGACGTCAAAATTATCAAACGGTGAATTTTTCATAATTTTCTAAGAGTCAAATTTTTGGGTAAAAATTAAATACCGTTTAAATATATAATGTGTTTTATGACATCATAATGACCAAATAGTGATGTAATAAAATACTATAAGCCTTATGTTCGGCCAATATATGTTTTACCATTAAAATAATGTGATTTTGGGTTTGTTTGACTTATTTTACAAAGCATTAATGGACCCTTCAAGGCTTATTAAACATCTTGTCTTTTTAAATTGTTTTCCTTGGGAGTGTGACTCACATCCACATAAGCAACCCCATTATTTTAAGAAGTTCGGACTTTGCCCTTATAAACTATTGTTTTCCACTCCCCTTTGGCAAAAACCATGGGAAAAAACCATGGACTGGTTTGTGGTTTGAATTAGTTTAATGTAAGGTGTCACAACCCTAAATAATAAAGAATTCTCTCACCTTTCCTATATAAACCCACCCAAGCTCCCACTTTCTCATCACTCAAAGCCTTTGGAGTTCGTCCAACCTCT
The DNA here is from genome assembly GCA_963277665.1 of Viscum album. Taxonomy (NCBI): domain Eukaryota; kingdom Viridiplantae; phylum Streptophyta; class Magnoliopsida; order Santalales; family Viscaceae; genus Viscum; species Viscum album. The sequence continues at coordinate 2,084,747,409 of OY728126.1, forward strand.
GCCCTACTCTCCTTAGAATCTTCCCAAGGTGCCCCAAGCTCCCAAGAAGCCTCTCTCAAGCCTCTCTCAAGCCTTTGGAAGCACACTTCCAAGTAAGGGCTTTTCTTCCTTTCTCATTTTTGTCCAATTCTCTTTAAGTTGTTATGCCCTTTTAATTTCAATTATAAATGTTGGGGTATGGTTTCACACCTCCCCCGTACTGCCCTCTTTATATTTGAATGATGGGAGACCCCTTTCTCTCTCATTAAGTGCCTCCCATATACACCTATTACTATGCTGAAATTCCGAAAGGAATTTCTCTCTCCTCTTTTACATTTAAGAAATTCTTTTGTATCATGACTCTAAATTCCATTACAATTGTTGAGACGTGTATCTATATGACCCCCTTACTGTCTATTTCATGTACATATGATGAGATACCCCTTTCTCTCTCATCAACCATTTTTATGAATTCTCACATCACGCCGTTACGCTGCCGAAATTGCACCGATTTTCCAAGCCAATGTCATTGTGTAATGAATACCATGCCCATTTTTCTATCAAGGGTATTCACCTTTATGCACATTTACTTATTGATTATAAAGTTTTATGTATGAATTCCACATTCCTTTATCGTGGAATAAATGATTACGTTTTATGAATCCATGTTATATGATCCATGTGGCACACTTATTCATGAAATGAAATGTTTAAGAAGGGTGTGCCCTCATAGCATTCCAATGCATTGGGTAAAGTATAGTATCATGATACATCATGTGCAATGAGTGTTTAATCATGCTAATTTAAGTATAATGAGGTTTTACTCATGCTTCATGTGCAATGAGGATTTACTCATGCTCCATGTGCAATGAGCCTCCGCTCATGCTAATTCCATGTTAAGTGTTGTTGCCACATTTCCATGTTATGATTATCATGCTTTATCACGTCTTTATGTTTATGCTTATCTTTTTCTCTATTGATATGCCTATTGTCTAACATGTATTGTATTCCTCATGTTATTCCATGATTATTCCCTAACTGGGCTTTATAGCTCACCATTTTCTTATGCATGTCCTCATGTTATCCCATGCAATGATAAGTATGAGGGAATGTAGTGGTCATGTAAAGGAAGTTTTCAATAAAGATGTTGTATTTCATGTTTTAAGTTGTTATGTAATGTTCCTAAGCCCCAAAGACACTAGACCTCTCGATCTTCCATGTTGTATCAAGTGAAGGTTTTATGTAATAAATCAAGTTTAAGTTTGAAATAAAAAGCAGGGTTGTCATAGTTGATATCAGAGGGTAGGTTTAGTTATTTTTTGGATTAGGATTAGAAAACCCTAGTAAATCCTTAGAGACAAGACTAAGTATAATAAAAACATCCCTAAGTTTTTGTGGGTATTGAGTAAGTGGTTTATCAATCAAATACATCCATGTCTGGATACGAGAAGGTAGAGGCGGCTCTAGCACAGATGCATCCTAGGGGTAAAACCCGAAAACACCGCTTTGAGCTAGACTCGAACAGGAACTGGTGCACGACAATGGGCCTTGCTGCACTCTTGGTTACGACACTCCCGGGGGATATGCTTTGGTAAATTCACAAGCTTAGTGTGAACCATTATTAAGGGACAAACAAAATTCCCTAAGAATATATGTTAGAAAGTAGATCATGGATAACATAGACTGAAACCAGTAGATTCATATGTTAAGGAAATAAGTGTTATTTATAAGTCATCAGTTTTGTCCTTGTATTACCTTTTATGTGTTACCCCTAACATTCCTTTTATTCCAACCAATGGCCGGTAATAGGAGGACTCAGGCTAATAACCGATGTGAAGATCAATGTGATGACTGTACTAATGAGATGCCCAATCCAATGAGAGCGGGAATTGTGAAATTTGTCATGCTTCTATCTCAGCTAACACAAGATTTGAATAGAAACATGGGTTAAGAGGAACGTTCAACCCCCCCTAAGAAAGAACAAGTCTCTATCGAGAGCTTCATGAGATAAATGCCTCCTACTTTTAATGGATCATCCGATCCCTCAATCGCTGAACAATGGATCAACTCCATTGAAAAGATCTTATCCATATTTCGATGTTCTGAACAAGAGAAGGTTCTACTGGATGCTTATCGTATGGAGGGTGAAGCTAATCATTGGTGGACGTTGATAAAAAATACGAAGCCTAAGGAGGAGATCGAGGCATTGGAATGGAAGGATTTCCAGAAGATGTTTTTGATAAATATTTTCCGTGCACCCTCCGGCTTAAGATGGAAAGGTAATTCCTTGCCCTCAAGAAAAAAGGTGACAAATCTGTTGGAGCATACAAGGAAAAATTCACACAGCTTGCACAATACGCTTCCGGCTTTGTTGTTACCCTCGAATGCAAGGTTGACCACTTCTTTGGTGGGTTGAAACCTAGCCTGTGGAAAACACTGACAATCTATGACTTTGACAGCTATGAGTAAATTTTCCGATGTGCCATCAATGTTGAAATGGAGATCGTAGAATCTCAGGGCTATCATGGGAATAAGAAGCGTAAGGTGGAATTCAGTGCTGGTGGTCCGATGGATAAATCCAATGGTTCTAAGAAGATCCAGCACCCCACTTGCCAAAGGTGCGGAAAGAAGCACCCCAGAAATTGCCTGAAGGGTACAAGAAAATGCTTTAGGTGTGGAAGAGAAGGGAATCTGACTATTAACTGTTGGAAAGAAAGACCTGCAGCTGCGACAGAGGAGAGGAACACTCCATTCGAACCTCAGCGCGTGATTCATTGCTAAAACTGCAAATAACCAGAGCATCTTGAAAATCAGTGCCCTAAGACAAGGGTTTTCGGAGGCAACCGACAACCTCCAAGGAAGCAAGGGCGAGCTTTTTCCATCACTACTACCAAAGTGAACCCTGACAACAAAGTGGTGATAGGTACGCTAGTTATTCATTCAAGAATAGTGAACATACTTTTTGATTTTGGTTCTATGCATTGTTTTATGTCTCAAAAGTTTAGTAGAATAATACCATCACCACCACAAATCATGGAAGTGAAGATGTCGGTGAGTACGAAAAATGGGGTAATTATTGCATCCCATGAATATAAATCCTCCCTTGTCATAATCTGTGGATTGAACTTCCTAGCGAACCTCATCATACTCCCTCTGGTGGAATTTGATGCAATTCTTGGCATGGATTGACTTTCCTTATATAGAGCCAACATAAATTACCATGAGAGGGAAATAACTCTCCATGTGGAGAATCGACCCCCCGATTCTTTACAAGTGCAAGGAGGAAGACAAATCTTCTTTAGCTCCATCATCTCAAGCGTGGATATTACTACCCTATGAGCACGTGTATCTGGCTCAGATGATTGAGTCTAAGGAAGCAACCATCCTTGAAGAAATGCCTATTGTGAGGGAATTCGCTGAAGTGTTTCCTAAGGAATTGCCTCGTCTCCCTCCCAGAAGAGATGTTGAATTATCAATTGAACTTATACTGGGGGCATTGCCAATATCCAAAACTCCATATAGAATGGCTGTTGTAGAGCTTGAAGAGCTGAAGAAACAACTACAGGAGAATCTAGATAAAGGGTTTATACGCCCAAGTGCTTTACCATGGGGTGCACCGGTCCTCTTCATCAAGAAGAAGGATAGATCAATGCGCCTTTGCATCGATTATCGTGAGCTCAACAAAATCACAATAAAGAACAAGTATCCTCTTCCACGAATTGATGACTTGTTTGATCAGCTGTGTGGAACACAATACTTCTCCAAGGTGGATTTGCAGTTGAGATATTATCAAGTAAGGGTGAAGAAGGAAGATGTCCCCAAGACTGCTTTTCGTACAAGATACGGGCACTATGAATTCATAGTAATGCCTTTTAGACTCACCAATGCTCCATAAATCTTCATGGACTTAATGAATAGAGTCTTTAGAGATTACCTAGACAAATTTATGGTAGTATTTATAGATGATATTCTAATATACTCTAAAACCAAGGAGGATCATGAGGAGCATTTAAGAACTGTACTAGAGACCTTGCGGAAGGAGAAACTCTATGCAAAGTACAAAAAGTGTGAGTTCTGGTTGAAGGAGGTCTCATTATTGGGCCATATCATCACAAGCAATGAGATATCTATGGATCCCTCCAAAATAGATGCAATTGAGGGATGGATGAGGCCAACATCAGTAATATATATCCGTAGCTTCTTGGGGTTAGCTGGATATTATCGACAATTTGTGAGAAATCTCTCATGATTGTACAATCCTCTTACCAATCTAACTCGTAAGGGAGTAAAGTTTGATTGGAGTGATGAATGCAAAGACAGATTCAAGGAGTTGAAAATGAGGCTTATCACTGCGCCCGTGCTCACTTTATCCACAAGTGGAGAACTTTTCGTGGTATTCAGTGATGCTTCGAAGAAGGTCCTGGGATGTGTGTTGATGAAAAATGACAAAGTCATTGCCTATGCTTCAATGCAATTGAAATTTCATGAACAGAACTATCCAACACATGACCTCGAGCTGGCTATAGTGATCTTCGCTTTGAAAATTTGGCAGCATTATCTATTTGGGGAGAAGTGTGAAATATATACATACCACAAAAGCCTTAAGTATATATTCACACAAAAAGAATTGAATATGCTCTAATAAATATGGTTAGAGCTGATCAAAGACTATGATTGCTAAATCCATTACCACCCTGGGAAAGCGAACAAGGTAGCAAATGCTCTAAGTAGAAAGGACCCAACAATTCTATCATTGATGAGAATTAAAAAGGATCCAATATTCTTATATTTGGTGAGGATGTACATGAGAATCATGAAGAAGGGAACATCATCAATCCTTTCACAAATGATTTCTCAAACATCACTTTTGGAAAGGTTAAAGGATGGTCAAAAGGATGATGTGGAAATTCAAGAAAAAGTGGAAGCTATCGGAAAAGGGAAATCCTCGGAGTTTAATGTTAATGAAGAAGGAATTGTGAGATTTGGGAAAAGACTATGTGTTCCATCAAGTCCGGAGCTGAAGAAGGAACTTTTGGATGATGCACATAGTTCAAATTTCTCTATTCACCCAGAAAACACAAAGATGTATTGAGATCTCTAAGAGCATTATTGGTGGGATAATATGAATAAGGAGATCGCTGAATATACATCAAAGTGTCTGGTGTGTCAGAAAGTGAATGCAAAGAGGCAGAAGTCTAAGGGGATGATGCAACCATTGCCCATACCAGAATGGAAATGGGAAAAATCACCATGGACTTTGTCACCATACTTCTGAAGACATTCAAAGGCAACAATGCAATCTGGGTTATTGTGGATCATCTTACAAAGTCTACACACTTCATTACTATTAGAGAGGATTTATCATTGGATCAACTGGCATGGATATATATCAAGTAAGTGGTAAGGCTACATGGAGTACCACTATATATTGTGTCCGATCAAGATCCAAGATTCACCTCTAAGTTTTGGAAGAGTCTTCAACATGATCTGAATACTGAACTGAACTTCAGTACGACTTATCATCCTCAAATTGATGGCCAATTCGAGCGGACTATCCAAACACTTGAGGAAATGTTGAGAGCATGCTCAATGGACTTTAAAGGAGGATGGGATCAACATCTTCCTCTCGTTGAGTTCTCTTATAATAACAGTTTCCACTCAAGTATCCAAATGGCACCATATGAATCTCTTTATGGGAAAAGGTGTAGAACACCGGCGTGTTGGGATGAGGTCAGTGAACGTAAGATACTTGGACCATAAATGGTCGAAGAAATGGTGGAGAAGGTGAAAACCATTCAGCAGCATATCAAGGCAGCCTAGAGTCAATAGAAGAGTTATGCAGATAACCATCGACGAGACCTTGAGTTTAAAGTTGGAGACATGGTTTTTCTACTCATATCTCCATGGAAGAAGGTCATGAGGTTTGGAAAGAAAGGGAAGTTAAGTCCAAGGTACATCGGCCCCTTCGAGATTCTTGATCGTGTTGGGGCTGTGCCCTATCGACTAGCACTTCCACCAACCATGGCCAAATTACATGATGTCTTTCATGTATCCCTCTTAAGGAAGTACATACTAGACCCTTCACATGTACTATCTTCAGATGTGATATAGTTATATGATGATCTTTCTTATGAGGAGCAACTGGTGAAGATCTTAGATCGTAGAGAAAAAGTTCTACGAAATAAGACAATGCCCCTCGTTAAGGTGTTGTGGAAAAACCACAAGTTTGAAGAAGCAACGTGGGAATTGGAGGAAGTGATGAAGTAGAGTTACCCGCATTTGTTTTAGTGTGGGAAAAAGAAATTTCAAGGGTGAAATTTCTTAAGGAGGGAAGATTGTAACGACCCAAACATTCATTAATGGAAATCCCTCTTGATATAATTAAATGTGTCCTTATGTAAAATGTTTATATAATATGTCAACTTCTTTGGTTTTATGTTAAGAATTGTGACCGTTGCTAATATATCCATTGAACAGTGATCACATGATTAGTATAAATATAGGGCTTTAACGAATCCAATTTACTCAGACAAAGGAAGCGATGACCTCATTCAGTAGATGTGCCCCATACGAATCCCATTTGTTGGAACTCAGAAAAGAGGTGGTGTCATTGGGCTTCACTCTTGACCAATCCCAATCCGAGCTTCAACAGGTTAAGCTCGAGCAGGACCGCCTATGAGAGAAGTGGAAGTTGATAGAGATTACCACCCGAGCAATGTTATCCGAGCCACCCCTAGAGTCTGTCACCATCGCACACCTTACTCTTCGATCTAATGCGGGTGTTATAAGGGGTTATGTAACAAGACCTTAGCACTATGGTTATGTACATTATTTTTGTATATAATAATGAATATATTTTCATGTTATTTTTGTTACCTTGTAAATAGTTTTTAAAACTCAAATAGTGTTTTTAGTTAACATTCAACTAATAAATCTATTTTGATAAATTAATGGATTTTTGTATTAAATAATATTTTAATAAAATATTATTAATATTATTAAATTAATTTTTATTAAATATAAATGATCGTATAATTTTATGAATGCAATTTTAATTTTTATTAAGGTTTGAAAGCCATTTTTGTCAAAACCCATGAATTTTTGATAAATGCCAGTTTTTATTTTAAAAGTGAAAATTAATATATTTAGAAAATTATTTAGATAAAATGAATATTATTTCTGGAATCAGGATATCGAAATTATCAAACGGTGAATTTTTCATAATTTTCTGAGACAGTCAAATTTTTGGGTAAAAATTAAATACCGTTTAAATATATAATGTGTTTTATGACATCATAATGACCCAATAGTGATGTAATAAAATACTATAATCCTTATGTTCAACCAATATATGTTTTACCATTAAAATAATGCGATTTTGGGTTTGTTTGACTTATTTTACAAAGCATTAATGGATCCTTCAAGGCTTATTAAACATCTTGTCTTTTTAAATTGTTTTCCTTGGGAGTGTGACTCACCTCCACATAATCAAACCCATTATTTTAAGAAGTTTGGACTTTGGTCTTATAAAATATTGTTTTCCACTCGCCTTTGGCAAAAACCATGGGTTGGTTTGTGGTTTGAATTAGTTTAATGTAAGGTGTCCCAACCCTAAATAATAAAGAATTCCCTCACCTTTCCTATATAAAACCACCCAATCTCCCACTTTCTTCTCACTAAAAGCCTTTTGAGTTCGTCCAAACTCTTCCCTACTCTCCCTAGAATCCTCCCAAGGTGCCACAAGATCCCAAGAAGCCTCTCTCAAGTCTCTCTCAAGCCTTTGGAAGCACACTTCCAAGTAAGGGGTTTTCTTCTTTTCTCATTTTTGTCCAATTCTCTTTAAGTTGTTATGCCCTTTTAATTTCAATTATAAATGCTGGGGTATGGTTTTTCCCCTCCCCCATACTGCCCTATTTATGTTTGAATGATGGGAGACCCCTTTCTCTCTCATTAAATTCCTCCCATATACACCCGTTACTATGCCAAAATTCTGAAAGGAATTTCTCTCTCATCTTTTACATTCAAGCAATTCTTTTGTATCATGACACTAAATTCAATTAAAATTGTTGGGGAATGTATCTATATGACCCCCTTACTTTCCATTTCATGTACATATTATGAGACACCTCTTTCTATCTCATCAACCATTTTTATGAATTCTTATGTCATGCCGTTAGGCTGCCGAAATTGCACCGATTTTCCAAGCCAATGTCATTGTGTAGTGAATACCATGCCCATTTTTCTATCAAGGGTATTCAACTTTATGCACATTTAATTATTGATTATAAATTTTCATGTATTAATTCCACATTCCTTTATTGTGGAATAAATTATTACGTTTTATGAATCCATGTTATATGATCCATGTGGCACACTTATGCATGAAATGAAATGTTTAAGAAGGGTGCACCCTCATAGCGCTCCAATGCATTGGGTAAAGTATAATATCATGATACGTCATGTGCAATGGGTGTTTACTCATGCTAATTTAAGTGCAATTAGGTTTTACTCGTGCTTCATGTGCAATAAGGATTTACTCATGCTCCATATGCAATGAGCCTTCGCTCATGCTAATTCTATGTTAAATGTTGTTGCCACATTTCCATGTTATGATTATCATGATTTATCATGCATTTATGTTTATGCTTCTCTTGTGATCTATTTATATGCCTATTTTCTAACATGTATTGTATTCATCATGTTATTCCATGATTATTCCCTTACTGGGCTTTATTGCTCACCCTTTTCTTATGCATATCCTCAGGTTATCCCATGCAATGCTAAGAATGAGGGAATGTAGTGGTCATGTAAAGGAAGTTTTCAATAAATAGGTTGTATTTCATGTTTTAAGTTTTTATGTAATGTTCTTAATCCCCAAAGACACTATACCTATCGATATTACATGTTGTATCAAGTGAAGGTTTTATGTAATAAATCAAGTTTAAGTTTGAAATAAAAAGCAGGGTTGTCATACACATTACTTCTAATCATTTTTTGTCTACTTCCTAACGGCGAAAAACATTTGAGGAAGTGGCTTGTGTATTCTAATGAGTTGGATATAGTATTTTGTTTTTGTTGTAAATTATTTAAGTCGAAATCAATGAAAAATGATTTAACCAAAGGAGGATCTAATGATTGACACAAACTTCCAAAAAGGCTTAGGTAACATGAAAGAAATTTTGAACACATTTCTAATGTTTTTAAGTGGGTGGAATTGAACAGAGGACTTGAAAATAAACAAACAATTGAAAAAAACATGGAATGTATCATTGAGAAGGAAAGAGTTCATTGGAAGATAGTACTTACTAGAATTATTGGAGTTGTGAAGGTACTTGCACAAAATAACTTACCATTTCATGGATCAAATGAGAAGATTTATGAGAAGGATAATGGTCCTTTTTGTAAACTTATTGAATTTGTTGTCTAATTTGATCCATTCAAGTAATATCATGTTCTTCATGTGGTTAATAATGAAATTCAAAAGCAGTATCTGGGCTTAGCGGTGGCTTCTTTGGCCGTTCGGCTTCGAGCTCTCACCCCAGATCGGGTGAGATCGACGTTTGCTCCGATGCGTTTCTGGTTTTGGGTCTCGTCGTGGCTACGGTGTGCATCGATGGCTCTGCTCCTTTTTTTCGAGGATGTGGTGTTGTTGGTGTGTTCAACGTCAGCAGAGCTGGATCCGGGATCCTTCATCTTCGTCCTGGCTCGTCGTCGGTTCGTGAGTGCTCCAGTGAGCTTGGGGTCGGCGCCTGTGGCTTGGAGGGGGGAGGCCGTGCGTTTTGTTTTTGCTGCAAGTTGTTTACATGTTTTTATTTGATGAAGTTGGGATCACGTTTGGTTGGCTATGATTTTGGGTATTGGTTGTTCCTTTATTGAGTTGTTGGAGGTGATTTGGATGGTCTGTTGGGAAATCCGGACATTCTACAAGGTTTTGCTTCAGATGAGGGTAGAGTTGGTTGTCTTCTCCAGGCATGACTTTTTGGATTTGGAAAATTGAGAGGGTATGGTGTAGCCATCAGTACCATGCCCCTGTGTTATTGCATGGGACTTCTTGTTGATCATCCATGCTTTGTTGGAGGCATGCCTTAATGACGTTGATGCTGGGTAGAGGCTCTTCTACATAGTCTTGTTCTGGGTTGCAACCCCCTTATTTTTCGTATTTTGTTAATGTTCGAATGTCTTTGAAGTCTTGGTTTTCCCTCTTTTAACCTTAAAAGGGGGTTTATCTAAAATCAATAAAATTTTTGACCTTCGGGCCATTCAATCTTAGTCATAAAATTCAGAATGAATTGATAATTTTTTTGTGAAATGCGATTAAAGAAAAAATCTTGAAGAAGATCTTGAGAGAAAAGTATTTTTTTATTATCCTTGACTACACTCCGGATCTAAGTCATGAAGAACATATGTCAATTATCATAAGACATGTGAATGTTGAGGAAGAATTTAAAGTTAAGGTGAATGATTTTTTTCTCGGCTTCATAAATATTGATGACACATCCGGTCATGGGCTTTTCAAGTCACTTGAAGATGTTTTGGTTGATCTTAAACTAAAAATTGATGACATAAGAGGACAAAGTTACAATAATGGATCAAACATGAAAGTTAAACATCAAGGTGTCCAAAAAAAGCTTCTTTATGTAAATATTAGAGCATTTTATACTCTATGTGGATGTCATAGCCCGAATCTTACTATATGTGACATGGAAATATCTAGCGTGAAATCCAGATTTTTTTTTGCATATTTGCAGAAGATTTATACATTGTTTGCAAGTTCACCACATCAATGGGATGTTTTAAGGACTTATGTGAAGGTTTTTACACAAAAACATTATCAATAACTCATTGGGAAAGTCACATTGAGAGTATTAGAGCTATAAGAAGACAAACACCTAAGTTTAGAAATGCAAGGGTTGAAATTACCAATCTTTTTAAACATGTTGATGTTGTGATGTTGGATGATAAATGATTGTGTTCCAATGCATTAGATAATTTATAATTCATCATTAGCTTATTCATTTAGTACAAAATTTTATATAAAGTCAATTATATCAGTAAAATCCTTCAAATTGAAGAGATGGCTACCGAAGATGCAAGTACAAAAATAAAAGAGTTGATTTTGTTTTTTAAGAACTTCAATCAGAGGGTTTTGAAGGTTTAATGAATGAAGCAAAATAACTTACACTCCAAGTTGGTATTGATCCAATATTTGAAGAAAAAAGAGTTGTTCACAGGAAAAAACAGTTTGATGAGGATGTGGAAGATGATGCTATTAGAAATTTGTCTATGGAGAAAAAATTTAGAACAAATTATTTCCTCCAAATTATCGATCAAACTATTATTTCATTGAGAGAATATTTTATGAAATTTAAAAACTTTGATGAAATATTTGTATTTTTGTTGAAGGAAAATTTTAGAAATATTTTTGAAGAACAATTGAAGGAACATTGCACTCAATTTCAATGTTTTTGAAACATAATGAACATGATGATATTTGTGGGGATGAATTATTTCAAGAGCTCAGACATTTGAAGTCAATATTGCAAAGTGAACTGATAAAATCAATTGATATACTTGATTTTATCAAACCTTATTGGAGACATGAAGGCTTTCAAATGACATGGGTGAAATATCAAATTTTATTGACTATACCCACTACAGTTGTATCAGCAGAGAGAAGTTTTTCTAAGGTAAAGTTGATCAAAACTTATCTTCGGACTACCATGTCACAAGAGGGATTATACGCATTGGAAATGATTTCAATTGAAAATGATTTTTTGGACAGTTTAAATTATGATGAGTTGATTAAAGAATTTTCATCAATAAATGCAATGAGATGTGTTTTTCTTTGAATTGGATTCTAAAGCACCATAATCGGGTTTGTGAAGTGCCGTAACATGCTCTGGTATTTCATGATCTATTTATTTATATTCTTTTATTTTCTTTGAATTGGATTATTTAATATGTTTGATTAAGAATTTCTATCATAATTGTAGCATATGAATCAAATTTTAGCAATTGAGGACATGTGTTAAACAAATATAGGCGTCACTTTCTTCCAAAAAAAGTTCAATCCTTGATTTTTATATGAAGTTGGCTTCATGGTTTTTCATCATGTGGTAATGTTTTTAACTATTTAAAAGTGTGTTTTTAAATTCAGCTATTACCACTATTACAAAATAGGCATTTAACAGTGCTGGTATTTATCAGTGCTAGAAAAAAGCGTTGATAAATGACATCTTTATCAGCGCTAAAAAAAGCACTGATAAATTTAACCCTTTATTAGAACTTTTTTAGAGTTGATGAATATCGAAATAAATAAAATTAAATAATTAAATAAATAAAAAATAAAAATGAGTTTATTAAAAATAATATTAGAAATTTTATTAAATAAATAATTGTTGATAAAAATGAATAAATTGATTATACTATATATAAATTATAAATACTAAAAAATAGTATGTATTAAATATATAGTTATATGAAAAATGAAAATTAAACAAATGAAAATTAAAAATAAGTAAATTGAGAAAAATATTAAACATTTTATTAATTAGATGATTATTGATAATGTTAATAAATAATATATATTAAATATATAGATATATATTAATGTATGTAGATATGATTTATATAATACAAAATATTATTTATGCTTTACATTAAATAGTAATGTATTTATTTAATGTATGTAGATATGATTTGTAGTTGGGGTTTGGCTTAGTGGTAAGCACCCCGCAATCCTACATGAAAAATGGGGTTCAAAACCCATTGGGCGGATGTCATTGTAGCAGTACTGGAGTGTAATGTAGTAGCGACGGTACTGTAGCAACGATGGGTACTGTAGCGGTGGCAGAGCACTATAACAGCAGTAGGTACTGTAGCAGGTCGACACTATAGAAGTACTATTCACAGAATGAGCCTTAGGCCAAAAATTTGGGCCTACGGGCCATGTAATAGACTAAATGCCCACTGGGATTTTAGGCTATATAATGGGTCTCCCTCTACTCAGTTAAAAGAGGTATTTGTTTTGCTTTAATAATAAATGAGGCTTCAGCCCCAACCTTTTTAAAAATAAAAATAAATAAATATATTTATAAATGTATATTTTTTATACATTTATAATTATAAATAACTAAATAATATTTTTTTAAAAGTATTTATATAATTATGAATAAATAATTATAAAATTATAATAAATTTATTTAAATAATGAATATATTTACTATGTTTATATATATAATTATATAAATATTATTTTTTTAAATGTATTTATATAATTATAAATAAATAATTTCATATTAAAAGAATTATAAAATTATTATTTTATAAAATGTATTATTATAAGTATTATAATCATATATAATAATTATACTTTTTTTAAAAAGTATTATTAAAAAAAGGTATTATAAGTATTTATCAGCGCTAAAGAAAGCACTGATAAAGACTCATTTTATCAATGCTTATTAACTTAGTGCTGATAGAAGGTATCTTTATCAGTGCTTTTTTTTAAGCGCTGATAAAAGTGTCACGATCTATTTTAAGAACTCTAACCATCGCAAACCAGTTCGCGATATCCGAATCTCTCTACAGAAGTGACCTACTACCAGTGATCCTTATTGTCAAATCCAAGCTTGAATCTAGGCCATAATCAAGGCTCCAACTATTCCAAGGCTCGAATCCAAGTCTTGAGCGATTCAAGGGTTGAACACAACCACAACTCGAACGAAATCTAGGTTTTTTGATATCTCTAATTTCCCTCGGTTATCCACTGAACCTTCTCATCCCACATCCGTGTATCCCAAAAAGTCTAGTTGCACTATCCTATAATAAAAAATCCCAAAATTCATTGTTTTTAGATATATTGAAATACCGTCTTCCTCGATATCATGTGGGTCTCCTTGGGACAACATTAATACTATGCGACTTGAAATATGTCAAACCCAATGTTGGGTCATGTTGTTGTGAGGTATAATAGGCTCCCAATACCTATATTCCATGACATATACCTCTTTTCAATCATCAAATTTTTAAAAATCCATCCATATAGCGGTCAGTGTTGTCATTAGTTTGGAATATTACATTGAAAATCACTTGGATGATGAAATATATGACATCATTGGGGTCTTATATTATGTCGTGTAACAATTGGCACTGAGAGGGTTGAGTGAGGAGGAATTGAAATATTGGGTTATCCCCTTATATTTGAAAGGTAATTCTAAAAGTTGTTTCCAAAAAATGGATGATGAAATATCTGACACATGAGAACAACTATATAATGATTTTTTATGAAATTTTTTACTAGGATAATGAGCACTAAAATATTTTGTAAAATTAATGAATTTATTTAGGATTACTTCTAACTATTTCATGAAGCTTGGGATATATTTATGGGTCACTTATAAAATGTAACAATAAAATGATTCTGATGAATTTATAAAATTAGTTGAGAAAAAAACATTATATATGTTTGAATTATTATCTTATTTATTTAACTACTTCTTAAAAAAATATAATGTTTTCAGTTTTTTGTTTTTGAAATATTTCAATTTTAATTTAAATAATATGACTTAAATTCTATAAAAAGAAAAATAAAAGATGTTTAAGGTTCTATAATCCTTGGACTATATTATACAGGAAAAACTGATTTTGAGATAAAATGTAATTGATATTTTGATTTTGGTTATTGAAAGATAGTCAGAAAATAAACAATTGGAATGAGTCGTTTTATATGAAAAACCTCAACCTCACGATTTTTTAAGAAATGAAATACTATTTCATTACATGGTGTAGAAGAATAGTACATTTTTGATAGAATTTATTATTCTCAATCCTTTAGGATTGATCAATTTTTTTTCTTCTAAATTTGATATTTTCTTTGAAAAGAAACGTATTTAACGAGAAATGTTTTCTATTATTTAAATTTTAAAGAATTTTTTAAATCATCCAAAAATAAATATTATACCACTAGATTTAACTAATTTTGATAAAATAAAATATTAACATTGATTGATGTTAATTTAATAAATAAGTTTTAATATAATCTATTTCATTGAAATAAAAATTATTTTCATGGATAAAATCATTACACCTTTAGAATCCCACTTCAAGTCAACTTTATTAGTTTGGATTTAATAATTTAATGACATTTTATGTTCACCTTGGATTATTAATTCTATTGAATTTTATGGTTTACTAACATAAACATAAATCCATTTTTATGTACTTCTAATGGTAATATGATGCCCCATAGATGTGACCACCTCAATTATATAACATAAAAAAATGTTTCATTACAATACATTACCATGTCCTTTTATGTTAAGAGTCTTATAGAATTAGGAAAAAAAAATTAACTAAAAAACTCATGTATTTTTAAACTAATGGACTGTTTTTGGAACAATATATGCAACAACTTGATCGATAAGAAGCCTTAATTGTTTTTATTCAGATCAAGATCCTCATGTCACATTGTTCTTATTCGAATCAAGCTACTCATACATAGATTTGATCCAATTATCATCCTTTTCAGGCTCTTCAAATGATTTAGGCTCTACTTGGGAAAAAATGAGTTTTTTTATAGAGTCTTAATCCTTCAAGTTTTCACTAAAAGTTTCCGATCACTAATGACATTTTATTCATTGATTTCAGTCTTGCTTGTATTTATTGCAGTTGATAAAAATATATCCATATTTGAAATGATAACCCACTCATTAATACTTCTTAAAAATCACTTCATTTCTTTCATCACACATTTAATAAACACTATGTATGTTTTACTTTAATCCGTCTAAAAACAAATCATTCTTTAACATTGCATTTCGGTTCCACCCTTAGGAATCTCTGATTATCATCCATGTAATTCTCACAAATGGGAGGCATTCACCTTTTATAATGAATATCTTATGTGTATTTATTTATTTATAGTACAAAATGAATATTTTATGAACCCAATAGGATATCTTAACTTTCTCTCGGATGATTCAAAGCTTTAATCCAATGTATCTTATTTTCTCTTCATCCTCCTCACTCGTTGATTGATTGTTTGGAAATATCTATTTTTTTTATCATCATTCTTGATTTACCATCATTATATCCCTGTGGTCAATAATGTTTTCACAGTAAAACCATTATCCATAGAATTAATTCATTGTTTCATATTTATGTTTAATTTATTTCTTTTCAGTATTACCCATATAATATTTATCTACTATTTGTAAGTTAATTTCCTTATAATTTTTATCTAATAATTATTTAGTTTTTTTCACATATCTTTTGGGATCTCACATTCTTCTTTCAACTACCTGCAATAAGCCATAAAAGAGATAAAATGATTCTTTCTGCCAATGTAACCATGTTTTCCATATTCATTGTCTTTTTTATCAAACTGCCAACACTGCATATTTATTTTATGTTGTTAGCTGAACAATATTTCTCATTGTTGAAATCCAGGAGAGTAGAGGAATATCATATTCCCATTGTGGTGAATTCTCATGATATAATGAGCACACGATCTTCTTCTGCTCTTCTGACTTTCAACAATGAGAAAAAAATTTCTACTAAGAACATAAAGTCAATATGCAGTGTTGGTAATTTGACATAGAAAGACAATGGAAACGTGGTTACATTGGAAGTTAGAATTTTTTTGAGACTTTGAAATGTGTAAGAATCAACCACACCTTAATCTAACACACGATGTGATAGGTATGACTCTACGTAATTCTTTTTATTTAAAATTGACATGAATTTTAGTAGAAAGGACAACTGACATTCTCAAAACCATGAAAATATATTTTGATTATTTTTATACTTTAGGTAAATGATCCATAAGTCATTTGGGATGTTTAGGAATCAACCACACCTCAATATGATGTATGGTGTTACTGCTATGACTCAATGTGTTCGTTATTAGTTTAAAATTGGCAGTTTAGTTCAAAAAAATTAAATCAATGAAAACAAAGAAAATATGATTGGATTTTATTGATAATTTAGGACATCAATTCATAATTCATTTTTTACGTGTAGGAATTGGTATCACATCAAACCGATGAACAATGTGATCAGTATAGATGAAAGTGTGTGTTTTTAGTTTAAAATGACATTTTAGTAGAAAAAAAAGTGATGTACTCAAAACTGAACAAACACATTCATATTGTTTTTATACTTTAGGAAAATTATCCATAAGTCATTTGAGATGTGTAGGAATCAGTCGTACCTCAATCCGATGCACGGTGTGACCAATATGACTCCAAGTGCGCCTTTTTATTTAAAAATGACATCAGTTCTAATAAAAAGGACAACTAACCAACTCAAAACCAAGAAAATACATTCATATTGTTTTTATACTTTAGGAAAATGATACATAATCCATTTAGGATGTGTATAAATTAGTTTCACCTCAATCCGATGCACAATGTGACTAATATGACTCCAAGTGCGCCTTTTTATTTAAAATTGACATCAATTTTATTAAAAAGGAAAACTGACCTACTCAAAACCAAGAAAACACATTAATATTGTTTTGATACTTTAGGTAAACAATATATAATTCATTTTTGATGTGTAGGAATAAAATTCACCTCAATCCAATAAACGATGTGCCCATTATGACTCAATGTGTCCGTTATCAGTTTAAAATTGATAGTTTAGTTAAAAACATGTCACCCATTGAAAACTAAATAAACAAACTCATATTTTATTTATAATTTAGGAAATTGATTCATAAGTAATTTTTGATTTTAGGAATCAGTCTCACATCAAACTTTGATACACAATGTGATCGGTATGAGTTAAAGTGCGTGTTTCCAGTTTAAAATGACATTTTAGTAAAAAAGAAAAGAGACACACTCAAAACTGAGTAAACTCATTTATATTGTTTTGATACTTTATTAGAATGATACATAATACATTTAGGACATGTAATAATTAGTCTCACCTCAATCTGATTCACAATGTGACCGATATGACTCCAAGTGCTTCTTTTTATTTAAAATTAATATCAATTTTAGTAAAAATGACAACTGACCTACTCAAAACCGAGAAAACAAATTCATATTATTTTTATACTTTATAAAAATGATCCATAAGTCATTTATTATGTTTATAAATCATCTGAACCTCAATCTGATACATGATGTGCCCGATATGACTCAATGTGTTCGTTATCAGTTTAAAATCAGTTGTTTAGTTCAAAAAATTCCACTCACTGAAAACCAAGAAAATATGCTCATATTTTCTTTATAATTTAATAAATTGATTCATAATTCATTTTTAATGTGTAGGAATAATTCTCAAATTAAACTGATACACGATGTGATCAGTATGAGTCAAAGTGCATGTTTCGAGTTTAAAATGACATTTTAGTAAAAAAGACAAGTGACATACTCAAAATTGAGTAAATACATTCATATTATTTTGATAATTTATGAAAACTATCCATAATATATTTTATATGTGTAAGAATTAATCTCACCTCAATTCGATGCACGGTGTGACCGATATGACTCAAAGTGCATCTTTTTATTTAAAATTAACACCAATTTTAGTAAAAAGGACAACTCACCTATTCAAAACCAAGAAAAACATTTATATTGTTTTGATACTTTAGTAAAATGATCCATAAGTCATTTTTGATGTGTAGGACTCAGCCGTACCTCAATATGATACACAATGTGTCTGGTATGACATAATGTGTCCATTATCAGTTTAAAATCAACATTTTAGTTAAAAAAATGTCACTCACTAAAAAACAAGAAAACGTGCTTGGATTGTCTTTATAATTTAGAAAAATAATTCATAATTCATTTTTGATGTGTAGGAATTAATATCATGTAAAACTAACACACGATGTGATCGGTATGAGTCAAAGTGTGTGTTTTCAGTTTAAAATGACATTTTAGTAAAAAAGACAAGTGACGTACTCAAAAATTAGAAAAAACATTCATATTTAATTTTGATATTTTAGGAAAAAGATCCATAAGTCATTTGAGGCATGTAAGAATCATTCACACCTCAATCCGATACATGATGTGACCAGTATGAATCCAAGTGCATTTTTTAATATATAAGTATCATTTTAGTTTAAAACATGCATCACATCACCAGAACTGAGAAAATGAGCTGAGATTGTTTTCTCTTCATTTTAATTATGTATTCATACTTTATTTTTCTAATTTTATATTGTTTTTGGTGTTTCGGTGTGTTATTACAGCACACTACATTGGTGCTGTAGTGTGCTGTAACAACACACTACAGTATGCCCCTTTATCAGTGCTTTTTTAGTGTTGATAAGTGACTTGGGCTTTTAATCCTGCTCTAGTAGTCAATGCTTCTCTAGTACTGATAAAGGCCATTTTTAGCACTATTAAAGGCTAGTTTTGTAGTAGTGTATGTTATTTTAAATTTTTAGGTTCAATTTTTTATAGGTTTAAAAGAAGAAGTGGGTGATTAAAATGAAGATGAAGATGAGGATGATTCATTCTTTTTTTCAAAGGCTTAACAGGTCGGTTTTTAAAAACTTTAATACCTTTTTTGATTGGTTTTGAAGTGGTTTAAAATCACTACTGGAAATATCACCTATACCCACGGTTTAAAACCGTGGGTATAGCCCTTGAAACCATGGGTATAGGATATACCCACGGTTTCAGAAACCGTGCGCTGCAGTGCTGTCACAATAGGTCTATACCCACGGTTCTCTGAAAACCATGGGTATAGACCAAGGAAAATTGATATTACCCACGGTTTGAAAACCGTGGGTATACTGATTTACAGCGCCCCATATTTATCCACGATTTACCAAACCGTGGGTATAGACAGGTTCCCCAGGCCGAGCAAGTTCCCCAGGCCGAGAAGCTACACCTCCCTACAATTCTGCACCTGTATTAGCACATATACATGGCATGTCAGCTAAACTAGAAGTGACAATCCACTCTATGGATGGTTAAATACATGATCCTCTCTATATAAAAATATTAGCCTTACCTCATACATATGAAAATGAAAGCACAATACTGGAACAAGATGATTTACAAAGTTTAGTGAAAAGCCTACTTTCCATGTTGGTTATACGAGACAACATGGATACTCTAATAATATCAATACTAATTGGTTATACACCATGATTATAAAAATCCATCAAATTTTTATACACCCTATCCTTTATTCAAAAATTGGTTAAACACCACAATTTAAAACTCCTTCAGTGATTGGTTAAATACCCCATCTAAAAGCCTCCTACAACTGTTTATATACCCCATCCACAAGCTCCTTTTTAGAGTTGATCAAGTATATAAAAATAGACTTCTTTAAATGGTATTACTCAACAATAATGTTGGATCACTATGTCTTGTTTCTAACTACTTGTAGATCTTTAACATCTTTTGAGAAAGGTATACTTGTCTTGAAACTTCCTCTGGATCTGGGATGATTTAGATCTACTCAATTTTCAACATTATGGAACTTCATCCAAAATGTTTTCCTTATAGTTATTCTTACAAAACTCTATGCTTCTGGTTCTTCATACCTCCTTTTACCCAAATTCACTTTTGATGAAAGTAGATCATAAAATCCCCTTCTTCAACTATTTTTCGTAGTAACTCTCAATATACCATTCTCAACATTCCCTCTTTTTCATATACTTATATCATGTGATGTTCCCCCTTTATATATGAAGTTTCCGTCTTATAGATATGAGAATGTATGGGGTTTAATTTGAAATTCTGGCTACCTCAAGAATTGACTACTTTACTATCTTCCAAAGATATTGGTATTTGACTTTGTCAATGCTCCCACAAAATTGAGCATCGATTATATTTAACTCATCCTAAAATCTCATCTTGAATCATGAACATTCCTTCCTTGAATATTTATAGTTGAATGTTTATCTCAACATCATCATAGTGATTAGCTTTATAATAATGTAATGCCCTTTTGGAATCTTCCAAAAAGTGTTCTTTTGATGTAATAAATATGCTCATTATGGTTCTTCCATTTCCTCAACTAGAACTTAAATACAGGCATTCTTAATAGCCTTCTATGACAACCACTAATCAATTTATCAGAAACTATCCAACAATGGCATCCTCAAGAGTCCCTTAGACTCACATCAGTAGTATAATGATACATGACAGTAACCTCCATCAAAAGGAGTCATTCCTTCCAAAAGACTCCAATATATGTGGTCCCCAAACTCAAGAGTTATACCTCAATATCTCTAATCACGAGAAAATGGTCCCAATACACAAAGTAAAATAATGACCTCCTCATAGAAACTACTTGATCTCTCCTACAATGATCCATCCAATTTAACATTAAACAACACTAGTTGGTATCCACAAGCCATTTCTAAATAATGAGCTCACACCCTCACACAGGCTTTGCAGCTCATAAACCAACCCCATGAAGAATCTAAAACC
Organism: Viscum album; assembly: GCA_963277665.1. Taxonomy (NCBI): domain Eukaryota; kingdom Viridiplantae; phylum Streptophyta; class Magnoliopsida; order Santalales; family Viscaceae; genus Viscum; species Viscum album. The sequence continues at coordinate 2,084,768,798 of OY728126.1, forward strand.
GAACCATATAGAAATTATCCTACTAAACATTCAAAAATAACAACCCCATTTAAATGGAATCTAAAAGCGATAGGATTTGACCAATATGATCTATGTGTAAAAATTCTCAGAATGTGGTACTCACAAGTCCAATTTTGAAACTAGGGTGAAAAATAGGCAATAGAGATTTAGGGAGAAATTGTACACAATGTGTACAATGGGGTTAATGAATTGTAACATGAATGACCCTCATAGACCATGTTCCTTGGTACACTTGGTTTGAAATTTTCCAAATTACATGGACTTTTCCTCCTGGCATACAGTGTAAACCCCTTCATGGACACCATCCCATATACCCAGCTCTACTAAAGTGTAAGATGCCTGGGTAAATTGTGTGTACTCCTAATACATAGTGGGTAAATCCAATGAGGTTCTCATATAAATTGTGTGTACTCCCCCATTCCCAGCCCCTCCCCCTCCCTCCCCACTTCCCAGCTCCTCCCCCTCCCCCTCCCCCTCCCTCCCCACTGCCCAGCCCCCCCCTCCCCCCTGCTCATCCCCTCCCCCTCCATCCCCACTGCCCAGCCCCTCCCCATCCCCACTTTCCCAACCCCTCCCCCTCCCTCCCCACCGCCCAAATCCTCCCCCTCTCCCTCCCCTCCCCCTACCCCCTTCCTAGCACCTTCCCCCTGCTCAGTCAAGTAGAATGGAATGTTTAGAGAAACTTTTGGATAACAAACACATGAAATAAAATACACAAACATGTATTGCAATGTCATTTAAAAATTGATATATATACAAAGTATCCAACATAAACAGAAAATGTTATAAATATTCAATACTTTCTCATGTTAAAAGATTAAAAAATCAAGAAAAATCATAAGGGTGCATACCTTTTGAAAGTACACTGTGATCCATGATTTCTGAATAACATCCTGATCCTTTTCAAATGTGATGAACCAGCTTTTTATTTTGTGTTTGGAGTCTTCCTAAAACACAAAAACTACATTAAAAAATTAGAGAAAGGAAATATTAAAACCAAAAATAGCATATGAAACATATAAATCAGTTAGTCAACTCCAAATATTAATATAACTGTCAGATCACATACTAATCATTAAAGTACAATGACATATTTAGAGCACATTTTGGATAAAAACACATGAAATAAAATACATAAAAATATATCGCAATGTCATTAAAAAATTGATATAAATACAAATTATCCACTATAAACAAAAAATGTTATCAATATTCAAGGCTTTTTCGCGTTATCAAGATTAAAAAATCAGCTCCTCATCTCACCCCTGCCCAGAAAATTCCCCTCCCCCTCCCTTCTACCCAGCCCCTCCCTCATGCCCAGCTCCCCCCCTACCCAGCTCCTCCCTCATACCCAGCTCCCCCCTGCCCAGCCCCTCCCCCTCCCCCTCCCTCATGCCCATATCCCCCCTGCCCAGCCCCTCCCCCTCCCCCTCCCTCATGCCCAGCTCCCCCCTGCCCAGCTCCTCCCTCATGCCCAACTCCCCCCTGCCCATCCCCTCCTCCTCCCCCTCCCCCCTTCCCAGCCCCTCCTCCTCCCCCATATTTACTGTATACCAATCAAATATGAGATTCATTGACATCCCAAGGCATATGTTTTTTTAGGAAAATAAAATAAACAAGGAAAGTGTTTTAGTTTTTGGTGTCATGAATGAACTGCGTAAAAATATAATCATAAATCGATGACCGAAAGGGGAAAGGGGAAATGAGCGTAGGTTACTTGCCTTTACTTGTAGAGAAATCATAGTCCTAATCACATTAACACCACAATTTTGTGCCAAGGTTTGAGGTATTACCTCAAAAGCAACTGCAGTAGCTTCATAAGGCCACTGTTTAGAAAGAAACCAAACACAAAAAATATGAATCACTCCAGGAACTAAAAATCAGTCCATTTACATTTAATGAAAAATATTAGAAGAAAATAAACCTTCTCAATGCCTTCAATAGATGATCTATTCTGCTTCAAAGTAGAGGACACAGTCATACTCGCCTGATGAACATCCTCTGCATGCCGAGTATATGAAAGAGAGATTAAGTCAATGCAACCCCCTCCCCTCCCAGCCCTCCACTGCATCCCCACTCCCAACCTTCCCCTCCCAGCCCCCCCTCCCAGCCCTCCACTGAAACCCCCCCAGCCCTCTACTGCATCCCCCCATCCCAGGCCTCCCCTCCACTGCTAAGGCTAAGATTAGATGGCGAGATAATAATAAACACACCAAACCATAAAAAATATATGTCATGTGAAAATTACCTAAATAATTGTCAAATAACACCCATGATGAAAACATAATCCAAAATACATTTCATTTCATAATGAAATTCACATATAAGCAGTCCACCAATACAAAAAAAAACTCCAATACAAGTCTCTATGATAAGTCAAAAATGGAGGGGATTAATATCCCCCCATCACCATCATCGTCATCCCCATGTCTAGCATCATCATCATCAGTAGCAACATCAGTAGCAACATCATCAACAACATCATCACCAACCGCACCATCAGCATCATCATCAACAATCTCATCACCAACAACAACATCAACAACATCCTCGCCAGCTCTATCTCCACCACCACCATCGCCAATAGGACCCTCATGTGAATCAACCGAGGCATTATTTAAAGAGATCATTGATTCCATACATGAATGAAAAGTGGAAGTAACCTTTGACGGTAGTGAACGACTCAAAACTGACATAGCTTTCATGAAATGTTCATTCATTAGCTTAATTTTTTCATGCTCCTCTAATACTATTTTCTTTGTTGTAGCTAATTCAACACACACACTTTCCAACTCAGAGGCCTTAGAGGCTTTAGAGGAGTCTGATGATGACCAATACCTAGAGGGAACAATGTTTTTGCCTGGTCTACAATGTACTCTTCCTGGATGCTCCACACCTAACACCTGAATCAAATGATCATTTGGCCCTAAGTTTTCAGCTTCCTTCTCATCCATGGCCTCCAAGGTAGACTGTTGAAATTATAAACATATTAAATTATGAATTTCATATAAATGTTTGAAATATAAATAAACAAAATTACAATTTTATCTTGTGTTTGTGAATTAACTACAGTTCCATTTTTTTCCTACTGAAGCAGAATAATTTGGCACGAGGTACAGGACCTTCAATGCCCAATACAAATTGTTTCATATGAGAAATGCAGAAATTTTGATTAAAACCGTATATGATAAATGCAAAAAATTGGATTGAAGTGAGTTGCAACAAAGACATACAAAAATTGAGGTAACTGACAGTCATAACCGATTGGTGGTTCTCTGAAATGGTTTTCTGAAGTGGGTTTCAAGGAAATATACTACTTGTTTAGGAAAAATAGACAAGCCTTATCCTAGTATAAGATGTGATTTCTAGGATACATGGACTAACCAAGGGAGGGCATGAATAAGTTATGATGACATGTTATAAATAAGGACATTATTTTAATTCAGATGAATGTACCAGCCGCTTCTCATGCTCGGGCATTGTAGTGCACCCCAATGTGTGTATATATGTCATTTCATATTTGTTTTTTTTTTCACTGACACTTACTAAGAAACAAAAAAACAATACAAGTAATAAAAATTAAATTTTATATAAAAACCATTAAATATGGGTAGTACCTTATACTGTTCAGTCTTCCAATGTGTGATCATTTTTTGATATTGACTTTTTAGACAGTCAGGGTTTGTGGGTACACCCTCTAACTCAGTACCCACTTTGCTCCTCCAACCAATATGTAACTCATACTTTTATAACCTCCAATACTCTCCAAGATCACTCAAACTAGAATCTTTGGCAACTTCACTGTTAGGAAAGTTAAATCAACTCTAGAAAAAACATGTTAAGTCATATAAATACATTAATAATATAAATATAAATTTATAAAATTTCCGTACCCATATCTGTGCCCATGCCCTATCCTTGATATCAACACTGATATGTCTCCATGAGACCGGTTCCACCAGAATGATATCATGATATTTGGATAAAGTATCCATGAAAATTATACACTCCTTAGCATTTTTACCTACCATTTGTTGGGTATTTGGACTGTGCAGTGGAAGCCGGTGGGCCGGGATTTTAAATTTTTTTCTTGTCTACTCCAGTGATGTTGTCCCGACTTGGTCCGAGAATCTCACAAGGTTTATAAAGAGCACGAAAAATTAAACTGAACATTTACCTTGTTCATAATTGATGTGTGAAAGTCTACCGCAGGACTCCGGTGATTTTTGCTTGAAGAATCCAATGTTGAAGCCCTCTAGATCGTCCACACACGCCTCGTGAATCTACTCGTGCGCCGTTTGTCAAGATCTGGGTGCTAGCGCAGATCTTCGACGCTCACTTTAGCGCAGTGATGATCACCGCAAAGGGAGGAGCTTGAATCCGAGATGGATGATCTTGAAGATCCTTCTTTGATTGAGAGACTCTCTCTTTAGATTTTAGGAGGAGAGAGAAGCTCTAAATATTGACACATGAATAGTAATAATGGGAGAGCCTCTCTCTCACTTATATAGGGAGTGTTTAAAACACGCGGTGTAGGTTCCCGACCCCCGTGTAATAGACGCCCGCTATATAAGTGATATAAATAATTATTTATGACAAATAAAATTATGCCATAAATAATTTTTATAATTTATCACTTACCTGTAATATATAAATATATTACGTGATAAACTTGAGTCTTTTAAATTGAATCATTCCTCCTGATAGTATTAAATGAACCTAGGATATTTAAATCTATTCGAATAATATTAATACTTGTATTTACTATATAACTTGTAAATACATGTTATAAATAAATTCAATGAATTATTCTAAACTCAAGTAATTAATGAATTTATTTATTCTTTGGTGATCCATAGAACTTGGATAGTGCTCGGACCCTTTGGAGGGGCCCACCAAGTTCTAAATTCCTATTCCCAGAATAGGGCAGATTCTCAAGGTGCTATTATGTGTGACCCTCTAGGACCTTATCTCAATAGTAGTGAATGATACCACCGACCTAGAGCGGGGTCTAGAAACCCATCAAGGCCTCTATAGAGATAAGGCAAAGTCAAAGCAATGACTGACTTCCTACGAACACGGTCCGTGTAATATAATCTCTTCGTCATCGATATCTCAATAAAGCAGAATGCATACTAGTGTCATCATTCTTTATTTTCTTTATTTTGTTTGTTGATTTGTCTGAACGGTCTTACCTTAGACTACCATGGCCATGGATTTATTGAAGGTGCAACCATCCTAATCAACCAGGCCCAAGATATCTCTTCCTGAACTTGGAAGTGACAAATCCTTTCTCGATCATTCAATCAATTCCATGCCATTAATGATGTACCCGATACAAACTAACTCACCACGACTTTGTCGCCATGGTTTTCACCATATATCAAATGTACGTAATTAAATGAAATTCATTGATAATGATATCAAGTCAGGAGACCATTACACATGTCCATGGATAGGAACGACCAATGACACCAGAAACATGTGGTGTTACTATTAAGCAGGTCTGTCCTCATGATCTCAATAGCTAGAGATCATCAAGTGCGAACTTCATGAGAATAAGTCTCAATGCTTATGAGCCCCCAACACCTGATGGTCACACATCATCTGTGTCCTTTCAGAATGATGTAACTGGACCATAGGACGTTACTTTAAGATTACTATCATGGCATCTCAGGGTTCTCATTATAGCCTAGGACCTGCTATAACCATTTGATGTGACAGGTAATCTAAGGACATTTCCATAAACAAAGTGGATACAGAAGTATCTACACTATCATGGCAAGATAAACACATGTATAAAAACAAACTGAATACATGTAACAGTAATCAAAGTACAATACAAGTTGGGTATAGGGAACCCACTTTCAACACTCCCACTTGCACTAGAGCCAACTACTAATAGGTTTCAATTCGCTAGCTCTCACATGTGAATCATGCTTCTACTGAGAAATGGCTTTAGTCAGGGGGTCTTCCAAGTTGTCCTCTGTGGCTACTCTGCTAACTATCACTTCACCTCTTTGAGTAAAATCCCTCAAGAGATGAAACTTACAAAGAATATGCTTTGTCCTCTGGTGAGACCTGGGCTCCTTGGAAAGTACCACTGCAGTAGTATTATCACAGTATACTGGAATAGGGTTTGCACTGCTAGGTACAACACCAATGTATGAGATAAATCTACATATCAAGACTGCTTCCTTTGCTGCATCGGAAGCTGAAATATATTCAGACTCTACTGTAGAATCAGCAACCACAACTTTCTTTGAGCTTCTCCAGCTCACTGCACCACCATTCAGGAAAAAGATGTAGCCTGACTACAATTTCATATCATCATGATTTGTCTGAAAACTAGCATCAGTGTATCCCCTCACAACTAGTTCCTCATATCCTCCATACACCAGGAACATATCCTTAGTATGCCTTAAGTACTTTAGGATAGTTTTAACAGCTGTCCAGTGCAGCTCTCCTGGATTGGCTTGATATCTACCCACCATGATTAAAGCAAAGGCAACATCAAACCTATTACATAGCATGGAATACATGACAGAACCCACTGCCAAAGCATAAGGGACTCTACTCATTCTGTCAATCTCCTCCTGTGTTTATGGACACATTTTCTTAGAGATATTTACACCATGTGACATAGGTAACAATCCTCTCTTGGATTGTTACATATTGTGCCTTTTGAGTAACTTGTTAATATATGTACTTTGACTTAGGCCAAAAATCCTTTGAGATCAATCTCGATAGATCTTGATCCCTAGAATGTAGGCTGCTTCACCTAAGTCTTTCATGGATAATTATTCATTTAATCAAGTCTTAACTGATTGTAAGACTTGCACCTCATTTCCCATGATTAATATGTCGTCAACATATAAAACTAGGAAAACGATAGAATTCCCTTCAACCTTTTTATAGACACAAGGCTCGCTTTTATTTTTGACAAAACCAAAATCTCTTATGGCCTCATCAAAGAGAACATTCCATGATCTTGATTCCTGCTTCAATCCATAAATGGATCTATGCAACTTGCATACTTTATTGTAATTATTTGACTTAACAAACCCTTTGGGTTGAGTCATATAAACATCTTCAACCAACTTCCTGTTTAGAAAAAAAGTTTTGACATCCATTTTCCAAATTTCATAATCATGGAAGGCTGCTATTGCAAGAAATATTCTGATGGATTTAAGCATTACCACTGGTGAGAAGGTTTCATCATAGTCAATTCCTTGACGTTGTCTGAAACCATTTGCAACCAGTCTTGCTTTAAAGGTATTAACCTTACCATCCATGTCCAGCTTCTTCTCGAATACCCATTTTCATCCAATGCGCTTTACATCAGCTGGAGGGTCTACCAAAATCCAAACTTGATTTTGGTACATGGACTCTATCTCAGAATTCATGGATTCTTTCCATTTAGCAGCTTCTTTTCCTTCTACTGCTTCCTTGTAGGTTATAGGTTCATCATCCTCAAGGATTATTGTGTCACCTGACTCGGTGACAAGAAAACCATAACGCTCTGGTTCTCTAACCTCTCGCGTAGAACTACATAGTATCTGTGTCTCAGGAACAATTTCTTCTTCCACTTTCTCTTGTGGAGATTGTTCCTCTACCAACTCTTGTGCATCTGGAGCATTAACTTCATCGAATTCAATCTTTCTCCCACTATTTCTAGTAGAAATGTGATCCCTTTCTAGAAATGTAGAGTATCTTTCCACAATGACTTTTCTATCTAAAGGGTTATATAGGTAGTATCCTCTAGTTTCCTTAGGATAACCTATAAATATGCCCTTAGTGCTTCTAGATGATAATTTGTCACTTGGTAAAGTCTTGAAAAATGCCTCACACCCCCACACACACATGTGTGTCAGATTGGGTTTCTTTCCATACCATAACTGATATGGAATCCCATCTGTAGCTTTAGTTGGTACCCGGTTAAGCGTATATGCTGCTGTCTGCAAGGCGTATCCCCAAAAGGATAATGGAAGAGTTGTATGACTCATCATTGATATGACCATGTCAAGCAATGTCCTATTCCTCCTTTCACTAACACCACTCCATTGTGGTGTATAAGGAGGAGTGAGTTGGGATACTATCCCACACTCCTTCAAGTGATCAATGAAAGCTTGGTTAAGATATTCTCCGCCTTGGTCTGAGCGAAGTGCTTTTATCTTCTTACCAATTTGGTTTTCTACTTCATTTTGGTATTCCTTAAAGAAGATAAAGGAATATGACTTATACCACATTAAGTAGATATATCCATACCTACTATAATCATCGGTAAAAGTAATGAAGTATAGAAAACCACCCCTTGCCTCTACTAGAAATGGACCACATACATCGGTATATATTAATTCCAGCACTGCATTGGCTCTTTCTCCCTTTCCTGAGAAAGGTGCTTTGGTCATCTTTCCTTGTAAACAAGCTTTACATACATCTAAGGGTTCTAACTATATCGAGTCTAGATACCCTTCTTAATGTAATCTTCGTAATCGCTTCTCGTTTACATGACCAAGCCTGAAGTGCCATAGGCGGGTATTATTTTGAGTTATGTTGGCTATTTTTGTCATTGATTTACATTTCTGAGTTTTCTAGTTCGAGCATATATAAACCATTTTTAAGATGTACCATACCATAACATATGTTATCCCTATAAAAGAGACAAATTTTATTTCCAAACTTGAAATAAAAACCCATAGTGTCTATACTCAACACAGAGATAATGTTCCTGGTAACAGATAGTACATAATAGAAATTGTTTAAAACAAGAACCAAACCGGTTGGTAAATTCAAGTGATAGTCTCCCACTGCCAAGGCCTCCAGACTTGCACTATTTGCATCTCAGAGATCCACTTGACCTTTTTCAATCTTCTTGAACCTACTTGGTTCCTGTATATGAATACAAATGTGTGAACCACATGCTATATCCAATACCCAACTTGTAGATAAAGATATATTGCATTCAATGACAAAAATACCTGAAGTAGAAGCATCAACTTGCTTCTTCTTCCCAGCTCTGCAATTCTTCTTCCAATGGCCTTTCTTGCCACATCCAAAGCACAAAGCTTCCTGCTCATTACTTTGTCTCTAAATCTTTGGCTTCTTTGCAGGATGATGAATTGATGTCTCTGGCCTTGACTTGGACTTATAACCCTTTGCCTTGACCTTGTTTTTCTTGTTAACCATAAGGACAATTTAATTGGTGTTTTTAATGTCCTTATCAGCTTGGTGAACTAAAGCCAAAAGATCCGGGAGTGACTTTTTCATATCATTCATATTATAATTGACAATTAAAGTCGAAAAGCTTGATGGTAAAGAGGTAAGAATGAGATCCACTGCTAGTTCTTGGTTCAGTTTTAACCCAAGGGATTCAAGCCTCTCAATATACCCAATCATCTTGAGTACTTGAGGACCAGATTGATGCCCTTATACTAGCCTACACTTATAAATCACACTTGAGATCTCATACCTTTCTTACCTAGCCCTCTCCTCATATAGTTCTTGGATATGTGAAAGCATCTTGTAGGAGTCCTCTTCCTCATGATTTTTTTGCAATTGACTGGACATGGATGACAACATGATGCATTGTACATCAAGTGCATCATCTACATGCTTTCTCTATTTATCTTTTTCTGTCCTTCTTGCTCCCTGAGGAGGCTCAGCAGGAATTGGGGATTCCAGCACATATAACTTCCTTTCTTGGTGTAGTACTATGCGAAAGTGCCTGTACCACTCATGGAAGTTATTTCCTATCAGGATATTTTCCTTATCCAAGATCAATCGCAGTGATAAAGTACTTGTGGTGTTGGTGATTTCCATTTTGAATCTACATCAGATAAACATTTAGCAGTTAGTACTTTGTCTTGATTACTTTTACATTTTATGAATAATAAATTATTATACCATTTAATGTCTCCCACTATTTTAACGAACCTTAATAGCCCTCACTATTAGATTCGGAATACTCTATCGATTGAGCATTCTAGTGGAAAGGATCCTTGAAACCTCCCTCATAGTCTACAATCTAGAGCTATGACACTACTTGGAGGGTTTCAAGGTAGGATCTATGCTGGACAACCACTTGTTCTTGTGGTTCCTTGTGTTGTTGAGTAAAGTCCCAAATTTTGGAATCTGAACTTGATTCCCTCAACCTATTGCCTCTAAATTGATATCAAGTTAGCTAAGGTTAATCATTAACTACTCACTTTAGTTAAGTAGACCCATCTCTCTCATGGAAACGCCCCGGTAGTAAGAGGAACTCTCAACTAAGGCTGATGAGAACCCAAACAACCGATTTTATTTAGATGTGAGAAATGGAAGGCATTTAGACTTAATATATCTTTGAGGTATTTTTAATATTAATTGATGAATATAATCATTTTCTATTAATTATGTTCAAACCAGGTTGTCGCACTCACAACTGAACATTCAATAGAATATTATTCATCACAACTTTATGCATTTTATCTTATTTACTATCCTATGTGATCATGAAATAATCATGCAGATGCATAAAATAATAAACTATGCATAAAGTAAATCATGTATTCCGACTGGTCTTGAGAATTCTCTAATGATCGACCAATAACTGATCAATCATCACCTAGGGGCATCCATACCAGAGTCAATACATGACTCGTGTCACTGCTGGCCCTAGTGAAAAACACCCAACTCATGTCTGGACTAGCACCTCAACATGGCGTAGTTTGCCTCTCGGATCGTCACCATAAAATAAAAATATACTCGCACGCAGGTGAGGGGGTCTGGGGTACAAAATACAACTAGTGCAATGGACGTGCAGACCCTTATACATATTTGAATTAAAATACGATTCTAAGACCGTTATTTATCTAATTAAATATTACAATCATCGCATGCATTGAATAAATAAATAAATAAATAAATAAATGCCATACATACACAGGTTGGTCACTTGCTCAAGACTAGTCGGGGTAAAAGCGCAATAAAATTAAATTGAAATAAATTCAAATAATGCGAGGGTGTTCTAATAAATTAAATGAATTTGATTAAATTCAAATAATTTATTTTATCTGTTTCATTTGTTTAATTTTAATTTTAATTACAAAAATTAAATTAAACCATTAATTTAATTCTAAACTTAAATTAAATTAATATTTCGAATTAAAATAATTTAAACCCATAAATTAATTCAAATTAATTTAATTTAAAAAACTAAATTAATTAAAATTAATTTAATGCAGGGTTACCTCTAGCCAGAGAGGAGTCCGGAAAGACTGCATACCGCCGCGGGGTGTCGTCCTGGAACGGGTACCGCGACATGACCACGACGTCCAACGACTCCCGCAGTGGCTGCATCTCCCAGCGTGGTCTGAGGGGAGCGAAAGGAGGCTAGGAAAGAGGTCGACCAGCCACATGGCCAATATCCCACTGCACCGGTGAGCCGACGAGGTGGATTTTCGGTCCTACGCGGGCTCAGGGCGGCCGGACGGAACCAGTCTGGCATGAGGGTAGGCCGGCACGAGGCGGGGTCCGAGGCGGCACAGTAGAGGAGGCTGGCGCGGGTCGAGGCGGATCGGCACGGAGGAGGTTCGGTGGAGGGAGAGGGAGGCCGTCCGGTGGACGGGGTTCCGACGCGAGAAAAGAAGGCCGGCGCGGGGGCTCGGGGCAGCCGAGTGGGGCGGTCCGACGAAGGGGAGGCCGGCGCGGCTGGCGGCGGCCGGTCAAATGTGGCTCGGCATAGAGGAGGTCCGGTGGAGGGGGTGACAAACCCAGGCGGCTAGGGTTTTTTTTTCACCCCCTGTGCGGGCCGCGTGACAGAAGACCTGTAAGGGGTCTTCCTCCTTTTTTTTATTTTAATTTTTCCTTTAGACAAATAAGTCCAGCCCCCTATTTTTTTTAAATAAAGGGAGAAGACCCCATTTTGGGGTCTTTTCTTCCCCTTTTTTTAAATAAAATTAAAACTAGACTTGACTTGACCAAAGTCTTTAAAATAGTGTTTTATAATAAAATATTATATTATATTTTACAATAATAAAAAATAACATTTAATTTTTATCTCAATAAAATTGAGATTAACATTAAATGAACAAAAAAACTTGCAACGTCGATCCGTTTAAAAATTTTAAATGATCATAAATTGATCATTCGAAAATGAAACGACGCACGGTCGAATCCAAATGAACCGTTTTAACACCCATCAATTAAATTTAATGCATTTTAATCTTCATAACTCAGAAAAACCTTGTGATCCCTCTAATACCACTATTGGGTACCGGGACTGCGTAGCGGAAGCCAGTGGGCTGGGATTTTAAAATTTTTGCTTCACCAGTGTGACATATCCCTATCTAATTCGGTGATGTTGTCCTGGCTTGGTCTGAGGATCTCGCATGGTTTATAAAGAGCATGAAAAATTAATCTGAACATTTACCTTGTTCAGAATTGATGTGTCCAAGTCTGCCATAGGACGCCAGCGATCGTTGCTCGAAGACTCCGATATAAAATCCCTCTAGATTGTCCACACACGCCTCGTGAATCTACTCACGCACCGTTCGTCAAGATCCGGGTGCTAGTGCGGATCTTCGATGCTCACTTCAGCGTACTGATGATCACCACAAAGGGAGGAGCTTCAATCCAAGATGGATGATCTTGAAGATCCTTCTTTGCTCGAGAGACTCTCTCTCTAGATTTCAGGAGGAGAGAGAAGCTCTCAATATTGACACATGAATAGTAATAATGGGAGATCCTCTCTCTCACTTATATAGGGAGTGTTTAAAACACGCGGTGTAGGTTCTCGGCCCCCATGTAATAGACGCCCGCTATATAAGTGATATAAATAATTATTTATGACAAATAAAATTATGGCATAAATAATATTTACAATTTATCACTTACCTGTAATATATAAATATATTATGTGATAAATTTGAGTCTTTAACTCGACTCATTCCTCCTGCTAATATTAAACAAACCTAGGATATTTAAATCCATTTGAATAATATTAATACTTTTATTTACTATATAACTTGTAAATACATGTTATAAATAAATTCAACGAATTATTATAAACTCAAATAATTAATGAATTTATTTATTCTTTGGTGATCCATAGAACTTGGATAGTGCTCGGACCCTTTGGAGGGGCCCACCAAGTTCTAAATTCCTATTCCCAGAATATGGAAGATTCTCAAGGCGCTATTGTGTGTGACCCTCTAGGCCCTTATCTCAATAACAGTGAATAATACCACCGACCTAGAGCGGGGTCTAGCAACCCATTGAGGCACCTATAGAGATAAGGCAAATTCAAAGCAATGACTGACTTCCTAAGAACACGGTCCATGTAATATAATCTCTTCTTCATCGATATCTCAATAAACCAGAATGCATACTAGTGTCATAATTCTTTATTTGATTTATTTTGTTTGTTGATTTGTCCAGACGGTCTTACCTTCGACTACCATGTCCATGGATTTATTGAAGGTGCAACCATCCTAATCAACCTGGCCCGAGATATCTCTTCCTAAACTCGGAAGTGACAAATCCTTTCTCGATCATTCAATTAATGCCATGCCATTAATGACGTACCCAATTCAAACTATCTCACCATGAATTTTTCATTATGGTTTTCTCCTTATATCAAATGTACATAATTAAATGACATTCATTGATAATGATATCAAGTTAGGAGACCATTACACATGTCTGTAGATAGGAAAAACCAGTGACACCAGAAACATGTGGTGTTCCTATTAAGTGGGTCTGTCCTCATGACCTAAATAGCTAGAGATCATCAAGTGCGAACTTCATGAGAAGAAGTCTCAATAATTATGATCCCCCAGCACCTGATGGTCACACATCATCTGTGTCCTTTTAGAATGATGTAACTGGACCATAGGACGTTACTTTAAGATTACTGTCATGGAAGCTCAGGGTTCTTATTATAGCCTGGGACCTGCTATGACCATTTCATGCGATAGGTAATCTAAGGACATTGCCATAAACAAAGTGGATGCAGAAGTATCTATACTATCATGGAAAGATAAACACATGTATAAAAACAAACTGAATAGATGTAACAATAATCAAAGTACAATACAAGTTGGGTCTAGGGAACCTACTTTCAACACCATTTGATTTTGAGAATTGTAATGCACTATAATCTGCGTTTCATGATTCCAGGCATCCCGTATTTGAGTGCGCCCACATCTCCTACTAGAAGATCCCACTAAATAAGATAAGAGGTGAAAATAGAAGAGTTAAGTGTCAATACAATAGGATAAAAGTGAAATGATATAATTTGAAACATTTATAATAAAAAAACCTGATGCAGGATCATGAATATGCTATGAGGCATCCGTGGACTGTGCTGGATCAACATCCTCTAAAGTAAGTATCTGTTCCACAACATTCTCTAGCTGTTCTTCATGAACAGGAGTGGAAACTAAAGGAACAAACTCAATATGTGTAGGATTGATGGTAGGAAAAGGAGGTGGCATAAACATGTCAGAATATGTGTAGTAGATTTGGGGATACATGAATGGATATAGAAATTGTGCAGGTGAGAACATCGGTCGAGTCGACATGGACATGGAATGGGAAAAAGAGGGTAAATGGGATGATGACAGCGACATGTATGGGAACATCCTAGGGATCTCAAGTGGAGGGTGGAAATGTGTGGTAGATGGGATGTCCACTGATGGTTCAGTGTGGGAAGTGGTAAGATGGGACCTCCGCCTAGGTCTAGGAGGATCCCTGCTCGGTCCCATACTGGGAAGAGGAAACTCTGGAGTTATATATCCCTAAAAAAAATTTGATCAAAAATATGAACTTGATATTATATGTAATGAAAAAGATAAATATTAGAATTATTATACTCACTGAAGACAACTCACGCTCGTGTCTAACAGGATCAACATCAAATAATCTCTTCTTGCGAGATCCTGTAGTTTTCTTCATAATCTGCATAATAATGAAATAAATATTATTTAGAAACAATTTTTACAAATCATACATACAACTTAGAAGCCAAAGAAGAAAAAAAATTTCATAACATATTTTAGTAATGATAATTTACAACCAAGTTATTCAATTTTTAAAACCACATTTTAAACCCAATTTTTTGAATTGAAATAAATATAATTAAATGAAATGAAACCAAACAATACTAAAACAGACATATCATTAAAAACTAAAACTAAATTAAAGTAATTACATTAGTACCAACCTGAGAAAATCACATCAAGGTAAACTGAATGAACTCTGAATATATATGGTTGCTTTTATATATTACCCTCCAATACCTCAGGTTCAACATCATCTCTCACAATGGGAAAACTTGTGTCATCAAATAAAATATTTTGGCTAACACCGATGGGGGTGTCAATGGTGAAAATTTCATCCCCAACATCATGAACGATATGTCTTGGGATTACTTCATTAATGACACCGTAATCAGGTTTCAGATGATCTTTCACATAAAACACTTATTTTTCCATTGATTCCAAAATGTATGGTTCATCAGTATGCAGGAATCAACTCATGTCAATAACTCTAAATCCACAATCATCAATAAATGTACCATGTCGCATCATTGAATAAAACTATTTACATTTCATCACAGTGACTCGACCTTGAGAGTAGTAATCTAATAACAATATTTTCTCAACCAGTCCACAATAATACACATCTTCATATCGAGGTCGACTATCTGATGCACTAGAATAACAATCCGTTCTAGCAGTTAACATAATGCCATCATGATGTGTTCTCATTTTCACTGCTCTATCAGTTGTAAAAAATTTATATCCATTGATTATTAAAGATTTTCAGTCACGAACCAAATAATTGGGACCAAAAACCAACGCTCTTAATTATTGAGAAATGAAGACAGCAGGTAAACTCAATACCTAGAATACATATGAGTAATATAATTAAATATATATCTATATTTTAAGGTATTTAATGTAATGGTCATACCTTTGATTTCAACCAAGCTGGGGACTCTTGTCTATGCATAGCCTCTCTCCTTCTCAACGGCAAAGACCGATGAACTCTACTTATAATTTGTTTATGTTCTATACATAAAATGATAATAAAAGTATAAGGTATATGTGATATGATATCGTATGAGATAAAATATATATATTCAAATTAATTACTTGATATAGGCATCGAACAAACCACAAATAAACAAGACCGTATGATGTTCCATTTTCCACTCTTCAAAGCTCAATGTAATCGATGTATATAACCCGACAATTCCACCTGTTTGGGGAAGATATGGAAATGAGGGATGAATTTTCTCATACTTCTCATCTTCATTTCTCATTGGTCGATTATGTCTTGTGATCACATTAGACAAATACATTGAACAAAAATCCATACATTCTTGGGCCAGATAAATCCTCACAATGGAACCTTCATGATAATTCTTATTTCGGACATATGATTTCATTGTGCACATATTTCTTTCAGTGGGATACATCCACCGAAAAGCAACTGTTCCCCCAAGAAGTGTCTCAGTTGGAAGATGAACTATTAAATGCATCATGCAAGTGAAAAATAATGGATGAATTTTTTTCCAACTCACACAGAATTAATGATGCCTCTTGCTTCATTTTTATCAACAATGATTTGGATAACCTTTTAGAACAAAGGTCTCTAAAAAAATGACATAAACGAATCACTGACACCCTTACATTATTGGATAGAAAATGCCTAATTTCTATTGGAATCAATTCATGAATAAGGATGTGATAATCATGAGTTTTTAGGGATTTCAATTTCAAATGTCTTCTGTTAACTCATTTAGATATGTTGCTGGAATAGCCATATGGAACCTTGATATTCTACAATATTTCCAGAAACTGATCTTTCTCTGTCGGTGTCATCACATAAGAAGCACATAGAACTTTCCATTTTTTTTCACCGATACAAACAGGATGTAGTTCTGGTCTAATACCCCAATCCAATAAATCCCGACGAGATTGGAAGTCATCTTTGGTCTTCCCCTTAATATTCAAAAGAATTGCAAGCAACATTTCACATATATTTTTCTCAATATGAATTATGTCTAAACAATGAAATAAAAAATTAGTAGACCAATATGGAAACACAAAAAAATACTTCTCTTTTTACAATTGTAAGTGACTTCAGTATCAACATTCTTCCTCTTTCGAGATTTCAACTAACCTTTCCCTAATGAAAAGCTGAAATCTTTCAATTCATTAAGCACATCACTTACTGAAATATATTTATGTGGTTCTTCAGTGTCAACATTATTATAAAACCTTTTACAATTCTTCATATATTGATGATCCATTGGCAAGAATCGGCGATTCCCCATGAAACTGAAACTACGACGATATTTAAGCCTTCTCGACCATGTATTCTTCATAAAAATGGGACATGATAGTTTTACCTTCATGATCCACCCAGAAATCATTTCATAGGTAGGGAAATCATTTATGGTCCATAGAAGGGAATCACGCATCTGAAACGTATTATTTGAAGAAACATCAAATGTCTGCACACCTAAATCCCAAAGTTGTTTCAACTCTTTTATTAAAGGCTGCAAGTAGACATCTATATCATTATCAGGATACAAAGGTCTAGATATCAGTATACTCAAGAAAGTGAAAGGTTTTTTCATACAAATCCACGAAGGAATATTATAAACATGAATAAAAACCGACCACATGATATGAGTAGTAAGCATCTGAACAAACGGATTAAAACCATCAAATGATAGGCCCAATCTGACATTAGACACCTCAGCTGAAAAATCAGGATGTTGTGCATCAAATGTCCGACATGCTAATCCATCTGTATAATGGAATAGATCATAATTACCTTTAATTCTCCCAACATCGTGACATCTCATATTGACTGATATTTCTGGAGAAATGAATAGATTTTGAAGTCTGAGAATCAATGGAAAGTTCCATATGACTTTCTGTGGCACACGAGATGGTGTTCCATATGAATTTTTCTTCCATCGAGATGTACCACATTCTTTACAGTCATTAAGGTCATCTGTTTCCTCTAAAAATAAACTGTAATCTTTCGGAAAATCATGTAATTTATTAGTAGAAAATCAAAGCTGCTTAATTAACTTCCATGCCATGTAATGATTTGAGGGAGTATATGCACCATCAGGAAGCAAGTTCTTCAAAAATTTAAGAATATAATAAATAGCGGTATTAGAAATCCCATACATGGTTTTCCCATGATATAACCACATTAAAAATTCCAACTTGGTAATTTTAGTAAATTCTTGATATACTGGAGTTCTGGCATCATCCAATAAATTTTTCACTCTCTCAACATCATCATCTTCAATATTTTCCTCATGTGTACTGATATCATTGTCTTCTTGCATTGACATGCTATCTCTCTCGGAATTATGCACATATGGAAACCGATCAAATATCAAATTATCCATGTCACTTAATTAATTTCATTTATGAATAGTCAAAGATTGAATCGTCTCTCCATGGTGAAACCAAACATTATAGTTTGCTTGAAATCCAAATTTCTTTAAATGGTAACTAACTTCTTCTCGTCTTAACCATGGTCTTCCAACACAATTATAGCAGGGACACTGTATAAAACCTCCATCTTTTGTATTGTTAAATGAAAAATCTAAAAAATTCTCCAAATTATTTTGAAACTCGGTTGAAATCCAATCAGTATGATACATATAGCTTCTATCCATTCTATAACAAGAAAAAAAATTATAATTCAATCAACAATGTAAATCATATTTAAAAAATTCATTACAATCAATTTTATTATTAAATTAATCAAATCATATCAGTAGCTAGCAAAAAATATTTAATGAAAAGAGGAGTCCATGATTTAATAATTATGAAAAAAGGAAAAAAGGTCTACCTTGAGATGTAAAATAAATAAAAAAGTTAAAAAAGACACTCCCAAGTGGTCATTTATGGGGAATAAAAAAGAAAATTTCAATGTAAAATACTCCTCTATAGATATAGAGTCATTATACACATGGGAATAAAATTTTATTTTAATAATATGAATTTATAATTTTATAGATTATTTGGTAGGGGTTATTTGATGGGGAATAAAAAATTCAATTAAAATAGAGTATTTATAACTTTAATTTTTTGGAATTAATATTGAAAAAATGTTTCAAGTTATCCTACAAATTTTGTACAACATGATGCTTAAAAGATATAATTTTTTTGGATTATATTGGAACTTTGGAATATTTGTTCATAATGAAAAGATATGTTTTTTAAAATATACATCATGATATACTTGGGAGTATTGAGAATCAATGTTTGGGGGTTTCAACCCCTTTAAAGGAATAAAAGTTAGAAATATATTGTAAATTCTATATAGAAATCACAGAACATGTTTGATATTATTGAATAAGTATATGGAAGGTGTGAACATCCTATTAATGATGAAAATGAATGCCTCATAATTATACCATCCTGAAAAAAATTGAGTTTTAATACTCAAAATCCTCAAAAGAATAATAGAAAAGTGAAGGAGAAAGATTTAGTTGTTGAAGTTTCACCCAAAGTATCTAAAGGGGAAAGTCCATGGATCTTGGATAGTGGATGTTCTGCTCACATGATAAAATATTTAAAAACATATAAATCTATTGAAAAAATGAAATGGATTCTTAGTTAACTTCATAAATGATGGGTCACTAAAGGTTAAATGAGTTGGTTTAATTTTTATTTGTAAAGAGAAGCTTAAATAAAAAAACACTATTTATGTTGATGGATTAAAACACAATATATTAAGTGTTTATCAACTTCATGATAATGGAAATATATTTTTTTAGGAATTATGGGTTATTGGTTGAGAACATTAAGGATGGAAGAGTGGTTAAAAGAGGATAAGAGTGCTAGAGGCAATTTAATCCAAGTGGGTGATGTTGAAAATTCATGTTATCTAAGCATGAATGAAGAGAATGAATTATAGTATCTGAGGATTGGAGAATATAAATGTTCTATTTTTTAAAAAGGATATGGACTCTATTTTTATTTTTATATGAGATAATAAATGGATAATATATAGAAAGTGTTCCTTATTGGGGAGACTTAGGGAGTTGGCAGTTGAAACTTAGAGAAGAGTTCATGTGTTGTTCCCCATGTTTTTGACAAATAAAAAGGAGGAAATTGAAGAGCCCTTGATGATCAAAAAATATAACATGTATTAGAGTCTAGGATCCCTCATTAAGTTAATTGATTAAGGGGGTGGTGATTAGATCTTAATTAAGACATTTCTAGTATAGTGTTGATCTTTACTTTGAGGGTTAGATAATTAAGAAAACCATTATTCATTACAATAGTTTAGTGTTTAAATTTTTTTTAGTGTTTTATTACTATGAAATTATTAATGAATAAAATCCATTCAGGGACATTGAATGAAATTTTTATGTTTTATTTACTGGAATCATACTCATTGATGGGTAATAAGTGAATTCGAGATAAGTTTAAGAAAAATTAATAAATAAAATCCATCAAATTCCATGTCTACATCATGGTTGTAACGACCCCTACTTTTTATATGGGAATTTACCATTGAATAAATTATATGTGTGATATTTCATAAAAAATAAACAAAATATTATTAGAAACTCACAACTTTACATGTCCATAATATGATCATTGGCCATTATAGACATTAGAGATGTAGTTGTTAGAATGTGATAATTAGAATTGGTGAATATTAAGGGTAAAGATGAGAAATAATTTATATATAGGGGTAAATGATGGCCTCAACTAGTAGGAAATAACATTTTTGAAACACAGTAATCTGATCTTGGGAAAATAGTTAGATACAAAGGGTTGGTTTACTAATACAAACCAAAATCCTTAACTTGAGGATGTATGGGAAGGATCCCTCTCCCAATGTGTTCTAATATTTTTTAAGTGTTGTTTGAAGAGATGAAAATTTAAGAGGGGTGTTATTATGGTAAAAGGAGATAAATTCAATAAGTGGTGTCAGATTTATTAGATATATTAATTGGTATAAAAATATAAAATGGTATCATGGCCTTATATAAATCAATAAATGGTGTTGAGAAACCACTTTAGATTTGTATGCTAGATCTGGAATTTCATCTTGTGATGAAGAGGCTCAAATGATGTAGAGCCTCATAGAGAATTAAAGTTGTTTCAAAGCCTCATATAAAATTTTTAGTTGTGTTAAGTGAAATTTGGTAATTGATAAATGACATCATTTCATATGTAAATTGTTATAAGGCTACTAAAATTAATAGAATACAATACATGTAATTAATAACAACTTTCATGGAATTTATGTTTATTTATTCATGTGCTAATAATGTGGTGTTAGGTTATTGTTTTTTCTAAGATACCAAAATTTTTAGGAAGTAACGTTTCATAAACAAAAAATAGTTACAATATTTGAAGTATTATCCATATAATTAGTGTAAATAACTAAATGCATTTAGGGGGATTTGGGGATGGGAACACATAAACTGTTTATTCTTATCCATAAAAAGGAAATCCATGTGAGGAGAGGAAGGTTCATGGATATCAAGTGGTGTCATAATTCCATCATGAAAAAGTGATATCTATTAGTTAAACATGTGGTGTGACTCACACACTTAGTACTTTATTGTTTATTTTTTGATGGTTTTGTGTAATTATGATTGAGATTACAGGATGTGTAGAAGAAAGAAAAATCTCAAGTAATACATGTTTATATAAGTAAGTAAGTCGCATGCACAACTTTGATGTTATTGACTATATCGAGTTTAGAATTATTAGGATTAAAGTATTCATCAATAACTCAATGATAAGTAGTAAATTAAATTGCTAAAAATATTTTAGTAAAACATGGATGAAGAGAGTAAACAATTAAAATCCTAGAAAATAAAAATTAGGAATTATTTTTATCTAACAAGTGGAATTGAAAGTGGTAAAAGATCCAAAGGTTTAATCAACACATGGTTTAAAGATAACCTAAAGGTTTGAATTTTGTAAATGGATCCAAATTTTCAAGAGATAGAGTTTGAGGAATAGGTTGAAAGAGATCAATATCAAATGGGTTGTAAATTAATTTAATGAGAAAGGGGGAGAAAAAACTCTCCAAATATGGATTTTAAAAGTTTAAGAGAATAAAAATATACCAACAAGTATTTAGTGAAGAACATTAAAAATATACAACATGTATTGTATGGATGACGGGGGAGTATAGCTAATAAGGTAACCCTATGTAATTATCTAATAAAGGGGGGAGAATGAAAATAAAAATATGTATACAAATTCCATTTTAATTATATTTAAAAAAGGGGAGTGAAAACAATACACCATAAATATGTATTCTTTTGAATAATTTATAGTTAAAAGTTGGTGTAGGATTTATAGTAGTATTATCAAAAAAATCTAAAGGAAGATAAAGTTTTAACCAAGAGGCTGTGTTTTGGATTTGTTTAAAATAAGTGTTATGTTTTCTAATAAATAATTGTGTTTGATAATAGAAGTCAAAAATTAGAGTTTTGAGATTGTTTGAAAGTTATTTAGGAAGATAAGTTGAAGAATGATAAATTATGAAAAGTGTTTTGGAAGTGGGGTTGGATATGTTATAGAAGTGAAGTTGTTAAAAATGTAAAACTTGATATTCTAAAAGTAAATTGATAGTGGATATAAAGGTTTTTCATTCTAGATGTAGTATGTTACAGAATTAGAGAACCAAGATGTTCTGAGAAGAATTTTTTGTTAACTAGAAGTTTGGAAGTTAAGTATAGAAGTTTTTTTTGAAGTGTAAGTATATAAATTAATTAGAGAAGATAAGTTTGAAGATTTTTGGATAAGGTTAGAGCTTTGTAAGATGAGTAATTGGCTGTTTTTGGAAAATTAATTCTGGAAATTGAGCACATTGGTTATTCTAGAAGTTACAGGAATAAACCATGGAATAAACACAAGTATTTCTCCATGATTTATGTTTAAATAAAACTAGGAAAGGAAATGAAAAACATTAACCTGATATACATAATATCTTCCATGCTGATTCATAATAAATTGTATAAGAGGAAAAATTAGTAAATTTTATATAGGATCCTATACATAAGGATTACCTCAAAAAGAAAAATCCTACAAATGGGTTGATCTATACTTGTAATCTAGAAAAGGAAAACAATCTTTGTATATATAGGAGTAACTCATTCCAATACTTAAGTTTTCTTTCTAATTTGGAGATTGGAAAATTTTATATGGAATGGTTTTTTTCATGTTATATAAGGGAATTCCAAAGAAGACTGAGTAGAAAAATAGAAAAGTGATGAACTACCTTTTGATATGTAAAGGTATAGGAGAGTATATGTATGAGTCATATAGATGATCCATTACATAAAAAAAGGTTCTGCCTTATATAAATTCATAAATTAATACTCTATGTGATATTGAAATGAATATTCATGATATTACCTTGAGATCCATGTGAAACTACATGTGATTATTTTATGCGAGTCATTATGGAATATTAAAGAAAAGGAAGAATCATTTTTTCACAACTAAAACCCCTCCAATGTAAACCTCTATATTAATAAGATACCTTCAATATTCTATAATACCATTGTATTTAAATTTATGTTGGATGTGTCATAATGAAAGAAAAGAGATGATATAGTAAAAAACATAGGTATCATGGGGATGGACCATGAGTCGTGATGGGTGTTCTATGTTGTGAAGAAATTATTGTATTATAGTTAAAACATGAAGAATATATGTTCTATGCATGGAGGATAGTTGTAGTGGGAAGGTATTAGTTATGTCATAATCATGAAAAAAATAAATTTGAGGGTTTTATCTGGTTGTGCCATAAAGAAAGAATTTCATCAGGATAGTGTGGGTGTTTTGAAACAAATTGAATGAAAAATGAGAATTAATGAGAAATAAATCAATATTAGTGTGTAAAGGCTATTCTCAAGTTGAAGGAGTTGAATTTGATGATACTCGGAGGAGAGGGAGCTGAGAGGGGGGAGCGGGGACATTACCAGAGCTGGGGGCAGCATGGCGAAGGCTGGGATGTTGAGGCGGAGCCGAAGTCCGGGAGGTCCAGATCGGGAGTGGAGGTAGAGGCTGGGGAGGGGATGAGATGGACGGGAGGCGGAGGTTGGATGGTCGGGAGGCGGAGGTTAGAGAGGGGAGGAGAGGTCTGGGAGGCGGAGGTCGGATGGACAGGAGGTGGTGGTCTGGGAGGGGAGGAAAGGACCAGGATTTGGAGGCCAGAGAGGTAGGGTTGAAGTGGGAGCGCGATGGATCCTGATACTTAGGGGTTGAATACCCACGATTTTAATAAAACCGTGGGTATAGACAATTAAAAACCATCTATCCCCACAGTTTAAAGAATTGTGGGAATAGATGTGTGGTGATAAACCCCATTTCCAGTAGTGACTATTAAAAAGTGTATAGTTTTATTATTTTAGTAAAAGGTTTGTCTTTCCTTGTTTACATGCATATAAGACTGAAGTTTTCATATGATTTAAAGTCTTGTTTGACATTATTTTTTAGTAGTTTTTCAAGAAACATAGGTATAGTTTTAAACATGTATTTTTGTATTGTTTTTTTTACATTTTAATATCACGTGATCCAACATATGAATTGGCCCTCATGTGGACTGAATTTTTTTTGAAGTCTGCATGTAATGTGGGCTTAAATGGATTTATTATTTTAGGTCTGTAAAGTGTGAGATCTGATCTGGTTTTCTTCAGCCTAATCCTCTATCCATCCATATTTTAAGGGCAACAATTTTATAATTTTTCTTGGGCAACAAGATTGTCCAGGCCAGTCTTGTATGTATATGAAATTTGTATATGTGTATGTATACATATGTCTATATGGAATGTGTATGTTTATATAGTATGTGTATGTTTGAATATGTTTGTGTATGTATGAAGACATGTATGTAATTTTATGTATGTGTATGTGTATACATGTGTGTACATGTATGTGTATGAGTATATATATGCATGTATGAGTGTGTATGTGTATGTATGTGTATGTGTATGTATATGTATGTGTATGCATATGTATGTAAATATGTGTATGTGTATGTGCATGTATGTGTACATATATATGTATATGTGTATGTATGTGTGTATGTGTATGTGTATGTGTATGCATATGTGTATCTGTATATGTATCTGTATGTGTATGTGTATATGAATGTGTGTGTATGCGTATGTTTATGTGTACGTGTATGTATATATGTGTATGTGTATGTGTATGCATCTATGTATGTGTATGTGTATGTGTATGTGTTTATATATATGTGTATGTGCATGTGTATGTATGTGTACATGTATGTATGTGTATGTTTGTGTGTATGTGTATGTGCATATGTGTATGTGTATGTGTATATATATATGTGCATGTGTACGTGTATGTGCATGTATGTGTACATAAGCATGCATATGCATATGTATGAGTGTATGTATATATGTACATGTGTATGTGTATGTATGTGTGCATGTATGTCTATGTGTATGTTTGTGTGCATTTTTATGTGTATGTTTGTTTATATAGTATGTGTATGTATTCTTATATATATGTATATGTATGTTCATGCACGTGTCTGTAATTTTATGCATGTGTATGTATATGTGTATGTGTATTTGTGTGTGTGTGTGTGTGTATGTGTATGTATGTATGTATGTGTATGTGTATGTGTATGCGTATGTCTATATGTGTATATGTACATGTATATATCCGTACATGTATGTCTATGTGTATGTATGTGCATACACGTATGTCTATTTATTGATTTAATATTATTTATTCATTTTTAATATTTCTCTATTTCTAGTATTTTCTGTAATTTATTTATTTTTAATATTTATTCATTTTGAATATATATATTTCTATTTTTTTTAATATATTCAATTTTGATAGCCTCAAACCCAAATATTTTTTTATTAATTTTTGGATAACCCCTCTTTTTAATGGGTTGAGAGGGAACCCTTAACATTACCTCTATGCCCAGAGGCACAAGGCTTAGTACACGACCTGAGCCCCAAGAGATAGGCTCACAGAACAACCCACCCCAGCTCCTACTTCACTTGATGCTCATAGGCTCCCTACCTTACAAAACCGAATGACTATCATTTCCCTAGGTTGTGAATTCACTTTTTTTAAAAAAAATTGTAATTTATTTAATTTTATTTATTTATTTTTAATATTATTTCATTTAATATTTTTTTGTCATTTTAGATATTTATTAATTTTAATATTTTTTGAATTTATTCATTTTTTAAAATTTATACATATTTATTTACTAAGTTTTAATATTTTCAATATGTTAATAATTTATATGATTAATATTTATTTATTATTATTTATTAAGTTTTAATATGTTTAATATGTTTGAAATTTATATAATTTATTCTTATAAATTCATTTTAATTTTAATATTTTTGTATAGTCAATATAATTAATTTTTAATAATTTTATTATTTATATAATTAATATTATATATTTATTCATTTTTATGTGTCTGTAATTGTAACATCTTGCTTAAGGTACACTATCTTTTTATTGTTTAAAAGTTTGGACTTTGGGTTCAGAGGGAATCAAAGATAATCCAGGGTTTTTTCTAAAGGAACTCGGGTAGTGTTGGGAAAAAATCCCTCAAGGTAACATTGCATCATTTTTGGGTTGGTTATGTTTTTTTAAAAAGAAGGTTTTCATGGTGAATTGTTGAGTTCCAAAGATATTATTGACAACCCATGTTGACAAAATACCATGACAAAAGAATGGAAGATCTGGAGGTGGTACAAAAAAATAGATACAAGGTGGTGCTGTTTTCCAGTGTTTGCCAAATTTTTGGGGTCTAAAATTTGGAGTTTGGTGAGCATTGCGAAAAATGGATTTTCTTGAAGATCTCATCAAAATATGGAAAATTCATGAATTGTGAAAAGATGGGCTTCATGAAGTGTATTTCATAAAGACATGAAGAATGTTGACGGTGAGCTCTAAGATTATAATGAGATCCGCGAATAGTAGAGTTTAAGAGAATTGTGGGGTAGCATTATGGTGGTAGTACAAAGGAATTGATAGAACGCTCCACGATTATGAAGAGCCCTACGATCCAAAAATTGCTATGGTGCTTTGCGAAATAGAGATACTTTCGGCTGAAAATTCAGAGCTCTGCGATTTGGGCCTATGTGGAACTGATGTGGTGTGGAAGGTTTTGGAGTCGGTGGGAAACACCTATAAATAGGACTCCACCCCCGAGAGAAGAGTAGAGAGACCCAACAAAAATATTAAGGCTCTCAAATTGTGAAGGAGGTTCATAAAGGCTGCGAGCTTCATGAAAGTAAGGGAATTTGCAAAGGCTAGTTGAGCTTTGCGAAAGGAAGGAATGTCGTGAAGGCTAGTTGAGCTTTGTGAAAGAGGTGTGTTTCGTGAAGGCTAAGTGAGCTTTGAAAAAAGGAAAGAGATTCACAAATCCTAGTTTTAGCTCTACAAAATAGTGAGATTCGCAAAAGGAGGTGTACTTCACAAAGGCTGGTTTGAGCTTTGTGAAATTGTTAGCTTTACGAAGGCAGTGTTCTTTGCAAAAGCGTTTTAAAAGGTATTTACCAGTGTTCAATGGAAAAGAGGTATTCATCAGTGGATGAAAGTGGGACATCAATATAGCATCTACATATAGTGGAGTATTCATTCATTAGTGATAATGAAGGGACCTACAAGTCTGTAAACTGTGAGTGGATCCTTTCTAGAGCAGTGAGCAAAGGTAGAGGAAGAAGGCAATCCTCTCCACCGGTAGTGAGCCAGAGAGAGAGACACAAGGAGTGGACTTTGGGAAAGCAGTGAGCTGACCCTAAATATTGTAAAGGCAGTGATCCTGGGCATAGAAGTGATCTCAAACAAATCTTATAATTGGTAGTGTGCTTTAGTGGATTTGATACATTGGCACATTGTCATTGTATGCTCCTTGGACATAGCCTAGTGAGGGTGAACTAAGTAAAAATCTACGTGTCAGTCTACTTTCTTTATTGTATTGCATTCAAAGCATCATCATCAGATAAAGACGGGAAGAATAAGATCAGTATTAACACATAAGTGAAAACAAAGTGATCCTTATAATAAAGAGGTCAAGATCTAGTGGGGCATGAATAATTTTGAAAATAATATCAATACCCCGATTTACCCCCCTCTCAGGGTATCTAGGCCCTTTTTTCTCCTAAAAATTGGTATCAGAGGTCAGGTTTCTTTTATAAAATTTGTTTTATCTGACTTAGTTCAGTCAATTATTAAGGTTAGAGATTCATTATTCTATTATATTTATGTTCCATGGGAAAGGGAAGAATGTCAATAAAGAAGCAGAAGCTAGGTGATATTACTTAGAGTGGAAGTTTCTATGGAAAGAGTGTGATTCGGTTGAAGGAATCCAGTAGTGAATAGAATAATGATTTGGATAAATCATATAGTAAAAATACTTACTCATTCAATGATGCTGAAGGAATGAGTGAAGAACATGATATTCTAAGTGATGTTGGAACTACTGATGATGAAGAAACTTCTAGAAAGAAAAAAGTGAAATTTTTCCATGAAACAAGGGAATTGGATCAGAAATTGGTTGAAGATATTAAATCTAAATATATCTAGATCCAAGCATTGAAAATTGAGATTAACAAGATAAGAGTATTAAATCAAAGGATTATTGATGTGGCTACTGATCTGAGGGAGAAGAATGATTCTCAAGATGAAGAACTGCAAAAGATTTTTATAAAGAGAGAAAAAAAAAACAAAGTTGATGACAAGGGAAAGAATCAAAATTCAGATGAAATTCAGAATCTGAAATCCAGAAATGATGATCTTGCTATACAACTGTCTGAATTAGTTCATAAGAACCAAATTCCACAATAAGAGAATGCATGTTGTTCTGATTTTGCTGCTCAATAAAAATTTAAAACAAAGGGGAAAAGTGACATAGTGGATAAGATCACATGCAAATTGGAAGGTGATATGAGTAGAGGAAAAAATATCAAGGGAGAACTTAATGATCAACTTGAATAAAGGGATATTAAGATTCAAAAATTGAGATAATAGTTAGAATCAATGATGAAGGAAGTAGATAAATCTAATTCCAAAGGCAAGCCCAAGTTGAAGGATGCTATGCACTTACTATTTGATTATCCTGAAGAAAGTGATGATGAAATGAAATGAAAATATTATACTTCAGATGAGAATCATGAAAGGATTGTATCATCCCAAAGGCCATCCAGTTTGGAAAAAACTGGTATCAGATATGATGAACCCTCTCCTATGCATGAGATGAAAAGAGCCATGAACAGTTCCATAAATAGAAAACTTATAGTAGGTGATAAAGACATACCTAAAAAGGATTTTACAGGAAGTAATGACATCATGTGATATTTTTATGGGATGCATGGTTATACATAAAGTTTTTTTCAGAGTATTTGGAATATATTTCATGCTGTAAAGGTAGAAATATTGCTAAATTTGAGAATAATAAAAATATTCATGAAAAGTCTAAAAGGAACACCTCTTAAAATAAATCACTTATCAGATGCTATTACTATGGAAGATAGAGACATAATATGAGTATGTGTTAAGAAGCATAGGATCTCAATATTAGAGGGAAAATTCAAGCTTCATCAACATCTTAGCCAAGAAATAATTACACGGGGTATGTTTTTAATGGGATATGTTTTATATGTTCTGATTATGGGAATTTAGCAGGATATTGTAGTAGGAAGAAAACCTAGAAGAAAAAGGGAGGAGATACTCCAGTTCTAAGTAAGAAGAATGTACGTTTAGTGAAGTACCCACTAAAAAAAATAATGTGGAGACTCAAATAACTGCTAAAAGAAAAATGAATGAAAATTATCTCCACAATCTCACATGCTTCATAAGGTGAGAAGTGAAAGAAGGGGAAAGAGCCCTCTAATGGAGGAATAATAAAGAAAAGATGGATGGTGGAGATATTCATGCTCAGAAAAAGAATCATGAGAAATGTCATTCAGGTGGAACCTCAAAGAAGGAAATTTTTACTACTGGGTATAAACCCAAAATTGTAAAGAAGGCCAAACCAAAAGAACCTAAATATCAGAAAAAGATGAAATATACGGGTAAAGAATGTCTATTCATATTCCTAGAATAGTTGATATTGGATGGGAAGTTGGAACAAGCATAGAAAGAGTACAATGCTTTGAAAGAGAGTATTAAAGGGTTGATCCATCATGACCAACCACAATCCTCTTCTTGAGGATTCTAGACAATCCATATCCCTATGTGTATAAATGATATTAAATAATGGCCAAATATTTTAGGTTCAAGGGGAGATACGATCCAAGGGGAAGTGACATCAAAAGATGAAATGTGATGATGTGATGTGTTCTATAATTTCAATTAATTTAAATTAGTTACTAGAGTTGAAGATTAACTTGAAAGGAGTTAATGGTTTATGTCTGCATGAGTTGTATGGAAGTAATTGAGTGTAATGGATAGTGGTGGTGTTATTAAATTCATCCATTTTTTCCTACATCGAGTTCTGACTCAGTAGTCTTAGAGGTTCTGTTGATGGATCATTTCTAAGTGGTATGTTTACCCAATGGAAATCCCATTGAATGCAGCTAAAACTATAAAATGTTATTGAACTAGAGAAGTTTCTCAAACTTGGAGTCACATGTAAAGAAATGATGCAGGTGAAGGAGAATTTTTGTGGTATGAACAGAAGGCCTAATAACTGGAAGAGTTTCATATAATAGGGGAATCATTCTATCTCATAATCAGATGAAATATATCAAGGTTATAGAAATGATGAGAGTCTATGTTTAAGAAGACTGACTGGGGTATGAGAATAAATATTCTTGTATTTCATGATTATCTATTTTTTTAAACAATATGGTATCAACTGACTATTTTCAGGATACCTAGAATCTATGAGAGAGTATCAACAATGGTCCATAAGAGGTTGGGAAAGTAGTTGAAATCAATGATGTTGCTATAGTAGAGAATCATCAGAATCTTCAACAACATAGTGAATAGTTTCTTGATGATAGTGACAAGGAGGTAAGAAACTCATGGGGAGTTGAATTGGAAAATCATGATTCATAAGAAGATATTGATAATGAGTAGGAGTAATCAGCCGAAGATGAGAACCAAGTTCAAGCTATAAATGAAGAGCTTGACAAAATTGAGAATAATAAAACTTGGTAGATTGTTTCAAGGACAATAGATAAGAATTTCATTGGAAACAAATGGGTCTTTCATAAAAAATGAATGAATATGGTGTTGTGATTAGAAAAAAAGAGTGACTAGTGTGTAAAGGGTACTCCCAGATAGAGGTTATCGATGTTGATGAGACATTTTCATCTGTTGCAAGGATGGATACAATCAAATTATTCTTGGCCATTGTAGTGTAACGAAAGTTCAAAGTTTTCTAGATGGATGTCAAGTCCTCATTTTTTAATGGGATTTTCAAAGAATAAATATATATTGAGAATCCATATGGTTTTCTCATTCATAAATATGAGAACAAAATTTTTCATATGAAGAAGACACTATATGGGTTGAATCAAGCACCAAGAGCATGGTATTCGAGACTTGATTGGTATTTGAAGAAGCTCAACTTTTAGTGTGGTGGAGTTGATTAAAATATCTATGTCAATAATGATAGTAATCAAAGGATGATGGTGTTGGTATATGTCGATTATATACTCTTCAGTGGATCAGATAAAGCACAGTGAAAACAGTTTTTTGAATTCATGAAAAATGAGTTCGAAATGTCAATGATTGGTGAGATGAAATTTTTCCTTGGTTTATAGGTGATACAAGGAAGGAATGTAACTTTCATTTCTCAAGAAAAATATTCCAAGAAGGTTTTAATAATATTTGGAATGGAAAATTACAAGGATATGAAAACTCCAGTTGCTACCCGAATGAAACTGTTATGGGATGATGAAGGCAAGATAGTTAATATCAATGAATATAGGAAAATCATTGGAAGTTTACTATACTTGACAATGAAAAGACTTGATATTTTTTTCACCACATGCTAAACATCTAGATATTAAAGCAATCCTAAGTAAAGCTACATGATTTCAGTGAAAATAATACTTTAGTATATCAAAGGCATTGTGAATTTTAGTTTGATGTATAATGACAAATCTCATCCAGAGTTGTTGGGATATATAGATGTAGATTGGGCTGGTTCAGCAGATGATCGGACATCAATGTCAGGGGGTCCTTTCCATCTCGGTTGTTTGTGTATTTCTTGGTTTAGTAAGAAACAAGATTTCATTTCATTAAGCAACATAAAATCTGAGTATATTGCGGCCACTCAAGCATGAACACAATTATTGTGTATGAAGTAGTAGATTGATGATATGGGAGTTGCAGTGAATTATCCGAATGAAATATAATGCAATAACTAAAGTGCTATAAAAATCATCAAAAATATTTTCCATCACTAAAGGAAAAATCACATTGAGATAAAGTATCATTTTATCAAGGAGAAGGTTGAGAAAGGGATTGTGAAGTCGAAGTATGTTCCTATAGAGCTACAAGTTGTAGACATTCTAACAAAGGCCTTACCCAAAGAATATTTTGAGAGGTATTGACTGGATTTGGGAGTTCATTCAACTCCTTGTACTTGAAAAATTGTGTATGTGGGAACCCCATCTCCCTGAGGTATGTTGTGTTTTTCCCTAATTTTCCGATCTGTATTCTTTCCAATGTTACATGCCAGAAAGAAGTTACCTTTAGGTTCATTAACAAAGGGGGAGAAAGAGTAACTCTCCTTAAGGGGGAGAAACTGTGGCTATTTAAGGGAGAAAACATATTTTTCAAAGATATGGGGAGAAGCTGATAGGTGGAGCAGTAAGATAGGGGAGTTTGAGTTTTGAATCTAACGATGATAGAAGTGATCGATCAAAAGATACATATCACTAAATTTGAGGTTCATGATGAAATAAGTTGTTTGGTTTCAAGAATTTGTGTTAGAAATGAAGTGATTAATTGATGATATTTTCATACTACTCTTGTTTCTCACATTGAGAATTGATCATGTGGGTTTAGAGTATGTGTTGAGTAAATCTTTGAGCTCTATCTGAATTGCAAGTGGTGAATGGTAGTAGAGGATGTAAGGAGATTCAATAAGGTATCAAATTATGAAAGAGTTTTCAATAAACCCAAATGGGGATATTGTTGGGAAAAAATCCCTCAAGGTAACATTAAATCATTTTTGGGTTGGTTGTATTTGTTAATAAATAAGGTTTTCATGGTGAATTGTCGAGTTTGAAAGATATTGTGGAAATCCCATGTTAAAAAAGAACTATGACAAAAGAATTCAAGATCTAGAGGTGGTACAAAAAGAATAGTTACAAGGTGGAACCATTTTCTTGTGTTTGCTAAATTTTAGGGGTCCAAAATTTAGAGTTTAGTGAGAATTGAAAAAGTGTATTTCCTTGAAGATCTCATCAAAGTATGAAAAGACATGAATTTTGAAAAGATGGGCTTCATGAAGTGGATTTAACAAAGACATGAAGAATGTTGACAGTTATCTCTGTGATTACGATGATATTTGTGAATGGCAGAGGTGAAGATCATTATGAGGGAGCATTGCAACAACAATGCAAAGGAATTGATGGAACGCTCCGTGATTACTATGAGCTCTGAAATTTGAAAATTTTAGTGGTGCTTTGTGAAATAGAGAGAATTTTGGATGAAATTTTAGAGCAATGTGATTTGGGATTATGTGGCACTGATGTGGTGTGGAAGGTTCTAGAGTTAGTGGGAAAAACCTATAAATAGGCCTCCACCCCCAAGAGAAGAGTAGATAGAGAAAAATAAAATCTTAAGGCTATCAAATCATGAAGGAGGTTTGTGAAGGCTGTGAACTTCATGAAATTAAGGCAATTCACAAAGGATAGTTGACCTTTGTGAAAGGAAGGAACATTGTGAAGGTTAGTTGAGCTTTACGAAATAGGTGTGCTTCGTGAAGGCTAAGTGAGCTTTATAAAAAGGAAAGATCTTGGAAAAGGATAGTTTTAGCTCTGTTAAATAGTAAGTTTCGTGAAAGGAGGTGTACTTTGTGAAGTATGGTTTGAGATTTTCAAAATTGGGAGCTTCGCAAAGGCAGTGTGCTTTGCGAAAGGGTTTTAAAAGATATTGACCAATGTTCAGTGGAAAAGAGGTATTCATCAGTGGATGAAAGTGAGACATTAATAGATCATCTAAATACAATGGAGGATGATTTAATTAGTGATAATGAATGGACCTAAAAGTCTATAAACTGTGAGTGGATCCTTTCCAGAGTAGTGAGAAAAGGAAGAGGAAGAAGGTAATCCTCTCCATCGGTAGTGAGCCAGAGATATAAACACAGGGAGTGACCCTTGGGAAAGCAGTAAGATGAACCTAAACCTTGTAAAGGCATTGATCCTGGGCATACTAGTGATCTATCCCAAATCATGTAATTTGAAGAGATCTTTATTGGATTTGGTACATCGGCACATCGCTGTTGTATGCTCCTTGGACGTAGCCCAGTGAGGGTGAACCAAGTAAAAATCTATATGTCAGTCTGCTTGCTTTCCTGTATTGCATTCAAAGCATCATCATTAGATAAATACATGAATAATAATATCAGTATTAACACATAAGTGAAAACAAATTGATCCTTATAATAAAGTGGTCAAGATCCAGTGGGGAAAGAATAATTTTGAAAATAATATCCATACCCAGATTTACCCCCCTCTTAGGGTATCTAGGACCCTTTTGGTCCTAACAGGTAGCATGATAACTATAAGAGAAGTTCTCACTATGAATCATATATTCATGTTGTGAATTAAATCTTGTCAAAATACACGGGTTTAGTTCAAAAATTTAAAAACATTCAGGCCATGAATTTTATTCCCATCATGAATGGGTCACTCAGGATTTTGAAATCATGGCAATGCCTTTTTCAGCATACATGCAAACCTAAGGAATCACATCATGAATCAAGGATTCATGATGTGAATAATTGTTTCCAAGAAGAGTTTTATGTACTGAACACTTGAATCCTCTATCTTTTGGCCTTATACTCTCTCCATTGAACCCTTGGGCCGCTCCAGGCATTGTTGGGTGGTCTCAACTCTTCCAAACTCCCCCTTTTGTCACTTCAATCTCCATCTTGGTGGGTTGATTCTATTTTATTATGTGTGACCATTTTATTCTCATTGTTTTTTCTTTTATGGTAATTGGTATTGGTGTTGGGATATGTTTATAGGATCTATGATCATGTGTTTATGCTTCTCTAATATTCTCTAGATCAATTATTTGTTTGTCTTCTAGAAGCCGAATCTTGTGGATTGTGGTGCAGTGTATGAGATTCATGAAGTATTCATTGATATAACCTCTATGTTGATCCTTTTTATTATGAAATTTGATTCTAAAATGTGAGAATAAATGTTTGGGACTCCATTTTTTGTTCTTATGTCATCCCACCTTTCTGGTTCAAGGATCACATCATAGTTAGTGTGCGACCTGTGTTTGAGGCATGTGGTTCCATATCTAGACTAGGACATTGAACCATAATTGATCTTGGTTTTATAAATTGTTTTATAAATGAATTGGAATTATCTTGGCATTGGTTAATTTGTGTGTGTAAAAGGGTATTTGAGAAAATATGGGGTTTCCATTCATTTTTGTAAAGGAAATATGTCTTTCATAGGCTTGTGAAATGGATTTATGAAATGGGTTTTCAAATCAAGTTTTGATGAAAAAGGGTTGTTTGGAATCAATTATGAATTTATAATACCTTTTGAACTGATTGATGTAATCCATACATGGGAGCCTTGAGTACCTAGGTGGAGGGTTTAGTATTGGCCCCTTTTCACTATTTCCATCAGGGGGTTCACTCATGGGGTATTCCTTTGTTACCTTATCCATGTGTCCTAGGGACTTGATCTTGACATTATAGGGGGTTCACTCATGGGTGTTACTCTATTCCCAAGGCCATGTGTTCTAGGTACTTGAGTATAAACTAGTAATTATTGTTTATTATGGTATGAGTGACCTAGATAACATAATATTTGTTATCTTAGAGGCATTTAATATTGTGATTTGTTTTGTGATGTTTTGAATTTGATATACATGCTTTGATAAAATGTAAATGGTTTTCTATATTTATGCTTTGAAATTGTTTTACCAATATTTTTTTAGAACTATGGAAAAAGGGGAACTGTTTACCATGTTTTTGATATAAAACCGCCTAACTATTTATCATGCCTATTTTTCTCTTAAAAATTGAGCATATTAGGATTATTATATAGAGACTTGATACATAACACCTGAGTGAGATCCTACTGAATCTATTTATCTCAAACCCTACAAACTCCCTCAGGGGTGTGTAGACCTTGTATTATGTTTTTATGCCAGAAAGGGAAAGAGGAAACAATGAGATAGTGAGGTTTTTGTCAGTTGGGTATGGGTAGCTGGTGGTGATATGGTGGGATATTTCATGCATATCACACAAAGTATCCATTTATGGTTTTGGTTTTCCTTTTTTGGTTGTTGGATATGTACCTTGGGTTTTATCTATCTACTTTGGGTTTATTTTCTACTTTTCCTTTCCTTTTTTTATGGTATATATGTCCTTATGGATTTTATTCCTCTATTTATTTCTACTATGAAAATATATCATGTATCTTATTTATGGTTGGGAAAAAATGTTCCCTATGGTTATTATTCGATGCTCGGGTGCTAGTTGTTAGCCCATGGGGATTAGGAACAACCTTTAGGTCTTGTTTCAGTCCGGCTCAGAGCTTAGTTGATGAGTTATTCGGGCTGGGACATGAAAATTTGGTATCATAGGATGGTTGATGCTCAGTCTTGGGATGTTAGTAAACAAGAGGTAGGATTGTTAGAACATGATAGATAGGTTGAAGTGAGTGTATGGCCAAATATTTTCATGATAAGCCTTAAGTTACCATGATATGTTGGGAGGTGTGTATCTTGTGTTAGGTTTTGACCTTAATCTCATTTTTTAATTATAATTTTATGGTTTAAATTGATATTTTCTTATTGTCTAATCAAATTTTCCTATTTTTGGTGTATAGAAACATGCCTCTGTGACATCATCCAAAGGTTCTTCAGTAGGGTGTAGCGAGAACTTCTCCTCAAGGGAATCCTCCCATGGATCATAATTTTTTAGAGGCCTTTGTATGAGTAGTTTGTGCTGGGGATAAAAATGTACCAAAAGTTCAGAACCAAGCTTTTGAGGCACAATCAGAAGTTGGAGGAGTCATAGATCAAGTTTTAGAGTTCTGAAGTGAGAATTACCCATCCTTTAAAGGTACTAATGAACCAAAATAGGTGGAGGAATGGATGAACATGATCGATCATGTATTCAAATTTCTAGATACACATGATGCTATCAAGGTGAAGTGCACAATGTTTAAGCTCGAGGTTCCCAACAAGCAGTGGTGGGATTCTGTGATACTGAAAGATTAAAACATGGGCTTAGATGGGAACACTATAGGAAAACTGAATATTTTCAATGGGTGATTTGCGAAGGGATCCCGTCACAAATCTCCCGTTGCTGAAAACGGCGTCGCAAATAGGTGTTTTTGCGGCGGGCCCGACGCAAAAAGTGTATTTGCAATGGTATTTTTTCTCCTTCGTAAATGAGTTTTCGTTTATTACGACGGGCCGTCGCAGATATATTAGTTGCGATGGGTTTCTGACCCGTCGCAAATTCGAAATTTAAAAAATACTTACGACGAAGGTATTTGCGACAGACCGTCGCAGAAATGTTTTTCCGATGGGTATTCTTCCCATCGCAAATGTTACAGTAAAAAAATATTTACGACGGGAAATCCCGTCGCAAATATTCCCGTCGCAAATATTAAAAAAAATTAAAAAAATTAAATAATTAATACAAATCGTATAATATTATATAAAAATAATATTAATATTAACAATATAAAAAAATTATATTATTAAAATATAAATAAAAAAAATATAAAATATAATTATGAAATATTAATATAAAATAATAATAATATGAATATAAATAATATAATATAATATAATAATACTAATATTAATAATATAAAAAATTAATATAATATTATTATTATTAAACTATGTATATAATAATAATATTAATATTAATAATATAAATAAATTATATTATTATAATATTAAATAATAAAAAATATATATAATATAATTATGAAATATTAATATCAAAAAATAATAATAATATGAATATAAATAATATAATATTATATATTATGAAATATGAATAACAAATAATAATAATAATAGTACTAATATTATTAATATAAAAAATTAATATAATAATATTATTATTAAAATAAACATACATATTTATGAAAAAATAATATTAATATTATTAATATTAATAAAATTATAAAATTATAAACTTCTAAATATTAACAATAAATATAAAATATTAAAAGTAATATTACTAAAATAAGCAGACATTAAAAATAATACTAATAAGTAATAAAATATTAAAAAAAATAAAAACAAATTAAATCATGCAATATTCGTACCAATATGAAAGAGGAATTGTAAATAGTTAATATGACAATAAACTACGAACTCAAATGTTTATTACATCTAAAAAAATCACTGGGGGGGTGGATAATCTGGAGGACCTGGAGGACCTGGAGGAGGTGGTGGAGGAAACTCCATCCCTAAACTATGAGTCAAATGACACATATACTCCATATACTCTTGATGTTGCTCCTCATATTGATGTCTCTCCTCATCCTGCTGCTGACGCATCTGCTCCTGCCATCGACGCATCTCCTCATCGTGCTGATGATGCATCTGCTCCTGACCCTGACGCAAATCCTCTATAAGCTGAATCTGAGCATGCAGCTGCTCCTGATACTG
This sequence comes from Viscum album, assembly GCA_963277665.1. Classification (NCBI taxonomy): domain Eukaryota; kingdom Viridiplantae; phylum Streptophyta; class Magnoliopsida; order Santalales; family Viscaceae; genus Viscum; species Viscum album. Next base: position 2,084,807,689 of record OY728126.1, read on the forward strand.
TGAGGCAGAAGATGATGTCTCTCCACGAGCTCCTCTTGAGCTGGACACCGACATCGTAGCAGTACCATAATAAGCCGCAGGAGTCAAATGAGAGCCGATACCAACTACTCATCCCTTTTCGAAGCCATACTGGGTCTCCTGCATCCATGCCGTCTCATCAAAATGGTGGGCACTAGTCTGATCACCCATTTTGTCTTGACTCTCAGCCTATATCTGAGAGGTCACAACCTCATATGACTCCTTAAGTTTCAATTAGAAATTAAAATAATGAAAATATTATATGCATTTAATTTGAAAACTGAAAATAAAATAATACTGACCACAATCTGATGCTGGCGGTCACCTCTAATCTCTCCAGTAGCTGGATAAGTGTACATCCTCTGATAAATGCCGTACGCCGTAATACCGGGCTGCTCGGCTTCCTATATGAATATAAAATAAACTGTTTATATTTAAAGTTGTATAAAATATTAAAAAAAGTACTTACCATACACTCTCTATGCGCACTGAATGTACGACTACTGGCTTGATGCGTCACCTCTTGTCTCCCCCGATTCTGTCGACCCAATGCAGATCTCCTCTGAAACCCACCACCCAACCAATGTGTACATAATCCATCCCAAATGTGAGATGAAATGTACTCTGGTCGGTGGGCTCTACAGGACTCATCAAATTCTGTCACTCCATCTTTCTTCACAGCCATCTTTCTCAAATTATGCAAAAACTGACGGAAACGGTCATGCATAGACACCACCCATGCCGCGTGGATAGTGGAACGCATGCTCTCATCAATGGGATACCATAAACCCTAATATAAAGTTATTAATGAATTAAATTTCAAAATAAATAATATTTAATTACGTACCAGCCAATGATCGAACATGGCGGCCTGCACATCAGCGGGAATCTGATCCCATGTGAGCCAGGGCTGAGAAAAATAATTGTGCAAGATAGCGCTCCCCTGTCCAATAGATATATGCGTAAAACTGTGGAAAAAGAAAAAATAATCAAACAATTATAATATTAATAAATTATAATAAAAGATAACTAAAATACATAGGTTACCATACCACCGCGTGTGTGCATCGAATCCAAGAGGTGGACGTCGCTCCGGGATAGGATCTGGAATCATCAGTCTAGCAAGACCACGCCCCCTCTGAGTGCTCCCTGTAGTGCCAGCAGCCTAAGGGTCAGATGACTCAAGAACCTCATCATCCATAAGTAGATCAGCCTCCAGCAACTGAAGAAATGTTTCCGAGTCCATCTGAAACATGAAATGATTGTTATTAGCAAACAGTTGAAAATAACTATTATGTATAGATATATATTTGTTATGATTCTAACCAGTATTTTACTGTGTCAATGTTCATATTCATCATCATCTTCATAGTTTTCAATGTCAATGTATTCATCTTCCTCATCAACATCATCAATTTCCATATTAGTTTCACTGTCATCATCTCTTGTCATTTCAAATTCAGTTGTAACATCATTGACAACATCGTCACCATCGACCCTTAACTGTGGGGTGTCATCCTCTATATTCATGTCTCTTTGTGAAAAAAATGTGTTTTGAGGAGTTTCTTGAAAAATTTCATTTCCTTTCACTTCAGTGGAACCACATTCAGTTTGAGTAAACTGATTTTCTCGAGATTTAACTTTTATTATACTCCACCAATCATCCAACTCTTTTGCAGTAGCACAATATTTTTCATAATAAATTTTATGTGCCTGATGAGCCAATAAAAATGGTTCATTTACTGCAAGAAGAATTTTATGTTTAATATCAAAAATTCCATGAGTCAGATGAATACTCAAGCCTCTCTCAGTATCCAGCCATCGACATTTAAACATTGTTACATAATTCTGTCCCAAATAACACAGTTTAATAATTTCATCAAGCATGCCATAAAAGTCAACTTCAATATCTCTATGATGTGATCCTTTCAAACAAAAACCACTATTCATTGTTTTCTTTAATTACCCATATGCATGTGTATGAAAGCGATAACCATTCACCACATATTCATTATAAGATTTAACCATTTTGGATGGTGGGCTACTCAATATACGCAATCGACTATCAATCTTATCAGCATGTACAGATACCTGAAAATTTGTAAAACATTTATCACTATTACAAGTAATAAATTGATTTTATATGTAAAACCAAAAAAGAATGTATGTTACCAGTTTTTGAAACCAATAGGCAAAATTTATTTGCCGACGTTCTTCTAAGACAGCTGCTGTAATTTGTGGAAATTATTTCTTGATATGATCATCATATAACCTACAAATAAAATATGATTAATTTACTATAACAGAATCTATAGAATAAGGGATAAGAGCACTGTACAATTGGTGACATTTCTTCACAGTTGAGTAGAACATATGTATGAGCTCTATGATGTTCATCATCTGAAATCCATCTATCATGAACTCCAACAAAGCCAAGTTCGGGCTGATTGATAACTGATAATTGATTGTTCATATCATCATCAACATTCCCATCGTTCCGGACCATGAAGTTAAATTTTGAGGGATATTCAGATTAAAAATAATGAGAGCAGAATAAAGCAATTTCTTCTTGCAAATAAGCTTCAGCAATTGAGCCTTCAACAGATGCTTTGTTACTGACTTTTTTCTTCAATTTATGCATGCATATCTCAAATGGGTACATCCATCGAAACTGAACTGGACCTCCACATTTTTCTTCATGTGGCAAATGTAATATCAAATGTTCCATCGAGTCAAAGAAAGCCAGCGGAAAGATTTTTTCCAGTTTGCATATAATTACAACAACAGCTTCTTCCAGTTTTCTTAGTGTATCGTAGTCTATTGTCGCCACACACATGTCTCGGAAAAAATATGATATATCTATTATCGAATCCCAAATATTAGAATTCAACAAACCTCTTAATCCAATAGGCATAGGTATTTTCATTATAACATGATAGTCATGACTTTTTAATCCGGTAATATGACCATTTTTAACACATCTACCCAAGTTGGAAGCATAGCCATCTGGAAGTCTCAAATCTGCAATCCACTGAAAAAATAACGAGAGACTCTCTTTGGTCAGTGTATAATCTACTTTTGGCTTCATTAATCTCTGTGATCTGACATTTTCAAACAATTCAAGTTCTGGTCGCCTGCAAATTTTGGCAAGATCTAATCGTGCCTTTACATTATCTTTGGTTTTACCCGGTGTATCCAAAACTGTATGAAATAAATTATCAAAATAGTTCTTTTCAATATGCATGACAACCAACATGTGTCGGACCAACAAATCAGACCAATATGGCAGATTCCAAAAAATGTTCCATTTTGTCCAATTGTGTTCTTTCCCAAAACCATGGATTTTCTGTTGGTTTATTGTCGATCCAAAAGTGATGGAAGGTAATGAAAATACAACTGATTGTAACTCTGTACCTGAGATCATTTTTGGAGGTTCATCTATTTCAATTCTTCCTTTTCTGAAATGATATTTATTCCTACGAAAAGGATGATCGATTGGAAGAAATCTGCGATGACAGTCAAAATAGCAAGGTTTTTTTCCATTCACGAGCATAAATGCTTTGTTGTCTCCCATACAGTAAGGACATGATTTTGGACCATGTGTAATCCAGCCAGATAACATACCATATGCCGGGAAGTCACTAATTGTCCACATCAAAGCAGCTTTCATTACAAAATTCTGTTTCACAGCAGCATCATATGTACCAACACCATGAGTCCACAATAAATTTAACTCATCAATAAATGGTTTCAAATAAACATCAATATTCTTTTTTGGATGTCCTGGGATTAATAATTTCAAAAAGATATAAGGCTCTTTCATCAATATCCATGGAGGAAAATTTTACGGAGTTATAAAGATAGGCCAACATGAATACTGACTACCAAAAGATCCAAATGGACAAAAACCGTCAGTAGAAATACCTAATCGCACATTCCGGGATTCTAAAGAAAAAGACAAATACAATTGATCAAAATGTTTCCATGAATCACCATCATATGGATGAATCAAGCTTTTACCATTTGAAATATTGGTTTTGTGCCATGACATCATTGTCGCTGTGTTCCGAGACATAAATAAACACTGCAACCTGGGTGTAAGCGGGAAATATCTCAACTGTTTTACAGGAATCAATCCAGACTTCCCTGATTGAGGTTCTTTATACCTCGATTTTCCACATGTGAGACAACTATCCAACGACTCATTTTCACCATAATATAAGATGCAATCGTTTGAACATGCATGGATCTTCTGATAACTAAGGCCCAGATTACGAATGAGTCTCTTGCTCTCATAATAATTAGCAGGAAACACATTTCCTTCAGGTAACAATGCTTTAACCAAAGAAAATATCTGATCAAAATAGTTATTTGACATTCCATTATCTGATTTAATAGCCATAAATTTTGCAACTACTTATAATTTGCTTATCTTGCAACCAGGATATAATGCATCCTCAGTAGACCTAAACAACTCAGCAAATTCAGATGGTGCCAACTCAGGAGGTAAATCAACATCATCCTCGATTTCTGTTTGTTGAACGGATGACCCTGCAACATCATGTACTAAACTCTGAAACCATGATGGATCCAGAATAAAATTATTAGTATCTTCTCTAGAACTGCGTTCACCGTGTTGATACCAAAAAATATAATCTGATTGAAAACCATAATGCAAGAGATGTTGACCAATGATGCCAAATGTCTCAAACGTTCTCAGAGCACATTTTTTACAAGGACACTTAATTGTACCTTCTAAAATAAATTCCGGGTTTGATGATGCAAATGATAAGAAAGATTCAACACCATCAACATATACAGGATTTAAACTAGAACCGTTTGGATTTCTGCACTGATTTATCCAAGAATGATCATCTAATAATGATTGATGTCGATTTCCTTGTTCCATATTCATATATATGTTTCTACAAAATTTAAAACCATTACTGTTGTTAAATAATTTTATATAAGAAAAACAATATCCTAAAAAAAGAAGATACATAATTACAGTTATTTCTTAGTAATTACCAATAACTATAGGCGACACAGTTAGTTTGTTATCATACCCACTAATTATTATTAATTTAGCAATACTTAGCAATACTTGGCAAAATGAAATATTCTTGAATAATGAAATAAAATTTTGTAATCATCGTTGCAGAGATTATATTACTAATTATTCTGATTTGACCGACGACTCATCTCTTTTTAACTTTCTGCCGACTGAAATCAGTATAAAAAACTTGCTCTGACATACGTTAGAGCACATTTTTCATACTGATTTCAGTGGGAGAAAGTATCAAAGATATGAGACGTTGAACAAAAGGTAGCCTCCAATCCGCTGAAAATTGTGCCAATTTATAACCATGTACTTGAATTTATTTGATTTTTGATTAATTATTAGTAATTATTACTAATTATTACAAATTTCAATATTTCCAACAGATTTTTCTCTATTCTTAACATGTTCAAATCTTAAAGAGTCGTCAATTTTCAGGTCATTCCCAATAAAAATTTTGCGTCAACCTTGTCCAATTTAAACTCTATAATTGTCCTTACATGGTTGATCATCTCGCAAGTAGTGTTGCAATAGGACGACACAAGTAATGAGAAAGACATGACTTGGGTTGTCCTATTGCAACACTACTTGCGAGGTGATCAACCAAGAATGAAAAATTATAGAGTTTACATTGGACACGGTTGATGCAAACTTTTTATTGGGCATGACCTAAAAATTGGTGACCCTTTAAGATTTGAACTGTTAAGAATAAAGTAAAACTTGTTGAAAATATTGATAATTGTAATATTTTATAAATTTTTATAATTTTAATAATATTAATATTTTTTTATAAATTTTAAACATATAATAATAAAATAATTATATTATTAGAATGATTTAATTATTAATATTAGAGTAATATAATATTTTATATTATGTTACTATTTATGTTACTAATTATGTTACTAATTAGAAATGCGAAGATATGCATATAGGTCGGGTGGTTAATCAATCATTGAATAGAAAAACAAACGTAATTGACCGCTCATCTACCTCAATTTTCTTTTCATTTGTGTGTTGAGGTTGACAGTTGGCGAGGAGGTTGATAATTTTGACAGTAAAAGCAGATATTACATGTGGAGGCAGAAGTTTCATGTCAAGCCTTAACACACAAATGAAAAGAAAATTGAGGTAGATGAACGATCAATCACGCTTAATTATTATAATTGTTTCCTAATTATTATAATTGTTTCCTAATTATTATAATTGTTTCCTAATTATTATAATTGTTTCCTAATTATTATAATTGTTTCCTAATTATTATAATTGTTTTCTAATTATTATAACTGTTTCCTAATTATTATAATTGTTTCTTAATTATTATAATTGTTTCCTAATTAAATCTAATTGTTTCCTAATTAAATCTAATTGTTTCCTAATTAAATCTAATTGTTTCCTAATTAAATCTAATTGTTTCCTAATTAAATCTAATTGTTTCCTAAGTAAATCTAATTGTTTCCTAATTAAATCTAATTATTTCCTAATTATTATAATTATTTCCTAATTATTAAATTTTTTTCCTAATTAAATCTAATTGTTTCCTAATTAAATATAATTGTTTCCTAATTAAATCTAATTGTTTCCTAATTATTATAATTGTTTCCTAATTAAATCTAATTGTTTCCTAATTAAATATAATTGTTTCTTAATTATTATAATTGTTTCTTAATTAAATCTAATTGTTTCCTAATTAAATCTAATTGTTTCCTAATTAAATCTAATTGTTTCCCAATTAAATCCAATTGTTTCCTAATTAAATCTAATTGTTTCCTAATTAAATCTAATTGTTTCCTAATTAAATCTAATTGTTTTCTAATTAAATATAATTGTTTCCTAATTAAATCTAATTGTTTCCTAATTATTTTAATTGTTTCCTAATTATTTCTAATCAATTAAATCTAATTATTTCTTAATTATTTGATAATTATTTTAATTAAATCTAATTAAATCTAATTATTTCTTAATTATTTGATAATTATATATTTATTTCTAATTATTATCAAAACATCTTCCAGGAGTGTCGAACCAAGAGTGCAGCAATGCCCGTTGTCATGTACCAGGCTACCCCGAGTCAAGCTCGAAACACCTTGTGAGAGTTTTCACTCCTAGGTACATTTGTGCCAGAGCCGTCTCTACTTGTTCGTATCTAAACAAGGATTATTTGGTACAACCACATAATCTAATTATACTATATAGATACTAAACATTCTATTAAAAAAATAAAATTAACAATTAAAAATAAAATTAATAATTAAAAATAATTTAACAATTAAAAAAAATTTAAAAAATAAAAAAAATATAAATACCTTCGATATTTTGATGTAATCTGCGCCTTCTAACTCCTTCCCTCCTCTTCTCGAAAGAAAAAATTAAAACAAAAAAAAATTTCTACTCAGAACTGAAAGTTAGAGAGAGAGAGGAAGAGAGATCTGAATGTTATGAAAAAAACGGGTGGGGTGTATATATAGGTTAGATTATTTTTGACGGTCGTATTTGCAATGGTATCCCGTCGCAAATATCAGGTATTGCGATGGGATACCATCGCAAATACCTTCACCCGAATTAATTACGGGTGGAGGGTAAAAGGGTTTTTGCGACATGCCCGTCGCAAATAGCTGCCTGCCGACACACCATTAGCGACGGGTGGAGATCACCGTCGCAAATTCATATTTATCACCGCCGGTTTTGGTGACGAGCCCCGTCGCAAATACCTTCACCCGCATTAATTACAGGCAGTGGGTAAAAGGGTTTTTGCGATGGGCCCGTCGCAAATAGTTGCCCGCCGACACACCATTAGCGACAGACTGATATCCCCGTCGCAAATTCCTATTTACCGCCCCCAGTATTAGTGAAGGGACCCGTCGCAAATAACCCCCGAGGAATAATTTTGTTGCGACGGGGAAATTTACCCGTCGCCAATGGTATTTACCACCACTGGGTAGTTGCGACGGGGAGAAGGCGACCATCGCTAAGAGGATTTACCGTAGACGGTATTGGCGACAGGACCTGTCACAAATAATACCTGGTGAATAAATTGTTGCGAAGTGACAATTGTCCCATCGCAAATACTATTTACCACCTCCGGGTACTTGCGACGGGTAGAAGGATACCCATCACAAATTGGCTTCCCGCGTTTTGGCGTGAAAACCGCGCCATAGATATTGCGATGGGTCCTGTATTTCCATCGCAAATAACTGACCATTGGCGACGGGAATATATTCCCGTCGCAAATACTCTTTTCCTCGGAGTTTTTGCAACTGTAATAAAGCCGGTCGCAAATACCCCGTCGCAATAAGCGGTTTTTCCCATAGTGGAAAGGTTCTAAGACCCTATTCATTTTTTAGTTATTCCCAGAGTCTCTGATTATTGAAAATTATCTTGAGTTTCTCTCTATATAGCAAGGAGAGTATTCGGTGTTGGGGTACACTAACTGTTTTGTAGAGTTTTTTCATTTTACAACATTGGCGACAATGAATGATCAACTGAATTCCCATAAATACATACAGGGTTTCCAGCCACATATACGATCACATGTATACATTCTGAATCTTACCACCTATGCTGACATAGTAGATAGGGTGATATTGGTGTAAATGTATACAACGAGAAAGATTGGATTTTTCTAGCACATATCTTCTACCCAGTGGCTGTTTTAGTGCTGCATAGGGGAAGAATTGTAAGTTTCATAATAATCCTAAGGGTGGTGGAGCTATTTCTTAGTAGAAGACTTTATTAGTACCATCAACAGTATCTAGTAGTGTTCCCCTGAGTTTATATCTGTGTGGTCAGACATGGAACACCCGATGTACTTTTTCTGCCCCTGTAAAGACTTGCAATACTTGTGGCCTCTGAGACCATTTTCATATGTTCTCACAGGTTATGTCTATGTGTAAGAACCCAGTTTTTTCTGCGAAAGACTTTGGAATATTCTTGATATTATTCCAGAGAAGCGCCCTCAACCGACGTGTGATTCCGAGCCCCGGAGTGACCGGAATAAAATTTTCAGTGAGTTCACACTGAGAACACAAAATAAATAGGATAACTCCTAAATGGTATTTTGGATCATATATCTGAGTGTATGTATGGGTCCATAATGGGGTTTTTACCCTAAGAACGACATAAAACATGTCGGCGCGGGACGTTTGGACCCCTCACTCGCTTTCGGAACATTAAACGAATTAATTAATTAATTAATTTATTCGTTTAATGGTTAAAGTCAAGTATCTCTTAAACGTTGGCTCGTATTGGAAAAACGAGGGCACTGTTGAGTTCAGAGTGTGCCGTTTACCCTAGGAGGGGTGTAAGTTTTGCGGGCGCGGGCCGTCTGTGAAAAATGGCCCCAGGGGCGTTTTCGTAATTTGGCGGCCGTGGGCGTTCAATTTTATAACTTTTGAAGGGGGCCTCAGATTAAAATTCCGAGACCTCTATTGTGCTCGGGAGGTGGTTTTTACCCTATCCATGGCCTAAATTTGACTGTGTTTGGGGTTTCGGATGCAGATTTAAATTGGGATGAGTTTTAATTAATTAAGGGTTTAATTAATTTTTATCCTTATTTAATCCCTTCACCCCTTCTCCTTCCCCATTTCCTCCCCCTGGAAGAACCACCTCCTCTCCCTCAAGCTCTCCTCCTCTCCTCCCCCTCTCCGGCGAGACACGACAGCTCCGACGAGGCGCGACGGGAAGCGTCGGGCGAAGTCCAACAAGGTAGGCTTCGTTGCGTTCCATTTCCGCACCCTCTTTGAATTTGATTTTATTCATTGAAATTCTGTTTAAATTTTGAGCGAAGCCCTTATTTTCCTAGCACATATTCTGGCCTTTCCAACACACATTTCAGTTTCGAATTTGGAGTCCCGAGGCCTCTGCAATTGCCTGCCGAAGATTGCGGGTTTTGGGTGTTCTCCGGTGGTTTTGGAGGTCCTCCAGCCGGCTTTGGGGGTTCCGGCGAGCAGGCACGGCAGGGGTCCAGGCGGTGGCGTCGGCTGGGCGCGGTCGACTTCTCAGCGGGCGGCCTCGGCGGAGGCTCGACTCGAGCGGGCGTTGGCGGTCTTCAGTAGCGCCAGACGGAGGTGTCCGAGGGGCGTGTGACGTAGGTGGTTGCGGGCGACGGTGAGCCTGCAGAGGCGCTCGGCGAGGGGGCTTCAGCGCGCGTGAGCGGCCAGGGCGGCCTGGCGATGACAAGGCTGAGGCCGAGCGCGGCTCCCGGGCGAGCGCTGCAGAGACCGGGGGGGGGGGGGGGAGCAAGACCCACCTCATACGGGTCTCCCGGTCGACGCAGCGGACCGACGGGGTCCCGAGGTGCCGCCTGCCAGCGGGGTGCCGTGCCAGCGAGGCGTGGCTGTCGACCGGGTCGGCCGGGGTGGGCCGACCCAAGCTGTTGTGTCCCCTAGCATTCGGGGGGCCATTATTTCTAAACGGCGCGTCCGTTTGACGCGCCGTTTGCTGCTGCGGATCTACGTTAGCGTGACTAACTTCTTAAAATGGGTTCCAGGTTTTTTGGGTCCTGCGCTCGAAGTTGGGTGCTCCGAGACGTGTTAATTAAATAATGTTAAATTATTATTAAAGTTGCGACGAACGTGGCTCGTGAGCCGGACATTCGTTTGACGTGCTGTCAGAGGCGCAGTGGCCCCGGAGATGAGATGGTCCTTCCAAGGTTGGTTCGGAGCCCTTGCGGGTTGGTTTCGTTGCTCGGTAGCACGAAACGCTAAATGTGAAAAATTAATTAATTAATTAATTAATTGTCGAGTTGGACCTAACTCCTGTTTGGGATGTCCGATTGACGCGCTGTCAGCGGCAGCGTGACCCCAATCCTCATGCAGACTTTTTGAGACGTTTTTCGAAGTGCACGGGTTGGAGATAAGGTGCGGGCCCCATAGGGCCTAGCTCACACGCTTTACGGTGAAACATCATTTTTCCACCCGACATCCGCTTGGGGTGTTCGAGTACTGCATTCAGTGTGTTTTTCTGAGGGGATCACAACGGCGCAATCCGCCCGCCTAAATTCAGGCTTGAGGTGTGGGCCCCATGGGGCCCCGTTTGCGTATAACGCGGGGAGTTGCAGCTTCTGCATCCAGAGTCTGTTTTAGGCGCCCTCAGCAGCGTTGTGACCCTGTCATCGAGGCGAATTTGACTGGGGTGGTTTCTGGCATTGAAGCCGGAGTTGAGGCGTGGGCCCCACGGGCCATCTTTAAGCTGTGAGCAGTGTACTGTGAATTTTTCGTCGGGCGTCCGTTCGGGGCGAATGAATAGTCGATCTGACGTGTTTTTTCGTGAGCATCACGATGGTGAAGTTCACCCGACCTTATTCGGGATCGTGGTGTTGGTCCCACCCGGGTTGGCTATAGTGAATAATACTTTTTTCACTAGTTGACCGTTTCGAGCGAATAAGTAGTCTATCTCATGTGTTTTCCCACGAGGATTACAACGGTACGATCTGTTTGGATGTGCAGAGTCTCTTTAGAGGTCTCATTTAATGTGTAAGAATGAAAGGTGCTCCGGTGGCAGTTCTTCTTGCTGTGTTCGGAAGCGAACCCTTGGCATGTGATCGCGTTCAGTCCCATGTGAGTGGAGTTGATGTTTGAGGAGATTTGGTTAGCGGTGCCTGATCCGTTGAGGTGGAAAGTTGGGGTTGTTACGTTTACGCCCTTCGCATTGATGTTGGGTGTCGTGTGCACGTTAGCCTTTGGGATGGAAACGTGGTATACTCTGGGAGTATACGGGAACATTTGGAGTTACATGTGGTTGTTTGTACCTGAGAACGTTGGTGCACTTGGTTGGGGTTGACTTGGGGCCACACGTTGTGTGGGCCCCATGTGCGTGCCATGTTCTTCTTTATGTACCTTTGACCTCTCACGACGTAGAGGGTCCCTCTGTTATCGATGGTTTAGACCAGCAGGGTTGAGTGGTTTCCCCTGGTTTTGTTCTGGAGTTGGGTGGTTGTGCGATAACCACTCCGAGTTCTGTTGGCCTGTGTTGTACCACCCAGTGAAGATGGCCAGAGTAGTTCTGGGATTACCCTCCAGCGGGGCTGGGTAGTGGGTTACTCATCGGCTTCTTCGGGTTTACCCTCCAATGAGGCTGAGCAGTGGGTTTCTCATTTACTTCTCAGGGTTTACCCTCCAGCAGAGACTGGGAAGTGGGTCACCCGATGACTCTTGATGGTCTACCCTCCAGCAGGGCTGGGCAGTGGGTCGCCCATCATTTTGTTCCAGGTCTACCCTCCAGTAGGGCTAAACAGTGGGTCGCCTGTCGACTTATTCCAGGTGTACCCTCCAGCAGGGCTGGGTAGTGGGTCTCCTGATGATGTATTAGGGTTTACCCTCTAGCAGGGCTGGGTAGTGGGTCACCTGATATCCTATTATGGTTTACCCTCCAGTAGGGCTGGGCAGTGGGTCACCCGTCGGCATTCGAGACTTAGTCCTTTATACTAGGCTAGTCTGTGGCTTTACTCCGTGACTACCAGAGCGGGACCCTTGTTTGTATGGGTCGGTGATGTGACATATTGACTTTGATAAGACCTCTCGACTGCAGGGCAGTGACGAGGTGTGGTTTGACGTTCCCCCAGAACTCTCAAGTACGAGAATCACTTTCCTCACCGAGACGCGTCCTTGCAACGCGACCTAAAACCGTGCGGGCGAGTCAGTGCCGCCCAAATCTGATAGTTTTGAGGTGCGGTGATTTGAGCCTTGACTTGCAGTTCGGGGCAGACGTGTGGGATGCTGGGCATCGATGGTGTTTACTTCAGGGACTGTTGGCTACTCACTTTCTTGGGCTGAGCTACGGGATGGAGATCCCCTTACGATCTTGTTCGGGCTTCTTGATTGAGAATATGTATATGTATATACCTTGTTCCAGTACCCGCTTCTTGGGTTTGGTTACTCTCCTTCCAGGATAGACGAAGACGCCCGGGGTATGCCACGTGCTTTCCGTTTCTAGCTTCTTGTGGTTGGACGAGTCTACTCTCCTGCCATAGGTAGCAAAGACTTGACGAGAAGTTCATCTTCTCACCGTTTCTAGATCCTTGTGTTTGGATGAGTCTACCTTCTTTCTTCTTGTTGGGTTGATCTGGACTCTCTACTATTACTCTTCTGCACTCTCTCTATTGTACTCCTTTACTTTCCCCTGTTTTATCTACTTCTCACCCTTCGGTACCTCCTTTGTTGCTCCCTTGAGCCTTCGGGGTATCCTACTGAGTATTTTTTTACTCACCCTTGCTTGGGCTTTGCCCGCACTTGGTGTGCCCTTGCAGACGATTGACAGGTTGGTCGTGACTTCAGTGGAGCTTTGGAGATCGGGAGCTTGGACCACGTGCGGTGGTCGTAGTCGGGTTCCAGGTGTGGGACCTTCCCAACTATTTGCATTTTTTTACCTGTTGCTGGGTTGTGGCACTTTTCTGGTTGGGCGTGTGTTTTTCCCTTTTTCTTTTCAGTTTACCTTCATCTTTCACCTTGTACTGTTTAGAGGTTGATGCACTCTTGTGGTTGTTCATAGAAATTGATACTTTTCTTTTCTTTTTTACTCTGCACTTTTGCATTGAGTGTGCTGCGTGTGTGTGCATAGGTACTCAGGAAAAGTCCTCCCCAAGTTTTTTATCCTTCGGCGCTTGTCGCCAGCCCCTGGCCTATGGAGGAAGGCTTGGGGTAGTTGCGGCTCGAGCCTGGGTATGGTCGGGTCATGACAAAGTGGTATCAGAGGAGGTTCGTTCTTTGTGACGCTGTTCGGGCGTCCCTAAAATAAAAGGAATTGGTTGGGATTTAGAGCAATAGTGTTAACGTGTCTCGAGAGTGGCTCTCAGGCCAGGGAGTCCAGTGATGGTGCGGCGGATGACGTATCCATTCACCAGGACCTTGATAACCCGCTTGTTGACTCGACATGCTGAGACACTCATTGCAGGGAAAATTGGTTTGTGCATCAAATAGGATTGAATCTTTTACTGTACTTCTTGTGTCAGCTCCCCATTGTTGTTGTTGTGATATACATATATGCTCATCTGACCGCGACACTCCTTGATAACATTCAGGATGTCTCCACAAAGACAGCCAGACAGGATATCAGCTTTGGTTCGTGAAGACGACCCTGTGAGCTATGAGGCCTCAGTCCAGGACCCATCATGTGAGCCCCTTTCTCTGGGTGGGCCGGTAGCAGCACCCCCACCTATTGAGAAGCAGACAGCTTCAGCAGAGTAGAATGAGCTTGAGCGCAGGTTGAGCGTACTCCGTGAGTTCTAGCGACAGAGACCGCTGAGGTTCAGTGGTGATCCAGACCCTCAGGCAGCAGAGTTTTGGCTAGAGACAGTGGTTTGCCTCTTCAGGCTTATGTAGACGCCGGTAGATCTTATGGTGGCTTTGGCCGCCAGCCTTTTTTACGGGGTATCTTGGCATTGGTGGAGTCTGGTGACTCAGTTTCTTGACGAGTCATTACTTTCGTGGGATGAATTTCAGTTGTTGTTCCGTGAGGAGTTTTTCCCCTCCTTCTTGCGCTCCGTTCAGATTCAGGAGCTCCTGCAGTTTCAGTAGGGAGGGATGACAGTGGCCGAGTACGCGACTAGTTTCGCAGACTATGCACGCTTTTACCTGGACTTGGTCCACGATGATAACTTCTGAGCGCGGAAGTTTGAGCAGGGTCTCCGCCGAGAGATTTGTGCTGTCATAGTAACCTTGGGCATTTCCACATATGTCGGGGTGCTAGAGAAGACATTGGTGATAGATATCTTCCTGTCATGTTCTAGAGTTGGTGGTGGCAGTAGGCACGTTGGAGCCAAGACGTCTTCCGTAGCTAGCGGGCATCGGCAAGAAGAACCTCGACACATGTGGCTTTCTGACAACCGGACTCAGGGGCGTGGTCGTACACCACAGTGGCGCCGTAGGGCACTAGTGCATCCTAGAGAGAGTCGATGCTATGTTTGTGATGGGAAAGGTCACCTCGCATGGGACTGCCCGACCAAGCATGTGGAGAGCTTCAGGCAGGCAGCAGATGCACCACCACAACAGAGGCAGCGCCATGATCGGAGTAGTACCTAGAGAGGTGGTGCTAGTAGAGGAGTGGGAGGATCTGGTAGAGGGGGACAACTTTATGAGGTCTTCTCATCACTACTAGGTGGTCCACGTCAGGCTCCGGGAGCTGACAGTTGGGACCATAGATAGCCACAAGCTTTGGATATCTACGATCCTACAGAGCATGAGGTAATAAGAGGTATACTCTAAAGCGCTTCTACTTTTTGTAGTATAATTGTTAGACTCCGTGTGTGGAATAATTTTCTCCCTGCTCATTGTTTGAGGTGTTACCAGGGTGACGCAGGGCGTCGGGTGTAACCCTGTGTTGGTAGAGTAGAAGTTGTGTAACCTTCCTCTTTAGTCGATGACGTTGACTCCATCGCTCTCCGAGCGTGTAAGAGAGTCTTGGTTGATAGAAATCGACTGTGAAACCTTGCATGACCAGATATCCTTGGGTGTTTCACCATATGGATATTCTGAAGGAGGAAATCATCGGGCCTTGTTCTAGGTTTGGGCAGTGATTCCAGTCACAACGTGCGACGTAAGGGTTTGGTCGGGGAGGTGAGCTACCCCCGAGAGCCATCGAGCTGTTTGAGACCGTGGAAAGGGATGATGAGGTTCCCTACCTCCTTGACCAAACCTCAAAGGATGGAGTGGGTTCACGATGTCTCCCGATTGACTCACCTGAGAAGAGGTGTGCGTGCTCCTATGCACGTCATCAGCGAGGGCAGACCTCACGTGAACAGATTGAATCCTTTGGTCTGTGTGCGATGACGCAGAACTGTGCAAGAGTTCTTATGGGTATAGGAGAGCCAGGTGTGGGCCTAGTACCC
This sequence comes from Viscum album, assembly GCA_963277665.1. Taxonomy (NCBI): domain Eukaryota; kingdom Viridiplantae; phylum Streptophyta; class Magnoliopsida; order Santalales; family Viscaceae; genus Viscum; species Viscum album. The sequence goes on from OY728126.1 coordinate 2,084,823,588, forward strand.
TGAGTTGTTCCATGGTTTTTCTTTTCGGGCACGAAAATATTGAAGGAGGGAATGCTGTAAGAACCCAATTTTTTCTGCAAAATACTTTGGAATATTCTTGATATTATTCCAGAGAAGTTCCCTCAGCCGGCGTGCGATTCCGAGACCCGGAGTGGCCGGAATAAAATTTTCAGTGCGTTCACACTGGGAACACCAAATAAATAAGATAACTCCTAAATGGTGTTTCAGATCAGAGATATGAGTGTACGGATGGGTCCGGAATGGGGTTTTTACCCTAGGAACGACATAAAACATGTCGGCATGGGACATTTGGACCCCTCGCTCGCTTTCGGAACATTAAACAAATAAATAAATTAATTAATTTATTCGTTTAATGGTTAAACTCAAGTATCTCTTAAACGATGGCTCAGATTGGAAAACCGAGGGCACCGTTGAGTTCAGAGTGTTCCGTTTACCCTAGGAGGAGTGTAAGTTTCGCGGGCGCGAGCCGTCTGTGAAAAATGGCCCCAGGGGCATTTTCGTAATTTGGTGTCCGCGGGCGTTCAGTTTTATAAATTTTGAACGGGGCCTCATATTAAAATTCTGAGACCTCCGTTGTGCTCGGGAGGTGGTGTTTACCCTAGGCATGGCCTAAATTCGACTGTGTTTGGGGTTTCAGATGCGGATTTAAATTGGGATGAGTTTTAATTAATTAAGGGTTTAATTAATTTTTATCCTTATTTAATCCCTTCATCCGTTCTCCTTCCCCATTTCCTCCCCCTGGAAGAACCACCTCCTCTCCCTCAAGCCCACCTCCTCTCCTCCACCTCTCCGGCGAGCCGCGACAGTTCCGGCGAGGCGCGGTGGGAAGCGTCGGGCGAAGCCCAACAAGGTAGGCTTCGTTGCGTTCCATTTCCGCACCCTCTTTGAATTCGATTTTATTCATTGAAATTCTGTTTAAATTTCAAACGAATCCCTTATTTTCATATCACATATTCTGGCCTTTCCAACACACGTTTCGATTTTGAATTTGGAGTCCCGAGGCCTCCGCAATCGCCTGTCGAAGATTGCGGGTTTTGGGTGTTCTCTGGTGGTTTTGGAGGTCCTCCGGCCAGCTTTGGGGGTTCCGGCGAGCAGGCACGGAAGTGCGGAAGGGGTCCAGGTGGTGGCGTTGGCCAGGCGTGGGCGGCTTCTCAACAGGCGTCCTCGGCGGAGGCTCAGCTCGAGCGGGCGTCGGCTGTCTCCAGCGGCGCCAGGCGGAGGTGGCCGAGGGGCGTGCGACGTAGGCGGTTGCGGGCGACAACGGGCCTGCGGAGGTGCTCGGCGAGGGGGAGTCAGTGCGCACGAGTGGCCAGGGCAGCCTGGCGAAGGTGAGGCTGAGGCCGAGCGGGGCCCCCCAGGCGAGCGCAGTGGAGACCGGGGGGGGGGGGGAGCAAGACCCGCCTCATGTGGGTCTCTCGGTCGACGCAGGGGACCAGCGGGGTCCCGAGGCGCCGCCTGCCAGCAGGGTGCCGTGCCCGCGAGGCGCGGTTGTCGACCGGGTCAGCCGGGGCAGGCTGGCCCAGGCGGTTGGGTCCGGCCAAATTGGGCCGGACCGGCCCGGTTGGGCCCCCTAGCGTTCGGGGGGCCATTATTTCTAAATGGCGCGTCAAATGGACGCGCCGTTTGTGGCTGCGGACCAAAGTTAGCGTGACAAACTTTTTAAAATGGGTTCCGGGGTTTTTGGGTCCTGCGCCCGAAGTTGGGTGCCCCGGGACGCGTTAATTCAATAATGTTAAATTATTATTAAAGTTGCGACAGACGTGGCTCGCGAGCCGGACGTTCGTTTGACGTGCCTTCAGAGGCGCGGTGGCCCCGGAGATGAGACGGTCCTTCCAAGGTTAGTTCGGAGCCCTTGCGGGTTGTTTTCATTGCTCGGTAGCACGAAACGCTAAATGTGAAAAATTAATTAATTAATTAATTAATTGTCGAGTCGGACCTAACTCCTATTTGGGATGTCCGATTGATGTGCCGTCAGCGGCAGCATGACCCCAGTCCTCGTGTAGACTTTTTGAGATGTTTTTCGAAGCGCGTGGGTTGGAGATAAGGTGCGGGCCCCACATGGCCTAGCTCGCACACTTTACGATGAAACGTCATTTTTTCACCCGACATCCTCTTGGGGTGTTCGAGTACTGCATTCAGTGTGTTTTTCTGAGGGGATCGCAACGTCGCAATCCGCCCGCCTAAATTCGGGCTTGAGGTGTGGGCCCCATGGGGCCCCGTTTGCGTATAACGCGGGGAGTTGCAGCTTCTACATCTGGAGTTTTTTTTAGGCGCCGTCAGTGGCGTTGTGACCCTGGCATCAAGGCGAATTTGACCGGGGTGGTTTCAGGCGTTGAATCCGAAGTTGAGGCATGGGCCCCACGTGCCGTCTTTAAGCTGTGAGCAGTGTACTGCGAATTTTTCGTCGGGCATCCGTTCGGGGCGAATGAATAGTCGATTTGACATGTTTTTCCACGAGCATCGCGATGGCGCAGTTTTCCCGACCTTATTCGGGATCGTGGTGTGGGTCCCACCAGGGTTGGCTACAGTGAATAGTACTTTTTTCACCGGTTGACCGTTTCGGGCGAATAAGTAGTCTATCTCGCATGTTTTTCTGATAGGATTACAATGGTGTGATCCGTTTGGATGTGCAGAGTCTCTTTCGAGGTATCATTTAATGTGTAAGCATGAAAGGTGCTTCGGTGGCAGTTTTTCTTGCTGTGTTTGGAAGAAAACCCTTGGCATGTGATCGCGTTCACTGCCGTGTGAGTGGAGTTGCTGTTTGAGGAGATGTGGTTGGGGGTGCCTGAGCCGTTGAGTTGGAAAGTTGGGGTTGTTACGTTTACGCCCTTCACATTGACGTTGGGTGCCGTGTGCATGTTAGCCTTTGGGCTGGAAACATGGTATACTCTGGAAGTATACGGGAATGCTTGGAGGTACATGTGGTTGTTTTTACTCGAGAACATTGGTGTGCTTGGTTGGGGTTGACTTGGGGCCACACGTCGTGTGGGACCCATGTGCATGCCGTGTTCTACTTTACGTACCTTTGACCTCTCCCGACGTAGAGGGTCCCTCTCTTCTCGATGGTTTAGACCAGTAGGGTTGAGTGGTTTTCCATGGTTTTGTTCTGGAGGTGGGTGGTTGCACGATACCCACTCCAAGTTCTGTTGGCCTGTGTTGTACCATCCAGTGGAGATGGCCAAAGCAGTTCCGGGCTTAACCTCCAACAGGGCTGGTCAGTGGGTTACTCATCGGCTTCTTCGGGTTTACCCTCCAGCGAGGCTGGGCAGTGGGTTTCTCATTTAGTTCCTTGGGTTTACCCTCTAGTGAGGCTGGGAAGTGGGTTTCTCATTTACTTCTTCGGGTTTACCCTCCAGCGAGGCTGGACAGTGGGTTGTTCATTTACTTCTCAGGGTTTACCCTCCAGTAGAGACTGGGCAGTGGGTCACCCGATGACTCTTGAGGGTCTACCCTCCAACAGGGATGGGCAGTGGGTCGCCCGTCATTTTGTTCCAGGTCTACCCTCCAACAGGGCTGGGCAGTGGGTCACCTGTCGACTTATTCCATGTCTACCCTCCAGCAGGGCTGGGCAGTGGGTCTCCTGATGATGTATTAGGGTTTACCCTCCAACAGGGCTGGGTAGTGGGTCACCTGATATCCTATTATGGTTTACCCTCCAGTAGGGCTAGGTAGTGGGTCACCCGTCAACATTCCAGACTCAGTCCTTTATACTAGGCTAGTATGTGGATTTACTCTGTGACTACCGGAGTGGGACCCTTGTTTGTGCGGGTCGGTGATGTGACAAATTGACTTTGAGAAGACCTCTCGACTACAGGGCAGTGACGAGGTGTGGTTTGACGTTCCCCCAGAACTCTCAAGTAAGAGGGGTGATTTCCCCACCGAGACGCGTCCTTGCAACGTGACCTAAAACCATGCGGGAAAGTCAGTGCTACCCAAAGCATATAGTTTAGAGGTGCGGTGATTTGATCCTTGACTTGCAGTTCGGGGCAGACGTGCAGGATGCTGGGCATCAATGGTGTTTACTTCGGGGACTGTTGGCTACTCACTTTCTTGGGCTGAGCTACGAGATGGAGATCCCCTTACGATCTTGTTCGAGCTTCTTGATTGAGCATATGGATATGTATATACCTTGTTCCAGTACCCTCTTCTTGGGTTTGGTTACTCTCCTTCCAGGAGAGGCGAAGACGCGCGGGGTATGCCACATGCTTTCCATGTCTAGCTTCTCGTGGTTGGACGAGACTACTCTCCTGCTATAGGTAGTGAAGACTTGACGGGAATTTCACCTTCTCATCATTTACAGCTCCTTATGTCTGGACGAGTCTACCTTCTTTCCTCTTATTGGGTTGAGTTGGAATCTCTATCGTTACTCTTCTACACACTCTCTATTTCACTCCTTTACTTTCCCCTATTTGATCTACTTATCACCCTTCTATACCTCCTTTGTTTCTCCCTCGAGCCTTCGGGGTATCCTACTGAGTATTTTTATACTCACCCCTGCTTGGAATTTGCCCGCACTTGGTGTTCCCTTGTAGATGACAGACAAGTTGGTCATGACTTCAGGGGAGATTAGGAGATCGAGAGCTTGGACCGTGTGCGGTAGTCGTAGTCGGGTTCCAGGTGTGGGACCTTCCCAGCTATTTGCTTTTGTTTACCTGTTTCCAGGTTGTGACACTTTTCTGGTTGGGCATGTGTTTTGACCTTTTTCTTTTCAGTTTACCTTCATCTTTCACCTTGTACTGTTTAGAGGTCGATGCACTCTTGTGGTTGTTTATAGCAGTTGATACTTTTCTTTACTTTTCTTTTCTTTTTACTCTGCACTTTTTCATTGAGTGTGCTGCGTGTGTGTGTACAGGTACTTAGGAAAAGGCCTCCCCGAGTTTTTTATCCTTTAGCGCTTGTCACCAGCCCCTGGCCTATGGAGGCGGGCTTGGGGTAGTTGCAGCTCGAGCCCAGGTAGGGTCAGGTCGTGAAACTATGCCTCATTATATCAAGGGATCTTTAGCTATAAAGGCCACTATGACATAGTACAAAGATTCAATGTCTATATGGATCCATCCACATACCTCAAGAGTGAAGATCCTTCTTGTAGTGGATGAGTTTCCAATGGAGGTCGACCTAGGCCCAACAATAGTGAGAGGTACCATCTTTGTTGCATCTTCAATATAAAATTATCTATTTGATATAGGTACCTCACACTTGTTTATATCTTTCCATTTTTTTGATGTACTAAAACTTCCAACAGAGATCATTTCCTTTGTTATATAACTGGAGACACCTCATTGAAAGAGGAAATAGTGGGGGTTTCATTGTCCTACTTATTCTCTATCAATAATCGATGCAGCGTTGGTTTGGGATTTCATGGTTCATGATTTGGATATATTTTACATCCTTATCATGATGGATTGTCTAGTTTCTCATCATTCCAAGATTGATTATTATCATCAGCGTGTTTCATTCTCTTTTGCTGATGGGATCTCTCAAGTGTTTTAGGGAGAGTGGGAACTGAGGTCCTGTTGTTCTGGAACTTCCCACTCAGAGCTCAGGATTTTTTTGTTTGTCATCATAGTTGAGTCCAATAATGCTTCTTCTCTTAGTGATCTTTGAAATGACTCTATTTTTTCTATGTAAAGATTTATAATATATCTTATAATTTTTTTGGATTCAGTCACTAAGATGACATGAGATTCTGAGGCTCGATGAGCCCGATAATGATATTATAAAAATACTAAATATATTTATTTCAGACATTCAAATTTTTCTTGAAAGATTGGAATAAATTCTGAATGGGAACTCATATAGGAAATATGAGACTACCATTGAGTCTGGAACATGGGTATTACCCTAGGAACAACATAAGCTTTGTCGGTGTTGGGCATTTTGATAAAGTGCTGTGGTGGGTGAAAATAATAAAATTAATTAATTAATTAATTATATTATGTTTTTACATAGAAAAATAATTAAATTATATAAATATGATGTTATGGACAATTCATGGAGTTATCTTCATAACCCTGATAATTGAGAGAAATAATTGGAGGAAGGCTTGGTGAACGACGATGAAAAATTGAGGATAATTCTCACCAATGAAATTCAAGGATCTCTCCAATGGAGACAACACAGATTCATTATTCATCAGTGATTTATCTAACCCAAGGTAGGTCATTGTTTTTTTTATTTCCTTATCATTTATCTCATGAAAAAAGCGAATCAATTCTTCTAATAGTTTTATTCATGGGTCAATCGTGCTTGTGGGTTTGGGTTTATTTCTTCCTGGGATTTTGGAATTGATTTGTTGATTTTTATTAGTCATAATTCATCATTATAATTGGAGTTAATTTATTCCAACCTATTCATGGTTGAGGTTTTCTCTTCATTTGTGATTTATGTATTTCTCCCCTACTTCTTTGCATGTTTATCGCTGCCAATTTCTTTGGATCGTGGTTCGACAAAGACTCGGTATTCAATAATTGAACTAATTTTCTTCGATGCAATAGATCCATAACATGGTCATGGTTCACAATTAAGGCTGTGATTGAGGTGCGATGATAGAGGATGATCGGAGGTGGATCAGATTAGACTGGTGATTCCTGTTCTTCCCAGATTAATGCGTGCAATGATGACACAATGTGGTGGTGGTCAGTTTTTGAGTGGATCGAAGTCTAGATTCTAGAGATTAGTGATGGAAGGATGATCAACCCTAGATCCAAAATACCCAATCATGATTTTTGGTGGTGGTGATGAAATTTAAAGTCAAATAGATCAACCATGGGATTCTAGAAAATCCTTCATTACACAATGTGTACCCCAAAGAACAAATGCATAGTGGTGCCCTAACTGTGGTAGTAGGGTTTATGTGTGAAGAAAAGTATCACACCTCATGTGACATGTGTCACATTCTATGTTATTTGATTCTAGTAGCCCAACATTTACTTTGGGAGTACACATGCACAAACATGGCTAGTCACAGGGGCACAAGTAGAGTACACGAGTATGACACAGTACATATACACGACCAAGTACATGGGAATGACCAAGGGAACATAGGAACAAATAGGTGTAGATGGGAAAAAATTGGTGTACATGAGAACTAGAATAGGAACATGAGCATGGATACGGGAAGGTTCATGTTTAGAGGTATATTTCATGTACCCTCTACATATGTTATGTACATCCTCTTAGATAGCGTAGAGACCTTAATTTCTTTAATATTTACTGGGTTTAGTTGAGCATGATTCTTTGGTCTATCCCTATGAGGGTATATTGTGACATTAAATCCTATGTATAGGATTGTGACCCCCTATACAAGTTCTTTTTATAAGAGATTTCATGGTATACCTTCATGAGGCCTTGGGTGGTAATCCTCTATCATATCTTTACTAGGCGAGGTTTGTGGTATCAGCATGTCCACCATGCATAGGGCATCGATCCCATGTCTAGTGGGTTATTTTAGATTGGGTTTATGGAATCACCTAATGGTTTTGGGTGTGATACCCTATCGATGTATTGGGAAATTTTGATTTCTAGTGAATAATTCTTGGGAAAGGCCTGATGATCATGACCTCTTAGATGGGAATCATCAGCAACAACATGGATCATAGAGTGAGTAATCCTAAAATGAGTATTACCTTGATGCCTTGAGAATATTCATGTGGTTGGAAGTATTGGTTAAGTCCCCTTAATACCAGTTGTTTATTATGAGTATATTTATGTTTATTATTAACTATCATTATTTATCATATCTTGACTAACATACCTAAGTATTTGATTTGACTACTCTTGATGCTTTATGTTTAGTGATTCTGGGGTGTCCTACTAGGTATTGTTATACTCACCCATACATGGGCTATGAAAACACATGTCATATATTATAAATATGAAAGGCCTTTTGATAGAGGCACGGGAGGACCGAGAGTAGTTAGAGAATAGTTTTTGGGCTAGAAAGACTGAGGTTTACACTATTGATACATTTGATAGTAGTGCCCTCCTTTCGAGTGGATTGGAAACTCTACAGTTTTTTGGTGGGATTGTATTTGGAATCTTTATCACTTCAAGTACTTTTTTCATACTCTTGTTTTGGGATTATAAATGTATTAATTCATCTCTATTGTTTTTTCTTTAATTTCATCATTTTATGAGCTTAGAGATGTGTGCATACATACAAGTACTTAGGCTAATGCCTCCCATGTGTGATATATAACCACTTGATGTCAGTCTCCATCCCCTGGCCTATTGGAGGTGGGATTAGGGTTTTCAAACTCAGTTTATCCCCAGATAGGTGGGACCTGATGTTCTAGGTTGTGACATAGTGGTATCAGAGCAGTCAGTTCTACCATAGAATCGAAGTTAAGTGATTGTATAGCTGTGAGGTTTAGTTTGGGATTTATGGAAACAATGTCAAAGTGTTTCAAGTTTGAATTTCTAGATAGGGTTTACAGTGTTGGTGTGGTAGTTGATGTATCCATTAACTTGGAATCTGATAACCTAATTATTAACTTAGTAGATGTACACAATGGTTGCAGGGAAAACATTGGTACATGCATCATATTGGAATGAGTTGTGGTTTCCATATCCTTCTCAAGTCTGCTACCTATATATACTCATTGAATATGGTTAATATTGTTTATTTTAGGATAACTTCATGAATATAGATAGCTAGTATTACACTGCATGATCATGAGGATGATTTGTCAAGCGACAAGTCTTTAGTACAAGGTTCTGTATAGGAGGTGGTACCTACAAGTGGTTTTCCAGTTCTACTACCATGCATTGAGCAACAAATTGCGCCGATAGTACCAACTGATAATGTGTGCAGGCTTAACAAACTCCATGAGTTTTATTTGTAGAGAACACCCATGTTTTGGGGATATCTAGACCCCCAGGTAGCTGAGGACTATCTAGAGGCACTCACCCATGTTTTTTACCTTGTTAGGACACCTTCAAATAATATGGTGGTCCTAGCAGCAAGTCTTCTTCATGGATCCACTAAGTGATGGTGGATTCTGGTGACTCATTTACATGATGAGAAAAATCTCTACTAGTTATATTTTGGGTGTCTCTTTATGGAGGATTATTATTTGTACACGTTTCATTCAGTGTTCATTCAATAGATTCTACAATTACAACATAGATGTATGACTATGGTAGAGTACTTAGTGAGGTTCACTGACTATTCATGATACACTTTTGGATATGGTTTGAGGTCCATTCTTTAGAGCATAGACCTCTGAGTGGGGATTATGTTGATATATCTAGGATTTGGTGATATCTCTTTCCATTCCCACCTATATTAGAGTTCTTGAGTGGGATTTAGTTATGAAGATATTCTTGGGAAAGAAGATGCTAATAGTGGGTGCGGGTAGTGGGAATCCAGGAGCATTGACCTCAACATCTGGTATTTGATAGAAGTATTAGGGATATGAGAATGGGAGATGATTTATAAGTTGATCCCAAGATAGAATATCAGTAGTCCATGGATCTATTTATAGATCAAGTCATCCTAGATAGAGGTGGTTCTTCTCTTGATATTGCTAGGGACATCATGCTCGAGATTGTTCGACACACCGTACAACTAAAAATATATGGTCGATGGACCACCCGGATAGAGACATTGGAAATAAAAAGTTGTTTCATAGGGTGGTAGAAGTGGGAGAGTAAAAGGAAGATCAGTACGAGGTGGAATATGGTCATATTTATTTCCACCACCACCCTTAGGTGGTCAGCACTGGAATCATGGAGCTGGTGGACATGGGTGAGGATAATTGCAGGAAGTGGATGCCTATGACAGTGAGGATCTCAAGGTGATTAGAGGTATGATATGTGTCTTTTCTACCTTATCTACAGTACTGATAGTCACAAGTGTGAGCCACTCTTTTCTTTCATTTTTTTTGGTTTGAGACTTATTGATTCTAGTTGAGCCCTTAGCTCAACCCTCACACTTGGAGACTCCCAACAGAGGCGACTTAGCAATCACACAATTATACCGATAGTGTGACCTAACTCTTGGAGGTCAGATATTATTATATCATATCTTTATATAAGTTTTTAGGCCTTATGATTTCATCTTAGCCATAGAATGGCTATCTATAGTTCATGCCATGATAGATAGTTTCATGTGGGGTATGCGGTGCTTCCGCAGTGATGGGACAAATTTTTCCTTCATAGGTGATAAGGAAACCTAGGTAGAGAATGATGAGACCATAAATAGGAGGATATAAGTGATTATTACTAGTTGTTTAGTATTTACCTTAAATCAGTGGATGTTATGATCTTTCAGTTCCATGTGGTTGCGGATTTTGAGGACATATTTCCTAAGGAAATGTCGGGCTTACGTACCCACTGAGTGATAGAGTTCTACTTTAACTTTCAACCAAGTAATACCTTGATATATAAACTAGTATATTGGATTGATCCCATATATATCCATGAGATAAATGTAGAGTTGGAGGACTTATAGTTGAAGGGATTTGTCAGACCCAATGTTTCCCCCCTGGGTTTCCCCAGTGTTGTTCGCCAAGAAGGAAGACGGGAGCTCGAGGTTGTTTTTGGACCATCATCTTCGGAACTAGGTGAATATAAATACTAAGTATCCAATAATATGGATAAATGAACTATTTTATCAGTTTATAGGTTCAATATGGTTCTAGAAGATTGACCTCAGATCAGGCTATCACCAGCTTTGAGTATGAGATGAGGATATACTGAAGATGGTATTCTGATGTCTCTACAGTCACTATGAGTACTTAGTGATGCATTTTGGAGTGATTAAAACCCCATAACTATTCACGGGACTTATAAACCATATCTTTCATCATTTATTATACTGGTTTGTGGTGGTTATCATTGATGATATACTAGTGTACTAGGCATTTGAGGAGGAGCATGTGAGACACTTGAGGATGGTCCTAAGCATACTCTGAGGGAACTGACATTATGGTAAGCTCTCATATTTTCAATTATGTATTTAGGAGGTCCACATTATAGGATTTTTCTTCTTAGTGGTTAGTGTAGTAGCGGATCCAAAAAAGGTTAAGGTAGTGTTATCTTGGGAGTAACCCAAGAGTGCGATTGAGGTGCATAAATTCCTTGAGGTGGTAAGATATTTTAGGATATTCATACATGATTTCTATAGGATAAAATATCCCTTGAATACTTTGAATCAAAATGGGTAGTATTTAATGTGGATAAAATGGTTTTAGTAGGCCTTTTAGGAGTTGTTATAGAGATTGTTGAGTGCCCCCATATAGAGATTTCCAACGGGGGATTTAGAGTATGTAGTTTTTTATGATGCCTCATGGACTAAACATGATTTTTTTCTAATTCATAGGTAGACCATGATTTTCTATGGGTCTCGGTAGTTGAGATCACATGATTAGAACTACATGACCCATGATCTAGAGTTGGTAGTGGTAGTATTTTCCCTAAATATGTGGAAACACTACCTTATGGATGAGCGGTTTATCATTTATTATGACCATAAGAGTCTTAATTATATCTTATATTAGAAGGATCTTAACTTGATATAGTGGATATGGTTATACTTCATTTAGGATTATGATTTTGAGATAGCTTGTACTCCTGGGAAGGGGAATGTAGGGGTAGATGCTCCCAACAAGAGATATTGTTCACAGTTTTTGACCAAGGATTCAGAGTATTTAGCCCCATTGTAGTTGTCCGCAGTGGATGATGATGTTGAGACATATCGATAGTTAATGGTTGATATGCCACCACTTATATAATGTGTTAGAGAGTCTCAACATGGAGATACTAACTGTAAGACCTTACATGCTTAGTTATCCACTGGATGTGCTCCTGCTTGATTTTATGAAGGTGGGGAGCATGTTATCCTTTTCAGGGAGGATAGATAATTGTGTCAATGAAATTGCATGAGTAGGTGATGAGTGAGTTTCATAAACCCCCTTATTGGTGCATCCTAGTGTGTAAAATATGTACCCAAACCTTTAGTGTCAGTTCAGGTGGCCAGAGATAAATAATTGTGTAGTAGATATTGTCTCTTGATGCATCCCTTGTTAGAAAGTGAAGGATGAAAAATAGGTTCCAGTGTGTTTAGCTAGACCCATTAAGGTGGTAGGGTGGAAGTGGGATGGTATATCTATGGAATTAATTATAGGGATTGCATGTACGTCTAGAGGACATTATTTCATCTCAATGATCATAGACCAACTCACTAAGTCGGCCCACTTCCTAGCTATCCAAGAAAATAGTCCAGTAGAGAGATTGAGACACCTTTACATGAAGAAGATAGTCCATCATCACAGAGTTACCTCAACAATAATTTTAAACCATGATTCTCACTTCACATCATAATTATAGAGAATATTTTAGGAGGCTTTTGTGACTCAGTTACATTTGAGCACAATGTTTCAACCTCAGACTGACTACCAGACTGATAAGACCATTTAAGTTCTAGAGGACATATTGAGAGCTTTCATACATGAATTTTTCTATAGTTGAGAGGATCATATACCCTTGGTGGAGTTTTCGTATAACAACAAATACTATTTCTCTATTTGTATAAAACTATTTGAGGAGTTTTTGTAATGGAATAGACCTCCCCGGTTTATTAATTTGTCAAAATATAGTTTTTGGGGTGTTTTGGGAGGTAAAAGTAGCTCATTTAAAGAGTTTTCCAAAAATTATAGTTTTTCCATTAGTAGGTCGTGTCAGTGACTCAACATCAATAGGTTGCATCAGTAGGTGGTATCGGTAGGTCGCGTCGGTGACTCAGCATTGGTAGGTCACATCGGTAGGTGGTATCAGTAGCTCATGTTGGTAGCTCAGTGTTGGTGTCTCAGTGTCGGTAGGTCACATCGGTAGGTGGTATCAGTAGATCATGTCGGTAGCTCAGTATTGGTGGCTCAGCATTAATATGTCAGGCGCCAGTGACTCGCATCAGTGAGTCAGGCATCGGTGGGTCACGTTGGTGACTCAGTTTCGGTGGGTCGCATTGGTGACGTGCTGTTGGTGAGTCACTATCAGTGACTCACATTAGTGAGTCACACATCGATGATTCATTTCCATATTTTTTTCCAATTTTTCCAGTTTCACCCCTCTTACATTTTATTTGACATAAATCGAGTTTAAAACCTTGTTGGACCATTTATGAAGTTGTTTCAAAAGATATTAATTATATCCTTAATATCCTAACACCCTAGAGACTTTGAAATGGCCAAGCTACATGGTCTTGACCACTATATGACTTTAATGGCCCTTGAAATGTCTTTCCTTCCATTGATATAGGATCTAGCTCTTCTAAGTTGAGATCTTATTTTCCCCGTGCGTTTCCTTTTTTTTCTCTTGGTGTGCCCAAAGTCTTTATTCCCCATAGATTCATATGTTGTGCTGTGGAATTCTGATTCAGTTTCCCTTGGATTCTTCTAATTCTTGTGCGAACCTCTATTTTGGAATAAGGAGGAGTTGCTAATCATCTATTTCTCAAGGTAGGAATTAATTTGTCTCTCTTTTAATTATCTATCATGCGGGGTGGATAAACTCATGTATCTTTGAGAATATAGTTGAATCCAAATCATAATTAAGGGTTTTATGAAGATGAAATGATCTATTATGATAACAGGTTTGGATACCTTAGTAATAAATGAGGGGCTAGAAAGATGATGTTGATGATCATTGTTTTATCTGTTATCTTTGATCTATGTTGTGAATTTTATGGGTTGAATCCTTTTAAAAATCATGGCTGTTGGTGGTCTTTTATTGCACATAGATGATGATTTATACTTTTTGTTGATCCTCTATTGAATGGTTGAAAATATGAAAATGTGGTTAATAATGTATACCCAGTTAAATAAATGGATGCCCCCGGATTAAACTTGTTCTATGATCACCCCTGAATTATGAAATTTTAATTAAAGAACAATGTTGTTCAATTTTGAAGACACTCTGTTTGATAGGTGTGGTTGTGTGCTATGTATAGTTATTTTCAGATTTTGTAAAGGTTTTAGTGGGTTTTGTGTATGGGGAGGTGAAAGTGGTGTAATGGAATATCAGTTTAGAGAGTTTTATTGATTATGGAATGGATAAACTTTTTGAACAATGGTTTTGCATCTGGGTTGTGTTTTGGTTGTTGAGGCATGATCTGTTTGTGCAGTTGGACTACAACCTGGTTGCGTTTTGTTTTGTTTTGCTGGATATGGTTCTTTTTGTGTAGCGGGGCTACTGAGGATGGGTTGGGAGGGATAATTTTGAAGAAGTACGGTGTTACCTTTTATGGTCCTTTCACTTGGGGTTTCTAGAGACTTTTGTGAAGTGTGTGGGTTATGATGTTACTTATGGTGTTCTGTGTTTGGTAGTTTCCTGGGTAGGGATGGAATAAATAAATAAATGATTTTTTAATGAAGAGTGATAATTGGTTAAATGAATTGGATGAGGTTATGAATTAAGTATATGGCTAGATATGTGGTTATTTATTAGAGGTGGAAGCAAGGGAAGTTTTGTGTGGGTAGGTTGTTTGTTTGAGAACTCATAGGCTGTGTTGAGTGTTTGATACCTATATATATAATTTTAGTTCCTTGTGATTTATATGCACACCCCAACCTAGTTTATAAATATGTGACGAACACCCCCATTTCATGGGGGAGGGTGTTTTTCCCAACATCCAGTTAAGAGGATGGATGGATGGTTATTGGATATTCTATGCTCCCTATTCTAGGCATTGGTAGCCCAAGACTCTTCGGGTAGGTTGTGGTGTGGTTTTGAGGCCCAGGTGTCTTCGAGTGAGGTGTGATTTCCCAGGTGTCTTTGGGATGAGATGTTTTGTGCTTTCCTAGGTGTCTTTGGGATGAGGTTGTGGTTTTTTGGACCAGGTGCCTGTAGGCAAGATGTGATGTGGTTATGGACCAGCTGTTTGCAGGTGGGATGTGGCCCAAGTGTGTGCAGCCAGATTGTGGTAGTGGGGATTGTGGAAGAGTGTGGCAGCATCATGAAGTTCACAATTAGGGATGAGAAGTTAACCAATGGGAATTAGTGTGGGGCACCCTATCATCGATGTGCTTACTACTTTAATTTACTTGACTTGCGTTATTTAGTGAGAATGCCTTGGGTGAGGTTGGGGTGGATAGTATACCTTGTTAGGTGCTTTTGAGTTTCTACTATTTTTCTCACAGGGGAATTAGTATTATTCTCCCACTTGTGCATGAGTGACTTCAGTTTTTCCTTCTAAGTATACTTGTATGCTCACCATACATAAATAAAACTACTTTTAGGTTTCCAGGTAGATTATGCAGACTGTGCTTGACCCTACTAACTTATGAATTGGGATAATTACTGTGTCGCTGCTTATCTTTTTTCTTTTTGTATTTACTTTGGAGTTTTTCATTGTATTTCTAGCAGTTTTACTTTAAACATACATGTGGAATGGATTTTGGATTCTTTTATATATATATATATATGTCTTGGAGTTGTTTTGAGGTTGATACATATTATCTCCCAATCTTGGTTACTATGAAAAAGGGTAATGCCTTCCATTTTTTGAGATTTGTATACCCTTGGTGCTGGTCACCACCTCAAGGCCTATTAGAGGTGGGACTCAGGGGTCATTTTCTATTTTTCATCTTGAAGAATGAAGGCCATGACACTTTTCTATCCCTTCCCTCATCTTGATGAAGGAGGGTCATGACAAAATCGTATTGGAGGTGATGGTTGAGAGATATAATGGAGTTTGGAGTTAAGCACAATGAGGATTTCATGGGTTGGTAGGGAAAAAATGTCAGGAGATATTGGTGCATGACATAGGATAGGGAAGACCAGCTAGGACATGAGATTTTAGGCCCCCCTTGATCCAATGTAAGGACTCTAAGCTTACCGAATGACCAAGTGAGGCTACACTGTTTGTAGGGTAGAGACCCTAGGAATGGTACATGCATCATTATGACTTGTGTTCTTTTTTGTTTTGGTAATATTTGGGAAATTAAAATAAATAATGAGTTAAAATTAATCTTAAATAAATTACAGACTAATCAGTCTTAGGAGTTCTTTCTTACCTTTTAGACATGGTACCTGGTCATCATCCACAAGTGGCTCAGGTAGTGGAGGTTCAACAGGACGATCCAGATGATCGGTGGAGGGTTGATCCAGAGGAGGAGGAAAACCAGTGGCAGAGAACATTATGTGATTTCTAGTGACAGAATCTAGGAAATTACAAGGTAAATGTCTTGAACATGGAGACAAAGAGCTGGCTTGAGGAGCTTGAAATCACCTTCAACCTGATCCATGATCTGACAGAGTATTGGGTTCCATTGTAATTTAGTTAGATGAGGGGATCTATTCATCAGTGGTGGATGCTATACTTGGGGGAGATAAAGGAGGATGATGTTCTATGGTTCGATTTTGAGAAGGAGTTTCATGCAGAATTCCTTTCTTTTACCATGAAGGCTGAAAAGCAACAGGAGATACTCTCCCTCTAGTAGGGGGGTATGTTGGTACATGAACTGGGGATCAAGTTCAAAGATATCCTTTTATTTTCTCTTTATCTCTTTCTAGATGAGGAGCCTCGAGTGAGACACTTATAGGAGACACTTCGTCCTTCTCTCTAGTACGCAGTTACTCCCTTCACCATGTCGACATACCTAGAGGTCCAAAATAAGGCAAATTTAGTCTAGATAATGCACTCACAATGATTTATAACATAAGAGGGGATATAGTAGGGTTCTTCAAAGGGCAAGGATACCAATGGAATGTCTCAGGCACTAGGGCCTCTGAGTTTTCAGCCAGTGGGAAGTTGACCTCAGCAGTTTCAGTTTCAACCTCATGGTCATCATGCTTTTCCCATAGGCTTGAGACCGAGGTGTTTCACTTGTGGATTCCATGAGAACCTTTAGATTCAGTGCCCAATTTGAGCTCAGTATGGTGTAGGTGGATAGGTTCAGTGCCCACCTTAGCAGTAGTTTCCAGTCATACCATTTTAGCAGCAGGGACAACAAGCTCCTACTCCACCGAGGGGAGACAGAGCAGGTGGATTCCAACCTTAGGGAATTACTTAGGGAAATAGACCTGAACATGGTCGAGGAGGAGGCCTAAAATAGAGGGGAAGAGGATCTAGGCATGGTCAGTTGTACACCACAGAGGCAGCAGTTCGAACGGGGCTAGAAGTCATTCAAGGTACGATCAGCTTATTTAATACTCTTGTTTGAACCTTGTTTGATCCAAGATATTCACACTCCTTTGTGACACCCAGTCTATCCCATGCTATGGGACTATACATAGAGAGTATTTCTGTTCCCTTGGTGTTGTGTATTCCAGTTAGAGGTCAGAACAGCTTGCTTGATGTTTTCCAGGGATGTAGACTGATGTTGGGGCCAAATCAGTCCTGTGGGGATATTTTCCTATTACAGATGAAACTGTATGATGTCATACTTGGAATCAAATGGTTGTACTCAATGAATTATTTTATCGAATTATTCTAGATTAGAGTCATGTTTTTATATGTGGATGGACAACATGTGGCTTTTTTTGGCGAGAAGAGTTTTCAGATTGGCAGTCAGCATGTGGAGCCTCTTCTTTCTTTGTTAGCCAAGATATCAGTGGAATCGATGGATGCTGAGATGGAGGAGGTTCCCAAAATATTTGGGGAATTTTTGTATGTATTCCCTAATTAGGTTGCGATTCTACCCCTCAACATAATGTTGAGTTTAGAATATACTTGCAGCCTAGTGCTTCTCCGATTTTGGTGGATCCTTATCATATGGAACCTTCTAAGTTGTAGGAGCTGCATATTATGATTGATGATTTGATGAATAAAGGCTTTATCTAGCCTAGTGTGTTTCCATGGGGTGCTATAGTATTTTTCATAAATAAGGAAGATGGTGTTCTGAGGCTGTGCATAGACTATCAAAGATTGAATTAGGTGACAGTCAAGAACCGTTACACTCTCATGAGGATAAATGATATTTTTGAATAGATGAGGGGATAAAGTTGATTTTATAAGATCAATTTGTGGTGTTGGTATCACTAGTTGAGGGTGAATGGGGGTAAAATCCCAAATACTACTTTCAGATGCAGGTATGGGAACTTCGAGTTCTTGGTTATGCCGTTCAGTGTTACGAACACATTGTTCGTGTTCATGGTACTTATGAACTCTGTCTTTTGTGAGTTCTTGGACCGGTTCATTTTTGTATTCATCGATGAAATTTTGATCTACTAGAAGTTAGAGGAGGAGCATACCAAGCATATTAGGACTATCCTGTAGGTCCCTCGATGCCACCAGCTCAACAGAAAGTTGTCCAGTGCACGTTTTTGGACATGGGAGGTCCACTTCCTTGGACATATGGTTTCTCAGCAGGGTTTAGTAGTGGACCTGTCAAAGTTTGAGGTAGTTGTTTCTTGTGAATCACCCAAGAATGTGGTATAGGTTCATAGTTTTATTATTATTAAAGGCTATTACCATATATTTTTACCCAATTTCTCTCGATTAACAGCTTTGTTGATGCCTCTAACTAGAAAGGACCAGGCCTTTGTGTGGAGTGAGAATTTTATGGAATCTTTCAACTACCTAAAGGGGAAGTTGTTCAATGATCCAGTTTCTAGAGGAAAGGGTTATGTTCAAGGTGTTTTGTGATGCTTTCCATCTAGGATTGGGGTGTGTGCTGATGCAACAATGGGGAGTGATCTCTTATGAGTTTAGGAAGTTACATCCCCATGAATGTAACAATTACACCCATGATCTAGATCTTGTAGAGGTCATGTTCACACTGAAGTTTTGGAGACATTACCTCATTGGGGAGAACTTTTTGGTCTTCACAGATCACAAGAGATTGAGCTATATCTTTTCCCAATGAGATCTGAACTTGTGGTAGCATAGGTAGATAGAATTTCTTTAGGACTATGATTTTGATATCTCCTACACCTTAGGAAAGGGGAATGTTGTGGCCGATTCCTTGAGAAGGAAGTCACATAAGGAGGTATTTCAAGAATATACGAACGTTTGGAGGGTGATGGAGGAGTTTGATGCCTTGCACTTAGATGTAGGAATGGATGGTGGCAGACAATGTCTATTTTAGATGATAGTGCAGTCATCTCTAAGGCAGAATGTGGAGGATTCTCAGTGGGGAGACTCGAAGGAAGAGGTGATTCGTGATCGCATTGGCGAGGTTGATTCTCCAGAGGGATGGTCGGAGGATAGTTAGAATCAGATGCCATTATGTGTGAAGTTGTTTTTTCTAGTGGCAATGCATGAGGGAGTTATTTGTGAGTTTCATAGATCACCCCTAGTGGTACACCCTAGATTTTAAAAGATGTAACGCAACATGAGGGAATGATTCTGGTGGCCCAAGATGAAGCGATTAGTGGTAGAGTTTGTGGAAAAGTGTCTAGCGTGTCGACAGGTGATGGTTGAGAACCGTGTTCCTGGTGGTTTGTTGCAGCCCTGAGATGTCCTCGAGTGGAAGTGGGATGAAATATCAATGGATTTAGTCATAGGATTACCCAAGTATTAGGGAATATGTGATGCAATCTGAGTAATAGTGGATTGAATGATGAAATCAGATCACTTCTTAACAATTAAGGAGTCGAGCACAGTGGATGCCTTATCATAGAGGTATGTGGATGAGGTGGTGCAGCTGTATGGAGTTCCAAGATCCATTTTCTCAGATCAGGATATGCATTTTACCTCATGATTCTGTAGGGTATTGTAGCTTGATTTTGGCACTCAGTTATGCCTTAGCGTTGCTTTCCAACCTCAAACAGATGGGAAGATAGAACAGACAATCCAAACATTTGAGGACATGTTGAGGGAATACATCTTGGATTTTGATGGATTTTGGGTGCAAAACATTACCTTGGTAGAGTTTTCTTATAATAATAGCTATCACTCTTCCATTGGTATGGATCCATTTGAAGCCTTGTATGAGAGACCGTTTCATTCACCTTTGTGTTGGAAAAAAGTTAGGGAGGCAACTGTTCTTGGTTCGGACATGGTGTAGAGTATAACTGGGAAGGTGAAGCTTGTTCGTGAGAGGATGAAGATAGAACAAGACCGACATAATTCACATGCTGATCATAGAAGGATTCCATTGGATTTTGAGGTTGGAGACCACATGTTCTTGAAAGTTTCCACTCAATGTGGGCAGTAGAGGTTTGGACGAGGTAGAAAGTTTTCTCCCAGGTTCATTGGACCCTTTGAGGTGTTGGGGCAAGTTGGAGATGTGGAATAATAGTTGGAATTACCACCATATTTAGAGAGGATCTACAAAATATTTTATGTATCCCAACTTCATTGGTATCTTCATGATGAATCCCATATCATTGACTATGGAGAGTTAGATATCGAGGATGATGCGACGTTCGTGGAGCGACCAGTAGAGGTCCATGATCTTTGGGAAAAGGTGCTTTGTGGATAGACCATTCCTTTGGTTCATGTGTTGTGGATTCATAGTGGATTAAAGGAGATTACTTTGGAAAGGAGATGAAGATGTGTTCCTAGTACCCAGAGTTGTTTTGAGTTTTCCTTGTGTGTTTTTCTTTGTGATGTAGTACTTGAACCTTGTTTTCTATAAAATGGGTTGCTTCATTATTATATAATGTGTGAAAAATTTCTGACATGTAGTAATGGGAGGACCTAATTTATAATCTAGATACATTAATTGAGATGCGATTAAACTAGTATGGTAAAGTCAGTGCTACCCAGAGTAGATAGTATCTCAACATGGAGGAAGGAATTCCCTGATTCATGTGCCTAAAAAGCGTGGTTTTGGTTCTCACGTGGTGTGTATTCTGGTCAGTTGGGGGTAGTAGATATTCGAGGAGGTGTTCTTGAATTTTGAGGTTTCACTCCACCTTTCGAACAACATAGGGTGGTTTATCATTGAGAGGTATCTTATGAGGTGGTTGTTTGAACCCATCCTTCTTCTGGGTTTGGTTTTGAATTATCGAGGGTGAGAATAGTTTGATAGGTATCTTATGTAATGGTTCGGACCTCCCTAGTCCATTACTTTTTCAAAATCCAATGTTTGTGGTGTTCTAGGAGGCAATGGTAGCTCATTTTAAGAGTTTTCAAAAAATTACAGTTTTTCCATTGGTAGGTCGTGTCAGTGACTGAACATCGGTAGGTCGCGTTAGTAGGTGGTATTGGTAGGTCGCATCGGTGACTTATAATCATTAAGTCACATCATTAGGTTGTATCGGTAGCTTACATCGACCACTAAATGTTAGTGGATCAAATTCAGTAGGTCACGTCGGTAGGTGGTATCGATATCTCACGTCAGTAGCTTAACATCGATGGCTCAGAATCGGTAGGTCAGGCATTGGTAGGTCAGGTGTTGGTGACTCACATTAGTGATTCAAGCATCAGTGGGTCACGTCAGTGACTCACTATCAGTGGGTCGCATTAGTGACTCACTATTAGTGATTTTCTGTTGGTGACTCACATTGGTGACTCACCCATCAGTGAGTCATTTCCATCTTTTTCCAGTTTTTCCACGTTTTCCCCTCTTACGTTTTATCTGACATAAATAAAGTTTAACACCTTTTTGGACCATTTATGAAGTAGTTTTAAATGATATTAATTATATATTTAATATTTTAACACCATGGAGACTTTGAAATGGACAATCCATGTGGTCTTGACCATGATCCAACTTTAATGGCCCTTGAAACTGTTTCCCTTCCATTGATATAGGATATGGTTATTCTAAGATGAGTTCTTCTCTTACCCATGTGTTTACTTTTTTTCTCTTAGTGCACCCAAAGCCTTTATTCCCTAAGAAGTAATGTGTTATGTTGTGGCCTTAAGATTCAGTTTCCCTTAGAGTCTCTTTCTGCTTGTGCGACCCTCTGTTTTGGTGTAAGGAGGACTTGCTAATTGTCTGTTTCTTCAGGTAGGATTTACTTTGTCTCTCTTTTAATTTTGTATCATGTGGGGTGGGTAAAATCATGTCTCTTTGCAAATATGGTCAAATCTAAATCTTAATTAAGGGTGTTATGAAGATGAACGTACCTATTACAATAACAATTTTGGCTACCTTAGTAATAAATGAGGGGATGGAAAGATGATGTTGATGATTGTTGTTTTATCTATTATCTTTGATCTATGTTGTGAATTGTATGGGTTGTATCCTTAATAAAATCATGATTATTGGTGGTATTTTCTTGAATATATGTGATTCTTTATACTTGTTATTGATCCTCTGTTTAATGTCTAAAAATATGAAAATATGGTTAATCACGTATACCCAGTTAAATAAATGGATGCCTAGGATTAAACTTGTGCTGTGATCACCCCTGAATTATGAAAGTGGAATTAAAGAATAGTGTTGTTCAAATATGAAGACACTCTATTTGATAGGTGTGGCTATGTTTTGTGTATGGTTCTATTCATTTTTGGTAATGGTTGCAGTGGGTTTTGTGTATGGGAAGGTGTAGGTGGTGTAATAGAATATCAGGTTAGAGAGTTTGATTGATTATATAATGGATGAACTTGTTGAATAGTGGGTCTACATCTGGGTTGCATTTTGGTTGTTGAGCATGGTCTGTTTCTGCTGTGGGGCTGCAACCTGGTTGAGTTTTTTTGTTTTTCTGGATGTGGTTCTTTTCGTGTAATGGGGCTACCAAGGATGGTTTGGGATGGATAATTTTGAAGAAGGATGGTACTATAATAGTACTGTAGTAGGTACTATTTGGTATTGTAGCAACCATAAGTATTCACCTTGGGCCGCCGGTTTGGGCTTGGGGTCCTTAAGGCCTTCGAGCCACCCAGGCCTTTAGGTCAGTAAGGCTTTCAGGCCACCTTTAAGAACTTCAAGCCACCTCAAGGCCTTCAAGCCACATGATCGGTACAATTTCCCTAGATAGAATCTACAAAAAAGTAGCATCCCCAGAGGAGGATTCAGAGCAAGTGCACTCACCAAAGATGAACCAAATGGATTTGGAAGAATGATAGGGTATGGATACGCCATCGCGACCGACCTATTCTTTCATGGGAAGCCTAGCCAGATGGCCATGCGAAGGTGGAGAGCTACCATCATGATACAGATGCTGGGGAGGGATAGTTCCTTGTAGTTATAGTCCATTTGAATTCCCTAAGACCTTTGGGTCATGTAATCTATTAAGCCTACAAACATGTAATCTCTAAGCCTATGGGAATTTTAAGGGTTTCCCCTCATCCCTTGAAATGGGGGTTATCAAAATCAAATTAAAATGAAGGCCTTCGGGCCATTCAGGCATAGAATTTTGTGAAGTGTGTGTAGGTTATGATGTTACTTATGTTTTTCTGTGATTAGTAGTTTCCTGGGTATGGATGGAATAAATAAATAAATGAATTGTTTAATGTATAGTTATAATTGGTTAAATGAATTGGTAGGGGTTATGAATGAATTCTTTGGATGGTTGTGGGGTTATACATTAGAGGTGGAAGCAAGGGCAGTTTTGTGTGGGAGGGTTGTTTGTTTGAGAACCCATAATTTGGGATGAGTGTTTGGTACATATATATATATATACTTTTAGTTCCTTTTTATTTTTATGCACACCCCACCCTAGTTGAGCACTATTTGATGAACACCCCCATTTCATGGGGGAGGGTGTTTTTCCCAACATCCTGGTGGGAGGATGGATGGTTGGTTATTGGATCTTCTTTGCTCTCTCTTATAGGAATTGTCATCCCAAGACGTTTCAGGAAGATTGTGGTGTGGTTTTGAGGCCTTGGTGTTTGTGGGTGAGGTGTGCTTTCCTAGGTGTCTTCAGGATGAGATGTGTTGTTCTTTCCCAGGTGTCTTTGGGATGAGGTTTTAGTTTTGTGGCCTAGGTGTCTGCAGGAAGGATGTGATGTGGTTTTTTCCTAGGTGTTTGCAGGTGGGATATGGTATGTGGACCAGGTGTGTGCGAGTAGGTTGTGGCAGTGGGGATTGTGGAAGAGCATGGTAGCATCAAGAAATTCATCATTAGGGGTGACTAGTTAACTAGTGGGAAGTGGTGTGGGGTACCCTATCATTGAAGTGATTAATAATTTACTTTACTTGACTTGGATTATTTGGTGAGAGTTCCTTGGCGAGGTTTGGGGGATAGTATAACTTTTTAGGTGCTTTTGAGTTTTTTATGTTTTTCTCACATGGGAATTAGTATACTTCTCCCACTTGTATGCAAGTGACTTTGTATTTTCTGACTAAGTATACTTGTATGATCAACCTACGTATAGAAAACTGTTTTCAAGTTTCCATGGGGATTACATGAACCGTTCTAGACCCTAATATCTCGAGCATCGGGATAGTTTCTTTGTTGCTTCTTAGATTTGTTTTTTTGGTATTTACTTTGGAGTTTTTCATTATATTTCTTGCAGTTTTACTTTAATAATGCATGTGGTATAGTTTTTGAATTATTTTATATATATTTCTTGGATTTGTTTTTAGATTGATACATCTTATCTACCGATCCTGGTTATTATAAAAAAGGTTAATGCCTCCTATTTTGTGAGATTTGTATACCCTTAGTACTATTCGCCACCTCAGGGCCTACTGGAGGAGGGACTCAGGGGTCATTATCTCCTTTTCATCCTGAAGAAGGAAGGTTAGGACACTTTTATATCCCTTACCCCATCTTTACAAAGGAGGTTCATGAAATTTTTTATAGAACACCCTATGTTTAACCACCATGTTAGACCAATCCTAGAGAGTCTGCTCATTGGCTCAGAGTTGGTGAGAGCTACAATAGAAAAGGTACAGATCAACTAGGAGTGGATGAGGACTGTATAGAGCCATCATAAATCATATTAGATTGATGACAGAGGCCTTTGGATTTCAAGGAGGGAGAATATGTCTACTGACCCAATATTGACATATATGAATATTACATTACTTTTGTGGAATACTTAATACATTACACAAATAGACTCCCAAATACCGTATTAGTTTATTTAATCTGGAAACATGGAACACATTCTTCTAATTTGGTGAAAGATCTTCAAAATATCCCATAAATACCTTCCCCTTTAGTTTTCCTACCTAAAACCTTTATTTATATCCTGAGGAAAATAAAATATATGAAAAGGGTGAGCTCAGATTCTTAGTAAGGGTAAACAAGGAAAAAATAAAACAAAACATGAATATAAGAATGTAAAAACATGAACATAAATTTTGAAAATCATACCATATATAACATATATCAAAATATTGAGTCATGAAATAAATCTTGGCTGTTCATAAGGTATAAATCATAAAGGAACACGATCCATGAAAAAATATCATTGGCATGAAACAAGGAATTATGGAAAACACAAAATCATAGAAAATAATTTCTATATCAGCCAAGGATCATTTCCAAGACCATAATAGTGGAAAAAGTCCTTTACGAAACCGATTTCACTCCTTGTTCCAACCCTGTATTACTGAACTGAGTTTACTTATTGTTCCTGCCCTATATTCTTGAACCGAGATCATTTCCTGTTCCAACCCTATATTAATAAACCAAGATCATTTACCATTCTAGTCCTGTATATCTCATGAGATATATATCTCTACCCAATTCATTCAAGGGAGATATAGGTCCCACCCATCTCATAATGAAATCATTCTTACGTGTGCCACAAAAACATAAATCATTCATCATAGCATTACCCAAAGAATAAAATGGGTTTCTTAAACACCATTCTACAATAACATAATCCACATAAAACAAATGGATTTCATAAATATAATTCCACAATTAACATAATAAAATCATAAGAATAATAGGTATAGTATACTTTAAACACAACCCTGTTAAATAATTCCAACTTAGATGGAAAATAATTTTTATAGAACATTTGAAATTAATTCTTGAGGAAAATATCCATTCTTCTTAAAAAATGTTTCCTTTTCTTAAAATACCACGTAATTTTAAAATAAAATAATTTATTAGAAAACAAAATTTAAGTCTTGTAAAGGAATCTTCATGGGAATAAGGTGTTATGAAAGCATAAAAATCTTTTCATTCTATATAAGTAAAAAATAAACATTATTCTAAAACTTTTTCTAGAATAGTCAATAAGTATCTCGTTTGGAAAATGAAAGAAATATTCTTTTCAAACCATGTAGTAAAAAGTAAAAATGGGTAAAAATGGATTTTAAACATCCATAGGATAATATTAAAACATTTTATTAAAACATTTATAGAAAACATGGGCATGGTTGATAAATATAACCTAGTAAATACTTACGTATAAACAATATCTAAAAATAACGAGATTGCGAAATTATCCCTTACCTTAGGTATGGGTTCCTTTGTACGTGTCCAAACATACTGTATAAGAGTTTAAAACTTATTATATAATAATATTAATTTTTATGATATCATAAGTGATAATATTATTACCCATTTGTTAATAACATTATTTAACTGTTTTATTTTCTTTGGCATGTTTTATCGGATAAGTTCACATTCCTATTCTTAGGTTATAATTATATCATTTAAATAATTTTATTAATATAATATATATCATATTTATTCATTATAAACATTTATATAATCATTATTTAATGGATATCATGTATAATGAATTTCATCACATCGTGGAGACGGTAGGCCGTACATACGCACAAGAGACAACATCATTCCATTAATTATGGAATGGTATGGAAGTGAACAGTATATATATTATTCCAGAATCAAAATATTGTTATAATAATCATATATATTTATCATTTCCATCATTATATCCATCCATGTATGTTGGTGGTAAAAAATAGATTACACCATGTCGTGGAGACGGTAAGCCGTACATATGCACGCGTGGTGATTTCATTTTTCATTGGATAGATAGAAGGTTGAATATGGTTGTTACATAATAATAATAAAATATCATAATATAGGTTATATTGGAGTTATTACTTTATAATGTAAACAACTAAGTAATAGGAAGTAGAATAATAAATAATTTTGAAAGAATCGGTAGAGGAGATTACCAATTCTTCGATGAGATCCCTCAAGATCTCCTCTTAAAGCACTAGAGTTGGTCTTTAGATAAGAACAAAAACACTAGAACATGAATATAAAAGTTTAGAATTAAAATTATTATGGGAATTATGAGATTTAAGTCTCAAAGTGAAGTTAATAAGTGAGGTAGGATGTTCCCTTTTATAATTGGGGTGAGGGGAACTTTTAGAATATCCAAAAATATCAATTTATAATAAAATTAAAACCCATTAAAAAAACTAAAAAATGTCACAGTTTCTAAGATGAGATGATATAAGGTTGTAATATCATCAAAAATTAAATTTTATAAAAGTTTTTCTATCAATTTAAAACTTATCATTTTAATCAACACTTAGTTATTCTATTTAATTTTTAACTATGGTAACACATATTTCAATATTAAAAGGGTGGAATATTTACTTATTTGATTTCAATCAGACAATAAATTAATTATTTAGAACAATTTAAACCATATAATTATTATTATATATTTTGAAATGTTTTATGATTTTTAAATAATTTAATAATAAATTATTTTGATAAACAATCAATAGTGTCAATTTTGACACTATTCAATTTATTTATTTTTAAATATATCAAGATAAGATTTTATCCTTGAAAAAATCATTTTATTATATTCCTAATGGGTCATGGTAATATATAAAATTCATTTTATATATTAATTATCCCAAATTATATTTATTTTAATTTGTTTAATAACATTAATTTGATATTTCCATTAACAAAATAATTATTACATCAGTTTTGAGTAATTATTTAATATAATTATTTGTTGAATAGAAATTAAAAATAAAATGCTATTATGAATATAAATCATCTTTATTTCATAATAATACTTATATTTGAATAAATATTCTAGAAAATTCTACATTAAAATTATTATATGTATCAAAACATGAATGTGACAACTTAAACATCACTTTAAATAAAATATTATAAGTGTCATAATGTTTTCCATATTGCTCCAAATAGTCAATAACTCTTCCCTTTGATTATTATGGTCTATATATACTTAAAAAATAATATTTTTTCAAGTATTTTTATCTTTTAATGGTCATTATCATTTTAATAAAAAAAAATTATTGATTTTTCATCGATTAAATAATTTCTGTATCATCATTGTATAAGCCTTTAAGGTCATTATTTATTTCATAAAAATTAAAAATAAATTACCATTATAAATAAAAAGTTTTATATTTTAAATTATTATTTATAGTCAAAATTATCTTCTGTATAACATTATATTAAAAATTATATAGTTATTCAAATTTGAGTAAGACATATTTAACTTTTATTAAAATAAAATATATTAAATGTTATAATCTCATACAAGTGGATTATAAAGGATACCATTTTAACCCAAGGATTCTTTAGGTAAAAATAAACTCATAAAATGATATTATTACAAGTGTTAGGGTAATTTTATAATATTATTTTTACCCTTAATTACCCATTTTACCCTTTTACTGTATTAATAAAAATTACCGAAGTTACTAATCATAATTCCAAAAAATAAAAGAAAGATATTTAAATAATTTTTAACCAATGATTCCAATTATGGAATTCATTTTTAAAAATTTAAAACACATAATTTTTAGTAATTAATTTAAAATTAATTCTGTTGTTGGAATGAGAAAACGAGTTTTAAAAGTTAAAACATGAAAAAATTGAAATGTTTTTACATCTAAATTCAATGTAAAATTAATGTCAATAAACTACATTATATTAAATGTAAAAAATATAATTTATTTATACTTTAAAACCATTCAATATTATAATTTAACCACATAAATTATTTTGATGAAAAAACTTGTTTTTAATTAAAATTTAGTATATTTTTACTATTTATCAAAACTTGAAAGTTATCAGAAAAAATATAAAAAATTCATCCAAAGTAAATTTTTATATCCTTATTTCAAATAAGAATTTTATTTTGTTAAATATAATATATAAAAGTGTCACAAACTATATTTAAAATGGGTATTCCATCAAAAGGTGGTAAAATTTCATTTTTAAAAAAATACCTCTTTTATCCGAAAAATTGAATTTGTTATTATATCATGTCTAGAAAACATATAAGATGAATTTTAAACATTATATTGAATATATTAAATATATATTTCATTAATAAAATCCATCAATAGTGATTTTATTATTTTATATACTCACTTATTTTCATTTAAATAGTTTTTCAAAAAAACATTTCCTTTTAAAAAGGGTTTTATTTTTACTTATAATTAATTGATCACTAAAGAATTAATTAAATATATATGTGTAAATAATATTTTCATAATTTTTTTAATACTTTTAATACCTTCCATTATAATGGATAGGTTATAAATTATAATAATAATATTTAGTTGTTCAATTAAACTTAGTCTTGCGTGAAATGAAATATATCAAAAGAACTCGAAATTGTGTGTAATACAAGCCAAGAATAGTGATGTGTATACCAAAATATTGGTGTAGTGTAAAACAAAAGACATCAAAGAAATTAAACAAATATCTATCTCATAAAAATCTCAAGATGTTATATCTACCCACCTTAAATTGAATTTCACCCTCGAAATTTATCTAGGTTATAAAAGAATTAATACTTGAAAGTTTATTTCATAGAAAACCACATCATAAAAATGAATACTAAAACTTATTTTTTTTTTTAAAAGTTAGAAACATAATGGTTACCCAAAGTAACTCATCACTGAGATTCCACATAGGAGAACATAAGTGGAAGGTGAAAACATGGATATGAAAGAGAAATAAAAATATCATGTTCTAATAGAGAGGGATAGAGAACATCATTATAAGAAAGTTATTAATAAAAATACATAAATCCATGATGATCTAAGGGACCATATGATTCATCAGTAAAGAAGGTACTAGGGCAACATTTTTGGTTTCAAGATCCTTTCCATAGAGTTGAATAATGGGAAGAAATACTTACTTGATTAAGTATAATCTCATCCTTTCATTGTGACTTGATCAATTTACAATTCATCTCTCATTACTAAAAATGAAGGTGAATTTTTTCATTCCTTGAGAATTAGCAGATCAAGAGATCCATAAATAGAATGACAGGTCATTCCATCTGTCTTTATAACAACAAAAAGGTTAACAAAAGTTATCAAATATGAATTAGTCCACCTATAGTGAGTTAACAATTTAATATAACAAACTTCATATGATGTTTAACTTATAATTTCCATAAATTTATAACCTTAAAATCCTTTTGAATAATGAAAATCCAAAAATTTAGAAATTGGTGAACTAAACCAGCTTAACATTTATCTCCCATATCTCATAAGACAGTTCTTGGTTGTCACATTCCAAACATGTGAATACCTTAATCATGTATTCTATTGAAACATAGTAATAACCTAATTTACCATACATATTTATTGTAAACATGCATGTTTCCTTATTCTTAATTCAAAAAAGATGTAAACATCATCCATAATATCATAAACCAATTTTCAAAAAATTCCTTAATCAGTTTTAGAGAAATCATTACCATCCAATTTACTTATTTATAACCAATATATCTTTATAAAAATATCATTATATCATAATCATGCTAATATTAAGGGTTACCCTTACCTTAATCATGTATTTTCGAAAAATATCAACCCATTACCTCAATCACTTTTCATAGTTACAAGTACCATTCAGTATATGCACTTAAATCCTTACGAAAAAACTACAGCGGACCAATACATAGATGTTTCATTATTCCATAATGCCATAAATGTACTTCCAAAACATTATTCTTGAATTATAATACATATACATGAAATAATTCCAATATCTTCTTAAACCATTAACCAAGATTCATCCTTTTATGCCTTAACACTTCTTTCATCTCACATATTATTCATAGTCTCTTCATCATCAGAAATATAACAATTATTCATATGGACTTGCTGATTCTATTCATGATCTTCCCCCTAGGGAATAGATTTTCATAATTCTAATACATTCCACATTTAAAACATTTAACTGTCATTGATGTCCTAACAATACCATTGTACTTGTCCATTGTGTTAACTAAGCCTTTTCCATTATAATTACTTGATTTGTGTATTTCTTTTCTACACCAAAATCATCTTCCAGTTCCTTTGAAAAATTATCCTTGATGCATCTTCCCACATAATTTACATGATTAAGATTGAACTTTCTTTCCTATGTGGTCACCATGAAACTCCATCTTTCTCCCATTAGGCTGGTCAGGAAACTCACCAAATTTGAGATTATTGATAATATTATGAGATTATTAATTAGGCATAATAACAATGTTTTACCTTCCAACCCCCATTTCATTTGGTTTATCATAAGGAATATCATTCCATTGTCCATTATATTCTCCATTAACATGAATCCTCCAATTTCCATCCATTTTATAAAACCCAAAAATAAAAGTGTGAGCCAAAATAATCATACTATAAAAACCTTATAATCAAGAGAAAATAATTTCAATCTATAACATCTTAGGTTTAATCCTAGGTTATCCATCATTGTTACCAAAATTACAAGATTGTAACCCATACTTAGATTTATCCTTAGAGACATCCCTAGAAATATCCTTAGAAATATCTTTAGGGATATCACTAAAGTTTTCACATCCTAGTTTCCAAAGGTTGACTAAACCTTCACTCTGATACTAACTCTAATGAACCAAGCTTGAAATATATGAAAATTACATTACTTTTATGTAATACTTAATACATTACACAAATAGATTCCAAAAGACCATATTAGTTTAGTGCCTTTGGAAACATGGAACACATTCTTCTAATTTGGTGAAAGATCTTCAATATATCCCATAAAGATCTTCCCCTTTAGTTTTACTACCTAAAACCTTTCTTTATATCCAGAGGAAAATAAAAAATATGAAAATGGGGAGATCATATGATCAGTAAGGGTAAATAATGAAAACATCAAACAAAACATGAACATAATAATGTAAAAAAAATGAACATAACTTTTGAAAATTAGACCGCGTATAACATATATCAAAATATTGAGTCATGAAATAAATCTTGGCAGTTTATAAGGTATAAATCATAAAGGAACATGAGCCATGAGAAAATAACTTTGGCATAAAACATGGAATTATGGAAAACACATAAGCATAGAAAATAATTTTCATATCATCCAAGGATCATTGCCAAGACCATCATATTGGACAAAGTCCTTTACTAAACTGAGTTCACTCCTCATTCCATCCATGTATTACTGAACCGAGTTTACTTACTATTCTAGACCTGTATTACTAAACTGAGATCATTTTCTATTCCATCACTATATTACTGAACCAAGATGATTTCCCTTTCTTGTCATGTATATCTCATGAGATGTAAATCTTTACCCAATGCATTGGAGGGAGATATAAGTCCCACCCATCTCATAATTAAATCATTATTACATGTTCCACAAAAACATAAATCATTCATAAAAGAATAACCCAAAGAAAAAAATGGGTTTCTTAAAAATCATTCTATCATAACATAATCCATGTAAAAAAAATAGATTTCATAAATAACATTCCATTATAAACCTAATAAAATCATAAGAATAATAGGGATAATATACTTGAAACATAACACTATTAAATAATTCCATCTTATATGGAAAATAATTTTGATAGAACATTTGAAATCAATTCTTGAGGAAAATATCCTTTCTTACTCAAAAACATTTTATTTTCTCAAAATTCCATGAAATTTTAAAAGAAAAGAGTTTCTTGGAAAATAACCTTGAAATCTTGTAAAGGAAGCTTTGTGGAAATAAGGCGTTATGAAATCATAAAAATCTGTTCATTCCATATAAGTTAAAAAAACATTCTTCTCATACTTTTTCCAGAATATTCAAGAAGTACCTTATTTGGAAAATGAAAGAAAAATTCCTTTCAAAATGTGCAGTAAAAATTCAAAATTGGGTAAAAATGAGTTTAAACCTTTGTAGTAGAATAGTAAAACATTTTATGAAAATGATTATAGAGAACATGGACAAGGCTGATAAATATTCTCCAGTAAATGTCCTAATCTCATCCAAGTTTCTTTCAAAGGATATAATTTCAAACCAATTATGATTTAGGTTGAAACAAACTCATCCAATGATATTAGGATAAGTATGAGGGTAACTTTATAATATTATTTTAAACCTTAATTACCTGATTTACCCTTTTACCGTATTAATAAAATTACTGAAGTTCCTATTCATAATGAACAAAAATAAAAGAAATATATTTACATAATTTTGATCCACTAATTCCAATTATGGAATCCATTTTTCAAAATTCAAAACACAGAATATGTATTAATTAATTTAAAATTAATCCTATCATCAGAATGAGAAAATGGGTTTTAAAAGTTAAAACATACAAATGATTGAAATGTTTTTACATATAAATTCAATGTAAAATTAATGCTAATGATCTAAATTATATTAAATGATAAAAATATAATCTATTTATAATTTAAAACTATTCAATAATATAATTTAACCACATAAATTATTTTGATGAAAAAAGTTGTTTTCAATTAAAATTTTGTATATTTTTACTATTCCTCAAAACATGAAAGTTATCAGAAAAAATATCAAAATTTCATCAAAAGTAAATTTTTATATCCCAATTTCAATGAATAATTTTATTTTTTAAATATAATATATAAAAATGTCAAAAAATAGATTTAAAATGTGTGCACCATCAAAAGGCGGTAAAACTGCATTTTTTGAAAAATACATCTTTTATCCAAAAAATTTCATTTGTTATTATATCATGTCTATAAAACATATAAGATGAATTTAAAATATTATATTAAATATATTACACATATATTACATTAATAAAATCCATCAAGAGTGATTTTATTATTTTATATACTCAATTATTTGCATTTAAATAGTTTTTGAGAAAAAAAATTTCCTTTTAAAAAGGGTTTTATTTTCATTTATACTTAATTATATATACATGTGTAAAGAATATTTTCATAATTTAGTTAATAATGTTCATACCCTCCATTATAATGGCTTGGTTATAAGGTAACATAATAATATTTAGTTGTTCGCTTAAACTTGGTCTTGTGTGAAATGAAATCTATCCAAAGAACTCAAAATTGTGTATAAAAAAAACCAAGCATATTGTTGCGTATACTGAAATATAAGCTAGTGTTTCATGTATCACAAACTTATCTTGGTGTAGTGTACAACACAAGACATTAAAGAAATTTTTAAAAATATCTATCTCATAAAAATCTCGGGGTGCTACAACATGTGTTCCTAAAGGTATCTCCTCAATATGGATTGTGATGATTTGGACAAGTTAGTAAGTTATCTATTATATTAATTAGCCTTTTCCAGATACTTTTTATGGTCGATGAGGGGTTGTGGCACTTGTCCCTACCACCATAGTTTGACCGGGCATACGATATCTTCCACATGTTACAACTAAGGAGGTACGTTCATGGACCATCACATGTTATAGACTGGGGAAAGATGGAGATCAAGGATGGGCATACATTTGCAAAGTACCCAATAGATATTGGGTATTAGAAGAATAATATCATACATGGGTGATTGAGTCCCTTGGTGTGTGTACAGTGGTAGCATGAGAATCTCTATGAGAGCACTTGGGAGTAGAAGGCCCAGATGCGAGCTTAGTACCCACACCTTTTTTAGTGGTAGTTTTCTCTTTTTGGGATGAAAATACATAAGGTGAGTAGAATTTAATGTTTCAATTTTTTTCATGTAAATATTTGGAATATATCTAATACTATTTTTGGATCTAGGCACTATGACAGTGTGAGATTCTGAGGCCCAGTAAGCCCTGTATATATATTATAAAAATATTAAATATATTAATATCATACACTTATAGTTTTCTTAAAATAGTGGAATAACTCTTGAAAGGGTACTCAAATGAGAAATACAAGTCCATCGTTGAGTTCGAAACATGGGTTTTACCCTAAGTGATACATAATATTGGTCAAAATTATAAATTTTGATAAATTAATATCACAGGTGAAAACAATAAAATAATTTATTTGTTTTATTTTATTTTATTATGTTTTGATGAAGTGATCTAATTAACTAAAATAAATATGTGGTTATGGAAAATTCACAAAGTTAGCTGTATAACCCTAAGAATTAATAGAGAGCATTATAGGAAGGCTTGGAGATCAATGCTGACAGATAGAGAACCAATGGAATTTGAGGATATCACCAATGATGATGATAGAGATTTATTCATCATCAGAGATAGATCCAACATAATTTTAGGTGTTGTTTTCCATGTTTTATTTTCCCATTGTTTATCCTATTACAAACACAAATCAATTCTTCCAACTATTTGATTTTTGGGTCAATATTTCTTGCAAGTTTGAGTTTATTTCTTCCTGGGATTTTGGAATTGATTTGTTAATTTTTATTTATGTCTTTTCATCATTATAATGGAAATGAATCAAGGACAACCCAAATATATATGAGGCTTGTTCTACACTTGTGATTTGTGTATATATCCCCCTTTTCTTTGCATGTTCATTGTTGTAAATTTATTTGTATTGTAGCTCACTAAATTCCCAATATTATATCCTTGCATGACCTTTATTTGGCACAATAGATCAATAAATTAGTTTTGGTTCATGATTAATGGTACAATCGAGGTGTGATAATGGAGGATGATCAAAGTTGTATTAGATTAGACTGATGATTCCCATTCTTTCTTGTTTGAAGTGTGTGATGAAGGCATGATGCGACAATGGCATATTTTTGATCAAATAAAAGTCTGGATTCAAGTGAACAATGATGAAAAGGCCGATCAACCCCAAATCGCCAATACTTGAATGTGATTTCTAGTGATAGTGAAGAAATTAGAAGACACGAAGAAGAAACGTATGATTCTAGAAAATCCTGCATTACACAGTGTGTACCCTGAAGAAAACATGCCATGTGGGACCTTGGGTACAATTCTAGGGTTTACATGTGAATAAAAGTATCACACACTATGTGACAGATGTCACAATCCATGTGACCCGATGCTAGTAGCTCAATGTGTACTCTGGTAGTAGACAGACACAGATATAACCATGCACACAAGCACAAGTAGAGTACATGGGCATGAACAAGTACTCAGACACAACCAAGTACATAGGTATGACCAATGGTATACAAAAAAAACTAGGTGTAAACATGAATAAATAGGTGTATATGAGTACAAGCGGAGGAATATGGGAATGGACATAGGCAGGTCTATGTTTAGAGGTACACATCATGTACCCTCTATACACGCCATGTACTTCCTCTTAGATATCTTGGAGAACTTAGTTTCTTCAGTATAGACTGGGTTCAATTGAGTGTGATTCTTTAGTATATCTATACAAGGGTATATTATGACATTACATCCTCAAAATAGGATTGTGATCCCCTCTACGGGTTCTGTTTCAAATAGAGTTTTTGGTATTCCTCTATGAGGCATGGGATGGTAATTTTCTATCACATCTTTCCTAAGTGGGGTTCATGGTATCAGTACAACCACCATGATCTATGAATTGATCCCCTATCTAGAAATTTATACCATATTGGGTTTTTGGAATCCACCAGTGAACCTAGGTGTGATATCCTATCTATGTATTGGGAACATTCAAGTTTCAGTGAGTACTTATTGGGTGAGGCCCAATGATCATGGCCTCTTGGTAGAGCATCATCAGTGAAAACATGGATCATGGAGTGAGTACTCCTAGAATGATCATTACCTTGAATCCTATATCTGATTCATGTGGTTATAAGTATTATTTGAGAATACTAGAGATTTTTTATTTATTATGAGTATATATGGGTTTATTATTGACTATAGTTACATATCATATCTTGATTAACATACCTAAGTATTTGAGTGGAATACTCTTGATGCTTTATAATTATTTGTTTTAGGGTGTCTTATTGGGTATTGTTATACTCACACTTTAATGAGATATACCTATACATGTAATGTCTTATAAATACAAAAAACCTTTTAACGGAGTCCTATGAGGACAAAAAGTAGGGGGAGAAACGTTTCTGGGATAAACAGACCGAGGGTTAAACTGATGATTCATTTTATATCACCAAAATTATTCTGATTAGGTTGGAATCTAGTTTTTTGGGTTTGTATTTGTCCCCATTATTTCTTTTATTACTTATTTCATAATCTGGTTGTGGTATTCTAGATGTATATGTGCATTGTATCATTTTCTCTTTACTTTTATAATTTTACGAGCTTAGAGATATGTGAATGCATAAAGTTCCTTAATATAATGCCTCCCATGTGTGAGATATATCTACCGATGTTCGTCTCAAACCCCTATCCCATTGGATGAGATCTAGGGGTTGTCACACTCATCTTATCACTGACCATGCAGGCCCCGGTGGGTCCGATCATGATAATATTCTCTCGGTTGTTAGATACTTCCTTGATATCTTCCCAGATGATTTATCTAGTATTCCTCTAGAAAAAAAACATAGATTTCATGATTTATACAATACTAGGCATGTAGTTTAACTTGATACCTTCTTATAAAATGAAACCTAATGATATGAAAGAGATCAAGATCCAGTTGATTGATCTGATGGAAAAAAGTTTTGTTTTCCCTAGTGTTTCACCAAGGGCATACCCCATGCTCTTTTTTAGGAAGGATGATGGTTCACTTAATTTGGGAATGGACTATCAGAATTTGAACTTGGTGACTGTTAATAATATGTAAACTTTTCCCCGTGTGGGTGACTTGTTCAATCAGATAAAGGGGGAGAAGTGTTTTTTTAAAAATTGATCTTTGGTCGAGTTATCATCAGCTCAGGGTTCATGGGTATAATATCCAAAAGGCTACTTTCAGTAGAAGAAGTGAACATTATGAATATCTTTTGATTCCTTTTATTCTAACTAATTCCTCTGATATTTTATGAATTTGATGAACCAGATATTCCATCAGTATATCTAAACCTTTATCATGAAGTTCATGGATGATATCTTGGTTTATTCAAGATCTGAGTGTGAGAATGAAGACAATATTAATATGGTTTTTTAAATATTGAGAAACTAATGACTTTATAAGAAAAATTTTAAATGAAATTTCAGGATCCAAGAAGTGAAGTTCTTGGGGAACATGATTTTAGAATATGGACTTTCAGTCTATCATGAGAAGGTGAAGGTTGTCTTGTCATGGGAAAAACCATAATATATCCTTGAGATTCAGAGATTCATAGGTCTTACTATATACTATTAGAGGTTCATTAAGGATTTATCAAATTTTGTGTCACCATTTAACACTCTTACTAAGAAAAGTTTGAAATTCACATGGGATGATAAATGTCATACTTATTTGGAAGAGATGATATAAATTATGACATTAACTCCTATTCTAATCTTACTTGAGTCTGGTAAGGGGTATGTGGTATACTGTGATGCTTCTGATGCCGGTCTGGGTTGTGTGCTTATACAGAGTGATTATGTTGTGGGATATGGCTCTCGTTAGCTTCTACCACATGAGAAAAATTACCCCACTCATGATTTAAATCTCACTATAGTTATGAATGCACTTATGTGTTGGAAACATTATCTTTTTGGGGAGGGGTTAACTATCTTTTTTGAACATAAGAGTTTCAGTTATATCTTTTCTCAAAAATACCTAGATCTTAGAAAAAGGGGATGGGTAGAATACCTCCATATGATCGACTTTGACAACTCCTAAAACTTGGGGAAGGGGAATTTCATCATTGACGATCTTTGTCAGAATGTTCCCCCAAATTCTATTTTAGAATTGAAGGAAGAGTGAATCCTTATGGTGATTTTAACTTAGTTGAATCTGGGATCATAAGTCACTATTGAAAAAATAACCTATACCAATGGTTTGGAGGGGCGTTGGTTGATTTGGTTATGGGATAGACCTATCCCAATGGTTTGGAAACCGTTGGGATAGGTAATTTAAAAAAAATCCACAACCAAGTTTTAAACCCACGACATCCACCTTATATATCGAAGACCTAACCACTATGATACAATTATATTTTTGGATATATTTGGAAATATATATATATATATATATATATATTTATAAATAATTTATATATTGATTTATTTGATGATTTATTAAAAAATAATTCATAAAAAATAAGGGTACCTATCCCAACAGTTTTGAGAACTGTTGGGATAGGTACCCTTATTTTTGGATCTATCCTAATGGTTTTACAAAACCATTGGGATAACCTTAACCTATCCCAATGGTTTTTAAGAACCATTGGGATAGGGATATTTTTTTGATCTATCCCAATGGTTTTACAAAATCATTGAGATAACCTTACCCTATTCCAATAGTTTTGAAGAACCATTAGGATAGGGATACTTTTTTATCTATCCCAACACTTTTTCGAAACTGTTGGCATATCCTTACCCTATCCCAATGGGTTTTACAAACCATTGGGATATGGTTGTTGTTATAGGTAGGATTTCCAGTAATGAGTGGATGATTCATGTATGGTTTTTACTATTGTTTAGTTGTCATCATATATCCTAGAGTTTGTTATATAGGTTTAATAGTATGGTGATGAGTTCAAAGGAATCAGAGAAACCTTATATGGTAGGGTGACTATTTCTAGTTGGTCTCTCCCTTATGATGGCATTCCCAACTTCATGGATCATTTTTCCATCCCATTATCTATGAGGATTTAAGTGTTGCATGATTGATGTAGTTCTTCATGGGGTTTTCACCCTGGAACTATGAAGATGTATTATGACACGAGACAATGTTTCTAGAGTCTAGGTATAAATAACAACATCATTGATTATGTGTCCCATTATTACACCTACCAGCAGGTAATGACAGAGCACCTAAATCATTCTGGTCTTCTCTAGCCTCTTCCAGTGCTAGTATTGAAATAGGATTAGATTTACATAGACCTCATTATTGTATTATCATGTAACCCTTTAGGAAATAATTATATCTAAGTAGTGATTGATAGGTAGATGAAATCATCTCATTTTATTCCAAACAAGGATACCAACTATAAGGAACCATCCTTAAACGTTACATATTCTAGTGTCTTTAGACTAGAATTAACTTAATTTAATTCCCAAGTATCTTTTCAGTCTATATTTTTAGATAAATCTGTCATAACTCATAAAAAAGAGAACCTTAATTTAAAAAGTGGACACTTCTATCCAATATTCATTTTTTCCACAATATAAAACATTTAAAACAAAACATGATTTATTTTCATGAAAAATCTTAATGACTTTCAACTTTTCTTCTTACTATCTCTTACCAATACTTAAACCATGTGATTTTAAAAAAATATGTAATAATCACAAAAATATAAGTAAAGTATTTAAAATAATAAATCCATTAGTCTAGTGAAAAACATGAAAACCCATGAAAAACCCATTCTTAAAAACACACCTTTTTACCCAAAAATGGAATCATTTTTCCCTTAAAAATATTATTATATTACCTTTTAAAATAAAATGATTTCCATGAAAATTAATTAATAGTCATAGAAAAGGAATATAGTTTCCTTGGGACATCATTATCATGGAACTATTATAGAACCCTTACAAGAAACCTTATAATTGGAATAACCACATGATTGACTTCCAATATAATTCTCTATAAAACACAATCATTACCCAATGAATTGGAGCACTATATGGGTGAACCCATCATATAAGTTATATGAGGATCACCTATTATCTATAATGTCGATCAACCCTTCATAAACAATGTCTATGTACCATATCATGAATAAAACACTTAAAAAACTCATTTAAACCAGTGTGGAAACAATCTCAAATATCAAAATGCCCGTTTCTCTTAAAAAAACATTTTTAAAACAAAAATACTAATAAAAGGAAATGAGAATTTTTATTTGAAGAAAAAATTAAATATTTTAAAGGAATCCAAACTTCAAATAATGGTTATGGTGGTAGGAAAATTTTATGTCACTATATACATTAAAATAGAACATTCTTTTTTGTGTTTTGTAAAGAAAGTAAAACATTTAATAAAAGGATTCCTTTTAAAAACCTTTGAAAGAAATTAAAAAGAGACATAAAATTTAATTTATAAATCTTTAATGAAAATATCATTAATAATATATTTTTAAAAATATGGATATGGATTAAAAAGAGTTTTAAGGGAAGCTTTTAAAGAGGATTTTAAAAATAAATTCCCTTACCTTGCGTCTGACTTGTCTTTTCTGTTCATTATCATCTAGAATAATAAAATTATGATAATTTTTTAACTACAATTTTTTTGATTTATTTTTACTTTTATTTAAATTATTACCATGTTATAGTCATTTATTTAATCAATTGAGTTTACATCATACATTTTGACTATATTCAGTTCATATGTCCAAAATGACTTCGATAGGTCGACTATGGTCAAAGTGGTCATTATTCCATCATATCAAGAATAATAATCATGAAATAATTATCATTTTTATATTTTAATTATTCTTTTAAAACAAACTATGGAATATGGTTATGAAAAATTAACTTCGTTACAATCATGGAGACGGTAAGCCATATGTACGCATGAGAAACATTTCTATTTTTCAAAGGTCATTATGGGAAGTAGGTAAGTATTATTTATATTTCTATAATCATGATAATATCATAAATATCATATAAATTATTTAAATATTATTATATATATCATCAAAGTGATGTGGTTATGAAAAATGAATCACATCTCTTTATAGAGGTGGTAGTCCACACGTACACATGAATAACATTATAATTTTTCAGTGAATAGAAAGGTAATAAAGTAAATGATATGTTGTATTTTTTAGAATGATAATTACAAAATGAATATATATATACACATATATTAAATCCATCATTACTATCAACCGTAAGTGGTGATGATGGAAAATGAATTACATCGGTTCGTGAGGCGATAGTCCACTGTACACATGAATGATGGTTTTGTTTCCCATTTGATAGAATATGAGATGGATATAGGTAATTTAATTAATATTATAACATATAATTATATTTATAATACCAGTGTTATTATTTTTTTCATGTTTGAGTAATATTTTAAGGTGGTTTAAGAGGAAGTAAAACCAAAACATGTTTTTAAAAACTATACCTATTCAGAAAATATACTTTGCTTAACACCTTAATACCTATAATATTGATATTATACCCAAAATAAGAACTCTAGAATGTATGAATGTATTTAATAAAGGTATTTTTTTATATATTGGTAGAAAAAAATGGTTTTGACATGTGAAGTAGAGAGAAGAAGAGATTCCCTTTTAGAAGAGAGGTGAGGGGCACTATTGGAATTTATTAAAATATTAAATTAATAAAAATTAATATTCAATTAAAAATGGATAAAAAATTATTTATTTAGAATAGATAATTATTATGGGTCTAAATAATCTCATACAATAAAAATTATACAGGTTGTAATTAAAATTTTACCTTTATCTTTTGGTTTTAACCCCTCATTAACCCTTTTCAATCTTACTATGACAACTAAGGTTTTTACTCTTTGAGGGTAAAGATAGTTACTATATATGAAAAAATAGCCCATAAGTAGACCATGGTTGATATTTTAATCCACAACATAATCAATCAGTCAAATATAATATTTTTATGATTTTTATATCATTTAATAAAATATTATTTACTATAAAATATCATTAAAGTCAAATTTTAGAACTATTCATTACTTTGAATTT
The DNA here is from genome assembly GCA_963277665.1 of Viscum album. Classification (NCBI taxonomy): domain Eukaryota; kingdom Viridiplantae; phylum Streptophyta; class Magnoliopsida; order Santalales; family Viscaceae; genus Viscum; species Viscum album. Next base: position 2,084,866,251 of record OY728126.1, read on the forward strand.
AATAGCACTAGTACAAAAAATAAAAATTCCATTTTTAATACATATATAAAATGTTATTTTCATCTATAAATTTTTTGGATAACATTAATTATATGAAATTATATTACTTTTAATATTTTTAATATCATTTATTTGATTTTTCTATTAATTGAATAATTACTGCATCAATAGTGTGTAAGAATATTAGGTAATTATTTATTCACTAAATATTTAAAATAAATTACTATGATGAAGATAAATAATTTATATTTTAAATTAATATTTATAACTGAACATATCCTATATTTATTACCATGTTAAAAATAATATAGTTACTAAAAATAGAAGTGTGATGTTTTTGACTTTTCTTTATGTAAAGTATTATAAAGTTCATAATCACATAAAAATAGAAAAAAGACATATAATATAATCTTGTATGATTATATATAATATTTAATCATAAAATAAAATTAATGCAAGTGTTATGCTCATTTTATAGTCCTTATCATATTATTTTTAACCCTTAATTACCCTATTTACCCTGTACCGTGGTAACAAAAATCACTAAGGTTATAATTAATTTTTACTAAAAATTAAAGGGGTATTTTTACCAAATTCAAACCTCACGATTCAAAATATGGAATCAATTTTTAATAATTAAAATCATAGAAGTTGCAGAATTAAAATTAAAATTAAATTGGAAAAATGTGATGAAAAATGGGTTTTTAGAAAAATACCCTTTTAAATATAAAATATTTTATTAATAAATTTAAGTATAAAATTCATTTAAAAAACCATAATTTTATTATTGAAAATAAAAATTAACTAATTATATTTTAAAACTCATCTAAAAATAGAATATTACTATAAAACTATTTTAAAATAAAACACAGTTTTCAATAAAATTCATCATTTTCACTATTCATTGAAACAAAACTTTTTTGAAAAATATCAATATTTCACCATGGGAAATTTTTTTATATCCTAATTTAAAAATTAATATTCAATTTATAAAATAAAATTTCTAAAATTTTCAATGATTAATTATTTTATTTTCTCACAAAAATCAATCAAAAACCATTTTTGAAGAAAACATACCTTTGAAGAATAAAATGGTTTTACTAAAAATTGAGTGCTTTGTTACTAAAAGTTAATCAATAAATTTGTATTTATTAGAACCATTATATATATATTTCAAAAATTATCTAATTCTATTCATACCCTTTAATTTATTGGTTGGGTTATAATGATCATATTTAAATAATAATATTTTATAGTTCGTTTAAGTTTGGTGTTGTGTATCTTTTAATGATATTAGACACCATATTTCTTTTAAAATATAAATACATTACACTCTCCTCACTTTAATAAATATCATCCTCAAAATTTGAACTTGGGCTTGATAATCAAAGGTTAGACATTTGAGAATACCAATTTTGAAATCCCACATTATAGAAAAGGTTTAATAAAACTTCCTCTTGAAAAGAGGGAATGATAATACAAAGGTTATCCAGAATAACACACAACTAGGTTTCAGAATAGGAAAAAATTGGTGAGAAGTTAAAATATGGACATGGAAGAAAAATTTAATGTATAAAACATTATGGAGAGTGAAAAAGATCATTGATAAAAAGAAAGTTAATGATCTTGAGAAAGTAAATGGCCACAAAACCATAAACCAAAGAGGTGTGAAAAATACCATTGATTCATTAGAGGATAAATTAATAGGATAACATTTTTATTTTAAGATATTTTTCCTATAGTTTAGGAATTCATTTCTCATCTAGACTAATAAATTATGGAAATATACTTACTTGAAAAGTAAAATTTCTTCCTTTAATAAATTCCCACTACAATGTCATATTTTTCTCTGAATGATGAGTATTCAAGAGGGATTTTTTATGCCCAAAGAACTAACATAAAATTATAATGGATCACATAATTAAACAAAAGTATCAAAATATATTCCTTATATATTTAGACATTAAAAAAAATTGAAATGGTGATCATAAGGTAATATAATTCTTAAAATTAATATACCTTCATATGAATAAATACAAAATTAATCACCAATGCCTCAAAAATAACACCCAAAGATCAACTTAAATCATTTGATAAATAACTGACCATATAATTTATCAAAATATTATAGTCTAATATTGAAACCCAAATATTAGGATGATTTGATCATATATTATTCCAAGATAAATTTAAAATTTATCTCTAAATAACATCAATAACTCTTAAAGTATCATAACAAAATGTATATTCTCAAATCATAAAATCTCCAAGATATGCTAATTAATTCCATAAATAGTCTGAATCAATATAAAGTAATAATAAAAATCATATATGCTTTGAAAAAACCTTTAATACTGAAATTAAATTACATATGATTCTATTTACTTTAATAAAATAAGTTTTTAAAAAATAGTGAACCACTTTCGAAATAAAATTACTCACTTAAACACCAAATCACTTTTCAATCACGCGGTTATCTCTACAATAAAACACATGTTACCAAAATCAAGATAATCATTATCTATCAAAATATTTAAGTAAAAAAATTATTTCATACTAACCTATACATCACATATTCTAGTGGTAGGTGATACACCCTTTTCACCCTTTGGTTGTGGGTTTAAGCCCCACAACCTTTCTAGATAAGATAGGTTAGTACCCGACTTATAGGTTTTCCTTTTTCTAAAACTATATAATTCTGGTAAAATTTTCCAAATTTTTAATAACCCATATTCACCTTATTATAAAATATCATATAAACCCTAAATGTTATCAATACTAGTAAGTTTATGTCCATAAAATGAAAATATCATTCTTCCTCAAATAACATTTTCACATGTCAAACTAAAGGGTTACATATACCTCAAACATCTACCAAATATCAAAAAATGACTTTTAATGTATTCCCATCACATAAAACCTCAAAAGAGGTTTCTATGATTTTGAACTCATTATAAACCTTAGATCTACCACCACAACATAAATCATGAATCCCTATATGCAGACACCTTAATCATTCAACATTATTAATAATCCATTAACTATGATTTTCCACATTATTCCATAATACTTCCTTTCTAAAAAAATACGAATCTTGTCTTAAGTTTCAAAAATATCAAAAACAGGCAATGATATAACACATACCTTTCATATGTCATTTTTCATTTTCTCATCTTCAATAATAATGGCATTAGGAATTTCTAAGCATTCATCTATACAATCTTTCTTATATCATTCTTAATCTCCCCCCTATGACATATATTTTCATAATTTCCATACTTGAAACATTTAAAACATTAAATTGATTCAATAGGAATAGATTTATTCCTCTTCACAGATTTAACATAATTATTCATTTTTCATTGACATATTATTACTTTATGCCCTCTTTTACCATATAAAAATAATCTTCCCATTCTCTTAGGATATTTTTTTGAGTGCTTCTTCCCACATTTTTGACACATTGGTCATTGGATATTTTTAAATTTGTGACCTTTATCATCTAAACTCCCATAATAATCATTTCTATTTTATTTGATGATTTGGGAAACTCACCTGGGTTCATGTTGTTAATCATAACTTGTGATAGTTGGTTAATAATATATACAAGAGTTTTTTCTACAAATTCCATTTTGGTTGGTTTATCATTCAGAAAACCATCTCAATTTCCTTCACATCTATTGTTACTTTGGTTCCTACTAGATCCATGTCACAACCCGCCTTCACCAAAAGGAGGGAAGGGTCAGCAGACTGCCAGGACCTTCCTTCTTTAAGTTGAAGGAGAGATAATGACCCCCGAAACCTACCTTCAATAGGTCCCGGAGTGGTGACTATTACCAAGGGTATAGGATCACACACTAAATGGAAGGAATTACCCTTTTTCTATTTTACAAGATCGGGAGATAAGATGATGGAACCCAACAACTCCAAAACTAAAAGAAAAGTAAAGCCAAAAGTAAACCATTCCCACATGCATGTTTCAAAAGTAAAAGCCACAAGGTACAAAAGGTGACTACAAAGGTAAGTACCAAAGAAAGAAAAACAGCAACTGAAACTGCCCCAAAGGTCCGAGCTAGTATGGTCCCGCGTGATCCCCGAAGTCCTCCTGGAAACTTGAAAGCAGTTTTATATACCTAGGGTGAGCATACAAGTACAATCAGTAGGGAAAACCAAAGACTCTCGTGCACAAGTGGGGGAACGTACTAAAGTCCCATGAGAAAAAGGAGTAAACCAAACACCTTTCAAGGTAAAATATCCACCTAAGCCTCACCAAGGCACACTCCCCAAATAACGCAAGTCAAGTAATATATATAATAAGAGAACATCGATGTTTGGGTACCCCGCACCACTTTCCCACTGGTTATTGAGACATCCTACGCATCGAACCAATCCCGCCATTCTCACCGCAGTCCCACTACCACACCCGCCCGCACACACCTGGGCCACAACCGCACGCAGTCCCACTGCCGAATCCTACCAGCAAACACTTGGTCCACAACTTTCACACGTAACCACGCCTGCAAACACCTAGTCCAGAACAACTACCACCACGCCTGAAGACACCTGGGCTAGAAGATCCACTTCCACGCCCGAAGACACCTGGGCCTCATCCCGAAGATACATGGGAAACCAGCTGCCGCACACACCTGGCCAACCATCACACTACCCCACACGAAGGTTCTTGGGCTAATAATGGACCTCAATCCATCATAGCCTACCCTAAGATACTTGGGCTATCCGGGAAAGGGAGCAGAAAAGGATCTAATAACCAGCCACTAAGAATAGTGTTGGGAAAAACACCCTCCCCCATGAATGGGGGTGTTCGGCACTAAGTGCTCAACTTAAGTGGGGCGCGAATAAGAAGCACAAAGCTACAAGTATATATATAGGTAACAAGAACTCACCCAAGGTAGGTTTTTCTTCAGACAACCTACAGATCACAACAACACTCAAGTCTGAGTCATGAATCTCGCCAACAAAACCCATTTGTCCCATTCTTGTTTCATGTTCAGTGATAATGTTCAAAGAAGTTCATGCACAACTGGGAAACTAACACCATAAACATAACCAAGGAAAAGAATCCAGTCAATCGTCAATTTAAACATTCACACCTGGTTATCTTGTAATGTTACAACAACAAGGGAATAAGTTAGATCCCTCGAATTACTGGAACCAAAGAAAAACCCTCGAGACACTACACCGTGTCCCACGAAATGGTTTCTCATAAACAGAGGATCCCACCCCAATTCGTGATATAAACAAGTAACCACCGGGTCTTAAAACTGACAACCACTGAATCCATAACAATAGGGGATCCCATCTCCGATTCCACAACCATCGAGAGTATAAAAATAGGAGATCTCATCCCCTCCCACATCTACAGCAATCGGTCCATGAAAGAAAACAACCAAACCACTGTCACCAACACTAAGTAGGGTCATGCCTGTATTTTCAGATTTATAAGATTTAACACACTCCATGATTTTAATTCCATGTTTTGACCAGGGTTAGCACAGAAGGGATTGATGCTGGTGCTTTCAATTTATTCAGCCGGGTATACGTGATTAACCAATTTACTTTTCACAGAAAGAGTTTACAATTAGGAACAAGCCATTTAAAACACCACGAGGGGTTCATTAGTGCACAAACAACGACCACCAATGGCCTCAATTTTCAGAAGGCGCAAGCCGACACAAATCAGAAAGATGATCATAATTTAAACAACATCAACGATCACAACCCCCCCTTCATTATTTATAGAAACAGTTTATTATCTTTATTTAGGTCTGGTTTATCCAATTCTATAGAATCAAAAGCACGCCCACCCCGCATGATACACAAAAGAGAGAGACGAAGGAGAAATTCCATACCTGTTGGATCAAAGATCTACGCTGAGGCTAGGGGAGGAAGTTCACGAATAGCGATGCGGCTCGCCTAAATGAAAATCGCTTCTTCTATCAATGCTTAGGCCGGGCACGGAACTCTATGCATAACGATGCGGCTCGCCCGATGCACCAGAAGCTGTTCGTGAAAAGCCGCGATCGAGGAAAGAAGAAACCATGGCTAACCCTTAGTTTATAAGAGCCGCAGACGGTTGAGATGATAATTCCAAACCGTGTCAGGAGAGGGGGTCGTGTGTTGACCACGCGGTTGGGAAGTTACACACGGAGGTCTCTCGGGATTTTTAGGAATTAATTATGGGATTTAAATGGTTTTAAAAGGAGTAAAAGAATTCATTTACGTCGAAACTTACATTACGGGAGAGGAAAAGTCAGGTACTGGAAAAAGAACGAAAGGGGACACGGTTCCACCATCACGGTGTCACCCTCACGGTGCCACCCTCACGGTTTCACCCTCACGGTGTCATCATTTTGGTGGAGCCTCACTTTGTCATAGTAATGGGCCAGGAGGGTCCGGGCCATTACATTAGATACCTCTTAAACGATTCTATTCCTGGAGAATCAAAACAACCCAAGAAGGAAAGAGAGGGTCCGAACAACCACCTCGAAAGATACCTCTTAGAAGTTAACCCATGCTAACTAAAAAAACTTCCCTACCAAGAACCAAGCAACATACCATGCCAAACTGCCCAGGCATGTGGGTTGGGGAGTCTCCTCCCCCATGTCAAGATATTATCTGCTATGGGAGGCACTGACTCGCCCGCACGGGTTTAATCGCATCCACCTTAATGCGTCTTGATTAGGGGTCAGGTTCTCTCCTCCCCCATAGCCAGGGATTTTCACACACAATCAGAGGAAAGAAAACCAGTACATTTCATAGCCAAAAGACAAAACGTTCTACCACAACAGGTACAACAAGGAACAAAACTTAAAACAACTCTGGGTACTGGGTACACATCTGTGCTTCCCTCTCCCACGTACTCTCCTTAAGCCCACCATGTCTCCATAACACACAAACCAAGGGAATGGCTCGCCCACGAAGCACCTTCTCCTTGCGATCCTCGATCAACACTGGTCTCTCCACAAAAGTCACGTCGTCCTCGATGTCCAACTCACCCCAATCAAGGACGTGTGAATCATCGTGCAGATACCGACGGAGTTGGAACACATGGAAGACATCATGTATCCTCAGTAGCAGCGGTGGTAACGCTTGCTGATAAGACACTTCACCAACCCGCCGCAACACTTTGAAGGGTCCGATGAACCTAGGAGAAAGCTTACTCCCCTTGCCAAACCTCCGCTGCCCACGCCGAGGGGAGACCTTCAAGAACACGTGGTCTCCAACCTCAAACTCCAAGGACCTCCTCCTGGTATCAGCATACGACTTCTATCAGTCCTGGGCCACCTTCATCCTTTCCCGTATGAGTTGAACCTTCTCTGTCGTGCTCTGCACCACTTCCGGGCCAAGGATGCATGCCTCTCCTACTTCGGCCCAACACACAGGTGAACGACATGGGCTCCCGTACAAAGATTCAAATGGGGCCATGCCAATGGTATAGTGGTAGCTATTATTGTAGGAAAACTCTAACAGAGGCAAGTATTGCACCCATGATCCTCCTGAGTCCAGAACACATGCCCGCAACATATCCTCCAAGGTCTGGATGGTGCGCTCGGTTTGTCCATCTGTCTGGGGATGGAAAGCAGTGCTAAGGCATATCTGGGTGCCAAAATCATGCTGCAATCCTCTCTAGACTCATGAGGTAAACCGTGCATCCCTATCCAAGACTATAGACCTCGGAACTCCATGCAACCGCACCACCTCATCCACATACCTTCGTGCCAGAGCATCTAATGCACTCGACTCCCTGATCGCCATAAAGTGAGCCGATTTCGTCAACCTGTCCACTACCACCCAGATGGCGTCATATCCCCCTTGGACCTTGGGTAGTACCGTGACGAAATCCATCGAGATGTCATCCCACTTCCACTCGGGGACATCTAGAGGCTGCAGTAGGCTGCCTGGAACTCGGTGTTCAGCCTTCACTTACTGACACACTAAGAACTTGGCCACAAACTCTGCCACTGCTTGCCTAACTTTGGGCCACCAAAAATACCTCTTCAATCCCTGGTACATCTTGGAAACTCCTGGGTGTATTTCCAGGGGTGATTTGTGGAACTCACTGAGAAACTTGCCGTACACCGCCTCTGGAACAAACAACCTTCCCTGGAAAAGCATCTGGTTCTGACCATCCTCTGTCCATCCTTCCGGAGCATTTCCCTGGTCAACTCGGTCACGCATCACTTCGCATTCCGGGTCTCCCCAATGAGACTCCTCCACTTGCTGAAAGAGAGATGATTGCACTGTCATCTAATATAGGCAGCCTCTACTCCTATCCATCCTTGCATCCAGGTGTAAATAATCCAACTCCTCCATCGCCTTTCAGGCGTCCGACAACTCTCAGACCGCATCCTTCTGCGTCCTCCTACTCAAGGAATCGACCACTACATTTCCCTTGCCAACAGTATAAGAGATCTCGAAGTCGTAATCCTGGAGGAACTCCACCCATCTCCATTGTCGCAAGTTTAGTTCCCGCTGGGAGAAGATATACCTCATGATTTTGTGATCCATGAAGACCACAAAGCGTTCTTCGATGAGGTAGTGCTGCCATAACTTTAGTGCAAAAACGACCGCTGCAAGCTCCAGGTCATGGGTGGCGTAATTACGCTCATGAGGGCATAGTTTCCTGGACCCATAAGAGATCACCCCTTGTTGCTGCATCAACAAACATCCTAGGCCATGTCCTGAAGCATCGCAGAACACCTCATATGCTGCCCCTTCTTCTGGAAATCTCAGCACTGGGGCACTGACCAAATTCTCCTTCAGATAGCTGAAGGCTGACTCGCACTTCTCACTCCACATGAAAACCTGGTCTTTCTTGGTCAGGGCTGTCAAAGGGGATGCAACTCGGGAGAATTTGGGTAAGAACCTCCGATAGTAACCCACCAGACCCAGGAATCTACGGACTTCTGCCACATTCTTGGGTGCTGCCCAAGAAACAACTGCCTCAACCTTTGATGGGTCCACCGCTACCCCCTGCTCGGACACCACGTGCCCGAGGAAGTGCACTTCTCGTGTCCCGAACATGCATTTTGACAACTTCCCATAGAGATGATGATGTTGGAGGACCTCCAGAACCGTCCTCAGGTGCTCTGTATGGTCCTCCTCTGATCTTGAGTAGACTAGGATGTCGTCGATGAACACAACTACGAACCGATCTAGGTACTCCCAGAAGATGGAGTTCATAAGCCCCATGAACACAGCCGGGGCGTTCGTAACACCGAAGGTCATGACTACAAACTTGAAGTGTCCATATCTACACCTGAATTCCATATTTGGGATGTTTCCCTCCTTCACTCTCAGCTGGTGGTACCCAGACCACAGGTCGATCTTCGAGAACCATCCTGCCCCTTTCAGCTGGTCGAAAAGATCGTCTATCCTCGGAAGAGGGTAGAGATTCTTGATTGTCACCTGATTCAGCCTCATGTATTCTATACACAACCTGAGACCACCATCTGCATTCTTTGCAAACAATACCGGAGCACCCCACAGTGACACACTTGGACGAACATAACCCCTCTTCATCAGATCGTCAATCTGGATCCCCAACTCCCGTAGCTCTGAAGGTGCCATCCGGTAAGGATCCATCGAGATCGGATGAGCGCTAGGCTGCAGGTCTATCCCAAACTCGATATCACGTCATGGGGGTAGAGTCGCCACCTCTTTAGGAAAGATGTCCATAAACTCACGGATAACCTCTGGCACCTCCACCATCTCTGCATCTACTGACAGCTCGACTATCAAGGAGAGGAAGGGTTCCTCTCGCCTGTTGCCCTTCTGACCGCCTCACTCGCCGGTGAAGGTAACACACCGGCCGCCCAAGTCTGGGAACACGAACCTTCCTCGGAAACATTCGATGACGGCACACACAGAGAATAGCCAGTCGATGCCTAGGATGACATCGTATGGCTGTATCTATAGCAGGAGAAGATCCCTAACCGACTGATGTGGCCCTATCATCAGTCTACATCCTCGACAAACAAAGAACAAGTCAGTCTGACCTCCGACTGGTGTGTTCAACACCAGGGGCACTGGAAGTCTCTCGGAATCTAGACCCAAGGCATGGGATAGAATGGGTGCAACAAAGGAGTGTGAAGCTCCTGTATCGAACAAGGTATAAGAAAGAGTTCTAAACAAACTAATCGTACCTCGAACAACCTCCGACCCTGCTGGAAGTGCCGCCTCCGCGGCGTGTAGCTGTCCACGCCTGGCTCCTCTACCCCTCGGCTGTTGGCCACCTCCCCGAACACGCCCTGGTTGAGGTCCCTGAACTTGATCCCTAACTCCCTCACGGACATTCTCCCTTGTTGGAGGGAGAGTAGCTCCTGTCTCTTTTCTGCCTTCATCGTTGAGGAGAGGAATTCCACCTGGAACTCCCTCTAAAAATCATCCCATGCCACCTAATCCTCTCTCCTCTCCCCCAGGTAAAGCGTCCACCACTGACGCGCCACTCCCCGTATCTGGCTGACGGCCAGAGGGACCCAGTACTCGGCCGGGGCCCGAATCAGGGCGAAGACTATCACTAGATCCTCTAGCCAGCCTTCCATCTTCATGTCAGAGGTGCTGCCCTCGTACTTCTCGAGGGTCTGTCGCTGGAAGGCCCAAAGAGTCTTCTACCACTGGTCGTCCTCTTCCTCTCGATCAGCTCTCTGCCGATCGGCCAAAGTAGTCTCTGGGGCCTCGATCGCCTGTACCACACGTGGTCACCTTCCAGGTTCCATAGCTGCAAGGTAAACAAGGAATTCCTAATCCCAAGTAGTGCAGAATATCGTTCTTAAAACTTCTTAAAATTTTAATTTATTCTTAATTCCCAAGACATCCCAGAAACACGAGAACACAAGTCATTATAATGCACGTACCTTTCCTAGGGTCTCTACCCTGCAATCAGCGTGGCCTCACTTGGTCGTTCGGTACGTCCATAATCCTTGCATCGGATCAAGGGGGCCCCTAAAATCCTGTGTCCTAGCTGGTCTTCCCTGGCCTAATTCACGCACCAAGGTCACCCAACACTGTTGCCTTACCATCCCATGAAATCCACACTATGCCTAACTCCAAACTCCGTCCTATCTCTCAACCATCTCCTCTGATACCATTCTATCATGACCCGCCTTCACCAAAAGGAGGGAAGGGTCAGCAGACTGCCAAACCCTTCCTTATTTAAGTTGAAGGAGAGATAATGACCCCTGAAACCCGCCTTCAATAGGTCCTGGAGTGGCGACTATCACCAAGGGTATAGGATCACACACTAAATGGAAGGCATTACCCTTTTTATGTTTTACAAGATCGGGAGATAAGATGATGGAACCCAACAACTCCAAAACTAAAAGAAAAGTAAATCCAAAAGTAAACCATTCCCACATGCATGTTTCAAAAGTAAAAGCCACAAGATACAAAAGGTGACTACAAAGGTAAGTACCAAAGAAATAAAAACAACAACTGCAACATCCCCAAAGGTCCGAGCTAGTATGGTCCTGCGCGATCCCCGAAGTCCTCCTGGAAACCTGAAAGCAGTTTTATATACGTAGGGTGAGCATACAAGTACACTCAGTAGGTAAAACCAAAGACTCTCATGCACAAATGGGGGAACGTACTAAAGTCCCGTGAGAAAAAGGAGTAAACCAAACACCTTTCAAGGTAAACTATCCACCCAAGCCTCACCAAGGCACACTCCCCAAATAACGCAAGTCAAGTAATATATATAATAAGAGAACATAAATGTTTGGGTACCCCGCACCACTTTCCCACTGGTTATTGAGACATCCTAGGCATTGAACCAATCCCACCATTCTCACCGCAGTCCCACTACCACACCCGCCCGCACACACCTGGGCCATAACCGCACGCAGTCCCACTGCCGAATCCCGCCCGCAAACATCTGGGCCACAACTGTCACACGTAACCATGCCTGCAAACACCTAGGATAGAACAACTACCACCACGCCCGAAGACACCTGGGCTAGAAGATCCACTGCCACGCCCGAAGACACCTGAGCCTCATCCTGAAGACACTTAGGAAACCAGCTGCCGCACACACCTGGCCAACCATTACACTACCCCACCCAAAGGTTCTTGGGCTAATAATGGACCTCAGGCCATCACAGCCTACCCGAAGATACTTGGGATATCTGGGAAAGGGAGCAGAAAAGGAGATAATAACCAGCCACTAAGAATAGTGTTGGGAAAAACACCCTCCCCCATGAATGGGGGTGTTCGGCCCTAAGTGCTCAACTTGGGTGGGCAAAAATAATAAACACAAATCTACAAGTATATATATAGGTAACAAGAACTCACCCAAGCTAGGTTTTTCTTTAGACAGCCTACAGATCACAACAACACTCAAGTCCAAGTCATGAATCTCGCCAACAAAACCCATTTGTCCCATTCTTGTTTCATGTTCAGTGATAATGTTCAAATAAGTTCATGCACTACTGGGAAACTAATACCATAAACATAACCAAGGAAAAGAATCCAATCAATTGTCAATTTAAACATTCACACCTAGTTCTCTTGTAATGTTACAACAACAAGGGAATAAGTGAGATCCCTCGAAGTACTGGAACCAAAGAAAAACCCTCGAGACACTACCCTGTGTCCCCCGAAATGGTTTCTCATCAATAGAGGATCCCACCCCAATTAGTGATATAAACAAGTAACCACCGGGTCTTAAAACTCACAACCACCGAATCCATAACAATAGGGGATCCCATCCACGATTACACAACCATCGAGAGTATAAAAAAAGGGGATCTCATCCCCTCACACATCTCCAGCAATCGGCATGTGAAAGAAAAAAACCAAACCACTGTCACCAACACTAAGCAGGGTCATGCCTGTATTTTCAGATTTATAATATTTAACACACTCCATGATTTCAATTCCATGTTTTGACTGGGGTTAGCACAGAAGGGATTGATCCTGGTGCTTTCAATTTATTCAGTCGGGTATACGTGATTAACCAATTTACTTTTCATAGCAGGAGTTTACAATTAGTGACAAGACATTTAAAAAACCACGAGGGGTTCATTAGTGCACAGACAACGACCACCAACAACCTCAATTTTCAGAAGGTTCAAGACAAAACAAATTAGAAAGATGGTCATAATTTAAACAAATTCAATGATCACAACTCCCCTTCATTCTTTATAGAAACAGTTTATTATATTTATTTAGGTCTAGTTTATCCAATTCTACAGAATCAAAAGCACGCCCACCCCGCATGATACACAAAAGAGAGATATGAAGGAGAAATTACCTACCTGTTAGATCAATGATCTACGCTGAGGCCGGGGGAGGAAGTTCACGGATAGCGATGCGGTTCGCCTGAATGAAAATCGCTTCGTCTATCAGTGATTAGGCCGGGCGCGGAACTCTACGCATAACAATGCGGCTTGCCTGATGCACCAGAAGTTGTTTGTGAAAAGCTGCGATCGAGGAAAGAAGAAACCACGACTAACCCTTAGTTTATAAGAGCCATGGACGGTTGAGATGAGAATTCCAAACCGTGTAAGGAGCGGGGGTCGTGGGTTGACCACACGGTTGGGCAGTTACACACGGAGGTCTCTCGGGATTTTTAGGAATTAATTATGGGATTTAAATGGTTTTAAAAGGAGTAAAAGAATTTATTTACATCTAAACTTACATTTCAGGAGCGGAAAATTCAGGTACTGGAAAAAGAACGAAAGGGGACACGGTTCCACCATCATGGTGTCACCCTCATGGTGCCACCCTCACGGTGTCACCCTCACGGTGTCACCCTAACAGTGTCACCATTTTGGTGGAGCCTCACTTTGGCAAAGTAATGGGCCAGGAGGGTCTGGGCCATTACAATCCATCTATTCACTAAAATAAAAAGGGTCAGTGTGATTATATTAATAAAATCAAAATAAACAATCTTATGATGAGGATAAACACTAATATATCCTTAACCATGAAATCTTAACTCTTTATATTTATCTAAAATAACAATTATTCTCCCTAATATACTAACCTTTATGGTTATATAGGATTTTTAACTTAAGATAATACAACACCCTAACCCATAAAGTTATCTAAAACATCTTTTGATACCAACTATAAGGAACCATCCATAAACATTTCATATTCTAGTGCCTTTAGACTAGAATTCACTTACTTTCATTATTAAAGAGATTTTCAGTTTAGAATTTTATATAATTAGGTCATAAAATATACACACCTAATAAATTATTTAAAATTTGAACAATTTTATTCTGTAATGACCCGAACCCAAACAGCCACCCGAACAGTGCTAAACGGGTCGAGTGCTACTACCTTAGGCGCACCTCCCTAAACGCCAAAGGCTGTAGACTAGCAGCGAGGGCCTTTTTAGGTATAGTGGAGAGGCTATACCCTCTCTAAGGATAATAATAACGATACTGGTCCAAGTATAATAATAAAGATGCAGCGGAATAAATGACTCAGCAGACTCAAACTAGACCCGTAGAGCGGAAGCACATTCAATATCAATAAACAGCAGAAGAAATAAATATAAACAACAACAGTGGAAAGTAAACACAACAGCATGATGATCACTCGTAACTACTACTGAACAACAAAACATACATCCAAAGTAGGTCATACATATCTATATGTAAAGATGCCAATGGTTAAAAAAATGTAGCTATAAAACAATTAAGCATGCTGATACAGAAAAGTAAGAAAAACAAAGCAACTCCAGCTAGGCAAGAACTCAAGGTCCATACCATCTCCATGCAACAGCTAATGCAGCCCAGCTCTTGAAGATGGCCTCTTTCCTACATGTAAATCTATAAATTCTGCACATGTACCGAAGGACCCGTGAAATGTGTGAGACGAATCTCAGTAGGATACCACCCAATGGTGCGTACCTAATATAAGTGTTTAAGCTGTCATGCATTTATAAGGAAAGTAGTAAACATAGCGATGAAAAAGTAAAAACAAACTCCACTGGTGCTTAGCAGTCACCATGGAGTGTCACCTGCTTCGACCAATGCTGAAATCTCTGTCATATAACCCGACACTATGTGCCCCCTGACACCGCGTGTCTCAAGTACCAACATCCCGAAGGCACGCCTGAGAAACAATAACCCAGAGGAACAACGATGCTTGTCCTCAATAAGTAACCAGAGGGACAGTGATGTTTGCCCTAAAATAACATAGCCAGAGGGACAATGATGTCTGCCCTCAAAGTAAAGTATCCGGAGGGATAACAATATCTTCCCTCAAATAATGGCGAGCCTCTTCCCCCAACCTGATATCCTCAAGGCTATCCCCTGAAGGATCCTCACCTTCCACGTGGATTCCTACGACAAGAACCCCCAAACCAATAGTACCTAAACTGAAACTAATGGGGGCCTCTACCCACATGAGTGGTCAAAACCACCTCATCACAGAGTCTCTCTGTGTGCACACTACTCAAAGTTTCTGGGTGAGTGGTAATCACCAAAATAGTACCCAAGCCACAAAACCTCTGACACCTCGTGTCCCTCCGACCATGCCACTCAAGTATGATGGCCTTTCGATCCCAGTAACCTGGAACATGCCCAACCTGAGAGTCATCCTTCCTCAAACCGACACCCATGACGCCCAATCCCGTGGTCAGAACCACCCAATGTAACCCAGGCCAAGCCCAACCTAACAGTCATCACTCAAGAATATCCGGGCCATTCCCAACACAACCAAAAGGGTTCCAGAATATGAAATTCAGCAATTACATATATACACAATTAAAAAAAACACAACAACATGAGAAAAATCTAAACAGTTGAATTGCACTAGCCCAACAGTTATCTAACAACAACATTGAGGTCTTTAAATCCTCTAACAAGTCATATCAAGATTCAAGAAACTAAAATCAACAGTTTAGAACAATACAATTCAATTAATACCATTTTGGCGCCCGCGACCAAAATGCCTTGATGAGCAATGACCACTCACCCGACACTGCTCAAGCAACACAGGTAATAGGGCATACCCAAGGGTATCCCATAGGCCAACAAACAATGTAATATGTAATATCAGATAAAACTAGGTCCCGCTCAAAATACCTGAAAAATCGCTGAAGTCCACACCACCCAAATGACCACAAAAACACAAAAAGAGGTATGCACCACCTACCTAAGACTCGTACGATGCTACTCCTCCGATAACAGCCTCCAATTAGGTCTAAAACACGATAGATCTATAAAAGAATCAAAACCGCTCAAACCCCAATAACTCGTTATAGGAATAAAATCAAGAAAAATGGATCAAGAGGAATTAAGGCCTTACCGAGGGGGTTCCAATGGATCAAACGGTGTTCGAATCAGGTCTCAGATAAAGGAACAAGAGCAAAAATGAGCTTCGACCGACTCTCCCCGCTCAACCCGTCGAAGGGGTTGACTTTATGCCTCAATACAAGGCTACTGCCCATTTTAGCGAAAAAAAAAGAAAATACACAGAATGTAATTTAAGTACACGACGTGTATCATTTTACTGTTCATAAGATGGCTGAAATTTCACCGACTTACTTTCCAGAACCTGCTGACATGAGCAAACGGCGTGTACCTAAGGGTACACAGCATGTGCTTAGTTTTTATTCTCTTCCTCGCCAACTTACCCACACGCCATGTATATCCCTCATACATGGCTTGACTACACGGGTGTCCAAGGAGGACATAGCGTGTAATTGGTTAAATGATTCTACCTGAACAATAGGCCTACATGCCATGTATGTCCTCCACACGGTCATGGGTACACAGCGTGTCAATAACTACACACCGTGTAGTAAGAAATTTCTACACGGTCATCACACGACATGTACTCGGCAGTACACGGATGGTGCTCGCCCAACCCATACACGGCATGTACTCTATATTACATGGATTGTAGTCTAGAAATTCCCAGAAACTGCCCAGTTTCTCCAGTTTTCTCAGGAACAAGTCAAAAATTCAAACAGGGTCAGGATTTTGACCCGTTCTAAAAACCCGGGTTATTACAATCTCCCCACCTTAATATAGCTCATCCCCGAGCTATCAAACGAAACTCGGAGATGGTGATGAACATACCACCCCATTAAAATTAACCCGAACTTCCCCGGTCTCGAAGGTTCTGGCTAATTTCTTCAAGGGGCTCCTCACCTTAGGATTCTCCTTACTCAGTCTCAACATGAAAAAACTCAAAACAAACAAAGGTTCACTAACCTGTTTTCTGGATGCATAGTCCTTCCATGACACATCATCACCCCTGAACCTCATTGGTGATTCTATGTTGTTCCCGACACCCAACGTATCTCGCACCACATCGGTGTCCGCCTCCATGAGGTCCTGCATCCCATGGATGCTCAAAACGAACCTGGTGCCTAGCACCTCAAGTAACCCGCATCATCAATGCCCTGATGCTCAAGGCACCTCAAGAAACCCGAATCCTCGATGCCCTGATGCCCAAGGCACCTCAAGCAACCCGCATCCTCGGTGCCCCGATGCCCACAACACCTCAAGTAACCCGCATCCTTGATGTCCCGAATGTTACGCATCCCATACATATATATTAATATATCACGCACCCGATATGGTGCTAATCCCACTGACTAGAATCTAGTCAGTCCTCATAGATCCTATGAATCACGTGCACTCAAAACGAACATGCCTCTATAGGTCATTCCAAAAAGGAAACATGGAAATCACGGCCACACCCGTGATGTACCTCTAACCGTCGTTGGCTCACCAGCCTGCTCAGCCTCTGGCAGCTCCACAGCATGCACCTAGCCTGAAGTATGGCTGTTTGATGCCTGACCTCCCTATGATGCTGCTCTAGCCACCAGCCACTGACCCCTCAGCTAGGTCCCATTGTCTCTGTAACGTCCTCCGCATGTAGCTGAACCTCAGATACCCTCTCCTGGAACCGAACTTGAAACAACTCCAGATGCCACCATCTATCATGGTCCCTGATTGCTGGCTGTCTGAGAAGGCTTCCTGCAGAACCTCTCTAGATTCCCAACCTGCCCACATGAACGAAACTCCTTTGGAGGCCTATCGCACTGAGTCCGAACATGTCCTGGTTGTCCACACTGAAATAAAACCATTGATGAATTTCTACGAGGTGGTCTAGCTGAGTCCTTGGCCTGAATGATCTACTGGAACTCATCCCGTCCTCGCTTCCTGTTGTCTGAACCATCACCTAAAATTGTTTCCCAACCAACCTAGGGCCTATCCCTCTAGTTTCCCTCTTCTATGAGCACCTAATTCACCACCTCTGATAAGGAACCCATTCTAAAGATATTCACATGGATCTGAATAGCGTGTCGCAATCCATCCTTGAAGCACCTCACCCTTGCTACATCATCACTTACTATACTAGGTTCAAAGAGAGACGACTCAGTAAATGTAGCTACATAGTCCATGACGGACATGTATCCCTAATGAAGGCTCAAGAACTCCCAAGATCTCTTGGCCCTCAGTTTCTCTAGGTAAATGTGCTCAAAGAAATTGTCCTCGAAGTCCTTCCATGCCAGTCCCTCATGCCTGCGAGCCTGAACCTGAACATCCCACCAACGCTTTTCCGGTCCTCACAACATGTACATTTCCAGCTTAACCCTCTGCCCTGGAGGTGTCTCGAGATGCTCGAAGATCATCTGTATGCTCTCTATCCAGTTCTCAGCCGCCTGTGGACCACCCTCATCCAAAAAAAGTGGCAGGTGTTGCGACTGGAACTCACACATCAGATATTCCATAGATGGATCTGTACCCTATGCTCCTATGTCGATTCCCTATAAGACACGTACCAGGATAGCTCGGAGATACTCATCGAGCCATGGTCCAAACACTATCAAACCCGACTGCTGTCCTGCCTACACTGGATATTGAACCTGATCCTATCCCTAAGCCTGTACTTGCGGCTCCTGCTCTGCCTGCACTGGATCTTGAATCTGATCCTGTAGCACTATATCATCTCCTACTTGATGCTCCATCGAGTCGTAAAAAAAGGAACCTGCTGAATAACATAAATGGTCAGACATCCCACATACATAATAATTTATATATATATAACATAGATAAGGAAAGCAGTAAAAGGAAGTGCATAACTACTACCCTTAATCTCCCCCACCACAACCCATGCCCCATGGCATCCCAGCCTTGTGGCCCCCTTACCCACCCTTAACAGAGCCAAGTATCAAAAGTACCTTGGGCCATGCCCATCCTGACAACCAATGTTTCCTCAAACCGACGACCAAGTCACCCAATCCTGGTGATCAAAATCACCTTAACTGATAGTACCTGCCTGCTCGTACCAGAGCCAGACCCAAATACCCTGTCACATGCAATTCTACAAATATAAAAAGCACGGCAGAACACGTTGCAATAAACAAGCAATTTTATCAGGAATTTCACCTTTTCACATTTCAAGAATAAAAATTATGGAAATTGATATCATTCACATGGAATTATCACTTCACAAAGCATACATGCAATTCTAAAATTGAAATACCCTAAAAATGTTCCTATCAAAAGACAAACAAACAAGCCTTGCCATACCGGTCCAAGGTCCAATTCTCCATTACCGCACTGGGTGAAGGGTCACATATCATAATCAAAAACATCACACGCCAAGTGAGCCACTGAGGTGGAAATCATATAAACTGTAATCTGAGAAAAAGGAAAATAGCAATTCCCACCCATGGAAACTTGGTCCATCCCTCATACCTGAGGCTACAGGCACCCAAGCACAAGCTAGAAACCCAGTTCCAGTAACAACTTATCTCCAGTCTACCATATCCCAAATAGTAAAACTAGTATAAATAAAAAGATAAGTCTCAGTCTCATTAGTATCCAACAAAACACTGCAGCTAAATCCCTGTCAAGAACTCCTCTGATACCACTTTTTAACGACCCAGACCCAAACAACCACTCGAACAGTGCTAAACGGGTCGGGTGCTACTACCTTAGGCGCACCTCCCCGAATGCCAAAGGCTGCCGACTAGCAGTGAGGGTCTTTTTAGGTATAGTGGGGAGGCTATACCCTCTCAGAGGATAATAATAATGGTACTGGTTTGAGTATAACAATAAAGATGCAGCGGAATAAACGACTCAGAAGACTTGAACCAGACCCGCAGAGTAGAAGCACAATCAATATCAATAAACAGCAGAAGCAATAAATATAAACATTAGCAGTGGAAAGTAAACACAACAGCATGCTAACCACTCATAACTACTATTGAACAACAAAACATGCATCCAAAGCAGGTCATACATATCTTTATGTAAAGGCACCAATGGATAACCAACTATATCTACAAAACAAGTAATCATGTTGATATAGGAAAATAAGTAAAACAAGGCAACTCCAGCTAGAAAAGACCTCAAGGTCCATACCATCTCCATGCAACAGCTAATGCAATTCAGCTCCTGAAGCTGGCCTCTTTCCTTCACGTAAATCCATAAAGTCTACACACGTCCTGAAGGGCCCGTTCAGGGTGTGAGATGAATCTCAGTAGGATAACACCCAACAGTGCGTACCTAATATAAGTGTTTAAGCAGTCATGCATTTATAAGGAAATAAGTAAACAGAATGATCCACAAATAAACACAAACTCCACTGGTGCTCAGCAGCCACCATGGAGTGTCACCTGCTTCGGCCAATGCTGAAATCTATGTCATATAACCCGACACCATGTGACCCCTGATGCCGCGTGACTCAAGTAATGACGTCCCGAAGGCACACCTGAGAAACAGTAACCTAGAGGAACAATAATTTCTATCCTCAATAAGTAACTGGAGGGACAACATTGTCTGCCCTCAAATAATGTAGCCGGAGGGACAACGATATCTACCCTCAAAGTAAATTATCTGGAGGGACAACGATATCTTCCCTCAAATAATGGCGAGCCTTTTCCCCCAACCTGATAGTCTCAAGGATATCCAATGAAGGCTCCTCACCTTCCATATTGATTCCTACGGCAAGCACCCCCAAACCGATAGTACCTAAACCGAAACTAACGGGGGCCTCTACCCACATGAGTGGTCAAAACCACCTCATCATAGAGTCTCTCTGTGTGCACACTACTCAAAGTTTCCAGGTGAGTGGTAATCACCAAAATAGTACCAAAGCCACAACACCTCTGACACCTCGTGTCCCTGCGACCATGCCACTCAAGTCTGATGGTCTTTCCATCCTAGTAACCTGGGCCATGCTCAACCTGACATTCATCCTGCCTCAAACCGATGCCCATGATGCCCAATCCCATGGTCAGAACCACCCAACGTAACCCTGGCCAAGCCCAACCTGACAGTCATCACTCAAGAATATCCAGTCCATGCCCAACACAACCAAAAGGGTTCCAACATATGCAATTTAGAAATTACATATATACACATTTAAACAAAACACAACAACAAGAAAAAAATCTAAACAGTTGAATTGCACTGGCCCAGCTGTTATCTAAAAACAGCACCAAGGTCTTTAAAGCCTCTAACAAGTAATATCAAGATTCAAAAAACTAAACTCAATAGTTTAGAACAATACAATTCAATTAATACCATTTTTGGCGCCCCTGAAAAAAATGACCCAATGAGAAACGACCACTCACCTAGCCCTGCTCAAGTAACACCGGTAATAGGGCATACCCAAGGGTATCCCATAGGTCAATAAACAATATAATATGAAATATCAGATAAAACTGGGTCATGCTCAAAATACCCGAAAACGCGCCAAAGGCCGCGTCACCCAAATGACCACAAAAACACAAAAGAGGTATGCACCACTTACCTGAGACTCGTACGATACTACAACTCCGATAATAGCCTCCAAATAGGTCTAAAACATGGTAGATCTATAAAATAATCAAAACCACTAAAACCTCAAATAACTCATTCTAGGAAATAATTCAAGAAAAACGGCACAAGAGGAATCAAGGCCTTACCAAGGGGGTTCCAACGGATCAACTGGTGTTCGAACAGGGTCTTGTACAAAGGAACGAGAGAAAAAATGAGCTCCAGCCGGCTCTCCTCGCTCAACCTGTTAAAGGGGTTGAGTTTCTGCCTCAATACGAGGCTACTGCTTGTTTTAGAAAAAAAAAGAAAATACAAAGCGTGTAATTTAAGTACATGACATGTATCATTTTACAGTTCATAATATGGCTGAAATTTTACCAACTTACTTTCCAAAACCTACCGACATGAGTACATAGTGTGTACCTAGGGGTACACAGCATGTGATTAGTTTTTATTCTCTTCCTCACCGACTTACGCACACACCATGTATATCCCTCATACATGTCTCGACTATACGGCGTGTCCAAGGAGGACATGACGTATACTTGGTTAAACAATTCTACCTAACCAATAGGCCTACACGCCATGTATGGCCTCCACATGGTCACGGGTACACAACATGTCGATAACTACATGCCGTGTTGTAAGAAATTTCTACACGGTCATCACATGGAATGTACTCGGCAGCACACAGTCGGTGCTCGCCCAACCCATACACGACGTGTACTCTATAGTACACAACGTGTAGTCTATAAATTTCTAGAAACTGCTTAGTTTCTCCAGTTTTCTTAGGAATAAGTCAAAAATTCAAATAGGGTCGAGATTTTGACCCGTTCTAAAAACCCGGGTTCTTACATATTCAGTATCCATTTTCCCACAATATAAATTTTTTGGAATTAAACATGATTTCATTTCATGATAAATCTTCATGAATTTCAACATGTCTTCTTTCTTTTTATTACCTATCCTTAAACCCTATGAAAAATGTTTCTAAACATGGTATGAGCATAAAAATCTTAGTAAGGTATGAAAAAGAAAAAATATTCTAGTATAGAGAAAAGAATGAAAACCCCTAAAAATACTTTTCTTAAAAATAAAAGTTTTTACCCAAAGGGAATCATTTTTTCCTTTTAATTGTTCATTAACTTTCCTTTTAAAACCAAACAATTTCCATGTAAAATCATTATAAAGCATAGAAAATTCATGCAGGTTCCTTGGGAAATCATCATCATATAACACTTATAGAACCCTTAAAATAAACCATATAATTAGAAATGTTATACAAACTACTTCCAATATAATTCTCTAGAGAACATAAACATTACTGAATGCATTGGATCACTATCTAGGCACACCCATTATATAAGATATATCGGGATAACCTATGAGATATAATGGGGTTAACCCTTTTTATAAGCTGTCTCGAGCTCAAACATGATCTATAATGGGGCTCAACCATTCATAAAAAATTTCTAATGATCATATCATAAATAAAACCCTTGAAAAATCCTCTAAACTTGTGTTCAAAACATTTTCAGATATGAAAATAAAATTTTCTATTAAAAAGAAATTTTTAATACTAAAATACCTAGAAAAATGGAATGAGGTATTTCTTTGAATAAAACAATAAATATTCTAAAGGGATCCAAACATCAAATAATGGTTATTATGGTGGGAAAAGTCTTTTTCATAGTATACGTTAAAATAGAACCTTCCTTTTTTCTTTTGTAAAGAAAGTAAAACATTCTGTAAAAAGATTCATTTTGAAAATATTTGAAAGGAAGTCAAAATAGACATAAAACTTTCTTTATAAAACTTTAATTTACATATGAAAACATTAATAATATATTTTTAAAAACATGGACATGGAAGAAAAATAATTTTGAGAGAAACATTAAAATATGAATTTTAAAATAATGTTCCATGCCTTGTGCCCTAATTGTCATAATAATTTATTATCTTCACGAATAATAAATTTATGTTAATTATTTACCTTATTTAGAACATTTTTAATGTTTATTACTCCTTTTTTTCATTTATTACCATATTATAATCAATTAATTAATCAATTGAGTTCACATCAGATGTTTTGACTATATTCGGTTCATATGTCCAAAATGACTTCGGTAGGTTGAATATGGTGTAATAGGTCATTATTAGATAATATATAGAATAATAATAATTACATAGTAATATTTTTTATATTTAAATTATAATTTTAAAACCAAACATGGAAGATAGTTTTAAAAATTGATCTATGTTAAAATCATGGAGATGATAGGTCATATGTACGCATGAGTAGTGTTTTCATTTTTAAATGATCATTATAGAAATAAGATAAGTATTATTTTATCTTTATATTATTATAATAATATAATAAATTTCATATTAATATTTTAAATATATTTATATATATCATCCACGTGATACGGTGATGAAAAATTAATCACATCGCTTTGTAGAGGTGGCAGTCCACACGTACACACGAACAACATTATCATTGTTTAGTGAATGGAAAGGTAAGAAATTAAATTATATAATATTATTTCAGAATGATACATATTTTATGAATATATATATATATATATATTAAATCCATTATTATAACTATCCATAAGTGACGATGATGGAAAATGAATTACATCGGTTCGGTAGGCGACGCTCCATCGTACACACAAATGATGGATTCGTTTCCCATTTGATGGAAGAGGATATGGATATGTTATTTCATTAAAAAAATAATATTTAAATATATGTAGGATATTTTTTTATTATTTTACCATGGTTGAGGAATATTTTAAGGATGTTTAAGAAGAAATAAAACTAAAACATACAGTTAAAAACTATACATCTTCTTCAGAAAATGTCCTTTTCTTAACACCTTACGACTTCTATGATTGGTATTATGAAAAAATAAGACATATAGAACATGATAAGAGATGTTAGGAATTTATTTGGGTAGATATTTTCTAAAACAAATGGTTTTTTAAGTATTATGTAAATAGATGAAGAGATGCCCTTTTTTAAGAGAGGGGTGGGGCACTATTGGAATTTATTAAAATATTAATTTAATATAAATTAACTTTTAATTAAAAACGTCTCAAAAAAGATTTATTTCAAATATGTATTGATTATGGGTTTAAATCCACTCATATAAAAAAACTTTACAATTTTTGGATATGTTTTTACCCAAATATTTTTGTTTTTAACCCCTCATTAACCATTTTCAATCTTACTCTGACTACAGGGCTTTTTACTCTATAAGGGTCAAAAAAGTTACTATAAATGAAAAATATCCAATAAATAGACCATGGTTAATATTTTAAACCATATAATAATAAATTGGCTGAATATAACTTTTTTTTATAATTTTATACCATTTAATAAAATATTATTTACTTTAAAATATCATTAATGTTAAATTTTAGAACTATTCATTACTTTGACTTTAATAACATCATGAGAACATATAAGATTAAAAAAATACTTTAATAAATCCCTAAAATGTCTTAATAATATATAAAATTTATTTATCACATTAATTATATCAAATTATATTAATTTTAATATTTTTAATTTCATTTATTTGATATTTCAATTAATTGAATAATTACTACATCAGTGTTGTGTAAACATTTAAGGTAATTATTTATTTACTAATTTTTTTTTAAAAAATTATCATGATGAATATAAATAATTTATATTTGAAATTAATATTTATAACCAAACATATCATCTCATTATCCCTATTTTAAAAATATTATATTTATCAAAAATAAGAGTGTGACATTTTCAAATTTTCTTTACATAAAGTATTATAAAGGTCATAATCACAAAAATATAGAAAAAATGACATATAACCTAATATAGGATAAATATGGATTATATTTAATCATCAAATAAAATTATGGCAAGTTTCAGGGTCATTTTATAGTCCTTATCATATTAATTTTAACCCTTAATTACCCAATTTACCATTTACCATTATAATAAAAATTACTAAGGTTACTCTTAATTTTGACTTAAAAAGGGAATTATTTACCAAATTTTGAAATATTTATTCAAAATATGTAATATTTTTTTAAAAATTAAAAACACAGAAGTGAAATAATTTGGTTTAAAATTAAACTGAAAAAATGTGATGAAAACAATTTTTTCAGAAAAATGTCCTTTTTAAATATAAAATGTTTTTATACTAAATTCATGTATAAAATTCATTTAAAAAGAATAATTGGATTATTTTAAATAAAAATTAACTAATTAAATTTTAAAACTAATCCAAAATATAATCTTAATTTAAAAATATTTTAAAATAAAACACAGTTTTCAATAAAAATCAGCATTTTCACTATTCATTGAAAAAGAAAGATTTTTAGAAAAATATTAAAATTTAACCATGGGAAAATTTTCATATTATGATTTAAAAAATGATATTTATTTTATAAAATGAAATTTCTT
This sequence comes from Viscum album, assembly GCA_963277665.1. Classification (NCBI taxonomy): domain Eukaryota; kingdom Viridiplantae; phylum Streptophyta; class Magnoliopsida; order Santalales; family Viscaceae; genus Viscum; species Viscum album. The sequence continues at coordinate 2,084,892,470 of OY728126.1, forward strand.
AACTTTCAAGAAATTAATTATATTATTCACTCATGAAAATCAATAAAAACCCATTTTTACAGAAAACTTATATTTGAAGAATAAAATGGTTTTACTAAAAATTGAGTGATTATTTCATTAAAATTAATAAATAAATTTGTATTAATTATAACCATTATATATATATATAAATTAGTTAATCTTATTCAAAACTTCTAATTTAATGGCTAGTTTAAAATGATCATATTTAAATAATAATATTTCATGGTTCATTTAATCTTGGTGTTGCGTATCTTGTACACTCTAAGAAATAATATTTATTTTAAAATATTTGGATATTACAAAACCAAGGTTAAAGATCAGGGTATGTTTTATATATAAGATATTTTGAGTTTACATGGGGTTCCCTCAGCCATTGTCTCAAATAGGGATCCCAGGTTTACTTTGAGGTTTTGGAAGAGTCTCCAAGAGGTGATGGGGACTCCGATCAAGTTGAGTATAGCTTACCATACATATATGGATGAAAAAAATAGTGTACTATAAATATTATGGATAATATGATCTGTGCTTGTGTCTTGGATTTTGGGGGACTGAGGGATATTCATTTAGGAATAGTTGATTTTGGTTACAATAATAGTTACCAGTCACCAATTAGAATGAAACCCTTAGAGTATTTGTATAGTCACTCATGCAAATCACCTCTTTATTGGGTAGAGGTGGGTGAGTCTTATTTCATGATATCGAGTCTTGTTTAGGAGATTATGGTGAGGATTGAGGATGAATATCAACTATCACACCCCGACCTTGAATTTTTTTAATAATTTTTAATTACTATTAATTTTTTTAATTATTAAATTTTATTTAGACTTGATTTTGAGTTTCAGGAAAAAACAAGATTTAAATTTTAATTCTTTGGGTTTTCAGCATGGGTGCATGGTTGTAGTAAGATTAGTAGAATCCATACACAAACTATGCAAGTGAATCTATATTTTTTAGTAGAGCTGACCACACGGTTGGAGTACAATTTCCTTAACCATGTGAACAGCCAATGTGAGGTGTCTAGAGGCCTAGAGAGGGCTACATGATCGGCGCTTGGTTTATCCAGACATACGACCAAACCGTTCGAGCAAAATAATAATAATATTATTATATATTTTTATTTTTAATATTTTTAATATTAATATTAATATTAATGTTAATATCAATATTATTAATGTTAATAATAATAATAATATTATTATTATTAATATCATCATCATCATCTAATACCTACTCCCTTCCCTTACCCTTGAAAGATAGCCCCACCCATTCTCTCGTTCGGTATCACCCCCTATGAACCCTCTTCGCATCGCATGCATAGCCTCCCTCAACACCATTTTTTGGTCATTCCTTACTGTGATCATCTTCGATAATTATTTCCCCTCCCCATCATATTATTTTTCAAATTTTTATTAGTTTTATTCCTTTCCCTTTCTTGGTGAACATGCTTAGGGAAAACCCTAACTCGATTTGGGTATTTTCTTAGTTGATTCTTGGTTGTTAGGGTTTGTGGGGTTCGATTGAGGACTATTATTATCATGTCCATTGAAGGCAATGAGTTATACTTTGGTTTTAGGTGAGTTTTCTCCCATTCTAATTCATTGTCCCGGTTTCAATTATGGATTTTTTAATTTTTGAGGTTCTGTTAATTTTTATAGTGCATTTTAGATTATCATTCATGAATATAACTTACACGCATATACATGGGTAAGGTATATATATATATATATACACCTTCTTTGTATATATTCCCTAATGGTTATGGGAATAACTACATTGTATCTAGTGTATATATATATATATATATATATTCATATGCATGTTAGCATAAAAGGAGGGCCTCTTTTTCTTATGTGAACCTTTTTTGGGTGGGTTTAAATCTTCATCATCAATAGTAGTATATTTTAAGGTAGGTTCCCTATTACAAAACCTTTAATTTGAATTTCTTGATTACTTTATTGTTTTAAAAAAAGGTTTTCAATGTTATATGAGATTTATATTCTATGAAAAGTGACTTATTATTTCGAGAAATGAATTTCACTTGCTTCCCATACTTTACAAAAGCTTCCAATAGAGGTTTTATTTGTTTAATAATGTTTTACAATAATGTTTGAAGTGTATATTATTTTAAATATCCCATTTTTTTCTACATGGATTTGAATGCGTGGTGGGTAATTTAGAGAATGTTTTGGGGTGTGTGTAATGAAGGTGAAATGGATCCCCCTATGGATTTATTGAAAGTTAGTGATTTGAAATAAGAAAGTTGGATTTTAATGATGGTGATATTATGTGTGGTTTGAAAATGGGAAAATATAAGATTTGGAAAATATGAGCACTTGGGTACCCTGGGTGTCTAGGTGGGTTATTATGGACTAATATTCCAGTTGATTTATAAGGTAAATGACCCAGGATCCCTATAAAGTTTAGGATACAACACTAAATAAATGAATTATGAAGCTTTTAGGACCACTCGAACTTTATATGTGACCTATCTAGGGGATCGTTCATGAGAATGGATTATATAGTTCAATCACTAAGGTATAAGGATCCTAGGACCCATTTTCCATAGATGCTTAGGGTTTTTCCATGGTTATTTCTTACTTTATATCATTTTTTCCATGGTATTAGTTTTAAAATTCACCTTTTAATTATGTTTCCATAAAATGACATCCATTTTATCATTTGTTATTTTTTAAAAAGATTTTTTCTAAAATGTATTTCAGGCCTTGATTTTATTTGAAAATATGATGAAGAGTAGTTTTTTGAAAAATGGAATCTTGTTAATTTTTTTCTTAACAAGTGTAAAATCCTATTTTTATATGTCTTATTTTTAAACTAGCATGATTTGATTTATTTTTAAAGGTAATTAATAGGGAATTGTTCACTTTTTGAATTCATACTAGTCATTTTAATACTCGTGCCTATAATATTTATCATTTTTTATAGTTCAAGTTTTACTTAAATCTAGTTCTCTCATGGAGTGAGTGTTGTTCTATGGTTAATGGTGACCCATGAGGTCACATAGGTGTATTTATAGTTTATTTATGTTACACTTATAGTTATAGTTTTATTTATTTTACATTATTTATTTTCCTATTTTTCTTAGTCTAAATCATTCCCAATAGAGTTATAGCTGATACCTGACACTAGTTTCTATCCTAGGAGGATTGGTAATGCTTCTTGGGACTTGTTATAGGCCTGATTGGGTTATCGGTTTGGGGAAAACTAGGGTTGGTTATTGAAAAAACTGTATCAAAGTATTATCCCTTGTTAGTCAAGGATGTTCAGTAGTTCAGAGCTAGGATTTTTAGAATACAATTATCTAGTCACGAGTAGGTTCTTGATCACCACCTATTTGGAAGGACACTTGAATTGATATAGTGGTCTGAGGTGGAATTGACTCAAAATCTAAACTTGGATATCAGATGATTTCGAGGTTCTTGATTTTTTTGATCATTTATGGTTGGTTTGAGGATTTTGTGGCTATTATGGGAGGGATTCAGAGGGTTCATGGTTGCTTTTGACACACTGGTAAACTACGTGCAAACTATATAACTGCCTTTCATGACCTTTCCTGTGCTCACCTGGTTGGTGATGACCTGCTAAACTGTGTGGCCAAGCTATGTGCAACAATTTTTACTCTGAGATTTTGGGATTCTTAATAAATTATTGGGATTATTTTGTTTTCTTTTATTGGTTTGAGTTTATTTGGGTGTGTTCCTTTTGGGTTAAAAAATGGCATCTCATTTATCAAAGTTTTTTTTAAATGAAAACCATAGATTGGTTGAAAATAAAATAGGTTTTTTGGGAAATGAGAATTTTTTGGAAATAAAATTATTTTAGAAAATGATTTGGGTGTTTTTGGAAGGTTTTTGAAATGTGAAATAGAAGTTTATTTGAAAAAAATGAATTTGGGAATGCTTTGTTTTAGGATGATAAGGGGTGTCTTCAAATTGTTTGTGAATTCAAATTTGGGTTGAATGTTTTATTTTGGTAATGAAAAATTCTTTTAATTGACCCTATGTATTCCTTTTAATGTTCACTTATATAGATGTACACATGTGGAAAGTGGATATTTAGTGGTATGTGTGGAGGTGTGATTGATTTGGTGGGGATATATATATATATATATATATATATATATATATAAGGCTTCATGGAAAACCAACTATAAGTGACCAAAAGTTTTAGCTTGTTTTTATTTATGGAATTTCTTTTTTAAAAAGGTATTGTGATGTTTTTATAAGTGGGTGTATTAGAATTTTTTTAGTCCAAGAGGACTTGAAAGGGAAAGTGGATTTTGAAATTGGATTTTATGTTCAAATGATTTTTATATGGAAAATGGTTTTGAATTTACAATGAAAGTGGAGGTTTCAAAAAGGGGTTTTTTGTTATGTTGTGTGGTGTTTGTTTTTGAATTAGTTTATTTGGGTTAAAATTTTATCATGGTTTAGTGCTGGTTGATATTTGGATTGTTATTAATTTGGTTAGGTGTTTTTATATTTTTTAGAGTATGCTTCTTGGAAAGGTCCCAAAGGTTTCTAGGGTGTCTATTCCAGTTGTTGGTTTTGATCAGACTCCTAGAGGACTGGTCGATTCAAATTCCCTTCATTTATTTCCTATTTATCATGGTGGTCGAATATTTTTTGAGGATGAAGGATATGAGAGGTCATGGGTGTTAAACTAGATCAAAAAACAGTGAAGGTTTTTGTTGAACATCTTGAATCATATAGTTTCTGTTCTTCAGAGTTAGCATTGAGCGATCAGTTGAAAGATAATCTCTTCATATGGGGTCTCATTCTAAAGATTAAGGACCATGTTCTCCTATATGGGAAATTTATTTTTGGGGACTTGGTGAATGAGGTGTTCCTAGATGTTTTGGTTTATAGAGGGAAGTCTACAGTAGTCGGTAGTCTAGTTTATCAAGGTTATCATGAATGGTTCACCATCCAATGAGGTGTGTGAGCCCGAGAAACTTGTTCCTGGGATGTATCCTTCATCAGTTCCTGCTTCTTATTCCTCATACCACATGATTTTTTGCTTCTAGTGTGGTCATTTTATCATCTATCTATAATCCTTTAAAGTATTTTTCATCGGTGTAGTTACTTAGGACACTTGGAGTAGTTTTTTATGTTGAATTGACAGAAGAGGAAGCCTCAGTCAAAGGTTATTTCTCAAAGTGATTATTTTCATGCAGTGAAGGAGATGTCATGTATTTGGGGGGGGGGGGGATGTATATCCAACTTATTTTATCAAAAATATAAGACTAATCCATTTTAGTTTTCCCTTTATATGGTTGTCTATTTTGGAACCCCTTTTTGTTTTGGTGGCTTTCATTTGAATTTATTTTTAGTTTTTGAGTAGTTCCTATTTGAAGATTATTGCATCTAAAATAAATTATGAATCTTGTTTTAGTTTGGTGTTTAATTTTATTCTCTTTCTTTGGGTACCCCTTGTGTTGAGGGTTTGTCCATGCTAGTTGGTTTTTAAATAGTGGGGAGACCCACTACAGGTCTCATTGATGCCTTCTCATAAATCAGTCAAGTGTACTTTGGGAAATTAAGAGGTCACAACTATGTTAGAGGTTTTTTTTTATATTTTTGAGTTGTTTTTATTTGGGAAATAATTATTTTTCTAGAGTCCTAATATGGTGGGGAGACCACCATAGAATGAGCTCATGGAAAACTCAGTCTTCAAGGCATTCACGATGGGAAAACTTCTTGTTACTTCCCAACTCGACCCCGATCATAGTAGTTCATATATCTTGGAATTGGGTCATCTGAAATATTCTCATAGAGATCCCAAACATAACATGATGGGTTTATCTTGGTGATAATTATGTTAGGGGATGGGGTGTTCCTTGTTTTGAGGTTATGTTTGGAGATATGAGTCACTCAATCATCATCCTCTCATTTTCTAATTCTAGTCCTTTCACCTTGTCACTTGTTTCTTTGGATGATGAGATAGTTCCTTGAGGATGGTCTTTCTAGCTTATTTCGGATCTCAAAGTTTCAATTTTTGGGTGAAATAAAGTTCTTGATTTTCAGTCTTCGGGTGGTAGAAGTTTTGTTTTGAATACTGTTTCTTTCTTACCTCATGTCATGATCAAACAAATATTTTGAGACTTTATAGGGGTATAAATTTTTAATTGTGGGGAGAAATTTCACACCCCTACCTTTAATTTTTTAATTTTTTTAATATTTCTAATTATTAAATTGTATTTAGCCTCTTTTTTGAGTTTCAGGCCGAACTAGGTTTTGAATCATATTTTTTGGGTTTTTCAGCATGGGTACGCAATGGGAACATGGTTAGTAGAAACCCTACGCAAACTGTGTAGGTACATATGTAGTTTTTAGTAGATATATCCACACATTTGGAACATTGTTTCCTTAACCGTGCTCTCTACCCATGCATGGTAGCCAGAGGTCCATAGAGGGCCACATTGTTGGCATAAGGTTTGGCAAGCCATACAACCAAAACGTGAAAGGCGAAAAAAAGTTAAAAAAGATTTATTATTATTATTATTATTATTATTATTATTATTTTTATCATAATAATAATAATAATAATTATTATCTAATAACCCTTTCCCATACCCTCACAAGACCATCCCCCCCACAACCCCTCTCCCCTTTGCTAACACACCCTCCCTAGGCTCCGTTTCTTGGCCGTTTCTTTCTATTATCATATCTAGTAAGTATTTATCCTCCCCCATTGTCTTATTTTCACCTTTTTTTAGTTTTTTATTTCAACTTTTTTTGGTTTGAGTTCCTAGGGAAAAAATTATCTGATTTGGGTGTCGTCTTAGTAGATTCTCATTTTGTAGGGTCTGTGGGGTTCAATTGAGGACCATTCTTGCTGAAGCTATTGAAGGAAGTGAGTTCTTCATTGGTTTTGGGTGACTTTATCCCATTATAATTATTTATCCCAATTTTAATTAGTTATTTTGTAATTTTTGAGTGTCTAGTATTCATTATAGTACGTTTTGGATCACCGTTCATGAAGGCAACTTATGCACATATGCATGGGTAAGGCATATATATATACACACACACACCATTTTTGTACATATTCCCTCATGGAGAGGGGAATATCTACATTACATATAGGGGTATATATATATATGTATATGTTCATATGTTTGTAAGAATAAAGGGAGGGGATATTTTGATTACATGTCCCTTTTTGGGGTATTTTCGAATTATCATTGTCAAAAGAAGTTTGTTTTAAGGTAGGTTACATATGCCCAAACCTTTAATTTGAATTCCTTGATTGTTTGATTATTTTAAAAAATAAATTTTCATTATTATATGAGATTTATATTCTATGAAAAGTTACTTATGATTTCTAGAAATGTTTTTTCACTTGCTTCCCATACTTTACATAAGCTTCCAATAGAGGATTTCTTTCTTTAAGCATTTTTTCCATTCTTGTTTGAAGTGTATAGTATTTTTAATGTCCCATTGGGTTTCTTAATGGATTTAAATGTGTAGTGGGTAATTTCAAGAATAATTTGTTTTGTGTGTAATGATAGTGAAATGGATTACCCCTATGTATTTATTGAAATTTAGTGTTTTTACACGAGAATGTTAACTTCGGATGATGGTGAGTTTGTGTGTGCTTTGAAAAGGTTAAAAATCCATGATTTGGAAAATTTGAGCACATGGGAACCCTAGATGTCTAGGTGGGTTACTATGGACTAGTATGCTGGTTGATTCGGTAGGTCAATGACCTAGGATTCCTAGAAAGTTTATTACACAACACTAACTAAACAAATGATGATGCTTTGGTGGCCATTAGAACATTGGCTATAACCTCTCTAGAATCTCATACATGAGAAAATATTATATTGTTTGATCAAAAAGGTATGAGGATCCTATGAACCAGTTGACCAAGATGATTAGGGATTAACCAAGGTTCTTGATTACTCTTACTTTTATTTTCCAAGGTATTAGTTTTAAAATTTACTTTGTTATCATGTTTCTATACCATGACTTCTATATTAACATTAACTATCTTTTATAAAGATTTTTTCTTAAATTTATATCATGATTTGAAAACTGTTTTGGAAATATGATGAAGAGTAGTTTTTATAAAAATGGAATCTCATTACTTGTTTTTATTAAAGAGTAGAAATACATATTTTTATATGTCTTATTTTCAAACTAGCATGATTGGATTTCTTTTTAAAGGTAATGAATAGGGGGTTGTTATCTTTTTTCATTAATACTAGTAATTTTAATGTTCATTACTATATTATTTATCATTTTTTTCAGTTTAGGTTCTACCCATCTATGGTTCACTCATGGAGTGAGTGTCAATCTATGGTTGATGGTGAATCGCAAGGTCACATGGAGGTATGTATAGTTTACATCTTTCACCCTGCCAGTTAAATTTTTATTTATTTTCATATTTTCCTTGGGCTATATCATTCTCAATAGAGTTATGATTTATGCCCGACACTAGTTTCCACCATTTGAGGATCAGGAATTCCTCTTGGGACTTATTGTGGGATAGCTCGAGTGACCAGTTTGTGGTCAACTCAGGTTGGTTCATGACATAAACACTAGGCTACAAAAATTAGTTGGAAGAAATAAAATGAATTTCATTAGTGCTTTCATATAGAATTTTTTATATTATTGACCATGTTTTCTTGGACGCATCCCTTCAATTGGGTCACCATAGGCTTAGGAAATAAGGTTATCTACCCTCGAGATATGTTGGAACATTGGAGGTTACTGAGTGGATTAATTAGTTTGCTTATCATTTTTATTACAGGCTTGGTCAGGTATTCATGAATTCATTTCATGCCATGAATAGGTTGATCAATGTATTATAAACCTAAGGTGATGCAATTTTCAGTGTATATGGAATTAAAACTATGAAAGGTGTTCACAATGTGAATTCATTGGGACTAATGGTTTTTATTCACACTGAACACCCAAATCTTTCCTCATTCATTGTGCAACCACCTCTCTCAAACCCCAGGGTGACTCCAAGTGATTTTTAGGCAATTCATTCCCACCTAGATGTCTTAGTGTATCATGTGATCTCAAATTTTCCTTATTGATTTCATTCAAATTTTTTCTTCATTGGAATTCCATATTAAGGGTTTTTTTATTGATCATTAAATAAAGGTAGGTGGTCTAGAACAAAGCCCTATGGTATGTTTCTATTTGTTTAAGTGTGTGAAATAATATGTTATCTCATCAACACAATATGTGTGTTAACTAAAAAAATAATGGTTGATGATGATCACGTGTTTGGAACACTCCTTGGATCCCATTGGATCAAATAGTGTTGAGATCGAGGTTGCGACCACCCGTAGAGGGAGCCTACCCTCAAACAATAATGAACTAGATTTTTGATTAAAACATGAATTTACATGAAATGAGATCTTAGGTGATTTATTTTTATAGGATCACTTTGTAACATGAATTACTTTTTTATTGAAATGATTGGTAATAAATTGATATGATATGTTTTTGTACACTAGAATTATAATGGCGTAAGACATAACTTTATGAATGAAAGGGTAATTTAAATATAAAAGGGTAATTAGTAGATTTTAACATTGTGGAATATGATGTTATGTTATTTTTTTTTGTTATATTATAATCTATGTTATAGGTTATGCTAAAATACTTATATAGAGGTCTTGGTTCAGTTATACTAAATGATTATATAGAGGGCTTGGACCAGTTATACTGAAATGATTATATAGAGGGCTTGAACTGGTTATGATTAAATAATTATATATAGGGATTGTCCTGATTATGCTAAAATTAATCTATAGAGGTCTTGGACTAGTCATGCCAAAATCCATATATAGAGGGATATGCCCGATTGCGTGTTTATGACATGGAATCATGGTTATGGTTGGCATTGTGATTCTATATGCTCAGAGACATTTTTATGTGGTTCCAAAGTCAGTTAATTATTATATCATATTAACTGATTAATTAATACCCATGTTTATTAGCTTATTACATACACTTACTATTAGAATTATTTTGATTATACATGGTGGTTTTGACCTACTGAGTTTTATTCACACCCTATTTGGGCCACCGTTTGGTACCAGAGAAGATGATATAGATGTGGGTTTGGACAAGGGAAAAGACTGTATCATTTATTATTTCTTACTGAATGGGTTGGATCTTGGAGATGAGACTGATGTGGTGATCAGTACTAGGATATTTGGAGTCTTCTTTGTGTTATTTTATTCATTCATTTGCATTATGAACATCTTGAAACATAGCTATATTCTAGCCAGTAATTACATTATTTTTTGCATTGTTTGTTTGATTAGTTACCTTCCCTATTTGGTTTATCTATTGTGTTATACTATTTATTCTATTTTTTTTACTTTGATATCATTTCCACTGTAGTCATAACTCTACAATAGGGGGTATAGTCTTCCCCCTATATTCTTTACGCCCCCACTACTAGTCGAAATCCTCTGGAATATGGGGAGGTGTGTTTGAGGTCTAGTGACAAACCTAGTTTGGTCAAATGAGATATTGTCAGATCAAGGGGTTTTACAGATAGGTTTCTTATAATTTTGGAATCAATGTCTTAATTGATAGGTATTCATGATGTTTTCCATATATCTCATCACAGGAAGTAGCACCATGATCTATCTCATTTTCTAACTTGGGAAAATATTGAGTTGGTGGCAGATGTTTCCATTATGGAGAAACCAGTGGAGATCATTTATTCTTAGATGAAAGTATTTTTTAGGAAGTATATTCCATTGCTAAATGTGTTATAGTAGCGTGGATCATATTCTCATGAAATTTGTCAACACAAATTGTTGATGAGGGAGCAGTTCCCTCAACGTTTTTCTAGAGCATCCTTCTTTCACATGACCTTAATAGGGATGAAAATTACTGTGGTGGAGAGAAATGTATCATATTGGTTAAGTTAAAATCTCTTTTTAATGTTTAAGAGTTTGTAATTTGGGTTGATATGGAATTTGAGATGATTTGGTGGCTTTTATAAAAGAATTGGGGCTAGACATTGGCTAAGGGACAAGTTCATGTTGTGAATCATATATTCATGATGTAAATTACCTCCTAACAGAAGATATGAGTTTGGTTGAAATTTGGATAAATTTCATGATGTAAATTATGTTCACATTTTAATGGGTCATTTGGGATTTTTAAACTCAGGCAAAAACTTTTTCAGCATCTATGAAAACCCGAGGATTCACATCATGAATAAAGGATTCACATCATGAATAATTTATTCATAGTGGGGTTTTATGCATTGAATTTTTGAATCTTAAATCATTAATCCATATGATCTCTCCCTTGAACCCTAGGTATACTACCTACATTGTTGGCTAGTCTCAGCTATTTCAGAATCCCCCTTTTGGTGCTTCGATCTTTGACATAGTGGGATGCTTCTCTTTTGGTAAGTGCAGTAATTCATTTTTCATTGTCTTTAGTTCTATTGGAATTGGTAGTGGTGTTCAGATGCATTTATGGGGTCTGTGATCACGTGGTGATGATTCTATTATCCCCTATATATTCATTGTGTTCTTGTATTTTAGAGGCCAGATCTTGTGATTTGTGGTGCGGCACATGATATTCTTGAGGTGTGAGTTGATCTAACCTCATCATCAACCCTCTTTCTTATGAAATTAAATTCAAATATGTGATAATTGATGTTATGGACTATGTTTATCACTATTTCATCCTTCTACCATTCTGATGTGAGGATCCTGTAATGGTTGGTGTGCGACCCATGTTTGAGGTAGGTTGTTCCATCTCTAGAATATGGAATTGAACTGTTATTGATCTTGGTTTTAGGCCTTGTCTATTATTTTTGTCAAGGGGTTCACTCATGTGGTATTACTATATTCCCTAGTCCATGTGTCATAGGGGCATGATCTTGACATTTCATGGGGTTCACACATGGGGAATTCCTCTATTCCCTAGGATCTATGTCCTAGGGACTTGAGTTCACAATAGTCATTGTTGTTTATTATGGTACAAGTGACCTAGCTAGACTGACATTTTTGATCCCAGGAATTTATACCATCCTTCTTTGGATTTTGAAATTTTATATTTGATATAATTTATTTGGTAAAGTGTAAATGATTTATTGGATTTATGCTTTGAAACTGTCTTACCTGGCTTGGTTTTAGAACTGTGGAAAATGGGGAACTGTTTACCATTCTTTTGATATAAAACTACCTAACTATTTATCATTACTTGTATTCTATTAAAAATTGAGAATATTGGGATTATTGTATAGATACTTGACATGGAACATTTGAGTGGGATCCTACTAAGCTTATTTAGATCACACCCTACACACTTCCTTAGGGGTGTGTTAACCTTGTATTATCTTTCAATTCTATAAAGGGCAAGGCATTGTAGTGGGGCGACGAGGTTTCTATTATCTCAGTATGGGTAGCTGGTGGTGAGATGGTGGGATGCTATCAGTATATTACACAGAGTAGCTGTTTCAAGTTTTAGTTGTTCTTTTTCACTGTTGGACATATACCTTGGGTTTTTATCTGGTTACTTTAGGCTGTTTTGATCATTTATATTTCCTTTTTTATGGTATATATATCCTTCTTGTCATTCATATAATATTTATCTCTACTTTTTATATATTCCATGTTTCTTGTTTTAGGTAGGGGAAAAATAATTCCCTATGTTTTTTTAATGGTTGGGTGCTAGTTGGCAACCAGTGGGGATTAGGAACACTCTTCGGGTTTTATCGCAGTCTGGTTTAGAGCCTAGTTGACTGGTTATGTAGGTCAGGTCATGATAGTGATTCATGTAATTAATGTTATGAATTCAATTTTAAAATATTTTTATAAATTATTCATTTTTATTTATTCAATATTAACATTCATTCATTTAATATTATTTATCCATTTTTAATATTTATTAATTCTTAATAATTTTGGAATTTATTCATTTTTAAATATTAATTTATACCAAATTATTTATTGATTTTAACATTTTCAATATGTTTTTAATTTATATGATTAATATTTATTAAATTTTATTTATTAAGTTGTAATAATTTTAAAATTATTGAAATTTATATAATTAATTTATTTAAAGGCATTTTTTTAATATTTTCTTCATTTTTGTATGTGTTTACAATCAATGTAATTAATCTTATGAATTCATTATTTTAATTATTTTATTATATATTAAATTTTATTTATTCCCTTTTAATATTATTTCATTTAATATTATTTATTCATTTTTGATATTTAATAATTTTTATATTTTTTGGAATTTAATCATTTTATATTATTTATTTATACATATTTATTTACTATGTTTTATTATTTTAAATAATTTTTAATTTATATGAATAATATTTATTCATTTTTTATTAAGTTTTAACATTTTTAATATTTTTGAAATCTATATTATTAATTTATTTAAATATATTTTTAATAATCTTGTAATTTAAATTATTAATATTATTAATTCTTAATTTTTTTATTTATATAATTAATATTATTTATTTATTTTATTCATTTTTATTTGTTTGTAAGTTATGAAATTAGTGCTATGAATTTACTTTTTTTAATATTTTTTATAATTTATTCAAAGTTATTTATTCATTTTTAATATTCATTCACTCAATATTATTTATTAATTTTTAATATTTATTAATTATTAACATTTTAAGAATTTATTCATTTTTTAATATTTATTTATACATATTTATTTAATAAGTTTCAATATTTTCAATATGTTTTTAATTTATATAATTAATTCATTTAAATGCATTTTTAATTTTTTTTTGTAATTTATATTATTTTTATATTCAATTTTTAATAATTTATTATTTATATAATTAATATTATTTATTTATTCATTTTTATTCATTTTTTATATTTTTGTCTATGCTAGTTTAAGTATTAATAAAGGTGTATTTTAGTAGCGCTAAAACATAGGCGCTAACAAATACTACTTTTATTAGCACTGATAAAAACTATGATTTATTAGTGATAAGAAAGTGTTAACAAAAGTAGTATTTATCAGTGCTTATTTTTTTAGCACTGATAAAATTCACTTTTATTAGTGTTTTTTAGTAAGAGTTGATAAATCTTTTCACCCTCTTTATAAAATAATCCAAGCATCACATCTTAATCACAACATACTCAATATCTCTCGAAAGAGGAGGTCTATTGTAGCCGATGCTGGTCATTTTGGATAAATCGAAGCTCAAAACCAAAGGTATGATAGTTCGAACTTGTTTTTAAGGAATATCAGTCGATCTTTCACCTTAGGGATGGGTCCAGAAGAACATATTATTAGTGGGTTGTGGGAAATGGTGTTCCCTGTAGATTGTATGTTCTAACAGCATGGGTGGGTTCCATATTAGCAATCATGTTTTTACTGGTGCGCTTTAGATTATTAAATAGGATCCTTCTCCAGTTAGAAACCAATTTAGGATTGGTCTAATACAATAGTGCGTAGGGGTGATTAAATTAAAAATTTGAGATAAATAAAATTTGAATGTTTCCAAATCTTCTTTTACCAAGTGAGGGATTTGAACATGTTATCTTTCACAAATTTTCAAATGTAATAATCATAATCGATATGATTACTTTTTTTCAAACACTATAGAATCATTTTGAAAAATAATTAATTTGTTTTAATATGTATTTTTATTGTGAGATATTATCATATATACCATAATAATTATCCCAATGTATAAATCCATATCTTTCTTATGAACATTGATAGTGATATAGAGTGAATTATCTCTCTTGATGAATCCATCTCAAAAAAAGAATGATTTATGATATGTAACTTATTTTAATAAAAAAATAAGTGTTATAATACTATAAATTCATATAATTATTGGTCTTCACATGTTGTAACAAATTTTTGACACAATGGAAATTTATATGAAATTTGATGACTATATGTGTGTATAAATAAAGAATAGCCTTTTAGGGTTTTAATCTCATAATTTATGTGCATTTATTTAATTTTTTAAATATAAATATTACTGAATAAAATAGGATGGATATGGATTTAAAATGGATGAATGTCAATTGTTTGAAAAAGAGTATGGGGATGGGGTGAAAGTGGTTATCATGTTTACAAAAGATCATGCATATGACCCTTCTCAAATCCTTTTTCAGTATTTACATTGTTGTTATTCAAGACTAAGTAATCCAGATGAATTAGAAGAAAACATGATCTATCACAAAATATATCAAAGCTATAAATGTTTTAATAAACATGGGGAATAACTAAATGTATCTAGTGACTAGAATAACATTGTATTTTATGGATCATCTGATATGATTACAAGTGTAAAAAATGTTGAAGAACATATTAAGGATATGATTACAGGTGTGAATGATAATAAAGTTAATATTGAGGGAATTAAAATGATAGTTTAAGATGAACTTCATGATTGTACAAAACTATTTTAAAAGTTAAGTAGTTATGAAAAGAATCCATTGTATGCTTGTTATACTAAATATACAACATTTTCAGCCATACTGAAGTTATATAATGTAAAATGTAGCAATAGGGGAGTGACCTCGACTTTACTAAACTACTTACTCTCTTGAATTATAAGCTACTAGAATATAATGATATTCCTTTACAAATATATGATGATAAATTAATTCTAAGTTCAATGGATATGATCTTAAAAATAATACAATCATGTCCAAATGATGGTATACTGTTTCACATGGACCATAAATCACTTAAGAAATGCCAAAAATGTGGTGCATCTCGATACAAAAAATATGAATAAATTCCTTCAAAAAATTTATACTAATTTCCAATCATTACAAGGTTTAAGAACCTATATGAAAGTGAGGAGATTAAAAGGTAATTTACTTGGAAATTATATACAATAAATCAATATAGGAAACTTTATCACCCACCAGACTCTCTTAATTGGAATAAAATTGATCACAAGTATCCTAAATTTTGAAATGAACTGAAAAACCATCATCTTACACTATCTATAGATGTAGTAAATCCATTTGGTTTACAAATAAGAAATCACAATACATGACCAATTATGTTGGTAAATTATAACCTTCCACCATGTTTTTGAATGGAGTGAAAATATATTATGTTTTCTATACTTATATCAGGACAAAAACAACTAGGTAATAATATTGATTTTTATTTGGATCTATTGATCAAAGATTTGAAATTAAGGTAGTATTCAGGTGTTATATTGTACGATTCTTGCATAAATGAATATTTCAAATTGATATCCATGTTGTATGGGTTAATAAATTATTTTTATGAATATGAAATTTTTTCAGGATATAACATTAAAGGAACTCAAGGGTTTCCCATTTTTGAACAAGGTACACAATAAATTAGGTTGAAACATTAATTGAAGACTATATTTCTAGAAAATAACATATTTCTACCCCAAAAACATAAATACTTATCTTGGATGACATCATTTGATAGAAATTTAGAAGATGGTCTTGCACCATCTCCACAAAAAAGTGATCAACTATTTGATAAAGTAAAGGATATTCCCACCACTTTTGGTAAAACTTCTTCGAAAAACCTTATGAAAACTGGGTATAAAAAGGGATCATTTTTTTAATTACTGTACTAGAATTGTTTGTACGTCAAAAATTTTCTTGTTTTCATGTATGTGAAAAAATGTATGTGATAGTTTCATTATCATGTTACTAAATGTTCCTACAAAAAACTGATGGAATTGAGGATAGATTGGACATGATTGACATGAGGATAAAAGAATATTAGGTTATAGGGAGGGGTGAAAGATAGAATTTTCTTCATCCAGATGCTTACACTCTTTCCAGGAAAGAGAGATATTAGTTTTTCAACTTTCTGAATAATGTAATGGTTCCATAGGGGTTTTCATGAACCAACCCAGGTCAACCCTGAACCGGTCACCCGAACTAGTCCGCGACATGGACTGAAGAGTGTTCCCAATCCCCATGGGCTAGAAACTAGTTTTGGGCATCAAAATGTGATAGTTGGGAATAGTTTATCCCATAAACATAAGACAAATTACTGAATATAAACAAAACAAAACAATAAAATACTAGTTGCAGAAAATAAAATAAAGATAACCAACTAGACATACCTCAAAGTGACCCCATGGGTCACCACCAACCATAGAACCACACTCATCCAAGAGCGATCCAAGACTAGAACCTGAAACTGAAAAGTAAAGTAGGTGTGGGCATCGAGATTCTCAGTAGGAAAGCCAAAAAATAACAACTCCATATTCCCTTACCTTTAAAAAGAAATCCAAAACATGCTAGTTTCAAAATAATACCCCTTAAAATATTGTTTTTTATTCCTTTTAAAATCAAGCAATAGGTTTACATTTTTATGGAAAAAATTTCTCTGCCACTACATTTTTAAAATAGAATCCAAACATGCATTAACATTTCAAAATGAAAGGGAATAAATTTAAATTAAAATATGGTTTTCATTAAAGAGGAAACAAGAATGAAACAAATGAATTGAAAATCATATCACAAGCACCATGGGAAATCACTAAGCAACTAGTGTTATTTGGGGACTTAGGATCCTTGTACCTCAGTGAAATGTGGCAAAGAAACCACAATGATCTACATTCTCGTGCATGATTCACTAGTAGGGAACACACCCATAACTTAGTGGTCTCCAATCATCATATTGTTTAGTTAGCGTTGTAGCATCATTCCTGCTAAAAGAAACTGGGATAGGCCACTTTCGTATCATCTAGCATACTAGTCCTAGTCTACCCACCTAGATTCCCAGGTTTCCCATATGATCTATTTCAAATGGTGGTGAGTTTTATCAAAAAGTAAAGACACACACACATCACATTATTTATTTAAAAACTTTCTAGTTTTCACCACCGACCTCCCCCCTTAAGCGCGTCACATTTTTTTTTCAAAAACACACATTATTACACAAGCCTCTTCACTAAAAAAATATAACAATTTGTATATTTAACATACACATAATTTTTCAAAAGAGAGAGGGAAAAACTTAAGATGTGTTTTCCTTTTTTCATAAATCATTCTCAAAGTGCCAAATGAGCTTAATCACTTACAAGGAACAATTTTCATTTTAGAAGCCTAATCACCCAACATATTTAAGTTTCCAAAATAGTTTGAAAGCATAACTGAATAACCAAGGAGCTACATATTTAATGAAAGATTAAAACCACACTTAAAAATTAAGTAATCCTTTTAAGAAAATCAAACTACCCATTTTCCTTGAATATGAACCAAAACCAATTTTGAAAATCACTTTGTAACTTCTTTGAAAAAAAAACATTCCACTACACTTTTATAACAAAACTAGCTGAAAGACCACACATCTTTGGAAATACCCATTTCGCGTTCAAAATATCTTCAAAACCACTTTTAAAGAACCAAAAAAATTTTGTTCATAAACACATATATATATATATACACATTGAATATTCATTTCATATAAAGGTATATGAAACACTTTTAAAAGAATACCAAGCAGTGATGGAAATTCTAATTAAAGATCAGGACATAGGTAACCTACCTCAAAGTGGAACCAAGCTGTCCACTTTGGCTCTTAGAACTTTCTAACTAAAAGCTTCTACTCCCCCACTAAGCATATGCATATTCACATACATGCAAGGACACATATCCCCTATGAACACATTTTCATGGCCCATGAACATGTGAAAGGGGATCCTTAAAGGTATGTTCATATGCATATACCAGCCTCCCCTCACCTACGTATGCATTTTTATATATATACATGGGAACAACTAGCCCCATACGTGTATAATCACTGCCATGGATGATTATTCATGTGGTAGGGGAATCCAAAAAGATATATATATATATATATATATATATACACACATACCTATACACACACAAACGATTCTTCCTTGGACCAATGACTCGAAACTGCACCAAACAGTCCAATGTACTAAGAAAAATTAACCCTGGACATTTTAAACAATCAAGGACCTTAAATTGGATGGTGTGATAACCAAGCAGTGTAAATAAGAATTAACTAAGTAGAAAAACATACCTCAAGACACACAACTTTTGATGATGGCAGCTAGTGACCGCTTCACCTGCACACATATACATTTTCATATATATATATATATATATATACATTGATCCAAGTACATATTGCCTACACCATGAGGGAATATATTCAAGGAGGATATGTGTATATACATGCTTACCCATGTATATACATAAGATCTTAGCTATCGACGACTTGAATCCACACCATAATGACCATGAAACACTACAACGATTGCAAGGGAGACTAAAAATTATCAAAGACTCCAAATAAAACCAAATTAAAAAAGGAAGTGAGAGAAACCTCACCTCGACTGGCGACCGATGGATTAAAATGGATCAAAACAACAAAAAACCATTAAACTCACCTTAAAATAAATACTGGAGACTCATAAATCACAAAACCCCTAAATATAAACTAAGTGAAAAGAATAATAGAGGAAAATCTTACCCAAAATCATTGGCTGGAGGTCCGAATCGATGCGAACCACTTAGCCTTCGATGATGGTTGTCGGAAAACACATGGACAGGTCCTGGGAGATCAATCTCACCCCCTATCAAAGTAAGAGACATAAAAATGAATAAAAAATTTCCCACTACAGAACCCTAGGGTTTGGCCGAACCTTGGAGGGGCAGCGAAGAGAAGAAAATCGGACCAAATAGAATGGAGGAGAGAAGAGGAATCTCACCTTGATGGGATGATAAAAAAACTGGAGGAGATTCGGTGGTTTCGCTGGAGAAAATGAGGGAATAGGGGGAGGGTCGCACAACTGTAGGGTCATGACCATGGGGTTGCGCTGTGCAGGTTTGAAGGGGAGCTAGGAGTGGAAGACATAGAGAGGGGAGATGGGGAGCAGAGTGCCAGTGGTGGATCACCGGAAGGAGGCCGGAGGAGGGGAGTTGAATAGAAGAGGGGAGATGCGCTGCTAGGAGAGATGAGGGAGGAGGGACTCAGGCACCACACTAGGGAGAAATAAAGAGAAAAAATAGAGAGAAAAAAATAAGAAAATAAAATTAAAAAATTAAAAAATGAAAACATAATAATAATAATATAACTAATAATAATAATTATAATATTAATAATAATAATATTATCCCAAAAAATGTTATAAAGAAAAATGAAATACATCGTGCCAGGTAGGGGAATGAAAATTCTCTCCACCATGACACTTTATGCCCCTAGAAAGTCCCAGAAGACTCGGTTGTTCAAAGATCAAAACAAGGACACAATGAATCTCAAAACGAAACCCCTACCATTTGAGGATCGAACACCAACTTTCCACCCAATAATTGAAACCTCGAGACCCAGACTGCCAATAAAAAGAACCAATGGCACATGAATCACATTTCCAAACAGTACCAAAACCTGGAACACCATGACCCCAAACCTAGAAATCACTAGAGTCTGCTCGAGATCTCCAATGAAAATTTTACATACAACCCATCGTGTGGGCTAACTATCTACATTGATTAGGGTTGGGTGGAGGATAGAAAAAGAGTTTACCATTCAAGAATAGCATGAAGGCTATGTTCTCCGTGAATTTTTCATATGTTGGTCTCCCCATTATATTAGGACTCTAGCCAAATACTGACTATCCCAAAATGAAACAAATCAGAAAACCAATAAAGACCCCTGATGTTGGTGTGACCCCTTAACTTCCCAAGTTGCACCCAATCAGCTTGAGTGAAGACATTGTTAAGACCCATAATTGGTCTCCCCACCATATTAGAAACTGAGTAGTATAATGGAACCCACATGGGAACTCTCAATTTAGTTTCAAAATGTGGATTGAATCTCCCATCATGAACCCACCAAAACGGGCCGACCAAAAACACATGGAGAAACATCAACACAGACCAGCTTGAAACCACCAATCCAAGGGGAATCCAAAAAAAAGAGACATCAGAAAAAATCCAAGCTAAACCATTATTCATAAGATTCATGACCCGCATACATCTCCCAACAAGCATTACCCAGAAGCCAGAATTGTTGCAAAGAAAGACCCACCATTTAAAGTTTACACTAATAAGGAACAACCATTGAAATATTATTGAATAGGAAACTAAGACCTCCAAAATATCCCCCCCCAAACAGACAACCACATGAAGAAAAAACTTAACCGTTATCTTCCCCAACATTAGAGATGACAGGTTGGACACACATCCCTTGCACCTAGAAATTGCCTGACTGCATGAAAAGTTTCGCTTTGAGACCTATGGATGGAGCTCTGATGTATTGAAGCATCTACTTTACCATATTTAGGAATTAAATACCTCTAACTTAGGCTTCATATTCTAGAAAAACCACATACAAACTTCCCCAGGTGACCTAAACAACCACACCATTGACAAGAATTAAGAAGATTATGACAAATGACTTTGAGTTCCCAAATCGACCACATTAGAAACAAACGAGTGTGTAGTCTTAGGAATGAGAAAAAAGAACTGACAAAAGACTCATGCAAAGAACATATGCCTCCATTTCACCCTTTGCACCATATGGGGAAACCTTCATGAGCATCTTGAAAAACAAGATTTCCATTTGTCACAGTTCACTCGCTGCGACCCCAACTTGTAAGGAGAAGGTAGAAATCACCCTTCTCTATCCTAAACATGACCCTTCAAACAAAACCAGAACAAATTGACCTACAAAACATCTAGAGTTCTTAAAGACCCAAAGAAACAATCGACTTTTCCAAGATACACTGCTTCCCCTATCAAACCTCGACCACCATAGATTAAAAAATAATTAATGAAAAGAAAATAACCCTACCACTCCACTGGGGTCTGGGTAAAACTAACAACTAAAAATGACCCTTCAGAAACCTTTGGACATTTCTGGGAGGCATACCTTAAACAAGAAGCACCAAACCAACATGAAGAACATCAGAAAACAAGACTCCAAATTTAACTATAAATCATTAACTCAAACTCAAAACATCATTTCAACCTTGAAACACCAGCTCGAAAACAAGCATCAATCCCATAGACTAATAAATCAAAAAACCAAACCATAACCCAATCAAATATCAACTGAAATAATACCAAATTAACATCACCAATCAATCCTAAACCCCTCTTTCACAAATGACCATTTTCAAAACCATCCAATTTCAAAACCATCTGAATGCTAAAACTCCCTTTTTAAAACCCATTTTCCTTTTTAAAATTTTCTTAAAAAAATTCATCCCAACCCATAACTAATCAAAACATGATTTTGTAAAAAAAACAAGTCTTGAAAACCAAGCACCCAACATTGGTATTCCATGAAACCTCACATACATACGTTCCCATGCCAACTTGGTCACCCATCCATGCATACCAACAACCATCCACATCCAATTACATTCATCTATACATGTGGGCATCCATCAGAATACCAAATCAAGAAAAAACCTTATCATTTCTAAAAAAAACATTCAACCCAGATTTTGAAACTCCAAATCAATTTTGAAGACATACTTTACAATCCTAAAATGAAGCATCTCCAAATTTTCATTTCTAAGAAACTCCCATTTTACATTCCACAATAACTTTCAATAACCCCCAAACACTTTCCAAAATATATTTTTTCAATTTCAATTTTCATAAAACATTTCAAGATCTCAAAACATTTTCTAAAACACTTTCTATCCCCAAAACAACTCATTACATTTTCAAACAAACCAAGATTTTCATTTTGGAAATCCAATTTCAAAAGACAAATTATCAATTTTGAAACCTGGAAAAACACCCCAAAACCAACTCAAACTCACACCAAGAACATCCCAAAGAAACCAATTCACCCAATTAATCAAGATTCCAAATTCTCAAATAAAAAACTGTTACACACGACTTGGTCACACGGTTTGGAAGACCATGTAAAAACAGGGTGAGCACATAGGAAGTCATCAAAGGAAATTACATGGTCTGCACATGACTTTTGAGGCCATACAAAACAACCATGCACCCTGATAGAATGACCATTGAAATTTAATAACAACCAAAAACACGCAAGAAAGACTAAGGACCTTGAAAACAATCGAGATCCAAGCATGGAATCTAAGTCAAGACCATCCCGAACCACCCTAGAAATTGAAGTGTCATTACAAATAGGTGGTGATCAAGAACCAACCCATAACTGACCACTTGGATTCTGACACTCCTAACTAAAAACCATTAGACATCTCCAAAAGACATGGGCTAAACCTCCTCTGATACCATTTTGTCATGAACCAACCTGGGTCAACTCTGAATTGGTCATCCGAGTTGGTCTGCGACATGGCCCAAAGGGAATTACCGATCCCCATGGGCTGGAAACTAGTGTCGGGCATCAAAATGAGATATTTGGGAATGGGTTGACCCATAAAAAAAAGAAATATAACTAAATACAAAAAAAACATTATTAGTGGAAAATAGAATTAAGATAAATATCTAGACATATCTTCAAGTGACCCCATGGGTCAACACCAAATATAGAACCATGCTCTCCCAAGAGCGATCCAAGACTAGAACCTGAAACTAAAAAGTAAAGTAGGCGTGAGCACTGATATGTTCATTAGGAAAGCCAAAGAATAATAATGCCTTATTCCCTTAACTTTAAAAAGAAACCCAAAATATTATAGTTTGAAAATAAGACCCCTTAAAATATTATTTTTCAATCCTTTTAAAATCTGGTAACATGTTTACATTTTTAAGGAAAACATTTCTCTACCACTATATTTTCAAAATAGAATCCAAACATGAATTTAAATTTTAAAATGAAAGGGAATCAATTTAAATTTAAATATCATTTTCATGAAAGAGGAAACAAGCATGAAACAACTGAATTGAGAATCATATCACAAGCACCATGGAAAATCCCTAAGCAAATAGTGTTAGTTAGGGACCTAGGATCCTCATAACATAGTGAAACATGTCATAGAAACCACAATGATCTATGTTCTTGTGCACAATCCAGTAGTAGGGAACACACCCATAACTTAGTGGTATCTAATCATCATAATGTTTAGTTAGTGTTGTAGCATCAATACTGCTAGAAGAAACTGAGACAGACCACTTCCGTATCATCTAGAGTACTAGTCTTAGTATACCCACCTAGATACCCAGGTTTCCCATGTGATCCATTTCAAATGGTGCTAAGTTTTATCAAAAAATAAAGACACACACAAATCATATTATTTATCTAAAAAATTTCTAGTTTTCACCACTGACCTCCCCCTTAAGCGCGTCCTTTTTTTTTCAAAAACAAACACCATTTCACAAGCCTCTTCACTAGGCACATATAACAATTCATACATTTAACATACACCTCATTTTTCTATAGTAAGAGGGAAAGACTTAAGAGGGATTTTTATTTTCCATAAATCATTCTCAAAGTTCCAAACAGGTTTAATCACTTACAAGTAATACTTTTTTATTTTAGAAACATAATCACCCAACATCTTTAAGTTTCCAAAATAGTTTGAAATAATAACTAAACTACCCAAGTACTACATATTTAATGAAAGATTAAAACCACACTTAAAAATGAAGTAATAATTTTAAGAAAATCAAAATACCCTCTTTACTTGAATCCTCACCAAAACCATTTTGGAAATAACTTTGGAACTTCTTTGAAAAAACAAACATTCCACTACACTTTTATAACAAAACTATCCAAAAAGACCTCAAATCTTTGGAAATAACCATTTCGCATTCAAAACATCTAAGAAATCACTTTTTGAGAACCAAAACCACTTACTCATAAACACATATATATATATATACATTGCACATGAATTTCATATAAAGGTAGAAGACATAATTTTAAAAGAATACCAAGCAGTAATAGAAATTATAATTAAAGGTCATGGCATAGGTAACCTACCTTAAGGTGGAACCAAGATGTCCACTTTGTCTCTTGTTGCTTTCTAACTAAAATCTGCTACTCCCCCACTAAGCATATGCGTCTTCGCATATATGCACGGAAACCTAGCCCCTATGAACACATTTGCATGGCTCATGAACATGTGCAAGGGGATCCTTACAGGTATTCTCATACGCATATACCAGTCTCTCCTCACCTATGTATGAATTTATATATATATACATGGGCACACCTAGGCCCATATGTGTATAATCACTGCCATGGATGATTGTAAACGTGATAGGAGATCCCCCCCACACACATATATATATATATATATATATATATATATACTTACTTATGCACATGTAGGAAAGTCACCCTTGGACTGACGACTCAAAAGTGCACCAAACAGTCCAATGTACTACATAAAATTAATCAGGGACCTTTTAAACAATTAAGGACCTTCAATTAGATGGCGTGATAACCAAGAAGAAAAAATAAAAAAAAACTAAGTAGCAAAACATACCTCAAGACACACATCTTTTGACGATGGCAGCCTGAGACCGCTTCAACTAAACACATATAAATTTTCACACACACACACACACATATCCTTTGATCCAAGAACATATTACCCTTTCCATTAGAGAACATGCACAACGATAATATGTATATATACATGCCTGCCCATGTATATACATATAGATATTTGGTGCCGAAAACTCAAATCCACACCACAATTACCATGAAACACTACAACAATTACAAGGGAGACTAAAAATTATCAAAGACTCCAAATAAAACCAAATTAAATAAGTCATCAATAGAAACCTCACCTCTACTGGTGACCGATAGATTAAAATGAACAGAAACAACCTGACACCATTAAACACACCTAAAAATAAATATCGGAGACTCATAAATCACAAAACCCACAAATATAAACTAAATGACAAGAATAATGGAGGGGAATCTTACCCAAAATCATTGGTGGGAGGACCAAATCGATGCGAACCACTTTGACTTCGGTGGTGGTTGTTGGAACACACATAGATGAGTCCCAGAAGATCAATCGCACCCCCTATAGAAATAAGAGACATAAAAACGCATAAAAAATAGGCTACTAAGGAACCCTAGGGTTCGACCGAACCTAGGAGGGGTGATGGAGAGAATAAAATCTGACCAAATTGGATAGAGGAGAGAAGAGTAAGCTCACATTGATGGGCCAACCACAAAAAAAAGGAGATTCAGTGGTTTTTCCTGAGAAAACAAGGGAAGAGGGGGAGGGTCATGCGGTTGTAGGGTCTCAACTAGGGGATCATGTCATGAGGGTTTTAGGGGGATCCAGGAGAGGAGGCTACGGAGAGAGGATATGGGGAGAAGGGCATCATTGGTGGCTCATTGGAAGGAGGCTGAAGGAGGGGAGACGACCGATAGTGGGGAGACACACTGCTTGGAGAGGCAAGGGAGGAGGGGCTCGCACGACACACCAGGGAGAAAGGAAGAGAAAAAGAGAAAAAAAAGAAAAAAAATGAAAACCTAATAATAATAATATAAATAATAATATTAGCCCAAAAAATGTTATAAAGAAAAATGAAATACAATGCGCCAGGTCGGGGCGTGATATGGGTATTCATTAAATATCTAGAATATTGTGTCAATGACTGATTTAAAGTTAAATTGTCTAAAATAACACGATTTTAATGTTTTTATGTAATACATAATACACATAGATTTAAGTTTAATTTTTTCTAATAATTTCCATTATAAATTAATTAATATTGGTTTCTTTTTCAAATATATATGCAGAAAAATTATAGACCGGAAAAAATTTACAACCATGGAAAATGAAATCACTATAATATTATGTTAATTGGATATGTTCTTACTACTATATTTATTTCATATGATGTTTCACTTGATGGTTCACTTGGTTATAGGGATCTGTCTATGTGGTCCTATACATTATAGATGGTTATAGACCATTAAATGGTATTTGAATATTTTGAAAGGGTATGTAAAAAATTAAAGTCATATAGAAGGTTTTATTATAGAGAGATATATTATTGGGTAAGACATTGAATTATGTACTGACTACATTTTTGATGTTTAAAGTATTGTTCTACCAAAATCTCATCACATTGGGAGACTTGTGGGTGATGAAATTTCCAGAATAGATGTTGTCCCAATTAATATTATAGAGTGGGAGTAGGACCACATTTAAATTTTTCATAACATTTTAGAGATTGTGCCGTATATTGAAACCCACCAAGTAATTATTAAGTAGTTAAATCCATCAAGGGATGAAATAGGGATATCAAATACACATAATAAATATGTTAAAGGATGGTTTTGAGACCATATTTTTAAGGAGTTAACTACAAAATTGAATTCAATTTCAGAATGAATTTGATGAATAGCCAGAAGACCAAGTGTGAATTTATTATTTTACAATAGTCATGTATTTAATAGTTATACATTATATACAAAGGAACATGATGAAATAGATTCCACGAAAAATATCAGAGTTAAACTTATGGTTGGAGTTATGCATGTATCTAGTACTATGGAAAAAATACATTTTAAGAAAATATGTCATACTTCAGAATCATAAAATATTATAGGATTTGGATTATACAATATTCCAAGTGCTTATTTTTCAATTAAAGTGGTTGGATAATAGGAGTTCATTTAAAATTACTATTTTGGGATTCATGAAAGTGGATTTTAAAATGTAAGGGTACAATAATGAACCATTCATAATGACATCATAGGTAGTATAAGAATTTTATATCTTGGATTCTAAAAAAAAGCATTCAATTATTTTATTATCGACCAAAACCAATGAAGGGTTATATGTTAATTCAACTAAGGATGACCCATTTATTGGAAATTCACAATCATTTTTTGGTAGTCCCAATGTAGATGGGGTCTTTTATATTAGAGGAGACCACAATGAAAATATTTGGATACCAGATAGAGGGTTAAAATCCATTAAAAGTTTAAATAAAAAAATATAATTTAATAATCAAGTTATATTTTTTAATATATATCACATTAAATAATATTATTATCTGCTCATTAATGCATTTATATAATCTAAATTAAATTTTCATCCACTTCTATAGATAATTTATTTTTCACATGATGATGATCCCAATCCCAAGGAACAATAGGTTTCTTAACATAATGATGGTCCCAATGCATAGGAACAACATGTTTCTATATATAAATATAATGATAAAAATCTCATAGAACAACATGTTGATGTTGTTGAAGATAAGGAAATGGTAGATGGTGAGCAACCTATGTCCAAAAAAAACAGAAGTTTCATAGCATGATGGTGTTAACAAAAATTATTAAGATGATTAGTAGATACAATAAATTAAAAGTTGGATGGAATACACACAACCAACTTATTAACCCATAAGTACATTTTTATTAGTTACATTCCTTTCACTACTCGGATGCACATTCCAATTGATATAGATATGTGGAATGATGTTGTTCCCATGGTTAAGGCACTAATCTGGGAAGATATTAAGGTAACATTATGATATAACTTCTTTATTTTACTAAAAAATAAAATAATGAAATTTTTATTTACTATTAATTATCCATTATAGAGTGAATTTATACTAGATGAATTTTGAATGAAATTTGTATTAATTGTCACTAGAAAGGCTCATAAAGGCTTTTAGATAATTATTATTAAGAACCATCTTAGGGATACTAAAGGGATAATAAAATTTCACCCAACATAGATGTATGCACACATGATAAAACCAGAAACATGGAATACATTTATTTTTCATCACGAGGAGGAATGTTTTAGGTACATTGTGATTGGTAATACATTACTTGAAAAAACATGTATTAATCACTTGTATCAATAATTTTTAACTTATGGAATAATAACTGATTTCTGAAAAATAAGTAGTGTGAATTAAAACCAATGTATACCAACTATAAAGAAAGGATGGGGTATGATTCACTTGAAAAAAATGGTATGTATTTTAAATATATAGTAATAATTTTATGTGGAATGAAAAACACCATAATTATATTCTTTTTTTATATACATATTAATGAATCAAAATACAAATCCAATTCATCCCACTTCATGTGAAATGGAAGGGGATCATTTAAATAAATATGAAATATTAATAGATGAAAAAACACACAAAGTATGGGAAGCATGTGTAAGTATGATATGATAAAGTTGTCTTCTAAATTAAATTTGTATTATATAACAATGATTACTTTTTTTCAATTTTTTTCTTTCAGTTTAGATATAAGAATCATCATCATCCATACTTGATGAACAACTAAATTTAGTGGCCTTGAAGTAACTAGAAAAATATTGTCACATTAGAGGTATGGGTTTGGAGTGTAAATATTGAATCCCACCTTTTTATTACATAACTTTACATGACATTTTACAAACAGAGGATATTTAAAGTCTAGTGTCTTGGAAATAAGGTTTCATAATGCATGAAAACATATAAAATTATTTTAATCCAC
The DNA here is from genome assembly GCA_963277665.1 of Viscum album. Taxonomy (NCBI): domain Eukaryota; kingdom Viridiplantae; phylum Streptophyta; class Magnoliopsida; order Santalales; family Viscaceae; genus Viscum; species Viscum album. The sequence continues at coordinate 2,084,921,878 of OY728126.1, forward strand.
TTAAATGGTTTCTTGAAAATTTCATCCTAATTACAATTACTACATCTCATAACTTGGGGACATACATCAATGAAATGAGTGAGCAGAAGGCCTGGTATGGGAAAACAAGTGATATAGTTTACATGTGAACTTGAGCAATATCAATAAGAACATAAGGAATTTCATAAAGGTATGAGAAAGAGGAATATAATGATAATAATAACATGAATAATATATTTAAAATGTGGCTAAAACATTTAATTTATACATTCATAAGCATATCACTAAGGTCTATCCCCAAGGCGTCATAAAAATTACCAAGGTTATTCACCAAGGTATCGTAAAACTTGTCATCTCTAGAGATTAATTTATTTACCCAATGCATTGTAGAGATATCAGGGATCACCCTTAATATGTATTTATTTTCATGTTATCCACATAGATCATAATAAAAAATTCCATAAATAACCCATAGAGAATAAAATAAATGGGTTTCATATAAAAATAATAGCGTTTTAAAAACTGCTTAAAAACATGACCATCATGTCATTTATAACCCATGGAAAGGGAATGAGGGTTTTATGTACATCAATTATGGAATAAAATAAATCATTTTTATGTCTTTATTAATACCCCTAGAAATGAAAATAGGTTTGGGTATTCACATAAATAAAATAAAAGATTTTCTCGAGAAAAAGAGAGAGATTTTGAGACGAAAATTCTGCACCATAATGACTATGTAACTTGGTTTTAGAAAACATTAAAAATATTGGGGATAAGGGTAACCAATTAATAAAATAATCATAATATAGTATAGGGAAATTATAAATTGGAAATAAGAACATTTTATGGAAATTTGAAATCTATACCACATAAAATAAAACTTGAAAGGAAAAGAGAAATTGAGAATTCATTTACCTTGAAGAGTAACTTCTAAAACTATAGGATTGGGACCTTAAGGTATTGAGGAAACATTGGGAGGACTCCTTTGGAGGTAATACTATCACAACTTCTAGGGTAATGATTTTAGAATGAAATAAAATGAAGGAATGTCTTGGTATTTATAGTAAAAGAGAGGGATTTTTTTATTAATTTTCAAGGACACCTCATCGGTGGTATTTGCAAAAACATGGGGTTACCATGGTATTTGACCATTGTTTTTTCCACATGGGACACCTCATATAATATTTTATTCCAAATTATTTAGCCAGAATTTTAAATTACATATTACATCATTATGATGTCATAAAATACACTGAAAACTCAAAAACTTTATTTTTACAATTCATTGAATTTTTTTTATAAAAGATCCTAAATTAACCATAACCTAATATCAATGTTCTGAATTCAAAAATGAACTTCATTTTATGAAAATAATTTTCTAAATTTTCTAAATTTAATTTTTAAGTAAAATCACTACTGACCTGAAAAAATACTAATACTTAACTAATAATTTCTAAAATAGTTATTTACTTATAATATTATATCACATTACCATTAAAGATTCATAAATTACATTTATACTTACCTAGGTGAGGTTACTATTCCATTGGTCATATTACTATTCATAAGGGTAATATTACTATTCATACGTTACTATTCACTAAAAAAATGAGTTGATCTTATCAGACTCTAAATTTCTTACTGATCACAACCATATTTGTTAGTTTTTTTAAATCATTTCATAGTATCATTTTTTTAAAGTATAAAAAATATTTTAAAATACTCTTTTTTGTTTTGAATATTCATCAATAATACGAAACCTCTTAGAAAAATACTAAAAATTCATCCTAGTTTAATTTTGATAATTGAAATTCAAAAATGATGTTTATTTTACCATAAGAAAAATTTTATTTATACAAATGGATTACACAAAGTAACTAAGGCCTCATTACATAGCACCTTATAACACCAGCATAGGACCTAAGAGTAAAGTGTGCAATGGTGATAGAATCTTGGGGTGGCTCAGACAACATTGCCCGAGTGGTGATTTATATCATCTTGAACTTCTCCCGTAGGTGATTTTGTTCAAGATTAACATATTTAAGCTCAACTTGGGCTTGGTCTATAGAAAATACTAGTGACGCTACCTCCTTCCCAAGATCCTAAAAATGCACTTTGTATGGCCCGAGTCTACTGGATGAGGCCATCAACTCTTCTTTCTGTATTAATTAAACATGATCATTTCTATTTATAAAAAACAATCATAACATTATTAGTATAGTTTCTAATGGTCATAATTAACCAATGTTTATATAATGATTGAAACCCAAAGGTCTCATTTCGATTTTACTCACTTCATTAATAAAAGGATATAGTTTTTTTGAGTACAAAATAAAATAAAACAAAAATTCAGTAAAAAAATATTATTAAAAAATTTGGGTCATTACAGTCAACCCAATCATATTTTGAGAAAAAAATGTTCAAGGGGATAAATATAAGAAAATGGATGAGATGAGAATATGGAAGACACTGATACCTTTCTTGTATAAAGATTATATAGGTTAAAAATTATTGTGATTTATATCTATTATCACCCACCCATTACCTTGTTGTGAGGGTTACAATTTTTAATATCCAAGGATATATTCTACACAACAAAAAATTTCCATGCAGTCATGTAAGAGTGAATATTCATGTAGCATATGATCCAAGAATCAAGCTATATATTCCCCTTGATGATATAGATCTTAACATAGTCAAACTCACCATTGGAACATTCATAGCATGATCATTTGATCTTATAAAAATACATTTTGACAAGGTGGTATTCCTTTCCAATTTATTTTTTATTCAAAAACTTTAATAACTATTGAGAAATATTATGAATATGGGAATGTTATTACAGATAAAGAAAATGAAGGAGAAACATAAGGACGAATCAAAAAAATATAAATGATCAACCAATTTATCAAAAAGACCTTTAGAAAGTACCTTTACCCCATTAGTTGAAATTCCTCATTTTCTAATATTACAAGTTCATACAGATAAATTGTTCAAAGATGGTGATATGACCATAACTGATTTTTAAGATTAAATGTATGAAGAGTTCATTAAAAACTTTCTTTGTCTTGATAATATCGATGAAATCCTTAAGAATGGATATCTAGGAGTCTCAATTTTAATTGTATACATGATATGTATTTTCAAAATTTGTTTTTTACAATAGCTGATATAATATTTTAATTATAGTTAAATACTATTCATATTTTTTGAAAGTGTATATATCAGTACTATTTTAAGGGAAAACTCTATGAACAAAAACATAGAATAATTAGTCCTCACATCACTTCTACACAAAAAAGGTCATTGGAATAAGTGTAATATTCAATAATGGTGGAAAAATTGGGTACAATGTTTGAAAAAAAACTACAGATGATAGACTCTTATTAATACCCATGATGTAGTAGGGAAACTCTCTAATTTTGTCATATAAAATATATTTTCATTTCTTTAATTACATATTACTTTTGTAGGGATCATTGGTTTCTCATTATAATCAATTTGTGCACTTCAAATATTTATCTTTTTTGATTCAATGCACAGATACCCAATAAATTTACCACACATGATGATGTTTATCAATTTTTACATGCAACATTATAAAAATAAATATCAAGTTATACATTTTATATTATATTTTAATTATTTTTTTATAATAGGGTTGTGTTTAAATATCATCAAAATCATGGCATAAGGATAGTCCATGGGAATAAAAAGACAAGAAAATTATAAAAGTGGATAAGTATTAGGTTATATATAATGATATTCCATTAAAAAAATGTATATAAAAAAATTACTTATTTTTCTCAATGTTTCTGTAGTTTCTGAAATAAAATAATGGAAATGATTATGGTTATTACATTTGAAAATTTATGAAATATATCGTATTCCATCAACAAACAAGAATCCTCAAAGTGGTATTTCTGATAATAATTGAAACTTAATTTAAAATATTTTTAATACTTTATTTATTTATATTTTTCTTGTAATTCTCGAATTTTTGATAGTACACATATTCAAAAGAAGAAATATATTTGTTTAGAAATTAATGGGATGAACACATGGTGTCGCACCCAGACCCATGCGTTTATTTTATTTTATTATTTCTTTGGCCCTAAATAATTTTTGTTGGGGCTTGAGGTGAGTCCCATATAAAAATTTTGAGCTTAGTTAAAAAGTGCGCTTTTTGGTGTTGATTTTGTTGGGCGCACGAGCAGAGTGCATTTTGGAAACCCCATGTGGCTCCACCCGGGTATCTGTGCATCCTTTTCATCTTCAGAAAAATTAAAATAAAAAGATCTTGTAATTAGGACTCAATTAATTATTGCATCGTTTAAATTTTTTATTATTTTAAGATTTTTATTATTATTAATATTATTATTATTGTTATCATTATTATTTTCCTTTTATTATTATTTTTACTATAAATAATATGACTTATGAATATTAAATATTATTGTTACAAATAATTTTATTATTTTTATTTTGGTGAAAACTGAACTTGTTAATTTTATTTTAATAATAATAATAATATTATTATTATTATTCCTTTTATTATTATTATCATTATTATGCCATTACATTTTTTTACAAGATTTTCTTTTATTTTCTTTTTTAGGTTGGATTTATCTTTTATTTTTAGTGTTTCATGCGTAACCCATTCTCCCCCTTTAATATCCTATACGGTGCAAGCAACCCCCTCCTCCTTGCAACCCTGTAGCCCAATGCTGCTCCCCCTATCCCAGCATTACTCCCTACATGGTGGCCCGATGTGCCCCGTCCTACTCAGCAGAACACCCCAACACCCTCTCCAGCAGTGCGCCCTACTGGGCTCCTCCCTCTTTTCTTTGCACGACCCAGCGCTTCCCTTTAGAACCGCCTCACCACTGTAACCCTGCCCTCATGATTTCTAGACACCGTCGACCTCAGCTCCCTCCATCTTACCGGTGCACCATTTCTCCCTAGCACCTCGACCTCCTCATCCTCTCCTTTCTTCTCAGCACACAGCAGCTCGGTGCGACCCCTATTTTCCAGCATGACCCCTGCTGGTCAGCGCAAAAACCTCCTGCTGCCTCCACCGAAGCCTCCTCCCCACTCTGGTCAACCGCATCCTGCACCTTCCTCCTTTGCAGTAGCCTCGACTCCCTTCCCCGCTCAGTGATCAGTGAACGCCGCTCCCCCGGCGTAACATCCTGCTTCTCGATGTGCCCCCCAGCGCAGCCCCTACTGGCTAGCACAGTAATCTCTAGTGCGGCCCCTGTTGGACGGTGCAACACCCTTTGGTGTGACCCCTTCTATATGGTTCACCTTTCCCCGGTCGACCGCGCCTTATCCATCCGTCCTCTGGCCAACCGACACTACCGACATTGCCCTGACCAGTCCGCGCCTTCCTAGTATCTCCCCTTCAAGTGCTTTTTCTTCCCACCGGTATACCTTGCTGCTTGATTTAATTTTTTCTTGTATTTTTTATCCTTGTTTGATTAGGATTTTTTGTAATTAAGTGTTGTTTTGGGTAGGAATTGATATTTTAGGACCCGCACGGGGCATTTTTGAGTGGGTACTGTCGTCGCGCCTTGGTTCTGAGATTGTGATATCATCGCACTTTGATCTCGAGGTAGGTTCTCCCATGCACTCTCATTTTTAATTTAAGAACCATAAATTTTATGCATTTTGAACTAGAATAATTAGTGTTATTTGATCTTCCAAATATTTTTATTTAGTGTGAAAATGATGTTTTAAGCCCTGCATTGTGATAACTAGAATGGATTTCTTAAAAAGTATGCATACCGGGTGTTTGGAAATATGTCTTTCTTATCTTCATATGCGAGTTATATAATTTAAAATGTGGTTTAGTAATTTAAATAAACTTATGGCATTCAGACTGGTGCTTATACCCTGTTGAGTGATACATTGAAATTGTTTTATTAGATGTTTCATCCCTTATGTGTGGTTAGTTTTCTAGTTGGATTTTAAAGGTTAAATGTGATATAAAATAACTTGTTTGAATTTATAAATGTAGCGGCAATGTGGGAAACAATGTTTTGAGTTCATTATGTGGTTTCTCAAGTGTGTTGGATTTTTTTAAAGAAACAAGTATCGATTTCCACAAGCTTTTGGCATCTCATAAAAATGGTTTTGTTGGGTAAATGGGATATGACATGAAATGACGGTTTGAATTCTTGAATAAGTTTTCCAAGTGGTTTGAAGTGGAAAGAGAGTGCATATGTATTTTGGAAATGGTTTGAAATATGTTGAAATGTGTAGCCCATCTGGCATTTTAATAAAAGCGGTATTGGTTTGCAAATGTGGTATGAATGGCTAAATGAAATTTTATAAATGTTTGTGGAATATCAAATGATTTTTTTTCCTTTTTAGGGAAGTAAACTTGGTCCTTCTAAGAATGGTCTTTTGTGAAGTGTGTTTGAGGCCCGTTTGGCACCTTTATGAAATTTGTGAAAATTGTTGTTGTGAAAACTCTCCTCGGATAACTCTCTTGCCTTATTTGCGATTATTTGTTTGGGAGGCCCATGCTTAGAGGCTCCTGGGTGCTCGAATGGTTTAAAGGTAAGGGGTTGTTCTATGGAGTGGCTTGGGATGATGATTGTTATTGTTTATTATATATATATATATATATATATATATATATATTTGTGATTGGATGCTCGGCTGTAATCGGTTGGCTCACCCCCTTTTTAAAATACTTGAGACGTGGGAACCCGACATATTGAGATAATATTATGAGAATGATTGTCACACTGGTAGGTTATGGTACTGACCAGTGGCCCATACTAGGCAGATATGTTTGGGTTCATTACTATGGGATTTTCCATCAGCCTTCCTGAGAAAGGATGGACAAGCATTTGGAGCATTTTGATTTCATCATGTGTGACATGTCAACGAGGATGAGGTCTCATGTATTGGTATATTATGGATTATTATTGATCTCCTGGGTTCACCTGTGTCTACTCTCCCTTAGTGTTTGTAGTGTTAAATGTGTTTCTTGTATGTATATTTTCTTTTTATTTCCCTTGTTTTGTAATTACTGTAGTGTTTTCATGTGTAATGCTTTCACTGGAAAGTGATGCGTGGTTTTAGTGTGGCTTATGAAAAATATTTTCAAAGAAAAGTGTTTTATTCCTTTTTTACAAATTAAAAATGTAAACATCACTATCCCCTTTGAAATGCTAATGTCTCACTAAAATAATGACTTGGGTTTTTGAGAAATGAATGAGGGAAATGACTCATACTTTGTTTTTGAGTAACTTTTAGAAAACCCTACTTTTATACATTGTAGTTCAAACTTGAAATGGATGTTTCTTTTATATTATAGGAAGTGCATTGGGAATAGATATCGGGCTAGACTACTGAGTTTTAATACTCATTACTATTGTTCTTTTCTATTTTTAGTTTTTGTGTAGGCTCTAGCTTGGGTGCGCTCTCCTTGGGCTATTCTTGATCGTTGAGTCGGAGAGTGACCCACGGGGTCACACATAGGTAGTTCGGTCGTCGAGTTCAGTTAGTTTTTTTCTTGTTTAGTCATTTTATTTGGTTTATTTATTATTCCCCACTCTTTATTATTTCCTCTATTTTTATTTATTTGTATTAGGCAAAACCATTCCCACAATCTCTGTTGACGCCCTGGCACCTGTCGCCAGCCCTAGAGGATCAGGAATGCCTCTCGGGTCTTTCTTCCGATCGGCTCGGGTGACCAGTTAAGGGTCGACCTGGGTTGGTTCATGACAAAATGGTATTAGAGGAGGTCAACTCTTAGTGGATCTCTCTTTTCAGAGCACCCTTTGTTATTTGGATGTCAAGGTAGATGGAGTAGGATTGTTAGGACTCGAGGGGTAGGTGCAAGAAGAGAATCACGAACTCTTGCTCATGTTGATCCTCAGGTTTCTATGGGAAGTCCGATTTAATTAGTTTCTTTGAGTTTTTATGGAATGTTTTATTATTGGGATATGAAAAAGGGAGTTGGGATAATAGTTTTCTCAAGACACATGACCTGGCAAGCCATGTGGAGCTTGGGGCATGGTCCAAAAAGACTCTCCATATCAGTGACGTGATTGGTATATGGCCTCCAAACATATGGTAAAGTCACCCACTAATACTAGTTCCCTATTTGATTTGTTTTGGGTCTCTTTTGACTTTTGAAAATTGTTTGAATCAGAAAAATTTGTTTTGAAAAAAAAGGTTGTTTGAAATGACATGTTTAATTTGTGGATTGTTTTAAAATAAACGGGATGAATAATTTGTTTTTGGAAAATGAGGTTGATTTGTTTTGGCCTTGGTATTCCTAGGGGTGCTCACATGCATAGTGGTATATGGGAATATGAACAGATGTCGGGTATGGTGGATGGATGCCTAGGGTGGCACAAATAAATGCATGTGAGTGAGACTCTAAAGAATACCAATGATGAGGGTTTAACCCATCATGCTTGTTTTAAATTAAATATGTTTTCAAAGATACAAGTTTTGATGTTATAATATCTTGTTCTTTTTTTGTTTAGAGCTTGTCACCTATGTGGTATTTGATTTTGAGGTTTTTTATTTATTGAGTTGGCCTTGATTGGGTTCTTGAATTTTCTTGTCCAGCGGTTATTCCCTTGAAGCTTCGATGGGTGATCGTAGTACAGTTGATCAACCTAGGAATTTTATGCTTGAGTTTCAGAAGCTAGATCCACCTATCTTTTATGGTCAAGCGGACCCTTCCGTTGTGGAGGAGTGGATGCAGAAGATTGAAAGGTACTTTAACCTCATCGAGTTTCCTGAGTCATTGAAGGTCAAGTTTTTAACCTTTATGCTTGAAGGTTCACTGTGGATGTGGTGGAAGTCAGTGTCTCAGAACAAGCCCCATTAAGAGTTTAATTAAGAGTTTTTCAAGGCTTTGTTCATTCGTCCATATTTCTATGAAGAAGAAAGGGTGAGAAAGTGGATGTAGATGTGTTATTTACGGTAGGGTGACAGATCTGTGTTGGAATATTTCCAACTCTTTGTGAAGCTAATCCCTTATGATATAGGGTATGTTACAGATGAATCCATGAAGGTTTGATGTTTTGAGTTAGGTCTCCACCCCAATCTACAGTCAAAGGTGACATTGTCTAACATAACTTCTCTTGTCGATGTGGCGAGACAATCTTTTCATGTCGAAGCCGTGATGGCGGGAGTGCTCGAAGTATTCATCCCCCCTTCAATTCCAATGAGCAGTGGTGAAGATCCTAGAAAGGATATGAGGAAGCAATTGGAAGTGGATAGAGAAAGTCGTGGAATCAAAAGGCCTCAGGATCTTTCAGCAACCTCTTCAAAGAGAGAGATACTCATGTGTTATCAGTGTGGAAAGCTGGGTCACAAGAGGACGTCCTACCTAAGTACTCCTAATCCCAATCATGCATGCAGATGTTTGGGTCACTTACAACGATTCTCTCAGGGATTTTATAGAAAGCGTTGTAGGGGAAGTTCTCAGAAGTGACGTGTTGTTGGGTTTTTGTTTAAAGTTTCATGTGTATGTTTCCTTCTAGTGTAAGGGATATCTTATCATTACAGTGTAATGATGGTGTTTTGGGTTTTGAAATGTGTGAGAATGTCATGGGTCTTTTGATGAACTCTGATTTTCAATGCTAGCATGGTTTTCATTTTAAAAATTCTATTCCTTCATCTATCAGATCAAAATATGTATGTTTCTTATTAGGATTATCAGAACCTGACTACGAGGCAGGAGATGCTTCATCCTTCATAGATCCAGCCAAAAGGCCTTAGAGTAAAGCTGACACGTAGTTAGGAACCTCAGTGAATCTTAAGTAGTCTAGTTAAGGTTTCACCTCTATCATCGTGATGAGACAATTTTAGCGTTTCTGTTGTGGTTTCTCTGTCATTATAAATTTATTCTTGTTGCAAAGAACGTGATAGACTTAGCCCTCACACAATGTCGGTAATTGTGCCTTTTTGTATGCGAGTTGCTGATTTGTGGCCTGGCGTGGACCACCCATGTGAATCAGTTGCGTCTTTGGGCTATGTCCATCCTGAAGTGATGAGTCGTGAGTAGTTTTCCATTGTGGTTTCATTGATCCAATCCTTGGGCCCTCCCTCCCTGTCCATGGGGTTATGATTTTTGGTTTTTATAGAGTTTTCAGTTAATCTCTTATCCCTTTCAGACGAGATTGAGTGGTTTGAATGTTCTTGCTGTGTTCTTTATATCTTGAGTGAATCCCGGTTCAGGCTTAAGTTAGTTTTTCCATTTGGTCATATATAGGTGGGTTCTTTATGGTGGGGAGACCCACTATTAGTCTCTTTGGGTTTTCACTTATGTAGTTACCAGATGTTAGTTGAGTTCTTATGGTGGGGAGTCCATTCAAACCTCCCCACTACTGGGGATTTGTTTCGGGGAATGAGGTTGAGTCCCATCGGTGGTCGATGAAATTTCCTCGGATAAAGAGGTTGGATCGTGTTTATGTGGAATCCTTAGGTGTTGATTGCTCGTATAAATAGTGTTGTCGCTTTCCGGGGTTGGAAATTATTATGGTGGGGAGAATTGTCACACCTCGACCCATGAGTTTATTTTATTTTATTATTTCTTTGGCCCTAAATAATTTTTGTTGGGGTCCAAGGTGAGTCCCAGATGAAAAATTTGAGCTTATATTAAAAAGTACACTTTTTTGGTGTTGATGTTGTTGGGCGCACGAGCAGAGCATGTTTTGGAAACCCTGTGTGGCTCCACTCGAGTATCTGCACATCATGTTCATCTTCGGAAAAATTAAAATAAAAAGATCTTGTAATTAAGATGCAATTAATTATTGCGTCATTTAAATTTTTTATTATGTTAAGATTTTTATTAATAATAATAATATTATTATTGTTATCATTATTATTTTCTTTTTACTATTATTGTTATTATAAATAATATGACTTATGAATATTAAATATTATTGTTACTAAGAATTTTATTATTTTTTATTTTGGTGAAAACTAAACCTGTTAATTTTAATTTATTATTATTATTATTATTATTATTATTATTATTATTATTATTATTATTATTCCTTTTACTATTATTATCATTATTATGCCATTACATTTTTTTACTATATATTTTTTTTTTCTTTTTTAGGTTGGATTTATCTTTTATTTTTAAGGTTTCATGCGCAACCCATTCTCCCCCTCTTCAATCTCCTGTGCGGCGCGAGCAGACCCCTTCGCCTTGCAACCCTACAGCCCGATGCCACTCCCCTATCTCGGTCTTCCTCCCTACACGGTGACCTGATGTGCCCTGCCCTACTCAGCGACACACCCCGACACCCTCTCCAGCAGCGCGCCCTACTCGGCTCCTCCCTCCTTGCTGCGCGCGACCCAGTGCTTCCCTGTACCACTGCCTCCCCGCTATAGCCCAACCCTCCTTCTTTGACACCGTCGGCCTCGGCTCCATCTATCTCAGCGGTGCACCTTTTCTCCCCAGCACCCCGGCCTCCTCGGCCTCTCCTTTCTTCTTAGCATGCAGCAGATCGGTGCGGCCCCTATTTTCCAACGCGACCCCTACTGCCTGCGGCGAAGCCTCCTCCCCACTCTGGTCGACCACTGCCTGTACCTCCCTTTTTTGCAGCAGCCTTGACTCCCTTCCCCACTCAGTGACCGCCGAACGCCGCTCCCCAATGCAACATCCTTCTTCTCGACGCGAAACCCCCCAGTATGTACCCTACTGGCCAGTGCAGTAATCTCCGGTGCGGCCCCTGTTATAGCCGGTGCGACACCCTTCGGTGTGACCCCTTCTGGCTAGCGCACCTTTCCCCGGTCGACTTCCCCTTCTCCAGCCTTCCTCCGGCCGACCTAAACTACAGGTGTTGCCCCGACCAGTCCGCACCTTCCTGGCATCGCCCCTACCAACGCCTTTTCTTCCCACAGGTATACCTTGCTATTTGATTTATTTTGTTCTTGTTTTTTTATCCTTGTTTGATTAGGGGTTTTGTAATTAAGTGTTGTTTTGGGAAGGAATTGATATTTTATGACCCGCATGGGGTGTTTCTGAGTGGGTGATGTCGTCGCGCCTTGGTTATGAGATTGCGTTGTCATCTCACTTTGATCTCAAGGTAGGCTCTCCCATGCACTCTTTTTTAATTTAAAAACCATTAATTTCATGCATTTTTCACTAGAATAATTAGTGTTATTTGATCTTCCAAATATTTTTATTTTGTGTGCAAATGATGTTTTAAGCCCTGCATTGCGATAACTATAATGGATTTCTTAAAAAGTATGGACACTGTGTGTTTAGAAATATGTCATAATAGTCTTTTTATGCGGGTTATGTAATTTAAAACATGCTTTAGTAATTTAAATAAGCTTATGGAATTCAGACCGGTGCTTATACCCTGTTGAGTGATAAATTGAAATTGTTTTATTAGATGTTTCATCCCTTATGTGCAGTTATTTTCCCAGTTGGATTTTGAATGTAAAATGTGATATAAAATTACTTTGAATTTATAAATGTAGTGGCAGTGTGGGAAACAATGTTTTGAGTTCATTATGTGTTTTCTCAAGTGTGTTGGTTTTTTAATGAAATGAGTATCTGTTTCCACAAGCTTTTGGCATCTTATAAAAATGGTTTGGTTGGGTAAATGGGTAATGACATGAAATGATGGTTTTCATTCTTGAATAACTTTTCTAAGTGGATTGAAGTGGAAAGAGAGTGCATTTGGCTTTTGTAAATGGTTTGAAATATGTTGAAACATGTATCCCATCTGGAATTTTAATAAAAGTGGTATTGGTTTTCAAAAGTGGTATGAATGTCCAAATGAAATTTTATAAATGTTTGTGGAATATCAAATGATGTTTTGTCCTTTTTGGGGAAGTAAACTTGGTCCTTCTAATAATGGTGTTTTGTGAAGTGTGTTTGAGGCCCGTTTGGCACCTTTATGAAATTGGTGAAAATTGTTGTTGTGAAAACTCTCCTTAGAAAACTTTCTTTTCTTTGTTGCGACTATTTGTTTAGAAGGCCCACACTTAGAGGCTCCTGGGGGCTCGAATGGTTTAAAGGTAAGTGGTTGTTACCTGGAGTGGCTCGAGGTGATGCTTGTTATTGATTATATATATATATATATATATATATATATATATATATATATATATATATATTCGTGATTGGATGCTCGGATGGCATCATTTGGCTCACCCCCTTTTTAAAATACTTGAGACATGGGAACCTGGCATATTGAGAGAATATTCTGAGAATGATTGTCACATTGGTAGGTTATGCTACTGACCAGTGTCTCATAGTAGGTAGATATGTTCGGGTTCATTACTATGGGATTTACCCTCATCCTTCTTGAGAAAGGATGGCCGAGCATTTGGAGCGTATTGATTTCATCATGTGTGACATGTCAACGAGGATGAGGTCTCATGTATTGATGTCTTTTGGATTATTCTTGATATCCTGGGTTCACCTATGTCTACTCACCCTTAGTTTTTTTAGTGTTGAATGTGTTTCTTGTATGTATATTTTCTTTTCATTGCCCTTATTGCGTAATTACTGTAGTGTTTTCATGTGTAATGCTTTCACTGAAAAGTGATGTGTGATTTTAGTGTGGCTTATGAAAAATATTTTCAAAGAAAAGTGTTTTATTCCTTTTTCACAAATTAAAAATGTAAACATCACTAACCCCTTTGAAATTCTAATGTATCACTAAAATAATGACTTGGGTTTTTGAGAAATGAATGAGGGAAATGGATCGTACTTTGTTTTTGAGTTACTTGTAGAAAACCCTACTTTTATACATTGTAGTTCAAACTTGAAATGGATGTTTCTTTTATTTTAAAGGAAGTGCATTGGGAATAGATATCGGGAGAGGATACTGATTTTTAATACTCACACCTATAGTTCTTTTTCGTTTTTAGTGTTTGTGCAGGCTCCATCTTGGGTGCGCTCACCGTGGGTGACACTTGATCATTGAGTCGGAGAGTGACCCACAGGGTCACACGGAGGTAGTTTGGTCATCGAGTTCGGTTAGTTTTATTTTCTTTTGTTCTTGTTTAGTCGTTTTATTTGGTTTATTTTTTCTAAACTAATCTTTATTATTTCCTATGTTTTTATTTATTTGTATTGGGAGAAACCGTTCCCACAGTCTCTATTGATGCCCTGACACTTGTTGTATCCTGGGAGGATCAGGAAATCCTCTCGGGCTTTGCCATAGATCAGCTCGGGTGACCGGTTCAGGGTTGACCCGAGTTGGTTCGTGAAACATGGCGTCATAATGTATATAAACATTAGGAAAAGGTGACTTCATACAACATATTTATTTAATTTTCTTATCATTTATCAACATTTTTTTTTGTAAATTTCCTTTTCATTTTTATCCAATACTTATTTAGTTAATTTTCATAGATATCATTAAGGAATGAAGTCATATAGAATTATTTTTTATGAAGCCATTTTATGCTCTATTAAGAGCACAAAATAATCTAAAAAAAGTTTTTAGAAAACTTATTCAACAAGGATGGTCTAGTTATGTACTATGTGTTCTATTTATAGAGCTATTTGTTCTTTATTTGATCTATTTATGTTTGGAAGTGTGTTTTTTCAGTTTAAAAATTATTCAAAGTGTGTGTTTTCAATTTAAATATAAATGTTAGTCAAGAACATGTGTCACTCACTAAAAACCAAGAAAACAAACTCAAATTGTCTTGATACTTTATAAAAGTAATCCATAAGTCATTTTTTTATGTGTATGAATCATCCTCACATAAATCTAACCCACAGTGTGGCCAATATGGCTAAAAGTGCATATTTTTATTTAAAATTTACATTTAAGTTAAAAACAGAAAGTAATTAGTCAAAACTAAGAAAATGCCCTCATATTGTATTTATAATTTTTGAAAATTTTCCATAAATAATTTTTGATGTGTAACAATCAACCGTACGTCAATATGATACACAGTGTGGCTAGTATGACTAAAAGAGTTTGTATTTATTTAAAATTGAAATTTTTGTTCAAAAGATACATGATATACTCAAAATCGAGAAATCACATTAATATTGTCTTGATACATTAGGTAAATGATCCATAAGTCATTTTTGTTGTATAAGAATCACCCACATATTGATTTGACACACTGTGTGACCGGTATGAATCAAAGTGAATGTTTTAAATTTAAAAATGACATTTTAGTTAAAAACATATTCCCCTAACTAAAAACCAAGAAAACATACTTAGATTAACTTAATACTTTAAGAAAATGATCTATAAGTCATTTATTATGTGTTGTTATCAACCACACATCAATACAACACATGGTGTGACATGTATGACTAAAAGTGTATGTTTTTAGTTTAAAGATGACATTTTTGATAAAAATGTGTGTCCCTCATTGAAAACCATGAACAAAATTCTCTTATTATCTTATTTTTTTTAAAATGATCCAAAAATCATTTGTGATATGTATAAATTATCCACACATTTTTTGATTCATAGTGTGACTGGTATGACTTAAAGTGTGTGTTTTATATTTAAAAATGTTATTTTAGTAAAAAACATGTGTCAGCCACTAAAAATTAAGCAAACATGATCAAATTATCTTGATACATTTTTAAAATGATTGAAAATTCATTTATGATACATAGAAATCATTCAACCATCAACCTGACACATGATGCAACTGGTATGACTCAAATTGCATGTATTCAGCTTAATTTTTTTAATTTTAGTTAAAAAAAAGTTCCACTCACTAAGAAATAATAAAACACAATAAAATTTTCTTGATACATTAGTAGAAATATCTGTAAGTCATATTTGATGTGTAAAAATCAACTGCAACTCAATCAGACAAACAATGTGGCCGATATGACTCAAAGTGTATGTTTTTATTTTAAATTGACATTTTAGTTCAAAACACATATTACATACTAAAAACTAAAAAAATATACTCATATTTATTTAATAGTTTAGTGAAGTGATCCATATTTTATTTTCAACATATAGGAATCAATCACACATCAATCTAACACACAATATAGAAAGTATGACTAAAAGTGTGTGTTTTTATTTAATATTGAAATTTTAGATCAAAACAATAATGACATAATCAAAACCAAGAAAAAAACATTTATATTGATTTGATAATCCAAAAAAAAATTATCCATAAATTGTTTATGACATATGATAATTAGTTTCACCTCAATTCGATACATGGTGTGACTAGTATGACTTGAAATGCGTGTTTCCAGTTTAAAAATGAAATTTTAGTTAAAAACATGCATTAATCACTGAAAAAAGAAGAAGAAACACTCATGGTTTTGATACTTTAGAAAAACATCCCATAATTCATTTGTTATGTATAGGAATCAAACAATTGTTAATTCGATACATAGTGTTTCCAATATGACTCAAAGTTCTTAATTTCAGTTTAAAAATGACATTTTAGTTAAAAATGAATGTTACTCACTAAAAATAGTGAAAACTTGATTGGATTTTCTTGATACCTTTTTAAAATGATCCAAAAGTTTTTTTGATGTGTATTAATCCTTTTCTTGTTAATATGATACATAGTGTGACTGATAAGACTCCAAGTATGTGTTTTCAATTTAAAAATGACATTTTAGTTAAATACATGTGTCACTCACATAAAATTTATAAAACATACTTTGATTGTCTTAATACTTGATGAAAATGACCAATAAGTTATTTTTGGTGTGTAAGAATCAACCAGATGTCACTCTAACACACGGTGTGTTTAGTATGACTCAAAGTACATGTTTTTATTTAAAACTGTCATTTTAGTTCAAAACACATGTCACATACTTAGAATGAGAAAATTTTCTTAGATTTTATTCATACTATATGATAATGAGACATAAGTCATTTTAATGTGAATGAATCAACCACACACCAATCTGACACATGGTGTTATCAGTATGACTCAATTTTTTTTTAAAATTGACATTCTAGTTTAAAATGCATTTGTAATACTAAAAATATAGCGAACACATTCATATTGTTTTGAAAATTTAGGAAAATGGTACATAAGTCATTTTTGATGTACATGAATCATCCTCACCTCAATCTAATTGATGGCTGGACATGTATGAATCAAAATGTGTGTTTTCAGTTTAAAAATGACATTTTTTCTAAAAACATATTTCAATCACTCTAAAATAATAAAACTAACTTGGATTGTCTTGATACATTAGTAAAATGATCCATATTTCATTTATTTTGTATAAGAATTATATAAACATCAATCTTGAACACAGTGTGACTGGTATAACTCAAAGTACATGTTTTCTATTTTAAAATGACATTTTTAGTTAAAAAAACATGTCACTCAATGTAAACCTATAAAATTCACTCAATTTGTCTTGATATTTTAAGAAAATGTTATAGAAATCATTTTTTATGTGTAGGAATAAACCTCACATCAATATGACACATGGTGTGACCTATATGACTCAGTGTTCTTGTTTTTATTTAAAACGGACATTTTAGTTCAAAGCACACATTACATACTTAAAACTGAGAAAATAAACTCATATTGTATTAAAAATTTAGGGAAATTATCCATATGTCATTTCTTATGTATAGGAATCAACCCCACATTATTCTGACACGTGGTGTGCTCAGTAAGACTCGAAGTGTATGTTGTTTAATTCAAAAGTGAAATTTTATTAATTAATTATTTCCTATTTATGTTTAATTTATTTATTTATAGTATTACTAATGAAAGAATTTTTTTTACAGTTATAATATTTTTTTTGATTTGGGGTGGTTTGTTGCCAACTGTTATCATCATCATTCTCTTTTGAGTGGGGGTTAGGGTAAAAAGACAATGAAATAATAATGTTTTTGAATTTTCAGTTTTTTGTGATAAATTGTACACACCAATGTAATTTTAAAAACCAATGCTTGAAATTTCTAACATATAGTATTTTCTAATTTATTTTAATTTAAATTTAACTTGAATTAAAGTTTTTATTTTCTATTGTAATGTGCTTTAATTTTATCAAGACACTGTTACAAAATGGATTTTATCAGTGCTTGGAATAAGGCTGATAAATGTTCACTTAATCAATACTAAAAACAAAATGATAAAGTGCCCCCTATATCAACTATAAACTAGTACTGATAAAGGACCCCCTTTATTAGAACTTTTTTAATGCTGATAAAGGGATACTTTATTATTGCTTTTTTAGCACTGATAAATGTTGTTGGATTTTAAAGGAACATACAACATCAACATTTTTTAGCACTAATGAAGGATGTTTTTTTAAATCTTAAATACCTCCAAAATTTCTTAAATAATATGAATCTATTTTAAGGATTTTGTGAGATTTATGATTACAACACCTGTGAATTTTTACTTTATTTAATGAAGTGTATTTTAATTTCAATTTATTTATTAAAGTGTGGGTGGAATAAAGATGTGATTAAAATATATTTTATTTTAATTATTAAGAATTTATGATTTAATTTGATTATGGGAGTTTGATAATTATGTGACATGAAGAATCATTTTGGAGGTTAATTTGATGAATTTAAATCTTTTCATGACAACTTGGATATTATTATGTGATTTATAGAATATATTCATGGGATTTAATTTTTTAATTTTGAATTTAAAATGTGGATTTTATGAAAAAATTTAATTATAATTTTAATTATGTATTAGAGAAATTATGGTTTTTATAGTCCACCATAGATTAATTGAAAAAACAAAATGATATTTGATTGCATATTTTGAATATATGGAAATTGTTGTAAATAAAGTCTTTTGTGGGTTATAACAAATAAAGGAAATTTAGAGATTAAATTACAATAATTTAATTGGTGGAAGTTAAGGGTATAGTTAAATGGAAATGAGATATCTAATGAGACATGAATTAACTCATTAAATAGAGTCTCCATGGTAGATTTATGAGGGATTGTATAAGAATTTAATTGGTGGAATTTAAGGGGAGGGTTACATGGAAATGTGAGTTTCAAGAAGTCATGAATCAAATCATTAAATATATTATACATGGTATAATTATGATTGGTTAGATGTAAGGGTATATAAATAAATGGGATGATAATTTCATTCTCTTCTTTTGAAATACCTCTGGTACACTTATGGTGGTAGTGAAATGTTGGTAACATGGAAGATGAAAGGTGATAAAAGGTTGAGAGATTGGTCTAAGAATCAGGGAATATAGAATACATTATTCTTGAACCATTTAAAGTGTTTATAGTTTTTCATATCAAATAAAACTTATATTTTTATGTTCACTAAAATGAGACATTAAAACAGATTTTTACAACATTTTACATAAATAATTTATGAAAAATTTTCTAGGTAGGTGGCTTTAATACTTTCTTTGAAACTGATTAATTCATTTACGATTTATTGATCAATTGTGATCATGAATTTTCTTTTATCTTGGTTTCAAGAGAAAACATGTTTTTATTTAAACTATATATGTGCATAAATTTATTTTGTAATAATACCCTAAAAAAGTGTTGTTTTTTGTTAAATGATTTAAATACAGTTGATTAGATATTGGATGGTGTAAGTATATTGTAAAAATGGTTTTGGTTATTTTTTTTAAAACCTCTAATTTTTACCCATAAGTATGAGATGTATTTGAAAGTGTGAATTAAGGTGATAAACGTTTTGGATAAACAACGACGAAAGGTGATAATCACTATGATGTGAGTTTTGGACACATGTGAAAGTATTTATACCTTATTAAAACTTCTTAGTAATGAATTAATTGGATTAATCTTAGAAATATCTTAACATGGGGGGATATATTTATAGAAAATAGGGATTTACCATCATATTTTTCAAAATATTCATTTTCCATTATGGGTGGAAATGAGGAATTTTTTGTATGATTTTTTAGGGAGAAAACATGGTTTATAAGTTATTTCACTAGTGATGAATTGATTTTGTATTTCATGGATAATGTGGGTTTTGATTAAATTATTTTAATATATTTTATTTTTTTGTCTTATTTTTGAAATGATTATGACAAATAGATATGTTGGATAAAACTATTCTGATTTATTATTACTGGTTAACATTTAATTTGTTAGATTTTCTCATGCATGTTTATATATTGGAGTCACTAAGAAAATCCTACTCAGCTCATACTCATCCCCTAAATGTTCACTTCAACAAAAATTTAGACATTATTTACCATGATATAATAAAAGGAAAGGTCACATAATTTTTATTAGAGAGTCATAGAACCACTTTAGTGAAATTATATGAGGAGTTAATGGATTAGACGTGAGCCACTAAACTATATTTGGTGTCAGTTTGTGTCATTTTACTTTGTCTTTGGATCATATAGAACTTATTTTTATTTTTCTATGATCTTTAAAAGTTTTAATTATACTGTTTTTTAAATTGACATGCATTGTTAATGTTTTTGTTTGATGAATTTTAAAGTAAAATAATTACTCAAAGGTTAATTCATAGATCAAAAATAGTTTCCATCCAATCAGGGTAATGTGTATAAGGCCATGTGAAAATTCGATTCGGGTCTCAGAATTTGAGTCCTTAGGTCGAGGTGTTCAAAATGGAAATAGATCATAGTTTTAAATTGATACTTGTGAAGTTTAGTAGGCATGGAGAATAGAATGATTATAACTCAAATTTTTATTATAAAAATGTGAAGGTATCCATCTTATAGAGAAACTCAGGTTATTGAGAGACTGTTATAAATGAAAGTTTTATAATGACCTTAAAGGTTTTTGTTCCATATTAACCAATTATGGGTTGAAATTGGAAAGATTTTAGAAATAATGATAGGAATGGTAAAAAGTTTCATCACATAACCATTGTTTTAAAAGAATGGTTTTTCTTATATAAAAAGTTCAATATCAATGAATCAATTCATTTTGGTTTCACAAAATTGGGTTTGAAAATAAAATTAAAAATATCATGCTTTAATTAATGTAATGAGAAGGGAAATGTATCTAAAATAAGGGGATAGGAAACCACCTAGACATAATATGGAATAGAATCAATGTAATCATGATCACTTTGGGCGATGTGTTTTCATGAACAAACCTAGGCCACCCTAATCCAAGAACCTGAGCCATCCCTTGACATTACTCGAGGGATGTTTCTAATCCCCATGGGATAGAAAAAAGCATTGGGGAATCCGATTTACTTAGTGGGAATAATTTATCCTGATGAATTAAATTAAAATAATAATGGAATTTTACTGAAATTATTACATGAAACATCCATACATTAAAAACCCATGAAAAATAAAACAGGAAGTTCAAAAAGAAATCCACACAAAATGGAAGATCCAAGAAGATATAAAACAATATTAAAACTAAAATACAGGAAAGATGACTTGGAAAAAATTTCAAGGAATAAAATAAGACTAACATACCGAGATCAAGATATCCATGTGACCATAGGTCACACTCCACCCACCAAAATAAAACTTTCCAAAGTAGTGGTTTAGAAGATGGGGTCCTTGGAGTGGTATTCTTATAAATTATATCTTTAACCTAAAAGAGAAATTCAATCTACATAAATTAAGTGGTGTAAATAGGGTGTGATCACAAACAACCCAATATTTTTTCACAAATGATTCCATGAATTTACCTTTATAAAATGTTCCCAAAAATCTAGTTTGTTAAAGAATATTTTAAAATAGGCTCTAATCATTTTTTAATATAAAACCACTCATATCCATTTTTAAATACTCTTTTTAAGACCTAATATGATATTTTAGAAACCTTAAAACTTAATTTAAACATTTAATTATAAATTATTACTTTTTAATCAATTTCTATAAAACATACCCTCCCAGATCCTTTTTCCCAAACCACACTCAAAAAGAAATACAATAATGAAAATCTAATAACCAAATATATATCAGACTCACAAAATTAACTGGGCATAAATAATATAGTGGAACCAAATAATTATATAAATTATGATCAAAACAAATATAAACCAGTGCTGAATATCAATAAAAAATTACTAATAAAAATATATAATTTAAGTTAACCATGTAAGATAAAAAAATAAATGGTATATAATGTGATGGTAAATAACAAAACCAATTGTGAAAAAGTGAGATCAAGTCTAGTAATATTGAAAATGAGGTAAAAAATATATAGTCATTGGATTATTCTAAACATCTAGTTATATGATCCTAAATGTACTTAGGTGGAATCATCTATCATCCTCTCGATGCATTCTTAGTCTACAACCAATCAGAATATCCTCAATTAGCCTCACTGATGACACTCCATTACTTGGAACTTGTCTAATAATAGAGGATAACATTCCATTTCATTGAGAAAAGTATAAAAACCATCTCTAAATATATCAAAACATTTATTAATATCCCGATGATTATAGTAATAGATGGTGAGGAAGGGTGTGTGACATACATTGCACACACTGATAATATAACACAAGGAAAACCATTCCAATAACACACCTCAATTTACCCTCACACATAAAAAATTCTCTTCTAATCCCCAAATATAGTCATAAAATCATCAATAACAATAACATATATTCACCAAATTCATTTTAAAAAAATTTCTATAGGGATTAATCTTAGGTTGTAAGTAATTTCAATATTTTTTTTAGAATTTTTTTTATATAAGATGCCAACTGGGCCTTACATTTTGAAACTAGTAATACATTTTAAAAATATATTTTAAAATCCATTTCAAAACGAACTCAATCCTTAAATTCATTTTTAAAGTTTCAAATAGTCTTGTAAGAATTTCTTTAGAAAACACACTTTAATTTTCCTTTTTGTAACCAATTTGGAATAAGATAACTTTTGAAACTTCTTTGAAATTAAGGAGATACACCACTTTAAAAATTGTCAAGTCCATTAAATAATGAAAAAAAATCATAATTTTATTAATTTATTACACAACTACCACAATACATATATTAAACAAAAAACATTAGAATAAATCCATAATACACATAAATATTTATTTCAAACAAAATCCCAAACACAAACCCCTTAGAACCCATAAAATTTCTCAAATAAAACCAATAAAATATTGAAACTACCCTTTTAATTATTTAAATTAATCTATAACATATATAATTTCAAAAAAAGATTATTTGAAAATTACAAGTGTCATATAAAATTCTATAAAAAGTAAAAAACATAGAAACACCCACTAGAAACCAAGCATAAATGATGTGACCTTCCAATGTAAAGAGAGAATGGTTCAAGGAATAAGACACATTCCCTAGGAAACCAAATTCATAAGGTATTATCATGAAAAACCCACTTAGGTTTCAACTAGTTGAGAATCAAAATTAGATATAGGAGTAAGAATAATAAAAAATGGTAGGAGGAATGATATGGAGAAGAAGAAACCCTAACATGAGAGGCATCAACTCAAAATCATAGATAGAGGGGATTAGAATCAGAGGATGAGGTAGGGGTCATGTTAGGGGGTCCTCCTTGGTTGGTAATCATAAAAATAAGGTAAGGGAGAGGATAGGATACCCACATTGGGTGTTAATTTTTATATGAGGTAAGAATTACAAATTTCCATTTTTTGAGCATTAGGTAAATCACACGGTTTCCACACAGTTTACCTAAACTATGTACCCTTCACTAAGGATGCATGAGAACCTATATAGTTTGACTACAAATTTGGGAAAATCATGTTCCAAATATGAAAAATTGATCCGATAAATTTTTTTTTCATAGATATTAAACGATTGGAACAAATGGTTTGATAAGAAGAAATTATAACCAGATCCTTATGAAAAAAAATAAAAAATAAAAAAAAATTAAATTTATAGATTGAATAATTGTTAGGAAATGACATGTGTGATTTTTATTGTTTAATTTATGTGATATATAATTATAATACCTCAAATTGTTCTTGTTTGTTGTGATAAAGGATAAATATAGAATTATCTTATAGATTTTTAGTAAGTGAGATTGTGTGAGCTGTCCAGGGGATCATAAATAACCTTAATAAGGATAGAAAAAGAGAGATCTATTAAGAATCATAGTTTCTAAAGCAATATCCACATTTATTATAAGATTATTTTGGTCCAAAAAAATATCAGGAGTGTATAGAAAAATATCAACCTTATATTTGAGTTATTATGAAAACCTAAGAACTCGATAGTTGAATTTGGGTCTTACTTACTGAAGGTACTAACTAGGAATTGGTGGGAATGAGGTGAGGATGTGTGGAATGGTAAGGATCATGACTAGAAAGGTTTCTATAAGGTATTTAATGATTGATATTTAATGGATTAATTTAATTTGGATATATATTGATAGTTTTTGGATTTTGATAAAGCAACTATGTCTATTATAGAAGATACATCGTTATATTATAAGCTTATGAAGACCGTGTTAAATATTATTATGAATAAAAAACTTAGGATTGTTAGTTTGAGATGTGGATATAACTAGAAATATGATTAAGGATTATTCTACCAAAACCACCGAATTATATGGATTTGGTTAGTACAATAACTTCAATAGAGGTATATATTTTTGATGCCTGAAGGGAGAGTGCCTATTTTCATTGGATAGGTGGAGGAAAGAGTTTATTCCATGACTAGAAAAAGAAATGGAATGAATTATTAGGGAAGTAAATTTAGGAATTTTATTAGGTTTCTTAGGGAAATATATAATTAGACTGCTTCTATTATGATGAAGTGGGGAACCTGATGTCTAAATGTCTGAAACCACATCGCACTTGTTTCTATTACAAAAATTTTTGTTATCGGAATAGGTTTTATAATATTTCCTCATAGATAAATAGTAGTGGGGAGTCAATACAAGTGTAGTGATCTAATATATGGGTTGATGTACCAAAGAAGACCGAGCCTGATATTTATGATCAATTGGGATAACCACATTAAGAAGAAAGGTCAATGACTCAGAATAGCCATGTAAATATCTTGGATACTGAGTATACATTAAAGGAGAAAATAACTGATATATGAACTTCTACAGTGAAAGGTACCATTCTAATTTCTTCATGATTATTTTTTCATTATTTGATATGTGAGAATAAAATTCATTTATCTATGTATGATTAGTTTATCAATTATGATTACAAGTGGATTTGATATCATATTCTATGAAGATTGACACCCCACTAGGTAAAAGGTTTGAGTAAGTGTTTAAGTGACCATCCTTCTTAATAACGATAGGAAACTTGGAAATAGCATAGGAATTTTTTGTACTTGGGATGAAAATGTATGAATTAATTATTGGAATAGATTAGGTGAGTAGAATAAAGGATCAAATCATTTACTATAGTCAAAGAGTTATTTTTTTGGTTTTATATGAGACTACCTACACTTTAAAAGGATACTAGGATATATAAGTTAGTAGGGAATATCCAATAGTGAGAGAGTTTGGATTAATATATTTTTATCTGATTAAATTATTACTTGTATCAATGGATGGTATAAAAAATCTCTATATCTGGTTTTATTAGATAAGTATTCAGATATTTTCCCTAAGTATTTTTATAGAATACCACTAATAATGGATATATAATTCTTTATTTACATATAAATTGAAATGATCCCTATTATTTACCTTCATATCACATGAATTAAATGAAATTAATGGAATTGAATTTGAAACTATATAAGCTTCAACACAAGGGATTAAATCAATTGAGTTTTTATCCTTTGGCATCACTAAATCCATTTTCTAAAAAAGTTTATGGTAGTTTGAATTTATGAATTGAGTATTGGAAGATAAACCTAGTGAAAGTAAAGAATAAATATCCCTTACCCTAAATCAATGGTCTCCTTGACCAAGTTAAAAAGATCAATGGTTCTCCAAGATTGGATTTTGGAATTGGTATCATCAAATAAGGGTAATGTAAGATGATATTTAACAAAAGATATTATGATATTGATATGGAAATTATAAACATTTGGAATTGACTTTTGGTGTTCTTTACAAAACCAATGTGTCTATGGAATTTATAAGCCGAGTATTCCATAAAACTTGGGTCACATTTTTATTGATATTTGTGGACGATATTTTTATATAGTTAAGGATTAAATAGGATAATGGGAATAATTTATTTATTTTTTTAGAAATTTTATGTGAGCATAATATTTATGTCATGTTATTTAAATGTAACTTCAAATTCAAGAAGTGAAATTTGATGGTCACATTATTTTTTAAAAAGGAATTTTAATTTATTCTAATAAGTTGGAAGTAGCGATATCGTGGGAAACACCTAAGAATGTATTTGATGCACAACGTTTTTTGGGTTTGGATAGATATATCCAAAGGAATTTTCAATATTAGCTTCCCTCATGATTTTTTTTACATGGAATGGAAAGAAATTTGATTGGAATGTGAAATATAAAGAATATTTTAAGGAATAAATACTTACTTTATCTCTAGTTTTAATTTATCTTGAATTTGGATTTACATACGGTACATATCATTTTGTGTTTGTCTTGGGATTAGGAAGTGATTCGATGCATGGAGATAAAGTCATGGAATATGGGTTTTAGAAACTAAGTCCCCATGAAAATAACTATCTTATAAATGGTTGGTATTTAGTTATTTTTTCCACACTTTGAAAACATAGAGGAATTACTTTTGAAATGAGAAATTTATTATTTATTTTTATTTTAATATTTTTGTATATATTTTACCACAATGTGATCTCAACCCATGACAACACAGGTGGTCAGAGTATTTCCAAACTTTTGATTTTGAGAATATGTATACACTAAGAAGAGGTAATTTTTTTTTGTATACTTTGAGTAATAAGACTCTTACCCATGTAGTGAATGAATCTGGAGAGTATTGGTAGTTAATGGGATTATTGAAAAGTATTCACATCAAAATTGGGGAAATAATGAAGAGTTTTCTTATTTCTAGTCTTAACATGACTTCCATTTTGATAAACCAAGTGAAATTGAAACAATTATTGGATAAATAATGTAATAGGATAAGGAATTCCATATATGGTAGGGTGACCACTAATGAATAAGTTATTTCACAAAATTTAGTGTTCCATTTCAACCTATATAATCAAAGATTGTTTTTTTAAAAGTCATCATTTAAGTTTGGCAGTGCATCCTAGAACTATCAAGATGTATTATGAAATTAGACACCAATTTTGGTGGTTATCACTACTGCAAATATGGCCTTTATCAGTGCTATAAAAGTCCATTTACAGCACTAAAAAAGCACTATTAATCTTAAGGAAGATAGGGGGTCCCTTTTATCAGTGTTCAGAAAAAGCACTGATAAAAGTTAAAAAACATTAAAAAAATTAAAAAATATTTATGAAATTTAGGGGGGGGATTCAAAAGTGTTTGAATCCCCCTTTAATAGTGCCCCACCCCAGCCTGCACGCCCCCAGCCTTTAACAGTGCCCCTCCCACCCTTTAACAGTGCTAGCCTTTATTCCACTAGCGCGTGTGACCTGCCTCCCCATGGATTCAAACTTGAGACCTGTAGCCTATGCACATAAGCCTTTACCACTCCACAATATTACTTTTCTCTTAATTTATTAATATATCTATTTATTTATATATATATAGTTATATTTACTTGTATATTAATATATATATATTTATATTAACATTTATATATTTATATTAATATATATATATATATATATATTTAGTTATATATATATATATTTGTATATTAATATATATATATATATAGTTATATTTATATATTTATATATTTATTCATATATTAATATATATTTATAAGATCAAATATGATTTTTTGTGTGTGTTTATAAATAAATAAATACATATATACAACACACACACATATTATATGTGTATTTGTAAGTATAATTATAAATATTTATATATATTTACAAATATTATATATTAATATATATATAAATATGTTTAAAATATATAGATAATATATATCAGTTTGTCAATATAGATGCACAAAAATACACAGACACACACAAACATCATATAAGTATATAAATATTAATATATTTGTATTTTAAATAAAATAGATATTAGTTTTTTTATTTAGATAAGCCTTATATATTTAGAAATATACTTTATATGTAAATATGTTTAATTATTTATTTATAAAATTAACTTTTTATTGGTGAATATATAAAAAATATGTATATATTTTTATATAATTGATTATAAATAGAATTACATTATAAAAAATGATAAAATTTCAAATCCATAATTTAAATATAAATGTAACCCCTTAGAATAAATTCAGTCCCCAGTAAAAAAGGTCAAAAAGACCCCTGAAACGAGGCTGAAATTCCATCTAATGTTAAAATATTTGGGTATCTGGACTAAAAACTCAGTTTTGGAGGCCTTTTGTGCCTTTTTTGGCCTCATAGAATGTGACAGAAGGTTCCCTTGGGTCATTAGAGCGTATATCTCATTGTAGGATTTGATTTGATATGCTGTAGAGTTCAAACGGTCACCCAGATCAAAATTTATGGTTGTTTGAAGTTTGAGCTATGTTTTTAACTTATTTTAGATCTTTTATTAATTTTTTGATTTTTTGTGTCTTTAAATTGTTATTAAAATATTATTAGTCGATGATAATTAGAAAATTATTAATTAATAAATTTTCAAGGTATTTTATAAGTCATTTTCACTACATATCTTATATATTAAGTGAAAATGTTTATTTATACTTATCTAAAACAAATTTAAAAAATATATATTATATTTATATCAACATAAATATACTTATATATTTATATATCAATATATTATTTTTTATGATTTTTTTGAAATATACACTTTATCAGCGCTAGGAAAAAAAGCGCTGATAAAGTCCCCCCATTATCAGTGCTAAAAAAAGCGCTGAGAAAGGGTGTGCCTTTATCAAGGCTAGAAAAAAGTGTTGATAAAGGGTCTCTTTTAACAACACTTTTTAGCGCTGTTAAATGTTCCCTTTATTAGCGCTTTTTTATAGCACTGATAAAGGCACCCCCTTTGTCAAGAACTTTTTTTAGCGCTGTTAAAGGGTGGAGCTACGGAAACCCAATTTTTTGGTAGTTTATGTATGAAGGAAATTATGGAATTTATTCTTAATGATTGAATTTTTAACAAGTATAGATTAAACATCATTAAATAAGAAGGTTTTTGTAACCATCACCCATTCCAATATGGAAATAAGAATACATTTCCATGGATTTCATGATGGGATTACTGAGATCATAAGGGACCTAATTTTTCAAACCCTTCCTTTATCGTTACTTAGGTGTTAAGTGAGTCCTCATATGTTTCTTATTAGTCTTGGTGGTTTAAGGAAGTTTTATTTAATTTTATGTAATTATATTATTTTTAGTTTAAATTTAATTTTCAAATATTGACCAGGTTCAATATTTTGTGCATTGATTTTTAATATTTTTCATAACAAAATAATGTTACGTATCATCTATATTTTTACACAATGAGTATTATGGAGGGAAATTATATTTTATATATAGAATAAATTGTGAAACACACACACACATCTATCCATGTGTCTGTTATGTCACTATAGAAAAAACTGAATTTCAAAGAGGGTTTTTAGTAGTGATTTTCAAAATGGTTATTAAATATTTTGGAAAAAATTATTTCGCAGTGGTTTTAAAAATAGAAACTAAATTATTTTTTAATTTTTTTATTTAATTTTAGCTACGGTTTTTTAAAAAATGATGCTACATAATATTTTTTATTTTTTTAAATATATTTATAAGGATAGTTTTAAAAAACTACTGTGAAATAGCGGTAGTTTTAAAAACTTCTGCTAGATGTAGTTTTACAATTTTTGATTTTTGATTTAATTTTAGTGGAGGTTTTTCAAAAACCACCACTAAGTCATATTTTTTTTAAAATTTATATATATTTTAATTTATTTTTAGGGGTGGTTTTGAAAAACCTCCATGAAATAATGACATCTTTTTTAAAAACCCCAGCTAAATTAATAGAAAAATTATTAAATATTTCATATTTAATTATGATATATTATTAATAATTATAATTTATTATTTATAATCCTTTATTTTTTATCATTTAAAAGTTTAATTAATTATAATGTTTTCATTATAAATTATTTATAATTATTAGTAATTAATTATTTAAAACTTAAATTAATTCATGGATAAGTTAAAAATCAATTTTCAGCCTCAAATTAAGATAACTTTTGATATGAGTGTCCATTTTAACCCCAAAAAGAGTAAAATTAAATATTATGAAATGAGATACAGTAAAATTAAATAATAAATTGGAAATAATTAGTAAAATAAAAAACATTTTAGTTTTAAGAGAAGTTGAAAATCAAACTTTAACTTCAAACGACCATAACTATTGATCTAGGTGTGCTTTTATGATCTACCACATATAAAATCAAATATTGTAATGATATTTATCCCATTTTGACTAACGAGACCCCAATCACTCTTTTTTTGTGGTAAAAAAGTTTCAAAAGGCCTCAAAAACCATTTTTTTGGTTTAGATACCATGATTTTTGAACATTCAATGAAATTTTAGCTTTATTTAAGAGTGAATTCATATTATTTTTGAGGTTTATATGATTTTATTTCATGAATTTACATTCTTATTATTATCCCAACCAGGTTAAATACCCTAAAATGGGGGTTGGTGGGTGGGTGAATCAGGGTATGATAGATTAAAACAACCTCCCCTTTGGATCTTGTTTCATAAATGAAAAAAAACACTATTCTATCCCTTTACCATAGAAATGTATGAGAAGAAACTAAAAAATTATTTAGATACATCAATTTTACTTGGTTTACCCACACTGTGATACATCCAAGGAGCATACGTATAAGGACCTAGCCTTAAACAATACATATTTTAGTTATTTTAAAATTAGCAGTAACTTTATTTTCCAAAATATCTTTTAGGTTTATGGTTTTAGAGAATCAGGAAAAACTATTATAAAGTAAACCCATACATTACAAGTGGACACTTATACCCAGTATCTATTTTTCCCACCAAAGGAATCCCTTTTAAAATAAAACATGTTTTCTTTTAATGACATATCTTCACAATTTTCATCTTGTCCTAATCCCAATACCTACTAATATTTACCCTATGAAAAAAATTTAAAAACTTAGGATGATCATACAAATCTCTGTAAGGTACATAAAGAAAGAAAACCATTAGTCCAGTGAAAAACAAGAAAACCCATTAAAAATATTTTCTTAGAAACTCATTCGAAAGAGAATAAAAATCATGTAAGTGATTTGGGAAATCATTAACTTATCACTCTTACAAATATTATAGCTATCTCAGGTACATAGGGAGTAACCATTATAGTTGAATTTGGAATAATCAATGTAGTATTATTCCTATAATCTATTAGAAGAAACCTAATCAGTTAACTCTGTCCCATTACCCAATGCCTTGGAGAGATATAATGGGATCACCCACCCTAAATTTATCACAAATCCACCCATCCTCATAAAAAATTCCCAAGAACCATAAAATAAGAATAGCACATAAAGCATTCATAAAATAAACATTCTTGATAAAAATAACTTTTCAATTTTGAAATCACATTTCATTTTTTTTTATAAAAACATGAACTCATAAATTAAAAAAAAATTATTTGAAAATAAAATGGTAAAATTGTAAAGGAAGAATAATTTTTTTTTAGTTTTATGAAATCAGGAATATCTGTTCATTCTATATAAGTTATAAATACATTCCTTTTGACTATTGTAAAAATAGGAGAAAGAGTAACTTTAAAATATGGTTTTTTAAAGAAAGTCCCTTGCATAAAGCCTAAAAAAGATCCATTTTTTAAAAAATTTGATAGAAATTAGAAAATTACCATTTAAAAAAAATAAATTCCATATAATTACATTCATAAAAACAATTATTAAAATATGGACATGAAATAGAATTATTTTTAAGAATAAATATTTAAAACAATTAAAATAAGGTATTTTTATTTAAGAGTACCATAATAATATCATATCAATGAAGAGAGAATTAGTAAAATGAATTTATTATGTGTATTCACTATAAATCCACATAAAAAATTGTAAATAAAACATAATATATTCAAAATTAATTTCACACATAATATTATCATGACATAATAAAAACGAAGATGTTTAACCCCAAGAATGGAAATTGGGTTAAGAATTCCCACACTTTGTAATTTGTCAAATCGTATGCACCATAAATGTAATTATTATCAAATTAAAAATTTAATACCATGAGGATAATTATAATAATGATATTATATATCAAAGGGTGGTATGTATACACCACACATAAGAAATAAGTGGTGGATAAATAATATATCTCACATAAGTAAAAGTGAGGCGAGAAACCCTTACCTCACCCTTCCCTTTAGTGTTTCATACTTTAACCTCTCATATAATGTCTTAAATAATTTTATTAACTCGTTGTATAAATATATTCATATTTATAATACATTATATTATGATTTTATAATATCTTGTGATACTTTAATTTATAACATTTTATGATTTTCATTTTTTGTGGTGCGTTCGTTTCATGGTTTCATAGCCGATTTACTTATGTAATATTATGGATGTTCTTGAAAAATGAAATTAAAACTATAGAAGTGGAAATAA
Source organism: Viscum album (assembly GCA_963277665.1). Lineage (NCBI taxonomy): Eukaryota > Viridiplantae > Streptophyta > Magnoliopsida > Santalales > Viscaceae > Viscum > Viscum album. The sequence continues at coordinate 2,084,954,418 of OY728126.1, forward strand.
ATTGTATTAATTATCTTACTTAAGTATTAATGGTCCCATATATCATTTTTATTTCTTGTATGAGGATGATTCATTTGATAAAACTTCAATGATAAATGTTTAGTTCATTTTGGTGGGTTTTCTGAACATCACAAACTAGTTTCATTTTATTTAATATTATGTCTATATATTAGTTAAAGAAAATTAAATAGGTTATAATATATTAATTAAAATATTATTTAACTATAATAATATTTTTATGACCAGACATGAAAGAGGTAATGTAAAACGAACAAAATCATTATTTATAAAAGCTATTAACCGGTATAACTTGAACAATAGCTTCATTTATTTGAATAAGCGGAAATGAGAAATTGAATGGTTATGATATATTACATTAGAAAAATAATTCTCCAGTATATAAATTATTTTGTAGTTATCATTCCATGATGGATGAAGGCGGTGATAAGAAACAAGAATAAGAAAATAAAATAAGAGAGGTGTTTTGAGAAAATTACCTCTTGAAAATTACCTCCTTGAGGGACCCATTGAGGACCTTGAATTTAGTATCTTGGTGATAATAGAATCACTTGGACATGGGGATAGTGAGGAGGAGATGTTTTGGTTGGTATTTGAGATTCTTAAAGGCTTTTGAGGTGAAATAGGGTGGTGATGGGTGATATTTATACTTGAGGATGGGTGGATTTAAGTGATTAAATAGTGTTTATTTTGTAATTAATTACAACCATATTGAGGTAAAATTAATTTCCATGAGTTAAAATGATAATTAATATTTTAAAGTCTAGTTAGGGTCAATAAATACCTCACAAAACTTTTAAAATTTGTAATATTCAGGTATTTTAAGCCTTTACCTTTTAACTTTAACCTGTTTCATTATTTTATCTATACCACGGTAAATAATTTCTTTACCGAGGAGAATTTTTAAAAATAAAAATAAAAATGAACGTAATACCTAATTTGGAAATTCATTTTCCAAATATAAAATCAATTTTACCAAATTCAATTCAAAAAATTAGAAAAATTAGTTTTAAAATTTACCCCACAACCACAACGAAAAAGTTGAGTTTTAAAGTGAAAAGTTCAAAAGGTTGAAATATTTTTATATCCAATTTAAATTTAGAATTGATTCCAATGATCTGAATTGGTTTTATTGATTTATAATTAATCTAATTATACTTTATAACCAATTTAAAATATAATTTAACTATATAAATAAATTAAACAAAAAAGATGTTTTCAATTAAAATTTAGTATTTTTAAATAGTCATCAAAAAAAGAAACATGTATTAAAAGTACCAAAAAATAACCCTAATATAATTTTTATATTTTTATTTAAATAATAAAGTTTATTTTATCAATTAAAATTTATAAATGTATCGAAATTTAGTTTTAAAATAGGTGTGCCATTAAAAGGTGGTAAAATTTATTTTTTGAAAAATATAGATTTTTATGATTAAAACTAGATAAATTTTTATCTTAAACCCATAAAAAATATTGGACGAATTTAATTTTTTTTGAAATATATAACATATAAATTTCATTAATACCTTTCACTAATATTTATCAATTTAATTTACTAGGATAAAACTCCATCGATGGAATAAAAATAGTTTTTTAGAAAAACACATACTTTATATTCAATTAGTTTTTTATTTTAATATAAAATTAATTAGTAACCAAATAATTAATTTGATAAACATGGGTAAAGAATATTTTCATAAATTAGTTAATATCATTGATTTCCTTCATTCTAATGGCTAGGTGATAACTATCACATTTAAATAATAATATTTGGCCATTTTTTTAAGCTTGATGTGGTGCATCTTATATGATATTGAACATAGTGTTTTGTTTAAAATATTGGGATGTTACAATACAAAGGAAATGCTCCTATGTACCAAATCCACTAAATCACACTTCTATTAAAAAGTTTTGAGTATACTCACTATCCCTCCTAGTTTACAACCAATCATAATTTTAAATCTCACTACTCTCTCCACTGAAGTGTGCTCACTAATTTTTTGGAGGAGTCTTCTATTGTTTTGAATCACTTAAGAGTTGTTTTATATATATATGAGTGTTCCATAAAACCCATTTTCACCTGGTAGATGAAATACAGTTCACCGTTCAGTGTTTGATTTGTGGAGAGTCATTTTGTGAACTATCTTTGATTCTTTGTGAACCACCTTAATCCCTTCATGAAATGCCTTACACTGCATAGTGACTTCTTTGTGGAATTATGGTCCTTCACATATGAAAAATAACATATGATCCCATTTTACTTTGAGAGATACATTGGCCTGCAAATAAACCCCCTTTATGAACTGAGCATTCATAGACTACCTCCTTTGTAAACCACCTCCTTTGTGGAATATCTCCTTCATAAACCACTTTAAAACTTTAGAAAAATTATTCCAATGGTAATATTCTCTAATAAAATTCACTCTATCTAAATAATTGATTATGGGTCCTTTATATAGGAAAAGATTCCCAAAAAACCATCTAATCACAATTATGATTAACTCTTTTGCAGCAGCCTCTAATTTACCTCCTTCACCTAAAAAAGACAATCCTTTTGTGGAAACCTTTAACTCACAACCTTCGACTACAAATGATGAGATCTCATAAACTGATCTTTCTATGTGGTTCACATAGCGCATAACCCCATTGCAATGAACTCTAAATCAACAACTTTTTCTGAAAATGAAATCACCCGTTGTGGTGGCCTCAAATACACTGCCTTCAGCCACAAAAGATAATCCTCCTTTATGGTTCGCATAATACAATTTCTATATGAAAATATTGCATTTGTCGATTTTACTCCATGGTTCCCCATACTTGCTATGTCTTTCACCCATTTGTTATGCGGGATTCCTTCCTCTGCTATAAAAAATCCTGATTTTGAGGCAAACAAATATGGTTAACACATAGAAACTATGCCACCTTCAAAAAAACTATGCTTCGACAACAACCATGCTGGAATGTTGTCAATCAACATTTTCAACAAACACAAACAATCCAAGAACACTACAAAGATACCTCGAGGGGTTTTTCCCAACACTTATTGATTTGATGGTCTTGTATACATTGTGGTTTTACCTCTTTTGGTTATTTATTATTTATTCTAAATATATATTTGTATGTATTTCTATATATATATACATATTTAATATATATATATATATATATATATTTATCAATATATATTTAAAATTATATAAAATTATATTTATGCATGGATATTTATATGTATTTATGAATATTAATCAATGTTTACATACATTTGTAAATATTTACACATATTTTTGTTTATACATTTTTATATCTTATACGGGTGTATATATATGGATATATATATATATATATATATTTACTTGTGTTTAAATATATATTTATGTTAACATACAATTATTTTCATGTCTTCGTTGATATATGTTTATGTAACAGAAATGTTTATTTATATATATTTATGTAAATTTCGTTATATGTATATATATTTATAGATATTTATATCCCTTTATTATTTACTACCAATTATTAATTATTTATTGATTTATTATATATTTTCAGTCATTTACTATTTATTATTATTTTATTTATTTATTATATATTTTTACATAATATTTATAATTTATTATTAATTTATAATTTAAAATTAATTTATTACTTATTAATTATTTATTAATGATTATTTATCAATTATTATTTACCAATGATTATTTATCAATGATTATTTATTATTTATTTATCTACTATTTATTAGATATTTTTTATTTATTTATTACATATTTAATATATATTAAATTATTATTTATTTTTTTAATATTTTTTATAATTTTTTTATTAATTATTATTAATTTATTATTAATTTATTATTTATTATATATTTATAATTGAGGTATTATTTATTAATTATTAATTATTTTTATTAGTTATTTATTATTTGTTTGTTTTTTATTATTATATTTTTAATTTATTATTAATTTATTATTATTAAATTATTAGTTTATTATTAATTATATATGTATTACTTATTTATTATATATTATTGATTAGCTTATAATTTATTAATATATAACCTATTTATCATATATTAATTTATTTCTTTTTATTAATTTATTATTTATTAATTATTTATTCATTAATTATTTATTTTCTTTTATTTATTTTTTAATAATTAATAATTATTTATTTATCTATTAATTACTTATAAATTATTAATGATTAATGATTATTTATTATTTATTAACATTTTATTTATTTATTTATTTATAATTTGTTTGTTAATTATTAATTATTAATTATTTAGTTTGTATTAATTTTTTATTTGTTATTTTTTTAGTTTTTTATTACTTATTATTATTATTTTATGTTATATATATATATATATAATTATATTAAATTATGTATACTCTCTGTATGGAGAGCTTGCTGGGGTAGTAAAATTTTTACTGAATAACCAAGAGGTAAGGGGTTCAACTCTCACACAACACATATATATGTTGAGTTATTACATGGGAAATGCATGCATGCATGACATGTGCAGATGTAAGAAATAAATAATAAATAATAAATGATAAACACAAAAAATAAACCTTTGTGAAATAATTTAGAGTCAGTTTAAACCTCCACTAAATTATTCTCCATATTTTTAAAGAACTTCCATTAAATCATTCTACATCGGTTTTGAAAAAACACCCTTAAATGATTACTGATATAGGATTTAGAGACAATTTTTCAAAACCGCCGCCAAACTGTTTAGCAGAAGTTTAAACTATTGAGAATTGCTTATTTTGGCATAATGTATCATTTATGTTTTTCATTATATATATATATATATATATATATGATGTTTAAAATTTTGTGAAATGTTTATTTTATGAAGTGTATATATATGTATGTAGTTATATATTAATTTTTTAATATTAAACTGTTATATATATATGTATTGTTATATATATTATAACTATTAGTGAAAAAATAAAAAAAAAATAAAAAAATTGTTTAAAATTTAAACATTTTAATTTTTTTTCGAAACACATAAGATAAAAAAATAAGAAATTTTGAGACTAGGAGGGGAAGAGATAAGAGAGAGTATGTGAATAGTAAATGGGGATATTGGGATACATATGAATATTTAAAAAACTTAGAAGAGTAAAAAAAGAATAGAAATCACATAAGTGCATTTGAATTGAGGAAAATGTAGAAATTATTTGATTGGAGAGATAAAGGTAAAAAATATGAACTAATTTTAAAAAAAAATTTGATTAAAAAAACACAGAATGTAAAGACTCGTAAAATTCAAGGAATTTTTTTTCTTAATTTTCTTTGAAATTTTACAAGAACGCAGTTTTTGACGGCACCTGATTCCGAGGCCCGGTGTGCCCGGAATCATTTTCCGAAGTTTGGCTCGGGTACGTTCAGCGAACGAACGAGCGGGTTTTTCTAACTTTTGAACCGGTGCTCAGAATTGAATTCCAAGGGCACCGATGGAATTTTAGTGTCAGTATTTTCTTAGAAACGCCATTTCCGGAGTTGCGTTTGCTCGGGTGTGGTTTTTAAATTTTTGGGGTTAAGTTAAGAAATAAAATAAAAGTGGTGCAACACTTTATTTTATTTCACTTAAAGCCACTTAAAGCCACTTAAGACAAGTTAAGCGGATATGGTGGAACCCAAAATATCCTACCCACTTGGTAGGATATTTGTGAGGTGGGGCCCGCACGAGCCCCACCGTTTCTTTCCCTCTAAGTAACGCACCCGCAACCCCCTCTTTAATGAAAGTCAACCGTGCATTTTTCTGGTTAAGAAACGCCCCTATTAATTGGGCAGTCAAGTCATTACAATTAATTCATCGAATTAATTGTTCGTTTCATAACTTTGAATTTCTAATTGTTGGCATCAGGAATAAAATAAGACCAACACTTGTTTTTTTTGAGGGGTTGCTTGTTGAGAGGATTTGGGGAAAGATCCAAAGCTTGAAGATCTTTATCCTCCTTCGCGAAGAACGCGAAGAACGCAGCGTCGCCGACGAAGAACGCTGGCCTCCGACGAAGGGCGACGAAGAGCGCCGAACTCTCAGAGATCGACGACGCCGACGATCCTACTTCCGTGACATTTCTTCCGCGACGTTCCTTCCCCGTGACAATCTTCGATCAAGAACTGATTGAGGTAGGGGATTGCGGTTCTTTTAATTCCTTTGTGAATTATATCCTCAACATGGGTTTAATTGGTGCAATTAAATCTGTGTGTTTTTAAATCCTCAGAGTTTGACTACGCAACGCCGTGTACCATGACGACAGTGACACCCCTTCCGCGACGCGACGATCCTCTTCTTCCGCGACGGTTGATTCCGCGACGAACTCACGTTCGACGACAACGTTGAGGTAGGGGTTTGGTTCTTTCTAATCTATGTGATCATATCCGAGGTTTGTTAAAATTATTGTTGTGAGACTTTTAAAACCACTAACACTATAACATCCCGCCTTTTTATCACATAAACTTTCATTACATTTTACAAAACTGAGTATCTTTAAGGTTTAGTGTCTTAGAAACCAGGAACTTAAAACATGAAAACATAAAACATTCTTATTAAACACGTGAAAGGATTCTCCTCATGTTCATCCTAGGTTCATTACTGCATCTCATAACCTGGGGACATACATCAAAATAAAGGGTGAGCAGAAGGCCCAGTAAGGGAAGCAAGAGAAACATTTTACATGTGAACTTGAGATACTTCAATAAGGCCATGAGAAGAACTTTAAGGCATGAGAAAGAAATCATGAGGCATATCATAATAAAAATAACATTTTTCATAACTTTAAGATGTGGCTGCAACATTTAATATTGACAATCATTTCGTTTCACCAAGGTCCATCCCCAATGTGTCATTAAAAATTACCAAGGTTATTCACCAAGGTATCAGTCTAAAAAGTCATCTCCAGAGATTAAGTCTTTACCCAATGCATTGGAGCACTATCTGGGCGCACCCTTGACATTTCTTTATTATCATGTGAGCCACATATATCATCATCAATCATTTCATAAACAACCCATATAACATAAAAGAAATGGGTTTCATTTCATAGTCACAACGTTCTAAAAACTGCTTTAAAGACATGATCTTTATGTCACTTTAAACCCACAAAAAATGGAAAGCGGGTTTCATGTATGTAAAAAATAGAACATTTTGATATATATGTGAATAATCCTGTAGAAATAAGAGCTTTGAGTATTCACTTAATAACATAAAATAATTTTGAGATAAAGAGGGAGGCCTTTTGAGATGAAAACTATGCAGCATAACGTCTACGATACATGGTTTTAGAAAACATTGAAAAGAGAGGGGACATGGGTCACCCACTCAAAAATGATACATAAAACAGTAGGGGAACAGAATATATAGTATTTAAGAACATGGTAATGAAATTTGAATGATATACCATATGAAACGAAGAACATGAAAGGAAGACAAAAATAAGAATTCTCTTATGAGAATTCGGCAGCCTAACGACGTCACTTAAAACTTCCAAAAATGGATTGACAAGATCAAATAGGGTCTCTCATAATATGAACATAAATGATCAGTATGATAGATATAGAGATCATACCCCAAAATAATAAAAAGTAACTTGAAAGACTTGACATGAAAGTAGATCTTGAAAACGAGAAGGGTGAAAGAACCCCTTAGAAATTCGGCAGCCTAACGACGCCACTTAAACTTCAACAAAAACGAATTGACGAGATCAAATAGGGTCTCTCATAATATAAACATAAAATATCAGTATGATAGATATAGATATCATACCCCAACATAATAAAAAGGAACTTGAAATACTTGACATGAAAGTAGATCTTGAAAATGAGAAGGGTGAAAGAACCCCTTAGAAATTCGGCAGCCTAATGGCGCCACTTAAACTTCAACAAAAATGAATTGATGAGATCAAATAGGGTCTCTCATCATATGAACATAAAAGATAAGTATGATAGATATAGATATCATACCCCAACATAATAAAAAGTAACTTTCAAGACTTGACATGGAATTAGAACTTTGAAAAAGGAGAAAGGTGAAAGAACCACTTAAAAATTCGGCAGCCTAACGGCGCCACTTAAAACATCAAAATACTGAATTGAAGAGATAAAATGGGGTCTCTCATCATGTGATCATAAAATACCAGTATGATAAATTTAGAGATCATACCCCAACATAATAAAAAGGAACTTGAAATACTTTACATGAAAATAGATCTTGAAAAATGAGAAGGGAGAAAGAATCCGTTACAAAAATTTCGGCATCCTAACGGCGCCACTTAAAACTTCATAAAACGAAGTAATGAGAGTAAGAGGGGATCTCTCATTATATTAAAATGAAAAGGTCAGTAAGAGGAGTATAAAAGAACATCCTTTCACATAAGAACATGGAGCATAAAAGGAATGACATAAAAGAGATTACATGAAAAGAAAGAGAGAGGTCGGATCCCTTACCTTAAAACGTAACTCTTAAAACTCAAAGGTTGGGACCCTGAGGGCTTGGGGGCACATTGGGAGGACTACTTGGGAGGTAAGGAGACCATAACTTCGTTGGGGGAGAGTGGGGAGTCGAAATGGATGAGAGGATGACTTGTATTTATAGGAAAAGTGAGGGGACAAGGCATTAATGGCCAAGGGACACCTCGAAAGTGGTTTTTCCTCAAAACCATGTGCTCTCCCATGGTATTTCCCAGGGAGTTAGGCCACATGGGGCCCCCCATACAATAATTCATCACCTTTGGTCGGACAACCCATAAAATATCTCATGATATCATCATGACACAGTTATGATGTCATTAAACATACCGAAACCCTAAAACTGTATTTTTACTATTCACTGAAAATTCAATTTTCTCAAAAAGATCCCAAAATTTCACCTTAACCAAATATCAATGCTCTGATTTCAAAAATTAACTCCATTTTATAAAAATAATTTTCTAAATATTTTTAATTTATTTTTTAAATAAATATACTATTCACCGAAAATTCATTTTTTTCAGAAAAATCCCCAAAAATTACCATAATATCGATGCTCTGAGTTCAAAAATGAAATCCATTTTATAAAAATAATTTTCTAACTATTTTTAATTTAATTTTTAATAAAAAAACAGTATTCACCCGAAAAAACTAATACTTGAATAATAATTTATGAAACCGTTATTTAACCATTTTATTAAATCACATTACTTAAATCAAGGTGCCTAGATTATATTAATACTTTCTTTAAGTGAGATTAATAATCCATTTGGTCACATTACTAATCCTAAGCATAAAATCACTATTCATAATTTACTGTTCATCAAAAATTAAGTTGATCTTATTAGACTCTAAATTTCGTACTGAACATAATTGTAGAAGACCATTTTTTGAAAATCATTACACATTTTTAATTATTTAAGGTTTACATAAACATTTTTTTTAAAATATCATTTTTCTAAAAATTCATCAAAAATATGCATACTATATTTATCCGGACATTTGAAAATTCATAAACTTCATCATAAGAAGAAATCAAATTTTTTATTTAAAACAAAGTGTTACACAAGGCAGTTACGGTCTCCTTACATATCCCCTTATCACACCAGCATAGGACCTAAGTGGAAGGTGTGCTAAGGTGAGAGAATCCGAGGGAGGCTCGACCAACATCGCACGAGTAGTAATTTCTATCAGGTTGAACTTCTCGTGAAGGCGATTCCATTCTAGCTTCACACGATGAAGTTCGGCTTGGGTTTGGTCCAGAGCAAAGCCCAGTGAGGCTACCTCCTTCCCAAGTTCTGTTAGATGGGCTTCGATCGGTCCAAGACTACTGGCTGAGGCCATCAAATCTTCTTTCTATAATAATTAACCAAGATTACTTGTATTTAGAGACAAAAATCAAAATGTTTAGTTTCCAACGGTCATATTGACCAATGGTCATATAACAGTCAAAACCCTACGGTCTCATTTTAATTATACTCATGTTATCAAATGAAACAGTTTTGTTGAGTATAAAAATAAAATAACACACAAAATTAGGAAACAAGATTTATTCAAAATTTCGGGTCGTTACAATCTTCCCCCCTTAAGAAATTGCGTCCTCGCAATTTTTAAAATTGGGTTTTGAAATTTCATAGAAAGTCCCACATCAGAAAAGGAGTCAGTAAAACTATTACTTTAAAAGAAAGAAATGGAAGTACAAAGGTCACCCGAGATAACCCACACTAGGATTCCATGTAGGAAAACATGGACATGGAAGAAAAACAAAGGGTCATGTTCTGAGGGAGAGTGATAGAAAACATGATTAGGAGAAAGTTAACCATAAGAAAATCCCAAACTTATGATGTGTGTAAACGGTCTTTGATTACCTAGTAGGAAACGTAAACCAACAACGTTTTTGTTTTACGTTCCTTTTCATAATTTTGAGGAATTCATTTACTAGATAGAACAAAACATAAGAAAATATACCTACCTTCATGTAGAGTTTCATCCTTTAATAAGTTTTTACCCAAAAATAATCTTTTCTCCAAACAATGAGCATTCAAAAACACTTGGTCTCATCAAAACAAAATAATCATCTTCTTGAGAGTCACTTAATCCACAAAAGATTAACTATCAATTTCTTATACCTTTAAACATTATCCCAAAAACAGAAAGGGTAAGATAAAAAAACTCTTCAAAAAAGAAAGAATCCCATAGGAAGGGAAACTAGTTTTAAATCTTCAAAGATCCATGGTACTACCCAAAGTTCATCATAGACCATTCCATAAATAACTATTCTTAAAATTCCTCAAAATAAACCAAACTAAGATTGCAACCCAAATACCAGAAGAATTTGATAACATAGTCTTCCAAAATAAACTTAATTGTTCATATCCAAACAACAACAACCACTCCTAACATCTTATAACAAAAGTAGCTAACCTAAACATATTTTACCCAAGATAGGTTAATCATTCCCATAAGTAACCTAAATTACTATAAGTCCACCTTAAATTCATCGATTCTTCAAAATAAAAGTCAACCTTACTTCTCAATGAAAACACCGTAGTAATCTATTTACCTCGATCATATAGGGTCCCCAAAATAGTGAACGTATTACAAAATAATAATCATATTTTAATCCCCTAATCATCAATGTCATATTAATACAACAATCGTCGTATTTCCTATTACATTGGTTGTTGGGACAGGTTCTTCCATTTCCCACCATTAACTAAGAAGAGAAAGTATAATTATGGGCTTAAATACTTATCCAATAATCATGAAAAGGAACTTAAAGCATATAAGGATAACTTGTAGAAGAAAAGTATACCCCAACTTGTGATCCCCTAGGTTTTAAACTAGGTTATCCATGATAATAAATTCTTATGTGAATCTTTATTTTATTTTATCTTTGTTCCTTTAATAATGGTTCATACTAAGCTTATGAATTTACCAAAGCATATCCCCTGGGAGTGTCGTAACCAAGAGTGCAGCAAGACCCGTTTTCGTGTACCAGTTCCCGTTCGAGTCTAGCTCAAAGCGGTGTTTTCGAGTTTTTCCCCTATGTACATCTGTGCCAGAGCCACCCCTACCTGCTCGTATCCAGACAGGGATGTATTTTCTTGGCAACCCCTTACTAAATACTCACCAAAATACTAGGAAGATTTCCTATATATAAAAATTCCTATAGGATTCTTCCTAAAGTTTTCATATCATAATTTCCACAAATAACTAAACCATCCTTTGATACCAACTATAACATCCCACCTTTTTATCACATAAACTTTCATTACATTTTACAAAACCGAGGATCTTTAAGGTTTAGTGTCTTGGAAACCAGGAACTTAAAACATGAAAACATAAAACATTCTTCTTAAACACGTGAAAGGATTATCCTCATGTTCATCCTAGGTTCATTACTGCATCTCATAACCTGGGGACATACATCAAAAGAAAGGGTGAGCAGAAGGCCCAGTAAGGGAAGCAAGAGAAACATTTTACATGTGAACTTGAGATACTTCAATAAGGCCATGAGAAGAACTTTAAGGCATGAGAAAGAAATCATGAGGCATATCATAATAAAAATAACATTTTTTATAACTTTAATATGTGGCTGTAACATTTAATATTGACAATCATTTCGTTTCACCAAGGTCCATCCCCAAGGTGTCATTAAAAATTACCAAGGTTATTCACCAAGGTATCAGTCTAAAAAGTCATCTCTAGAGATTAAGTCTTTACCCAATGCATTGGAGCGCTATCTGGGAGAACCCTTGACATGTCTTTATTATCATGTGATCCAAATATATCATCATCAATCATTTCATAAACAACCTTTATAGAATAAAAGAAATGGGGTTCATTTCATAGTCATAACATTTTAAAAACTGCTTTAAAGACATGATCTTTATGTCACTTTAAACCCACGAAAAATGGAAAGAGGGTTTCATGTATGTAAAAAATAGAACATTTTGATATATATGTGAATAATCATGTAGAAATAAGAGCTTTGAGTATTCACTTAATAACATAAAATAATTTTGAGATAAAGAGGGAGGCATTTTGAGACGAAAACTATGCATCATAACGTCTACGATACATGGTTTTAGAAAACATTGAAAAGAGAGGGGACATGGGTCACCCACTCAAAAATGATACATGAAACAGTAGGGGAACAGAATATATAGTATTTAAGAACATGGTAATGAAATTTTAATGATATACCATATGAAACGAAGAACTTGAAAGGAAGACAAAAATAAGAATTCTCTTATGAGAATTCGGCAGCCTAACGGCGTCACTTAAAACTTCTAAAAATGGATTGAAAAGATCAAATAGGGTCTCTAATCATATGAAAATAAATGATCAGTATGATAGATATAGAGATCATACCCCAAAATAATAAAAAGGAACTTGAAAGACTTGACATGAAAGTAGATCTTGAAAACGAGAAGGGTGAAAGAACCCCTTAGAAATTCGGCAGCCTAACGGCGCCACTTAAACTTCAACAAAAATGAATTGACGAGATAAAATAGGGTCTCTCATCATATGAACATAAAATATCAGTATGATAGATATAGATATAATACCCCAACATAATAAAAAGGAAATTGAAAGACTTGACATGAAAGTAGATCTTGAAAACGAGAAGGGTGAAAGAACCCCTTAGAAATTCGGCAGCCTAACGACGCCACTTAAACTTCAACAAAAATGAATTGATGAGATCAAATAGGGTCTCTAATCATATGAAAATAAAAGATCAGAATGATAGATATAGAGATCATACCCCAACATAATAAAAAGGAACTTTCAAGACTTGACATGGAATTAGAACTTTGAAAAAGGAGAAAGGTGAAAGAACCACTTAAAAAATCGGCAGCCTAATGGCGCCACTTAAAACTTCAAAATACTGAATTGAAGAGATAAAATGGGGTCTCTCATCATGTGATCATAAAAGATCAGTATGATAAATTTATAGATCATACCCCAACATAATAAAAAGGAACTTGAAATACTTTACATGAAAATAAATCTTGAAAAATGAGAAGGGAGAAAGAATCCGTTACAAAAATTTCGGCAGCTTAACGACGCCACTTAAAACTTCATAAAACGAAATAATGAGAGTAAGAGGGGATATATCATTATATTAACATGAAAAGGGAAGTAATAGGAGTATAAAATAACATCCTTTCACATAAGAACATGGAGCATAAAAGGAATGACATAAAAGATATTACATGAAAAGAAAGAGAGAGGTCAGATCCCTTACCTTAAAACATAACTCTTAAAACTCAAAGGTTGGGACCTTGAGGGCTTGGGGGAACCTTGGGAGGACTCCTTGGGAGGTAAGGAGACCAGAACTTAGTTGGGGGAGAGTGGGGAGTTGAAATGGATGAGAGGATGGCTTGGTATTTATAGGAAAAGTGAGGGGACAAGGCATTAATGTCCAAGGAACACCTCGAAAGTGGTTTTCCCAAAACCATGTGCTCTCCCATGGTATTTCCCATGGAGTTATGCCACATGGAGCCCCCCATACAATAATTCATCACCTTTGGTCGGCCAACCCATAAAATATCTCATGATATCATCATGACACAGTTATGATGTCATTAAACATACCGAAACCCTAAAATTGTATTTCTATTATTCACTGAAAATTCAACTTTCTCAGAAAGATCCCAAAATTTCACCTTAACCAAATATCAATGCTCTGATTTCAAAAATGAACTCCATTGTATAAAAATAATTTTCTAAATATTTTTAATTTATTTTTTAAATAAATACACTATTCACTGAAAATTCATTTTTTTCAGAAAAATCCCCAAAAATTACCATAATACCGATGCTCTGAGTTCAAAAATGAAATCCATTTTATAAAAATAATTTTCTAAATATTTTTAATTTAATTTTTAATTAAAAAACACTATTCACCCGAAAAAACTAATACTTGAATAATAATTTATGAAACCGTTATTTAACCATTTTATTGAATCACATTACTTAAATCAAGGTGCCTAGATTATATTAATACTTTCTTTAAGTGAGATTACTAATCCATTTGGTCACATTACTAATCCTAAGCATAAAATCACTATTCATAATTTACTATTCATCAAAAATTAAGTTGATCTTATTAGACTCTAAATTTCGTACTGAACATAATTGTAGGAGACCATTTTTTGAAAATCATTACACATTTTTAATTATTTAAGGTTTACATAAACATTTTTTTAAAATATCCTTTTTCTAAAAATTCATCAAAAATATGCATACTATATTTATCCGGACATTTAAAAATTCATAAACTTCATCATAAGAAGAAATAAAAAATTTTATTTAAAACAAAGGGTTACACAAGGCAGTTACGGTCTCCTTACATATCCCCTTATCACACCAGCATAGGACCTAAGTGTAAGGTGTGCTATGGTGAGAGAATCCGAGGGAGGCTCAGCCAAAATCACACGAGTAGTAATTTCTATTAGGCTGAACTTCTCACGAAGGCGATTCCGTTCTAGCTTCACACGATGAAGTTAGGCTTGAGTTTGGTCCAGAGCAAAGCCCAGTGGGGCTACCTCCTTCCCAAGTTCTGTTAGATGGGCTTCGATCGGTCCAAGACTACTGGGTGAGGCCATCGAATCTTCTTTTTATAATAATTAACCAAGATTACTTGTATTTAGAGACAAAAATCAAAACGTTTAGTTTCCAATGGTCATATTGACCAATGGTCATATAACTGTAAAAACCCAATGGTCTCATTTCAATTATACTCATGTTATCAAATGAAACAGTTTTTTTGAGTATAAAAATAAAATAACACACAAAATTAGGAAACAATATTTATTCAAAATTTCGGGTCGTTACAAACGCGGTGGGTGCGGACCAACGAACAAGTCCTAACCCACTGCCCTTTCGTTCTTGGTGTGCGAAACGGTGGACGATGACAAAACAAGCCGCACGGGTGATGTGAGGTCCTCGCAGTGAAGGACGGACCCCGGGAGGGACTTTGACGAAGACAGCGCGCAATTCCGACCACCGGAACTCGTCCGGTGGTCCGCGGAGCAACCCGCCGGCGTGCCACGCCAGCATGGCGGCGCCAGCGGCGGGAGGCGGCGGCGCACGGCACGCCGCTGGGAAGAACCGTCGCGGCTGAAGCCGCGATGGCGGGCCGGTAGTCCCGCGACCGCGCAGGACCGGCGAAGGCGGGACCTGGAAACCCGGCCGCATCCATTTGTGAGAGGCGGGCCCCCACGCGGGGCCGCAGATCATTCAAGGGGGCGGCGCCCCCCTTGCGCACCGCTCGGCCGTTACGGCCGAGCTGCCTGGTGACCGGGCCGCGCCCGCACCGACCGGGCCGGGTCGCGCCCAGGCCGGGCGGGGCCACCCAGGCTGCGCCGGCCGGGTCGGACCCGGACCCGGGTCGGGTCGACCCGGTTCGGGCCGACCCCGAGGGGGGGGGGGGGGGGGGGGGGGTTGGGCCGGGTCGGTCCGGGTCCAGACCCCCCGTTTTCGAACCTCTTTTCGGTCTTTTTCCCATATCTTGGGCTACAGACCTCTGATCGATGCACCATCAGCGGTGATGTGATCCTTGGATCGAGACGGTCATTTTAGTATATCGCACTCAAGGTTTCGGAGTAATTTGGGTTCGGCCGGGTTGGTTCGTACACAAAACCGACCGGGCCCTCGGAGCGGAAACGCTCATAACTTGAGCTCCGGACGTCCGATTGATGTACCGTCGACTTTGATGGATTCCTCTTAGTGAGACAGATCTTTTGGATTACTCCTCCCGAGGTTTGGACACATGTGGAGTACGGTCGGGTTGGTTTTGACTTAAAAACCAACCGGGCCCCTGGGACGAAAGAGCCAATAACTCTCAGACCGGGCATCCGATTGACGCGCCGTCTGTGACGTTGAGTTCCTGTTGGCGATACATAACTTTTGGATACATCAACTCCGTACAATGTGTCATTTGATGTATCAGCCCCTCAGCTCATGGAGCGGACCCTCCTGAACGAGCTTGCTGTGTGCGGGAACCCTAGAGCTGGCTGCATCTGCGATGACAATGAAGACAGTACGAGAATCCTCCGTGGGATCGGCAGTGACCACTACGGTACTTTTTGGGATACATCAACTCCGTACTACATGTTAGTTGATGCATCGACCTCTTGGATCGTGGAGTGGACCCTCCTAGAACGAGCATGCTGTGGACGGAAACCCTAGAGACGGTTGTGACTTGACGACTACTGATCGAACGAGTTGGTGTGTTACGGATAGCCCAGTGGGAAGCGCTTAGTTGTAGCAGTAGACCCACGGCGGAGGAGCGCTTGGTTGTAGCGGCAGACCCATGGTACTAAACAGAAGGATTACCTCTAGAGGCTATTAGGGGGAGTGCTTGGTTATAACGGCAGACCCACGACAGAGGAGCGTTTGGTTGTAGCGGCAGACCTACGACGGAGGAGCGCTCGGTTGTAGCAGCACGAGGGAGCGCTTGGTTGTAGCAGAAGACCCACGACAGAGGAGCGCTTGGTTGTAGCGGAAGACCCGTGGTACTCAACAAAAGGAGTACCTCTAGAGGCTATGAGGGGTAGCGCTTGGTTGTAGCGGCAGACCCATGGTGGGAAGCACTTGGTTGTAGCAGCAGACCCACAGTACTCGATAGGTGGAGTACTACAGTTGTCCAAGGTTAGAGGGAAGTGCTTGGTTGTAGCGGCATACCCACTGTACTTGATAGAGAAAAAGATTCCTAATAGCTATGGTTTCAAGTTCATGATCGATCCTGTGTGGGTCATTACGGGGGTTAGTACCTACCGATCCTTTGTGGGTCCGACAGCTTAGATGAATCAGTGGCTACATCTGATCATCTCTATCATCTTACAAAGTAGTATACCTGTGTGAGATAAATCCTATTTTGTTTTCCTTTGTGGACTGGGTTGTGATTTCCTATGTGGACTGGGTTGTACTTGGGCTCGGAGGTCGGAGCGGACTGGAATTGGTGACTTAGGTATATGTATGGGCATATACCTAAGTAGCGTCGGATGTTACTTCGTGATTGTATTTTTCCTTTGTGGATTATCCTTTGTGGATTCTGGGAGACCTTCGGGGGTCTTAGGGTCCCTACTGAGTAGCTTATACTCACCCCTGCACGGGCTATGCCCACACTACGTTGTGTTGGTTGCAGACGACGGACAGCGCTGATCGTGGTTGAGGCTTGCAGAGCAGGACGATACCTGGAGGTGGACCACTGGGCGAGACGTTCTCGGAGCGGACGGCTGGACCCGAGGAGCTGTGGAGGCTATCTGTACTCACCCTTCAGGTGGGATTTCCAGTGGACAGCTCGACATTGCGGCTTTACTTTTCAGTTGCTGTTTTCCCTTCCAGTTGTACTTTACTTTCAGTTTGGGTTTGTATACTGGCCCACTTACTTTTCAGCACTTACTGTCGTACTCAGTTTTTACTTAGTGTTTACTTCTACTATTTTCTTTCTCTGTGGTGTTTGTTTACTTTACAAAGGAAATTCTTTCTCTTTTTACCGGGATTTACGTCTTGGTGCTAGTCGCCAGCCCCTGGCCTATGGAAGGCGGGCTTGGGGTAGTCACGGCACGGGCCCTGAGGACGGGTCATGACACAGAATGTGTGATTGAAAAAAAGGGGAATTTGTGATTTAAAAAAGGGGGAAGTGTGTTACGTTTGGATTAGAAAATAGGATAAATTTTTTGTAATGAAACATTTAGGATTTTTTCTTAAAAATAATTTTTCCATTTAATGGAAAAAACACATGAAAATTTTTTTCTATTAAAATTGATATAAAATTTAAGGTGTATATGAATCCATCTTCTATAAAACATGAAATGCAATCCACACATAGAACTTTTTGAAAATTACATTCAGGCGAACATGTCTATGCATTTCTTAGATTTGAATGTATCCTCCCTTCTTATTCATATTATCATTTTATATCGACATGGATGATCTACTTAACATCTTTGGGGTTCTTAGTGCTATTCAAACACCCTTTTTGATTATTGATCAATGTGATTTGAGTTTCTATATAAGTTCCCAGTGTTTCAAACCTCTCTCTCACTCTCCTAGAATATGTGCAGTATATCACAACAAATGTATCAAAACACAATGTCAAAGCTCCATATCCTAGTAGGGGATCAGTGATCTCTATATAGTTTTATGTTTCAATGTGGGGAATCATTATATATTTTTCTAGTGGTCAAATATTTGGAATTAACCTTAAAAAGATAATAATATGATAATTTATAAATTAATTGGTATATATCATATGCATGTAGGTGATATTTTCTTCTTGATATATTCCTGATGTTGAGAAATTATTAATATTATATTATATTTTCTGCAATATTTTATACATATTTATAAAAGTGTTGGAATGATAAAATAAAAAATAATAAAATATTGAGTTATTAAACTTCATAAATTTTACCTAAAATGATGGAACGTTTTAACAAATCTTTTAAATTTTCCATCTAAATATTTGTTGCATTGAATGATGAATTCATAAATGAAATTATGGATATGATCATTCCATTTAAATAAAAGGAATGATTTTTGGAATTAATTATTGAAGGGTGAATACATTCATAACTTTATTTTTATGACTTATGGTGGAATATTGATTATTATAATTTTGTTAATAGATAATATTTGGATGATGGAATGGGGTGCCCGATGTGATGATGATGGGATAAAGGGATGAGGTTCTATATGTGATGAGGATGAGATAGAGTCCTGAGGTGCCAAATGTGACAAGGATGGGAACGTGTCATCGGGTGTTGGATGTATTGATTATGGGATGGTGGAATAGGGTGCCAAGTGTGATGATGTTTTGTGGATGAGTGGGGAAAGTTAGAAGTAGGGATTTCCTAGGGGATTATTTCTGGTGGTTACTCATTCTTAGGATCAGTTGTCACTGTCCTCATATGCTTACTTTATGCATTATAGTTCTTCCTTTTCTTTTTAGTACTTCTAGTTGATTTCTAGAATTCTTGGGATAGAAAATATGAATTAAATATTAAGAACTCATAGGATGTGTGATAATATATTAAAAGGAACCATAAAATTTATTGAGAAATAATTTATGGTGAACTAATAAAAGAATAATGATTAATTATGAACCTTGTTGCTTTTTTTCTAAGATAATTATTGGATTTTAGTCCTATCAGAGGAATCCAGATTATCATAAGAGACATTAGATAGATCAATTATAATTTATATACTTTCCAATAGTGTGATTGTGTGTTATACATATTCTTATTTTCTATTATTTATTATGAACCCCAACCATGTCAAGAGGAAAAAAAAATCATAAATGTTTTAGGGGTGTTTTTCCCAATATCCAAGTCAATGAGGGTTAATATGGCTAATTAATATCCCTCACATACTCTCTCTATAGTTTTAGCATTATAAGTGGGCATTATTGAGTTGTGATGGAACAAGGTATAAGGTATAGTCATGATTAAGCTATGATGGATCTCAGTTTGGGTAAGTTCATGATTGGTGTAGTAGTTTCCTTCCTTCCAACTCCTAAAAATCTCTCTCAGAAGAATCTAAGCTGACAATTTTTACTCCCCCTTTTTGATATACCCCATCATTAGAACTTCTAAATAGGAGAATTCTTGGATAAAACTCCTATAATAATCAGATAATCCCAAAAAGTTTTATACATCAAAAACAACCTTCGGTATCTCCTTAGAAACAAATGATATGACCTTATCAGTTTATATAAACACTTATAACTTAGATATAATATACCCCAATAAGTGTACCTATTTAATCTAAAAGTGGTACTTGAAGATATTTCCATAAATACAATGATCCCTAAGTGTGACCACTATAATCTCTAGATTCCACATGCGATCCTTCCTCGATTTGAAGTACATGATAATATTATCAACAAAAATGACCAAAAAGGTGTCAAGATATAGGGGGAAAACTTAGTTAATCAAATCTATAAACACCACTAATACATTCATTAGAGTGAACCGATTAACCAAATACTCATACAGATCATACTAGCTTCTGAATTCTATAAAACATATTTCTAATAGCCTCACCCTCAACTAATGGTAACCTGATCTCAAATCGATCCTATAGAATACATGGGAACCTTTAAGTTGATCAAAATTTCTATCAATATGAGGAAGTGGATACTAGTTTTTAACCATCATCTAGATTCAAATTTCGATAATCTATACATAACTGTAAGGAACCATTCACTTTATTAGAAAAAAGTATTGGAGAACCCTATGGATTCATACTCAAACATATTAATACCTTGGCCTAAAAGTCCTAACGATCCTTAAAATATTGTAGATCTATAGGATTCATCCTGTTGGGAAGAATAGAAATAGGCTCTATATCTAATATGAACTATATGATAAACTATACTTATATCTTGGGTGGAATTCCCAAAAACTAATTAGGTAATACATCCAAAAATTAAAAAAAAAATTGGTTTAAAAACATCCTATTGAACACCATAATCATCCAACATAAGGCTGGACACATAGGCTATAATCTCTCCCAACTATTGATGGTATGACCCTTCTTAACCCACCTAAATATTTCACAATAAAACATGAACATAACCTTCACCCTTTTAATATATGAAAGACATGAATTATAGGTAATGGTTGATGTGGAAATTATAACATACTAACCTATCCATGATGAGAATCATGTCAAAACTGTCCATCTCTACTACAAAGAGATCCATGTAATCTATTACTTCCATCCTTCAAGGCACACCCACTATACTGGATAATTATCTTAGACTACACCCTAAAGGGTGTGTCAATGGAAATCATTCCATATAGATAATCTATGGATAAATCCAAACATTCTAAAAACTAAGTTTCAATGATTGAATATGAAGCTCCTATGTCAAATAATGCATAAACTAATGCATAAGACACTATAAACATACTATAACAACCCAAAGTTTTTTAGGTACTTTTCAAATTATTTTAATCAATTATTTAAGTGTTTTTGAGTTATTATTTTCTTGGGTGAAGTTTTTGGTAGCTTATGGTTGGTTTTGGATGTTTTTAAAGGCTTTAAAGGGGGTGTGTGGTTGGAGCATAGTTATGGGAAATCGTATGGTGCTTCTCAGGAAACCATGAATTTTATTTGGAAAAGGACAATATGGAGCAAACAGTTGGTGAAAAGTTAGGTCTAACTATGATACATTCCCCAAAAAATATGAATCTCAGGATAGATGTGAAAATCATGGCCAGAAAATATTTTACCAAGATGTGCAGCTAAACCATGCGAGTTCCCAAAAGTGGAAGAAATCCTCATATGGTTGGTGCACAGTTTGGGAAACCATGAACCAAATTGTTCACAGAGTATTAATTAATTTTAAAATTGGATTTTATGAATGAAATCTCTCTAAAACCACTCATACATCTTCATATTACTTGAGACATAAAACCTAGGTATTACAATTGCGATTCATGGTGGTTCCTCTTCCACTATACTCAAAAGCTGAAGGATATAGAGTATTTAATCTTGTACATTAAAGGTAAGAGGTTTTTTCTTCCTTTTTTATTCACGTTTATCCTAGATTACCTCTTTATCATTTTATAAGAATCATAGATCCAATATTTGTTATCTCAATCTATGGATTTAATCATAATCTAATGGAGAATTCTTTGATTGTTGAAGGATTAAAGCCAGATCTATTTAGAATCACTTCCTCTCTCTTGAATGGATCTTTATCCACCATTTATGAAGAATCTATTTTTGTTAAGTTGAAATGGATTTAATATCTTTTAACTATTAATCCCTTGAATTCCAATCTTATAGGTTTAATATTGATGGATTGGATATTATTCTAGTGAACTTTGTTGCATGGGAAAGACCTGGGTGTCATTCCATGGTGGATCTTAGAACTTGGAATCAATACATTAAAGATAATAAGTCCTTAACATATTGGTAATTTTTATAGATTTTATTGAAATTATTAGCTTGCTTATATACCTAGAGAAGATACCCTTGCATGATAGGTATATTGGGTGTGCTTGAGTAGCCTGCGAGACCTTAGCTTGGTATGGATTGTGTTTTCATTACCATGTTGTTGATTATTTGTATAATATTTCATAGCCCATGGAATGTTTTATATGACATGTTGTTCCCTACTATGTTATTTATTAATTATGTAATATTTCATAACCTCTGGAATGTTTTATATTCTCTATTTTTCTTTATAATTTCATTTATTACTTGTGTAATATTTCATATCCCAATGAATACTTATTGTGATATATTATTCCTTTACATGTTATTCCTTATATATGGATTTGGAAATTTTTAGTGGAATATCTATCTTAGTGTTCAGGTTAATATGTGGCCCTAAAAAACTTAGCGAACCCCTCAGAGGGGGAGTATGAATGACTTGACTCAATTGTTGTGGCTTTGCATAAGGTGGAGTGCACCGAAACATGGAAAATTTATAGCCCATGGGGAATACCATATAACATTGAAAGAGGGTCCATATATTCTAGTACGATATATTAATTAGGAATTTCCTTGTATATGAGAGAGTCCAATTTTTCGAAGCATGCCAAGCATGTGTATCATTAGATGTGCGTAGATAATCGTGATTCACAACCGTAAAAAATTACATTAAAGGTGGGAATGAAGTTATTACTTAAAGGTATATTGTTAATTTTCCTTAAAGATGGATGGAGTTAAATAGTGTGATCCAAGTCACATGATACCACTTATGATATTATTCTGACATGGCACTGAAGTAGGTACGACTGAGGTTCATGGTAGCTTGGTTAGTGCATGGTCACTCGGTACACGATTGGTTGTATTATTATGTGAAAAATTAATTTTAAATATTGTTACACATTTATATTTATGTGTAAAATTATTTTAAGGATGCATTGGTGGTGTCCTACTGGGTTTATACTCACACCCTACATAGGAATCTTGATGCGTGTGCAGCCTTCATGATCATGGACCCGGAGAAGGTAAAATCCCCTGTGATATGTTACTAAGGAGTTAGGAGTTGAGATATGGATGTAGTACTAGGGTGTAATTTGAATAGATTTAAAAAAAACCCTTATTTTTTTTATAATCATTTTTATTATTATACTATTGACCTTCCACTTTGGGGGTTAATTTGGTCATTATTTTTGTGCCTTGATATGACATATGTGATAGAATGTTGTTATATTGTTTTTCATTATGATGATCCCTTGGATTATGTTTATGTTTTATTTATTTTATGATGGTTATGATCATTGATGGTATTTTCTTCCCATGTCACTTCAAACCATCACCTCTAGTCATCAGCTACTTTCATGAAAGGATGTATACATGAGGTTATCCAATAATTCTATCCAGACCCACTCATTTGGTTTAGGGAATTTAAAAAATGGTATCAGTACACCAGAGTCTCTATTATTTTCTTATTGGTTATTCTAGGATATAGTAGAAAGGAGATAGGATCTGTGGAACTCAGGTAGGAGAGATTCCATGTACCTGACTGAATCATGTGTAACAAACCTCTTATTTACCATGATTGGAATCACTATTATAGTTTTATGGGATTAGGCCTGCTCAAGAATCATGAAAAAGTACATTTTATTACATGTCATATATATATATATTCCTATTTTTATTGAATAGTAGTTCTTTAATTAAATGCCTTGTTTTCTATAATTTGTTCCATGGTATATATGTACTGTCTTTAGTTATTTGAACTTGTGCATACTATAATAATATATATATATTATTGTGTCTAACATGCAGGTATGGAGGTCTAGGAATGAGCCTTGGGTATATCTAGGAGGGTTATACCTTGTTTGTGGGTATCCCCTAGGATAGACCTTCTATAGAAATCCCTTATACGTGCTTTATAACTGCTTAAGTTATTCTTGAAAGAAAGTTCTTATAGGAATTATAAATGATCATTTGGAATTTCAAAAACATGCATCCTCGAAGATGCTAAAATGATCCTTATATGGATGATGCACTAGTTACACCATGGGATATGTAGGATAATGCACCCGAGCATTCTTCTGAACTTTCTCTACTTCAGTCGATAAACCCAACCCATCTTTGGGACTTATAGATTTCACTAGATCAGGGTGGAGGGCCAAAAAATAATATGGTCGACTATACCCAAGAATTTTAGCTCTATTATCCACCATAATTCTAAGACGCCGGTGTTCCTCAGGATGCTGAGGAATATATTGAAATCATTGAGGTCATATTTAACATGGAAGATACTCCCGGTTTTAGGAAGTTGAAGATAACCATTTTTATGCTTCAAGGACCCACTAGGATTAGGTGTGGAGTTATCAGTGAGGTATAAAAGAATGATGGTGTTACTTTGGAGGTCTTTAAGGAGTTTTTCTTTGAGTAATTCTTTCCCAACATGTTGATGCTAGATCTAGCTCGATAGTTTAGAGAGTTTCAAGAGGGAATGATGTCAGTTTCTTATTACTCATATTTCTTTATAGATTTTCTATAATTTTATCCTATTTTGTTTAGGAATGAGGCACAAAAGGCTTAGTTGACTGATTTTTTCCTTCATACAGATCTCAAATTCCAGGTTAAGGGCTTTGACTTGACGAGGTATGCTGAGGTTCTTCACATGGACCTATCTTTAGAGAAGGGGAAAGAGGAGGATAGTCTTATAGGTTTCCTCACCTCTTCTGATAGTAAGAATAAGAATACTAGGGAGGTACATCTGATTGATAAAAATGTGGAGCACAATAGGGCTTCTTCTACCCCCTCTATGGGAAGATCCTTGACTAGGTTCAACAACTGTGTACATAAGGGATATTTTAGTACATTGTGTGAAAATACACAAAAGAAATTTCTTTGATCTAGAAAGATGGGTCATCTAAATTGATTTAGTTTTAATGTGACACATACAAGTTCGAGGATCACAAGTCATGGTATAGGAAAGGGTCCCCAAAGTTAGACCTAGACACTAAATATATCAGGGAATTCAGTGAGTCATTCACTATAGATACAAGGTTTTTCTCTAGAGACAGACATAAATTATGAAATGGATGAGGTTACAACCACTAGTAGAGAGGGACCTTCCATAGTTAGTGGTATATATTTTATTACCTCTATACTATATACAATTATTTTTAATACACGATCTCCCCATTATTTCACATATTATCACATCGTTGTTTTCCAAGATTTATAGGTTAAGTTATATTCTATGTTTCTCTCTCTTAACACATCAGAGGGAAATAAAATAGACCATCTCTAACAATGTCCCCAGTGTCCCATGGTTGTTACTAGATATGGAAAACTATGTAACTTCATGATCTGAGAGAAGAATTTTTTATTTTATATTCAAAATTGATTGGTTTTCCAGTTATTACGTTCATATTAATTGATACCAGAGGTATGTGTATTTAAACACACATAGAGAAGGGGGGTTCATGTTGAATGGATGTTGGGATTCCAGATTAGGTAGGATGGGACTAGACCTATGTAATATTGGAACCATTATAGCATAGGTAGTAGACATGTCTCTTATAAAAGAACCAATAGTAGGTTTCTATATCTTCCATCTAGTGGTGGATCTTTATCGGGATGTTTTCCTAGATGACATCTCAAGTATTCCTCCAGGAAGAGGAATTACATTTGATATTGATATTATACCTTGGGAAAAACCGACATCTATTACTTCTTATCATATGAAATTAAATGAGTTTAGAGATTTGAAGGTTTAGTTAGATGACTTGGAGGTGAAGGGATTCATCAGACTGAGGACATATCATTAGGGTGATCCAGTGTTATTTATGAAGAAGGAATATAATATTCTATATCTCTATATGGAATATAGAAATATGAACAAGGTAATAGTAAAGAAAAGTAACCCCTTACCTAGGATGGATGATTTTTTTGACTAGTTATAGGGAGATCAGTGGTTTTCCAAGATTGATATTTTTAGGACACCACCAGTTACATATCAGAGAGGAGGATATTCTCAAAACAATGTTTAGAAGTAGATATGGAATGTGTGAATATCTTTTAATTATTTTTGGGTTGAAAAAATATTCAATGGTGTTCATGGATCTCATTAATAGTATTTTCCATCAATACTTTGACTCATTTGTTTTTTCTATTCATGGAATATATCCTGATATATTTTAGGTCTTCAGATATAAATGATATACACCTTAATATTTTATTGAGTACAATTCATGCACATTAACTCACTACAAAAATATAAAAGTGTCACTTTTGGATTCAGGAGGTTCATTTTCTTAGGATTGTGATTTATAAGTTAGGGATTTTAGTATAACTAGAGAAGGTAACAACTATTATGTATTGGGATTATCCTAGGAATGTTTTTGAAATAAGGAGTTTCCTTTGGCCTGTGACGTATTATCAACATTTCATCCAGGACTTCTACAATTTGGTAGCACTGAAGATAGATTTGAACAAAAAGGGGGTGAAGTTTGAGTGGTCTGATCATTGTGAATATGCCTTCTTAGAGATGATTATAAGATTGATGATAGCTATAATTTTGATTCTTTCATAGTATGGCATTGAATATGTTGTTTAATTTTATTCCTCAAGTTTTAGGTTGGGAGATGTGTTTATTTAATGGGATAATATAGTTAGTTATGAGCCATGTCAGCTATGACCCCATGAGGGGAAGTACCTAACACATGAAATAGAGTTGGAAGCTATGGTCTACGACATGAAGGGTTAGTGAAAATATCACTCCGGTGAGAGGTTTATCATCTACACAGACTAAAATAGTTTTTTATACATATTATATTAGTGGTATTTGAATATGATATCAAGGTTTTGGGTGGAGTATTTTTAAAATTTTTAATTTAAGGTGTTTTATGCTCCAAGTAAATGTAGTTTTATTTTATATTCTCTTAGTAGGAAAATATTGGAGACACAGGAGCATTGAGAATGCTTTTTAGGAGGAATATAATCTAATGTGTCATACTAATTAGTGTCTAGTGGATTCATCTAAGGATCATGAATTTATAACATGTGCTCCTTTAGTTATCCAATCTTATTTTTTCTATCATATTAATGAGACACAAGAGTTGAACCTCAAGTGTGTGGTGATGCATTAATTCTTCATGGGGGATGATTCTATACTAGTGTGGTACTTATATTATGAAGACATGATTTACATTCATGGGAGGGTTTTTGTGATAGATTCCTTAAGGGAGGAGATAACGAGAGACTTTCATGATTAAAAGTGGGTAGTGCACCTAGGATTGAAGATGACATACCATTATATGAAATGCCACTTTGGTGTCCAGGTTTGAAGTGAGACATCAAATATTTTTTGTGACACCTTACCTTACAGAGGATAAAATATGAGAATCATCATCTTGATTTTTTGATTCAATAATTTATAGTGTATATAAGCAATTGAGATTATGTGATGATGTAATTATTGATGGGGTTACCCAAACAAACTAGGAGTCATGATTTCATTTAGGTGACTACCCATTGGATGATAAAAATATCCCATTTATTTACAATTAGAGAGACCCTTTAAATGGATGAGTTGGGGAAGCTCTATGTACATGAAATTGTACCCCTATATAGATCTCCTTTGACTATAATATCAGATAGATATGTGTACTTTACATCATGGGTTTGACAGTAACAATAGAAGGATTTTGGTACCAACTTGAAATTGAGTATAGAATATCATCTATAGACTAATAGATAGTCAGAGATAATGATTCATATTTTAGAGTATATGTTGTGGGAATGAATTTAATATGTCAATAGTGATTGTGATGATGACCAAATCTTGGTTGAGTTCTCGTACAAAACCAACTTCTAGGATTCAATTCATATGGAACCTTTTGAGGCCATTTATGGTGGTTCATGTCTCTCACCACTATATTGGCATGAGGTAGGCGAGGAATAAATTATGGGGACAATATTAGTATAGGAGACCTTTAATAGAGTGTTTTTTATCCAAAAGTAGTTAAGAACCACTCATTATAGATAGTAATTGTATACCGACAAGAGAAGAGGATCCTTGGAATTATTTATGGGAGATTTATTTTGGGTGAATCCTCAACTAGGGAAGTGACATTTTTAAAAGCAAGTGAATCCAACTGAAATATTTATTGGAACACTCTAGATTACTAAGAATATTAGTATAATAGGATAGAATTTAGATATTCTTCCATGATATTTAGGTATGAATGATGTGTTTCATGTGTATTAGATTTATAGGAAAATTCCATATTCTATGAATGTGATCAACTATGAGGATGTTAATCTAGATTATGAGACATAATTTGTGGAGAGCCCAGTGTAGATTATAAAATAGAGTGATAAAGTATTATAAGAAAATATGGTGCCACTTTTTAGAGTCTTATGGAAATATATATATATCCAAGAAGATACTTGGGGGTTTGAATCTAATGTATTATCTCAATGGACTTATTTTTTTAAATAAGAACTCTAGAGAATCTTATAAAGTATGATAAGTACTTAGAGGGGGATATTTTAATGGACTATAGTTTTTAGGTACTTTACACCTTACTTATAGCCCTTATTTTAGTGTTTTTAAGTAATTATTTTATTTAATGAATTTTTAGGTATATTCTAGTTGGGTTTGAAGGGTTTTTGAGGCCTTAAAGGGGGTACATGCTTGGTTCATAGTTAGGGTAAATTGTGTGGTTATTCTTAGGAAACTATACATATTGTTTGGAGAAGGATAATATATGGTGCACGATTAGTGTACTGTTAGAGATAACCATGAAAAATTCCCCAAAAACAAAATGAAACAGGATAAAGGTAAAAAAATATCTTGAATATGGTTTACCAAACCATTTGGGTTGGGTTCCTAGAAAAAGGCATAAAACCTAACATGGTTGGGGAATAGTTTAGAAAAATATGCAACCAAACCATGCACAAAGTATTAATTAATTATAAAACTAGATTATATGACTAAAACATCTCTAAAACCTCTCATACTTCCTCCAAATCATATAGATCTTTAACCTAGTTACTCCCATGGTGATTCATGGTGGTTTTTCTTCATATATACTCTAAATCCAAAGTATCTCGAGCATTGAATCATGTGGATTCAAGGTAAGAGGTTGTTTCTTCCCATGTTATTCATTTTTATCATAGATATACTCTTTATATCTTGATAATAATCTTATATCCAATATATTTTGGATTGATCTATGTATTTAATCATGATATAATGGATAATTCTTTAATCATTTAAGTATTAAAGTCATATTTACTGAGAATCTCTTTTTCTCTCTTGAATGGATCAAGACCCATTGTTGACTAAAAATACCTTTTGGAAAGTTAACAAGTATTTCATCTCTTTTTCATGATTCCTTCTTTGAATTAAAATATTATAAGATTTATGTTAGTGTATTGAATCTTATTTTAGTGAATGTTTATGTCCATACATGATCCAAGTGTTATTCCTTAGTGAATCTTAGAACTTGGAATCAACGCATAAAGGCATGAATTCTTTACCATATTGGGCCTTTGTATGGAGTTTTTTTGAGATGATTTGATTGTATATATTCCTAGCGTAGATAAAATTAAATGATAGGTATGTTGGGTGTGCTTGGGTATCCCTTGAGACCTTAGATTATCATGTCTTGTGTATTACTTTCTATATTGTTTATTATTTGTATACTATTTCATACCCCATGGAATGTTTGATATGTCATGTTGTTCCTTACTATTATATTTATTACTTTTGAAATATTTCATATCTTGTGGAATACTTATTGTGATATATTTTAATTTTCTATGTTATTACTTACATGTGGATTTGTACATATATATTGGAATCTCTTCTTCAGTGTTCAAATTGATGGGTGACCCTGATAGATTTAGATGAACCCTTAGAAGGTAAGTTTGGATGACATGAATCAATGTTTATGGATTTTCATAGGATTTTGAGATCCTAAACTTGGAACATTTCTATCCCATGAGTAATTATATACAACATTTTAATA
Source organism: Viscum album (assembly GCA_963277665.1). NCBI lineage: Eukaryota > Viridiplantae > Streptophyta > Magnoliopsida > Santalales > Viscaceae > Viscum > Viscum album. Next base: position 2,084,984,906 of record OY728126.1, read on the forward strand.
GGTTCCTTATATGGTGGTATGATCTACCTATGGGGAATATTCTTGTGTATGAGAGAGTTCCATTTGTTGGGGTGTGCCAAGCATGCATAACATCGGAGGAGACTAGGTTACCATGAGTCATGATTGCAACAATTTTCCTTAAGGGAGGTCATGGTGTTATTCGTTAAAATTTGGAACATGAATTTTCATTGGATGTAGATGAAGTTAAATGGTGTGATATAAGTCATATGATACTACTTATGATATTATTCTAGCATGGCACCGAAGTAGGTATGATTGAGGTTCATAAAATCTTGGTTAGAAAACAGTCAATTGATACATGATTAGTTTTATTCTTATGTGTGAATTTAATTTTTCATCATGTCACACACTTTTATACACATTCATACTTGTGTTAAGGATATATTGGTGGTGTCTTATTGGGTTTATATCACACCCTACATAGGTATCATGGTGTGTGTGTAGACTTCATGATTAGGGATATAAAGAACGGAAAATGCCCCATATAAGGTTGATGAGGAAATTGGATTTAGGTTATGGACATGGTATTAAGATTAACTTCAGATAGTTTTTTAACACCCTTATTTATTTATTTATAATTATTTGTGTTATTATAGTATTGACCTTCCACTTTAGGTGTCCATTTGGTTATTTGTTGTGTGAATTGACATGATATCTTTTATAACATCATGTTATATTGTTTTACATTATGATCCTCAATTGGATTATGTTGGGGGTTTATTTATTCAATGGTGTATATGATTACCAAGGTTATAGTCTATCCACATCACCACAAACCCTCACTGCTATTTTGAAACCTCTTTTATTTTTGAAGGTAAAAATAATTTTATGTGGTTCTCTGGCTCAAACCTAGTGATTTGGGTAGGGGTGTCACATGTATATAAAAATATAGAAGTTTCAACATCCTACTAAATGGGGGTTGGATGAACCATATATAGTTGGCCTACACCTCATACTTGAGTCCGTACCTGACTTCCATGTACTGAACCATTCTATTTTTGCTACTTTTCCTATCCCTTAGCCTAATATCTTCCACCCTGACCCAAACAACTGGTAGAGCCCTTGATGTTAATTGACCATAACATAGCTGATCCTACTCTAAAACCCTATACATTCCTAGATTTCCTATTGTTAGACATACACTGAGTATTCCTATAGAACCTATGCTGATGCCTCAACCTCCCACAATATTAGTACTCTAGTGGTGGTCAGTCGCATTGAGAGTGATAGTGTTTGATCCTACCATATTGGTGGAACTTGAATAAGCTGTCAACTCAAGTATATGTATCACCACCCTGACTACCCTGCTCATTTTTACCCAAATAGGACTCGTAAAAAATACACTTCTTACCATTTGATGATCAAATACTAGTCCTTATTACTGAATCCACATGCCCGGAACCTTATATTTCCCTCAGGTTCCTCTAATATATGAGGGATTTATTCACCACATATGAAATGGTTCGTAGGAAAAAATCATTCACTTGAACTCATATCACATACCTAAGGATGTCCTAAAACTCCCCGCTCTCATCACCTCATCCCCTTTAAATATTAGAGAAAAATACTACAAGTTTTTGAAATGAATATAATAGTTAATCACAAGCATACTTTCCTTCTCAAGGTGCATGAATTCCCTATTCCTATCATCCCTCAAGTTATAGGGAAATAATTTGTCAAAGAACCTAGTCTAAAAGTTATTGTAGATCATTATCATATGCTTATCTTTTAGTACAATTACTTCCACCAGTGCTTCACTAGTTCTTGAAGAATATACAAAGCGATCTTTACCCTATTTTTTGGGGATGTATTAAGATGATAAAAAATCACTTTCATTAACTCTAACTAATACTCAACCACCTAGGGACCACCCTCCCCAGAGAATAATGATGGATTTTATAACTAAAACTCTCTAATAAGGTAAGAAATTATCAAAGTAACTCATAGATCCTCTCTCTCTATTGACTATACAACATGTAACAGGATAACTTGAAGCTAAAAATACATAGGCTGACCCAAAACTACAAGGGATCCAACTCAACCACCTATGGGGTGTTCTCATTATCGCCCTCCTAACACTCAAATAGAGTTCATCATGGAGGAATGTTTATATTATTCCAAACACATTCCTTAAAACACATTTACATAGAAGCTCTTGAAATAATTTTTTAAGGGAAAAAATAATAGACATAAAACCCCTCTATTATTTTTATCTCATAGAACATGAATCTTAAAACTCAGGTTCCCTTACTAGCCCCATGTACCCATACACTGGGTGAATCTAAATAACCACAGTATCTATTCCATTTTATCTATTTTTTTGAATATGAATTTCAAAACTAAGGCTAAATCAAATAAAAATTAAATTTGAAGTTATATAGGAATAAACTTTAAAATTTGTAGTTGTCATATTATTTAGATAATACCATATAGTGACCAAAATAAACCATTTTAGTTTAAATTTTTAAATTGTTAAGGAATTAGATAGATAAAATTCCACCATAATGTTATTTGGGAAACCGTCATATAAGATTATGAATATAATTTAAATAATAAACCCAAGGTACCATATCCAAGTAACAAATCATAGTAAATCATGAAAATGATATATTAATCATAGCTTCCTGATACGATGCATGAACACATTCCCTATTTCTATTCTATACAGGATATAGAATCCCATAGATCATAAATTAAAAAATCATGTGTGCCACATAAAGTGAAATAGGTCAATGATAAAAACAAAAACCAAAAAATTAGTCTCATATCTAGAATCATAGAAACCCCTCACACATGGGTTAACCACTCCCAGGAATGATTTTTGTACCAATTTTCATCAACACCATACATATTTTCTACCTCACCCAAATAGTCAAACAAAATAATAGGATATAACTCTACTTTGTAGAATCCTATGGCCAAATATCACTGATTGGTGTCTCATACAAAGTCAACACATGACCTAGGGTGATACTCCTCATAATACAGATGTTTCTAAATGGAAATGAGGTTTTATGGTGGTATTATGGGGAGAATATAACCTCATTTCATAGTATAATAATGTTTTAATTTGTAGAAATGAAATAAACATAAAAATAAATAAGTAAAAAAACATCCCTAAAAGTTCCAACAATAAATTTTACCCATGATATATTAAAATAGTGTTTATATAATGTCAAATAGTAATACATACCATGGAAGATCATGTAATCCAATATCTTGAAAAAGAAAAAAAGAAAAAAACATGGAAACTACAATAAAAATAGTTCCAAATAATAGCCTAGTCCCAATCTCCCATTCTACATCCTAGATATCCAAGTAAGCATAAATTATAGGGCACTTTCCCTTGTCCTACCCTATAACCATGAAGTCTTCTTGTGTACGAAATGATGACCCAAGAAGAGTGTGAGTATGACTTAGTAAGCCACGACTAGTGGCATATATAAGAATATATAATCTAATTATATAATGTATACTAATGTGAATAATAAAATGATGGATCAAATAAATAATAAACCACCATTGAACCTTAGGTTCCACTATGACACCCAAGATTGGTTATACCTTATTTATACTATATAAGATGTATCTAATCATACTAACCATAGAGGAATAACCAAATCCAAGGAGTTTATCCTAGTCATTCCAAATTGATAGTAATAATCTAAATCTAAGGAGGGTGTATAATGAACTAAAAATATATATCCATTATCCAAATCTAAGGATCATTTATAAGAATTTAAAATTGATAGTTAACATTCAAATCCAAGGACCATGTCCAAGACATTCCAAATTATTATCCGTAATTCAAGTACACATGAAATTCACCTACCAAATATTTTAATTCAACTACATTTGGTATTTTATAATAAACATGTACATTGGATCCTAGAGAACATACTAGGTATCACTAGTCACACACACAATAATTATTGCAGTTGTAAACAGGCTCGAGTACTCATGAGTTACTCAGGATTGGCTCGACAAATAGTCGAAATCAGATCAGGGTTTTTCAAGTCAAGCTTGATATAGAGCTACTAAAGTACTAAGTCAAGTTGAGTTTGAGTATTATAACAACCTAATAAAGTAGATTATGAGCCTAATTGATCATAAAATATTTTAATATATATTTTTATTCAATATATATGTATTTAATTTTGATCTCTATTATTTTCTCTCAAGTATAAATTTGAGTTTGTACTCAAATTTTATCTATATTTTTTAATTAAAATATTTAAAAGGTATCCTAATTGAACCAACTTTAGTCTAATTGATTAAATAAATTGGGTAAATAAATTGAGCTCAAGTTGAGTTAAAGATCAATTTTGAGCCAGGAAATCATTACTCAGTCATGCACTGATATGAGCTCAAGCACTATGTTTAAGTACCGAGCTCAAGCTCGAGTAGTGAGATACACAGCTCAACTCGAATCGATAAAACCCCTTCACTATGTATGTCCAATAAACCCCTAGTTCTAGTAATTTAATTACCCATTTAATTTTCCAATGTCAAGCACACATCTTAGAGGATAAAGTTTTGTTCTATACTTTCCAACAAACTACTCATGGCATGTGGAGAGGTTTAATTTAATTATTTAGGGCTATGAAACATTTAATTATATTTTAGGTTAATCATGTAGTGTTCCAGCCCAACAAATATCAAAAACAACATTAAAATGAAAATAATTATAAGTTATAGTTGTAATACCACCTACCTTATGCTCTTAGATGTTTACCCATTAGCTATCAACCACTGTTTTGAGTATAAATGGCCACAAATGAAAAGGAATATGAAAACCATGAAAATAGGGAATAATATTCAAAAACAGTATGTGACCACTTAATAGTGAAAGACACCATGAAATAATAGTACAAAATGATAGAATCACCTTTACCTTATTATCACAATGAAAAATAGTTGATATTATCAATGAACGAGTGAGAAAATGTACTTGGAAGGGGTGAAACCCAAGAGGGGGAAGAGGTCTCACATGTACCAAAAAAGGGGGAACCCTACTTCTATTTTTAAAATATCTAGGTCTGGTTCATGGCATGAAAATTATGTTCACACTGTGAATCAGTCGAGGCGAAAATCCCTCCCCCTCTACTCGAGATTTTCATGGCACGAAGCTCACTTTCATTTCATTAATCCTATAAATATAATCATTCACAAAACAATTACTATGAATAATACCGTGAATGAATATAGTATACATTTTCATATATTTATATCATACCAATATTCTTGATACCTTACTTGAGACATTTATGATAAGTAAAATACTAATAGTAAAGAAAAATACATGGGGTTTGAAAAAAATTAAAAATATACACACTTTGAAAAAGGCTTGGGTATTACATAATTGATATAATATTGTTCATAATTAATCAAATAAAATTATAAATAATATTTATAATAAGTAAGGTATTAACATTTACACTTATAAAAAGTTTTCCATAATTTTTAAAAATCATACTACTTGTTAAAATATAATAATTTTTATAATGAAATGAATAATGTCATCAATTAATCCTAATAAAACCCAATACCAAATATATGTTTTCTTATAAAATGATTAGAGTGTTTTAATAGTATTTTAGAGTAATTTTTATTATATTTAAAGAATGAAATCATTCCTAATGTTTTAAATTATTTTCCAGATAAATATAATAATAATAATTATTTAACCATAACTGTTATATTAAAAAATCTATGTTATCAATTAAAGAATCAATGAATCTAAAATTCATAGTCAATTATAAAACTACTCTATTAATTTATTCTTGAAACTGAAAATATAGATGTTATGTTTCTTCAATTTATAAACATTAACCTTAATTAATTATGAAATTAATTAACAATTACACTAATAAATTATACCACCTAAATAAATAGTATTTGGATTTTACTAAGACCTCATGAATAAAATTAATATTTGTTCATAACACAAACATTACATGTTTGTTATAATCTTGATGAAAAACAATAATATTATAACTATGAATGGTAAGGTCATATTTCTCATTTAGCATCTTTTAGTAAAATATAAGTAGTTATGTATGATAAACCCACACCTATTATTCTATTTATATCTTTATTTTTATTTTCATCCATGTCAAATAATCCTATTATAGAGATAATAAAAACATGATTTATTTTACATATTTTAACTAAAATAAAAATTACATTTCAAAAATAATAGTAATAATATCCAAAGGAATGATTGGTTTACTATCTTTAGAAACTAGCTAAATAATCGAATTGTTTTACAATTCATATAGTCATATCTACTTAAGTGCACCATACTAGACCATCTTCTAAAAATATAATTAGTAAAACTCATCCTAACAAACCATGGAATGAAATCATAATAAGGGGGTGAGATAAAATGCTAAATAAGGTTTAAATAAATATTTCATTAATAACAAGTTCATAAAAAAACACAAGAATAAGAGAAATAAAATATCTTCATGATAGATAATAATAAAACAAAAGTGGGATTAAAAGGATATGGAATAAAAAATTAAAGCCACAAAATATCAATAAGGAAAAATATTAATCATAACATGGATTAAATTTTTTTAACTTAAACCTTGAATCATGAGAGAATAAGATTATAATACATAAAATCTTTAAATTGTGGCAAAAAAATCAACATATTGAAACATTAATATCACAAGTCACAAAAATTCACCCATGCTTGTGAGATAACATAATTGTACACATGTATACATCACCTTTTCGAGCAACAAACTTGCACCCATGATTGAGAAAATTAAATTATGCTTATGTATTTATATCTCATGAGATTAAAACTTCAAACCATGGAATTATAGGTAAATATATGTTGGGTTTTTGGAAAGTTATTCAGATCCACTAAAATGACCATTCTAGATAGAGGCTATCATGAGAGGAACACTTTAGTATTTACTCAAAACTGAGAGCTAGGGGGTGGTGTGAATCAGTGCTGGGAATTTTTTCACAAATTATAACTTTTATACCTTCTAATTCTTAGTCTTATTAGAATATTGATTCTTATATTCTCTTTTACTTATCATATGCAAGTATATAGATGCAGGTTAACTATGACACATGATACTTTTACAAGGTTCACTACTCAATAAGAGTAGACCATATTTTCCGTTTATGTAAATGACCACTACATAGAATCTCTACTACAATGAGACACCAGTTACATTGGTTTTTTAGGATACAATCCTTACAAAAGTGTGAGCCTATACACTTTAGTAGGGTGGATTGAAATAATCCTCTTCCTCATACTAAAAAAAACCTCATACATCTTTCATATCATTACCAGTTCTTTATACTAAAACTTAATATAGTATTTAAATTATTCAAGAGAAACTTTTTGACACCAATATAGTCTTCCACATGTTGTGACTTCTGATGGATTTCACAGTGTTGTGTTTTTATTCTCTTCTTACTTATTCAATTTGTTACTTAAATAGTATCAAGCAAGTAACTCTCCTTCTTCATAGTAGAAAACATAAAGCTACTCTGTATTATTCTTCTTCATCCTGTGAAAAAATAGGCATAATAATCTCTTCTTATCTTATTCTTCCTTTATTATTTAGTACTAAATAGACTACACTAGGTCTCATTATTCTTTTCCCTATTCATCTGATACCAAATGATAATAAAAGATCTATTTGGTATTTTTTCTAACATTTCTTCTACTAGATCATCCAGTACCTATTCATCTGATGCTACTGCTCCATCTGATAAATTCTGCTCAGTATAGTAGTTGTACATATGATCAATTATTCCTTAATTATTTCTAGAATCACAAACTTCCTTTGTGCTTGTCAAAAAAATTAATTCTCAGCTCAACATCATCACAATTACTTCTTCTTTTGGTCTTAGAAAAATAATATGAAATATTAAATTTTAATGTCAGATTCTCAATATATGCTCATGAAATCATGTCATATGTGACATGCACAGTTTCTCATAAAAACCCTATCTTAAATAAGATATGATTATTTAATATTTTTTGTGTTATAGCTCAAATTGTGCATATGTGTTGCATGCATGCACCACATTTTTCACCTTATTCTTTGGGAAAATGAGTATTCTACCTTATTAAACAACCTATTCACACAAAAAATATGTGTATATAATATATTCTTATGATCAATTCATGAAAACAATAAACATGTATCCTCATGTTCTTTATGCAAGTGTATCACACTAACTCCTATCTTCCTCATGCAATTAAAATAGAACACAGGAACAATAACTCATTTATCTCTTGAAAAACCTAAGTAGTTCATTTTAATAAGGTTTAATATGTGGGTTCACAATTTTCATGCAACTCGTTGATATAGTCTTATATGAAAACTGGTTTGAAGAACATATCAACCATCATGTAGTCATGAAGGAAGAAGCACAAACTAATAACATACGACTCTTCTTCTTCATGAAAATAGTGCACAATTATTCTTCTCACTATATATGATTGCAGAATCCAATTTTTACACAACTGAGTGGCTCACATACACCCCACCTTCTTCAAATTAAAGAAAGCTTAGTGATACTATATATATATTTTTGAAAATAGGATTTCTATATGAAAAATTAGAATAAGACCAACTTCTCTTAGCCATGGATGATCTCCTTTTATAGGTGATTTCCAAATCATTTACTTCATTTCTTAACTAAATTAGAAGCCAAAAAATATTCTATGTAAATAAATATCTTTAATTCTTAAAGATCTTGACATTTATATTCTCCGGACATGGGTTATGTGATGTCAGAAAACACATCACCTTTTCTTATATGATGATGAATTATTCTTTCGTGATGTAGTAAAAGTGGATATGAATATAAACACATGCTGTCTCATACTCAAACTTTATCCATGCATATCAGGTGTATAAACGAACTATGAAACTTTGTTTTCATTTGACAGTGTCAACTTCTTTATATAACTACATGCATAAAGAATATTTCATGCATGGAGTCGGGATAATCTAGCAAGTCAAGTTATCATTTTATATCTCACAACATCTTTAAGGTTATGGTATCCATCATCTTGATCAGTGGACAATTCCTAAATATGTCTAATTTTATAAACCTCAATAATTTATGGAAGAATATGACTATGTGGATTTCAAGGTATCATTAGATCAGAGAAGACATAACGATGATGATATGTCCATGTGATTTTAAATGGATTAATAATACCCACTTATCTATCACCCCACATCAGTTGCTTCTATGTTTGAGTGCCTCTTAATAATATTTTCTATTTTGTAAGCAGCCGAATCTAGTAGTGAGGTTCATTACCCAAAACACTCTACACACATGCCCACACTAGGTTATGCCTCACCTGTGTGATCCATCTAGGAACCTTGTGGGCACTATACACCTATCGATCCTTCTCAGGTACACACCATGTATTCTTCATTTGGTAATTATGCAATCCCACTCTCCTCTTCATCTATGGCTACTGATGTATGGGTTAGATCCCACATGGTTGATTATATCTTCTTATATAATCTTAGATGGCCCTCCTTGGGTGGCTATGGTTGGCCTTATTTTTTAATAAAAGTACCTCCAATAAATAATACTTAGAATAATTCTAAGTATACCAGTTAATACAAATCCATTTATACACTTCCTCAATTTAAAGATAAAAAAATTCAATAATAATATATTTAATGTAATTCTCATCAATTACCTCTTCTTATTTATCATGAAAAATATTATTTTTCATGGTCTTCATATTACTCCTCTTTTCCTTTTGAAATAAAAATTCCAAAGAGATTCTCATAATCCAATAATCTTTCTTAACATATTCCTCATTGATTTAAACAATGTTTCATGTCAAATAACTTAGTGAACTATGTTCTAGGAATTAATAATAGTGAAAAAATACTCAAACTTATAAAATCAATGTCTCTTAAAGACCTTTCTAATGATAATAATACTTGATAACTTTCATATTCATCCATTCATCTAAGATGTATTCACTTTGATATCAATCTTGGATATCTTGGATACTTCACTTCTAGAAACTCATTTATTTCTAATTTCTTAAACATATTGACATAAATAAAATATTGTAATTTCATTGAACAACTTTTAAAATTTATAAAATCCACTAATAACAAATAAAAATCATAAAAAAATGGGATATTCAATCTTTCCTTTTTATTTTCTGGAAATACCTTGAAAGTTTTTCCAAATGAATATGAAAATATGTGAATCACTCCCCTTTTATTTTACAATATTTCATTTAACTTTCTCCCCCCTTATTGAAAATAAATTAAATTTTTGTGGGAAAATGGTATCAATACACAATTAAATAATGTTACATCCATCATTTCAATCTAATTATATATGATCTATACTCGGTGTAGAAAACAAGAGGATTTGATTTAGACAATAATGTTGTCCCTTATAAAATGATCTTGATAAATCATAGAATGAGAACTATTAAACTTGTCTTTAAGGGTTATCCACTTTTATTCCAGGCTAAATATACTAAAATAAGATATGGAACTTTTGTAATAATAATCAACCTAAAAATATTCTACTCACTATAATGAACAGATAAAAAACATCCAAGTTCAATATGAAGGATATGTGGCCTCGAAGAACTTTCATACTTACACATTTCATAATTCATTGATTTATTCAATTACTATACCATTGTGTTACATTTATCAATTTTGTTAACCAAGTATGAGAGAAAAAAAATTTAAATTTTCCAATGACATGATCATCAAAAAATATCTAGAATAATCAGATCTATATAAAACAATATTTTTTGGAACCTTCCCCATATTTCTTCATTTGTATCCCCTTAATGGGAGTAAATAATGAAAATATTCATAATGGTGGATATCTTAAAGAATGGATTTAAATATGTTCCAATATTGATAATACACCAAAATTGATCTTCAACTTGCGGCTATCTAGACTTGAAGACTTTTCAAACTTCACCAAGTATGATCTTATTTAATACAAGTTCTTCAAAATACCAAATATAAATTCAAAATAAGATGGTTTATTTTTTATCCTTGATATCCTTGAAATGGCAAAAAATTATTTAACTTCATCAAAGATGATCCTCTATCATATTTTTTTTTGAATAAAAATTGAGGAATCATTCAAGGATGATGAATTATTAAAATTTTTCTACCATGAATTGAAATCAGTCACTGCTTCTCAAGTTTTCCCCTTGAGAATTTTATTCAACCTAAATTACATTCATTATCAAAACAAATATAATACACAAGTATTAAGGGAATAGGGTGGATATTACTTTATTTTTAATATAAACAACACTTTTGAGATAGTTTTCTCAACCAAGTTTCCTATTTCCCCCATTCTTCATGATTGCACATATGAACTTCAATTCCAATTAATGCTTTTAGATCTTATCAGTTATTCAATTTATTTTTTAGTAGATTTTAAATAAATTTAATCACATATTCAAACTTCCATAATCTTAAATAATTTCTATTATGATGGAATTATTGTAGAATAATCATTTCAAGTGTGTACCACCATGTTTCACCTCACAAAAAAAACTTATTCATCTTTATGTGGAATATTTTATTTTCCTTTTGAAAAATACTTTTCCTATGATTCTTTCATTTTCATCATTCTATCCAAATATTCTAGCCATATATCTAACATATAATTGAAAACATTGGTATTAATTTCATAATTTCAACATGGATTCTTATGATTTATATCCTTCTTAGTACTTCTTTTAGATGCTTCAATTTTATTCAAATTATTAGATTTCAAATCCATGCTATTTTTAGTTTTATTAATTGAAATATTCTTGGGATATTTTTTGTTTAATTTTTTTTTCATATTTCTTCCCAAGTTTTCCTTTTCTTTATTTTCTAAATTATATGGTATTATTTTCTCATTAGCTCTTGATACATGTTGAGATGAGAATCCACCATTCTTATGACCACTACCATTTCATTCATCATAGATATTTTCATATTTTCCAATTTTTTTTAAGTATATAGATTTTTCTTAACCTGTGCATGTTTTCTATTCTTATCTGGATTGATCCCCCTTAACATGGAATTCCTTTTTTCTTTTTCATTTAATATATTTCACCTAAAATATAATAAAAAATACCTAAATCTTTTGAAACACCAAAATTGACCCACAAACCTTAATATCCTTATTTTATATTTATAAAGTTTTTGGTACTTCTTCATTTCTTTTTGGGATATCAATGGGGAACCAAATTACATATTCATTTTACTATCCACCCTAGTCATGGTGGTAGAATTATAATCAACTTTTTTCATCCATACATCAATTGATTTTATTTTTAAATATTCAATATTCATGATAACAGATTTAGAAACATTATTAAAAGATGGTATGAATGGTACCTATTTCTTCATAGTTACCTAAGATTTATTATTGAATAATTTTATGATATTTTTATCATATTTTAGAGGGTTTTAAAACACAGAATACTCAAGTGAACATTGATAAAAAAAATCATCTACTTCATTTTTTAAGTTTTAATATGTGTCTTCTCAAGATTTTCTAATAGAACTTCTAATTATACACATCTCTTATTGAGTATTTTTTTATTATGATATTAAATCATAATAATATTCTCTTTAAAATACTTATTTATTATTTTAAATTTATCTTCATATATCTTGACTTTGTTTTGTAACAAAGAGTCAAGTTCCTTGATCTTCATGAATTTTACCTCTAATTAAAACTCCTTGACATCGATGCGTTTTTTCAATTTTTTCTTCAAGTTCATAGATCTTTTCATACATATAATTTTTGAATCCTTGTTTCTCTTTAACATCATTAATCCAATTATATTAAAAATCTAAGTAACTTATTTCAAGGTCCACTATTTTTTTGAAAGGCTCTAACTTGTATGTAGAGGTTTATAAATTCTAGATTTTTTCTTTAAATCCTTCTCTATTACTTCTGAATCCTCCTCAATATGAGTGATATCTTCCCACATGTTTTTAAATATCCCATAGATAATAGATACTAATTATTTGGAAAAATCCTACATAATATACTTTAATGAATCAATTGAAATTTAAAATGACTATTGATCAATCCCATAAGTTCTTGAATCTTATTCATTAGGATATTTTTTTACAATAAATTTCACATAACACATGATCACTAAAAAAACTTGATTCATCTATGGTAGGAATGTTTGACTTATCCCAAGTGGAAACTTGATCCACTTATTATTCACTTTCTAATATAGATTAACTTCATTATTAATAATAAATAGATAATATGATACTTATTCTTATTTAGGTAAGAGGTAATTCTTCTAAAACTTTATTTTCTATTTCTTTCTCTTTTTTATCATGGTCTTGGTATAAATAGAATTATTCTAAAAGATAAGAAAATCTTCATCAAAACTACAATTCATTGTTAATATAGGAAATAAAATAAAATAATTAAAAGGGAATCACTATAATGTAGAGAATATAATAGAGTTGAACCGTGCCTTTGATACTAATTGGGAAGACCACTTTGGAATATAATCAACACTGAGAGGTGGGGGGGGGGGGGGTGGTGGTGGTGAATTTTTGTTGGGAACTTTTTTTCCAATTATAACTTATATACATTTTACCTATTATACCTATTAAGAGACCAATTAACCCACTAACGTTTCCTTATTACATGAAAGTATATGAATATATGTAAATTATGGAATATGATATTTCTACAAGGTTCACTATTGAATAATATTAGCTAGTCCTTTCTATGTTTGGTGATGACCACTACATGACTTCACCATTATAAAGAGACACTGACTACAATGGTTTGGATAGGTAAAAATACTTATACATGTGAGATTTAATACAATTTAGGAGGGGTATTAAAACAATCCTATTCCCTAGACTGTGGAAAACCTCATCCAAATTGAATCCCCTTGATGGTTCTTTATACTGCCTCTGATGGTACTCTTTACCCTCTTCAGGAGATAATTTGTAACATCAAGAAAGAATTACACATATTGAGGCTTCTGATGGATATCACAATGTTGTGTTTTTATCTTCTTGGTTATTAAATTTTTTAATTGTACAACATCCAATAAGTAACTCTACTTCTTTATAGTATAAAACTTTATGCTTCTCTATATTATTCATCATTTTCCTATACAAATAGATATACACAATAATCTCTTTTTATCTTATTCATCCTTTCTTCTTTGGTTATGAACATACTTTTCTGGGTCTTCTTATCCTTCACCCAATTTGGATAATTACAAATGATAATAAAATCTCTATCTGGTATCGGGTTATACCTTTCTTATTCTATATCACCCAGTACCTGTCTGTCCGATTCTACTACTCTATTCGATAACTTTTGATTAGTCTAGTCCTTGAAAATACAATCACTTATTCCTTAATTATTTATAGAATTAAAAATAGACTTTTATTATTATTGAAATGATAAATTTTTATCTTAGCATCATCATAATTACTTATTCCTATTTTGGTTTCTGATAATAAATATAAAATATTAAATATCAGTGTCATATTATCAATGTATCTTCATTCAACAATATCGTATGTTATTTTCATGGGTTTTCATAAAAAATATAATTAATAAGATATGATTATTTAATATTTTATGTTCTATATCTTAAATTATTCATGTGTTTCATGAAATACTCTTCATGCATGCACCACACTGTTCACATTCTTCTTCTTTGGGAAACTGAGTATTCCACCTTTTAAAAAAACATATTCACGCAAAAAGTATTGGTATAAAATATGTTATTGAAACTAATTTGTAAAAATTTAAACATGTATAATTATTTTATTCATTAAAGTGTATGTCATTTCCTCCTTCCTTCCTCACATGATTAGGATAACCTTTGGTAACGAGAACCCCTTTCTCTTTAGTGTAACCTAGTTAGTTCATGATACCATTTTGTCTTCTTCCTTAATATAAGGTTAAATACACAAGTTCACTATATTAATGTAACTTAGTGAGATAATATTATACTAACAACGGTTGAAGGAACACATCAACCATATTTCCATCTTGAATATAGAAACATATCACGACAACATGGGACTCTTCTTCTTCATCACATAAGCAGTTCATGGTTCTTATTCACACTATATATGAGCATGGAACTCCTCTATTTATGTATCTAAGTGTATCATGGATATCCTACCTTATATAAATAAAGTAAAGTTCAATGATTCTCTATTTATATGAAAATTATAGTTCTTTGTGAAAGGAATGAATATAAACACCTTCCCTCAGCTATGGATAGTCTATTTTTATAGGTGAGTTCCATTACCTCTCCTTCATCGCATCACTAGATTAGAAGACCAAAAAATATTCTATGTAAATCAATATCTTTAATTCCCTAGTATCTTATCATTTATATTCTCCAAACATGGGTTATGTGACACTAAAAATAATCTTTCCTTTTCTTATGTGATGATGCTTCTTTCTCTCATGATGAAGTTCATGTTCACAAATAGAAAAATATATTCTCTTTCAAAGAATAAAATTTATCAGTGCATATTAGGTGCAAAAATGGCCTCTAGAACTTCATTTTCATTTGGAAATGTAACCTTCATTGAATAACCTTATGCAAGAAGGATATTTCATGCATATAGTCTGGATGATTGAGTGAGTCAAGCTATCATTTTATATCTCACTACATCATAAAAAATCATTATGGTCATTAGCACGAATTTTGGTTGCTTCCTAAAGATGTACAGTTTAGAAACCCTTAATAATTCAAGTAGGAATACAACTACATAGAGGAAGTTCCATTGATGGATTAGATATGATCTAATAGTGATTACATGTTCTTATGTTTTTTAAATAGGTTAAAAATACCTACTTATCTCCCATCCCACATCAGGTGCTTTTGTGTTCAAGTGTAGCCTAATAATAGTCTCTACTCCACCTGTAGATTGAGTGTAACACCCAAAAATGTTAAAGGGTTAAAATATTAGAAGATATGACTCATTGTAACAAGGTAAACCTTTATTTTTAGGATCCTAGATGATTAGAACTCTACAGTTAACCGTGCTTGTCCTGGAGTAGTGATCAGGATGGGCGACCTTCAAGGAAGTTTCCTAGGGTGTATGTGAGTGAGAAAAAACATTAATTTTATGAACCTTTTAAGCATGTGGGTGGTCCTAGGGAGGGGACCATGTGTCTATGGGGGAACTGGTGGTACCTGAAGGGACAAGACCCGATGACCATGTTAAGAAGGGGTGTCTGTGCTATTAGTGGGGACCAGTTTTTACATTGGTATTAGAAGAGGAACCCATATATAAGTGTGGTGAAAATTCCTAGGTTGATATATAGGGTCCACAATGAGGAAATTTTGCATTGGGGTGTGGGGGGGGGGGTGAATGTAACACCCTATAATATTAAAGGGTTAAAAGACTAAATGATACGACTCATGTTAACAAGTGAACCTTTCTTTTCAAGAGCCTAGCTGATTAGAACTCCACAATTAAGTATGCTTGTCCTGGAGTAGTGATTATAATGGGTGAACTTATAGGAAGATTCCCAGGGTGTGTGTGAGTGAGGAAAAAGCACATTGGAAATAACATATGTTGGCCTGTGGGGACTTTCACTAGTCTGATGACCCATTCGGGCTTGTGGGTGGGCCCTCGGTAGGGGACCATGGTCTGTGGGGAAAATTGTAGTACCTGGTGGGATATGACCCTATGAACATGTTATGGTTGGGTGTCTATGTTGTTAGTGGGGCCCAGCTGTTATATCATTATAATATGAGGAACCCAACCTTAAGTGTGGTGACACTATCTGGATTGAGATATAAGGTCAATAATGATGATATTTTTCTCTAAGGGGGGTGGGGGTGAATTTAAAATCCTAAGATGTTAAAGGATTAAAATAGTAAATTATATGACTCATGTCATCAAGATGAACCTTGATTTTAGAGTGCCTATCTGATTAGAACTCCATAGTTAAGCGTTCTTGTATTTGAGTAGTGATCAGGATGGGTGACCTTAAGGGAAGTTTCTCAAGGTGGGTGTGAGTGAAAAAAAATATCACTAGAATGAACATATGTTGGCATATGGGGATAGTGATTAGTATGATGACCCATTTGGAAACGTGGGTGAGCCCTAGGGAGGGGACCATGTGTTTGTGGGGAAACTGGTGGTACTTGGTAGATAAGGACCTGGAGACCTTGTTAAGGAGGGGTTTCTGTTTTGTTAGCGGGGCCCATTTGTTACATTGAGTTGGTAGTGGGGTTTATCACCCAAAATACCCCATACACACTCCATCATCAGGCCTAACCTCTCATGCACAATCCACCCGACCACCCTGCGAGTGATATATATTGGCATGTGGGGACAATGATTAGTCTGGTGACCTATTCATGCATATGGGTGGGTCCTAGGGAGGGGACCACATGTTTTTTGGGGGAAACTTGCAGTACTTAGTAGACCAAGACCAGACAACCATGTCAAGGAGGGGTGTCTGTTTTTTTAATGGGGCCCATTTGTTACATTGAGTTGGCAGTGGGTGTTTGCACCCAAAATACTCTGCACACACACCTTCATCAGGCCTCACCTCTCATTAATGGTCCACCTAGACACCCTACGAGCGATATAGATGGGAAACCATGGTGTAAGAGGTGAGTGGCCATGCTTAGTGCACACATGAAGCATTCAAGGTGTGTTCACAAGAAGGATCAACCGTGTGGGATCCAACACATGCATGAGAAGCCAAAGTTGAAAATGAGTGTAGACTTGCATAACACCCACATGGAGTATTCATGGTGTGAACACAAGAATGATAAATGGGTGAATATTACTCAAAGGGTGTCCAAGTAGACCGTACAAGAGATTCATGACCAGATAAAGGTGTGTGTGTGGAGTGTTGTGGGTTCCAAACCCCACTACTGAATCGATGTAACAACTGGTCCCCACTGACAACACATACACCCTTCCTTAATATGGTCGTTGGATCTTGGCCCACCAGGTACCACCAGTTGCTCTGTAGACATGTGGTCTCCTCCCTAGGGCCCACCCACATGCCCAAATGGGTCATCAGAGTAATGAATGTCCCTAGATGACAGCATATGTTCTTTGCAGCATGCTTTTTACTAAATCACAGACACCTTGACCACTTGTCTTTAAGGAAATTGGTTGTACCAGGAAGACTAGGACCAAGGGAACATGTTAAGGTGGGGCTTCTATACTATCAGTGGGGATCATTTATTACATCGAGTCGACATTGGGGTTTGGAACCCACAACACTCTACACACATTCCTTCATCAGGTTGCGCCTCTCCTGTGTGGTCCACCCAGCCACTCTATGAGCGATATTCACCTATTAATCCTTCTTGTGCACATACCACAAACTCCCCATGTAGGAAATATGCAAGGACAATCTCCTATTCCACAATGTCTACCCATGCATGTACTAGCTCCCACATGGTTGATCCTATCCCCTGTATGTTTTCTAATATGGACCTACTTCGATGGCTATGGTTTGCATTACTTTTTATTAAAAGTCCCACCAATAAATAATAATTAGAATAATTATAATTATACTAATTAATACAAAAACCATTTAGGCACATCCTATATTTTAAAATAAAACACAAATAATAATAATATATTATATGGACTTATCATTAATTCCATTTTCTTCTTCATCATATAAAATATTATTTTTCATCTTCTTTATATTCCTCCTATTTTCCAATTGAAATATATATTTTGAGGAACTATTCATCATCTAATAATATTTTTTTTTACATCTTATTCACCATTATAAATGATTTTTCATTTTAAAGAAAATAATTAAACATGTTCTAGGTATTGAGTACAATGAAAGAAATCATTAGACTTATAAACTCAATGTCCCCAAAAGGACTTCTTTAAGATAACAAGACTTGAGAAATTATTCGTCATCTATTTATCCAACCTATATTTACTTTTATATTAAGCTTGGATATCTTTGATACTTCACTTGAATGAAATTATTTTTTTTATAATTTCTTCAACATATTTACATCAATGAAATCATTTCATGTCATTAACCACCATTGGAAAAAAATAAAACTTATACACAAAATGGGATCTTCACATTAGATAGAGATGATCACAATTAGATCACCAGACAAAATGGATGGATGTTTTCATGTAGATATGTTTTAGAGAAAATGGGAAGGAAGGTCACCTAATAGACTTCCTTTAGATAGAGTCATTAGATAGAGATAACTGGATAGAGGTTCTTATAGTGTGGCTTTAGTTTCGTCAAACTATGATGACCAGATGAATATTATTAGAAAGATCATTCAAGGATAGTGTTAACTAGGATAGATGAATCATTATATTTTTTCTATCATGGTGAATGAGTATAGTGGTTGACATAGAAGGTTCAATCATGTATTGGTAGCTACACAGTTCAACGAGAGGATAACCGGGAATCTCAGAGGTCGGTACAACTGGTTGACTAGATAGAGACCTCTATAAAGAGGTATGGTGGACATAATTTAATGGTTTAATGTATCATAATTGATTGTATAAATATTGGGAGATTCTAAATTATTTTTTTGAGAACCTAAAGTGGAGAGGAAGTTAGAGATAGTGTTGTACTCATTTGTATATACAGAAATGGAAGATGTTTGCAATGTTCTACCATGGATTTAGGACATTTGTTAGAACCATGTAAATATTATTTATTTTATTTTATTTTATTTTATATGTGATATGTGATCACATAGTTTTATGTTGTGAATAGATGGGATCTCATCCTAGTTCCAGTGAATAAGATCAAATGAGGTAGTTATTAGAGGTACTTCTATATGGTAATATTGTGAAGCTTTCTTGCTATGCAGGATGGAGTGATAATAAAAATGTTAATCTGGTGTATATAGTGTTTTCAAGGTCTATCAATTAGATCAAATAGACAGAGTTATTCTAGGGTTATCCTCCAAACAAGTTGTATCAAATGGATATGGTTGGTTTTAATTCACTCACAATATTCTGGTTAATTTTATCATTGGATTGAAATTTATTTTTATTTAAGTTGGCTTACTATTATTATAAAAATGAATCTATAGGAAGGTAAAGTTTGAAAGATCTCATGTTTTGATCCAATTTTAAATTCATAAGAAATTTGAATCATCATTTGGTAGATGGTAAAAATTGAAAACTGAGATTTGGAATGAAATTATGAGAGTTGTATCTCTTTTAAATGTTGTTTTTGGATAGGTATTGATGACTAAGAGGTGTATTGAAAGTACGAATGAGTTTTAGGATCATTGTGATTTGAAAGATCAATTTTGGGAGAGACATACTTGGGTACACGGTTGGTGCATGATTAGTACTAACCATATAGGACAACTATATAGCCTGTTTTTTTAGGGGCATGGATTTTCTAAATCATGCGAGGGATGTTGAAATTTGTGAGGCTTGGTGAAGAGGTGAATAAGACCTCAAACAGTTATCACATGGTTTTTATAAGAATTCACTACAACCATGTGGGATGGGGGTGATTAGGATAGTATCACCGCATGAACTGAACACAGTTTTATAAATTGTGTGTGGTAACCATGCAGTAAAGTGGTGATTGGGTAATGAGGACTACACATTTGGTGCACAGTTTTCCTAACCATGAAGCCTAACCAAACACCTCTAAAAAGGGTAAAATTAATATTTTCCCCTCCAACATTAAATGGGGTTTTACCCCATTTCCACCCTCACTTATCTTAGTATCTCACCCTCATGTACCTCCTCCTTATTATCTTCCATTGAGTGGTTATCCTTTGTTATTTTTACAAATCAAGCATTATTGGATGTATTGGAATCCATGAAGATAGTCTATGGATCCTCTTACCTCTTTTATTTTTTTTTTTCATTTTCTCTCTTAAGAGTTATCTTTGTGCGAGCTAATATGCCATATTTTTAGGGCATTTGTCTAGTTCTTCATATTATATCATTTTGGCTTGAGTAAAATCTCGAAAACGGATGAGTGAATATTCCTTATTATAAAGTAGGTGGTATAAATGATTTTCCCATTAATTATCATCATTTATAAATTATTATCCTTATGCCGCACACCAGACATCTCATGCATTTCCCCTCAAATGTGTAAATCCTTAAATAAATTATTTAAACTATAATATTGATGTTCTTTATACCCCCTGACATAGATAGATGTTTGTGACCTCATCTTGAAACACCCCTTGGGGTGTGCCCTATTATTATTCCCTCATTGTCCATTTTTTTCAAATGACCAAAACAATACTCAGGTGTGTTTGGTTTAACTCCTAAAAAGGGATTCTGTTAAATGTTGATAATTACTTGGACCATGTTAAGTTATGAGGTTTTATTTAGATAAAAAGGGATTTAAATGAGATTTGAAACTCCTATAACTTAATTGTTGGACCATGAATATGGGTCTCTTGATGTCATCAGGGGTTGATGAACTTAGTTTAAACCACCCCTTGGGGCATGTGATATTAAATGTTTTATATGAACATGTGTTTCCTATGTAACCAAACACCCTTTTAAGGCATGTCATATTATCTCTAATGATTTAATGAATAAATGAAGTGAGTGAGTGGTGATAAGGTGAAGGGTATCCTACTTACCCTCTTGATTATTATCACTTTAGACTTGGGAATTCTTCTTATATATGTAATGGATAAGTAAAACTAAATATGTTGATTTATTCCTTGATAGATACATGTATTCTAATATATAATTCCATAGACAATATCATAAGGCATATTTATCTAGTGAATTATAAATGATTAAGTGTTTTTGTACATGAAGCTCTTAATTGTTTATTTGAAATCATTAGACATGAAATTCCACATTATTTATTGAAATAATTGGACATGTACTTTCTCATTATTTATTGAAATAATTGAACCTAGAATTAAACTTAAATTATTTGAAATTATTGGATGTTGTGATCCTTATCATTGTATTTTGAATTTTTGGACATGACTCCCCACAAACCCATGGTTAAATACGCAGGATAATCCCCTTGTTTAAATATGAATAATTATATAGTTATATCGAGAAATGGATGTCTTGGTTATATACCATGGGTCCTGGGTCAATTTATATAAAACATTAAATGCATAAATATTATGGATTAGGCCAAAGTAGGTATGGTCATCCAGATTTACCACGAGGAACTTGAGGTTAAAATGATTATTTATAAATCATTTATCTACTTCATTTATTGGTTATACATGAGAATTGTTACATTTTATATTCACATACTTAGTTTTCATTAGACACCATTGATGGTAGCATACTAAGTTTTACTCACACCCTATTTGGGATTCTGTTTAGGACTCAGATATATCTCCTGACTACTTGTTAGGAATTAGATCATACTTCTTTGTTGTTGTATCTTTTGGGTTAGGACCCAACATGGGAGTAGCGGTTGAGTATGTACTCAGGATTCAAAAAAAATTTGGAGCCTTTTATTTATTCACTATTTGTTTATTCTATCTATTTTTCATGTATTACCTATTGTATATTTACTCCTTGTATTTATGGCTCATCATGTTCAAGCATAGTTGGTTTTATTATATATGGACTCATTATTTGACTATTATTTATTTTCATTTATGATTATATTCAATTGGATTTATTTAATTTATTCCTCCACTATATTATTTACTGATCCAGATGTTATAGTTTCCCCACTATACCACCTTTAGACCATCTATTCTATTCAGAAACCTCTGGCCTATAGGAAGGTGTGCTTGAGTCCATATCAGCAACTAGTATAGTTTCTATTTTTAGAGAGAAATGGTTTAGGTAATAATAGATTAGTGTTAGGACTTTATTTTTCCTTGTATTACTATTTTTAGTAGGTGTACATGATACTAGGAATGTGTTTGAACTGGGTAAATAATTCATGTCTAAGAATGGACAACCCCCATATGGGGGAAAGATCAAGCTGGAAAGGATGGGACTTTTTTTCATGTTGTTCAAAATTATCGTTGGTTATTATTTAATCTGGAGCGATTGATTTATTTTCACTGAAAATTTATTTAATATATTTACCTCTTTACCCATCATGTAATGAGACGAGGGGCCTTCATGAATCATTTTCATGTATATATGACTCACATTTCATTATCATGCTAATATTTACACCATGATTTTTTGTTCTCTTTCTTAAATTCATGTATTCTTTTATTTTATGATATGTTTCCTTACTACAGCTATGGTTTATGGTTGGTTGAATAAAGTGCATACATCAAACTAAATAGTATTTTCCCATATGGATTTGTGGCAGAAGTCTATCTATCTACCATGAATTTTATTAAAATAATAGTTCAATATAAATTTAATTTTTAAATATAAAAGAAATTGGATTTATTTTAAGGAATTTAAAGTATTTCTTATGGATATATATTAAATGGGATTCTAATTTTAAATTATGGAGTGATTTCCTTTATAATTTGGTAATAAATACAAACATAACTAAATACTTGTATGCTAAAGTTGATCCTTGTAGGTTGATCATTAAAATATATTCCTATATGAAAACCTCTTAAATGGTTAACATAATTTGAAGTCTTCCTTCTTAAATAAAAGATTTCAGTTATATATGTTAGTTAAATTTTATACTAGTTACAAATTATAAGGGATTATACCTCCATTAATTTGGAATGGTTACATGTATAACTAAATCCTTTTACTTGATTCGAACCAAGTAGGCCGGTCATGGATTGTTATTATTATGGGATAAACTTTACTTAATCTGATTAGTTTTTTCTTGAAGTTTTATACTTATGAGACGAACCAACCAAGTGTGTGATTAATATTTAATAAATTAACTATTATTGGGTTTTACTTAAATGGTATGCCAATTGTGATTTATAGAGTGTTTCTCCATAAATTGGGAATGGATACCCATGTAAATGGGCCCTTTATTGCATAACATTACCCATGTAGGTCAATTCCATTATTCTTATATCTTGATACTTAAACCCACGTAGATATCCTTATGTTAAATGCGATGGATATTTAAAGTACCAGTATCCAATTATATAGAGTTTATTATAAATGTGTGGTGGCATCTTACTCGACTAATCCACTTTAATTGATAAAATAAATTTTATATACTCTTAAGATTTATTGATATGAGGTGTTAGTTAATTAAATTTCCATTTACAACCTAAAGAGTATTTTCCTCTATAAAATTGAATTAAAATTTTATTTAATTGATCCCAAATGTGAAAACTTGGATAAATTAATGGTTTAAAAGGAAATTATGAGATATTTTTCATAGAATGTTGTGTGTAGATAGCTAAATAAAGTTTCAAGAATAGTTTTAAAAAATGTTTCCTTTATAACTAATACTTGTATTTTTCTATATGGTCATCTTTAATGTTTATAATAAATGTGAATTTTTGAAATGGACTAAATAAAACCTTTCAGTGGTATTATAATAATTCACCATAGACTATGGTTTAGTTTTAATATTGACTTGAGAGTTTCCTTGAGTGGGAACATAGACATTTCCCATAGGTTTTAGTGGAATTATTCTATTTATTGAGTCTAAAGGATATGATATAGATCCTAGGGAACATTTTTGTAATAATATTATTTTTAGAGTCAAGACTTTATGATTTAGTGAGGGAATATCCCATTGTGGAAGAATCCTTGGAGATGGGAAACTGTTAGACTTTTGACATGATTTTCTAACAACATTAAGTGTCGTTCATTGAAATTTTGATTCATATATGACTCTTTGGTGATGAAAGAACACCCTAGGTAGGTGGGTGGTTATCTATTATGCTGAAACTCAAGGGGTTATTACCATATGCAGGTACCCGGTGAGTGTTAGATCCTTATACCTTATGTTCACATTGTGAAACTCTAAGGAGTACTCCCTTATAAGGATGATCGAAGTGGATCAAGTCCTAGTAGACTGATTTTTGTAAGGCGATGTCATCACACCTATATTGAAAGTTTTTGACCCTTGTGGATCAATAATCTCTTTACCTTATGACCATTTCTCTTCTTTATAAAGAGTTTACATGAAGAATAAATTCTATTTAATACAATCCCTTATGTGGGATATGGTTCTTGTGTGAGAGACCTTAGGGTTAGGTGTCTGAACTAGTGTACCTGTTTTATATTTTTAATAGTAAGCCTCAGTGGAAGATTAAGAGGCCCTTAACTTTATATAAGGACCTAGTGAGATAACTTCATTTGGTTTAATTGAGTAAAACTTAAGAGAGAGGTTTTCTTACGTTTATAGATTCCTTTATAGGCGGTGATCTTGGTTATATACTTTTTTCGAGACTAATGTATAGTTGGTTATCACGTTTTTCAATGTAGGTATGGTGATACATGTAGTTTTGAGGAAGCACCTAGGGTACTTGGGTAGTGAGATTTGATTTGATGGGAAGGACTGTTCAAGTGGTTGTCCTAGTTATTGGTGGTTGTGTGGTTGATGTTTGAATTTCTAAAATGATGCTCTATGATGGTAAGTCATTCAATATATCATGGCATATGCAGGTGCTTGATTTTGAAGAAGAGTTTCAAGAGATGTAATAGAATATTAAAACTGACATGGAAAGTAACACAACCATATTGGACTTATTTATGGAAGAATGATAAGATCATGAGTCGAGTCTTTAATCTAGTGGTGTGGTATGTACACCCACTATTTACGACAATTTTAGTTTGTGCTGGGTGTGTGTAGTAAGTAGTTGATATGGAACATCAGTGAATAGAAAAGGGATTAAAAATTTCAAATAGGACATTTTCTATCATGGAGACCTAGAAATTTTGTGAAAATTGAAGTATTTTCTCATGATGAGGTAAAACATGAAAATAAACCAAGTTCCGTGAGATGGTTTACTAATGGGTGGACCATGAAATGAATTTTCAGAAGATATAGTGTCATGGTTTGGTTAAGGAAAGTGTATCATAGATTTTTTGTGAACATATATTATAGTGGGTGATACACTATTATCAATAAAATATGAGTGAACTCCTAGTTTAGAGATGACCATGCCTATTATCTTGACATCACCCCAAGGACATTGGTATAGAATCTATTATATGCTAAGAAAACTAAATATCTTTTTATGGTTTGATAATGGGACGCCTTGGTAATTTCACTCTAGGATAAGTTTAAGATAAGCTATATGGTGGGGAGTACACCATTGGTCATTGATGGTAGTGACCCTCATTTTAATTTGAGTCTCGGTGAATTCCATATGAACTATTGTCAAGAAGAGATAACTGGTGATGGGTGAATTTGTGTTATAGCTCATGGATGAGTAGGTTTTATAAATTCTAGTTGTTATGTTTGAAGATGAGTAAGGAATAGTTTTTGGTAATTGTGAAATCATTTCATTGGTGTAAAAAATGGATTATCCTAAGGTGGGGAGTGATATGTTGGTTTTTGGTGGGAGACCCTAATGTGATCAGGGTCATGAGACCTTGAGACCAGTTGTATGGAATTCATTTTGGATCTCATTTTCCTTTAGGTAAATGGAACAATGTATGGATGAATTTATTAGTAAAGTCTAAGTGAAATCATTAGGCCAGGAGTAAATTATAATGATCCAAGGATGATGGATTTAAAATTCACTACAGTTATTGTGGTAGAACAGTAATGGAAATTAATAGGGGATGCTTCATCCAGGAGATTTCACTGGAAGTTGGGTATGGTATTTAATGAGAATGATTGAGATTATATTAGTGATACTTGGAATAAAGTCTTTGGATCTAGTTTTATATGCGTCAGCTATTGAAGTTGAGCATTTTTTAAATTAGTTAGCTAAAGGTAGTTTGAATTAAATTATATTGAAATGTCATATACTGTTGGTTAGGAGCCTATTTAAGCACACTATTGGGATAAGAATAGTACAGTCTAAAGGTCAATGGGATATTTTCAAGGAAAATAGGATGTAATCGGGCTAGCATGATTGATTATGATTTGATTTTTTTGATGAATTAAGGACCAATGGTAGTGTGGTCATGTGTGATAAGGTTTATCAGGTTGAGAAACAAGACAAGAACATCATTTGGGCATTGAGTACATGCTTAATTAGGAAATTATAATGGTAGAAGGACCATGAATTATAATTTTTTGTTCAAGTTTAAAATTATGTTTGGGAATTCCATAGGAAAAATGATGAAAGAGACGATGATGTGGTCCTAGATAGAGGTAAACTGGTTTCGGTAAGCACTATTTTAGTGGTTTTTGTTGATAAATAGCATCATCCCAAGTTTTAGTGTTTTAAGTTTCATATTATTAAAGTGGTTTTTATAGGTTCATTGGGTTTCTGGAAACACAACACAACCATTTGAGCAGGATTTAATGCCTTGAGTAGGTTGGGTGTTGTTTTTTTCATCAGGGTTTCTTAAGTACAAGAAGTTCTAATGTGAAAAGGTTGTAAGATCACATGTTTTGAAATAGTTGGAGATTCATAGGGAATTTGAATATTTGTATTGTGGATGGGACAAATTGTAAACCGATCATCAAAATGAAATTCTAATAGTTTGAAATCATTAAAATGTTATTATTGTATGGTGTTTGATTCCCAAGAGGTTTCTTGGAAGTATGAATGTGTTTTGGGAGTGTTGGGATTCAAAATCTCTATTTCATGATAGATATCCTTGGCCACACAGTTAGTGCATGGTTAGTACTAATTATAAAAAAACTGTTCAATTTTTTTTGCATAGGGGAACATTTTTTTAAACCAATAATGGGATGCAACAAGCCATGAAGCATGGTGAAGAGGTGCATAGGACATCATAGAGTTGGAATATAGTTTATCTAACCGTGCACTTCAACTGTATGGTATGGTGGTGCTTAAAATAGTAGCACAACATGGACGACACATGTTTATATAAACTGTGCGTGGTGACCAAATGGTGGAGAGGTTATTTGGAAGTGAGGTCTTCATGGTTTGTGAAATTTTTTTCCAACCGTGAAACCTAACAATGAAACTCTTAAAAGGAAAAAAGATAATTTTCTTCTCTTCCAACTTTAAATGGGGTTTTACCCAATTTCCACCCTTACTTCTCCCAGCAGCTCATTCGTGCACACCTCATACTTCCCCTCTTCCTTGGAGAGGATATCCTTCATTATTGGTCTGAATCAAGATTTTTAGATGCATTGTATTCCCAGAGGTATGTCTACAACAGATCTTACCTATTTTATTTTATCTCTTAAGATTCATAATTGTGAAAGCTAATATGTCCTATTTTTTGGGTTTTTTTGATTCTTTGTTTCCCATCACTTCTCCTTGAATCAAATCTTGATAATGGAAAAGTAAATATTCCTTAGTATAAGGTAGGTGGTCTATATTCTCTTAAATTAAATTTTTGTCATTTATAAAGTTTTTTCATTATACCCTATGCCATACTTCCTGTGTGTTTCCCTTAAAATGTGGAAAACTTAAAAAAAATTATTTAGATTATAATGTTGATGTTTTTTAGACCCATTGATATGGATTGAGGTTTATGACCTCATCTTTGAAAACCCCTTGGGGTGTATCCTATTATTATCCCCTCATTGTACATCACCTAAAAATTACCAAAAAACCACTCGGGGGGGGGGGGTGTTTGACTCCTAAAACGGTAATGGATTAACTGGTGGTAAATGAATAAACTGAATTACAATAGTGAATTCATTCTTACTAAAACCATGTTAAGTTATGATGTTTTCCTTTGAAAAAATAAGGATTTAAATGAGATTTGATAATCCTATAACTAAATTATTGGACCATGAATATGGATCTCTTTAAATCATCAGATATTTATGACCTTAGTTTAAACAACCCCTTAGTTCATTTGATATTAAATTTTTTATATGACCATGCTTTTATTATGTAACTAAACACCCTCCTAAGGCATGTTGGCTTATCTCTAATCAATTAATGACTAAATGGAGTGAGTAAGTGGTGATAAGGGAAATAATATCCTACATTCCCCTATGATTATTATCACATTAAGGTTGGACATTTTCCTTATATATGTGATGGC
This sequence comes from Viscum album, assembly GCA_963277665.1. NCBI lineage: Eukaryota > Viridiplantae > Streptophyta > Magnoliopsida > Santalales > Viscaceae > Viscum > Viscum album. The sequence goes on from OY728126.1 coordinate 2,085,013,942, forward strand.
TAAGTGAAACTAATTACGTTGATTTATTCATTGGGCACAAATAGATGAAATGATTAAGAGAATATTTTGATTGTATATTTTTCATGGATATTTCTCATGGAATATGTTTAATTTTTCAATGTAATATTCCTTATTACTAGTTATTCCTTGAGTGATACTTGGGTTCTGAGGAAAAATTACACAGATGGGCTCATAAGGCCTACTGAATTGACTGAATTATGAATGATTAAGTGATGCTAGACACAAAAATCCTAATAATTTAACTGAAATCATTGAACATGGATTTCCCCATTATTTATTGAAATAACTGGACATTTAATTCCCCATTATTTACTGAAATAATTGGAAATAGAATTCCACATTATATTATTTGAAATTTTTATAAATGGTTCTCCTTATCATTATCTATTGAATTTTTGGACACGATGCCGCATTCCCCCATACTCAGGATGATTTCATTTTTTTAATTATGAATCCTTGTATAGTTATATATATACATGGATGACTAAGTTATATACCATTGGACCTAGGAATATTTATATAAAACATAAAATTCTCAGATATTCTGGATTAGACCAAAGCAGGTATAGTCAGCCAGGTGTTCCATTTGGAACTTGAGATTAACATGGTTATTTATACATCATCAATATACTACATTTATTTGTTATACCTAAAAAAATTTATATTTTATTTCCATATACTGAATTTTCATTAAACACCATTGGTGGTGGACTACTGAGTTTTAATCTCACCCTACTCAGGCCATTATTGGGTACCTGGATAGATTTTATGACTACATGTTAGTACTTGGATCATTATTCTTTACTTTTATATCTTATAGGCTAGGAACTAGAATGTGAATAGAGGATGAGTATTTACTTATCCTACCTTACAGAATTAGAGAATTTTATTTACTTATTATTTTTTCAGTATCAACCTATTATGGATATTAACTACTATATGTTGACATCTTTTAATTATGGATCAGAATGTTTATGCATGGTTTGTTTTATTAGCTTTGTCCAAGTTATCTTATTATTCTTTCTAATTAGTTATGATTATATTCATATTATTTTATTTTATTTATTAATACTCTACATCATTTACTAATCCATAGGCTATAATATCCACACTATACCACTTTTAGACCCTCGATGCTAGTCGGAAGCCTTTGGAATATAGGGAGGTGTCCTTGTGGCCAACCGGTCAAGTTAATATTTTTAGAGTGAACTGGGTCGGGATGTCAAAAAGTTTATATCAATAAGTTTTATTAAATATAATTTTAATTTTATAGAATGAAACTAGAGTATATTTTTATATAAAAATAATATGATGATTATTTTTCTGAAAAATGTCTTGAAACAAAGTGAAAAATGGAATGAGAGTGGTTATATAGGAATGATTTGGTTTTGATTGGGATATCACTTTCTCAGAATACTGCATTAAAAATTAGAGAGAAGAAAACTACCATAGAGGTTATCAATTATTTGGATGAAATGCATGAAAATACAACTAATCTTAACAAAGTATTCATGATGAAAATATTATTTAGATTGATGTTATTAGATGGAAATCCACAATTGATCATGTGAATTACTTCAATATGATCTGAGGGTAGCACATGTCAATAAATTTAACTTTCATAGAAGATGTTTGGGATTTTATTATTCTTTACCCAATTCTAGAGAGTAGGGATTCCATGTAGAAACTGGTGAGAAAACCAGTGGTAAGGATGATAATTTGTTTGATGAAATTAAAAACATTATCTTTAATTATAAGTTTTGGAAGAAGAAAGTCCAGAATACATCCAAAAGTGCTCTAAATTATACTGGATGGGGGAAGTCACCTAAATGTATAGAACTTTAGAAGAAGTAATCATCATAGGATAATTCATAGAGAATAATTTGATGGAAATAAACAATTTTAGGTCCAACATGTTGGACTTTTGGGAATAATGGGTATAAAAAGAAAGATTACATGAATTAGACATAGGTTTACACTTTCAGATAGAAAATTTTTGTCATGAAAATGGATGAAGGATCTAACCTGATTCTATGTATTATCATTCCTAAGGAGTCCAGGGTTATTAAATAATGGTAATCATTTAATTCAACTGGATATCATGATTTCATGGTTGATTATATACAAGGAAGCCTAGGAAGAGTACATTTAGTAGATTATGAATCTCTATAAATAGTTGGGAAAGGTGATATGAATATTTTAATGAATAATACAAGTTACTTAAGATTGAAATATGTTATAAACATTCCAAGACTCCAGAAGAACCTCATATAAGTGGGATATATTTATAATATTGGTTTTGGAACAACATTTTCAAATGGAATTTTGAATATTAGTAGAGGTTCCATGGTGATTCCTCATCAAGTTAAGAATGATACCTTATATCTTACTGGTCAAAGTGATGAAGTTTTAGCTTTCCAAATGAGTTCATTATATGGTTTGGAAAATTGTAACTATAGGTTATGTCACCTTAGTGAGAATAATATAAAAGTTATAGTAGTGAATGGTATACTCAAAGTTGATCACAAAAATCTTGGAAAATATGAGAGTTTCATGTTAGGAAAATAGAATAGAGTTTCTATTAACTTATATGATAGGAATACAAGGAATTGAAATTTATTACTTGTTCATTCTAATGTTTTGGGTCCAAATAATGTTCTCTCAAATAGATTATTACTGTACTTTTTAACCATAATTGGTGATGCTACTCATAAGGTATGGGTTTAATTCTTGAAGAATAAATATGATATGTTTTAGGATTTTATTTAGTGAAAAGTTTTAGATGATAAATATTGTGAAAGAAAGTTAAAATATCTCTGGATAGAAAATTGTGGGGAATTCACCAGTCACAACTTTCATAACTTCTATAAAAATAAGGGTATTAGGCATGAGAAGATAGTTCCGAGAACTCTATAAAAAAATTGATTATCTTAAAGGATGATTCAATATTTTATAGAGAAATTTTAGAGTATTATGCTTCAATTAGGTATGAAAAATGGAATTTTGGTATAGGCTTTGAATACAATAGACTACATGGTGAAAAGAAGTATATCTTTAGTTGTTGGATAGGAACTTCCTGAGGAAATTTGGTCTGTTTAGAGAATAAAGGTGAACCATCTCAAAATATTTAGAATCATTTCATATGTTTATATTGATTATAAAAATAGAGGTAAGTTGAAGGTGAAATCCAAAATGTGTTTTCTTTTCAGTTATAGTGATGATAATTATGGTTATCGCCTATTAGATGATGTAATGAAACAATTCATCCAGATTCGATATGTTTTTTTCTATAAATAACTTATATGGAAATATTAGAACTTGTAAGAGAAGGAATTTGAGGAAAATTAAACTATTAAAGTTCATGGATATCAGATAGAAGTTACTAGAAAAATATATAGTATGTAAATATCAGAGGTTGGTACTCTAATATTCAATATAATAGAAAGAGAATGACCAAATAGACCATTTTCGAATGAATAATGATTGAAAATACTATCATTTGATATATTTCTACCGAACAGAGAAAGTTTAGATAAAACTTTACTAGAAATAGAAAGATAAAAATAAATACTATCACAAGAGAGGTTCAAATGGGTGATCTAGGTTTATGATAAAGAGATCCAATCGTATAATAAAACCATTTTATAGGTTTTGAACTAATAATAATTTCTTTCTTCCAATTGTATATAGGGAAACCAAACAGTTTATAGGAGGTAACTACTCTTAGAGGCTCTAAATAGTGGGTGTCATCCATGAAATTGGAGTTGAGTTCCCTAAATATCAAAAAGTACTTTGGATATGGTTGAGATACTAGAATTAAAGAGATCTATATGAAACAAATGGTTTTTTCATTTGAAATATTAACATGATTGAAGTAAGTGGTACAAAGTAAGATTGGGGGTGAATGGTTTTCAGTAAAATGAAGGGATACCCATTTTTAAAATTTTCTAACTAGTGGTAACACACACCACCATTCAAACAATTATTATAATTGTTATATCCGATGACCTAAACTTAGAGTAGATGGGTGTAAATATATATTTTTTTTATGGGGATTTGGAATAATTAATTTACATGGTTCAGACCAAGGGTTATAAAAACCATCATGAGGATTTTATTGAAAATTAATTTTTTTATTCAAAATCAAGAAAACATACAACCAAGGTTATAAAGGAGGATGGAAGTAATGAATACCAAGTGCGTCATTTATAACAATAATTTCGAAATAATTTAGTAGAGATCCCAATCTAGTGTAAGTAATCATTCTCTCTCTTGGTCTTCCATTTATAGCTAGAAAATCAGCCACATAATTTCATTCTTTCTATGTATATCTGACAAGAATATTTTTGTTGGAAAGGGTACTATAAAACCAAACCATGTAAACCATCTCCTAGGGAACGTCACCATTGTCTTGGAGAAACTTGACCATCATAGAAGAATCCATATCCACTTCTGTGATTTGGATATTAAAATTCCTATATAATGAGATTCTTATTTCAAAAGGCTTTATCCTCTTCACCCATGGGATTACCTACACCAAAGAAGGAGCTAAAAACTAGAAGCATGAATCCCTGACCATCTAAGACCAGCCCCCCCTCTACCTATTTAAGAAAGACCCATCCATATTAATTTTTATCCCCATATAGGGAGGAAACCATCTAACCCATCAAACCCAATTGAGTTATCTAGTAACCATACTTGAGTAGAATCCAGGAAGAAACCTTCTCAAAGTGACAGAATACCCCACATTTTTGATTAATTCCCCCAAATCCATCACTAATAGCTTCACCTACACCTATAAATGAGTACCAAAAATCTTTGAAACATTACTTTCTTTGTTTCTAGATTCTCATATTATCCAGAAATTAGATGATAAGATCATCCCGCTAATCTTGACCTCTATCCCAAATTTCCTTGACCCTTGGAACCCGTCCTCAATCATGCCCTACATGGGACCATGGGAGACATTTAAATTTATCTCTTTCTATTGGTATCTATAGATTCCCTTAGCCCAATCCCATGAATATTTATATAATGAAGAAATATAAATTATAGTGGAATATAAATTTAAATACCATAATTCATGAATAAAGTTTTAGTCAATGTGATATTGATCACTGTTGTTATATAAAGAAATGTGATTTTTAAACATTTCTCACACTATTGTTGTATGTGTATGAAATGTTGATTTCTTGTTCAGTGTTATATTATATTAAGGAAATAAAGAGGAATATATCAATATATTTTGAGATAATGAATCTTGGGTAAGCTAAGAAGATGTTGGGGATGAGAATTGAGAGGGATAGAAAAGTTGAAACTTTGGTTTTATCCTAGAAGGAATTAATTAAGAAACCATTAAAAGATTAATAATGAATAGTTGTAAACCTATATCAACCCCCTCACTGGACACTTAAAACTTTCCAAAGAATAATCACCTTTAATTAATGGAGAAGTTTGTAACATAAGGAATGTTTCTTATTCTTTGTATATAGGAAATTTGATGTATGTAATGGTTTGTACTCAACTAGATATTACTTTTAATGTGGGGGTTTTTAGTTGTTTCATCTCAAATCTTGGAAGGAAACATTGAGAAGATATGGAATAGATTTTATAATACTTGAAGTGGTCAAAGGATGAAACTTTATGTTTTAGTGATAATGATCAATTGAAAGATTTTCTAGATGTAAATTTTACCAGATACATGGACTCATGGAAAAATACTATTGGTTTTGTATTTAATTTAGGTGGAATAACACTTAATTGGACATTTTAGTTATAAATAGTGATTACTTATCTATAATAGAATAAGAGTTTTTTGGTACTATTGAAGCATGGAAATATTTTATATGGTTGATATAGTTGTTTTAGGAAATCAAAAAGGGATCAAATAATGGGATGTTATTATATGATAGTCAGAGTACCATTCACCTTGCTTGTAGTACATTTTTTCATCCATGAATGAAACACATTGACATAAAGTATCACTTTATATGAATTATATTAAAGGATAAAGTATTGAAGTTACATAAGGTTACTGGGAATAAGGATCTTGTGGATATATTTACAAAGGTGATAGTCTAATAAAGTTTGAGGAAACATTATTCCATAGTTGGACTTGGATAATTGTAAAATGTGGAGGAAACCTTATGAATTAGAAATAGGTTGATATTAGATGGAAAAATAAATAATGATGTAATCCTAAATCATTTTCCAAGTGGGATATTGTTAGTTTTATGAAATTTTATTCATATTCACTAAACCAATAATTCCAGATGGAGGTCATCAAATTGAGGTGATTATATTTAGATCAACGGAAATACAATATAGATGTTTTCCTATTTACTAATTTCATAGAATATGGGTGGAAAATTTCCCTAGATAAAATTACATTATACCGAGTCATATGATAAAGATGACAAAATAAAGGGTTCTATAGTAAAGCTTCAGTGTTATTAAACTGTGATGATCAGACGTAGATCATTAAAAAAATCTCTCATAGATGGTGTTACCTGGTAGTGGTTCATTATACTCTTGTTGTTTACATGGTGACCAGTTGTGGTGGTTTAAATGGATGGTTCAATAGTGTATCAGTGGTTTCATAGGTAAACTAGATATTGAATAAAAATGTTATAGGTCAATGAAATTAGTTGATCAGATAAAGACCTTTATAAATAGATGTGGTGGTCTAACTCTAATGCTGTAATGTATCATACTAGTAGTGGTTAGACTACTCTTTTTTTTATACATAGGTATGGTTGTTTGAAAACCATACCGATCAATTTGTATAGATATGGATGAAATGTATCTGATCTACCTAGTAATTCTTTGTATCCTCTAAGTTTCCTCTGTTATAGTGATGATCATGACCCTATCTTGACATCATACAATTGTTCACTAAGAGATCATCAGTTATATACAGAGGTAAATTAAATTTCCCCCTCTATTTACATAATTAGACTTTATGGGAGTTGTGATACATATACATTTTTGGTTATAGAGGCATGGTTAGTTCAAATTTATACTTGTGTTCCCAAGTAGGAATGCCTTGGATGGACTCCTAGGAACTAGATGACTATTTGACTTGACTTCCATTGGGATCACTCAATTTTTTGATATGTGGATATTTCAGCTATGTCACAATACCTCACTTATAAACGGTAGAGTATGGACCACCTTGGATGATTTAATCAGAATCCAATTGATGATCTTGAGGATACCCCATACTTCTATCATGATAAGATGAGATGTTTTAGGAGTTCCAATATAAGTTTGATGAATTTTGTTTACACCCATGTTCATGCTGGGGCACAATAACATAAATAGATGTTTGAATAGATACATCACCAGAGGCTGATTACAAGCTTCAGTGATAAGGATCAAATGAAATCTCTAGGCACCATAGTTTAAAGTCATTGGGATTTTGTTTTTTTGAATGTATGGACTATCTAAGACAAGTTTTTTTAAAATTTCATCAACCATAAATAGTTCAACTTGAGGATTTCCTTTTATGTTTCCTGAGGTTTTTAAGGAACTACTTCAAGAATTTCATTGGGATGTGGTGATTTTAGTCTGAATCGGCTGAGGTTTTTTAGTGAAAGTTAGATCAACCTAGATGAGTGAGGTTAATTGGGAGTCTACTATTTCTTTAAGTTAATGTTTATTCCAAAATATTTTTTAGAATTCTAGGGGAATGCTGACATAGAAAATTCTGATGGTGGGGAAACCATGACTTGGAATTTTCCTTTAATGATAGAACCTATGGTGGGAAGATCCATAGGAGATTTGATGTAATAGATGATGTTGACATCATATATTGAGTTATATGGGCTTGGGTAAGCTTCTTCTAGATGTTTTATCTTGGAAAGAGAGCATTGACTTAGGTTTTATTAGCTTATGTACTATACACTTAAGTGATGTTTGGAGGTGTGTTGGGAGTTTAGAAATGAAATGAAATCATTTGTATGAAAATTTAAAACTTGAGTAGTTCAGTTGTTATTTTCTTTGTTTCCACAAGTATTCATGGGTACAATATGTTCAAAGGTGGGGAGGTTGTAACGTCTCGTATTTTGTACCAAGTAAAATTTCCAAGGGAATTTTAATTTTACCATTTGGTGGATGGGATGTTCTATAAACCAACCTTAAGAATGTAAATATGAGATTTTGAAAACTTAAATGAGTTTATATAAACTTTATTAGAGGAAAAAATAGGTGTATCTAGTGTTCTTTAGAGTTTTAGGAGCGGTGGACCCCAAAAACTGAAACTCGGGAAAAGCAGACAAAGGCTCACAGTTTGTCTGAAACCATGAAACCCTCTAGAAGAAATTATGTGGCCAATCTAGAGGGGATATGGCTGTCACATAGTTTCTCTAACCATTCACACTAGAACGTATTACCGTGAAACTTCTTGTAAGTCCTTGATAGAAGAGTATGCCATGGTTTCTCAAATTGTGCACATGAACCATGTGAGATACCATGATTGGGAAGTAGTCCATGCATGGATGGTGCACATTTTTTCCAACCATGTAGCCAAACTATGTATCTCATTTAAAGGGGTGAATTTACTGTTTTCTCCATATTTCCTTTTAATTATTATCACCCCCATTCTTCTCCTCTTACTAGTGCGTAGCAGCCCTCCGATGACACTCCTCCTCTCCTCCTCTAGGAATAGAGAGATATTAACCATCCAACCACAATTTTGAGTGCTATTAATAACATTAGAATCATATAAATAGGTCTATGAATACTTCTTCCTCCTTTAAAATATTATTTTTCCTTATTTGGAATTATCTTCATGTGATATAATTCACCCCATTTTTATGGAATTTTACATTTCTTCAATTACTCTTGAACTGAATCAATTCAAATCTTAATATTGGATGAGTGAGGTGTATTTGATATATGGTAGGTGGTCTCATGATTTTACCCTTAAATTATCATCCATTATAAATTATGCCATTATGAAGCACGTCGAATTTTCTATGTGTCACCATATGAATGTAAAATAAATTATTTAGATCCCAATGCCATAATTTAGATAGTTAATAAGTGAAAAATAGAACCATTAGAGGTTTTTACCTCCTCTCAAACCACCCACTTTGGGGTGATTTTTTATACACCTTCATTTCTAAGCTTGTTTACATAATTAAATCACTTTTATGGTTATAACTTCAAATGTTTGATGTATAATGCCTTCCATGATCACTTTTGATCATATTTTGGATGTGATGAATCATACCTCTTATAAGGGATAATTTAAATGAGTTATATGAACTTAATATGATAGACTCACACATGTTTTTTGAATAATTCTCCCATTAGGTGCACTATCTTAATTAAATAAAAGGGGAAACTAAGTGGTTTTATTAAAATGATAAATGGACATGGCCTCTTAATTAATTATACTTGAATATGTGAAATAGATTGTTTATGGACATTAAATTATTGATTATTCTATGTTAAGTTGTGATATAGAATGTTTATAGACATGGAACTTCTTTATTATTTATAATTGAAAGGGTATTAGTGGAATGGATGAATATATGGCACTTTAATCAATGTTAAATGAATTATATTAAAAAGGATCCACTGTGTATTGAGTGATGCTGGTTTACTCTTTACGGAATGTCTGGAAAAGTGATCATAGGGTAAGTAGGATTATCTTATTCTATATGATTACTAAAGGGACCATGAGTAGGGTCGTTGTACATGATGTGTCACACCCCCTGGTCGAGGATTTTGGCATGACATTCACATCATTTGGGCTGTTGGGCTTGACGTTCCACACCCCCTTGTTTAAGAGGTTGGATATGAACCTCTTTATTGTTATTCATGATAATCTACATGGAATCCTATATTATTTATGATAATCATCATGTTAAACTATATTTATTACGATCCTTGGGTATGACAACCCTTAATTATTAATGTCTCTTATCATTATTTTGAGTAATATTATGCATGGACACCTGAATTATGTCTTAGGTCATGGATAATAATACGTATATATATATATGGATATAAATTTTACTATGTTTATTGTGTATATATATACATAAATAATTATGTATATATGTATATATCTATATTCAGAGACAACCCTACTTAAGAAGAAGTAGGAAACATTATCCAGGCGTCCCTTAGAAACCAGAGTTGACCTATTTATAGCTTTAAGTATTGATTATTATTTATTATACCTACACACTCCTATATTTAATATTCACAGACTAGATAACATTATACACCATTGGTGGTATCATACTAAGTATATCTCAAAAACTGTTTAGGCCACCATATCACTGGGGTGATTGAATAGACCTCATGGTTGCAGGATTAGGTCCTTTGAATTATGCTTGTGCTATGAATCTTGTACAAGGGTGCTTAGGATCACAGGACTGATCCATAACTATAGATATACATGGGGATTACCCTTGTGGATTTTTTATTTTCTTTATGTATTATTTATTTATTACCAATCGTATGTTATACACTTGTATATTTTAGTAACATAGACTTTCATTGTTGTATTTTTACTGTTAGGAATTTCTTAATTTCTTTTGTTATTATTATACATTTTACTCTATAACTTTTATTTATGATCCTTCAACTATCACTTGATTTATTTATTATATCTTCCACCGCTATGATACTCTAACCATTAGGATATAGTCTCCCCACCATACCATTATTGGACCCTCATTACTGTTTGAAAGCTTATGAAATATGGGGAGGAATACTTGAGGCCATGTGACTCACTAGATCAGGGAACTATTTTAGTGGTTCCCAAGTCAGGACATTATAATTTCGAATTGGAATGGGTTGGGTAGAGTGTTTTTTGTTAATAATTATTCAATTCCATTTTTATGTGTGGGGGTAAGTTTTCACTAAGAATATTTCTTAGTCTAAGGTTGGTAAGAATATACATCTTTAAACTTCTAATTGTTAATGAAATACCATGTGACGGTGACAACATTATTAGGGGAGAAGGATCCGTTAATTATAGGACAATGTTAAAGGATGAATTCTAGTAGACTCTTGATACTATGGGTAATGGTGTGGCTCAATATATTTAATTAAAATATATGTGAGGGTTGTTTCTATATTATTTTTTTCTATAATTGATTATATTTTATTCAATAATGGTATTTTTTTTATATCACTTGATGTGCACAAGAATATGCACACACTTGATAAAAAATCTATAGTTTGATCCATAATATTACATAATCCTATGGATTATTTTCATGCACTTATAGATCACTATGAATGCATGAGTATATATTTTTTATAATATTTCTTGATTATTTTTTTTCTAATTGGTTGTAGGATGTTGGTGTAGTTAGCATAACTTAGGGTGAAGTGGGTTACATGTGGGTGCATTGTCATTTTTATTCCTTTTATATAATAGGTTTATATACAGAAGTACGATTTTCATTGGATTTATGAGTTTTTTATGTAAATTTTCATACAATATTTTTAATTCATTATTGATTTATACATGGTATTTAACTTCGATATTGAAGACATGTACTCAAATATAGAAAATTATTTCATTTTTTATAGGTTATGCAGGGTATTCAGAAATATGTATGGGTACTTCTAAATTTTATTCTATAAAATTATACATTTATCAGTAAAATAAAAAAATATAATTTATATAATTTTTTTACCCATGGTTACATAAATAATCAATGTGTGTCTCTATCCTTTGGTGATTTTTAGAACACGCCTAAGTTTTATGGTGGTATGGTCTGATATCTGAGTCATTTTTTTTAATTTGTTAAAATAGTATATGAGATATTTTTAGGAGGTGAACTATAAATTAGATTAGAGTTATGTTTTTTAGAACTTTAGATACAAATTATAAATATCCATAGACAACATAATCATATGAAGAATATAGTTAAGAATGGTTTTTGGGTTAATTGAAGAGTAATTTCACTTTTTGAAGGAAATTTTAATATAATTTTTTCATGGGTTATGAGTATTTATATAATACAATTCCCAGATAAATAAATTCACCCTAACAGGGGGATGGTGAGATAAATTTGGCTGGCAATAATTTTAATCTTTTCCTTTCCTTAAATTACCACCTTAAAGAAAAATCATATTCCCTTTCTTGAAGGAATAATAATTTATTTTTCATCATACTCATAAAATTGAAATTCAAGTGTAGATCAAATAAATTAATAAATAGATAAATGGATACATTTTACTAAATTAAGTCAATGATCTATGCCCACAGAGAATATATATGACGATGTGTCAGTGTAGAAAAATCACTAACAGGTTATCATGATTACATGTTTGGGCATGGACAATCCTCACTATGTATGCTTTCTTTTAAAAGGTTTTAAGGATTCATAACTAGTTCCAAAAAGATACACCCTCTTCTAATCTCTCTAATTACTATGAAAGACTCTATAAAATAAATATGATAAGATAATGAATAATTATACATAATTATAATATTTCATGAAACAATGTCTTCCAATTGTTTCCTCTGTCATCACAAAGAATGTTATCAACACTATATTAAGATAGTTATTATTTTATCTTTATTAACTATTTAAAATAGATACAACATACCTCAATTAGTATCCAAATATTATCAATTCATTATTTAGAGAATTTCTATGATAAAATCCAACATCTTTTACCATTTTATTTTTTAATTATATTTTTTAGTGATTTATTATGAACAAACTTCTCTCAATCTCCCTAAACCTCTCTTAGATATAGGTATCAATATATACTCTCTCTCTCTCAATTTTAAATTTTCTAAGTTTTTAATAAATATTTAGCTTCCTTTTTATGAAACTTGTTATTTATTTTAAAGGCTTGAGATCCTTTTTTTATCTGATTATTTTTTTTGTGAAGTATATGGTACCTCTTACCCCATTAGAATATCATCTAATGAAAACATATATATTTCATGAGATCAAATTTATTTTATTTTTCAACAATATATCTATTTTTATTTGGTAAAATATCAAGATATAAAAATATATTTAACAAAATATTAATATTTAATTTGAATGTACTTATTTTTATATGAACAATCTGATTTTTTTTCTTAAACTAAAAATACATATAAAATAAAATTCTCTAAAAAAATTCCATTGATCACTAAATTTTATCAAGATGTGAAAATAGAATCATTTATTCAAATATCCATTTAAAATAAATATAATAAATTCAAAATGTTCTATAGAAAGTTTCTATAGAACCTTTATGAATGATTGAGTTTAACAACATGAATGATATTATAAAATTCATATTCATAAATAAATATTGAATTTAAATGAGTTAAAAATAATATTTTAACTAACAAAACATCCAGTTTTTCTCTTATTTCAGGAAATTATCAATTCATATAAAATAACTCTAATTTTTTTAAACCACCATTATATATTTAAAAACTTCATTTTTAGATTCTAATTTTCCCACAAAGAATCTTATATCTCTCTCACAACTTTAAAATTATCTCACATAAGTTAATGCATTGGGAATAATTTTTTAATCTATGACACATAGCCTTGAATATTTTATTACACACTTAATTTTAATGAATATAATTTCATGATATATCACACAAAACATCATCCATTTACAATTCCAACACTCACAGTCACTTATGATTTCCTTTTCCATTTTTTTCATTCATGATAACTTTAGTTTTTCTAAAATGTTATCTCAATTTCCTTTTATGATCAACTTTTTTAATTTCAAATGAATATATTTGTATGAGTTCAAACATTATTTCTGATTAAAACAAAAAATATTCCATATTAAGATCATATATTTGATAATTTCTATCATGCACAATCCATTATGTTTTCATCCCTAGTATTATCTTCTACTCCTTTCATGATTATTTTCATTTATTGATATAATATCCACTATATATTGGAAAAAGTAATCCATAAACAACATTTTTTTAATATTCTCTTAAGAAAACAATAAATTTTCATTAATTATCCTAGTAAATGATTATAATGGTTGAAAACAAATCTAACAAAATAAATAATATCTGGTTATTGCATCCCCACCTTTAGATCTTATTATGAACTCTTCCAAAAATAAATTCTCATTATATCATATAAAATTAATAAAAATATTTCATAAATTTATAGTATTTCTTATCCCCATTTCATATAAAATCTAATGATATTTTAAGAATAATAAAAATGTTCAACACACATTCAATTTCATTAAATTTCATGGTGAATTAATTCAATATTAATTCCATTACTATATATAAATCCAAATATGCCAATGGAAATAAATTACCACTTTTTATTCTAAAGCACTATCAATAAACAATGATGTTCTCCATCATGAACTCTAAGATTATGATAACTATTCTCAATATTAGAGAAAAGTGATAATTTTAAAATAAAATATTTTTATATAATATATTCACACCATAAATACTTCTTAACACTAATTACAAAACCTATATATAACATAAAATTTATCACACATAAAAAATTCAAAAAATTATTAAGTTTATTATTATTTGGAATTAATTCATTATAAATGAGAAATAAAATATAAATATGTATTTAAAATATAATTCTAATATATTCATAAACCCATATTATATCTATCAACTATAATATACTTCATTTTATGGGAATTTTACATGAAAATCCAAGGGTAAGATAAATAGCCTGGAAAGGGTAATAATAAGCTTGGTAATGTATCGAGGAAGTTACCTCGATTAAATAATACATTAAAATGATGTTATAAACATGATATATATAGTGATACATACGAAATATTTTATACATAATTAATTAATTATGATTGAAACATTATAAAAACGTGGTAAAAAATGTTTTGGTATCATAATGGATCCTTTGGTAAGGCTACCTTCCAATACCAAAATATCATTATAATGAATAATTCATAGTACAGTTGGAGATTAAACATTATACAATGAATTAAAGGGATATAAAAAAGGTCATATTCATCTAATAACATGTGTAATATATAATATATACCTTGAAATTAATATATGAGGGAATAAATATAATAATTCATAATGTATAACCTTGATTAAGGTAAGAACATGAGTATGTTTTGGGGAAAAACTAACTAAAATAACCTTGATATAAGGATTTTACTTAGTTAACCCTTAAGGTATAATACAAGTATATTGCACACGATGATGTGCTGGTGTATCATAATTAAATACCACACACTGTTTAGTAGAGAAAGCTTTTAGGACACGATCACTTCCTGCCAATGAGATTTTCCCTTAAAAAGTTAAAGAAAGACTCACTATTGATCCAAGTTCCACTTCTTATTCTCCTCCTCCATGAACATTGTTGGTGAAGGAAAATTTAGTTTATAAATATGCAGATATCTTCATAATCAACATGTGTAATTAAATCTCTTTAGATTGTGACTCTAGAATTGATGCTTCATTATAGTTCACATTCATTGATATTCCAATCATCCAATGCACCATGATAATACCTACTCTATATGAGTTTCAATTATTTGGCATCCAAATCATCACAATAAAAACAACTTCCCCTTATAGATGAATATTAATCCATGTTGTGATAATCTTGTTTCACTCCTTTAATATCTGGATATGAAAAATGAGACTTACTTATTTTCCTTTGATCCCTATATATTTAATTGAACTAGATACATAAATGTAAATTCTACGTGTTCCACCCTTCTTATACTTATTTTAACATGATATATAAAAAATTTCATACATTCCCCTATCTAAGAAAAATATTCAATATTACTCTCTTTTTTCCATAATTGCTATAAGATGTTTTTATGTAGTATTATATGAAAAACCTAGATAAAATGGCTAGAATAAATCCTTCTTAATATAATCCTCAATGATTATTCCAAGTTTACCACACAATTTAATGTTTTCATAATATAGTAATTAAAACAAGTTATCTTCGAAAAATCTAGGCAATATCTACCTATTTTTAAATTTCAACCAAATATTCCATATATTTTGGAAATAACTAGATCATAGCATGATAATACTAAAAATATAAATAATGTTTTGTTCCATAATTTGTTTTCTCTAACCACCAATTAAATTGTGATGCGATAGATTGGTTTATTGAATAATCTTGATTTATGTTTCCAAATACTCAAGAACATAAATTTCATGGCCTTGCCTATTCCTTTACAGTCTAACCATTATAGTGTAGTCACTTTAATCACAACGTGGCATTTTTATTATTTCATGATGATCATTCAAAAACCAAATCCAAAAAATCTATATCATATATTATTTTTAACTCCTCTAAGTATCATGGAAAAATCCTCCAAATATTATTAGTCCTCAAACCTATAATGGTGTGAAAAAATCCCTCATGATATAAATACTTGAATCCTTGAATATACATGATATGATATACTTCAACAATGCGGGAATTTTCAAGTAGAAAAAATAAATGAAATATTCCTAAACCAATTCATCCTATATAAATCCTTCCCACAATGTTGCCTCTATGTTATGACACAATGGAAAATTTATTTCCCTTGCATATCAATATTTCATACCATGGTACCCTTGTACATTCTCTCCCGAGAACCCTTATATATGTTCTCTATAGTAAAATTACATGTCATATAAGAGACCTTTATATTTAGGTAAATTTATAACCATTCATGGTGTGATACTTGTGCTTTAACTGTGATTGGTTCTAATAACTTCACTCATGACATGATCATTGTGCTTGGGCTATGATCTGTTCATGTAACTTTACTCATAGAGTGATCATTGTGCCTACACTATTATTTTTTTCCAAAACATTCACTCATGATGTGATCTTTTTGATTATGTTATGATTGGATTCTAAGACATCACATTCTTCTATGTAATTCCTTTTAATTCCTAGACCATGATATATAATGATATCAAAGTGTATTCATTCTCAAAATCGTCCATATAACCAATGTTGTAGACTCAACACTTCCTAACTAGCCCGAATGAGGTTCCAATGTATATTGTAACCATGTTCACTTCTTTATCCATGTTATCATGTCTTATAAAATATTTTATAGCCTTTAATCACTATAATCAATTGAAAATAGATGAAATTGTAATTGAAAAAAATCCAACACACAACCTCTTGTTGCAACTCTCCACCTTTGGATTTTATTATCAATTATACTATACATAAAACTCTATCTTTCAAATATATTTATTTTAAAAACATATATGGATTTATGGTTCATTTTATTCTCCCCCATGACAATAAAATGAAATTGTCTACTTATCTGTATTTTTCTTTTCATTATCACCCCCTTTATCACAAATTCCATAGGGGTATCTTCTTAGATATACCCCCTTCATCTATAAAAGACTTGATCTAATTTTTTAATGATCTCTATCATATTATTATTTGGAAATAATGATTATAATTATCTCATAAAATCCATATTTATAGAGTTTTTTTCTCACACATTTTCATGAAATTATTTCAAATACCATTTGATATTGGTATCTTTCAACCACATACTGAAACATCCTCAACTCTTAAACTTTTGGATATTCTTACCAATTTAAAACCTTTAGGTTCTTTCTCATACACTTATTTATTAATAATTTGCCTCTTTTACCAGTGGTAGAAATCTATATTTTTTTACTTCATCAATGATACAACTACTTGAAAAAAAATTCTAGAATTTTCACCCTTTATGCTTCGAACCACTTCCTCTCCCAAGTTATATTTTATTAAATATTTTCTGTGAGTGAATTTAACACTTGGAAAAGATCCATTAAAAAACTATATAATAATATTAGTTGGTAATAGGTTTATTAAAAAGATTCAAGTTAATAAAATAAAATCTATCTATGTAACTCACATACTCCCATAAACACGTAAAGATCGATCTTTTAATTCATTCAAAAATTCTTTTTATGATATCAACCACATTTATTCAAGAAAATCATTGAATGAATAATAATGTACCATGTGTGTGGCTCATAATACATGTGGAACTAACATCATAACCCATTTTTTACATAAAATAACTTTTTGGTTGAATAGAAACCATACAAAACATATTTCACCATGAATCAAAGTGACCAATTAAAAAAAACTAACCCACCCAAAACAAATACTAAAATTAAAATTTCAAAAACCATCCATAAAAATAGGGCCTTACCTATCCCAAAAAATTCTAAACATAATTTTAATTATCAACACCAACTCTCAATAAATTACATCAGTTCTTGACACTAAGTATTAAGATATTTTTTAACATGAGGAAACCACTAGTTGTTTGTAAAATTTTTTTACCTTCAGCTTTATGTATATTAAAATATAATTAGATGGTACCACACTACTATTACATAAAAACATAAACATGAATTACATGAATTTTTCCAATTTTCCATTTGATTTGTATTCTTCTTCTTGTAGTGGTTTGATACCAATTAATATATGACCATATATCATTATTGAGAAACAATGTTGTCATGATCCCACTTGATATTTCAGATAAGGATTTCACACCAATTTAATTCCAAATTATCCTCTACATAATTTAAAATTCTTCATTACTATATAAAATTCTATATATATCTTTAAAATCTAATAGAGGATTATTGAAATTTTTTTGAGCCAAATTAGTCCATGATACAGTTTGAAATATTTTATTTAGGCCTGATACCAATTTGGAACAACAATAACAATAAAAATAATTATTTCACTTATATCCTTTTATAACAATCACATACCATGGATTATATATCCCACTTAAATCTATATTACTTATGAAAAATATTAAAAATATTTTAAAAAAATGGATATGGAACTTCCTAGACACACACAAGTTGAAAAACGTGGTTTGTCTTTGTGAACTATCCCTTTACTTCCAACTTTCATACAATCCTTTTCAATGGTTCAACTTTGAGTGATACCACATATATTGAGTTCATTTATTTTCTTTATTATTATCATTTCATGGCTTATAATTTACCTACATTGTGAGATTAATCCCACCAATGAATGTTTCTCCCTTCGATGCATTTCCACTGCATCATTCCTCATGATTCCTTCTCAATAGAAGGTATTTTCCACCAACCATCACCACTTTCCTTATGGTATAATTTATGATACCAATTATACATGATTTTTTTTCTATCCTATTTAATATCCATGAGATTATCCTTTGACGTTTTGTCCCTTTTTAGACCTCTCTTCAAATGCTCTTACATATTTCTCATATATATGGTATCTCTTTTCTTCTTCCTTTAAATTTGTTTTCATTCCTTCCAAGAGGGATGCTATGATAAATACACTACTGGTGCATAATTATCCCTTAATTAAGTTCCATCATTACTTTAAATTAATTTAGTAAGTATATTTTATAACATAACATATTTTCTTTTGATACATATATTCTTCAAATTTTCCATAGGAATAAATGATTTCCATATGACTCCTTTAACTCATATCTTGCAACAATTTCAAGAAATATATTGATGTTTATACCAAATTAAACATCTACCTCTAAACTCATACTTATTTTTATTCATTTCATGGTTGACATATTGATGCAACATATTTTATTTTACCACTAATCCATTGGGATTCTGGACACACACTACCTATGATTTCACAATATTAAAACTTTATAACTACCTTACTTTGAGATTCAACACTTTAGGATTTAGAAATAATTATATATTTCATCACTAAATCTATATTTAAATCCTTATGTACTTCACTTATTGAGGCTATCATTAAAGGGATATCCATTAACTTATTTACTAATTTTAACTCTATTTCAAGTTCCTTGATTTTATCATCATTCAAATTTTATTAGCTAGATACCTCACCTTGAGTTAGATTCCTTATAATTTTCCTCTATTCTAGTTGTGTTTTGAGAGGGATAATACTCACTTTTATCTCTTTCTCCATGGAAATTTTTACCACATATAGTAGAAATTATTTAATTAGGTCTCTTTTGGGCTTCATTTTTTCACCCATTCTCAAGATGTCTCCATTCATGGACACATATACTTTATGTGACCTTTTATTCTCAAAAACTAAATATACCTTTAATGAAAAATTCAATCCATGCCTAATATTTAGTTAATAATACTTCTCATACGAGGATTAGATCTCATCTAGGTTTCTATAAGAAAATTATCTGGATTGAGGATAATATATTATTGAAAATTCTTCCATGAATTCACCATTTATGTCAATATTAGTGGAGAAATATATATATCTAGATTTTAAATACTATTAAAAAAACATGTTATAAACAAATTTAACATTTATCTCAAACTCACTTACCTTAGTGGGTGTGTTATTGAAATAGCACTGTCGTGGGTGCCCTAAAATGATTAGTGTGATTTTGGGGTACTTAAGTGCAACAGAGTGGCTGACCAAGGTCGTCTCTCATAGGAGGAAGTGAATTAAAACAACTTCTTAGAGGTATTCTAAAAATAAAATAAAAGATAATAAAAACACTAATTGAATGGATGGGGGTTTTTTATAGTTTATAGATCTAGAAGAAGTTTTCTGGAATAAGATTTCATTTTTTTTGTTTTTAATTTTGAAATGATGTTTGATTAAAAAGACACAACAAGAAGATGTTTTTTTAGAAAATATTTTAAAAGGCGTAATCGATATAACTCTACCTATTCACTCTATTATTAATCATTATAATTTAAATTAACATTCAATTAATTATTATACCTTAATTTATTAAATCCCGAACCCTACGAGAATTAACTTTACCACGAAGATGAAGTGAATTTAACCCTAGGCTAACTTTGGAACATGCAATCGCAACACCCTGCTTTGATTCATGTTCTAAGATTAGATTATGGTCAGTGATAAATTAAGGCACATAAACACTATGGAAATGAGGATTAATTGAGTTTAGGGATTGTATTTTAACTCTACAAATTGATCCCGTGTGGTCTTGTATTACCGATTAAGATTACGCTCTCACAATTCACACAAATCCCGACCTCGCGCGTTTTGTGTTTATTGTTCAATTGCTTGCTTAGTTTCATTGAAATTTAAAACTCAATTAATAGATCATATTTAGTGAATTAGAGTAGATCATTGATTCAAAATAAATTAATGAAGAAGTTGAGAGGTAGATCGATTACTAAAAGACTACTCTTCTATGGGTGGCGTAATCATCGTAGAAGCGTTTTGCATGTGCAAAGGTTTATAATGGGAATAAACCAATAATGATTTTACTCAAGAATTCCAAACCAATTAGAAAGATTAATAGAATAATAAATTTAAACAAAACATAATAAAAGATAAGAAATAAAAGAATAATAAATAAGTTTATTACACAAATGAAAACATTACAAAATGAAGGAGAAGAAGAAGGCTTCGTCGAAGGGATCCTTGCTTCAAGAGCTACCCTTATTGAAATGGTTGGATAATTGGAGTGGATCCACTTATCCTCTGCCCTAAACTTCCCAAATCACGTCCCAACCCCTCCAAATGAGAAAAACTCCAATTTATAGAGTGGAGGAGAGGCTAGGTTTAAAGAGGTTTCAAGTGTGAATGGGAAATCTCGGCCAAATATTTTAATACAACTTGAACCGCCCATTTGACCTAGAAAACGCGTGCACCAGCTCTCCTTAAAGAAGGTTGATTTGTGAAAAAATGAATCCCCGAGCTCCTCTCAAAATATGGGCTTAATCGAAGACCGGATGAAGATGATCTGGCCCAAATACAGAACTCATGTCCATTCTGCCGAGTCCAGCCCACCATTGGATTAATGTCCCATTTACTCCATACAAATTCCCATTTTAGCTCTAGTTTCATGAATAAAAGTTGTATAAAATTAAGTTAGGAACACTTTTACAAAATTTCAAATTAAAATAATAATCATAAACATATTTATCTTCGAAATACTACTGTGCACTATTAAGGGTAAAACTGGAATTTTCACCAAATTTTCAAATGAATGATCAAATCCCAAATATTTTATAAATAAAAATATTTAACACAATGTGAGGAAATTATTTCATTTATTATCAATAAATTATTCAACAAAATAGTGTTTTATCAACTCCCACACACTTACCCCTTTTCACTCCTGAGCAAAATCTCATATTAAGTAAACATCAATATCAAATCAAAACCAATTTTAAAACACATATCCTTGAGATCAATCAATTTCACACCAAGAATCAAAAGATATCATGCCTCATAAAAAACCTTATTTCAAGTTCTTCATTTATATCATTCAATATATTTCCACTTCATTTATCCTCCCATGCACAAAACACTTACCTCGCTTGAATTTTCTCTCATCACTCAAATATCAATTTTTTGCAATGTCTTTCTCATCCAAAATCATACAAGGGTCACCATAGGCTTGATAGATTCCTACATCTCTACCCGATGTGAGTCAAGGACATATGTTTATCATGAGGACTTTCCAGGGTTGTTCTGTGGCTTTCGGTTGGTAGGATTTAGATGTGAAAAATTCTGAGGATAAATGAGGAGGGCTTGACTCTTTTTGAAGAAAAATTTCATTAATCTAATTTTCACTTAAATATGGTCTTCTCCTCAATCCACATAGTATCAATTCAGCTCCATCATCATGAAAAGTCATGCAAAGGTTTACACCATTCATCATTTGAGCATAAAAAATTTCAATCTTCTCAAACATGATTTTCTTGAAAGCTCCAGATGGGCACAACTTTCCACCTCAATTAGAAGCTCCAGAAAAGGCACAACTTCACTTGTCTTGAAAGCTCCAGAAAAGGCACAACTTTCAATATAATGAATTTCTTCAGAAGCAAACACATCTCTTCAGAATTTAATTTTCCACCCAAAGTTTCACAGAATGAGGTATCACAACACAACATAGCTTCCCCCACACTTAAGCTCAACTAGATTATGCAATTTCACTTAAAGAGTTGGATGGATAGGGAAAATTGTCTTGTAATGTGGCTAACCTAATAGGCTGTGCATGGATTATAAGGGCTAAAAGGATTTAATATTCAAGGTAGGCCATTATAAAAAAGGATTCTTTGAAATAGGGGCTTTAATACCAAACAAATTCCCCAATCATTTAAACATAAGTACCTCAAACCCTCAAGTTTTGACAGGAATAAATCAAATTCTGGTTAAATCAAGCATGGTTTGGTTCTCTCAAGAAGTGAAGTGAATGTAAATAATATGAAAATAATGGTTCAGAAGCCTCATAGGAAAGTGATTTCAAATATAAAGACAGTGAGATGTGGCATGAGATTCAAAATTTGGTGTACTTTCCATGAAATTACTAAATATTTGAACTTGAAACAAAGTTATTTCAGCATTCATTTAAGCTTAGTTTCAAGGGGTAAATTGTTTCACTTATTTATATGGATTTAAAAATGATGATGAGAATCATTTCAGCTCAAGAGTTTCAAAAACACACAGAAAATTGTAAAATAAACACACAAAATTTGAAAAACACACAATTTTTTTTGGTTTTTTTGAACAGGAAAGCAATTGAAATTACTAAAATAAAAGGTTCCCTCCCCCACACTTAAAATATTACATTGTCCTCAATGTGAACCCATGAGATGATATATGCACATGAAATGCAGAATTTTTAAATAGGACAAATAATATAAAAGTGAAAGGGTTAGGAACAACCTGATGTGCTCAAGTGATGATGGGGTCATGCAGTGTGATAAAATCCACTGCATCAGTAGGAAGTCCCTCAATGTATCTCTTCAAACGTTTCCCATTGACTGTAAAGCTCCTTCCAGTGTCCTCTTGTGTGATCTCCACTACACCATAAGGAAAAACATTAGTCACAACATAAGGACCTAACCATCTGGAACGCAACTTACCAGGAATCAGCTTCAGTCGTGAACTGTAGAGAAGGACTTTCTCTCCAACATGAAACTCCCTTTGTTGGATCATTTTGTCATGAGCTACTTTTGATCTTTCCTTATAGAGCCTTGAGTTCTCATATGATGATAATCTAATGTCCTCAAGCTCTTGAATTTGCAGCTTCCTTTGGATTCCATCTTGGGCCAAATCCATGTTGCATTTATTTATAGCCCAATAAGCCCGATGCTTAACTTCCACGGGGAGATCACATGCTTTCCCAAAAACAATCCGAAATGGGGACATACCAATGGGTGTCTTGTATGCTGTCCTATAATCCCACAATGCATCATCCAAGAACTTACTCCAATCCTTCCTATTTGGCTGCACAGTTTTCTCCAAAATTTGTTTCAACTCACGATTTGAAACCTCAGCCTAGAAATTTGTTTGGGGGTGGTATGGTGTTGATGTTTTGTGTGTCACCCCATACTTTCGAAGGATGGAAGCAAAATTCCTATTGCAAAAGTGTGTCCCTTGGTCACTGATGATGGCCTTTGGTACTCCAAACCTGCAAAAAATATGTGCTTTGAAAAAGTCCACAACAACATGAGAATCATCAGTCCTAGTGGCCTTAGCCTCCACCCATTTACTCACGTAATCAACAGAAACCAAAATGTAAAAAAACCAAATGAACTAGAAAAGTACCCATAAAATCAATTCCCCATACATCAAAAATCTCACTGAATAATATGGGTTGTTAGGGCATCTCATGTCTCTTAGAAATTTTCCCAGTGTGTTGGCAACGAGAGCATGAATTACAAAACACATGGGCATCATGGAATAATCTAGGCCAATATAATCCAGAGTCCAAAACCTTCCTAGATGTCCGTTGGGGTCCAAAGTGTCCACCACAAACAAGTGTATGACAGAAATGAAAAACAGACTCAAACTCATGACCGAGAACACACCTCCTAATGACTTGGTCACTACACATGCGCCAGAGGTAAGGATCATCCCACACATAATACCTAGACTCACTTTTTAATTTTTGGACTTGATATTTATTTAAATTTGCAGTGATTTCAGAGTAAACAATGTAGTTCACTAAATCAGCATACCAAGGATGTGTACCTGAGATGGAATAAAGATGCTCATCGGGAAAAGTGTCCCGAAGTGGTACCTGGTCCAAGGTGTCATCCTCTAGTGTGTGAGTAAGCCTACTCATGTGGTCTGCCAAAAAATTCTATGAACCGTTCTTATCCTTTATCTCGATGTCAAACTCTTGAAGAAGGATCATCCAACGGATAAGTCGTGGCTTTGCATCTGGCTTCTTCAGGAGGTACCTCAAAGCTGCATGGTCAGAAAAAACAACTACTTTAGAGCCCAATAAATATGAACAGAATTTATCTAAAGCAAATATGAAAGCAAGAAAATCCTTTTCTGTGGTTGTGTAGTTTGATTGGGATGAATCCAATGTCCTTGATGCATAGGCAATCACATGTGAACGTCCTTCCACCCTCTGAGATAAGACAGCTCCAATCGTGAAGTTGGAGGCGTCACACATAAGCTCCAATGGAAGGTCCCACCGCGGGGGATGTATGATAGGTGGAGTGGTCAGACGTTGTTTTATCTCATCAAATGAATTCCTGCAAGAAACATCAAACAGAAAATCATAATCTTTTTGAAGTAATCTTGACATAGGAAGATAAATCTTACTAAAATCTTTGATGAAGCGCCGATAAAATCCTGTATTCCCTAGGAAAGATCTTACATCACACACACATGAAGGATATGGTAAGGATGAAATAATATCTACCTTTGATCTATCAACCTCTATCCCATGTTTTGACACTACATGCCCTAAGACAATGCCATGCTCTACCATGAAATGACACTTTTCAAAGTTCAGGACTAGATTCTTCTCAATACAACGATTCAACACCTTTCCCAAACTAATTAGACATTCATCAAATGAAGACCCATACACTGTAAAATCATCCATAAACACATTCATGCAGGTCTCAATAAAATCAGAAAAAATACTCACTATGCATCTCTGGAAGGTACCTGGGGCGTTGCAAAGTCCAAATGGCATCCTCCGATAGGCAAATGTGCCAAAGGGACAGGTGAATGTAGTCTTCTTCTGATCCTATGGAGCTATAGGAACCTGAAAATATCCAGAAAATCCATCCAAGAAACAATAGTGTGTTTTCCCAGCTAGTCGCTCAAGCATTTGATCAATAAATGGGAGGGGGAAATGGTCCTTACGAGTGGACTAATTTAGTTTCCTATAATCAATACACACATGCCAACTGTTTTGCACCCTCATTGGAACTAACTCATCTTTCTCATTTTTAACAATAGTAACACCACTTTTCTTAGGCACAACCTGAATAGGACTTACCCACTGAGAATCTGAAATGGGAAATATTATACCTGCCTCGAGCAATTTCTCATCTTCTTTTTTAACAACTTCCAGGAGGGTGGGATTGAGTCTCCTTTGTGGTTGTCTCACCGGTTTAGCCCCATCCTCCAAGAGAATCCTATGCATGCAAATGGAGGGGCTAATACCTGATATGTCTGCCAATGTCCAACCAATTGACCTAATGTTATCTCTCAAAAGATTCAAAAGTTTTTCTTCATGTTCAAAGGAGAGATTGTTAGCAATGATAACAGGTAATCTATCACCACTCAGCAAGTATGCATATTTATGATTTGGGGGCAATGGCTTGAGTTCCAATGTAGGGGGTGATGTATGGATGGAGAAATTGATGCAGCAGACATATCTGCACAATGAACATTAGTATCAGAATATAAATCATCACAATCAGAGAATAAATCACCAAATCCATCAGCATACTCAATAGCCATGTCATAATCAGAGTTCACATGATCAAAATCAGAATATGATTCCATTTCAAAATCAAATCTTAGAGAGTCTTGTTCCTTAAAAACGGGTGTAGAAGTACTCTTAGACATCAAACTAGAACCAATACTCATAATCTCCCTAATCATAGGACAATCCAATTCCATGGGGTTTTTACTTGGCGGTTCAAAATGGGAGATAACAAAAGCAGAATGGTCCTCTGAGGGGTACTTTATAGAATCCATAACATGAAATATCACAACTTCAACTCCAAATTCCATGGAAAGTGTACCCTCATTGACATTTATGATAGTTTTTGCAGTTTTGAGGAAGGGACTACCTAAGATAATGGGGGAATGAGAACTTACCTGATCGTCCTCCATGTTGATCACATAGAAGTCTGCTGGAAAGATCATGTCTCTTACCCGGACAAGTACATCCTCAAGGACTCCTGCTGGATATGCCGTAGCTCTATTCGCCAATTGCACCACTACTCTTGTTGGCTTCAACTCACCAACCTGCAAGGAATAGAATACAGAGTGAGACATCACATTTATTGAAGATCCTAAATCACAAAGATCATCAGAGATGTGAAACTCCCCTATGGTACATGGGATGGTGAATGTCCCGAGATCCTTGCACTTTGTCGGCATTGCTAGAGTTGGTGTAATGAGTGTTGACACATTCCTTCCAAGATTGATCTTCTCATTTCCCTTGAGCCCTCTTCGATTGGTGCAGAGTTATTTTAAGAATTTGGCATACCTTGGAATTTTCTTAATGGCTTCAAGTATAGGAATGTTGATCTCCACACGCTTGAATTTGTCCAAAACCTCCTTTTGCATTGCTTCTTCAGCCATCTTATTGGTTTTAACAACCCTGTTTGGAAAAGGAAGGGGTTTAGGAGGAACATCATCAATATTTTTCTTACCTTTATCTTTATCCTTGGATTGCTCATCGATTGGTTTGGAATGCGGCTTCTCCGGAGTTGAGGTGAATCCTGGTGGAATGGTAGGTACAGATGTATTGTTCATTTGCTTCCCACTTCTCAATGTGATGGAACTAACATTCCCCTTTGGATTTGTAGTGGGTTGGGAAGGTAGATTTTCGGAATTCTTAATTACAAGTTCATGGAGGGCGGTGGAAATCTAGCACATTTGAGTTTTCAACTCCCTCTGCTCCGAACTTTGACTCTTCAGCTCATTCTGTTGATTAAGAACAATTTGCTTCAAAATATCATCGGTATTAGAATCTACCTTTGGTGGAGGATTCCCTTGTTGCTGACTTGTTGATGGTTGAGCTTCAAATCTCCTTTGGGGTTGTTGGAAACCCTGTTGGTAAGGTGGAGGCTGCTGGAAGTTTGGTTGAAAAGGGGGCCTTTGTTGTTTTCCAGAGCCATACCTCATGTCTGGTTGATCTTTCCACCCTTGGTTGTATGTTGGAGCAAATGAATCAAACTTCTTTTGGGGATATGGTTGTTTTTGCTGCTGAAATGGTTTCCCTGGGAATACTGCTGCACAATCCTCTGTCTCTTGTAGTTGTGGGAAACATTCAGTTGGGTGGATTCTCTCAGTGCAAATTCCACAAGGCCTTGAGGGAGGGGGTAGAGATGTCTTTTGTGCCAAAGCAATTTGCCTCACCATAGTGGCCAATTCTTCCAACTTAGTATCAATCAAATGACTTTCAAGAGAATAAGGACTTACCTAATGTACTCCCCCGACATGTGGTGTACCTCTATCACCAAATTGTTGGGTGTTTTGGGCCATCTTTTCGATCAACGCACGTGCAACTACTGGTGTCTTGTCCACCAATGCTCCTCCAGCCGCAACATCTACCATGCTTCTCTCCATAAGTGTGAGTCCTTCATAGAAGTACTGAATGAGGAGTTGCTCACTGATTTGGTGATGCAGATAGCTTGCACACAACTTCTTGAATCGCTCCCAGTACTCATACATTGACTTCCCTTGTGCTTGCTTGATCCCCAATATCTCCTTTCGATTGGAAGTGGTCCTTGATGCTAGAAAAAATCTCTGCAAGAAAATACATTTCAAATCATTCCAACAAGTTACATCTTCGGGTTGTAAATAATACATCCAATCTTTTGCAGCTCCATCAAGTGAGAATAGGAATGCCCTTAATTTGATTTGATCTTCAGAAAAATTTCTTGGTTTAAGGGTTGAGAAAACCACATTAAATTCTTTCAAATGTTTATTAGGATCCTCACCAGAGAGGCCATGAAACTTTGGAAGTAAGTGAATTAACCCAGATTTCAGTTCAAAGTCCGATTCGAGATTTGGGTATGCAATACAATTTGGTTGATAGTTAATATCAGGTGCAGCCAATTCTTGAATGGTTCTATTAAGTTCATTTCCATTGTTTTTAGCCATTTGTTCTTCTGTTATGTTTTAATTTTAATAACTTCCAATTTCAATGTTTCCAGAAGAGAGGAATTCACCAACTGGTTGAATATTGAAACTTCCCGTAGATTGAGAATGTCTGATTCGTGCCCTAAGGCTACGTTCAATCTCAGGGTCAAGATCTAAGAGATATTCGGGATTAGTTCATATCATAGATTAAATAAAAATGAAAAGAAAGAAAGTGGACCATAGTAAAATAAAAATTAGAAGTTTGAGTTGATGATCCAAAAAGAAGTAGAAGAAAATAAAAGAAGAAGGAGAAAAATCAGATTGGGTAAAGAAGGAAGAAATAAGAGAGGAAGAGAATAAAATATAAAATAAAATAAATACCTCTAATTGGTTGAAATAATTACTTGCCTCCCCGGAAATGACTCCAATTTGGTAGAGCGCTGTCGTGGGTGCCCTCAAATGATTAGTGTGATTTTGGGGTACTTAGGTGCAGCAGAGTGGCTGACCAAGGTCGTCTCTCAAAGGAGGAAGTGAATTAAAACAACTTCTTAGAGGTATTCTAAAAATAAAATAAAAGAGAATAAAAACACTAATTGAATGGATGAGGGTTGTTTATAGTTTATAGATCTAGAAGAATTTTTCTGGAATAAGATTGCATTTTTTTGTTTTTAATTTTGAAATGATGTTTGATTAAAAAGACACAACAAGAAGATGTTTTTTTAGAAAATATTTTAAAAGGCGTAATCGATCTAACTCTACCTCTTCACTCTATTATTAATCATTATCATTTAAATTAACATTCAATTAATTATGATCCCTTAATTTGTTAAATCCCGAACCCTATGAGAATTAACTTTACCACAAAGATGAAGTGAATTTAACCCTAGGCTAACTTCGGAACATGCAATCGCAACACCCTGCTTTGATTGATGTTCTAAGATTAGCTTATGGTCAGTGATAAATTAAGGCACATAAACACTCTGTAAATGAGAATTAATTGAGTTTAGGGATTGTATTTGAACTCTACAAATTGATCCCGTGTGGTCTTGTACTACCGATTAAGATTACGCTCTCACAATTCACACAAATCCCGACCTCGCACGTTTTGTGTTTATCGTTAAATTGCTTGATTAGTTTCATTTAAATTGAAAACTCAATTAATAGATCATATTTAGTGAATTACAGTAGATCATTTATTCAAAATAAATTAATGAAGAAGGTGAGAGGTAGATCGATTACTAAAAAACTACTCTTCTATGGGTGGCGTAATCATCGTAGAAGCGTTTTGCACGTGCAAAGGTTTATAATGGGAATAACCCAATAACGCTTCTACTCAAGAATTCCAAACCAATTATGAAGATTAATATAAGAAGAAATTTAAACAAAATAGAAGAAAAGAGAAGAAATAAAAGAAGAACAAAGAAGTTTATTACACAAATGAAAACATTACAAAATGAAGGAGAAGAAGAAGGCTTCGTCGAAGGGATCCTTGCTTCAAGAGATACCCTTATTGAAATGGTTGGATAATTGGAGTGGATCCACTTATCCTCTTCCCTCAACTTCCCAAATCACGTACCAACCCCTCCAAATGATAAAAACTCCAATTTATAGAGTGGAGGGGAGGCTAGGTTTAAAGAGGTTTCAAGTGTAAATGAGAAATATCGGACAAATATTTTAATACAACTTTCACCGCCCATTTGACCTCGAAAACACGTGAACCAGATCTCCTTCCAGCAGGATGATTTGTGGGAAAATGGATCCCCGAGCTCCTCTCAAAATATGGGCTTAATCCAAGACCGGAGGAAGAAGAGATGACCCAAATACAGAACCCATGTCCATTCTTCCGAGTCCAGCCCACCATTGGATTAATGTCCCATTTACTTCATCCAAATTCCCTTTTTAGCTCAAGTGTCCTGAATGAAAGTTGTATAAAATTACGTTAGGAACACTGTTACAAAATTGAAAATTAAAATAATAAAATAATAAATATTTATCTTCGAAATACTACAGTGCACTATTAAGGGTAAAACTGGAATTTTCACCAAATTTTCAAATGAATGATCAAATCCCAAATATTTTATAAATAAACATATTTAACATAATTTGAGGAAATTATTTCATTTATTATCAATAAAATATTCAACAAAATAGTGTTTTATCAGTTATTCTTCTTTTTATCCATTTTCTTATTCTTCTTCTTCATTGCTCTTTTACAGAGGGAAGTCTTCACCAAATTTGTTCACTGGTTTCTCATTATAAATTGATTTATGTTCATATATTTATGTAGGATTTACAAAATTATTTTACCCCAATGGTTTTACAAATATTTATTCCAAAAGATATAATATATAAAAAAACTAATATAATGACTGGTTTTATTGAATACCTTTCTAGAGATACCTCTATTTAGAATTTTTCATATCTCTGTGACCAATAGTTGTTCATTTTGATTTTTCACATCAAAATATCATTATAAATATTCTATTATATCTATTATATAATCCTATAGAAACCAATAAATATTATTTTTCCATCCATTATATCTTTTACCACTTAAATAAGAAGGATTAATCATTGAATAAAATCAAAAAACAAATCCATATATATATATATATATATTAAACATCAAATCATAACCTTTGGTATTGAATAACACTTATTGGGACTAGATAGAATATAAGCACACTTTGAGTGTAGAGGGGGTGAATCAGGGTCAACAAAAATAAAAAATATCTCTTCTTCTAGTCCCCAAGTACATACAGATCTTTTTCCCTGCTAAGGTATGAACCAAGAATAATGAACATGAACTAAATGAATGGAGATATCTTGAGAATAGTTGATACACTCCCTCATAGGGTGTATATATCTTGTTCCCTAGGACATACATATCTTATTCCCTAGGACGTCCAGATCTTTCTTTACATGGTTTAGGAAATACACGCTATTTATCTAAGGGAAACTATATCTTCTTTTACTCCATGAACTACATTAGTGAATGAAAATTCATTTTTAGACATGAGGGACTCTTAATAATCAATATATATAATTTAATCTCTTTTCATCATTATTCCATAATCAATGATTTGTTGTAGTCCACATTCACTACTCTTATAATCCTCCAAGGTTTAATAATAATGACTATATAATGTACCCGTTAATTAGTTATCTTCCATATAATCACTACAACAACCACTTACTATTAAAAAATAATATTAATCCCTAACGGTATATTATTATTTCTCAAATTCAACATAAATATATTGAAATGTAACTCATTGTTCTTCTTAAAGCCCTATCACTTGAATTGAACTAGATATGTCAATAGAAATCATATGTGAGTCACTCCTCTTATTATTCTATGAAAGACATATGTCAAAATGTTTATAATTTCACATATACAAGACTGATATTAAATATATCTATCTTTCTTCCAGAACTACTACAATCGATTTTTATATAGTTTTCTATGAACCCAACCCTTGATTTAATGCTTGGAATCAATACTTATTCCTATAATCCTCTATGATTATGAAAAGTGTACTACATATTTTAATGTGGTCATAATATACCAATTAAACCTATTAACGTTCCTAAAATTTGAGCTATATATACCAAATTTTAAGGTCTATTAGAATCTATCATATATTATAGAAATAACCAGATCATAGTGTTTCTCTCATCAATATAACATGATACGTTGGTTCCTTCATTTTATTTCTCTAACTTCTAGTTATATTGTTGAATGATAGAGTGATTCATGGAATAATCACGATTTATGTCTCTAAACATCCCATTAATTAATTTTCATAAAATTACTTATTACTTCATGGTATAACCATTATAGGACAATCCCTTTAATCATGGAATTAACTTTATAATAATTCATGATACTTAATTAATAAATAGATCAAAAAATCAACATAATATCTAATTTTTAACTCTTTAAATATCACTCTATAATCCTCCAACTCTTTTTGATCCTCAAATATTTTGTTGTGTGTCACAATACCTCATAAAAAATACATGAATCCTTGAATATCTATGAAATAAACATTATTACATGTTGTGGTAATATCTAAATATGGAAAACTACCAAAAATCTACCTAAATCTCTTCACAATGTAGACATCATTCCTATAATATAGATGTTATCACACTATGTAGTACCAGACTGATTATCATTACATATCTTGGTTTACAGCTAAGGTACCCCTACAAATTATTATCCAAGTAATATTATGTATTCTCTCTTGAGAAAGCATATGAATCATAAAGGTGAGTTTTATATACAAGTAAGTTTCCATCCACTCATAATATGATCCTTGTGCTTGGACCATGATTTATTCCAAAAACTTCTCTCATGACATGATCATTATACATACACTGTTATTTTTTCCCATAGCTTTACTTAGGGAATGATCCTTATTATTTCACCATGATTTATTCCTAATATTTCACTCATGGAATGATCATTTTTCTTGCATCACAACTGGTTACTGAACCTTACTTTCTTCTCTATCATTCCTATACATGCATGGACCTTGAGAGATAGTTATATGAATGTGTCTTCATTAAAAATATCCTCTATATAAATACCCTAATTGATTCAATGATTCCAGACCACCACAAATATGGTTACAATATGTATGGTAACCATATTTAGTTATTTTTACAATTTACCACATATCCTATATAATTCAAAAACATTTGACCACTATCATCAATTGAAAATAGCTCTGACAGTAATTGAAAAAAATACAATACACAACCCCTACTTTCAAAAGTATTGGATGTGGGTGTCTATAAAGTAAATACCCTATTAAAAGATGATATTGAATTGAAGTGACATTGTAAAATGAGGATCACCCAAGAAGTTAATTGGAAAATGGTAGGCTGTGATTCCATCAATTGATACATTGTCAATATAGTATTGTTATTTACACTGATAGTTGTAGTAATTTAAAAAATATAAATCTATATGGTAATGTGGAGTTTATATAACTCTCAAATTGTGAGTATATTATTTACAGTCTCTTGTGTTAATTCAATAATGAGTTTTAAATATGTTCTATTATTTTATTTAATATCAAAATGCACATGGACGAGTTAGCTATTGATTAGAGCTATACAAGGGGTAAAGGAATGAGTGTTTTATGAATTTGAAATATCACAACTTAATGTGGTATCTATTATGTTGTAACTATATTATAAATAGAATAAATTTTCATAGACATGGAAGTAACACTATAATTAATATTTATTATGTCATGAAAAGTTATAGTGGCATTTAAGTTTTGTGGGTTTAGATATTATGGTCTCCAATGAATGTAGGGGTCACACCATAATTCCATCCCATAAAGTGAATTTGAATTTTATAAATTTTGAATTATTAATGGGTGTAATGATATATATATATATTCATATTCTTAGTTTATACTTTTATTATTTATGACTTGTATCATTATATTATACTATAACCATGAGACATGTTTTTTATTGAATGAAAGTGAAAATTTCGGTTCGTTGTTTGGAATTACCACAAATATTATGAACCCATAATTTATTGTGTTACATTGTGATAGTAAAAATTTATTTATAATATATATGGATACAAATAGTTATTTCACTATTGGAATTTAAAAGTTCAGGAATCACATCACAACAATTCTCAATCACCATAATAAATTTTGAAATATTTATAGAGAATTTTGAGTTTGAAAATATTTCACCAAGAAGGAATACATTAGGTTATAATGTGTGAGAGATATATGTATATTTTATAGATATTTTTTAAGTTATAAAGGATTTATAAAAGTTATTTGATCCATTATTTTCAGATATGAAGTCCACTAAGAATTACTCTTTTATACAGAGAATTACAATATGATTTTTAATGTGTGAGAAATATTTGATGTTTAAATTAGTTAATTATAATGAAACTTTGAGATAGCTAGATAAAAATTCATTGGATTTTTTTCAAATACTTTTAGTCATGGTTTTATGAAAATAAAAACTAATATTTTAGATTTATCGATAGAGGAAATTAATGAGTACATAAAAATAACATTCGTTGTATTTTCCATGTATTAGTAATATTTATTCCTTGTACTGAACATTTATTACTTTCTGGTTTCAAATAAAATCATCTTATTATATATCCTCTACTATTTATTGATAATAAAATGAATATACATAAAATAGTATCTCAACCATGAAGAAGAAAGGATATAACCACTAGATGAAGAGGATCAACGAACCTTGTAAATATATTGTGGCATGCAGTGTTCTTTCCATCTCTCTACATCTTTCCAATTTCAATTTTATTGGATACTTAGAGATATTATACTTTAATAAGTATGATAATATTTATGTTATTTCTGAAGTATATTAATGTTAATTTTGGTCACATGGACTACCACCCTCTCATCGTTTCTCACATTATTTTCTCAGGGCACTCTATAATGTATAGATGAATAAAATTTAATAAAAATATTTAATATTTATCATATTAATGTTGTAGAGTATATGATGAAGGAAACAACTATATTTTTTCTCAAATGGATATATAAATTAATTTTCAATGTAATAATCAAATATATCACTATAAAAAGAGAATACAAGGTCAAGATCCTATCTAGGCCCGAATAGAGAATGAACATGTTATGTGATCTTTCTATAGAAATCCAAAAAGGTTTATTGAACCCCCTCACATGAAATTACCCTTTTAAACTACTATTCTATAATTTCCATGCATAAGGAGATTCAAATACTATGATAGAAAATATTAACTTTTATGAATAGGTTATATGGAATGATATTTGTAAAAATTTTCATCAATAATGGATGATAAAAAAGAAATAAAATGATAATGATAGATCAATCCACACTTAGATATTTCATTTACAAGTAAAAAAAATACATAAGAATTTGGATAATTGTGTATATTTGAGATTCATTAATCCTTATATTATTTCAGTAGAGTAAAAAATTTTAAAAATGGTATAATGTGAGATATTGGGTTATACCTCATGGATAATACATTAAATTAATAATGATAAAAAGGATATATAAGTATAATATCATAATAAATATAAACTTAAAAGAGATTAGAGTAAATTAATTATAATTTGAAAATAAATATAGAATAATAGGAACTCTTACATTACTTAATCTTATTCACATAGAATAAAAAAAATTAACCTCTAAAACACTTCCATAATAATGATATATCTATAAGGAATACTCCTTGAATTAGTAATTAGGAGAGAAATAAATATTTTTCAGTGAAAAATTATAGGTAGGGATGGGTGTTTATCAGTGTGGTGGGTGGAATCTCAAGG
This sequence comes from Viscum album, assembly GCA_963277665.1. Classification (NCBI taxonomy): domain Eukaryota; kingdom Viridiplantae; phylum Streptophyta; class Magnoliopsida; order Santalales; family Viscaceae; genus Viscum; species Viscum album. Next base: position 2,085,050,342 of record OY728126.1, read on the forward strand.
AAAAAGAATCAATTATTGATTTTTAGATTATATAAATTTCTCTAGTATACCCCATAATGCTCTAATACCTCAATTAATGATCTATTATAATGAATGGTTCCATAATTAGACCATCAGGACTAATAAAACCATATCCTATCATACTTACATTTTTATAATTCCATATTTACCAAATTCTATTATATTAAACCATTTGTTACCATATTTTTCTCATTTACCATAAATTGAATTTTTTTAACCAACTTAACTTTGAAATCATAATTAAAAATAAATAATTATTATTAAAAATTAGTCTAAAAATAATTTTAATTGTTTCATTTAAATGAAAAATTAATTTAATAAAAAAAGTATATGTGTAAATACCATTTTATTATTGAAATTATTTATACATAAATACTAACTTAAAACCTAGATACGTACCCCATTAATATATTGATATAATCTCTAATAGTATGGTGTTAAATAATTTTACATTCATGGGATGATTAAAAAAACATTACTCTTGGAGTGTTTTTTAATATGTTGAACTACTCCCGTAAAAATATCCAAGTGATATTCAACTACAAATGTTTGTTGTTGAAAAAAATTAATGAGAGTGTTTATGGAATGTGTTTATTGAAAAAGGTAGATATAAAACCTCTAGTTAGATTATATTTTACTATATAATCAATCATTTTATACATCATAAATTTTAGATGAATTTTGAAGGAATATTTTTAGAGAATGAAAAACCATGACATGGTGTTGACATACTTCATTTTGGTTTATCCCAATGTTTTGGAAAATGAATAGTGTTTATATGGTGGTTATAATAAAATTATTGGTTAAATTTGTTATATACTTTAACTAAAGGTGTTTCTGGATCATGATGAAGAATTATATATTCTAAAAATTATGAAATAATGAAAAACAATTTTAATTAAGAAAATCAAACCACATCATTATTGAACTACTATTTTTCATATTTTTTTTTGATTAATGATCTTTATTTCATTCATCAATAGGTTTAAAACTATATTTATTGTATAATATTTTTTTTATAATTTATATATTTTAATTTTTCTTTAAATTTTTTATTTTGTGAAATATAAATAGCTTCAAGAGACATATCCTTGGTCATATCCACTTTTAGTTTAGGAGAAAATTTATTCATGAAATCAAATTTATCTTTCATATTAGTCTCCATCACTACTATTTATTAGATTAAATCCATGTTTTTTTGCTTTTAATTTTCATTATCCATTTTTAATTTTATAATTTTTAAAGAAACTTTTAATTTTTATAATTCAAGATGATTATTTTTTTTATAATCCAAAACGTAGTTTACCTTTTCAAGAACACCTTTAAATATGATAGTCAACTAATACCATTCAAATTTCTTCCTTGTATGAAATATCATCATTATTTTTAGCATCCTCAATGTTTGAGTTATTCCTAGTTAGGATTTACTTTCCAAATGTGCATTAATTTGTTTATTTAGATATATCATATTAATCACCAATTCTATATTTTGAAATAATACTTTATTATCCACTCTTGGAGTCTTATTCACTTTTATTATCTAGAAAATATGATTCTATATCATATTCATTATAATTTTCCAAAATAAAAAAAAATACTATTATTTTTTTATTTTAATATTTAAGAGCCCTTTAATTAATTATCATATATTTATTTATTAAGAATAATAATTTCACATCCCTTTGATGAATTAATTTCCTTTTTAAAAGTTAAGTTATTAATATTTCTATTCTTTACATTATAAAAAAATCATTTTTTCCTTACCGTCTATAATTTTTCTATAATTATATCTCTTAGAAGGGTTTGTTGAAATAATCAATTATTTAACTTTTTATATGAAGTATTCTTTATAAAACATCTTTAACATATACGATATATCTATAGATCTATCAAAGTTTAAGTCATTTTAGGATTTTTGAAAATAAAAATTTCATTTAAAGACTCATTAGAAATGATATAAAAATAAACTTTATTTAATATTATTTATTTAAATATTATTTTATATTTATTAATAGAAATAAATGTAAGAGATTCCCATGTTTAAATTTATCATGGAATTGAAAATATAGAATAATATCAATTTTCTAATTTGAAAATAAAAAATACTAAAAAATATGTACTTTCATACACCAAGATATAAACATCGTTAATATTTTAATTTCAAAATATATTATGTATATAAATCCATACAAAAAGAAACTTTAAGCTATGATACTAATTTTTAGGTCCTAGGTCCCTGATTTATGAACTCATCCTAAGAGTGGGGTTGAATCTGGGTGACCAAAAATTTAACAATTTTATATAATTACCACTGTTAATTCAAATAATTTTTCCATGTTTGAAGTAAAACTATTTAATTTTTCAATATACTCATGAATGCACAATATAAGTATAGAGAAGATAAAACAGTAAATAGAAGAATGTAGATATTTTAATTGGTTATCACAATGATATATATCATATGAGAACATAATTGATGATATACTTGTATGCCAAAATCATTAATAGATGATCATTATGACATGTTTAGGTACATTAACTCCTCAATTACATGGTTTCTGGGCTGAATCTTAAAAATATAAGGCTTACTACCTCTTTTTCTCTATCTACTAATTTATTCAAGGAATGGATACTAATTTTTTAATATTATAATACTTTACATAATATATATAAAATCTAAAGTAAAATTACACCTAAATACTGAATGTGACAATCTAATGTCTTCTAATTTCATTGTTCGTATTTATTTCTTGTTGTAAAAAACACAATTTTAGTAGAGTTATTATTTTTATTACCTAAATAATCATTATAGAAATTAATTCCTTTAATGACGATATATATCATAAAAATTACTTATTAGTAAAAATTTATATAATAATCTCTCTTTTCTTTATCTTATTTCTTTTATTTTGTTATAAATAATAGAAAATTACTATGAATTAACCTATTCTCTCTCTAACAAAATATATAAATAAACATATCATAACTATTATCATCTCTCTCTCTCTCTATATCTCATTTTAAACTTTTTTTTTCAATTATATTAGTAAATATTAATTTCCTTAATTAAAATCCATCTTCTTTATTTTTAAAGGAGAAAACTTTTTTACCATCCACTTCATTACATGGTCAAGGATATGGTTCCTTGATTTTATCACATTTAAATATCATTTTATGTCAAACCATATATTTTGTGACATATTATTCTTTATAATATATTTAAATATTATAGTGTCCCACAAGTTTTGGGTTAGTATTTCATTTTAATGTTTTTTATTAATCTTAAAAAATTGATTAATTTTTAATTTTATGTGGTTATTTTAAATTATATCTAGTTTAGGTGTATAAATTTCATCGGTTACCCATTGGTATAGTCTCAGGTACCTAGTGGTATAGTACATGGTACTTGGTGTTATTTGGTGGAAGTTATAGTACCTTTTATGATTATTATTGGGTACCCCATGGATCTATGTCAAATATCTAGTAGCCATTGTGTAGTCGATGGTCCTTTATTCGGTACCCAATATATTCATGTATTTTTTTAAACTATGTGTAAGATTTTAATTTTTAATTAAATAATAAACCATTTTTATTGGTTCCTTTAATATTTTTTATAGTAAATTCATATGTACTTCCTCTCCCATGGATTCACACATCTCTCTCCCCCTCACGAGTGATTCGTGGTTTGATATTGATGCGATCCTTTTTCAAGCTGCTAGAGGTGTTATCCACTAGTGTGTCAATGGTATGGAAACCATATTTATCATTGTTACTTTATACTTATTTAGGAATTGGTATAAATATACAATATATCTTCTTCAGGTCTTTATAACTCATCGGTGTGGTGGTACACCAAATACTTTACATTTAAAATTAGGGTTAACCAATGTATTAGACCGGTGACCCTTTCTCACTCATATATAATCATTGTTTTATTTCTAAAGTCTACATGATATAGTGTTCATAATAATTTAAGTTTAATTTTATTTTTAAAATTACTTCCCTAATATTATTTATTTTGAAACTAAATTGATTAAAATTATTATGTTTCTATGTGATGTCATGTAATTGGTTATGAAATAATTCCTTGAGGTAGCCACAAATTTTAATATTATTAATTAAATATATATGATTCCATGATTTTAAAAAATTGTAAATGAGATTAATTTTTGTTTATGAGTTTCTTATATAGGTTCCTTGATCCATTGATATGGAATACTATTGCTTAAATATGTGTATGTATATATTTATATAAATTATTGATTTTAGATTATGGGATATATGTATACTTACTATGGTTATTTTCCCTCCTATGAGAAGATGTATATCTATATATTATTATATTCCATAATATAAAACATGGGAGATATAATATATAGCAATGTTTTAAAAAACATTTATAGGTTGGGAACCATTGTTTTAACTTTTACCAATGGTTTCCCAAGCCATTTTTAAAATCATTATAGGGGAAAATATATTCTAATGGTTCCATAGAATTATTTTTATAAAGTTGAATTATACCAATAGTTCTTTGAACCAATAATATAGAACTATAAAAATGGTTCATAGAACCATTCATATCACTACTATATACCAAAATTTCTCTAGAACCATTGTTATAGGACTATAAAAACAGTTCATAATGATTTGGTATAACCCCTCCACTAGAATAATGTTTTATCCAGTATGCACACATACCATAAACAACCTAAAAACAAAACTGATATAAAAAAGTCACAATACACATTCAAAACTAGAAAAATATTTTATATTTTACATTTGACCAATTAATAACTTAAAAACCAAATTAAAATAGTTTATATAATTAGTTTCAATCATAAGACACTATACACATGGTTGGAAGTGTTATAAATATGAATTTAGAAATGTATTGGATCAATATATTGCTCCAAACAATCATCATCCAACCACCAACACTATCTTGGTGATCAATACCACCACCCTCATTACCAACAACATCACTAGCATTATCATATTTAATAACTTCCTCACCATCACCACCATAAAAGTAACCATCCTTAAATCCACTAGGGACATCATCACCATTTATATGGGTATCATATATAGAGTTCATTTTCAAAATTATTATATAAGAAAACACCAATATATGGTGTAAGTGAGGAGCATAAATCCATCATATATTTTAGAAACTACTCAGTGAACTTTAGACTCTTTCATGCTCTTACATGACTAATTTTATTTCCTCTACTACTTCATCATTATTTACTTATAATTTAGTGATACCATAGGTGTTTTAATTACCTATAGTGGGACATTAACTAGTGGTCATAATACTCTTATCAGGTTAACAATATATTCACTCATAGTGTTTATCACCTAATAACCACTACTAAGGATCGTTTGGGCCAAAGATTCCATTTCATTTTTAATTAAGGTATTGTAAATAATGCTATTGATAATGGAAAATATATATTTAGTTAAAAAATATATATTAAAAATTTAAAATTGAACAATAATACTTATAATCTTTCCTTGAATATCTTCTTTAACACCACTCCCTTCCTTTTTCTTTCAACATGAGAAAAATAATTTTACTTGATGTATATGCACAGTTCCCATTACAAATAAAGATGGATTTATGAAAAAAATATTCAATAATACCACATTATAGAACCAACACTAATTAAATTCAAATATATCCTAATGTTCTTTATTGTTTTCAAATAAACTTCTAAAAATATAATTGAACTCATTTATATAAGAAAAATACATGGTTTCTCTAATGTTTCCACATAGTCATTCATCCTAAAGTGTGTACATAATTTATAAAATCATTTTTTTATTTCATTGTGAAAATTAGTGAAAACTAAAATTCAAAAAATAAAAATAATTTATTAATAAAAATCATAATAATTTTCAATCAGAGACCATTAAATTTTAATAATTCCTTAAACACATCACTATTTAAATAGGCAATCATCTCTTGGTACTATGTAACTTTAAATCATTTAGGGTTGGTATAAACTCTAACTTTGTGATATTTCTAATATCACAGCCAATATATAACTCATACTTATACACTCCCCACAATTCCATTAATTATATCAACCATAAAACCCTTATATGTGGACTATAAAAAAGTGAATTTACTAGAAAAATAATAATTTCTATAAATAATATAATAAAATAAATTTTAATTTATTATATTTTATTACCCACATCTCATCCCATAAATTAACCATGATTTTATCCCTAACATGTCTTAATGATATTAGTTACACAAGAATGATGTGACAATATTTTTGTATCACCACCATAATAATTTCACAATAAGTAACATGTTTACCAATGAATTGTTTGTATTCATTGTACTCTACCATAATTTTTGTGTGGCGGTTTTAAAAATCAATCTTACGAGCATACCCATTATTTCTATTAGAATATATTTCTAAAAAATAAAAAATAAAAAATAGAATTAACGCACATTACATCTGAAATGAAATAATTTGATATAATTTAATGTACTTTTAAAAATAAACTAGATCCAAGATGATCAATGGTCTTTAATGGATATATAAAATATTTTAGGTTGGTAGGATGTGAACGATGGTAAAGTTATAAAGTATGATATGTATGATAAAAAAGACATGATGAAAACTTCATAGGATAACAAGTATAAAATCTTAGAGAAAAAGGAGTAGTATAAAAATGAGGTGTCATGTATGTGGGTGAAAAAGGATAGACGGAATGAGAATACAATATGGGATATTTAATAGGTATATGAGAAGAAAATACTATCTAAAAAGATATAAAAATCATAGATTGAATCATCTAATGTTCATTATATTGATTAGTGTAATGACGAAGTGTGGTTGGTGGGGTATAAACTGGAAAGTATGCATTAAATTGGGTATGGTTGGTTCTTTGAGTACCTCTAGTACTGCCCCCACTTGTTTGACCATGTTTCTCACCACTATTAGAAGTTTTAATAGAAAATAGTTTCCTCCTAGATTGTTGTTTGTGAAATAAATTAAAAAATGAATAATAATATGAAATTTAATTCATTTTAATTAATATATATTAGAATCACTATACTTACTATGATAAAAAAAATACATATTCCCTTATCTTTCATTCAATGATCACTCTCATATAATCTCTTACTCTATATTTCTTTAATATTTTTCATATTCTATATGGGAATAAAATGTACATTTTTTATAAATCCACTACTAATGTGAATGAAAAATAAGGCCAAATAGGTATAATAAAATAAATAAGATATACTAATTGTTAAGAAAAATAATTAAAATGAGGTTAACTACTGTAATCAAGGCATACTAAATAGAAAGGGAAACAATGCTTAAAACATGGAATAACATAATCAAGGCATAAAAGAAGTATGTTAAAAATTTAATATGAGTTTTCATAACCTAATAAATAAATAAATGTTTAGTAGTAGTATTTAATAAATTTATAGTTCTTTTTGATTGTAATGTTCTTACCAAACCATATATAAAAAATAAATGTATACTATTTATATAATAAAAACATTAGTTTGATTTTAATTCTTTTTGTAACCATGATCAAAAGTGAAATTATAGACTTTTTATTCATTTTAAATTTTATATTTCTTCAATAGAATGTTTAGTTATATAATATAGTTTTGTATCAATATATAATGTGAAATACCAAAAACAATATCTTTCCATTCAATCCCAGTTGGTTCTATTTCGAAATGTTTATTTAATGTGAAATCATTTCTATCTATTTTAGTTTATTGTGGTTTATTTTTTTATTATTTTAGATTATTTCCATTATGTTTTTATTAGTTTATCTTAGTTTGGTGTTTTTTAATTTAGTTATACATTCTATATATATATATATATTTTTTTTCTTTGATCTGTTAGATTTATTTTAGTTTATTCCACTTTAGTTATGGATAATTTGAGTCATGTATATTTTGACTGATTTAGTTATGTTCAGTTTATTATAGTTTAATTTTGGTTAGAATAGGTCAAATCAAATATTTTATTTTATAGTTAGTTCTAGTTCATATTTTTTAGGTTATTTCTATTTAATGAGGTTTTGTTTGAGTTAGGTTTGGTATGGTGTGTTTTTTAGTTATTATCGCTTTTATTTATTTATTTATTCACACTCATGTTTGGGCGTTTTGGATAAATCTAATTCAATTTGGGCCTATTTAACTTATTTTCGATTCATTATTTTATATACTATTTATTTTATTATGTGTTGTTTAATTTTGTTTATGAATTATTTTAGTTCCCATGGGTTATATTAGATTCTCAGAAGTTATGTTTCTATTAGTTTAGTTTAACATGGTACATTTTTATTTTGGTTGAGTAGGTCTGGATGATTATATTCACTTCATCTTTGTTGAGATTGAGTCAATTCAGTTATAGTTTGTTTCATTCACATATAATTTGGTAAGGCTGGGATGGTTCATTTTCTTTTATTATCATCTAGGTTGGTTCAGATCAATTTATATTAGTATATTATATTTCTATTGTAGTACCCCCATTTTCTGGTATCTAAACCTTACTTGATGCTTTCCTTGGTTTTAAAAGTTATGGGTGACGTATGGGAGAGTCAGTAGATCCTGGACTGAAGTTTGAAGCAAAGGGGAAGGCGCACGGGTGGCGCACAGTTTGTCTAAACCGTGTGACCGAACCGTGCGTGGATGACTGGGGAGGCAGTGGATTCTGCACGGTCGGCGCATGGTTAAGGGAAACCATGCGATGAGGACATGCGATAAGGGTGGCCAAGGAATTATCTAACACACAGTTAGCGCACGGTTTGTAAAACCATGTGGAATAACCGTGCGATCACTTAAATTAGATCCTTAAATTGTGGATCTAACTCGTTTTTTCCTCTAATTGCCTCATTAAAGCTCCTAAGCGGCCATAACTTGGGATTACTCTCCCTTGAAGGTTTAAAAACTTCTCCCAAGCGTTCCGGAGGTGATCCGAAGGCTTCTCGTGGCGAATCAAAGCCGGATTCTTGAGGTATGTGATCATTCTCCTTCGTTCTTGAATGGTTTCTTAGATATACTTAGATATACTTCTCCCTTTCTCTCAGTTTCTTAGATCTATGTCTGTTATGTGTAGAAATAAGTATGTGGATGCCAAATATGTTAGTATTTGGTCTTGGTTGTGTTATTAGAAGAGATCTAAGGAAGATTCGTGGAGATTTGACTTGGTGTTCTTGAGAATTCTTCGTCTGTTGCTTGGTTTCACCATTTTGTTGAGGTTGGTGGATTCACTCTCGACTCCTCTTGTTAGAATTGGTTGTCTTAGTTTCAAATTGGTTATTTGAATGGTATTGATTGTGGAAATCATGGAATAAATCTTCTTGAGTGATGATTTATGGTTTTGATGAAATTGCGAAATCTTGGTGATTTTTTTTGCAAAGTGATTTGGATATTTGAATTTAAAATGTTGATTTTAAATTATGAAATTGATGAAATTGTAAATGGTTTGATGAGAAAAGGGATTTCAATAAAAAGGAAGTTTTATTTAAATGGTTTGAGATTGAAATGACTTTGACGGATTTGGTTTTCAATAAAAAGGGAGTTTTATTGAAATGGTTTGAATTGGTTGAACACACTTGGTTTTGATGGAAAATGGTTTTCAATAAAAGGTGTTTTATTGAAAGGATGGTTTTGGTATTATTGTTGGGAATGCGTGGTGTGTGTTTTCATGTTGCATATACGAGGCTTGGTTGAAATAAGACCTTATGATCGGGGCCAAACGTTTAATGGACCATGGGACTTTTAAGTAAGAGGCTTGGTTGAAATATGACCCTGTGCTCGGTGCCAAAGGTGTAATGGAACACAGGAAATAATTACCTTGTGACGACTTGGTAGATCGATGAGAGACCTCTCATGAGTATAGAACTGTCATAACTAAGCATTCATGGTTTATTTCACATGTTTGTGAAATGGTTGGGTATGTCAAAACGGGATGTTTGTAAAATGGTTTGGAAATTTTCTTGGTTATTTTTCTAAAAAATAACGTGTTGTAAAAGTTGGTTTAACTTGAACTTGTATGCTTTTGAGCATGGACGGTTTTGGAAAACTTGTTTATATTTAGTTATAAACTACTTTGGTGAAATTGTTTTTTATAAACTTTTTTTTATATAAAATTTTCTAACTCTTCTATCCTAGTGGCGTGACTAGGGAAGTAATTTGGGAAAACCTACTAAGTTTTATACTCACCCCTGCTTTGGCAATTTGGTGCTTTTTCAGATTTTGTATTCTGAGACATAGGTAAAGGTAAAGCATCTCGTTACTAGTGGCTCGTGGTGATGTTTGGGAGATACTGTGGAGCTTGGAGCTTATGGACCACAGAGCCGTGGTGTCTTTTGAGAGTCTTGAGTTTTTCTTCCACTATGTATTTTGATGTTTGGTTTGGTCTTCCGCTGTTGTGTGCTCTGATGTGGGTTAACATAAATGAAGTTGTTGATTGGTCTTTTATTTGTTCATGCATCATATAGTGAACGATTAATGGATGAGTTTATTTCTTAAAGGATAAATCGTCCCCCACATGCATTGAAACCCTTCGACATTTATGGACCGCCTTTGGAACCTTGGGGATGTCTCCTAAGGCCAAGTAATGACTCGTTTCATTCTCAAGCCAATGAGAATAACTGGGCCATTACAAATGGTATCAGCTTGTTCGATCCTTGCCTAACAAGTGGTCATCAATGTTCTTGGTCTTGGAGTTGAAATTCATTCTTGTCTATTCCTCAGGTCGAAATCTTAGACCTAAGTAGGATTGTCGAAACTTGAAATGTATAGCATAAAAGGACGTAGCTAACCCGTTTATGCTGAACTTCAAGTTACCAGGGTGTTGGGTACATAAGTGTTTTGGATACACTTCTAGAATGTCGGAAATCTCATTGTCATGGGTTTAACCAATGAGAGGAGCATTAAATGCATTGTAGAGGAATGACTTACCACTAGGATTGAATATCTCATTGAGTAATGAGTAAGAATTTTGTGAAAGGTAACAATTTTTGAAAAATAAGGAAATTGTTTTCAACCTAAAGACTTTGAAAATATGATATTTGGTGTATTTTGAAAATGTATTGATTTTCAAAAAAAATTATGTTGAATGTTTTAAAAAATGGTTGAACATGGAAAAAGGTTGTTTAATAACAATGTTGTGATAGTTGATGTGATAGAATTTGAAATTCTAAGCCAACAATTGCTAGAGAGTGAGATTGACAGAGTTTATTGTTGGTTTAGAAAATGGTACCCGGTAGGCGTCTTTGAAACCAACTCGAAGAAGCTGTGGAGAATGTGGTTGCACTTGAGCCACAAGTGAACCAACAGCTAGTCAAAAGCATTGTCCAAGCTTTTCAAGCTATGGATACATGGAACTGGAGGAATGAGCCATGACATGTGGATCATACCATCCAGTTCATGAAGCAGAATCCACCGAACTTTTAGGGTGATACTGAACCCGAAAAGGCAGAGCTGTGGCTAAGCAGGATGAATCATATATTCGATTTCATCGGCACACCAGTAGATCTGAAAGTAAAGATGGCGATGTATATGCTCAAGGATCTTGCACGTTAGTGGTGGGATTTAGCAGTGCATGCTAAATTGAATGAAGGCCTCACATGGGAGGATTTTGAAGAATTTTTTAATAAAAAATTCTATCCTCACACGTTCAAGATCCAAAAAATGACGAACTTCTTCAGATTGAAACATGAGATGCTCTTTGTCATAGAGTATGTGGCTAAGTTCATGAATTTAGTTCGTTTTGCACCAGAGGTTGCGGAAAGTGCTTCTTTGAAGGAACGCATTTTCGAATCGGGGCCAAGGTAGGAGATTCGTTCGAAGATTGTGGTGCTCTGTATTACAGATTATACAGAGATGGTGAATAGAGAAATAGTTGCTGAACGTGATATCTCGAGATCGATAGGAGGAGGCTTGATGATAACCACAGGAACGGGTGGGAACTCGAATGCTGGGAACAAGAGGAAGAGGGACACCTACTTCTAAGGTGGGAGTGTGAATCAGAACCAGACGATGGGATCATTCAACCTTCCTCCATGACCCCAGAGTAAAGCAGGTTTCTTTCAATGTGGTTCAAATGATCACATGAAACGAGAATGTACAAAACCACCAAGAGCATGCCACAATTGCAACAAGATGGGGAATCTCCAACGATATTGTCGTAGTGCTCCACGGTTGGGTGTTTGGGATAATTCTCAGGCGTCGCAAGAATCATATGCTTCGACAAGGTGAGGAAAGCAAAATCAGACTCACCTGTAGAACAGAGCTAGCTATGAGGATTCCAGAAATACCATGACTCATTAGGCATGGCAATCTCAACAAGGAAATAAGGAGCAAAGTGAAGCAACAAAGAAATTGTATGGAGCCGAGCAGATGATGGTCGATGATCAGGTTGGACCATCTACGATAAGATGTACGATTCTTTTGAATTATACCCTCAAGCAACTGTTGTTCGATACTGATGCATCACATACTTTTCTTTCTTCTTTTATTTCTAATTTTCTGAACTTAAAAATGGAAATGATGCCTTTTGTGATAAAACTTCAAACTCCTCTCGGTGAAAGAGAATGTAGATCCTTCGTGTGTAAATCATGTTCTATAACTGTTGATAGAGCTGAACTGAAATGGGATTTCTCTGTGCTAGAGATGGATTTCTATGATGTAATCCTGGGTATAGATTGGTTGACAAGGTTTAAGGCTCACATCGACGGTTATATGAGAATATTTAGTTTCACAACTGAGGACGACATTGAGCATCTCTTCAGAGGATAGAGGACGATAAAGAAAAGTGCAAAGAGCTTGTTGTCACCAATTTTGTGAATGATCTCTTAAAAATTGGCAGCATTGAATTTGGAATCAATGGAAGAGATTGAGGAAAATAGTTTTCTGGCTGTCGTGGATCAATTTCTAGATGTCTTTCCCAAGAACTTCTCAGGGTTACCACCTCTAAGGGAAGTGGAGTTTACAATTGATCTACTTATGGGGACTAGTCCTATTTCCCTTCCATATTATAGGATGACACTAATGGAGTTAAAGGAATTGAAAGTGTAGTTAGAGGAGCTGGAAAGAAAGGGTTTCATTCGACCAAGCGTGTCTCCGTGGGAAGCACCAGTTTTTTTTCATGAAGAAGGTAGATAGAACTCTTCAGCTATGTGTTGATTATCTTAAGCTTAACAAAGTTATGATAAAGAATAGATATCCACTTCCACGCATTGATGATATGTTCGAACAATTAAGGGGAGCTCAGTGGTTCTCCAAAATTGACTTGTGCTCAGGATATCACCGGTTGTAAGTTCGGAAGGAGGATATTATAAAGACAACCTTCAGAAGTAGATATGGTCACTAAAAATATGTATTCATGCTTTTTGGTATTACAAATTCACCAGTAGTCTTTATGGAATTGAAGAATCAGATATTTCAGCGATATCTGGATTCTTTTGTTGTGGTGTTTGTAGATGACATATTGGTGTATTCAAGAACAATGGCTGAGCATGAGCAACACTTGGTGATAGTGTTGGAAATCTTGAGAGACCATCAGTTGAATGCCAAATTATCAAAGTGTGATTTTTGGATATAAGAGGTACACTTTCTGGGCCATGTTGTTTCTGAGAAAGGAGTTTCAGTGGATCCAGAAAAGATATAAGCTGTTCTTTCTTGGAAACCGCCGAAGAATGTCTTTGAAATACGATGTTTTCTTGGTCTAGATAGTTATTACCAATGCTTTGTTCATGACTTCTCATGACTAGCTTCACCTATGACAACATTGACAAAGAATAACAATTCATTTCAATGGACTGAGGAATGTCAGAGATCTTTTCAAGAGTTGAAAGTTCAGATTACATCAGCACCTATCTTAATCTTTCCAGAATCAGGGCAAGGATACATGGTGTATTATGATGTTTCAGGATCAGGGTTGGGCTGTGTTCTCATGTAGGGAGACCATGTTTTTGCTTATGATTTAAGGCAGTTGAGGGTGCATGAGAAGAATTACCCAACACATGATTTGGATTTATCTATAGTCTTCCTTGCTTTGAAAACATGGAGACACTATCTCTTTGGTGAGAAATTTACTATGTTTACAGATCACAAAATCTTGAAACACATTTTCTCACAGGGAGATTTGAATTTTAGGTAGAGGATATGGATGGAGTATCTTTAAATGTTCGCCTTTGAATTGATGTATACACCGGGTAAGGGAAATTTGGTGGCTGATGCATTAAGTGGGAATTTGTATGCTCGGTTGGAAAAGGAAGATTCAGATGAATGGTAGTTGATGTCAGTCTTATCCAACATGCATGTGGAATGTGAAGACAGAGGTGATGTTGTTGTTTTATTTTTAGCTACATTTGTACATGATTTGGTGGAGATAGTAAAGGAGGCACAGACAACCGATGTAGACTGCGTTGCATTGAGTTCAAAACTCAATGGTGGGGAGACCATTGAGGGATGGAAGCTGTATGGGAGTTCAGTCTTGAGTTTCAGAGATCAGATGGTTATACCCATGGTTTTTCATGAAAAAATCCTTCATTCTTACCTCCATTTGAGATGGGTTGTACATCTGGGTACACATAAGATGTAAAAGGCATTGAAGGCATAGTTTTGGTGGAGCGACATGAAAAGGAAAGTGGCCGAGTTCATCTCGAGATGCTTAACTTGTTAGCAGGTTAAATCAGAGCATCATAGACCAGCTGGTATGTTATAGTCTTTACTGATTCCAGTGTGGAAATGGGATCAGATAGCAATGGATTTTGTTACAGGTATTCCAAGAACGGTCTGGAAACACGGTGCCATTTGGGTGATAATAGATCGTCTAACCAAGTCGGCCCATTTTATCCCTATTCGTGAAACTCATATGGTCGAAGATCTTTCAAAAATCCATATCCGAGAAGTGGTAAAGAGGCATGGTGTACCAGTGTCTATAGTCTCAGATAGAGATCCAAGGTTCACATCTCATTTCTGGAAATCATTATAGCAAGCCCTTGGGACTCAGTTGACAATGAGCACGACGTATCATCCTCAGATGGATGGGTAATCCTAGCGGATGACAAAAATGTTGGAAGATATTTTGTGGGCTTGTGTAATGTATTTTGGCGGCTCATGGGAGGATCATATACCCTTAGTGGAGTTCTCCTACAATAAAAACTATCAAGCCTCGATACTCATGGCTTCGTTTGAAGCATTGTATGGGATTCCTTGTCATTCTCCACTATGTTGGGTGGAAACTGGTGAAACTTCATTAGTTGGGTTGAGAATTTTCCAAGAAACAATGGAGAAGATTCAGTTGATTAAAAAGAGGATGGAGACGGCACATAGTCATTAGAAATCTTATGCAGATCATCGCCGAAGACCGTTATCGTTTGCAGTGAGTGATCATGTCTTTTTGAGAATCTCTCCAAGGCTTGGACATCATAATTTTGGGAAGCAGGGAAAATTATCTCCTTGTTATATATGCCCTTTTGAGATACTGGAATGGGTTGGAGAGGTGGCATATCGGTTGGTATTACCACCACGGTTCAGTGCAGTGAACAATGTGTTCCATGTATCTCAGTTGAAGAAGTATCAACTTGATCCTGACCATGTGATCATATGAGATCACATTGACCAAGATCCGGATGCTTCATTGGTACATATCCCAGTGTGGATTTTGGATAGGAAGGAAAAAATCTTGTGTAGAAAAAGCATCGGTCTCGTACGGGTTTTGTGGAAACATGGTCAGATTCGGGAATAGACTTGGGAACGCGAGAAAGAAATGAAAGAGCAGTGGCCAGAACTCTTTCAGACAAGCAATAGTTTTCTAATTTCTGGTGACAGAAAGGAAAATGGTGGGGAGAATGTAGTACCCCTGGTTTCTGGTATGTAACCCTTACTTGATTCTTTCCTTGGTTTTAAAAGTTAAGGGTGACGTATGGGAGAGTCGGGAGATCCTAGATTGAAGTTTTAAGGAAAGGGTAAGGTGCACAGTTTGTATAAACCGTGTGACCGAACCGTGCGTGGATGACTGGGGTGGTAGTGGATTCCGCACGGTCGGCGCATAGTTAAGGGAAACCATGCGATGAGGTTGTGTGAGAAGGGTGACCGAGGCAGTAGCTAACGCATGGTTAGCACACGGTTTGTCAAACCGTGCAGACTAACCATGCGATCACTTAAATTAGATCCTTAAATTGTGGATCTAACTCGTTTTTGCCTCTAATTTCTTCATTAATTCTCCTAAGAGGCCATAACTCAGTATTACTCTCCCTTAAAGGTTGAAAAACCAATCCCAAGCATTCTGGAGGCAATCTGAAGGCTTATCTTGGTGAATCGAAGCCAGATTCTTGAGGTATGTGATCGTTCTCCTTTATTCTTGAATGGTTTCTTAGATCTACTTAGATCAACTTCTCCCATTACCTCAGTTTCTTAGATCTATGCCTGTTATGGGTAGACATAAGTATGTGGATTCCAAATATGTTGAGATTTGTCCTTGGTTGTGTTAGGAGAAGAGATTTAAGGAGGATTCATGGAGATTTGACCCGGTGTTCTTAAGCGTTCTTCGTCTGTTGCTTGGTTTCGACTTTTTGTTGAGGTAGGTGGCTTCACCCTCGACTCCTATTGTTATAATTGGTTGTCTTAGTTTAAAATTGGTTATTTTAATGGTATTGATTGTGGAAATCATGGAATAAATCTTCTTGAGTGATGATTTATGGTTTTTATGAAATTGAAAAATCTTGGTGAATTGTTTTGCAAAGTGATTTGGCTATTTGAATTTAAAATGTTGATTTGAAATTATGAAATTGCTGAAATTGTAAATGGTTTGATGAGAAATGGGATTTCAATAAAAAGTATGTTTTATTGAAATGGTTTGAGATTGAAATGACTTTGATGGATTTTGTTTTCAATAAAAAGGGAGTTTTATTGAAATGGTTTGAATTGGTTGACCACACTTGGTTTTGATGGAAAATGGTTTTCAATAAAAGGTGTTTTATTGAAAGGATGGTTTTGGCATGATTTTTGGGAATGTGTGGCGTGTGTGGTCATGTTTCATATACGAGGATTAGTTGAAATAGGACCTTGTGCTCGGTGCCAAACGTTTAATGGAACATGGGACTTTTAAGTACGAGGCTTGGTTGAAATATGAACCTGTGCTCGGTGCCAAAGGTGTAATGGCATATGGGAAATAATTACCTTGTGTTGAATTGGTAGATCGACGAGAGACCACTCATGAGTATCAAACTGTCATAACGAAGCATGCATGGTTGATTTTACAGGTTTGTGAAATGGTTGGGTATGTCAAAACGGGATGTTTGTAAAATGGTTTGGAAATTTTTTTGGTTATTTTTCTGAAAAAAGAACGTGTTGGAAAAGTTGGTTTAACTTGCACTTGTATGCTTTTGAGCATGGACAATTTTGGAAAACTTGTTTATATTTAGTTATAAACTACTTTGGTGAAATTTTTTTATATAAACTATTTTTAAATAAATGTTTCTAACTCTTCTATCCCAGTAGAGTCAATAGGGAAGTAATTGGGGAAAACCAACTGAGTTTTATACTCACCCCTAATTTGGCACTTTGGTTCTTTTGAAGATGTTGTATTCCTAGAAATAGGTAAAGTTAAAGCATCTCGTTACTAGTGGCTCGTGGTGATGTTTGGGAGATGCTGTGGAGCTTGGAGCTTGTGGACCACAAAGTCATGGTGTCTTTTGAGAGTATTGAGTTGTTCTTCCGCTGTATATTTTGATTTTTGGTTTGGTCTTCCGCTGTTGTGTCCTCTGATGTGGTTTAACATAAATGAAGTTGTTGATTGGTCTTTCATTTGTTCATGCATCATATAGTGAACAATTAATGGATGGGTTTATTTCTTAAAGGGTAAATCGTCCCCCACTTGCATTGAAACCCTCCGACATTTATTTCCAGCCTTTGACACCTTGGGGATGTCGCCTAAGGCCAAGTAATGACTCGTTTCACTCTTAAGTCAATGAGAATAAGTGGGTCATTACATTTATGTATCAAATGTGATTTTATTTTAGTTTAATTATATTGAGTTATATTTTATTGGATTTTCATTATGTTGGTTTTATTTTATTTATGTTGGGATAGTTAACTTATAATAATTTCATTTCAGATAAGATCAATTTGATTCAATTCATTTTAGATCGAGTCAGATATGATTTATAAGGGTTAATTCATTTTGGATCAACTTGGGTTACTTTAATTTATTTTTGTTTCATTCAAGTAATGTTGGGTTTGGAAAAGATGAATAAGTGGAACTAAACCATATCAAAATTATCCAAACTGAACGAAACCAAACTTAACCAATTTATAAAAATGATAATGAACTCAAAAGAGAAAAACTAAATCTATAGAAATTAAATGATATTAATTTATTTGAATAAATTTGAAATTATAAAAATAAAATAAAATTGAATGATCTATATAAAAATATAATTAATATAAGATTACAAAACTAGACCAAACCAACCCTTCCATACTAAAGGAAATATGAATAAATTAAAACCATCCAATTATAAATCAAACGAAACCAAATTAAATTATTTTGAATAGAACCAAATTTATAGAATCCAAGTCAAGATAAAATCAAACAACTAATACCACATAACATTACTTCTATATATTACCCACCACTACTTTAGTTTTATGACCAAATATAACAATTAAAATATTTGATTCATTATAGGAAACATATTAGTTTACACTAATGGGTGCAGTGATGGTGCCAATTTCACCCCCACCATCATTGAAAATATGTTTTTGGATCACTTATTCAATGAAAAAGAATTAATGTCTTAGGGGATCATTTGTATAAAACACTTTTTTTTCGATTGTTTCCAAAATATATGGCCCATTAGTATCCGAAAAGTGACTCATGTTAATAATTCTAAACCCATAATCATTGAAAAATGTTCCATATTTTATCATTTAATCAAACCAATTTTATTACATCATAGAAACTTTACTATTGTAGTAATAATAAAATATTATCATTTTTTAATAACTCTACAATAAGAAACCTTTACATATCAAGGATAGAAATATGAAAAATTATCATAATAGTCTATATTTATAGTTAGTATAATGAAATCATGTTATTTTATCATTATAACTATTCAACTAGTCATAAAAAATTTTACCCATTGAACACTAGTGCTTTTCATTCACAAAAAAACATTATTGGGACCAAAATTCAATGATATTATTTCTTGATAGATAGAGTTAACATGTAAAATCAATATACGAATATATTTAAATTTTAAAATTAAAATGATTTTTTAATTAATATTCATACATTTTATTTCAACTTAGAAGTAAACTATTTACTATGAAAAGTATATATTTTTATCAAAATAAAAAAGGATGAATTCTACTTAGAATTTTTTATGTTCCCTATATAAAAATATAGTAAAATTTTATGGTATATGAACAATTACTATAACAACCTATTACTTTAAAAAACCATAAATATGAGTCTAATAGTAAGGATTTAACTTTCTTACATTCCTGTGATCTTTTATATTTAGAGTTTTAGATAACTAGGGGGAAAATACATAATAAACTGGACACTTCCACACAATGTACATGTTATCCATAAAAAAATCTTTTATGTTTTATCCTTTGTTTCAATTAGGTTACTTTTTCTTCATTTAATATAAGTTCAAGGGAAACATTCTACCTTATTATATTTACTACACATCCTTAGATCCTATGAAAAAACTTGATAATGTGGGTTGAGCATACAAATCTCAATAAGGGATATAAAAATCAAGGAAACTTATTAGTCTAGTGAAAAAAACTCATGAAAATGTTTATATTTTCCTCAATAAAACATTGGGAACATAAATAAAACACTTATACATGTAAAAATAAATATTTCTTAAAATAAATCCTTTCAAACCCATTAGAATGAAAAATAAAAACACTAATAAGACCTGAGGAACATGATAACTCAATAAAACTTTATTTTAAATAGAAACCTTCAAACTTTATAAGTTCATAAACTTTTATTTCCTTATAAAATAAAAATAATTTCATATAACCCTTAATAAGAATGAAATAGGTATCTTAGGGCATCATATTTATAACCAATTTTTACTCATGTTTAAATTTTTTTAGAATAATTGAATCCCAATTAATTCTATGTGAGTAACTTATATAATATCTCCCTCATTTTCACATTCAAAGACTAAATCATTACTCAATGCATTGGAGAGATATATATGGATCACCAGTCATGATTAACTATATCGGGCTCACCCTAAAATATATACAATTCCCATGTATTGTATCATGAATTAAATAGTTAAAATCTTTCACATCTTCATCATAAAACTATTTAAAAACTCTTTTGAACCCATAAAAAAAGATCTTTCCATTTTCAAATATTTTTCTAGAAATATCTATTTCTGTTTAAATATCTTAAAAATGAAAAATTCCCAGAAGAGTTTGAGTATTATATTTATAAAAAAACCATGAAATGTTTTAGTGTAATCATTATAATTAAAAAAAGTTTTGATGGTGGGAAAAGGAGGTCAAGACTTATAAGTTAAAAAACCCAATATTTTTACACTTTATAAGGAAAGTAAAGAGTGTTTCATATGGTAATATTTTGAAAATATTACTTTTAATAGTTTTTAAATAAATTAAAATGTAGTATGGAAATATTTTTATAAATCATTTAAATGTAAATATGAACTTCTATACGACAATTTAATGATCATTGACATGTAAGAGAAAGGGTTAAAAAAAACTAAAACAATGTTTTAGAGAAAAATACATTACCTTAAGTCCCTTATATATTCATATATTATTTAAATTATAAACAATAAAATCATATTATTTATTTACTTTATTAAGAACCCTTTTCTTATTTATTCCATTATGACTATTCCATTTATTTCATTTATTATCATGTTTTATTTAGTTACTAAATCAGTCAGGTTGGCGTCAGATGTTTTGAGGTTGTTTGGTATTTAATTTTTAAGACATCATGGTTTTAGAATCATATTAATTTCAT
The DNA here is from genome assembly GCA_963277665.1 of Viscum album. NCBI lineage: Eukaryota > Viridiplantae > Streptophyta > Magnoliopsida > Santalales > Viscaceae > Viscum > Viscum album. The sequence continues at coordinate 2,085,071,395 of OY728126.1, forward strand.
AATTATTATATATATACATTAAATAAACATTTAAAACTAACCATGTATGGAATTTATTAAAAATGAATCACATATTTTCATGCAGGTGGTTATCCATATGTGCACACAAGCAACATTTTCAGTTTTCTAAGATATGGAGATGAAATAACAAAGATAAAGGTTTTCCTTAATAAAATAATATTTATTTTATAAGTATCATATTAATTCACTAAATTCATAATTATGACCATCCATGTAAGGTTAAAATTAATGATGAATCACACCACTTCGTGACGATGATAGTATACTTGTAAACATGAGAAAAATTATCATTTTATAATGTATTTAATGATAATATGGTAGATAATATATTATCTTTAAATAATAATAATAATAATTTTATAATAATATATGTTCCTTAATTTCATATTAATAACCATACAAGTGAGGGAATGATGAAAAATGGAACACATAGCTTTGTGGAGGTGGTAGTTCACACATATGCAAAAGAGATGTTTTTATTTTCCATAAGATGGAAAATAGGTAGAAAATAGTTCTTAAATAAACAAAATAAATATTTTGTAAACAAAAAATACTTATTTATTAATATTATAAGGGTTTTAAAATATTATAAGGAGGTATCATAAGACCTTAACTTGAAAGTGTTTGATTATTGCTTAAACCTCATACTTTGATAACCTCCTTTGGCTTAAACCTTAAGACTTCTAGGATGGATGTTTTGAGAAGAACAATATTTTTAAGAAATGGGTAGGAGAGTTGGGAATGTATTTTGGTAGAAATTTTTTGAGATAGAGTGATCAAACTATGCGATGAAGTAAGGACAGGTGGTTAACTTTTATAAGGGAGGATAGTGATACTCTTGTAATTATTCAATGTCTTAAAATAATATAAATTTATATTCATGGGAAAGTAGAAAAAGAAAACCAAAATTTCAATATAAGATAATTTAAGATAAAAGTACACTCAAAAATTACGTTTTAAAATGTTTTATAGTTATTTTATTCCTTTTGTCTTCATTTAACCTTTTTTAAACCCATTTTATCATTGGAAAGATGAATTAACTTTTTTACTGATGAGATCTAATTATAAGAACAAAAAGTGAACTTGTTACCACATTTATAAAATTTTACTATAAATATAGATCCATTGTTAGATTAAATTTATAAATTTATTAGAAATCACTTTTAATATAATTACACAAAACGCCGATATTTTTTTAGAAAAATGCTTATTTTGTGTGTAAAATGATTTTACACTCAAATAATGCATATTATTTAGTTTCATTAATTTTATTATATTTTAATTAAAAAATAAAACTTATATCACATTTTTACTACACTAAAATATTATTTCATCTTCCAACCACACCATTAAATGAAAAGATAAGAAATAGGCTTTAATTATAATAAAATAGAACTTAAGCTCAAAAAAGTTAAACATGGGTTTCAAAATTCATAAGAAAATTTTAAATTAATTATATTAATTTTTAAATACATATTTCGTTTATCCAAATGTTTTATAAAATTTTATGTTAATATTTCATGATGAATTTTAAAATTTATGGTATTCCATAAAAACAATATTTTTTACTATTCACTAAAAAATAAACTACACAGGAAGAATACCAATTATCCAACCTAATATAAATTTGATATTATGAATAAAAAAAGTAAGTACCTTTCATAAAATTTAAATTCTAAAATTTATAAATTTAACTTTTAAATAAAACCAAGTAATGTAATGAAATTTTTTTTATTTAAAATAATAACTATTTCAGATTCTAGTGAAAAATTTAGATAACATTATTTATAAAACAATGATGAATATGAATCCATAAAATGATTTCATATAAATCATAACATTTATTCATTATAAGGATTACCTAGTTTTTCAAAATTATATAGGCTGAGATTACATATACATTTTCAAATTACTTTTTTATACCAGGTTGGGGTCGATACCCCTTTTTATTAGGAAAGAAAGACATATTTTTAATTGGGTTGAGGGGTAAAACTTACATATCCCAAAGGCTCAGTGCCCCTATAGACCCAATGAAATATTAATTGAATAACTTGAATTTTTAAGGCCTATAAATAGCCCTATTTCCATGAGTGATTAGTCGATATCATGCCATGTCACCAGTCTTATGTCATGCCCCAATCATCAGTAATCACCGCACCATAATTATAGTATGAAAGTAACATCACCCACTAACATAGAACATTGAATCATTTTTTATATAAAAATCATGATAAGGCACTCATCCATCCATTATTTGGGAGGAGGTCTATATGACAGGTGTTAGTTCACCAATCTCTCTTTCGAGCCAGCCACCTAATGATGGCTGTGTGTCCCTCACTTGCATCACCCGACTATTTCTGCATATCTTTATACTTGTTTAATGTGTCGATATTTATGTGGTAGGGAACCCATATACCCCACATCAGTGTTCCATGTGTTTATAATTTTGTATGATAAGCATCAACACGCCCATCCCTCTTATCGAGGTCGCTCACCCAATAGATCCTTCCCGCATTTCCTTCTTATTTTTCCAAGCCATTCACCTAGTCCATGTCACACCAACTTCATTCCAATAGGTATAACTTGAGATAAATATGGCTAGAGGGAATTCTAATGATGATGGACCAGATTCCCTATAGCAAGAAGGCCATTGATTTCCTAATGGCCCTATGGCCCGTTGGCCCAAAAGCCCAAAGTAGGTGAATAGTTTCACTGTTAAAGTGATGCTGAAACACCTTCTAAAATACCAACTATATTACTTCAATAATATCTAATATATTACTAATATAGTAACTTATAAATTCCCCCTACCCAGTTTTGAACATGGGTCTCTTCAATGTTAGATCACAGGGGTTTACAACTCGACTACACCCCTAACTACATGTTCAAATTACTTACTTGACATAGTCATCAAATAAATCATAATTAAACATTACCATGAGATATAATATTTATCTCTATTAAAGTCATAATTTAACCATTGTATATAATCTATTAATCCCACTTATTTTGGTAAGTGAGGGAAAAATGGTCTCAATTTTCTCATTTTGATCATCTTCATTTCTTATTATCCAGTTACATATAATTATCACATCAACCCAACATATTGAATAAAAATTTACACATTCTTGAAAAAAACATCTTTTTTTTTCAATGGAATCTTCTGGATTATTATTATCCCTAAAATATTATGTCATTGTATACACATTTATTTTGGATGGATACATAAAAATAAAATCAATGAGCCCCTAAGAAGTATTTCAGTTATAATGTGGATAGTTATATGTAACATGAATGTGAAAATTGATGGAGGAAAAATTTTATCAAAATCAAAAATAATTAATGAAGACCCCACCTAATTTTTTAAGAATCACTTATAAAATCATTTATCACAAATATATCTATAAAAGTTTCACAATCAAATCACCATCACCATTAAATTATTAAATATTAAATAATTAATTCCTATTGGAATAAATTCATGAAAAAAGATGTAACAGTCCTGAGTTTTCAGTGATTTTAGTTTCATCCCTTTTATATTTACCAGTTTTGATATTATTCTTGAATAACTTTCAAAAACCCTTAAAGTTCCTATTACGTATAATTTTTTATCTAAAGTTTTCATCACATTAGAAGAATTAAGAACTTTCTATTTATTTTGATCGACAAACATGGGATGAAGTTCTAGTTTGACATCCCAATCCACAAATTCATACAAAGATAGATAATCATATTTGGTCTTTCCCATGAAACATATAATAATTCAAGTAAATATTTCACACATATTTTTTTTTATCAACGTTCATTACATCTAAAAAATGTTGTAAAATATTTTGTTAAATAATAAGGAAAATCAATGAAGATAAAATTCATCCCCCAATTGTAATTTGATTCAGTGGAAAAATTAATAAAATTTTTATATTCCATTTTATCATCCCCGTATTGATAATGGATTTTAAAAATATTATTTTCCATCTTTTTTATTCTAATAATTATTTAAACCATTAGTCTAAGATTAAAATCATGTCTCAAAGTAGGTACAGATGGTTTCTATAGTGGGTTGGTTATCACATTCATTCCAAAAAGGTATTTTTTTATTTAATTTAAATAATTTTAAAGTTTAACTTATTATTTATATAATTTAATTGAATTTTTTGGTTCTCATTGGCTGAATTTTATCAATTAATAAATAAATTTCAATTATGGTAGATCGATAGGGGTTGAGTTTTGATTACCTACTAGTAACATTGCAGTCATCTCCAATATGTGGCCAAAGGGAAATCTGTTGATCCATTTTTTCGATGATCTTGATATGGTAAATATCCAAAAAATAAGGTTTAATAATTCTAAGTGATGGGAGTTTTGGTGGAATTGTAGGAGTTGGCAATAGCTCGCTTGGGAGGATATTTATAGTGTATTTTTTCATTCTTTTAGATATTATATATTTATGGACTCTCTCATTTCCTATGAATTATTCAAGTAGGATTTTATTTCTTGAATATCAGCTTATATATATATATAAACTTTTTGGATTCCATGTATTTTAATAACACATTTATATTTTATAGTTATTCATGTTTATTTTATAACGGTACTCATTATTAGATGGTATTATATATAGAGGTAAATGAATTATCATTATATTATACATTATCCCCCAAAATTTACATTAACCTATATAAATATAAAATCACCCTTCAATATAATTAAAATATTAGATAGACCATGTGATATCTATTGAGTTATTATAAAATGGAATTACAGTAATCTATAAGGTATTGGGAATGGGTTAACTAGAAGATAAGATCACTGGTTTTCAAAACAATAATCCATAAATATGTCCATAAAACATAATTATTGTGGAATTTTGAGTATCTATAATAGTACAAGTTTGATTTTAATTTCCTTTTGTGGTTTTTATTGGTTTATTTAGTGTCACATGAATCATTTTTAGGAAAATTTTAGTTGGCATATAATAGAAATACTGACATTGTGTGTTTTAATAGTTGATTGTTTAATCCACATGTTAATTTATATTAATTGATAAATTAATAAAAAATAGTATTTTACAACTTATTTATTACCAATGGCTATATAAATACAAAACTCTAGTCGATTAACATGAATATAAAATTGATTCACACCTAATCATTTGATTTGATATACTATGAATAAACCTAAAATAATGATTTTGATATATTTTGATTTAAAGGTTAAATTAGGTAATGAAGAGATTAATGGTATAAAAGAGAGAGGTTTGGGGTTTTATCATGACCATTTCAATGTTTTCTTCCAATGGATAAGGCTTTATATCCTTGGCTAGTGTATTTAATGAAATCCTTTACTTAATTATTGAGAATTCTACCTCAATTACCTACCGTAGCTTGGAAAGAGGGGGCTAATTAATATACTCCATCTACTATACTGGATATTATTCTATAGGTCCTTTAAGTGTCACACCCCGACCAACACTTTATTTTAATTTAATTATTTTAGGTCTCACTTTTGAGCTACTGTTTGAACCAGGTTTTCTAAAATAAATTTGGGATCTTATGCGGGTGCGCGACCATACACGTGACCATGTGTAGTGCCTAACCCTAATAAGAGAATGTTTTATTATTAAATTTATTATTTGACATACGTGGGATCGGGTGCACAATGGTGCATGCGACCGTGTGTGGTGTCCAACCTCGATTAATAATGATATTATTATTTTGGTTGGTTTTATTATTTTAGTTTTATTATTCATATTATCATTATTTAAGTTAATATTTAAATTATGTTATTATTATTATTATTTTAGTTAATTTTTTTATTTCTTTGAAAATGTTAAATTGTTTTTATAATTATAAAAAAATTATTAAATCATTGTTATTTTTATTTTTTTAGAATGGCTTAAGTTCCATTTTTGGGTTTTATTTTAATTTTGTTGTCTTTTTATTTTATTTCTATTTTATCCCTATTTTATTTTTATTTTTTTCTTCTTCTTCTCTCCCTCTCTATTTCTCTCCCTACTCTCCCGAAACGGATCTCCTCTCCCCCTACAAATCTAGTGTGCTGCCAGCCCATACTCCCATCCGGCACCGACCCGCCGCCTTCCTCCTTCTCCCGTCTGATGATGCCTATTCGGCATCATCACTCATGCACACAACCTCCCTCATTCCGACTTCCATCACACCATCTCAACCTCCTCCCCTGTATTGCCCACATCGCCCCATCTCTCCCATTTCCCCATCCTATCATGCCAAATCCCCGTTCCTCCTGCCATTATGCCTTTACCCCCCTCCTCCTCTGGCACACTGAACTATTGGGATCCCTCCTTCTTCTGGATGGATACCCATGTGAAACAAATCCCCTTGAACCCCTTGAGCCACACCCCTCCTGCTTCCGTCCAACATCACCTCTCCAGGCTCCTCACTCATGCACACAACCACCCCTTTGCTGCCATGCATCACACAACCGCCTTACAATGACATCTAGAGACCTTGATTCCTTTTTCCCCTTCACGCGGTAGCGAACTGCTTCCATATCTTGACTGAACCTTATTTTCTGGCACGAAGCACCTTCGATGGCCCTCTCCCATGCCTGGTTTTCCATTTTCACCATTACCGTAGGTGCATTTTTCTCTGTTTGTTCATTCTTCTACTTTAGAAGGTTATTAGATTAGGTTTTTGTGGTGTAAATTGGTTCAATTTTGGTTTCATTGGTCCGATGTTTTGTTTTTAGGTTCTAATTGTGTCGTTCGTGGTGCATTTGGCATGCGGTGGTAGTTTTGCACCGAAATATTATGGTTATCTACACCGAGGTAGGAGGATCTACATTTAATTACTATTTGATTAATTAATTTTAAATTTTAATTAATTTATCATATTATTTAATTAATTTGTGTAGTGATAATTTTATCTTCTATGAAGTTTGATTTTCATTTGAATTGTTTGGTAGCTTGTTTATATTATGTGTGTGCTTTCTGCTGAAGACTCATATATAGTTATTTGTTCGTGATTTTAAAATTGTATGGTTAGCTTATTAATCTGTGCAATTGGTGTGAATTATATTTTTGAAATGGCGTCGTATGCATTTGGTCGTAAAATAAGGTTTTGTGTGGGTTAGTGGGTGAGGCCAAGTGACTTCTTTTAAATTGTTTCAGAACTTTTATTTTTGTCTTATTAAATTGTGTGGTTTGTGAAAAGGTGTTTTATATGTGGTGTAAGGTTTTTCATCAAACTGGATGTGTGGTGTAGGTTACACTTCAAAATTTTATTTTAGTGCCTGCGATGTTGGAATGTGTTTTGGATGTATAAATAGTAACTTTTGTGTGTGTAAAGCCATGTGACACCTTTTTTCTATTGTTTTATAAACCTTTTAAAAAGTTTATTAAATATTGTTAATGTCGTGAAATGTGTTTGAAGAATGTTTTAGAGGGAATCTTATTTAAAAATGGAATTTGTGTGTGTGAGTTGTGGTTTTTTTAATTATAAGTGTCTTTTAAACAATATGAATGGTTTAATTGAGTGTGTAACCTATGCAGATTATGTTTTGAAAGGATTTTTAGTGTGAATATGGTTTTAAAAGAGGGTTTGAGTGTGCAAATGGTGATTCTGTGTATGTAAGTACCCTGCTGGGCTTTTATGCATAAATGTGATGTGTGTCGTGAATTTGGATTTTAAAAGGAGAAATTGATGGTGTATATGGTATCTTGGAATTCATGGTGTTTTGGTTTGGATTTTTTATGTGATGTGCACCCTTTATAAACTTAAAACTTATTTGAGCACAAAGAGGGAAGCCCAAGTATCTAGGAGGGTGGACTAGACTAGTGAGCTAGTGATTCAGGGGTGGCTTTGTCCCTGTTTCTCTTAGTAGGATTGACAATGACAACACCAACTAAACATATGAATTACTGTGGGTTGTGGGTTCTAAGCCACATTTTATGAGGTTCGTGGTTTCTAAGCCATGTTTACCGAGGGTCGTAGTTTCTAAGTGATTTTTCACCAAGACACAAAGATCTAGGTACCCAAGTTAGATAACACCCATGAGGCATCTCCCATATTTGACACTCCTTGGTTTCTTTACGCTCATCGGTGTGACACTTTGATTATTTTAAAAGTAGTGTGTGTGTGTGTGTTTTAATTTAAGTTGTTCCATTTGAAACTATTTTCTTTAAAATTGTTCAAGAATTTAATTCTTTTCTTTAATTAAAATTGAAAATGTATTTATCATTTAATAATTATACGTGGAACCTTTTTCCTCAGTGGAATCCTACTGGGCTCTTGGATCACACCCTACAAACACATTTGCGTGTATGTAGATCCAGCTTTGTTTGTATTCTAGGTTAAGGCATTATGCATAGAATTAGTGGTTTGGTTTGTCAATGGAATAATCATGTTAGTTTGGTGAACGTGGCTTGAGGTTGTTGCACCTCATGTTTCTTAGAGGTTTGAGTTAGTGTTTTTAGTTTTTCATTTTTTTCATTCCTTTTGGGTTTTTTAGTTCAAGTTGTAAACTTTAAATATGAACTTAGTTTAAGGTCCTGTTTGGTTGCCTAATTTTAGTTTTAATTTATTCTGGTTGTGGTTTGTTTTATATTTTTTTATTCATGTAAATTGCTCCAAAGTTTTATTTTGGATACCCGGGCACTTATGCCAGCCCGTGGGGATCAGGAATGCCCTTCAGGCCTTACCACGGACCGGGTCGTGTGTTGGTTTAATGGAGAACTGATTTGGTTTGTGACAAAATGGTATCAGGGGAGGTTTTTCTTGTTATTTGGGATGTTAGGTAGATCGGGCATAAGACTCTCAATACTCGAGGGGTGGGTGTGGGAAGATCGTCGCAAACTCTTACTCGTTCCGATCCTTGAGTAACTAGGGGTTGTCTGGGATTTAATTTTTTGGATTTTCTCTTTGTGGATGGGGGATGACAATAGGATTAAACTAGTTTTGTGCGTGGTCTTACATGGAGTAGTGACCCATGTGATGCCCGAGAGTACGGTTCGACACTCCAAGTTGTTGGAGAATTCCTAGGGCATGGTCTACTAAACCATGTGGCTGGGTATGGCATGATCGCTAGTTCTCCATATAGGTTATTTAGTGTTGGTGATGTTGTGGTTTAGTTTTGGGTTGGTGTGAAGGGTTTTTAAAAGGAAACCAGACTTTGAGTTTGCACTTATTTTTCTCTTGCTGTGAGTTTGAAATGATTTTTTGGGTGTATTTCTTTTCAACCTTTTTTCTAGAATTTGGTATTAGATTTATCAAAGATGAATTTCTAAAATAATGTCTGGGGTTATTTGAAATTGAAATGAGTTAATTTGGAAATGGGATGATTTTTGAAAATTTTTCTTAAAGTTTTGAAATTGTTTTGGGAAAAAAGATATTATCAGAATATTGGGAATGTTTTTTTTGAAAATAGAAGAACCTTATTTTTTCTAGTGGTATTCCTATGGGTTCTTGTGTGTGCATGTATATGTGATTAATTTAAAGTTGGTGGATCATGTGGATGGGTTCCTGAGTGGCACAAAAATGCATATTTATGAGGTATCACAGAATATCAGTGGTGAGTGATTAATTTTTAAGGATGCTTCTTATTTCTTGAAAAGTGGATTTTTCTCTAAAATGGGTTTTTATGCTTAAATGTTTTTGGAAATTAGAAAATGGTTTTGAGTCTATAGTGAAACTGATAAGTTTTAAAGAGTTGTTGGGTTTTATTTTACTGTGATTGGTTTTTCAAGTGGGTGTTTTTCTTTAATAATAAATTGATTCTTTAAATTGGAATTACTAGAATTATGTCTGAGGTGTAGATTTTTCTTTGTGATGTGTTTGGATTTGTGGAAGGTTGTTTTGTGTTTATGGTTTGGGATATTCCCCTAGAAATGTCCCATCGGTTTCCAACAGGTCTCTTAGTTCTTGACTCATCCCAGACTTCCAGTGGAATGACAGAGTTGGGTTATGCTTGGTTGTGTTGGATGTTTGTAGATGTGGAGGTCGGTTGAATATCATTGAGTTCTTTGGGAATGTTGGGAGTGTATCCAGATTTTGAGGGACTCTAAATATTGTGTGGGTGTAAGTCATCTCGAGTATGTTTGGAGGAGCGATAATACACAATAAAATGGTGGTCGTTCTATTTTCATTGTGACTGGGGATGTCGTGAGAAATCCTCAAGACTAGTTACATCCAATGTTTGTACCTAAGGAAGTGAAGGTGAGGGAAAGTGGTGGATCTCATAGGTTTTTTCCCAGTCAATAGGAGGTGAAAGAGGCATGTCGACCTTTCTTATGAGATACTTTCATGTTCCCCAGGGGTTGTGTGGAGCAATCCGTTTAAATATTTTAATGGTCATTGGTCTTGTTCATATTGTGGTAAGTATAGGTTGCTCATCTGATGAGGAGTGAGAACCAGAGGGACCTGTTATTGGAGTTCCCCTTCCGTCAGTTGCATCATGTGTTTGACTGACACTCATATCACCTATCTCTAATGTTGTCACTTGGGCACTCTAAGTCATTTTGTGTAATTCTCAGTTGGTATATTGACAGAGTGGATGCTTGGAACATGAGGAGAAGTATGTAGATTTCTTTTCTAGAAGAGGAAGTTCCATTCAAAGGTGATCATATTATAAATACGAGGTGATAGATGCTTTAGACAGCAGGGCCCCAACCATTGGTCTCAGGGTGAAGCTTTCACATAGTCAAAACTCATTGGACGTGGGATGACCTTGGTCCAACTTAAGTCTACAGTGATGAGATGAGGAAAAATTAAATTTCCCTATTGCAGTATCTTCTTTGAAGGCTTCATTTTTTTGTGAGGGGCATGGAGACCTTGTCTCCTTGTTGCGGTCTTAATTTATGGGATTCTCTCTTGGTCCTTAAAGAGGTTCATAGAATATGTATTCCTATAAATCCAGCAGGTGTGCTCAGTGTACCTTCTTTTGGTTGGTTATGGATCAAAATTGTACTTGTTTCAGAAAATCTCATGTCTTGTGGGATTGAAGTGCGCCTATCCAGTTTGCTTCTATGTTAGGGGTTTTCGCTATCAAAACCATCTCACTTAGTGGAGTTTTGTCCAGTGTAGTAATCATTCATGCAGGCCAGTCTATGTTGGTGGGTTCATGAAGAAGATTTCAGTACCTATCACTAAAAATAAACTGGAAATGCCCGTATGGGTGTCGTGGTGTTATGAAAATTCTAAAATGGTGGGGAGACCCACTGTGAATCTTACCGACATCCCCTATTATGTTGGTTTGGATAAACATAGGGAACTTGGAGGGTTAAGCTAGTGTTAGAGGTTTTCTGGGTTTGTGAGTCATTTTGGATTAGAGAACCAATGTTTGAAAAGAATCCTAATATGGTGGGGAGACCACCATAGGACGAACTTGTGAAAAAAACTCGGTTTTCAAAGTGTGCTTGTGGGGGAAACCCCTTACTTCTGCTTCGCCCGACCTTGACCATTGTAATTGTTTAGCTCGGGTAGTGGGTCTCTTGACGAGTGTTATTAGATATCTCGAGGAGCCCTGGTGATCCCTAAGTTAGGGGTCGGGGTGTTCCATGTTGTAGATCTATTTGGAGGCGAATTCCTTACTGATGGATATTTTTCTTGGTGATTCTGGTTTTGAGATCTATGGAGTTTTAGATTATGGGTGTTTTGAATGCTCAGTGTTTGGGTAATTGAGGTATGGTTTTAAGTATCTTTGTGTTATTTCTTGGACTCTTGGGTTGACCAAATCTTTTGGGACTTTCTGAGGGTAAAAAGTGTCATGGTGGGGAGAATTGTCACACCATGACTGAAACTTTATTTTAATTTAATTTTTTGGTCTCACTTTTGAGATACTATTTGAACCAGGTTTTTTTAAAAGAAATTTGGGATCTTATGTGGGTGCACGACCATAAAAAAACCATGTGTAGTGACCAACTTTAATAAGAGAACATTTTATTATTATAAATTTATTATTTGATAGATGCGCGATTTGGCGCACGACCATGCACGTGACTGTGCGCGGTGTCCAACTTCGATTAATAATGATATTATTATTTTGGTTGAATTTATTATTTTAGTTTTATTATTAATATTATTGTTATTTAAGTTAATATTTTAATTATTTTATTATTATTATCATCATTATTTTAGTTAATATTTTAATTTCTTTACAAATGTTAAATTATTGTTATAATTATAAAAAATTATCAACTGATTATTATTTTTATTTTTATTTTATAATGGATTATGTTTTATTTTTGGGTTTTATTTTGATTTTGTTTTCTTTTTATTTTAATTCTATTTTCTTTCTATTTTATATCTTTTTTATTTTATCTCTTTTTTTCTTCTTCTCTCTATCTCTCTTACTCTCCCTACTCTCCCCACGTGGATATCTTCTCCCCCTACAATCCTAGTGTGCCGCTTGCTCTTGGTCCTGTCCGGCACCGACCCACTGCCTGCCTCCTACTCCCATCCGGCACTGCCTCTCCAGCCTATTCACCCACGCGCACAACCTCCCTCCTTACGGATTCCCTCACTCCATCTCGGCCTCCTCCCTTATGCTACCCACATTTCCCCATCTCCCCCATCTCCCCATCCCATCGCACCAAACCCCCTTCCTCCTGCTATTCCGCCTCCTCCCCCTCTCCCGACCGATGCTGTCCTCCTCCTATGGGGCACCAAAATATCACACACCCTCCTCCTTCTAACTAGATACCCGTGAGTAGCAACTCCCCCTTGAACCCCTCGATCTACGCCCCTCCTACTTCCATCCGGTACCACCTCTCTAACCTCCTCACCCGCACACATAGCCTCCCCTCAGCTACCACACACAGCACAACTACCTTGCACCAATGTCTGAAAACCTCACTGCCTTTTTCCCCTTAGAACATCCACACACTTCTTCCATATCTTGACCAGAAATTATTTTCCAGTGGGACACACCTACGAAGGCCCTCTCCCATGCCTAGTTGTCTATTCACACTATTGCAGCAGCTGAATTTTTCTCTGGTTTTTCATTATTCCACATTGGAAGGTTATTAGAATAGGGTTTTTCAGTGGCAATTGGTTCTATTATAGTGTCATTGGTCTGATGTTTTTGTTTTTAGGTTCTAATTATGTCATTCATGATACGTTTGGAATGCGGTGGAAGTTTCACACCGAAATCTTGTGGTTCTCTACACCGAGGTAGGTGGTTCCACATTTAATTATTATCTGATTAATTAATTTTTAAGTTTAATTAATTTAGAATATTATTTAATTAATTTGTGTAGTGTGTAGTTTATCTTCTCTGAAGTTTGATTTGCATTTGAATTGTTTGGTAGCATGTTTATATTATGTGTGTGCTTTCGGCTAAAGACTCATATCTAGTTAGTTGTTCACGATTTTTAAACTATACAGTTAGCTTTTTAATATGTGCAATGGGTGAAAATTATATTTTTAACATAGATTCATGTGATTTTGGTCGTAAAAGAAGGTTTTATGTGGGTTAGTGGGTGAGGCCAAGTGAATTCTTTTAAATTGTTTCACAAGATTTTTATTTTTGGCATATTAAATTGTGTGGTTTGTGCAAAGGTGTTTTACATGTTGTGTAAGTTTTTTCATCAAACTGGTTGTGTGGGGAAGGTCACACTTTAAAATTTTATTTCAGTGCGTGCAATGTTGGAATGTGTTTTGGATGTATAAATAGTTACTCTTGTGTTTGTAAATCCATGTGACACCTTTTTTCTATTGTTTTATAATCCTTTTAAATGGTTTATTAAATTTTGTTAATGGTGTGAAATGTGTTTGGAGAATTTTTTAGTGTGTGTATTATTTCAAAATGGTATTTATGTGTGTGAGTTGTGGTTTTTTAATTATAAGTGTCTTTTTAAACTATGCAGATGGATTAATTGAGTGTGTAACCTATGAAGATTAAGTTTTGAAAAGATTTTTAGTGTGAATATGGTTTTAAAAGAGGGTTTGAGTGTACAAATAGTGATTCTCTATGTGTAAGTACCATGTTTGGATTTTATGCATAAATGTGATGTGTGGCGTGAATTGGGATTTTAAAAGGTGAAATTAATGGTGTAAATGGTATCTTGTCATGCATGGTGTTTTGGTTTATTTTTTATGTGATGTTCACCCTTTATAAAATTTAAACTTATTTGATCACAAAGAGGTAAGCCCATGTATCTAGGAGGGTGGACTAGACTAGTGAGCTAGTGATTTGGGGGTGGCTGTGGCCCTATTTCACTTAGCAGGATTAACGATGACAACACTAACTAAACATATGAATTATTTTGGGTCGTGGGTTCAAAGCCATGTTTTCTAAGGGTCATGGTTTCTAAGCCGTGTTTATTGAGGGTCATGGTATCTAAGACACATTTCACCAAGACATTTAGATATGGGGACACAACCTAGCTAACACCCATGTGGCATCTCTCATATTTGGTGCTCCTTGGTTTCTTTATGCTCATCGATGTGAAACTTTGGTTATTTTAAAAGTAGCGTGTGTGTGTGTTTTAATTTAAGTTTTTCTATTTGAATTTTTTTTCTTTAAACCTATTTTATTTAAAAATGTTCAATAATTTCATTTTTTTTCTTTATTTAACATTGAAAATGTATTTATCATTTAATAAAAATGCATGGAACCTTTTTACTTGGTGGAATCCTACTGGGATCTTGGCTCACACCCTACATACACCTTTGAGTGTATGTAGATCCTATTTCATTTGTATTCCAGGTTGAGGCATCATTCATAGAATTGGTGGTTAGGGTTGTTAGTGGCATCCTATTATTGGTTTGATGAACTTGTCTTGAGGTTGTTGCACCTCAGGTTGCTTGGAGGATTGATTTAGCATTTTTAGTTTTTCCTTTTTTGTCATTCCTTTTTCATTTTTAGTTAAAGTTATAAACTTTAAATATGAAATTAGTTTAAGGTCCTGTTTGTTTTTCTGATTTTAGTGTTAAATTACTCATCTTGATATTTGTTTTATATTTGTTTATTAGGGTAATTCATTCCCAATAGTTTTGATACTCGGGCACTTGTGCCAGCCCGTGGGGATCAGGAACGACCTTTGTGACTTGCTGCGGACCGGGTCGGGCATCGGTTTAATGGCGGCCCGATTTTTTTCGTGACATTAAGGGAATATTTTTTTTAATTTCCATAAAATAAGGCTTGCCTCAATGGGAATTCACTATTTCTAACATTATGTAAAATTTATATCTTTATCATCCTTGAACCATTTGATATGATTTTTCACTTCAAGAAGTAGAAGAATGGATTGAGCATATACATACACTCATTGAACGCATTTGAATCCATGAGAATCACAATACTTTAATATTTTAAGGAGCTACTCATCACTGTATAGATTCCATGATATATGTTAGGAAAGACCATGAATTAACATAGAAGGAATTTTAAGATATTTTTTACAAATAATTTTATGTTTATACTCTTTTCCTAACAAAGACATGGTAATTTCTATAAATCAATCAAGGGTCATTCAAAGTGATAGATCATACATCCATGTTTGTTGACCTACTTTATTTTATACATTACATGTGTGGGTATGGGGATTATAAATATGGATCCATTTATATGAGATTGAAAGAGACCTTACTAATTAAGGTTATGTAATTTGGACTTCCTACCATTTCTATGGTTGTGAATAAGGCTATACTGGATGAAATAGGTTCCACGGGAAGTTATGGGGCTAGTGTTTTACCTCTATGATGAAGAACATGTAAGGATTATTTTAGCATATAGAAATAATTTTGGAATTAACTGAGTTGATATGGAATTAATTAAAGTATCCATGGTAGAATTACTACACTTAATTTATTTATTTGGTGACCTCTAGTTTGATATTGTAAGTGTCGATACTTATGAAAAACCTACACTAATAACACTGATAAGGAAATTAATTTTTATGTGTGTGTCGAGCATAATCATCACTAAATATTATATTTTTTAAATACTTCGGATTATGTTAGAATGTGACTTTTATATAATCTAGAATCTCATAAAAACTAGCTATACTACTGATTGGATGGATTTAACCACCTATAGGAAAAAAAGTTAGGTAAATGGGAGATTTATATAGTGTTCGTATTCAGTGAAAAATTAGAGGTAGACATATTCAAAAGTTAGTGACTTTATCTTTTATCTAGTGATCATAACTGTAAGTATGTTTTGATGGAACAAGTAGGGTCTTTTCATATAAAAAGAATGTAGCAAAATGTTCTTCCACAATGAGAGGTAATATTTTAGTATTTTATACTCTAGCATATGGTTTATTTGATATATGATTTTCTTATTCCTTTATTTATAAGAAGCTGGTGTATATTCTTGGATTGATTGTATAACTATCATAGAGGACTATGAGTATTGATACCCCCTTAGGCCTATAGTTAATAAAGAGTAATAATTGTTCCTCATATGTTACTGTGGTGGGTACTCATAAGAATATTTGTAATTTATTTACCATTGATATTAATACGTTTTAATTTATCTTGGGTATTGACCAATTAACTTATTTTTAATCCTATGATAATAATTATCAATGGTGATTTACTTTCTCTTCTATAGATGATATTTAATATACTCTTATTGGAGAGTGGGAATATCAAGAAGGCCATATTAACCCAAATCAGGGGAATAATAGAACCAATAATTTTCCAAACTACCAATTTGATTCTTGGAGAAGTTGAAATTTGGAAATTAAGGGTATTAAATTTGGTGGTAGGTCTATTTCCTTATATTTTTATTGAATATTTTTTAGGGTTACCACCATATCAATAGGTGGAGTTATCAATCTAATTTTTAATTGGAATAAAACATATATCTATTCCACCTTATATTATGGAACCAGACGAATTGAGATAATTTCAAATTTAGCTTGAGGAGTTTGAGGAAAAGTAATTTATAAGGTTTGTAACTTACCCATTCATGTCACAATTATTTTTTCTAAGAAAGGCAATGGGTGTTTATGGTTGTGCATATACTATTATAAATTTATTCAAGTGAATATGGAGAATTATTGTAAATTAAATTTGATTAAAAATTTATTTGATCATTTAAAAGGGGAAAATATTATTCAAATATTAACGTTCAATATTGTGACTATTATCTATGAGTGAGATTAGAGGATATTCTAAATATGACTTTCTAAAGCCGGTATGGTAACTTTTAATACATGATCATGCCATTTTTATTGACTAATACACCTTCTATTTTCATGGACCCACTAAATAAAATCATTCATCTATTTTTATATACCTTTGTATATATTGTTTATTAATAAAACTCTAATATATTCAATATCACTTGAAGACCATTTCATATAGCTCAAGATTCTGTTAGAGATAATACGAGAGAACCATCTCTACACTATGATTTCAAAATGATCCTTCAAGAATTATAATATCAAAATTTTAAGACATGTTCCATCATGGTTTGGAATATTTACACGACATAAAAATATTGAAATGGTAATGTCTTGGAAGGTACACAATAACATTATTGAGATCAAAATATTCTCATGATTTTCTAGTTATTATCATCACCTTATCAGTATTTTTTTGTGAATAGTTACTCCCATGACCACTTTGGTAAAGAAAGGTATGTTTTTTATTTCAATCAATACGATATTAATATTTTAAGAATATAATAAATGTATTAACAAATCATCTATCTTGATATTTCTATGATTTGGTCATTTTTTTGTTATATTGTGATACTTCTTTAGTAGTCTTGGTTGTATTCTTATACAGGTTTATTATAAAGTGGACTATGGTTATTAGTATCATCCACTATAGGAAATGTGTTATATGACCCATGATTTTGAATGAATATTTATAGAATATTACCTAAAATTATAGAGTCACTATCTCATTGGATTTTGATTTTTGTGTGTGGAAATATCATAGGAGCCTCAAGTATATATTTTTCTAGTGGGATTTTAATTTGAGGTAGTTATGATTTATTGAAAATATATAGTAATTTAATTAAAATTATTCAAGATCCTAATATAGAAAATATATTTGGGGATTAATTTAGTAGAAAATATCAACTATATATGATACTTTACAAAATAAATATTATAATCCAATGTCCTTGTTAAATGGGATTCACCTGAATATCCAATCCAATGTTAATTTTTATTAAAACCACAAGCACTTTTAAGGGGAAAGTGGGAACCCTCACAGCTCAATAGTTCCAATACCAAAGGACACAAAATATTTTTTAAAGAAGAGAGTGAGTTTTTTGGAAACATTTTCCCTAAAAAAACCCAGGGAAAAGAATTTACCTGAGTGTCGGGGGGTCTTTCCAGGTACCCTCGAATTGCAGTGCCAAGTTGTCCAACGCTTTCTTGTATTACTCTATGCTAATCTTCCCCATGTTAATACCTCTATGCAGGATGCGAGCCTGCTATGGATGATTTATAGTACCTACTAGTAAAATATTTCCAAATATCTAATCATAATAATATTATAATTCAATAAAATATAAATTGGGTAGATATCTAACAAATATTGTATTAGGATTATAATTCTTTCCCTTTTTCTATGGATGATTTATAGTACCTACCAGTATAAGGGAAGAATACATAAGATATTATGAATCCTCTAAGTGGGAAATTCATCATGATATATCATCATGTATCACGATATTTATAGAAAATTTTGATGGCCATGTATGAAATAAGTGATAACAATATTTTTCTCTAGTTTCTTCACCTAAAAATGTGTAAAAATTGAACACTGAAAACCTACATTATAATTGCATCCAAACTATATATTTATATAAAAATGGGATAATATCATGATAGATTTTGTAAATATTTTATTGCTACCTCTCTGATGTTGGTACATTGTCTGGGTGATAGATAATTAATTGACCAAGATAGATGATTTCTATATTTTTTAGGAATCTAATTCAAGGGATGAGATAAATAAATTATAGGTATAGAAGACAATAAATTTTTTTTCTACAGATAATTGTCTATATTCATGACCGAGGGCTCACTTCTTATCGTGGGATCTTTGAAATTAAGAAAAACTACTTACAATATACCACCTTTAGAATGAAGACTGATTATAACGGATCATTCATATTTTTGAGGATATGATTATGTACTATATTATAGAGTTTTATTGATAATGTGATGATCATCTATCATTACCAAAGATTAATTTTAATAATTACTATTAACTAACTATTTAGATGGATCCTTTTTAAACTCTCTATAGTATACCGTGTCAATTTTCCTTATAGAAAATATATTTTAGTGAATTATCCTAGACTAAAGCTAGTATAGTGTAAGAAATGAATGAGTGTATGAAATTTATTTGGAAATTATTGGTACTAATGAATACATTATAAGTCATATATAAATTGTAGGAAATGAAATTTGGAATCATAGGTTAGTGGTTATTTTCTTATTTAACCTTTTCCTTGTTTGAGTCACTAAATGACAGAGAATCATTGGAAAATAACTCCTTGTTTAATTAGTCAATTTAACATTGTTGATAATAATAAATAAATAACCTATAGATTATCTGTACTTAACAAATTTAGTTCCACAAAATATGTATTCATTGTGTCTTAATTACATAGATACTTACTTGATCCAACTTATGTTATTTTAGTTGATGATGTAGTGTTGATAAATAATAGTTTTTATATTGAGAATATGATTTAGACCATTTTTTAATGAGAGGATAATATAGTGGAAGGAAAGTTCATTTATTAAGATATGATAACAACATGGTCATCATTAATATAATACTCAAGAATGATAGTCTAAAGATAAATCATCATAGATTGAGTTATTCAAATTATAATGTTGATGATTTTTCTTGAGGATAAGAATCTCAATGATGGGAATTTTGTGATCATCAATATCAATGAGGTAAATATTTCATTATAATTTTGAATATTTATTTTTTAAAAAAATTTCATAGATTAAAGTTATATAAATTGGAATTAAAGTGGGAAGGGGAAAAATATTTATGGTTTTAGGGTATGAAGTGTACTAAGTACCTGCAGAATGGTACAAGTAAACTTGTTATATCTTGTAAAAGTTTCAGAAACATATGGACTTATTAATGGTTTCATGCTGGATTTATATCGGGTTCCTTATAGACACCATGTGGGTGATTTTTCCTTAGTTGGTACCTGATAGGTGTTAGTCTAGTTTTTCAATCCATACATAAAATTGTACCAATAATTTAAATCCTAAAACATATTAAGGATCATAGAAGTATTTTTAAAATAATATAATATATGATATCTCTCCTAAGGTTTCCTCTCATACTGCTCTTACTCATAATTTATTCCCTCTTTGATCTAGATTTTATCCTCCACCAAGCTACTATTATGTTTAGTCATGTGATAACCATTTTCCTTTTGAGTATTGGGACTTAGGGAAAGAGTGATTCTACAAGTAAAATTTCTGAAACCAGATGATGATGGCCGAGTGGATGCAATAAATTATATATGTTTGGAAGCTTATAGACTAGAATAATTAAAATTAGGAGAAAAGTTTATGAGTCCAGTATTATGTAACATTCAATTCATAAGTTACAAAAGGGTTCTCTATATTCATTAGAATTGCACGGGGGTTCTTCATATGGATATGTAATGATAACCTATAGAGTTTTATTTAAAGTAAAAACCATTCAAAAGTGAATGGATGTTTGAGAAGACAAAATCTATTAGGAATTACCTCTAGAAATATTTTAATGTGGAATACCTGGTTTGGTTGACTAGGATATACTATTTTTATAGTATATTAATTTTTTAAAATAATGCGAAGATTATTCAACTTTTTAATTAACTTACACCCTTTAATAAAAGTGATTACAATGTTCCCCCATGGAGTAGAACTTATTTATAACCATGTAAAATACATTTTTAGTAATTTTATTTGTTTTCCATTCATTTTTATTATAAAATTTATTGTTTGGTTTGTATATATGGGTTTATGTGTGTTTATGGGATAAATTTACTTCCTAGTTCAAGGTATAACATGAATGTGGGTTTATTATGATTTAGTGGAATCAATAATTTGAATCCATCGGTGAAATTTCTCTCGGATAACTTCTCGTGTGGCAGTTATGAACCTAATAAGTGGTATCATATCATAATTGTAGAGTTTTAGATGTGTAAAACCTAGAAATGGTGTTTCAAAGAATGATTTAGTAGTATAATTTATCCATCATTCTTGTAGGATAATTTTGGTAAGTAGTTATTGATCTATTTTAAATGTTTTAGATTCCAAGGGAGTTTATTGGTGGTAGAAGTAATTTCATTGGATGAGGGTATGGTTTAAGTGGATAAGTTCAATGGGAATGATTTTGGATTATAGAATATGAAAAAAGATGATTTTCTATAATAGAAGGATATTTATATTTCATTTACTAGAACAAAAAAACAAGTGATAAAGAAGGAATTCTAGTAAAGGCTGGGTAAGATATCATTTTGGTTGATTTGTATGTCACTAAATTAGAACATGGCCTGTAATAACTTTGATGTGAAGGAAAAATCTGAACTTATGATGACTCTTATCCATATGCATGATAAGATAGTTGTGATAAAAAATAGTTATATATATTTTTAATGATAATATTGTAAGTAATATTGGTGGATGGTCATGTTAAAGACTTCAATATGATCCACAATAAGTTGTAATTGGTGAAGGTTAATTTCAAATAACAGGAATGGGAACTAATATTTATTTCACAACTCTTGTAATTTTGGGATATAATTTTTATCATTGTGAGCAACTCAAGTGGTAATATGAAATTAGTTTTTTGGATATCAGATATCTAATTATAAATGATGATATTCAGTGGAGTAAGATCCAAGAATCTATTAGGAATTCCTATAGCGTGAAAGGTAGTGGCGATGCCAATACATAGAAGATAAAAAAGAAAGGGAAACAAAGAAGAAGTAGGAGCATGAGTAATTTGGCTGATGGTTTTCCCATATGTAGAAATTGATAGAAGAAAGGCTATAAGAAGAAATATTTCAAAATTAAAAGTGTTAATTTTAGAATATATAATTCAAAAAGTGTATATGAAAATACCATTTCATAAGATACAAGTGTTTTGTTATTGAGTGTCTCCAATCCACTTGAGTCTTCAATTATAAACTATGGGGATTATTTTCCTTATATGTTTAGGAGAATAAGTATAGGAAATGAAACATCGAGAATATTTAAAATGGATTGTCAAATAACCAGTTGAGATGGTGGGTAAGGATGATGTTTCCATCTAAAAAAATAATAGAATATTTTTGGAATTGCAAGGAGTAAAACACATAGCATGATTAAGGATGAAATTGATTTCATTTGGTTAGTCGGATGATGCTAGTTTTTATAATATATTTATATATTATTAATGGAATGTCACTCATGGATATAGGATTATTGATAAATGATTAAAATACATTACATTGTAATTGATGAGAGTTTTTAAATGATAAATTCAAGTTAGAAAAGTATATTTTACATTGTTACAACACAAAAAACTTGGTCGCTTAAGTGTGAAGGGATGAAATTATTTTCTACTACTGAAATTATAAATACAAGAATCATGGTGTAAAAAATATATAATGAATGATTCCTTAGAAAGAAGTGGAAGGTTTCATTCTTAACAAAAGGTAAGATTCCAAAGGACTAAAAGTTTAAGCAAGTTCATATAGATGTATGGGGGATAACTACAATATATTCTCATTAATTTTCATAGTACTATGTCACCTTAATTTATGAAATGAAATGAAATGAAAGGTTTGGGGGTTTTTCTAAAGTAAATTTCTTAAGTATTCAAATCTTTCATTCAATAGAGATCCATGATGAAAAGGGGATTAAATGAAAAATAAAAATTTTATGGTCTAATAATAGTGAGTATAAAGTAATAAAATTCAAATTTTATAATGGTGTAATGTAATACTGTTTGAGAATAACATTCCATGAAAACCATAATAGAATGATGTATTGGATGGGATGAATCATTTTTTAGTTGAAAAGGTAAAAAGTATGAGAATTAAAACTGGTTTTCCTATGAAATTTTGTCCTGAAGTCATAAATTTTACTGCCTACTTGGTGAATAAAAGTTTATAATTTCCATTATGGTGGGAATTTATAGAATCATGTTGTTCTGTTAGGAAGATTTAAATTTTCCATATCAAAGTTCTTGATTCATTAACCTATATCCACTTTGATGCTAATGAATAGGACAATTTAGAGTCCAAGTCCTAGCTGTGTTACATTAAAAGGTATAACAACAAAGATGTCAGATTATGGATTTTGGATAAGAACTTATAGATGTTTTTAAAAGATATAATGTGATCTTAAATAAATAGATATTATTGAAAGATAAAAACCAAGTGTAAGTTATATATGTGAACAAAACAAATATCATAAGCTGATGTTAGACAGAATAGAAGTATGATAGTTCTAGAAATTATAGAAAATTGAAGGAATAAGAAAATTATTGAAACACCAGATTGTAAAAAATAAATTTTAGATGGAAGTCATGTTGTGGTGGTGTTTCCAAGGGGAAAAGTACTAGAATTATTGATAGATATGGAAACCCTAGGAAGATCCATATAATGGTAATTTTGAGAAGCCGTAGTTTTGAAAGGAGTAAATCTTCATGGTTAGTTATGGAGGTATACCAGGATTCGATACCAATTATATAGATATGGAAGTTACCTATACTATTTATTTATCTTTAATGATATTAAACATAAAATTCCCTAGGAGGTTGCAAGTTTGAATGACTGAATTTGGTGGGAGTTATCAATAAGGAAAATAATGAATTTATTACATTTATATGGGGCATGGGAGTTAATGGAATGACTGGAAAGGAGGATATTACTTTAATATATATGTGTTTATAAGCTCAATAAGGAAGCTACAATAGAAATAGGTACAATATAGGCATTTTCATGAAGGGTTTTCAATAAATTTAAGGTATATATTTTTCCAATATTTTTTCTTTGGTTTTTAAATAAATGAATATTTAGATGGTGATCAATATAGTTGCTATGTAAGGGTTACATCTAGGGAAATTAGATAATAAGACTATATTTACTCATAGATATGTAGATATTGATATTTACATAGAGTATATAAAGGTTTTTGTTGAGAAACACAACAAGCATGATTTTTGTAATCTAAATAAAATTATTATTATTTTTAAATTAAGAACCAAAGTAGTGGAACTAGAAGTTTAATTATTTTATGGTGGAACAAATGTTCATTGAGAGAAATTGAGATAATTTCTATTACCAAAAGGCGATCAATGATGCTAATTTCATCATATTACTTCTCTATATAGATGAAATTATTATTTCTGAAATATTAAAGGAATTGATTGATGACCTAAAGGATAATTTCATAGAGGTTTTGAGATAAATAATCTTACTCTGGTAAAATAGATTTTGAGGAGGTAGATTGTAAGGGACTTAATTATTAATAATTTATTCCTAACATAGTTTGACTATATATGGAATGTGGTGGAATGGTTCAGAATGAGTGAGAAAAAACCAGTTACCACTCTCATAGATCAACATTTCAAGATATTATATGAGAGGGTACATATAATGGAATTAAATTATTATTACATGGAAAATTTTATTTTTTTATTGGTAGAAATAAGCCTAATGTATTTAATGGTTTGTATGCAGCTGAACATTGCACAAGAAATGAGAGTTTTTAAAAGGATCATGTACAATCATAGAAGATAATAATAATAATTTTTAAAGTGGATCCATTAGTACCTAAATTGTTCTAAAAAATTATCAATATTTTGGAATGGATGATCTACTGATGGAGTTTGTAGATTTGAACATTAGGGGAGATGCAGACACTCATAGGAGTACCGATTTCTTTGTGTTTACTTTCAACGACATATATTTGAGTTGGATATTTTTGATTAAATTAGTAAATTAAAATTAAACAATTAAAGAAGAGTAAGTTTCATTAATAAAATCTATGAAGGACTTGATTTGGATGAATAAGTTGATCAAAGATCTCAGAAGAAGGTTGGAGGTTGAAACACTATTATATGATTCAAGAACTATGATCCACTTTACAAAAAATTTTATGTTACAATATAGGATGAAGTAATTTTTTCTAAAGTTTAAATTCATTAAAAACTAGACGGAGGAAAAATATCTGGATCTACAAAAAGTGGATGTATCTTGGAATATGATAGATATGTTAACCAAGGTTATAGTCTGAGATACACTAGAGTGGTGAAGTACCTTATTCATACTAGAAAAAATGAAATCATAGTGGGAAGACTGAATTTTCAAAGGAATATTGAGAGTGAAAGGGTTTTTATGTTGATGGGGGAATTAGTGGTGATGATTAAAAATTATTCTCAAGTGGGAGATTATTAGGATCAACCATGTGGGAACAATTTTCCAAACTAGTATTGGAACTTAAAAGAGGAGAGATTTTGGAATTCTAATATCTAAAACTGGATGATGATGGTGGAGTAGAAATGATAATGTTTATAAGTTCAAAATTAGGTAGACCAAAAGTTTGAAAATTAGACGAAACAATGATGATCCTGGATGGGTAAGTATGGAGATGTAAAGTATTTTAATAAGGATTAATTATGAGGATATGTAAGATTCAATTATGATATTAAATAAAATTCAATTCAAATGTTAGATAAGGGTATAAATGTTTACAATATAAGGTTTATTTAGAAGATTATGTAAGGAAAAATCATGGAGTTTTTGGATGTGCAAACTATTCAATTAATTGAGGAGTTAAGGATATGGAACCCTCTGATGGAGTGAAGGGATACCTAGGAAGATCAAATCAAGGCATGCTCTCCACCAATATTGGAAGTTATGGGAATTGGTTACACTAGTTAGGATCTACTATATTTTATATGGATGATTCATTTTTTTTCAATTAATCAAAGTGATTATGGAATTCCCCATACATAGTAATACTTATTCTAAACCACATAAAACACATATAGATTTATTTTCATTTTTTCCTTTCACATTTATTCTATAAATTCGTGTCTAGTTTTTAAGTGTCCTTTCTAGTGTTTATTTAGGTGATTTTTTTCCTAGTTTCATAAACACTATTAATAAGGGTAATTTTTTGATTCAGTGGCTCTAATAATTTGTTTCCTCCTATGTAATTTTTGGAGGATAGTTTACGACCGAGAAGATATAGATCCAACAACTAATATAAATGATGTGCTTTAGTGAGTCTAAGATGATGATTCCAAATTTCTCCCTAATATTTTTATACTGGTTCAGAAAAAATGATAAATACATAATGTCCTATCTTTATGGAATTTGGAACTCATTAATGTTGTGGAATACCTATAATTTTTATTTAAGAATATGGACAAACATGATATTATGCTAGTGAAGATCCTATCTTGTATATTGTTTTCTTTTTATTACTAGTAGAAATATATGGTAGTGTCAGTTACAACTGGAAATTATTTTTATTTCAAAAAAACTTCCCTAAATTGATTTATTTGTATACTAAATTTAGTAAAATTCTTGTGTTTCTATATTATGAATTATATTTGGCTTTGATTTGATTTTTTGATACATTCATGTGGTTTATTGTTATTTATTATATATTCATGATGCATGGATTTTCCAAATTAGTATATTGGGAACATATATTATGCTAAACTTCTTATACAAGTTCTTTAGGTTGTGGATGAGGTATCTTACTACTTATATGTGAAGGTATGTGTGTATATAAATATATAAATATACTTATTATAGATTATGGTATATAATTATATTTATTATTGCTAATTTTCCTCCTAATATAGAATGTATATCTTTAAGTGGTCACTTTCTAAATTGTTGTGGATATTTAGATTATTTGTTTCCCTATTAGATTATCTAACGAGGATGTAGTAATTTAGCCTTTGATTTTAATTTTTTCTTGATGTAGTTAATTTTTTTCCCATGGTATCTTGGTTAATGTGTGGATACAAGCACCAAATGTATATTTTAATATTATTTACCAGATTAAAATTATATATTTATTATTTTTATAATTTTCATACATACACATTTCATTCAGCTACTTTATACACTTTGTTTTATAGTACATATATGTGGGTTAGGTGGTGACCACTTAATAGGTATTATATACTCACACTTTATATGTTTAACTAGGGATTCATAAAAATCATCTTATCAATATCTTGGTTTGAGCAGGACCTAAAAAGTATGGGATCAATTGGTTAAGAGATGTGAGTTACAATGGGATTTCTGGGATCTAGAAATGGATGGGTTGGGTGGATATTTCTAGTGATTTTTTTTCATTTAGAATATGTATATATATGGGCTCTCACTTTGCACAATAATTATGCATGTGATGCATTCTTTCATTCATGTTATCTCCTGTATATATTTTTATTCCAAATTTTGGAATAACATATATACACCATAACATTTATATTTTATCATTATTCAATTTATTTTTGAAATGATGTTCCTAGATATTATTTAGTATTATAAATTGATTAAAAATCACTCCCCATGTTATTATACTTTATCTTACAAATTTATACCAAAAATTATCAATCTTGAAGTGCGCTTGAGGTCTTGTGGTAATTTTTGATGGAATGAATTATCCAGAATAGCCCATTATATATATATTTATTCTTCTTAAATATAAGATAAATATATATTATAACACCCACATTTTGTTTGGTTATGTTAATGTAAGACATGTCATGTTTTAAGTGATGTTTTATAACCTTTTGATGGTTGAATATTTGGTTCAAAATTCATTGTATATTGTTGGAAGCATAAAATTTGTTTTAAAGTATTTTATTTTAAAATGGCTGACACCATGCCCTAGTGAAATCCATTTTGGTCTTGGATTAGCTCTTTGTAAAATAGGTAATTAAAAATAGCTTGTCAAGTCATTTTGGAGGCCGTTTTGAGGGGAAAAGCCATGCATGTAGGAAAAACACCATAGTGGATGTCATTTTGGGATGGAGTATTCAAGACCACCATGGATATGTCCAGTCCATGGTGGAGGGTATGGTAATGATTTTGATGTCATTATAAAGGCCAAACAACCATTATTCATCTCAGATCATGACCAAATCAAATGAGAAATACATATGGATTAAATGTGGGGTTTTAAATGCATTTATTAATAATTTAAAACCCCTATTAATCGATTAATACCCCTTATCCTTAACTATTCATTTAATCAGATGAATTCCATATAAATTTCAGAAGATGATTTGGTGTGTGGTCAATCCTTATTTCAATGATTATTTCTACCTTAGATTATGTTCATTATCCTTGACTCTTCATACTTGACCTTGATGGAAGATTAAACCTTTAAAGAGAAGGTTTCTCTAGAGGTTTTTGATTTACAAAGTCCCAACTCTTATTTTATCTTATCACTATACAAGAGTGATGAATTTATTATCCTTCAATAAGACATGAAGAAAACCGTTCTTGGTAATTGACATTGGGAAATCTTAGAGTGTGAGATTATTCAGGCTAGTGTGAGAACATGGTTTAGGATATGACACCATTGCTACAAATTTACATTGACATAAAAAACCTTAAGTTAGGAAGCTCCTTACCTTGTATAGGCCATGTATATGATCGATATCTTAATACGACATTGTATGTTGATATGATTTAGACAATGCTTGTGTTTTTTCAGATGTGTGTATGTGTGTGCGTAGCCTTCAACACCCATGTTTGAGTATGATCACTTGTGTGTGTGTGTTTGGATATTGTTTCTCACTCTTTTTATTCTATGTTGTGCCTCTATATGATATTCCTTATCTCCATGTAACGTAATAGGTATATGTTGTATTATTTTTCTATTCATGGTACCATGTGATAGATGGAACCATCATGGATCAATGGACCTAGATGGAGATCATGTTTATATACTACATATGGAATGATGAAAGGACCTAGTTAGATGATTGGGAATAATGTCCTAGTGTGGCCTAGCCTAGGGGTAGGATAGTCTTATGTGATTTGACCTGTGAGGTGATAATGGAGCATGATGTTCAAGTGATCTGATCGAGAGATAACCATAGGGATTGATAGCCTCATGTTGTTTGACTTGGATACCCAAGAATTGTACTATTATTTAGAATCTATGAGACTGATTCCTTCAGTTATTATGTTTTTATGACCACTCATATGTTCTTTTAGCATGGAGATGAAGCGAGTACGACCAAGATCCGTAGTGTCTTAGTTAGTGAATTGAATCCTATTACGGTTGTTTCTTGTGGGAACATTTATGTATTTTCATTTCATACACTTTTATACATGTGTACTCATGTTAAGGATGTATTGTTGATTTCCTACTGAGGTTTATTAGTCACAACCTATATAGGCATCTTGATGTGCATTCAAACTTTTTGTATAGGGGGTTGGGTAAGGGAAAAGGGACTATAGAATATAGCTGAGTAGTGGATCATGGAGCATGTAGGGGAATGTGATAGGATTCAAAGTATTTCCATAGTGTTTTTAATTATTTATATTCTTGCACATATAATATTGTTTTTCTTGCACACTGGGAGCCCAATTTTTGTATTTTTGTATGACATACTTGTCATCTATTATTACACAATGATGATTTGTATTTATCCTTTATTAGGTTGAGTTATTTTAAATTTTATTTATAATTTTGGTGTATTTCTGTGATACTGAGGTTGTAGCCTCCCCATTGATTGTGTTTGAACCCTTGCTGCTAGTCAAAATCCTTTTGCGTATGAAGAATCATGAATGAGGTCTTTTGGATCTCCTTCTTAGACCCATTGGTTTGTGTAGGGGTGTTACAAAATGGAATCAATTCAAAATTTTATTCTTTTCTTATTAGATATTCTAGGACATGGTACAAAGGAGATAGACTTTATGAAACTTCATTAGGGGAGTTTCCATGTGCCTTGACAATTCATGTGTAATGGACCTCTGAGTTAGTATTTTCATGATTTTATTCTAGTTTTATCAGATTTGGTTTTGTTCACATATCATGACTAGGACCATAGGGTCACATTCTATATATAAATATAAACCTTTCATATGATGCATAATAGTTTTTTATTTAATGCCTTGATTTCTGATATATGTTTGGGATAGTCATGTATTCTTTGACTGAGTGATATATCTATTTTGGCCTTAATTTGTTGAAGTTGATCATGAATTTATGTTATATATATATATATACATATGATTGTGACTAATGTGTATATATAAGTAACCTTTCTTGGTTCTAGGTGGGATAAACATTATTTTATTGGTAGCTTCCTAGGAGAACCATTGTGTGATCCCTTAGAATGAATAATATCTGTCTTAATAGCATTAGGTATTTAAATTTTACTTTGGAATTTCAAAATAATGTTTCCTAAAAGGAGATTGATGGAACCACTATATGAAGTGGTATGGGATGCTCCCACTAAAGATGATTCCTTTATTCCACCACTATTTATACTAGAGGGTGGAACAGATAATTATCCCGAACTTGCTCTAGTGTTTTAGGTAGAAGGACCACTTCATCCATGAGTTTTTTACTTACTTTTTATCCAATTCTGGGGATTTTCCAATAATATGTTAGACTATGATCAAGAATTTTTACTCCAATATCCTCCATATTTATAGGGTACTAGAATACCTCATGATTTAGAGGACTTTATACAGATCATTGAGAGGATATTCAACTCTGTAGAGACCCTTAGGGATAAATGGGTAAAGCCAATAACAATTATTCTTCAGGGAACTACTAGATACTAGTCGGACATTATACTTCATGATAGAATATTTAAGAGTCCTGTGTGGGTGAATTTCAAAGACCATTTATTTTAGGATTTATTTTTGTCTATGATAAATCTAGTTTGAGTATAGGAGTTTATGGACCTTGATCAAGAGATGATGATGGTTCCTTCTTAGTTAGAATAGTTCAAAAAGTTACTACACTTGATTAATCTCTTTTTTGGGGATAAACCATATAAATCTAGAAAGTTTGAGATCATTATTCGACCAGAGTTAAATGCAAGGTCAAGAACTTCATCCTGAAGATATATGCATAGGTTCATCACAAGGCCCTAATGATCAAGAAGGGTCTATAAAAGAATATAGATATAGGATTTATTTCAGCCTTCAGTAGACTTCTCAGTGATAATTTTGGTGGTAGGAAGAGGAAGGAAAATGTTTTATACTAGAGTGATGATAGAAAACCAGGGTTGAGTAGAGGCTATTTTGCACCCTCTATGGGGTAAGTAGGTCCTCGGTGTTTTAAATATAGATAATGGAGGAATTATTGTAGTTTATTCTCAAAACCATAGATCAAATGTCATTGCTGAGGCAATACATGACATCTGTAGTGTTTTTTATCAAAGTCATCTCGAATGAGGTCTTATGGTTGTTGAAGTAAGATAAAGGAATTGAGGCATGGGGAAGTTCATGATCCTTAATTGTTGGTTTAGAAACCATATATTTAGATAAATTAGGTGAGTCATTCTTATCAGGGACATGGCTAGGGAGATGAGGCATGAATTGTTTATACAGTGGATCATGCTCCAAATAATGGTTATGAGGGACTGTTTACTATTCAAGGTACAATATTTATCACTTATATGAATTCTAAAGCTTTGTTTGATATTTTTTCTTCCCATTACTTTGTATCATCATGATTCATTGATGGACTTGGCTTACCGGTCAAGTAATATTCTTAGTTTCGATCCCTTGATACATAATTGGGAATGAAAGTAGACAATCTTCTGTGATTCCCAGAGTGTCCTATAGTCATTTTTGATTACAAATATCAATGGGAATTCATGATTATAAATATGTAGAGCTTCATGTGATTCTCATAATGGGATGGATTTACATCTTCTAAGACCAAAATGATATATGTTAATGATGGATATCATTTACATTTCCCAAGTGATATAAGTTCATGATGACCAATGAGTTGGAGTTTGGAGTAGGTAGAGTGGCTCCAAACATGATCTAGCTTGGTAAAATTATGTTGCACATTATTTCCTTGGATATTTATATTGGACTAGTGGTAACCCCCTCATATTTTCCTTTAGTAGCATATATCTATTAGGAATTATTTCTAGATAATTTCACAGGCCATCCCACCGATAAAGGATTTTAGTTTGAAATAGAAATCATGCTAGGTGTAAAGCCCATTTCAATACCCACTCATATTATGGCTATGAATAAGTTAAAGAAGATCAAAGTGAAACTTGAAGACTTGAAACAGAAGGGTTTTATCTGGCTGAGTACATCATGATAGGTGAATATGTTTTGTTCTCTAAGAAGGAATATAGTAGTATTTAACTCTCTGTAGAATACTAAAAGCTGAATTAGGTGACCACAAATTATAAGTATCCTCTACCAAGGATCGATGATATATTTGATCAGTTATGGGGAGTCCATTAGTTCCCCATGATTTATCTATGATTTTTCTATCACTAGTTTTGAGTTTGAGAGGATTACGTCCTAAAGATGACATTTACAAGCAAGTATGAGATATATGAGTACTTAGTGATTCTATTTTAATTGATGAATGATCCATCAGTGTTCATGGATCCAGGGATTAATATCTTTCACCCATACACTGATAAAATATTCATAGTGTTCATCAATGATATAATCATTTACTCACTAACCCCAGAGAGACATGGAATACACCTCAAGATACTATGAAGTATTATTCATGCATATAAGTTTTATACCAAGCTTTTGAAGTGTCACTTTTGGATTTATAAGGTGTAATTCATGGGGAACCTGGTTTCTGAGGCTGGTATATCAGTGGACCCAGAGAAAGTTGAGGATGTGATGTATTTGAAATGTCCTGAAAACATGTATTATACCTAGAGGTTTCTGGGTTTAGTATGATAATATAAATTTTTATCCAGAATTTCCCTATTTATTAGCACCCATGACTATTTTGACAATGAAAGGGGAGAAGTTCCAGTGGTTGGACCAGTATGAGGATGATTTCATCATGATAAATATGAGGTTGATTACAAATATAGTGTTGATTCTTCATGGGAATGGGATCAGATATTCATTATATTTTAATGCTCCAAGAGTTGGTATTGGGGATGTATTAATGCAGATTGAGCATGTAGTATCTTATGGGTCACATCCTCTATAATCCCATGAGAAAAACTATCCTACCCATGGCTTAGATCTAGTAGCCATAGTCCTTTCTTTTAAGTGTGGGAAACACTATCTCTTAAGAAAAAGGTTTATTGTCTAAACAGAACACAAGATACTCATCTATATCTCAACATAGCGAGATATGAATTAGGGTAAGAGGTATTGGGTAGAGTACCTATAGACATTCTATATTGAGATAACCAATGAACCTGGTAAATGTAACTTCATTAAAGATGATCTTAGCCTTAAGACTCAAGTCAATCAAGATCATGGTGAATGAACTTCAAAGGGATCGTGGTGGATGATGAGCTTGTCGTATTTTTAGAGGATGGATGCTTTCCAGGATAAGGGAACAATGAAAAATTACCCATTAATGGTCACATATTCTTTAGTAGACTAGGTGAAGGTTGTCCATGAGACTAACCTAGAGTGTGATATGATGAATGGATATCTATTGGGTGGTGAC
Organism: Viscum album; assembly: GCA_963277665.1. Classification (NCBI taxonomy): domain Eukaryota; kingdom Viridiplantae; phylum Streptophyta; class Magnoliopsida; order Santalales; family Viscaceae; genus Viscum; species Viscum album. Next base: position 2,085,105,002 of record OY728126.1, read on the forward strand.
CTGATACTTGGGTGGTCATTAGATGACGATGATGTGATCCTAGTACATGGGAGAGTCATCATCCCTTCTTTTATTAAGGAAGGTTTGATGAGATACTTCTATATCTCTAAGTGGGTGGTGCATATTTGAGTGAAAATGATATACCATGACTTTATGAGGAATTTATGGTAGCCAGTGATGAAAAGGGACATTCTTGGATTATTTTCCCTATTACTTACCTACTAGAGAATAAATATTGAGCACTAGTATCATGGTGGTTTTCTACATCCACTTCTGATTCCCTTTTGGATATTGTAAGACATCATGATAAATTTTTTAATAGGGTTTCTTAGGACCCCATAGATCTGTAATTCTTTTTGGGTGATTTTTGATCAGTTAAATAATGTTTCTCATTTCATAATGATCTATGATATCACTCAGTATATGAGATGGGAGCGTTATATTTCCTTTAGATATAATAATTTAATGGAGATCCCTTAAGAATTTTATCTGATAGAGACACATGTTTTACATCTTAGTTTCAGAAAGTCATATTGAATCCCATAAGGAATTCACTAATATTGATCAATGCATACCATCCTTAGAAAATGGATAGTCTAAGAAGATGATTCATATATTGAATCATATTATCTGGATCAGTTTTTTGAATTTTAGTAGAGTGTTAGATAATCACCTAGCCTTGGTTGTGTTTTTATACAATAATAATTACTAGGATTCTATTTAGATGGAACCTTATGAGGATATTTATGGTAGTACATATTGTTCAATAATTTTTTGTAACAATGTTGGTGAGCTAGATTTTTTGGGCCCTAGTTTTATATAAGAGGACTCCTAAAGAGTGAAATTGATTTTGAAGAGGTTTATGAAAACTCATAGTAGGTAGAGATATTATGATGACTAGTGGAGGAGACTATTGGTGTTTTATATAGGTGGATAAGTTTTTCTAATAGTGAATAATTGATTAGTCCATCAACATTTAATAATGTGACGGAATTTATCATTTTAATATGTTAGACCCTTTGAGACCACTGAAAATATTTGAACATTATAAACCATCTGGATCTCCCTTATCACTACCAAGGTATTCATTATGTGTTTCATATATCTTAGTTTTAGAGATAAAAGATTAATTATATACATGTGATCAACTATAAGGATGTATATTTGAAACTATATGAACTATATGAGGAGATACCAATTTGTGTAGTCTATAAGAGTGAGAAAGTCCTATGAGAAAATAAGGTGCCACTTGTCAAAATTCATTGACATTATGGATGGATATATAATGATACATGAGAGTAATATATAGATAATTAGTAATAATTGAATATGTTTTTTGAGGTTATCTCCAAATTTAATTCAGTATGATAATAAGTCCTTAAAGGGGGAGAATTATAACACCCACTTTTTGGGTGGTTATGTTAATATAATATCTGGTAGGTTTTAAGTGGTGTTTGAAACATTGTGATGGTTAAATCTTGGTTTTAGATTGACTTGGAGGTTGTTGGAATTTTAATGTGGGGTTTGAAGGAGTTTGGTTGAAAATGGAAAACACCATTCCTTTGTGTAAACCATTCCAGGCTTGGTTTGCCTCTATATAAAGTGGGAAATGGAAAACTACTTATTAAAATATTTTGGAGGCTGTGGTGAAGGAAAAATGACTTAGCTGTGGGCAACACACCTTGGTGGATTCATTTTTGGGATGGAGTCTTCATTAATACCACAAACAAGGCTAGAAAGTTGTGTAGGGAATGTTGATGGTTAGGATGGATTTGAAATGGTTGAAACATTTATATTTCTTCTCAAATCGAATCCAAGTAAAATGGGAAATGTGTGTGGATTAAATGCGCGGTATTATGTACTTATATTAATAATTTATGACCAATAATAATTGATTACCACTCATTATGATTGACTATTACTTCAATTCAATAAATTAAATATGGTTTACATATAAACCTTGGGTGTGTGGTTGAGCCTTCTCGCCTTGAGTATTACTACCTTGGATAGCTTCAATTCTCATTGATCTTCTTTGCTCGAACCTTCTTGGATATTAATCCTTGAATAAAGAGGGTTTTCTTACTATTTAAAATTCATTGAGACCCAAAACTTCTCTTTTATTATTGATATACAAAAGTTAATAATTTATTCCCCTTCAAATATACTTGAATATAACCATTGTAGCTAATTGATGTTGGAAGATCTTGTCTTGCAAGCTTATTCTGGTTGGTGTAAAAATGTGGTTTGGGAGATAACACCATTAATGGACCTTGATGTTGACATCGAAAACCGTGAGGTAGAAAGTTAAATACCATGTATAGGCCATTTATTATATTTTTACCATGATATGGAGTTGTGTGTTTATATTCTTTAGATCATGCTTGAGTTTGATCACATGTGTGTGTGTGTGGCTCATAATACCCATGTTTAAGTTTGATCACATGTGTGTGTTTAACTATTTTCTTTCAATAATGATATGATATATTCTGAATCTATATTATATTACTTATTTCCATGTAATTTACTAGGTATATGTGCTATAATTTCTTTATGCATGGTAACAAGTGACATATAGAACTGTCATGGCTTGGTGGCCCTAGTGGAGGAGCATATTTCATTACAGCATATGACTAGATGAATTAAACAATTAAGATTATGGGGTATGATATCCTTGTGTGTCCTAACATGGGGGAATGATGGTCTTATGTGATCTAACTTGTAAGGTGATAGTGGGGTATCATGGTCCATGTGATCTGAAATGAGATGTAGAAAAATGGAATGATGGCCTAGTGTGATTGGGCCTGGAATACTAGAACATGTACTTATATTGAGCAGTCTTAAGGATAAATCACTTACTTATTATGTTTATATTTCCAATCATATGTTTTCCAATATTTAGCTAAAGTGGGTAAGTACAGGGTTTGTAATAGATTAGTTAGTTCATCGAAACTTAGTACAATTGTTTTATTTTGTGTGTATTTATTAATTAACATGAAATACACTTTTTTTCAGGAGAAATAATTCTGTAGATGCATTGGTGGTTTCCTAATGGATTTTATTACTCACAACTTGAAAAATAATCTTGATGCGTGTGTAGACTTCATGTATAGGGATCCAGGTAAGGGTATGGGGATGTGATATATAGCCAAGAAATTTTGAAAGGAGTGTAATGAACCTGGCCCCAATAGCTCAGAGCTAGTGTCTACATTATTACTTTGGATATGGATACTAGGTATCTCATCTAGATAGAAATAATAGTTTATTAGTCTTAGTAAACCTGACACATACTTGATATTCTTATTAAGATTTAAAAAAAACAAAAAGTATTTTAATTTAGAACACCATTATTCCTCATAGTATATCTCTATATATCAATCAAAAAACACTTCCTAGTATCTTGGGGAAAATAATACCTAAAAGGGTGATCATATAAGATTAGTAAGGGAATGTATACCTTGGAATATATGAATAAATAAGTAATAATAAATATGGAAAGGTATATAGATGAAACACATTCCATCTAATCAATAACTTGATCATAATATGGAAGAGATAAATGATGATAAAATAATGAAATATAAATAATCACATGATATTGAAAACTCAACCAATGATATTATAACTAACATAATAATCACATGGAATATCAATAACTGAATTCATATTGATGAAATACATAATTCTAGAAATCTAAAACATATTATCGATGCCTTGTTCAAAGACATCTAAATAAATGGTTAAGTCCTCAGCCAAAACCCAATGTAGTTTTTTCACATGAGACCTATAGATTCATCAAGGGGCTATACCAGGCCCCACCTATCACTTACTAAGTCTAATAAAATTTTAATATGAAAGGGGTAAAACATAATCCACACAAATATTAGTGTTAAAAAATCATATGAACCCAATTTTTCACTAAGGTATGGATCCATTAAATTTTGGTCTAATTATTTATTTTGGGCCCAATATGGATACCTATAGAGTTAGAAAAGGAATTAGGGGTGTTCATGGATTATCAGAGAAAAAACCAAACTTTTTGGAAAACTAGCCATGTCGCACGGTTAGCACATGGTTGGCGCACAATTTTGCTAGCTGTGCAGATAGAAATTTCTAGATAGAACCAAATCAAAAGGTTTGTGCATGGCCATGTGGACTAACCGTGCATGTGCCCTTTCTTCCTAGGTACCCATTAATGGTTTTTAATTGTTTGTAAAACCTTGTGGACAAACCATTCACATGCTATTTTCTAGGTAAAATGTCCCTTTTTCCCTTAATGATCTAATTAAGAAACCTCTTCTTCCCTAATATGATTTCCAGCGGGATTTACCTCCATGACTCTCATTTTGGTGATTTTTGAAGGGAAAATCTAGGGATTGAAATATATCCTTCTTTGTAGATCTAATTGATATTTCTTTTTCATGTTGGATGCACAATAGTAACCACTCGAGTCTGTTTAAGCCTTTCTCCTCTTTTTCTCTTGACCAAGTTATCAAGGTGTGAGCATTTTTCCAATTTTCTTAGATCTACTCTAATCTGAGCCAAATCAAGGGCCAATACCAAAGGGGGAGAGTCTTACAAGACTAAGGTGGGCGGTATATATCTCATCCCTCAAGTTCATTGATTTTGGAATTGTTGTGTGGGGCCCACTGATTTTATCAGGTTCTATTTATTGAATTTATATGCCATGATTATAACCATTAGAATGGTTATGTTATTTCCATATATGTGATTAATTATTGGTGGTTATCCCCAAAACGTCATCCATCCCATGGAGGATGTTATTCCATAATTGGGTTTTTAGTATTTGACTTGTTTGTGCCACCGTTCGAGTGTGACTTGGTTTGACCATTCTAAGGATAATCTTTTCTATATTTAATGGATTCATTTATATTGTGAATTTAATAATGGAAAGTGACATTTATGATCACCACTTGACCCATCTAATTTAAGTTCTTCAATTGATAATTAAATGTGAAATGGAATTTGGAAAGTATACTAAGTATATGACATGAACAGAGTAATTGTGAATGATTAATAGATTTCATGTCTGTAGTACTCCTTACCACATTAATGGAAGGTAGAGGAATAAACCTTAATTATTGAATATTATTTAAATGGAATTAAAAAAGGTTGCATGCAACTTGTCCTTGTCACACTAATAAATGGAAAGTATTAGAACAAATGGACTTATTGATTAATTGTGATGTGATTAAAAGGTTGCATTCTACTATACCTTATCACAGTAATGAAATGAAAGTCTTGAACTAAAAAAAATATTACATGACTTCATAATCAAATAGGAGTGGTCTGACTCAAGTGTTTCTTAGATTCTTATCAGGGAATGCCTTGAGAACCCGAGAACCCCATTCAGATTCAAGGATTCAGCTTGCTTAGGTTGATACCCACCTAGGTCTCAATTCCTATATATTCTTTGGATGCCTGATATGACATCATAGGATCCCTTAAATATTATTACAGGATTCCTTGGATACACTCCTTGGATCCAGCATTGAAAAGTAGGTGCCATGGTGAAAACCCATCAAGTCTAGTCATTTCTTAAGCCTATTTTACCTTGGATGAACTCCTTGGAATCAGTAGGTGTCTCATTGTGGAATGGATTGGACTATTCTCCTTGGATTAAACCCTTACTCCATGCCATGTTATAGTTATTAATGAGTTGGATACCCTTGAGGTTTATGTCACCTTGGTTATTACCTTGATACTTCATTATTAAATATCATTATAGGTTGGATTGTCATAACTTGGAACCTTCAATATTGTTAACATGTGGCTTATTTGAAAACTGTTAATAATCTATTAATGGACTAGTTATGTTCAGACTATATATGAGGGATGAAATAGCTACTTGGTTATTTAGGTACATTGAACTTCTTTACTTTATATATAAATGCTTGAACACTATTACATTTCCATTACATGGGTCATATGCTATATACATCATTGGTGGTGGATCACTGATATTTATCTCACACCATCTCCAGGTGCCACTTGGTACCCAAAGTAGATTACATGGTTGAAGGTGTTACAAAGGGAAGTATAAGACTTCAAACACTTGATTTCTTGCTGTTTAGTATACAGATTGATAGAAGATGACCGAGATGGGATCAGGATTCTTGGTATAGTCTTTAATTTCCCCTATACTTATGTGGAACATGTATTCCTACTATATTGCATCCATTTTTTTCCTATTTTCTAGTGACATGACATATCAATAGTTGTTGAATGATTTTCTAGCAATTTCTGTTATTGTTACTGTTGTATCTATTTTCCTTTGTGCCTTCTATTTAATTATATTTCTTCCTCTATTTATCTATGTTTACATTCATCTGATATGATACACATTGGTAATGAGGGAATAGTCTCCCCACAAACAGACCCTTGGCCCTCACTGATAGTTAGAAACCTATGGAATCTAGGGAGATGCACTTGAGGCCATGTGGCCTACTAGGCTTGGGGAACCCATTACGTGGCATCTGGGTCTGGGACATCACAATGTTGTAATATAGGAAAGGTTCATTACTTGATTTACTATTTGGAGATAATATAATAAAGATTAGGAAAGCTGGGAACTTGGTCATAAGCTATGATTTGGCATTGCGAACCCATGTTCGGGGTAAAACCCAAGTTTCCTAAATTATAATTATTGTTCTATTTTTCATATTATAGTTGACATTATTTCACTGTTGGGTGATGCACATGCTTTTTGGTGTTGTTGATTATTACTCTATTTGATTATTTTCTTTCATCCTTGGTCCGATGATATGAGGGAAAGGAGCATTGTCCCATGAATCATTATAGGCACCAAGAATTTTCATTTCATGCATATTTCCATGCTATATAGGCACATTTCACTATTTTTCATTGCTTGATATACCTATGATTATTGAGTGATGCTATTATAGTTAGCTTATGCTTTTATTATTGTTTGTTTCAATTGAGTGATTGTCTATATCAATTCATGAGGTGTATAGGCCCTCATGGGATGGTATGAGTAATTTACCAAGTCGAGCCATTATGCTATAAATAAATGGGTTTCATTTCTAGTGATAAGGTGTATAGGAACTGATTTACCAGGAATGGCTATCCATTATAAAGAGAATCATGAAATATAAAATGAAATGGTTGCATATCCTTTTCCCACCTTATCATGATTTTGAAAGGAAAAGGATTTTACTTGTAAAATTAAATGTAAAATGAAATGAAACTTATACTTGAGAAATTACCAATACCTGGATATTTAAGCAGGTATTTGGATTAGTATGCCTTGGGTAGTGGGTTTTCCTACATTGAACTTCTTCTAGTGACTTTATCTTTCTTCTTAAGCTTTTTTTGAGGCATGTTTTTTGATTTTTTAGATAAATTCTACCACGATTTCCTCGTATCATATTCCAGGAAGGTGGAGATGACCACACTCTAGACATGGTGGGACCTGATCAGTAACTATTATCTCCATGAGTGACACTTGAGGTACCACCTTCTGTATCTCTATATCTATCATTGAAAATATTGGACTAGAGATACAATATTACTATGGTGTAATAACCCTAGATATGTTGGTAAGGGTATGAAAAGAGGGCATAAACCAGTGTAGGGACTTCCCCTTGAGGTATAAAGTTACCCTTTCTTATGGAACCTCTTCATTCTCAAGATGATAGGCTTTAATGTCATTCTTGGGAAGGACTGATTGGTTTTGTATCATGCTTTTATAAACTGATATCGCCACAAGGTATCATTTACATCACCATAGGGAAACAATTATCTACATTATGGTGAGAGTGAAGTCTAAGATGCTAGAGATGGACCATAGAATCATGGTCTAGGTGGAATGACTACCTATATTGAAAATATCTTCATAGAGGATTAGGGTTTATGGCAAGTTGTTTTCCATCCAGAAGTGGATCATTTCAGGGTTATCTTTCCTGATGATTTTTCTAGATTACCTCTTGAGAGAGAGGTAGAGTTTACAATAGAGATTGTTCTATAAGCTTCTTTAGTGTCCATTCCTCCATACAGGATGGAACCGATAGAGATTCAAGAGATTAAGTGTCAGTTAGAGGATTTAGAGGACAAATGTTTTATATGGCTCGGTACATCCTCCTGGGGTTTTCCCATTCTTTTTTCCAAGAAGGTGGATGAAACCTTATGCCTATGCATGGATTATAGATGGATTAACCAACATACAGTCAAGAACCGATATCCACTACCTTGAATAGTTGATCTCTTCCACCAGCACCAAGGAGAAAAGGTCTTCTCCAAGATTGACCTAAGATCAGGTTATCATCAAGTATGAGTCTGAAAATCATACATACCTAGTACAACTTTATGTTGTAGGTATGGTTGGTATGAGTACCTTGTTATGCCGTTCGATATTACAAATTCACCCACCATTTTCATGGCTATGACGAATAGGGTTTTCCACCCCTATTTGGAATCTTTTGTCATAGTCTTTGTGGATGACATCTTGGTGTATTATCACACACATAGTGACCATGCCAAACATATTGATATAGTCATAAGTACACCGAGATAACATCATATTTACACCAAGTTCACTAAGTTCCACTTTTGGATTGAAAAAGTTCACTTCTTGGGTCATATTATCTCAAAATAAGGTATATCTGTTGACCCGGGAAAGGTTAGTGCTATAGTTTTTTGGGAGCATCCCAAGAATGTGTTTGATATAAGGAGTTTCTTAAGGATGGATAGATATTACATGAATTTCATACAAGACTTATCACGTCTTTATTCACCTTTTACTATCCTTAAAAAGAAGGGTGTCATGTTCTTTTGGTCAGAAGCATGTGACAAAGCCTTTCAAGAGCTAAAAAGAAAGGCTTCTCTCAGCACACGTTCTAATTCTTCCCGAGCTAGGTGTAGGTTATACATTCTTCTATGACGTATTAGGTATTTAATTATGAGAAATTTTAATGTAGTAAAATAGAGTCATTGCATATAGATCTTGGTATTTGAGTCCTCATGATAGAAATTACCTGATGCACAACCTTGAGCTAGTAACAGTTTTCCATAACCTTATTACTAGAGACACTATCTTTTAGATGAGCACTTTATGGTGTACACAGATCAAAAGAGCCTAAAATATATATTTAATCAGCATGAATTGAACCTTAGACAATGTACATGGGTCTAATATCTACAATCCTTTTATTTTGAGCTTGCCTATATTCTTGGGAAGGGCAATGTGGTTGAAGATGCATTGAGTTAGAAAACTCAGGCATAGGTCGTATGGAAAGCCAATGATGAATGAAAGTTAATGGTCCTCTTTTCTAAGCTGTATCTAGATTTTTATGATATTCACAAGAAGCATCACTCTCATCATTGGTATTTACCTATTCCATAATTAAAAAGGTGAAGAGTAGACAAGTTTTAGATCCTACAGGATTGGTACTCTATGAGAGCATATTAGGAGATAAACCACAAATATATTGGTCTGTAGATAGAGAAGAAATCCTACATATCCATGGACATGTCTGGGTCCCTAAAAATATGAGAGAGGAGTTGATTAAAGAGTCCCACACCTCTTAGTGGGTAGTTCATCCAGGCATCTCAAAGATATATCAAGACATGCGACGTTGGTATTGGTGGTCTGGGATGAAACATTAGATAACAAGCTTTATAACTAGGTTTTCCATCTGTCAGTAGGTGAAGGATGAGCCCCAGGGACCTATAGGATTATTGAATCCACTTCTTGTCCTATAATGTAAATGTGAAGATGTTTCTATGGAATTTGTAGTTAGTTTACCTTGGTTTCCTAGAGGTAGTAGTACTATATGTGTTTTCATTGACATACTGATGAAAGTAGCCCACTTAATTCCTATTATGGAGACTTTTTTAGTTGATGAGATGGGAAAAATATATGTATATGAGATCATGTGACTCCATAGGGTCCCACATACTATCATTTTAGATAGGGATGCTTGTCTCATATCATGGTTCTGGTAGAGATTATAGAAAGATATGGGTACTTAGGTGATTTTAAGCACATCCTTTCACCCTTAGACTGATGGACAATCAGAATAGACAATACATGTTATAGAGGACATGCTACGAGAAAATATACTTGATTTCAATGGTTCTTGGTAGAATAATATCACTGTCATTGATTTATCCTATAATAATAGCTTTCAGGTGATAATTCAGGTGGATTCTTTTGAGGCCGTATATGGTTGGTTGTACCATTCACCCCTATCTTGGATAGAGGTAGGTGAGGTAGCCCTAAAAAATTCATGTCTTGTTCAAGATACTTCAGAGTAGGTTCATCTGATCAGGAAGTGAATGAATAACACTTAGTCTAGACATAAATCTTATGTCAATTACTATCGAAAACCTATTGAGTTCGAGGTCAAGGATTTTATTTTTCTTTGGGTGTTTCCCAGGATAGGGAATAGACAATTATGAAAGCAAAGAAATATATATCCTCATTATGTAGGTCTGTTTGAGATTATAGAGAGAGTCGGGATAATAGCCTATCAATTGATATTACCTTAGAGGTACCATCACATGCACAACATCTTCTATGTTTCATAGCTTCGCCAATATAATAGAAATCCATATCATACCTTTAATCCCAAGGAAGTTGAATTAGATGCTGATGGTACCTTTTAAGAGTATCCAGTACACATCCTTGACTGGAGTACGAAGGTTCTCTAAGGCTGGAATGTCCCTCTAGTATGAGTTATATGGAAATATGGCCACCTATAGGACAATACTTGTGAGAAGGCAGCCAACATACGTGCTTAGTGGCCAAAATTGTTCTTAGACAGTGTCTCACTAACCTTGGAAGGTGAACTCAGGGATATGTTCTTTTAAGGGGGAAAGACTGTACGAACCAATTTTTTTACTCAGTTATGGATCTTTTAACTTTTAGTATAATTATTTATTTTGGGCCTAATATAGATACCTAATGAGTTAAAAAAGGTATTAGGGTGTATGAGCCTTGTTCAAAGAATGAAACCCATATTTTTGGGAAAACTGGCCATGTCAAATGGTTATCACATGGTTGGTACACAATTTGGATAATTGTGCATATAGGCATTTCTGAACAGAACCAAATCACACAGTTTATGCACAGCTGTGAAGAATAACCATGTAGGTTCCCTTTCTTTCCAGGTACCCATGCATGGATTTAACTTGGTTTTTCAAACCATGTAGACAAACTATGCACATGCTATTTTCTGGATAAATTGTCCCTTTTTCCCTCAAAGATCTAATTAGGCCAGCTCTTCTTACTTAATATGATTTCTAGTGGGATTTACCTCCACAGATCTCATTTTGGATCTTTTTGAAGGAAAAATCTAAGGATTTAAATAACTCCTTTATTCGAGATTCGATCAATCTTCCGTTCTTCATGTTGGATGCACAATGATAAGTACTCAAGTCTGTTTAAGCCTTTCTTCTTCTCTTTTGCTCTCGACCAAGTTATCGTGGTGTGAGAATTTTACCTATTTTCTAAGATCTACTAAAATCTAAGACAAGTCAAGGACCAATACCAGAGGAGTATATTCATACATTCCTAATGTGGGTGTTCTATAACTCATCCCTCAAGTTCGTTGATTTTGAATTATCATGTGGGTCCCACTGATTTCATTAGGTCACATTTATTGAATTTATATGCCATGATTATAATCATTAGAACCATATGGTTATTCTCTTTACATATATGTAATTAATTATTTTTGTTTATTCCCACAAATTCATCCATCCTATGGAGGATTTTATTCTATAATTGGGTTTCTAGTATTTGAAATGTTTGAGCCACCATTCAGGTGTGACTTAGCATAACCCTTCTAAGAGTAAGATTTTCTATATTTAAAGGATTTATTTATATTGTGAATTTCATAATGGAAAGTACCATGTATGCTCACAACTTGACCCACCTATAGTAAGTGATTCAATTGATAATTAAATGTAAAATGGAAGTTGGAAAGTATACTAAGTATATGACTTGACTGGATTAATTGTGAATGATTAATAGGTTTCATGTCTGTAGAATCCCTTACCACATTAATGGAAGGTAGTGGAATGAACCTTAATTATGGAATATTATTTAAATGGAATTAATAAAGGTTTCATGCTACATGGACTTTTCTCACTAATGAAAGGAAAGGCTTTCACCAAATGGACTTATTGATTAATTATGACTTGATTAAAAGTTTACATGCTACTTGAATTTATCACACTAATGAAAGGAAAGGCTTGAATCAAAAAAAATATTACCTGAATTTATAATGAAATAGGAGTGTCTTGACTCGAGTTCACCTTGGATTCTTATTAAGGAATGCCTTGAGCACTCCAGAACCCCATTCTAAATCAAGGATTCATCTTGCTTAGGTTGAGACCCAATTATATCCCAATCATTGTATATTCTTTTGATGCTCGATATGACACTGTATGATCCCTTAAAAATTGTTACATGATGCCTTGGATACACTCCTAGGATCCATCATTGACAAGTAGGTTCCATGGTGAAAGCCCATCAGGCCCAGTTATTGCTTAGACATATGTTACCTTATATGAACTCCTTAGACTCAGTATGTGTCTCATTATAGAATTCCTTGGACTATTATCCTTGTATTACACCCTTACTCCATGCCAGGCTACATTTATTACTGAGTTGGCAACCCTTGAGGTCTACATTGCCTTGGTTATTACCTTAGGGATTCATTATTAAATATCATTATAGGTTGCCTTGTCATAACTTGGAACCTTCACTATTGTTAAGATGCGACTTATTTATAAACTGGTAATAATCAATTAATGGATTGTTTATGTTCAGACTCCAAATAAAGGTTGAAGCAGGTACTTAAATATATAGTTACATTGTACCAATTTACATTATATATGCATAGTTTCACACTATTACATTTCCATGTAATGGTTTAGATATTATAGACACCATTGGTGGTGACCCTCTAAGATTTATATCACACCCTCTCCAGGTGACGTTTGGTACCTATAGTAGATTACATGGTTGTAGGTGTTGAAAAAGGGAGGCATACATCTTCAAACACTTGATTTCTTGATGATTAGTATAGAGCTGGATACCAGATGTCCGATCCGGAGCTTGGGATGCTTAGGATAGTATTTTATATACCTTATACTTATGTGGAACAAGTATGCCTACTATCTTGTATCCATGTTTTCTAGTTTTCTAGTGACATGTCATATCATCAGTTATTGAATGTTATTATAGTGATTTCAGTTATTATTACTGTTGTCTCTATTTTCCGTTGTTCCTTATGTTTAATTATATTGATTACACTATTTATCTATGATTACATTTATTCGTTGTGCTATACTTTGGTAATGAGAGCATAGTCTCCCTATGGACACACCCTAGGTCCTTGCTGCTAGTCAGCAGCCTCTGGAATTTGGGGAGATGTGCTTGAGTCCATGTGGACCACTGGGCTCAGGGCACCCATTACGTGTCATTTGGGTTTGGGAAATCACAAAAACTTACATACAAAATGATAACACTTACCCCAATCAATAAATATAATCATAAACCATCTAGAGAAAAATAGTGAATGGTAATAAAATTATACATCCCCAGTCAAAATGATAATAAAACATCCACAAAAATAATAAGGATGGTATCAATACAACATATTCTCCATGTATCATAAGTAAAATATATGGTTTATGTCATTGATGAATATAAATTTCATTAAAATACCCCTCAAAGCTTTTTTTAGGAAAATAAACTTTGAATTTTGAAAATTATCTTTTAATTTTTTTAAAATACTTTTTATTGAAAATAATCATTTAAATCATAATATAAGGTAACTATTCATTTTGTATATTTTAAAATAAGGATTCCTTTAATTTTTTTTATTACAATCTAAATGGGCATTGTTTTTAAAAAAATGTGAGGATTTATTAATTTTTTGTATTATAAAAAGTAAAAATGTGTAAAAAATTATTTAATAAATCATTTTTAAATGGTTAAAAAAATTTGATTTTTTTATAAAACATGGGTTTTTATGAAAAAGGATTTCTGACTGGAAAGAGAAATATGGTCATATTTTCATGCAAATAGTTTTTCAATCATTATAAGTAACAAAGAGTGAAAAAGTTATATTACTTGAAAAAGTTAAAATATAACCAGATTTGAGTATAATATATTTATTTTAAGATATAAATATTAAATAATTTACACAAGGGAGATTTAAACTCAAACAATCCCGAATAATGATGAGATTGTAAAATAAACTATAACGACTTTGGTAACATGTTAATCATTAGCCCCATAAAATAAATGAAATAAAATGAAACTTTAAATACCAAAAATATAAATAGATTCATGATATTAAATATAAAATGGATATTATATACACCAAATAATGTAAAATAGTGGTGAATATGGCATATGTCTCACATAAGTAAAAGTGAGATAAGAAACCCTTACATCAGGTTTTACTTAGTATGTGTCTAAAACTTATTTTTAATGAATATAGGTTTATTAAAAATCCATTACTAAACAATAATCATATATCTCATACCATATATTATTTACTTATAGTATTTTATCACTCATGTATTAGTAATTCTTTGTTGAAATCACTATTTTGGGTGATAATCGCTTCGTTTTTCATGTAAGTGTTCATTTGGTAATTTTATAAATTTTAAAGTGATCATTATTACATAATATTAAGAATTATAAACATGATATATATATAATATATTTATTATATGTTTATTTATATTAATATATAAAAGTTAGAAATAGAAAATGGATTACACTATTTGTGTAGACAACATGCCGTATATACGCATGAATGTAGTTTCCATTTTTCTCAAATGATGGAAGGAAAGGAAAATAAATATTATTTAAACATTAAAGAATAATAATTATTTTTATATATAATTTATATTAACAAAATCTATCCATATTACCATCCATGTAAAAATAAATTGAATAATATTTCAGATCGCTATGCGGAGGCGCTTGTCCACACATACATACGAGTGAAATTATTGTTTTATAATGCATTGGAAGGTAAGAATTTAGATGTGATATTATATTTAAATAAGTGTTTTTAGATAATAAATATCACATATATTCATTAAATTTTATCTTTACTACCTTCCATGTCAATTGTAAGTGAAAAATGAATCACATCACTTCACGTGACGATAATCATCTTTATACACGAGTGACGTTATCATATCATTCATGGAATGGAAAGTAAGTAGTTATATGTGATATGAAAATTATAGAAGTATAATAATATCACCAATATCACATATATATATATATATGTGCTTGTGTTTTTTTGTGTTTGTGTGTTAAATCCATCATTTCATCCATCCTTAAAAGGTGGTGATGGAAAATGAATAACATAGATTCGCGAGGTGGTAGTCCACTGTACATAAGAATGATGATTTCATAACATATTTGATGAAGGAGGTGATGGATATAGGTCATGAACTTAAAAAAACATCTTATTATATTTAATTTATTTATATCATTATATCATCATTGTTTAATAATAATTTTAAGTGGTGGAGGAAGAAATAAAATAAAACACTCGGTTTGGGATAATACCTCTTGTTGAGAAAACTTATTTTGGTTTTAACGAAAAGACTTTATGTGATGGATTTATGACCAAAATAAGTATTATAGGATTATATGTGGTAATAAATGAATTTATTTGGGTAGGGATTGTCTAAAAAAATTATTTTTGGAAGTGTGAAGAGGAGATGAGAGGGGAAGTCCTTTTATAAATGAGGTGAGTGACACACTTGTAAATTTTGCGTAAAAAAAGATGTACCCACGTTTTTCACATGCCACCGGGCTCCAAAATGGGTTATTCTATATAATAGAAGATATAAGTTCAAAATATGTCTAGATAAAGGGTTTTAGACATGTTTTGGGAACTTTTTTATAATTTATTTTTTAGTTTGACCCCTAAATCCATTCTTACCTTAACTGTGGTAAATAGTTTTTTTTATAGTTTTTAATATTCATTATGGTAAAAAATTAAGTTGAAGTTATTATATAATATAAAATTTTCTGATTCCAAATATGGAATTAATTTTTCCAAATTCTATTCACATAAAGTGAAATAATTCAATTTAAAATTAATCCCATATATGGGATGAGAAATCTGGTTTTCATAGAGAAGATGTTCAGAAACTTACAAAGTTCTAATATCGAAATTCAAGATGAAATTGATTATAATGACTTAAATTTGATTAATATATATATAATTGAACTAATTATACATTTATAACCATATAAACATAATTTTAGTGTTTTTAAATTCAATAAAATAAATGAAAATTCTTAATAAAAAGCAGTATTTTCCACTATCCACTAAAAATATAACTTTTTAGAAAATTATCCAAAATTTAACTGAAGATAATTTTGAAATTTATATTTAAAAAATGAATTTATTTTTATAAAATACATTTTATAAAAGTAAAAAAAATAAATTTTAAATTATACGAGCAATGTGTGAGTAGGCCGCCTTTTAGAAAAAATAATTTTTTTAGAAAACATTTGTTTTTTCTTTCAAATGGTTCTTATTTTATATATAATCAATATATAACCATTAAATTTATTTTATAAATGTATAAACAATATATTATTTATAATTTATATTGTACTATTCATACCCAACAACTAAATAGTTAGGTTATAATAGTCATGATTATTTAATAATATTTTAATAAAGTATCATGTTTCATTCAAACCCAGGGTTGCGTGCATTACAAGGTATCAAAGATATTGAATTTATTTAAAAATAAATATATCATAATGTATCATGGGGTTACATTATATTCTATTATTTTTGTTGTGTTTCATATACTCTATCAAATACGATGTTCCTCTTTTAAAACCGTGGGGCATTATATAGAGCTTGCAACAGTATTGGAAAAAATGAAAAGGATTTACACAGTGTGTATATTTATTTAATTGTATTCACTTATACAATGGTTTTGAATTCCATACTATAATCCCAATTTATTTATTTTTGTATTACATGCTTTCCATCCATTATAATACTATGATACTGTATCATTCACCATGATTACACTGAGCTATTTTATATTTTATTTATACTTTTGGTGTATGGATATGATATTGAGGGTATATTCTCCCCATGAACTGTGTTCATAACCTCTCTATTAGTTGGAAGCCTCTTGTATATGGAAAGGCACACATAAGGTCTTATGGCTCTCTAAATCATACTATACGGTTTAGTTCAAAGTATTACATATATACTCTATTAAATAACATTAAATATCCCATTCTATAAAATTAATTAGTTTATTTCTTTAAATAGGAATTCCTTATAAAAAATATACTAAAAAAAATATATTCATGCTTTATTTGATAAATGTATAGTAACCAAATATTTTCCAATAAAATATTTTTTTAAATATTCTATAATACATTAAAAATATTCTATAAAATATTTATGAATTATTGAGTTTAATAATATAAAATGTCTACCATTATTTAAATTTCAATGTAAAAATGAAATTTTTTGAGTAGATAAAAATATTTTAGCTTATGAAACATTCAAAACATTTGTTTTGTTTCATAGAATTTATATTTTATCACATGTAACTCTAATTTTTTTCGTGAAACTCTTCTATATCGACTGACTATATTCAAAACTTCTGATTTTTTTTCACATAGTTTCTATTTTATTACATATAAATTTTTATTTATCTCATAAAATTTAATGTATTGAAAAAATATATTGATATATATTTTATAACTTTGTATATTTTATCACACATTTATTGGTTTTTGTGTTGAAAATCACAATGTTTCTTTGTAAATATAACATCCAAAATCAAATGATCATGTTAGGGAGACAAGACGTCATATGACCTCAGATGTAATTATGTACCATCAAAGTTTAAAGACTATAATAAGGGTTAACACTATGAATTGGAAAATTAATTATCATTTAATAAATCATAATAATATAATAATAAATCATAGATGAAACAAAAAAATTATAAGAAGAATAAATCTGAAATATTTCCTTAAGCATATATATGTTATACAAACAAAAGATAAAACTCCATGATCATTTAAAATTTTCACATATACGTGAATATAAGTAAAATAAATAAACTAAACATAACCATATCACCTATGTAATATTATTAAATAATTCAATGCACAAACACCGTGATATATCCTAAATGACGTATCTAAAGAGGTGTTAGGTTTTAGAAGAGGAAACCCTTGTCTAGCATTATGGAAATAGAAAAACAAAGTTAATTTTATGATAATACTAGACAATTAATTTTAATTAAATAAAATATAAATGAATAAAATACCTATTTGATTTTTTAAATTCATATATTCAATTTATTCATCATGATTTTAATACATATCACTAAAATTAAAATATACCCATCATATGAGGGTAATCTATGGGTAATATAAGTATCCTAATGATAGGGAAGGGTTTATGAATTTATAATAGTCTACTAGAACATTAGAGTTAAGGTAAAGTGATAAAGTGATATTTTATTTTTAATTTTCACTCACAATATCAAAATAATTGTAAAAAACTATTTAATTTTTTAACAACTTTTTTTAGTTCTATACGGATACTACTTTTTCCCCTAAATATCTTAAACCAATACATACAAAATTTAATCATTTTATATAACATTTACAATGTTATAACACTTTTTATCATGTGGATCATTTCTTTCATCAATTTCAAAACATTTTAAAAATCATTATGAATTTTTGAGACTCTTTAAATATCATCACAAGATATTTAAACCAATCATGATAAATTAATATGGGAGAAGTCATTGGTCCACTGTTATTTTTATCTAGAACTTTCACTTACATACATATATCCATGATGTGGTGACCTACACTATGGCATGGTTTACCTTAGAAAAAAGAACAATATGGTTAATGCCTTCAGATATTGGTTTAGATTATGATATAATTTCAATCAATACCATACATTTACTAAACTGTTATATATATTATTTAAATTCACATTATAACACATCATACATAAAAAATTATGAAACCGTATCCAAAAAACCTTTTTTGATATCCTCCAAAAACCCATATTATATAAGTTATAAATGATTTTCACTGTATATTACAACACGTGTATCAACATTTGAAAATTCATCAAAAAAACTTTTTTAGATATACTCTAAAACATTTAAAAAAGATCTATAAATTTTATAATAAATTTATCTTTATTCGTACTAATAAAATTTGTGAGTCCATAGATCATTGTATAATTGGTAATGTTTATGAATTATATATTCTATAAATTTGAGAAATGAGCGGCCTTTTAAAAAATGTTAGTGTTACTTAAGCTTAGATGGTATATAACATGATATCTATCTGACCCACAACTATCCATACTAGTTTCCATTAGTTGTATAATCTAAAATATTCTTAATAATATAATCCATTTATATAGGACATTAATTTTCTATGATACATGAAGTATTTCAATTTATATTTTTAACTCATATGTTCCCAATTATTTGAATATAAAAGGATCGGGGGGATGAACACATCACATGTCATTTTTATAGATGTATGATCACATTATATTCCCCTCATCCAAATAGATATACAGATAATAAATAAATTATCTTGGTATAACTATACACATATATAATCTATATCAATAGAGAGAATATATTTTAGACTCATCATAAATGGTAATAAATCAAATATTAGTTAAACATCAACCAAAGAAAAGATAAAAAACCATTTCCAAACACCCCTTGAGTAGTTTAACCTCATTGTTGGCATATACAATATATTGTGGTATGAAATTTCTTATGCTATGTATTTGGTAAACCTAAGGTGTTGGGAGTTAAATTTAAAATATGAACCCCATGTATACTAAATAAATAGTGTATAATTCTCCATGTGGTATATTTAGTGGGAGATAAAACACATAGAACTACCTTTGTGTCTCATGAGCTGATTTTGTATCTCTATATGAATCCCAAATCATGCTTATCTACCCATTTCATCATAGCTTATAGTACTCCATAAGGACTATTGATTAAGTATTATTTAAAATCATACTTTGATAGGATAAATTTCATTTCATTTACTATAATATATATGGATAGAATAAAATACATTAATATATAAATTGAATTTATGTATCGAATGACATTTTTTTTAAGTTATTAAACTCCATTTTGAATACTAAAAAATAATAATATAATTTTTAGTATAATAATATACCAATTTATGGACCACCTAATAGACCATATGTTTGTTGAACTTATAGGGATTTTTTAAACGTATTTCATCCATAGATAATTCCTACCTCACCTATATGTGAACATTGGTTAAATTATTTCACTAAAATTATTTAATGGGTTAATATCTATAAAGAAACAATGTTTGATTAATGGTGACATGAGAATTAATTATCCTCATATTCCAATTGTTGAACATAATTTTCAAATTTATTCACTTCACAATATACTCTTTTATGATGATAACAACTTATGTTTTTCTTAAATACATTGAAATATTTCATAGATCATCATTATTATATTTTTAAGATTATCATTTAGTTTTTTATTAATATCATATGATAATAAAAAATAAAACTCTTTACATTAAAATATTTATTTACAAAAATATCCTAAACACTTTTAGGATATAAAATTATTTTTATTTTGAATTATATTGGCATATCATTCAGCTTCTATGATTTAGACTTATCCTTGTTTGATCATACTCCTATAATCCACTTCAAAATTATTTTTTTTTCAAAAATATTTTATCTAAAATAAAAAATACATTTTTAGGAAATAACACTTATTTATTTATGGGAATATTTTACAATTAATTGTGTTTTCATATCATCATCATCATTTCAATTTTTATTAAGTAAGATAAATCTCTAGGAGACATCCGACCACACAAGAGGAAAAAGAACCTAAAGTGGTGTAAAATAGTGAAGGTCGAGGTAATAATTGTTTTTTCATATCATATATGGTATTTTAATTATTGAATTAATATTATAGAAATAGTTTTATATTCTTTAAAATGTACCATTTGTGAGTGGAAATAACTCTTCCATCATATTTTAATATATATATATATATATTTGATGCTCGATTAATCTTCTTTACATGTGTTATTTTCAAAAAAATTATAGAATTGGATAACTAACTACATGAATTAAAACCACTATACCATATTATTCATAAAAAAAGTACTTATAAATAACTTCTCTTATCACATAAGACAAAAAAATTGAAAACACACATCATTTATTCAGTTTAACTTGATATTTTGTATAATGAAACACATCCAATTGCTTGATGTAACAACTCTCAGATTCATCATTTGCAAAAAAATCAATATTTCACACCATAAAATTTGGAATACTTTTATTTAATTTTTTTATGGATTTGGATCTTCTGGTTGAGGTTTGGGTTGAGTCCTAGTTTGAAATTTTTGGGTTTTCATTGAAATATATAGTCTTTGGTCTTAGAAGAAAGTGGAACACGGTTAGAAAATGATTAAGGGAAACCATGTAGCTTCACCAGGTAACTATGTGGCTTGAGGTTTGAGATATAGGGCATGGCTCATGGCCTGTACACAATTAGGTAAATCATGCGGAAAGCATAGAGTTTAGTTTTGGACTTAGCAAGAAGCATTTAGTATGGTTGGTTCATGGTTAGGGAACTATGTATCAATCCCATGTGGGGTGGCCCTCTTCTTCAATATAGGACACCCGGTTAGCACATAATTTGTCAAACCGTGTGACCAAATCAAGCAAGTTTCCAAAATTTCTTAAAACATGAAATTCCAAGTTTTCCCTCCCCACTTTTTAACCAATTTCAGGGTTTTCTCCCCTTGGATAATTTTTGGTGCATGAAGGGAGCCCCTAATCTCTCTCTTTATGATTCACCTCCTCCATGGATACTCCTCCTTCGAATATAATGTGAGTTTCTAGGGGGTTTTGACCATTTTCTCTTCCTTCTATTCTCCTCTATTGGTTTATTAGTGTTTCCTTGGTGGGTTCTTATTTGGTCAAACCCTAGAGGCTGGGGTTTATGTATTGGGTTGTTTTTATTATATCTAGGGTGTGCAGACTATCTATTGTACTTCGTTATTCCTTCCATTAAAGTCTCATTGCATCCAAACTCTATTGAGGCAAGTTCTTCCATATGTTTCCTTTATGGTGAATTTTATTTGATTTTTATATGTTTCCAAATAATTTATAAGTTTTTTTCTAATACTTATGATGTTTTTGGTTGATTTATTTTGGTGATTTCATGTTGGTGGATGTGGGTAAAAATGGTTTTCAAATAGATTATTGAAATATACTTATGTATATATTCACTCAACATATTTGATAAAATTCTAAGTAGTATTTTTAGATGAAATTTGGTATTTTTAGCATGTGTTTGGATTTGTTATGTTTTTATGGTGTTGGTTGGTTGTGATATGAGCCTTATGTGTGGATTGTGGTGAATTTTATTGTTTGGAATTTATTTATGTCTTGTTGTTTTGGTGTTAAAACAAGTTTCATTACTTTAAAAATGTTTTTGGGTAATTTTAGGGATACTTGTAGGGTGTCATTGGATGTGGCATATCCATGGGTGCTCAGGGTGCACACATGGATTCCCACAAAAATGATAATGGTACTGGATGAAATTTCTTAATTTAAAAACCCATATTTCAAAACACTTATCCCCACTCCTTCTTTACTTATTTTAAACTCTTGTTCTTTCACTAAATTCCCCTTTGTATCAAGTGACACTAATGTGGTTTTAAATATTGTGTTTAAAATTATGGCCCATTTGGTACCTTGGAAAATATGGATACTTTTCTAAATGATATAGAAGCCCACTAGGAATATTTAATTATGTTGTTTATTTTCATTTTATCTTTATGTGGTTTTGGAAATGAAATTATATTTTAAATGTAGAGGCTTGTTTGGCATTGTGTTCTGGAAAGTGGTGTTTCATAGTATTTCAACAATTATTTGGAAATGTTTTGAAAATGCAATTTAAATGGGTTTGATGTAAGGACCGATTGAAACTTTGTAATATTTGGGAAATGATTGCGATTTTGGAAATATAATTTACAATTTGGTAGCTTGGTGTGTTTGAGAAAAGGGTTTGAAACTCATATGACATGTTGTCCCGATTGGAACTTGTGAATGACTTGTTGTAATATGGGAACCCTTATGGTGGATTTTCTGAGAGTGGGTTATCTTATAGGTGGTGTTGGTGTTTGGGGTTGGAAATTTCATTGGTGGTTGGTAATATGAGTCATTCCTATAAGGGCCTCCTCATTTCACCATGAATTATTTCCATAGGTTTCCTAGGATTCTTTTAGAGGGTCGAGTGCTAGTGGTTTGTTGACATTGATTAGATAGGTTGATACCCCTTGGATGTGTAGAGGCCATGTGGGATTATTCTACTAGAATAGAAGATAGAATTACCAGTTAGTTATTATCTATGGAGATTCACCATATTTCGGTAGGTGAGTCTAACCCAAGTACGTCCAAGGATCGATCTAGGGATGTTTAAGAAATTTACATGGTTACTACCTGTATGTGCCTATTTATTTTTCATGTTTCACTTGGTTTCTTGTTTGGTACCACTTATTTCATTTTCATCTTAGCCTTGTATTACTTTTTTTTATTTATGTGTGGAACATGGATTTTAAAATGGAAATCTGTATTGTAAATGGGAATGTGGCATATTTTTTTTGAAAAAGGGAAAGATGTTTTTGTTTATTAAAATGACAAAAACCTATTTTCATATGTGTATTTGAAACTAGTGTTTGTGAAATTTTTTGGGAAAGTAAATTTATGGATTTCGTGGTTATTTCCTACTGAACTATTTAATCTCACACCCTACTTATTCCATTATGTGTTAGTAGACTCGATTTTTTTTAGGTATAGATTTATAGTACTGTCATGTCTCGTAGTAGGTCAGTTTGTGGATGGTGGTGATCATGAGGACACATGGAGATCATGTTGGTAGCAATTTGGTTTTGTTTTGTTTTAGTTTTATCTTTGATCAGTTGTATTTCTATTCATATTAGTTTGCATATTTTTTTTGAATAACTATTGCTTATTTTTGCATGCTCAGTTTGTTTATTTCATTTATTTTATCCCAGTTTATTGGGAAAAAATCATTCCCATAGTGATTTATTTGATGCCCAACACTAGTTTCTAGCCCGTGGGGATTAGGAATGCCCTTCGAGCCATGCTAAAGATCAGGTAGGGGGTTAAGATGGATGGAATCCTAGAATGGTTCATGAAAAAAAATTTATCTGGGGAGGACCTTATCTATTTTGGGTGTCATGTAGTTGTAGATTAGGTCTTTTGGGACTCGGGAGGTAGGTACGGGAAGGACGTCATGAACTGTTGCTCATTCTGATCTTTGAGTTTCTAGGGGTAGTTTGGGATTTGGGTCTTTTATCTTATTATGGATTTATGAATGAAAATGGAAGTGATATGGTTCCATTTTGTGATCTTACATGGATTAGTGGCCCATGTGGAGTCCACGTTCAATGTTCAAGGTTTTATTAGTGGTTAGTTCTTACTTGGGTTATGGTCCACTAACCATGTCACTAAGTTATGAATGACCACTGGTTTCTTATTATGGTAGTTTGGTGTGAGTTTTACTTTTTTCAGTTTTAGTTGGCATGTATTGGATTTTAAAAATAAAACATGTTTTGAAATGGAAATGATTTCTTTCAAGTGGGTTTGTAATTTTCAAAATGGGGTTTAAAAGATAAAATGAATTGAGAAATTGGAAAATGCTTGGATTTTATGATGGAATGAACTCTGTAACCCTTGTTACTTTTTATGAGTGTTCACATATGTGTGGGTATCTATGTAAATTATATGTTGGAAATTGTGTTGGGATGATGTAAGAGGAATTGGATGAACACATTTGTGGAAGTTCATAAAATTCCATGGGTGATTATTTGAAACCAAAGGTTTGAATTGATTTTTCAAAAATTGTTTTGAATGGAAAATGTTTTTTCAAATTAGTTTTGTTTTATAGAGTGGGTTTTTGTTTTTGAAAAGTGAAATTTTTCGTTAAAATATAACATTGGAAGGAGGCTATTTTGGAAATCAAAGTGGAAATTGTGATTTTTGAAAAGGGGATTTTGGGCTCTGTTTGAAGTGTTTTATTTAGAATCCCATTGCTTTGTCTTTAGACATTATTTTTGGCAGAGTTTTTGGGTTGATGTTGATTTTTGTTTCGTGTTCCATATAATATTCAGAATATGCCTCCTTGAGAGGTCCCCAAATTTTATACAGGGTGTCGTCCATTTTCTGGTTCTTCTCAAGTGTTGTCTATCTTTCATGGTGATTGAGGTCTATTAGAGGCAGTGGATTGGCTTAAGAAAGTTGAGAATGTCTTCAGATCATCGGTAAATCCCAAATCTATGAGTGTTCATATTGATTTGGTTTCTTTTGAAGGTTATTTTTGGATCAGTGGAAAATTATTATACCATCATCATTTCACATTGGGATAACTTTTGAAATCTTTAAGACCACTTTTGTCCAATGGTTCATACCTAAGGAGGTGAATATGAGGAACGTGGAAGAGATACGGGATGTTAGATAGGGATAGAACTTAGTGAAATCTTATGTTGACCACTATAAAATTTTATTTCCATCTCCCTGGAGGCAACATCAGAGGATCAGTTGAAAGATCATTTTTTTGTTTGGGGTCTTCATCCAAAGATTTTGGAAAGAGTCCTCTCATATGGTGAAGTCTATTTTAATATGTTTTTGGATGATGTGTTTTTAGTTGAGTTGGTTCTTGGGGTGAATTTAGTAGTGGTTGTATCTCATTAAGGTTCCCCATATAGAAAGAGTGGTATACCAGAGGTACCTATTTCTAAAAAGTATCTTTTGTTGGTTTTGACATCCATCTTGTCAGACCATTCACTCATGTGTTTTTAGTGTGGTCAGTTCGGGTATTCAAAGATGTCATGTTGTAATCCTCCAAGAACCTATCATCACCATGGCCATCTGGGTTATATGAATAATTTTATAGAAATCATGGCTTGAAGAAGAAGTATTAATTGGAGGATTTCAGCACCTGAATTTGAGATAGCAGATGCTTCAGTCATCAAGGCTCCAACCACATGCCTCATAGTAAAGATCGTGCATAGTTAGAAACTGCCAGGGGTGTGTGGAAACCTTGGCCTAGTTTTTTCTCCATTGTTGGGATGGATATGGATAAAGTTTCTATGATACATTTTTTATATTGTTGTAAGACCATGTCTTCTTTTATAAAATTTTAGTGATTTGTTTTTTTTGAATCTTGAGTGGTTATGCTTATCTAAATGTGGTTCTTAAATTCATTCTTTTTATTGGGTGTTCTTTAAAATTGTGTAGATTAGTTATCATTTTAGTTTATATTTCACCTCTTTGGAGATATTCATGTTTGAAAAATTCATTGATTGTATATTTCATTTGGATTCATCATTTGGTTCAAGTTATTTTCATGGGTTCCCCTTATATTAGGGATTTTTTGGTTTAGGTTGGGAATTCTATGTTGTGTTGGGTGCGTTGCTCAGTTCGTGTAGATAAGTTATTCTTAGTTTATGCATTGATCAACCAAGAGTAGAGGTTTATTCTATACGATGGGGATAAGCCTCTCATATTCTCCCATTTTTATTAATGCTATGGTTTCCTATAGTGTTGGTTGGGTGTGAATTTTGAGTGAAAGGTCACCCTATGGTTTTTGGATTTCTTCGGAATTATTCGGATTTAGGACCATGTTTTTTTATATTTTGGCTGGGTGAATTTTTAGGGGAAGAAAGTATTTTTAGTGGGGATAATTATCATATCCTGACCTTTGGAATTATTTTATTTTTTTCTTTTCATGGCATTGAATCTTATGGTTGAGGTTTGGGTTGATTTACGATTTAATTTATTTGGGTTTTAGTTGAAAAATGGATTTTTTTTCATTAATAGAAAGTGGAACATGGTTAGTGAACAATTAATGGAAATCATACGGCTTCACCTAGGTAACTATGTGGCTTGAGTTTTGGGGTTTGGGGAATGGCTCATAGCCTGAACACAATTAGGTAAACTCTAAGAAAAGTGTGATGTTTAATTCTAGATTTGGTCAGAAGCATTTTCACAATTGGAGCATGGTTTAGGAACTATTTGGCTAGCCCATATGGGGTTCCCCTCTTATCCATTAATGGTTTCATGGTTGGCACACGATTTGTCAAACCATGCAACCAAACAGTGCAAGTTGCCCAGATTTATTAAAACATGAAATTCCAAGTTTTCCCTCCCATATTTTTAACCACTTTTTGAATTCCCTCCCCTTAGGCCATTTTTAGAACTCAAAAAAATCCCTTAAGACCTCTCCCCTTGATTTTACTTCTTTATGGATGCTTCTCCTTTGAATCTAAGGTGTGTTTCTAGGGGTTTTGTCTATTTTTCTCCTTATTCTCTTCCCCTCTCTTAGTTTCTTCATGTTTCTTTGGTGGGTTCTTGTTTTTATGAACCCTCGAGGCTGTGGTTGATGTATTGGGTTGTTTTTCATGGATCTAGGGTGTGCGAATTGTCTGTTGGGCTTGTTTCATCCTCCCCTTGAATTTTTATCGCATCCGAACTCTATTGAGGTAAGTTCTTCCATTCATTTCCTTTATGATGAATTACATTTGATGTTTGGAATTTCTAAATAATTTATAAATGTTATTTTCATAATTTTTATTTGTTTTCTTGATTTATTATGGATCTTTCATGTTTTTGTAAGTGGGTAAAAATGGTTTTCAAAGAGAATCCTAAAATATTATTATGTATATATGCACTCAATGGGTTGGATAAAATTACACATATCCTTTTTAGATGAAATCGTGTATTTTTAGCATGTGTTTTTCTTTTTTATATATTGCTGACATGAGTTGATTGTGATATGAGACTTATGTGTGGATTTTGGTTACTTTTATTTTTTGGAATTTATGTATGGCTTGTTTCGTTGGTGTTAGAACATGTTTCGTTACTTCAAACAATGGTTTTTTGTAATTTTAGGTATACTTGTGGTGTTCTGTTGGATGTGGGAACATCCATTTGTGCTTCGGGTGCACACATGGATGCACACACAAATGATAATGGTATTAGTTGAACTTTCTCAACTTGAAAACCCATATTTCAAAACACTTATCCCTCATTCATTCCTTATTTAATAATCATGGTCTTCCAATAATTTCCCCTTTGTCTCAAGTGACTCTAATGTAATTTTAAATGTTGTGTTTAAAATTATAACCTATTTGGTACCTTGGAAAATATTGATCATTTTCTAAATGATATGGAAACCCATTTGGCATCTTTATGTATTTTGTGTTTTTTTATTTTGGCTTAAAGTAGAGTTGGAATTAACATTATATTTGAAATGTAGAGACCCATTTGGCATTGTATACTTGAAAGTGGTGTTATAGTATTTTATAATTTATTTGGAAATACTTTTCAAATGAATTTTAAATGGGTGTTATGTAAGGCCCAGTTGGAACTTTGTAATATATGGGAAATGATTTCAGTTTTGGAAATATAATTTCTTGGTTGGTAGCTTGCTGTGTTTGAGAAAAGGTTTTCAAACTCATAATACATGTTGAACTAGTTTGAAATTGTGAATGAATTATTTCAATATGGGCACCCCTATAGGGGATTTCCTAAGAGTGGGTTATTTCATAGTTGGTGTTGGGGTTTGGGGTAGGGAATTACACTGGAAGTAGGTAAGGTGATTCATGCATGAGAGGGACTCCTAATTCACCATATATTATTACCATGGGATCCCTAAGTGTCTTATATAGGGTCGAGTGATGGTTTCTTTTCGACCTCGATTCGATGGGTTGATACCCCTTGGATGTTTAAAGGCATGGTGGGATTATTCTACTGGATTGGCAGTTTGAACAACCAGTGAGTTATTAAATATAGAGATTCACCATATACTGATAGGTGAGTCTGACTTGAGTATGTCTAGGAGTCACTCTAGGGATGTTTAGGAAATACACACTATTAATATATGTATGTGCTTGTTTATTTTTCCTATTTCACTTTGTTTCCTGTTTGGTGTCACTTTATTTCATTTTTTTCTTAGCCTTGTATTACTGGCTCTGGATGTATTTTTGGAACTTATTTTTTAAAATGGAAATCTATATTGAAAATGCATGTTTGTTTTCAAAAAGGTAAATGTGTGTTTGTTTACTAAAACGAGAAAAACTTATTTCTATATGTGTATTCCGAACTAGTGTTTGTGGACTATTTTAAGAAAGGAAATGTATGGATTCTATGGTGATTTCCTAGTGATATGTTTAATCTCAACCAACTTTTTCCATTCAGTGTCGGTAGACCCAAGTTGTTTTTTCTAGTATAGATTTTTGTTTTGGTTATGTCTTATAGAAGGCCATTTTTTGGATGGTGGGGACCAGGAGGTCACATGGAGATCATGTTAGTAGAATTTTGGTTTGGTTTTATTTTAGGTTCATCTTTGATTAGTTTTATTTGTATCCATATTATTTTATGTATTTATTTGTGAATATTTTTTGGTTATTGATGTGTGCTCATTTTTTTAGTTCATTTATTTGATCCTAGTTTATTGTGAAAAAAATTCATTCTCACAGTGATTTCTTTGATACCCGACACTAGTTTTCATCCCATGGGGATTGGGAACACCCTTCAGGCCATTCCATAGACTGGGTTAAGTGTCAAGTTAGATAGAATCCAAGCCTGGTTCATGACACAATCCATATCCATAAATATTTCCTTAGTTTAAAACTCTAATATATACTTACAACATTTTTGTAATCTATAATAAGTATCATATAATTTTTAAAAAAAAATAATTGCATTCTCTAACATTAATAATAAATACATACTCATCATATATTTTCTTACATCCCTTTAGGTATTATAGGAAATTTTATATCTAATTATTTATTTATAGTGGAATCATTTTCCTTCATTAGAGGATCCATTCTTCAGTTTTAAATAATTTAGTGTGGATTGTTCATGACATTCCTTCTTTTCATTTTTGATAAAAAATTTACAATTTATTTTTATACTATCATCATGGCAGTTTATCATAGTCCAACCATGTCATTATCTACAATACACAACATATTTAGGATATATAGTAAACTACAGTTTAGTTTATTAATGTTATAGTTTATAATGAACTGTAAAAACACTTCCAGTAGTGATTGGAAGATTAATTTTTTGTCCAGATGAATCCTGAGTGGTGACCATGATTTCTCTTAATAATTTACATAAGAAACCATATCAAGAACATGAGTTAAGACCTAATAACCCTTAGGAATCATACATGGAAATGATGCTTCAAAAACATTGTATTTTTTTTAGAAAGATGGAGCTTGGGCCCCTTTTATTGAAAGTAAGTAAAATAAAGTTGCTGAAAAGGGAACAGGAACACAAGGAAAAAACCAAAGCAAAGACAAATTATTAATATTTTTCAATAGTCATGAAGTTAACCTCCTTTATTCTTCTCGAATTGCGTCACAGGTGGCCCTTCCACGGCTGCACCCTCGACCTCTCGATCTCCCCCTACTTGAAGGAAGAGATTGAAGCCTTTAGTAAAGTGTCTCAGCATTAGTGCTTTCTTAATCAAAGCTAAATTCTTGTAATTCCTTGAATTTTTTAGAGGAGGTGTATCTTTTCATCGGCGTCATCATCTCCTCAACCACCATTTCTTTAGCCATATCCAAAGTAGCAACATCAATAATATGATTAGAGAGAGTAGTAGTGATCTATACAATTGATTTCTCCACCACCACTAGAGTGACAATCGAGGACTTTGTCATCTTGTAAGAGAAAATATGAAATCCCTAATTATCCACAATAGTCTTTGAGGAAGCATGAAAAGTATTAGTCATGATTGGAGAGTTAGTTTATAATGTTTTATTACCCTTTCGGTCACCTGAAGTAGCCACAATTTCCTGTGAAATCTGAACTTCCTCTCTAGACACTTGTTCAGCAATGATGGAACTAGATTGAGGTTGTTTTGATATATCACATTTATATTTGCTAGAATTATCATCATTATGAGAATTCACATCCTCAAAAAATATTACATCCAAATACTTCATCTTATTCTCAGAAGCAAGTTGATGATCACCTTTCCCATCAACTATTAGCATGGATGCCTCCCCAAGAATGACATCCTACACCTCATTCCCCTGTTTGACAATGTCATTAGAAATGTCCAGTCCATCATCACACTTAAAAAAGACTGTGATATCCTCATGAAACTTTGATTGAGGAACATCAAATTTCTATGAAGGAGCACTTTTTCACTTCTTTAGAAATTTTCTAACATCCTTTCCACACAAAGAATAGAAGCTGATGACTATGGAGCGTCTATAGGTAGATGATTCATGACCAATAACATTGAATTACTTTCAGAATTTAGGAATTTTTTAATAAGTTATCTTTATCTCAATGATATCATCCTTAGTTTCAAGCATTACCTTATTAAAAAGAGCCAGTCCCAGTTCAACCTCAACCAAGAACCTGAAAAAAGACCCAAAACATGCTTCTTTTGTTTCCTTGTCAATTTTGATCAGGGTAATGATGGAAAAAGTAATATCATACAATATTTTGGGATTCCAATGTATCCAATTCAACACCTAGAATCTTACTTAAATTTGAGTAGCGTTGTTAACAACCACAAATGGATTTAATTTCTTATCCCATTGTCTCAAGTGAATAATCCCAGGTTTGAGTGCAATGGAACCAAAAAACCATGCTCGGATTTTCAATTCATCTATAGGGAAGAGCATATTGAAGTATCCCTATTTTAGAGAGACACACTTCAATGATGAAAACCCCCAAATCAATGAAATTCGCTCCCTGAGTTCCTCAATTTTCAAAGTCAGAGAGCCCTTTGGAAGAAATAATCGAGAAATGATTTAAACTCACCCATTTCTAGTCATTTAGAAACTGTGGAGGGGTCAACTTTGATATGTGCAATGCTCCCCTTTTTTCAAATGGAAGAATCAGATGCTCCTTTGAAGAAAACAAAAGAACAATTAACTGAGATTCACTCGTCAGCAACACCATGACTCTCCTGGATTCAGATCCCTAAATTATGATCATGGGTGACAACCACATCAACCCCAAATTTAGTCTGTAGTGCAACCACCAGCTGGAAATTCCGAGAATCCTTCACCTTAATACTCTCACTACTCTTCATAACCACACTATCATCAGATCAGTAAAACCCGTCCGTGGAATGCAGATAATCACGTCTCACATCCAAAGCAATCTTGGAAGAAGCGGATTCCTCTACCCCTAATATCGCCCGCGACAAAACCCCCTATTGAGGAGGCTGAGAAACCTTCCCCGTATCCGCATAACTCTTCAACTAAGGTTTTTCTTTTTTCAAAATTTATCCTAAATTCATTTTGATTACGATGATGTAAATTTATCTATAATAAATGTTTTTATCATATGATTATGACATTATAAAATCACTTAATAATGAATTTTAATAAATATTATCCTATGAAAATGATAACCTCTTTAATTTTATAGCATATCAATTTGTAGGAGAAAAATCAATATTTATTTAAAGCTTTGAGTTTGATTTAAAATTATTCTCATAGACTTTCTATTTAGATAAAAAATCATAATAATCATATCATACATAAATCTTATATAAGTTGGAGGAAAATTCCTTCCAAAATATATCATATGAATTATCTTAAATCCATTCCTATGTTATCCTAACCTTTATTGTTTCTTTACTAAGTAATATCTAAATATAATTCTAGATACATAAACTTAATCATATTAAGATCACCCATATTATGTTTTCCTCGCAAAAGACAATTCATGGGAACCAAATATTATCATGAACCTAGTTATTTGGATGATCAAAATAATTGAAATGTTCATATAATAAGTAATATAAAATTTATACATTTAATGAGTTATTAAAATATTTCCATCTTACCTCATATATCCCCTTCAAAATTCTAATGTTTTATTTTTTCATGTCATATACCTTCTATTAAATTAATATGTTCAAATAATATTAATGTGTAACACCTAAAAAAACAAATTTTTTTGTTACTTATCTAAAAATACAAGTTAATTATATCCACAAATATCTAAATTCATCCCCTATAAAAGATTCATGAAATAATTTCACATAATATTTTAAAATCACATGATACCAAAAACTTGACAAGAGAAAGTATGGTGTGATAGGTAACCTACCCCTACTTTTCACAAAAAAGCATAAGTGCCAAGAAAAGTGAGGTGTGCAACCCAAATCAAAAATATACATAGATCAGTACTTAAGAGATACCTTAATACTAATACAATACCAACACCCTAATATGTATAATTTATAACTAAACTTCTATTTTGATTTCACCAGTAATAAATAAGCCATATACATGGTTGAATGCAACTAAACCATATATTGTTCCTAGCATGTTTCCTATTATATGAATGGTAATAAATTTATAATAAAAAGTTTTAATAATTTAATATAAAGAATAAATTTATTCATAATATAACACTTTATATACATAAATTAATTAAATAAAATAAATAATAAATGAATAATAAAAAATTATGCATGAAATAAAAATTTAATAATATTTCATAAATAATCATTTAAATGTTCTTTTAAAATTTCACATTTTGTAAGGACATTCCAAAAATAAACAAATATTTATATTTGAAAATTATTTCAATATTCACTTCTTTAATATTATCATTTTTTTGGAAAATTTATATGAACACACTAAAATTTGGAATATATGATACTTTTGAAATATAAACCATTCATATTCCTTATGAACATTTAAAATTTTATGAAAATATTTTTCATAATATAAATATCATATATTTTATATTTATCCAAACCATTGACCATTTCACTAAAACACCATTTACTATGGTTTAAATAAATTTCCAAATAAATCATTTTTGAAATGAACATGTATCATTATTATTATTATTTGTAATAATTTTATAAATTTAAATGAGTTATTTTATATTTATCTTTATTTTTCAATTTATAATAACATTATAAGTTAATAAACTATGTAATTTCACATTAATCCTAGATGAAATCCCCTAAATAATTATGGTCTGATTTTGAAAATTTTTAGAGGATTTTAAGGAAAATAGTTTTTTCCTTTAATAAAACATAAAACTACGACATATTTTATTATAAATAATGAGAATGGATTTTTAAATTGATAATAATCTCAAAGAAAACAATGTCATTTTTCCTTGAGAAAATATATTTTTGTTATATCATTAAAAACAAATACATTTAAAACCATGATATGGTTTTTCTCAGTTGTGTCATGGTTTTAATTATGGAAATATTATTCCCATAAAAACAGTGACCATTTTTCCTAAAATCATGCTATTAAAATCATATTTATATGATTATAAATTTTTGGGAAGTATTTTCCCTGATTTATCATCTTAAACCATGATGTATTTTATTAATTATTGTAAGCCACATAGTGATTTCTTAGAATTACATCATATTTATGAAAATTTTTATGTACCTCAAACATTTTTAATATGACACATCTTTGTTCTCAAAAAAACTTATTTTCTTAATTCATCATCCCTTAAAAACAACAATCCAAACATACTGTTTGTTTTTCTAATCACACTTTCATTCTCTAGAGGGGATAACCCCTAAGTAAAAATATTGTAAATAAACCACAAAACCCCATTTTTTAACATAATAAAACTATTTTTTTGAGTTGAATCATAAATAAATAATGAATTTAACTCATTACTGTGTGATGTTGATATGTCCAATCTCTTCTATATGATCGCGGTGGGGATTCCTTAGAGGTGAAAATATCCTTTATTTGATGGTAATTTAAGGGTTTTAGGAATCTTCAAACACTTAGGAAGGACTTCTATCTTACTAATAGTCTTGTAGAACTATATAGCTAAAGAGAAGTGAGAGTGAGATAATTGGATTTAAATTTTCACACACACTTTCCAAAATATCTCATACAACGATCTAATAATTATTGAACATATTTATGTAGTTATGGGTATAATATGTGTATATTATTTATTAATAATTTTAAATGGTTTTATACATTAAAACTATATAATTATGTTTTCTTTTAATGTTTTACGTCCATATTTAATGCTTGGATAGTTTTGGAAGAGTTTGAAATCATTTTAAGTGATAAATTATAACTTAATTTTATAGTGTAATAGATTGAAAATTTTATAGATTTAAAGTAGTAAATGAGTGATAAATATTCTATCTTAATGAATATTATTTTACTAAAAATTTTATTTAATGTTGGATAATTTTGATTCAAAGTAAATTTATTTATTTTTATGGTGGGAAAGAATAACCTACTGAACACCATTTTGAGAAGGAAAAACCATAGGGTTGGATTGTTCCATAATGAGTAAAGCATCGTCGGAGAGTCTAAATTTTGGGGATGAACTATAATGTGATGAGTTTATAGTAAAGATCATATAATAATT
The DNA here is from genome assembly GCA_963277665.1 of Viscum album. Classification (NCBI taxonomy): domain Eukaryota; kingdom Viridiplantae; phylum Streptophyta; class Magnoliopsida; order Santalales; family Viscaceae; genus Viscum; species Viscum album. The sequence continues at coordinate 2,085,140,551 of OY728126.1, forward strand.
CTATCTATGGATTATAGTATAGACAATATTTTGTTACAATGTAATAATAAGATATGAAAAGTACCAAAATATGGATTTTGTATTACAACTAAAAGTTTCATACATTACACTTCATTTTTTCAAGATGTGAATCTAGATTATAGAATATGGAAGGTTTATGAAATAATTTAACCGTTACAGTGTAACATAAGTCTTCAAGAAAAATTATATATTTTTATTTGGTTATTTCTATAATAAATCATCATTCATTGAATAGAGGACAGTTTCTCGACATAAAAGAGGGATAATAAAAAAATGATTTACTTTATTATGGAAAAATTATAACCCTCATTCAAGATTAACATGAATCATTTTTTTCGTTTTTGGGAATTAAATGAGGGGTAGAATTATTTTGTAAATTTTTATAATGATAAGTGATCTAATGATTATTTTTTTGTTCTTAATGGTGTTTTTATTGGAGTTTCTCATTTAATTATTCATTAATATATTTTTTTCATTTGATAAACATGATAATTATTTTGTTTATTAATAAATTACCATTTAATGAATAAACTAACTACTTAAATTTATTATTAATCTCAATTTTGAGTATACAATATTTAAATACAATATGGACCACTTAATTGTAAAATAAATCAAATATATTAACCAATAGAAAAAAGGAGTATAAAAATTAAGGAATGAACTCTAAGACCAATTTTTTATTTAGATTAAATTATTAAAATGACAAGTTAATTTATTAAGGATACTGGAATCCTAATTTTCTATTGACTCCATTTTTACAAATTCTTAGTATGATTTCATTCATTCATATTTTAATTAATTACTTTAAGTTTTTTTACTATCATTTAATATTGTTATCTTTTGAATCCATGTTTTAGTCAAGGGATCATAGTCTCTATGGGTTTGACCTTGGACATAAAATATAATGTACCATTACAGTTTTATATTTATGAAAACATATTTTATAAATTTATAAAATTAACTTATATGATAAATTACAATACTTCATAGGTGTAAAAAAATTTAGTACTATTTTTGATGACTTTTTAGCTTAATATATGTTTAAGTTCAATAAATTTGTACAAGTAATTTATTTTTTACCATTCAATTTTTTACCTTTTGAGTTCATGTTGTGTTTTTTGGTTAAATAAAATTGTTAAATTAATATTAAACTCAATCATAAGTCTATAAACTAGGTAAGAGACATTTATATTATGTTTTCATCATTGAAAATATATTTAGGAAATACAAGAAAGAAATGAACATGACTAGAGTTTATCGAGTACAAGTAATGTAACATGTTTTTCAAGGTAGATAACTGAGAAAATTTACATTAATAGTTTACAATTTACATTTAGTATTAAGGGTACAACCAATAATTATTATACTCTCAATTTCCACAGAAACATTGAGATAAATTTTACAATCATCAAAATGATATAAAATTCAATTCAATTTCTCAGGCTACCACTTAAAGATCCAAATACAGAGATGGAAACTTTTATATAACTTTTTAATACATTTAAATTAAATGGATTTTAGTGATACAATATGCATTAGTTAGTTTAAATTATCAATAATATCAAAGTAAAAAAACAATAGACTCAAATCTTGATGCCAAATTGTATTACTAAATTGGTGAAATAGTGAGTCTATTCCAAAAAATATTATTTCTTCCCTCCAAATAAATGAAAATTCATATCAATATTCTAAATTTATATCATTTTGATGATGAGATACTATATAAAACATGAGATAGTCTGAATAACATGCTAAGTAAGTGTCCCCATCATTGTTTATCTATATAATTGAAAATTTAAACTATTTATAAGGGATTGTCTCAGTGTAATATGCCAATAATTGATTTTTAATAACCCTAACTTTTATTAATGGAAATTACCTTCTTATAATTATGCCATATAGTAAAAATCACATAATATCACATAGATATTATAATGAAAATTTATAAATTAATAATGAAATAAGTAATATTTCATGAAATTGAGGAACCTATCCTGATGGAATAATAACCTGACCCTTGGTATAATAACATAACCATTAGGAATAGTAATTCAACCAGTAGAATAGTAAATTCATATATGAATGTATAAATTAAATTTTGGAATATTATAAATTATAATATGATATAATTATATCATAGTATAAGTTAATTAATGTTCTAAACTGATAAATTAAGTGTTGATATTTTTATAAAACATAAATGTTTATTTAAAATTTTATAAGTAATATAATGATTTAAAATAAAATTTATTTTCATAAAATATATTAATAAATTAATATTTTGTTATCTTATGATTATAAGATAATTTTATGTGACTTGAATGATTTTTTAAAGTGTCATAAAATCAGTTATAATTTTAAAATCGGTATTTTTTGAATAAATGATGATTTTAATTAAAAATTAAAATATTAATATTTATAAAAATATTTTAATAAAATGGATTTCATTTTTGAATACACCTTGAAAAATTTTTAGGGATAATTTTTTGGTTTTTCTAAAATAGTTCAATTTTTGGTGAATAATGAAATACAGTAATTTACGGTATTTAACAAATACATGAATTATTGAGTTGTAGATTATGTATGGATGATGTAAAGCCATAATATCAAAATAAAATTCATTATTTAATATGTTTATTGATATTATTCATAATATTCATAGTATTTATCCAAAATAATAAACTAATGAATAATATAATAAAAAAACACCCCTCTCCTCCCCTATAAATACCACCCACCACCACCTCTTCTCCTCACACCTTAAAAGCCTTTAAGATTATAAAATTCATACCCTATAATATTCCCAATACCAACATACATCCAAGAGCCTATGATATCAAGAAAATACCAAATACAATTTCCCTAAGGAGTTTCTCAAAGGGAATAAGTTCGAGAGGTAAAATCCTCTTCCGTTTTCTTTAAATTTCTTTTCAAGTTCTTTTTATTCTTATTATCTCCTCACCTCCCATTATCTAAGTGGATTGATAACTAAAATATATTACATACAATAAAATTTTATTATTTTTAGGGAGTAATCCACCATCAAACCTATTCTCCACTCCCTTTTATTCTAAAAATGAAAACGTCATCCGTGAGGTGTTGATTTATCACTTTCAAATAGGATAAGTTTTCATTTTCCTTTACCACATTCAATTATTATCATAAAACTATTATAATTTTAAAAAAATATTATAATGTTTATTTTATAACTTATTTATGTTATGTAACTAACATATATTCATAATATTAAACAACTAAACAAAAAGAGTTCATTATGATTGAAAACCGCCAAAATTAATCTAAAAAATCATTATTAACATTTTATCTAATGAATCATCTCATATATGAAAAAATAATTTTATATAAGTCCAATTAAACATATATAAGTTCTTTAATAACATATAATTTTAATTCTGGACAATTATCCCCATTTTATATTATCTTCCATACATGTATACAGGTGAACCGATAATTAAAATCTAGAAAATGGACACCCCAAACAATAAAATTGAACTCTATAGATCATCATAATGTAAAAAATTAACTTATTAAAATTATAATAAAAAAAATACTTGTATAAGAGGTTCTTAATTTATTAATTAATTAATATAATTTTATTATCCCAGATATTAAAGTGAATAAAATCTTTCATACAGAAGGTAAGGTGATTCTCGAACACAACTCCATTTCTTTGGGTAATTCCTCTTTCATGACAAATTTAAATGTAGATATTATTTTAAAATTATTCAAATATAATTTCATTTTACTTTTATTTTCTAGTATATACATTCTTCCAATCTAATTTTATGATAAATGAAAATATTTTTCAAAAATAATTCATCTTTATAAAAACACATCTCTTACTTCTCTTGATATTGTTTCCTCATCACTCAAGATTAATGATTCTTATAAAAACTATGTCATTACCTTTTTATTTGGGAACCCCATATTTTATTCATGAATGTATGTTTTATAAAATTCCCACGAAACTCATTTCATTTCCATGGGTTATTTTGTGACTGTAATTTTTATAAATTATATGGAATGCATGATTATGTAAATGTTATGATGTGACGAGTGCACCCAAAATTATATAGTACTATAGTGAATTGGGTAATCTGATTTATCTCATGATATAATGAGTAATATGCATGAAAATGATTATATATTTTCTCCAAATGATGAAGATTTTATGATTATGAACATATGTTATGTGTGAACATGATTCTAGATCTATTGACGACTATGTGTGGAATTTGACCACTAAGACTGGTGTTTATTTTTTATGAATTTCCACATTCCAATACTTTACCCAGTTCTTCCTATCATGATTATGATGATGATATTATGATTATGTTATGATAATTATGATTATGATCACCCAAGTTACATTGATTCATTTATTTCTCTATCCTCTTACTGTGATTTTAGCTTACCCCTTTACTTGATGTATATCCTCAGGTTATTAATTATACTATGGAGTCAATGAGGAGAACTAAGAAGCTAAACAATAAGGAATTAAATAATGTTTATGTTTTATTATGTAAATTTTATGTTTTTTTTCTAGTTTTCCCAAGATACTAAAGCTTCATATCTTAGTTTTGTAACACTATTATATCGAGAAAGATAGAGGCTACACCTATTTTATTAAATAAATTAAAGGATAAAAGTCCAAATGAGTGCGTGAAAACATAGCGAAAGAAATGCTCAAGGGAACAGCTAGACGCCTATGTTTTTCTTTATTCTATCTGTTAGATGAATTTCCTCTTCGCTAATTTCATGCCAGCCAACTCTACCATGACCACAACCCCAACCCCGAACTCTCGACCTCCCCCTTCTTGGAGGAAGGGATTTTAGTCTTTCAAGTAATGTTTCAGTATCAGTGATTTTAGAGTCAGAGCTATCCTTCTATTGCGCCTCACAATTTTCTTGAGAGGCATATCTTATAAGTGGTGTCTTCATCCCCTCAGCCTCTGGTTCTTCAGGCATAACAAATGTCTCCTTTTGCCTTGACACATCAGGAGAATGTAGCAAAGACTCCTGCACCTTCATGTTACCATCAATATTTTGACAGAGAAGTGCAGGGTCACCTGAATCTGATTTCATGGAGGGCTTAACCAAAGAATTCGTCCTCTTGTAGGAAACAAGATGAAATCCTTCATTATCCACAATAGGTTTTGAACCGAATTTAGAAATGACTGGACAGTCCGATTCTAAAATTTTCTTTCCCTTTTTATTTCATAAAGTAACCATGAATTAATTTGAAAGTTGACGATCTACCTCTTTTTTTATCTCTTCTTCATTCACTTTTTGAACCATAAATTCATCGTCACTGCATGGAATCCGTGAATCTGAAGGTATTTGGGATTGTTGAAATTTAGCACTCGTACCTTTGCAGAAAGAATGGTCATTGTGGACATTCATCTCTTCAAAGAAAATGGCACTCCAAGACTTCGCTTTTAGCTCAGAATTAGGTGAGTCTCCTGGTCGGTCACCCTCAAACGGTGTCTTGACAACATCCCCATGAACAATTCCTTGTTCATCATTATTTTGATCTAAAATATCTGCAACAATTCCAGTTCTATCATAATTCTTTCAAGTTCCATTATTATCCTTAGCTTGCAATTGGGGAGGAATATCAACCGTTCGAGCATTATTTCTTTTCTTACTATAGTCGCTGAAATTTTGTCCATGCAATGAGAATAAGCTACAAATAATAGAGAATCTATATGTAGATGATTCATAAACTATGACATTATAGTTCTTGTAAAATTTTGGAATTTTCTCATAAAAGTTATTTAACTCAATAACATCATCATCAGTGGAAAGCATTACTTTTTCAACTAGAGTTAAACCCAGGTCAACCTCTACCAAGAACCTAGAGAAGTGACCAAATCGAGCCACTTCTGTTTCCTTATCCATTTGAATTGGGATGCCAATAGACAGAGCAATGTCATACAAAATTTTGGGATGCCAAAGTATCCAATCTAAACCATAAACCCTAAACCACATTTTTGTAGTTGTGTTACTCACCTCAAATGGGTTGAATTTATTATCCCATTCATAAAGGTGAATAATTCCAGGTTTGAGCGCAATGGAACCGAAGACCCAAGCACGTACTTTCAGTTCCACTATGGTAAATATCATAAGGAAATATCCCCGTCCTAATGAGACACATTTCCATGATGAAAATCCCCAAATCAATGAAATACACTCCTTGAGTTCATCAATTTTTAGAGGCTCGAATCCCTTAGGAAGATATAACTGAGAAATGATTGAGAACCCACCCATTTTGAGGTGCTATGAGAGATCAGCTAGGTCAGCTTTGATGTGAGAAATGGTTCATTTCCTTCAAATGGAAGAATCAACAACCACTTTGATGTTGATAAAGGCATGCTTCACAAAGACTCCCTCATCAGGGACATCAAATCTTGCTTGTGTTTGTTGCTTCGACCCTACCAAAGGACCATAGCTCCGATTGACCACTTCCCAAAAAGTAACCTCAGTTTCATCACACTACATGTTCACCATTTTGCTTCAGTAAACCACCATCTAGGGATCTGACGCCTAGGACTCGGATGCCGCACTAACTAGTATCTACATATCAACCTTCTCCATCGCATCATTCAACGCCACCACAGCTCGATTCTATCCAGTCAGAACACCTACGCATGTTTCAGTATTCAATTCATAATTGGAGTCATCATACAACGTATTATGACGCACCTTTGAGCCATAATGGTGGTTATCAAACCTGCCACACAGAAGGATAGAGCTCACCGCCATGAAACCCTAAATCATTGAAGGGAGGTCTCGTCCCGTCATCTCCCCCAATTTTCTAACACTACTATATTATTTTTCTTTAAATTTATTTAATAGTAATGTAAGAAAAAGTAGGGTCACTATAGTTGGTATCAAAGAAAAGATTAGTTAATTTGGGAATTAACATTATAGAACATTAGTGAAAACCCTTAGTATGAGAATAATTATATGTATTCAACCAAGAATTTTTGTTTTAGAAAAATTATAAACATAGGTATCCCCCAAGATGTGACTTTAGAGTAAATTTATAAAAGAAATAAATTATTTATTCATGAATTTTTTACTTATGTTTGGTTAAAAACTTTCTTGTTTTAGAAAATGGTGGGAACCAAGAGACACCAAGCCAACAACCCGTGTGAGGGACAATGTAGTGATTACCTAAACAACATCCCCAAGGACTTGGTAGGTGGAGTTCAAAATTTCATGCAGATTCTTACCCAATTTTCTGAGGCTATGAACAATAACCTAAATAATGTGGAACATATTCATTCACCTAATAGGGAGAAAACAATAATTGAGTCTTTTATATGACAGATAATATTTACCTTTAGTGTTATTCCAATCCATTAGTCACTGAATAATTGGTCAAATTAATAGAAAAGATCTTTTCTGTGCTTTGTAGTTCTGATATGGGGAAGGTGTCTCTGGGTGTTTATCATTTATATGGGGAGGCCGATTATTGGTGGGTGCTGATTAAGAACACTAAGAAAAAGTCCAAAATTAATGATTTTGAGAAGGTGGAATTTGAGAAAATATTTCTTAACAAGATTTTCCCTTGAAATATTCACACAAATATGGAGAGATAATTAACAGAGCTGAAGAAAAAGGAAGGTGAACTTGTCACTACTTATGAAGAAAATTTTACAAGGCTTGAAAGGAACATCTTAGGTTTTGTTATCAGTATTGATAGAAAAGCAGATAGAAATTTTAGTTGTTTAAAACCACACCTTCTAAAGGCTCTAGAAATCACAGACTTTAGGAGTTATGGAGAAGTTGTTCAATGTGCTCTCAAAGTGGAAATAGAGTATTGAGAATGGTCCCATGGTTATAAAGATAATATATGAAATATAGTGTTTTAAGAAGTAAGATATAATGAAAAAGGTTAAAATAAAACTCAACCAATCACATGTAATTTTTTTTGGAAGAAGAATCATAGTAATTGACTCAAAGGGATGAGGAAACGCTTCAAGTGTGGGATAGAAGTCCACCAAGATCATGAATGTCAAAGATACATAAGGAATATGGAAAATATGGAGGAGTAAAGGAGAGCACCACCCATGGTTCAATGTTTCAACTTTAGGAATCAAGGGAACTATATAAGACAACACACAAAAATTCAACTCCTTGAGGGTAATCGGCATCATTATCCACCAAAGCCAATGGAGAAAGGGAAATCTTATGCTATCACTATTGTTGAGGTGGATCCGAATAATTATGCGGTGATAGGTATTGTTGTTTTTCATTCAAGAATAGAAAATGTACTATTTGATTCTAGTTCTATGCATTCTTTCATATCTTAAAAGTTTAGTAGTACAATTCAAACACTACCTAAAAATATGGAGGTTGAGTTATATATGAGAATAGAAAATGGGGAAAGTTTTGCATCCAAATTATATAAATCCTCCCAGATAATGTTTATGGGATAAACCTCTTATAAAATATTGTCTTAATTCATTTGGGGGAGTTTGATGTTACTTGGGCATGGATTGACTATCTTTATACAAAGCCAACATAAACTATCAGGATAAGGATATCACTTTTCACATCTCAAGGAATAATCCAATTCTATCCAAGTGTAAGGAGGAGGATGAATCTCATTTAGAATGATCATATAAATTGTGGATATTATTGAATTTTGAGCAAGCACATATTTCTCAAATGATTGAAAAAAATGAATGAATAATACTTGAGGAAATTCCTTTAAGGGACTACACTGATGTGTTACCTAAAGAATTTTTTGGTCTTCCTTCTAATCGAGAAGTTGAGTTCTCAATTAAACTTATTCCTGGATCTCTACCTATATTAAAGAAACCTTATAGAATTCACACTATTGAGTTGGAGGAACTGATGAAGCAGTTGCAATAAAATACAGACAAGGGTTTTATATGCTCGAGTTCTTCACCATGGGATAAACTAGTCTTACTCATCAAGAAAAAGGATGGATTAATGTGCATCTATATTGGTTATCTTTATTTAAAAAAAATCATGATAAAGAACAAGTATCCCCTTCCAACGATATATGACTTGTTTGATCAACTACACGGGGACATATATTTCTTTAAGGTATACCTCTGGTCAGGATATCACTAATTAAATGAGAGGAAGGAAGATATTCCCAAGAATAACTTATGAAAAAGTTATGGACACTATGAGTTCCAAGTGATTCCTTTTATACTCACTAATTCTCTAGTAATATTCCTTAACATAATGAATAGAGTCTTTATATAACACCTTGATATATTTGTGGTAATATTTATTCATGATATTATGATATAATTGTTGAGTCAAAAGTACTCTTTTGACTTTTATATCTTGTTTTGAAAATCACAAATGTCCTCTTCCATGTTTATCGTATCGTACTGACTGTACTGATCGTACTGATCATGCTGATCGTACTGACCATGAAAATCATACAATACTAATCGTACTGATCATGCTGATCGTATTGACCATAATGATCGTACTGATCATGCTGATCATACCGACCACGCTGACCGTACTGATCATGCTGATCGTACTGACCATGACAATCGTACAATGCTGATCGTACTGACCATGCCAATCGTACAATGCTGATCGTACTGAATATGGAAATTGCATTGACACTGCTACACATATCTTTCATTACATACTTGTTTTGGTACTTAGTCAAAAACCCACGTTTCATATAAATCGTACTCATGATTATCTTGTTCATATATCTTGTTTTAACCAATATGATGTCGTTGAGTTAGTTACAAACTAATCAAAACGATGTCGTGCTTTCTGTTTCAATATGACCGTTATAATTCCATGTGTCCAAGTCCCTCCGAGTTTTTCATAGAAATATGACCGTTGGAGGCAACATGACCATTGGAACCCGAGGCCTATAAATAAGAGGTCATTCGAAGCTGAAAGAGAGATAATTTTGGAACAACTGCGATACTCTACTTCTATCTAGTTCTAGAGAGAGACACTATGACTTCTCTCATATGCTTTGTGTGTCCAATCATCATATCGAGGGATTTAAAGTAATTGAAAGACAGAGGTGCCGATTACCTACAAAATCGAGGGCTGCCGGGGATAGGCATACAGACGGTCCGATCATCGTATCGAGGGCTGCCGGGGATAGGCAGACAGACGTTCCGATCATCATATTGAGGGCTGCCGGGAATAGGCATACATACATTCCAATCATCGTATCGAGGGCTTACCAAGGTGTTGGTGATACATAACTTTTATCCTAGGTGAAAGGATAACCCTTCTCTTTGGGTCAAAAGAATTGTAATACTTTTACTTTTCCGCTACTGCTTGTATTAGAAAGTAATTTATTGTTTCCTTTCTTCTTTACATATTCAATTGTAATTGTTTCAATTACAATCATTCTATTACATATTTTATTGATTGATTCTATAAGCTTTAAGGTAGAATCATTCATCTTTATATTACTCTGATTATTGTGTTCATCTCGAATACAACTGTTTTACATTTCATTAGTATTACATTACTTCATACCATTTATTCTCAATACAATTGTGGGTGTTTGTATCTGTATTAGTTTAAGATCTTTTAAACTAAATCTCTTGAGTGTTTAAACACAAAGTTTTTAAACCTAAAATTCACCCCCCTCTTGTATTGTTCCATCTAATATACATATACATCTACATATTCGATACAACAATTGGTATCAGAGGAAGTTTCCACTGATTTGTATTACTTGTTCTATTTTTACTTACTACACTAACGCGTGGAGTGGAAATGATTTTTGTTTCTTTAGATGGCAGGAATGAATATTGGGTCAATAGACAATCTGAATCCTTCTAGACCACCTATCTTTGATGGGAATGATTATGAGTATTGGAGAGATCGTATGAAGACTTTTGTGATCAATACTGGCATAGACAATTTTATTATGCTTACTAAAGGTTACAAAATTCCTAACAAAGAAGTCAGTACTTTCACTAACCAAGAGAAGCAAGAATATCAACTGAATTACAAGGTATGAAATACTTTATTATGCTCTATGACCAGGAATATATACAGTCAGATATCTTCATGTGAAGAAACCTACTGTATTTGGAAGAAATTAGAAGTCACACATTTTGGTACATCCAAGGTTATAGAAACAAGAAGAGCAATGCTTCAAGCAGAGTATCATGGATTTGTTTTTCCTTATGGAGAGCCAGTATGTAAAGTGCAACAAAGGTTTATGGAAATTGTCAACAGTCTATAATCCATGGGTGAAAAAGTACTTGATGATGAAGCTCTAGTAGATAAAATTATAGATATAATTCCAAATGAATGGGAGTGAAAAAGGAGAGCTATTGATGAAAATAGAAAAGTTTCTCAGATTACTCTTGATGAACTCTTTGGAACTCTTCTACAGCATGAGACAAGAATGAAGAGAGATGCTGATTTCAACAAGAATAAGAATGGGAATGGAAGTGTAGCCTTTAAATCTAAAGCTAAAACACCTGAAAGGCTTACAAGATCCAAAGCCAAGAAAGTTGTTATATCTGATTCAAGTGATTGTGATCTTTCGGATAATGAGCTAGCCAATCTTGCTCGAAGGATGAACAAGATTGTGGGAAAGAAAGACTTCCAATATAGATTCAAAAAGAAAGATAGTAAGGATAAGAAATATTCAGAGGTAACTTGTTATGAATGTAAGAAAGTAGGACATATAAGGTCTGATTGTTCTTTACTAAAGAGGAAAGACAGAAAGGAGAAACATTCTGAAAGAAACAATAAAAAGTTTTACAAGGCAAAGACAAAGAAAGTCTTGAAGGAAAATGATACGTGGAGTGCAAGCGGTAGTGATTATTCAGATGATTGTTCATAATATGAGTCCTCAGGATGAAAGAATATTGGACTTATAGCCAGATTACCAATTGAAGATCATTGTCTCATGGATAAGGTACATAATGTTAAAGATATTAAAAATGTATCTTTAAATGAAAATTATACTAATAATAGATATTATGAATCTTCAAATTATGAATCTTCATCATCAGAAGATGATACATTACCTTCTTTTGAAGAAGTATCCAGATTTTCTAAATTACTCGAAAATGAAAATTCCAAACTCAAGAAGAAGCTTGAGAAAGAAAATTCTATAATTACAATTTTAACTAAAGAAGTGTCAGATCTTTCTAAGGATCTTGATATGAAAACTTCTAATTTTGAAAGTATTTTAATAACCCTTCAGAAAGTCAAATCTAACAAAGATAAACTTTCTAAGGATCTTGAAAATGTGATTTCTAAGAAAAATGTTTTAGAACCTAACTGAAGCTCAAATTCAAAAGTTTCGGAGAATAAGAATTTAGTTTTAAGATTAAAGTCAGAAATTTTTTCCTTGAAAAAATATTTGTCAAACTTTACCCATAGAAAAGAAAATTTTGACAAAATGTACTCCTAAATCCGACCCTTGAGAAATCATTCTGGACTTGGTTATACTTATTCCAAACCGGTTTTTAGCAATAACTATTTTGTTCCTCAAAATACCCTGTTTGCTCTAAGTGTCAATGTGGAGGACACTGGAGAAGAGATTGTTCTCTTAACAGAACTCAATCTTTAGGATTTCATAAATCTCATTTTGAAAAACAAATGTGGATTCCTAAAATTCCTTTATCTAACCCTTCTGGATCCAAAGAAGTTTGGATTCTGAAAAAATAATTGTTTCTTTTTCAGGAAAATGAGAAGTGTACCAATAAGAATATTTGGTACATGGATAGGGGTTGTTCTCGACACATGACCAGAAACAAATATCTCTTTGAAAAGGTTATCAAAACAAAAGGTGGAAAAGTTACCTTCATAGATAATGCTCAAGGAAAGATTGTTGGTATAGGTAATATCGTTTTTCATGGAAAAGTTCTTATTTCAAACGTTTTGTTTGTTAAAGGTATTAGGCACAACCTCATCAGCATAAGTCAATTATGTGATGAAGGTTACCTTGTAAATTTTAGAAATGATAAGTGTCTAGTTCACAATTCCAAGGATGAGTTCATTCTATCTGATCATTGGCAAGAGAATGTTTACACTATTAACATAAAAGACCTTAGGAGCCAAAACATACCCTGCTTAAGTGCAATAGAAGACCCATCATGGATGTGGCATAGAAGACTAGGACACTGTAATATGAGAAACCTTAGTAAACTTTCAAAGAAAAGACTTGTGAAGGGACTAACGGACCTTAGATATGATTCTTCAAAAGTCTATGATCCCTATCAATTTGGAAAGCAACATAAAACTAGATTTAAATCAATTAATGAAGTTTCAACTTCTAATGCATTACAGCTAGTGCATATGGATCTTTTTGGTCCCACACAAACTGGAAGCATTGGAGGCAAATACTATTTATTTGTTTTAGTTGATGACTTTACTAGATTTACATGGGTATATTTTATTACAAAGAAATCTGAAGCCTTTTCCTATTTCATAACTTTTAGAGCCCAAGTTAAAAATGAGAAAAACCTACCATTGATAACTATTCATAGTGATCATGGTGGTGAATTTTAAAATTCAGAATTTGAAACTTTTTGTAGTAAGAAAGGTATTACTCACAATTTCTCAGCTCCAAGAACTCCGCAGTAAAATGGTGTTGTTAAAAGAAGAAATCGTATTCTTCAGGAAATGACTAGAACCATGTTGAGTGAATACTCAATTGCTAAGCACTTCTGGGATGAAGCTGTTAGTACTTCCTGTTATACTATAAATCATGTTTTAACTAGACCATTTCTTAATAAAAACCCTTATGAGTTATGGACTAGCCGAAAACCTAAAGTTTCATACTTTCAATGTTTTTGGTTGCAAAGTATTAATTCTGAATACAAAAGATAATCTACACAAATTTGCACCAAAATCTGATGATGGAATATTTCTAGGTTACTCCACAACTTCTAAGGCTTATAGAGTTATCAATAAAAATACTTGTACTGTTGAGGAAATAGTACATGTAAAATTTAATGAATCTAATCCTTTTGTTTTTAAATCATCCCAACCTATATCCTCAGATGTGTTTTCAAAAACTGATTATCAACCTTTGATAGTAGATGTAGAGACCCGAAGCTTATCGTACATGGAAATTACATTACTTTTGCGGAATACTTAGTACATAACAAAAACACACACACAAGGATCGTAATAGTTTAGTGTCTTTGGAAACTCGGAACGTAATCTTCTAATCGTGGTGAAAGATCTTCAATATCTCCCATAAAGATCTTCCCCTTTTTTTTACCTAAAACCTTTATTTATATCCTGGGGAAAAGAAAACATAAAAGGGTGAGCTCAAATGCTCAGTAAGGGTAAACAAAAGAAAATCAATCACATCATATTCATAAGAACATAACTTTTGGAAATCTTAACCTGCAAAAGAGAGCATAATTTCATAACATGGGATAAATCATAGTAGTGAAATGTAATCCCAATAATCATAACGTAAAACATGAAACTTTGTGGCATACACACATAATCATATAGAATCATTTCTTGTTAGTCAAGACTAATTTCCAAGACTATCTTAGTGGACAAAGTCCCTTTCTGAATCGAGTAACCCTCGTTTCAGTCCTGTTTCACTGAACCGGTATAACCTACCATTCCAGCCATGTCTATCTCATGAGATATAAAATCTTTACCCAATGCAATGGAGGGAGATATAGGTCCCACCCATCTTATAATGAATCCTTTCTTATGTGTGCCACATAATCATAAACCATACATCATTGCATAAACTATGTAAAAAAATGGGATTCTTAAACAACATGACATCATAAAACAATCCATATAAGATAAAGGAATTCATAAAAATATTTCCATCACAACATAATCAAATCCATGTAATAATAGGGATAAAAACAGAACCCTTTTATTATCTTAGATGGAAAATAATTTTGATAAAATACTTGAAGTCCATTCTTGAGGAAAATATCCTTTCTACTTCAAAAACATTTTTCCTTTCATAACATGTCATACGAACTTAAAATAAAAGAAGTTGATTAAAAATAAACTTGAAAACTTGTAAAGGAAGCTTCTTGGAAATAATGTTTTAAAAATCCATTCATGCCGTATATGTTAAAAAAACATTCTTCGTACTTTTGTCGGAAAAGTCAAAAAGTACCTCGTACGAAAAACGACAAAAGATTCCTTTCTTTTCTTTTACTAAAAATTCACCGAAGGGTAAAATTGGATTTAAACTATTTCAAGTGGGTGGAAACAATATTACATATTGAGGGAACATGGATGTGGATGATAAAATAGACCCCAGTAAATGCCAAAGTATAAACAATCTTGAATAAAAATGAGATTGTGATATTTCCCTTACCTTAGGTCCGATTTGCTTCGTATGTGTCCGAAACTCCTATATAATGATTTAAATAATGTCATTGAATTATTACAGAATCATATTCACTGTTATGATATCATATATGGTTCACTTATGACTTTATATTACCCGTTCTTTTGTAAATTCCATGTTAAAGAAGCGTTTTGGGTAAAATCATTTCATTTATCGTAGGTGTTTTGACTTGTTGTTCTTGACATTATTAATACTTATATCATGATTTACTTACTTCCAGAATATAAAATATGATTTATATATCATATATATTCAGTATATATATATATATATATAATAGATAGATAAATTAAATGAAAAACACCGTTCATGGAGACGGTAGTCCGTACGTACGCATGAACGCTGTTTTCCTTTCCTTATTGTCTTGAATGGAAGTAAGTAGATGACATACATACATATATATATATATATATAAATGAATGTAGTAGATTTATAATGTCATATATTTCATTATTATTTCTTATATATACTTTATAATCATTCTTAAATGGTTAACATGGAGAATGAATCTCATCGCGTCGTGGAGACGGTAGTCCGTACGTACGCACGAGCGATGATATCGTTCCCATGGTCGTGGAATTGTGTTGAAGTGTATGTATAATATTTAAGTATCAATATAACTTTATAATAATCATATATAGTTACTCATTACACCATTATACCCATCCAATTAATGTGGTGGAGGACAATAGATTACACCACGACGTGGAGACGGTATTCCGTACGTACGCATGCGCGGTGATTTCATTTTTCCGTAGGATGGATAGAAGGTGAATTAGGGTTGTTTCATATTTATAATAACATATCAGTATGTAAGTAATACTGATGTTATTACTTTGTCATGAAACAACTAAAGAAGAAGAAGTTGAAGAAGAAAGAAATTGAAAAGATCGGTAATGGTTATTACCTCTTCTTTGAAATGCCTCTTTGAATCCTCCACTTAGGGAAGTAAGATTGGTCTTTGAAGAAGACCAAGACCTCTAGGATTATTCTAGGGAAGTGGACAAGGGATTTTGGAAGAGGTTGGACGAGTTTGAGTGCTCAAATTGGTGTGAGGAGAAGGGGGAGGAGGTTTCCTTTTATAAGGGAGGAGAGGGGCACCTTAGGAATATCTCAAAATATTATTTTATATTAAAGTCAAAATCGGTTTATAATGGTTCCAAAGGGTCTTATTTCGAAGCTAAAGTGGGGATGGGTCGAAATAATATCAACCAATAGGATTTAGACAAGTTTAGGTTATTATTTTAACCTTATCAATTAGATTTAACTCTAAGTTAAATAATTTAACTTTTACCGTGTCTTTTTGTTTTCTTACACTATATGGTTAATAAACTTACTATAACATGCCAAACGAACCACAAATTGTTTATTATTAATATATATATCCTTATATAAGTCATTTTGCCGAACCTTAGATTTTTAGGAATAAAATAACAATTAATAATATAATATTTGATTTAAAAACTATTTTGTGTCAATTTTGACACTATTTGATATATGATTTTTGTGAAAGTCATAACAGAATTATATGTTCGAACCAAGTTGATTAAATCAACAATAATATATCATAGTAACCTAGAAAATTAGTGGAATTCATAAAAGGTCTTAAATTACATTTATTTTGGTATTTATAATATCAATTATGTCAATATTTCATTAATAAGATTATTACTGCATCATCTTTGTGTCATAAATAAATTAAATTATTTGATGTCTAAAAATTACAAATAAAATACCATCATGTAGGAAATCTTTTTATATTTCTAATGAATATTTACAATCGAATTTATCTTATGTATAACTATATATTAAAAATGTTTTAGTAAATAAACTTTGATTTTAACTCTTTTAACTCTTCTTTGAATTAAATAACAATAAATGTCCTAATCTAATCCAAGTGGGCCTAAATGATAATATTTTACACTTAAGGTTGTTTTTGGTCGAGATACATTTGTCCAATAGGATTAGGACATGTGTTAGGGTAATATTAATATCATTTTTACCCTTAATTACCCTATTTACTTTTAACCGTGGTAAATAAAAGTAAAAAGTTACTATTCACCAAAAATTATTTTCATCTCATTGAACCACATTTTACTTACTGACATCAACCGTGTCTCTCGGATTTTTGAAATTCCATTCACAGAAGCAGTAAAATTAACTTTTATGAAAAATTCAGTTTTTTAACTACCACTTAGTAGTTTCACTATTCATAAAAAATTGATGTTTTTCAGAACAATGCCAAAATTTCATCCTAAGCTATATTTCATATTCCGAATTCAAAAATGATGTCTATTTTACCAAATTCATAACATATAAGTTGCATTAATTAATTTTATAATTAAATCCTGAAGTTAAAACAAATAGCGTGTTTTTAAGAAACAATATCTATCAAAAGATTGACACTTGATTATGTCTGGTTTAAATGTAAAATTACATCCAATGACCAACATTGTATTGAATTGTAAAAATATATTCTAAATATACTTTAAAAACACTGAAATTAATAATTTATCACTATTAATTATTTCGATTGAAAAAGTTGTTTTTAACTATAATTTAGTAATTTACACTATTCATCAAAATATGAAAGTTATCCGAAAAGTACCAAAATTTCACCTTAGGATAAATTCGATACTACGAATCCAAAAATGAAGTCCATTTTGAGAGCTAAAATTTCTAAAATTTTAAAAGGTGGTTATTACTATTCATAACGGCTAGTTATAATAATATTTTAATAGCATTTCGTTGTTTAGTGAAACTCAGTATTGCGTACTACACACGTTATCGAGGAAGGTCGTGATTGCGTGTAATGAAAGGCAAGTCAAGGATATGTGTTGTGCAAGATCCTTTTGGTGTAGCGTACAACACAAGAAATTAATAAAATTAAAAAGAATATTTTTCATAAAATCTCGGGCTGTTACATTCTACCCCCCTTGAAATGAATTTCTCCCTCGAAATTCGTCGGGGTTATAAATGGTTTAATATTCGAACGTTTCTTTAATAGAAACCCACATCGTAAAAAGGAATACCAAAACCAATCTTTAAAAACAAAATTATGAAACGTAACGGTTACCCAAATAAACTAATCACTGGGTTTCCACATAGGTGAAAATATGGATATGGAAGAGAAATCTAACCATCATGTTCTGATGGAGAGTGGTAGAGAACATGGCTATAGAAAAGTCAACAATCACAAATCCATAAATTTGTGACGATCTAAGGTACCATCTGATTAATCAGATATAAGAGCACTAGGACAACATTTTTGGTTTTCAAGATCATTTCCCTAAAGTTGATGAATTAAAAGAAATACTTACATGATTTTGTTACAATCTCACTGTTGTTCGTGAATTGAACAATTTACACTTCATATCATAATGAAATGAAGTTGAATTTGTTATTCGTGAAGCATTAGCAGATCATGTGATAGAAGGATGGGTCATTCCATCTATTTCAAACAAAGGGTTAGCAAAAGTTATAAGTCCATCTTATTGTGAGATTAATCGTATATGGTTCCAAAAATGAACTTATACTTCATATATCATACCGCTTAATAAAATAAAACTAGTTTCTACTAAACGGGGACTTCCTGTAGGCCAGTGGTAGGCGATAAAGTCCAGTCGCACTTCGGTTGTGGGTTCGATTTTCACAGCCTTGTCCGAAGCGATGGGCTGTCGCCCGTCCTACAGGTTGTCCTTTTTCTAAAACTATATTACTATAACATCCCATCGATAATATTGAAAAACAAACAACACTAACTTATGTCCAACATAATCCATTCCAATCTTTAGGCTTATCCATAATACTGGAGTCCACTCTCATAGTGAAAACGATTACCAGAGATTTAATACCATCGTTGAACCCCATATATCATAAGATATGTTTTGTTGGTCACATTCCAAACATTCAAAGTCCTTAATCATGTATTCTCTTGAATACCCATTGAACCTTAGTGAAAACTTGAATGCAGATAAAAGTTAACACTTTCCACATACCAAAATCCTCAAAATTCTATATACTCAAACCATGATATCACTTAGTCCATATATCAATCATGAGCTCATGAATACTGTTAAACATTTCATTTTCTCATTTTCCCATCATTATGCGCGTAATATCTCAATAACTTTGAATACCACATTAGACCAATACATAAATATTCCAATAATCCATGACACAACATTATTTTGGAATCCCATTACATAAACACTTAATCATTCCACCACATCGTTATCATATTCAACATCGCCAATGGTGATCGCATGTGACTTCAATTTGTCCTTTTCCTTAAGCGGTTGCTCATGTCGATCATCACAAACCCTTGGATTAGGGCATTTATTAGCATAATGCCCCATTTCATTGCACTTGAAGCATTGAAGTGTTGGTGGTGTGTTCTCTGCAGTGTTTTCTTTATTCACATCATTAGAAACCCTTTTTCCATTACTTCAACACTCAGCTGCTCGATGACCTTCTTTTCCACACTTAAAACATTTTCTAGTCCCTTTAAGACAATCTCCACCATGCTTCTTTCCACACTTTGTGCATAAGGAAACATTCATCTTCTTTTCACCATTATTCTGAGATTTCTCCTTGACCTCCATCTTTCGTTTCTTGTCAAAACCATGAGATTGATATGTAACACCAACTTCCATTTATACCTTGATAGCACAACGCACAATTTCTTCATAGCTACTGAAGTATCTTATAGCTAATGCCCTTCAAAGACTTGGTTTTAAGCCACTGAAAAATCGATCAACTTTACTTTCAGGTTGGATGATAATACCAGAAGTGTACCTTTCAAGTCTTGTAAAATTTGCTTCATAGGTACCAACAGATTCATCATCCCTTTGCTTCAGTTCAAGAAACTCTTTCTCCATCTTTGTTCGAAGAATACGAGGGAAGTACTTACTGAAAAACAAGTTCTTGAACTCGTCCCATTCCATGGACTCAATTTCATCTCTTGGCCTCGTATTCTTGATAAGATTCCACCATTGATCAGCTTCACCTTCCAAACGATATACTGCTAAGATGAATTTATCATGTTCAGAACATTGAAGAACTGAAAATATATTTTCAGTAGTACTGATCCATTGTTCAGCCACAAGTGGATCAGAAGACCCACTGAAAGAAGGTGGACGTTGCCTCATGAAGGACTCAATAGAATATTGTTCCCTTCTCTGCTCATTTGGAAGTACAGAATGATTCATAGCTTGTGTAAGTATAGCAATAAGATTTTTCACTCCATCTCCCATAACATTTGTTTGTTCAGGAGGACAATCATTTCATTGTCCATTGCATTGATCAACACGGTTCCTTCGGGTTCCAGCCATTGTCTAAAACCCAAAAAGAATAGTGTGAGAGGCAAAAATCATGCTAGGGAAAAAAACATAATAAAGGGGGAGTACCTTCAATATCTAATATCTTAGGTTTAATTCTAAGATCGTTAGCGCAATTCTAGGACTATAACCTATACGTATACTTAACCTTAGGGACATCCCTAGACATACCTTAGAAATATCTCTAGGGATCTCACTAACGTTTTCGCATCCTAGTTTCCAAAGGTTGACTAAACCTTTCCTCTGATACCAACTGTAGAGACCCGAAGCTTATCGTACATGGACATTACATTACTTTTTCGGAATACTTAGTACATAACAAAAACACACACACAAGGATCGTAATAGTTTAGTGTCTTTGGAAACTCGGAACGTAATCTTCTAATCGTGGTGAAAGATCTTCAATATCTCCCATAAAGATCTTCCCCTTTTTTTTTACCTAAAACCTTTCTTTATATCCTAGGGAAAAGAAAACATAAAAGGGTGAGCTCAAATGCTCAGTAAGGGTAAACAAAAGAAAATCAATCACATCATATTCATAAGAACATAACTTTTGGAAATCTTAACCTGCAAAAGAGAGCATAATTTCATAACATGGGATAAATCATAGTAGTGAAATGTAATCCCAATAATCATAACTTAAAACATGAAACTTTGTGGCATACACACATAATCATAGAGAATCATTTCTTGTTAGTCAAGACTAATTGCCAAGACTATCTTAGTGGACAAAGTCCCTTTCTGAATCGAGTAACCCTCGTTTCAGTCCTGTTTCACTGAACCGGTATAACCTACCATTCCAGCCATGTCTATCTCATGAGATATAAAATCTTTACCCAATGCATTGGAGGGATATATAGGTCCCACCCATCTTATAATGAATCCTTTATTATGTGTGCCACATAATCATAAACCATACATCATTGCATAAACCATGTAAAAAAAATGGGATTCTTAAACAACATGACATCATAAAACAATCCATATAAGATAAAGGAATTCATAAAAATATTTCCATCACAACATAATAAAATCCATTTAATAATAGGGATAAAAACAGAACCCTTTTATTATCTTAGATGGAAAATAATTTTGATAAAATACTTGAAGTCCATTCTTGAGGAAAATATCCTTTCTACTTCAAAAACATCTTTCCTTTCATAACATGTCATACGACCTTAAAATAAAAGAAGTTGATTAAAAATAAACTTGAAAACTTGTAAAGGAAGCTTCTTGGAAATAATGTTTTAAAAATCCATTCATGCCGTATAAGTTAAAAAAAACATTCTTCGTACTTTTGTCAGAAAAGTCAAAAAGTACCTCGTACAAAAAACGACAAAAGATTCCTTTCTTATCTTTTACTAAAAATTCACCGAATGGTAAAATTGGATTTAAACTATTGCAAGTGGGTGGAAACAATATTACATATTGAGGGAACATGGATGTGGATGATAAAATACACCCCAGTAAATGGCAAAGTATAAACAATCTCGAATAAAAATGAGATTGTGCTATTTCCCTTACCTTAGGTCCGATTTGCTTCGTATGTGTCCGAACCTCCTGTATAATGATTTAAATAATGTAATTGACTTATTACAGAATCATATTCACTGTTATGATATCATATATGGTTCACTTATGACTTTATATTACCCGTTCTTTTGTAAATTCCATGTTAAAGAAGCGTTTTGGGTAAAATCGTTTCATTTATCGTAGGTGTTTTGACTTGTTGTTATTGACATTATTAATACTTATATCATGATTTACTTACTTCCAGAATATAAAATATGATTTATATATCATATATATTCAATATATATATATATATAATAGATAGATAAATGAAATGAAAAACACCGTTCATGGAGACGGTAGTCCGTACGTACGCATGAACGCTGTTTTCCTTTCCTTATTGTCTTGAATGGAAGTAAGTAGATGACATACATATATATATATATAAATAAATCTAGTAGATTTATAATGTCATATATTTCATTATTATTTCTTATATATACTTTATAATCATTCTTAAATGGTTAACATGGAGAATGAATCTCATCGCGTCGTGGAGACGGTAGTCCGTACGTACGCACGAGCGATGATATCGTTCCCATGGTCGTGGAATTGTGTTGAAGTGTATGTATACTATTTCAGTATCAATATAACTTTATAATAATCATATATAGTTACTCATTACACCATTATACCCATCCAATTAATGTGGTGGAGGAAAATAGATTACACCACGGCGTGGAGACGGTATTCCGTACGTACGCATGCGCGGTGATTTCATTTTTCCGTAGGATGGATAGAAGGTGAATTAGGGTTGTTTCATATTTATAATAACATATCAGTATGTAAGTAATACTGATGTTATTACTTTGTCATGAAACAACTAAATAAGAAGAAGTGGAAGAAGAAAAAAATTGAAAAGATCGGTAATGGTTATTACCTCTTCTTTGAAACGCCTCTTTGAATCCTCCACTTAGGGAAGTAAGATTGGTCTTTGAAGAAGACCAGGACCTCTAGGATTATTCTAGGGAAGTGGATAAGGGATTTTGGCAGAGGTTGTCCGAGCTTGAGTGCTCAAATTGGTGTGAGGAGAAGGGGGAGGAGGTGTCCTTTTATAAGGGAGGAGAGGGGCACCTTAGGAATATCTCAAAATATTATTTTATATTAAAGTCAAAATAGGTTTATAATGGTTCCAAAGGGTCTTATTTCGAAGATAAAGTGGGTATGGGTCTAAATCCTATCAACCAATAGGATTTAGACAAGTTTAGGTTATTATTTTAACCTTATCAATTTGATTTAACTCTAAGTTAAATAATTTAACTTTTACCGTGTCTTTTTGTTTTCTTACACTATATGGTTAATAAACTTACTATAACATGAAAAATGAACCCCAAATTGTTTATTATTAATATATATATATCCTTATCTAAGTCATTTGTCCGAACCTTAGATTTTTAGGAATAAAATAACAATTAATAATATAATATTTGATTTAAAAACTATTTTGTGTCAATTTTGACACTATTTGATATATGATTTTTGTGAAAGTCATAACAGAATTATATGTTCGAACCAAGTTGATTAAATCAACAATAATATATCATAGTAACCTATAAAATTAGTGGAATTCATAAAAAGTCTTAAATTACATTTATTTTGGTATTTATAATATCAATTATGTCAATATTTCATTAATAAGATTATTACTGCATCATCTTTGTGTCATAAATAAATTAAATTATTTGATGTATAAAAATTACATATAAAATACCATCATGTAGGAAATCTTTTTAGATTTCTAATGAATATTTACAATCTAATTTATCTTATGTATAACTCTATATTAAAAATGTTTTAGTAAATAAACTTTGATTTTAACTCTTTTAACTCTTCTTTGAATTAAATAATAATAAATGTCCTAATCTAATCCAAGTGGGCCTAAATGATAATATTTTACACTTAAGGTTGTTTTTGGTCGAGATACATTTGTCCAATAGGATTAGGACATGTGTTAGGGTAATATTAATATCATTTTTACCCTTAATTACCCTATTTACTTTTAACCGTGGTAAATAAAAGTAAAAAGTTACTATTCACCAAAAATTATTTTCATCTCATTGAATAACATTTTACTTACTGACATCAACCGTGTCTCTCGGATTTTTGAAATTCCATTCACAGAAGCGGTAAAATTAACTTTTATGAAAAATTCAGTTTTTTAACTACCACTTAGTAGTTTCACTATTCATCAAAAATTGATGTTTTTCAGAACAATGCCAAAATTTCATCCTAAGCTATATTTCATATTCCGAATTCAAAAATGAAGTCTATTTTACCAAATTCATAACATAGAAGTTGAATTAATTAATTTTATAATTAAATCCCGCTGTTAAAACAAATAGCGTGTTTTTAAGAAACAATATCTATCAAAAGATTGACACTTGATTATGTCTGGTTTAAATGTAAAATTATATCCAATGACCAACATTGTATTGAATTGTAAAAATATATTCTAAATATACTTTAAAAACAATGAAATTAATTATTTATCACTATTAATTATTTCGATTGAAAAAGTTTTTTTAACTATAATTTAGTAATTTTCACTATTCATCAAAATATGAAAGTTATCCGAAAAGTACCAAAATTTCACCTTAGGCTAAATTCGATACTACGAATCCAAAAATGAAGTCCATTTTGAGAGCTAAAATTTCTAAAATTTTAAAAGGTGGTTATTACTATTCATAACGGCTAGTTATAATAATATTTTAATAGCATTTCGTTGTTTAGTGAAACTCAGTATTGCGTACTACACACGCTATCGAGGAAGGTCGCGATTGCGTGTAATGAAAGGCAAGTCAAGGATTTGTGTTGTGCAAGCTCCTTTTGGTGTAGCGTACAACACAAGACATTAATAAAATTAAAAAGAATATTTTTCATAAAATCTCGGGCTGTTACAGTAGATCCTTTTGATAAGGAAAATATTCAAGAAGATACTTCTGAAACATTTACCATAGAAGATTTTCTACCATACGTTGATGAACAGGTTTTACAAAACCCAAATCAATTTTTTCTTAGGAATCATCCCAGTGATAACATCATTGGTGACGTAACTCAACCTGTAAGGACCAGAAATTCCTTAAGAAATGAAATAGAACATCTTGCTTTTCTTTCCCAATTTGAACCTAAAAGTCCATGTGAGGACTTAGGTGATGATGATTGGATCAAAGCAATGCAAGATGAACTAAATGAATTTGAGAGGAATCAAGTCTGTACTTTAGTTGAGAGACCTAAAGAAACAACTGTAATTAGTGTAAAATGGGGTTTCAGAAACAAATGTGATGAAAATGGAATCATTGTAAGGAATAAAGAAAGACTTGTTGCTAAAGGCTATAATCAACAAGAGGGAATAGACTATGAAGAAACATATGCTCATGTAGCTAGACTTGAATCTATTCATATTCTATTAGCGTTTGCATCATACTTTAATTTCAAACTATTCCAAATGGATGTAAAATGTGCTTTTCTAAATGGTTTTGTTGAAGAAGAATTTTTTGTCGAACAACCTCCTGGTTTTCTAGACCCAAAACATCCTGATCATGTTTTTAAACTTACCAAGGCTCTATATGGTCTTAAACAATCCCCTAGAGCATTGTATGATAGACTTATATGATTTCTTTTACAAAACAAATATACAAAAGGTACAGCAGATCCAACCCTTCTTATAAAAATGGAAAATAAAGATGTCTTGCTTGTTTAAATCTATGTTGATGAAATCATATTCCGATCAGCTCAGAAATCTTTAACTGATTCTTTTGCTAATTTAATGAAATCTGAGTTTGAAATGAGTATGATGGGTGAGTTAAAATTCTTTTTAGGTTTTCAAATTTCTCAAAAACCAGAAGGGACATATATATCTCAACATAAGTATATTAAAGACCTAATCAAAAAGTATGGATATGACAAAACTAAAAGTATTAGCACTCCAATTGGTACCTCAAATACACTTGATCTTGATGAAACTGGGAAACCAGTAGATCAAACAATCTTTAGAGGTATGATAGGAAGTTTTCTATACTTGAAAGCTAGTCGACCCGACTTAATGTTTTCTATATGCTTATGTGAGAGATACCAATCTAATCCAAATGAGTCTCATTTAAAAGATGTAAAAAGAATATTTTGGTATTTAAAAGGCACTATGGATCTAGGTCTCTTTTATTCTTCTGGAGTTGATTTTGTTTTAAAAAGTTTTTCAGATGCTGACTTTGGTGGCTGTAGAATGGATAAAACGAGTACATCTGGAACATGTCATTTCTTAGGAGATTCTCTGGTTTCTTGGTCCTGTAAGAAACAAAACTCTGTAGCACTATCCACTGTTGAAGCTGAATATGTAGCAGCTGGACGTTGCTGTGCTCAAGTATTGTGGATGCAACACACACTCACTGACTATGGATTGAGTTTCTCCAAAACTCAAATTCTATGAGATAATACTAGTGCCATAGCTCTTAGTAAGAACCCAGCACATCACTCTCGTGAAAAACACATAGATGTTAGGCATCACTTTCTTAGGGATCACACACAAAAAGGAGATATTATTCTACAATTTATTGAAACGCAAGAACAACTTGCTGACATTTTTACAAAACTTGTACCTTCCGATAGGTTTGAGTTTATAAAACCGAAGCTAGGAATGATTACATTAAAATAATCATTCATATCCACTTCTTGTTTTACTTTTATCCTTACATCAAATAACTCCCTTTGAAAGGGGGAGGACATTTCTTACTATTTTTTTACTATGTATCTTTTATCTTTAATTATATACTCTCCTGGTATGTGTTTTTGTTTTCCTGTTTATCATATTGATAGTTTTATCGTATCATTTACTTTTCTGTTTATCGTATTGACAGTTTTATCGTATCATTTACTTTTCTGATTATTTTATTGACAATTTTATCGTATCATTTACTTTTCTATTTATCGTATTGACAGTTTTATTGTATTATTTACTTCATCGTATCGTCCGATCATGGTAATGAATTTCTTTTCCATCGTATCGACAGATCATGGTAATAAGATTGTTTTCCATCGGCTTGTCAGTTCATGGTAACAAGATTGTTTTCCATCAACTTGTGAATTAATGGTAACAAGATTGTTTTCCATCAGCTTGTCAGTTCATGGTAACAAGATTGTTTTCCATAGGCTTGTCAGTTCATGGTAACAAGATTGTTTTCCATCGGCTTGTCAGTTCATGGTAACAATATTGTTTTCCATCCGCTTGTCAGTTAATGGTAACAAGATTGTTTTCCATCGGCTTTTCAGTTTATGGTAACAAGATTTTTTTCCATCAGCTTGTCAGTTCATGGTAACGAGATTGTTTTCCATCGGCTTGTTAGTTAATGATAACAAGATTGTTTTCCATCGTCTTGTCAGTTCATGGTAACGAGATTGTTTTCCATCGTCTTGTCAGTTAATGGTAACAAGATTGTTTTTCATCGTCTTGTCAGTTAATGGTAACAAATTTGTTTTCCATCGGTATGACGATTGATAATATTCTTTTACTTCGTACATTTGTGTTTTCTTTTTAACTCTACCAAAACCAACAATTACCTTACGTTCTCCAGCCGATACTTTCTATTTTTTTTCCTTTCATTTTAATCCTAACCATTGATTTTTTTTCTCTAATATTGAACGTATAAGATCAACGGTCACCCCTATATCGCCTATAAATATCCTCCCCCCTCCCCAAACCCACAATGGTTTTTCAGGTTTTGAGGCGAAGCTCTACTCCACTGGTTTAAATCATCGTACGATCTTTTATCAGCAGCATCCCTATGTCTCAGTCTTCTGCCAACACTCCTGCCGATATGTATTCAAAGGATTTCTCAGAAAAATACCTTTTAAGGGAAAGGTTAGTTTCCCGCGACTTCTATGATTCATATGATTCTACTATCAAGAGGATTATCTTGTTTCAAGGATCAGAGCATTTGTGTGTTGAAAGACCTGTTTATCAAGATCCGGTTCTCTTTGATGAAGTCTGTCAGTTTTATAAAACCGTATCTTTTGATAAGAATATGTCTATCAATTTTTCTATGTACGATATAAAGTTATCTATGTCCGTGAAACAAGCGGCTCATTTTCTGAATGTCCCAATAGAAGGGGATTCTTTCTGTCCATCCCATAAACTACCAGATGAGGTCAGTACGTTTAATAGAGAAAGTTCCGAGAAGTCTTTGTTTGTTGTAAATGAAGAGAAGAGGAAAGTGGCTCATCTTTCTCTGGAAAATAAGTTTGTGGCTTTATGGATGCAAGGTTTTCTTATTCCAAGAAAAGGGGATAGAGAAACTCTGAAAGTTTCTGATATCTTCATGTTGGACTATCTTGTCAACATGAGAAAAGTGAATCTCATGGGATATGTTTTCAAAACAATTAAGAATGTAAAGTCCAGGGCAATAAAATCTCATTTGATTATGTATCCAACCATCCTTACAAAGTTTATTCTCGAGAGTATGAAGTTTTTCAACATTCCTTTCAAAGGAAAGCTGATAGATTTGAAGCCCTCCTGGATTAGCAAAAGCACTTTGAAGAAGTTGAATGTTTGTTTTGATCAGAATTCAAAAATATTTGTTAAGGATGTAGAAGTTGAATCTCCTCAGAATCAATCGGCACCTATACCAGCCAAAGACATTCAATCTGCTGGTATTAATCAAAAGTCTGATCCGAAAACCAGCACAAATCCTAAGAAGAATCCAATGTATAGTAAAGATGTTATAGCCAAATGGAGAAAGGATAAGGAACAAAGAAAGGAAGGGGATCCAAAGCTTGGACTTGATCCAGCCGAAGCGTTTGTTGAAAGAATTAGGGTAGAAGAAACCCTTAAAGCTAAAAAGAAAAAGAAAACTGTTTTGAAAAGAATGGCTCAAGACTTTGATATCTCTAAAGTCTTGAAAATGGTTGAGGATGCAAGTGCTCAACTAACGGAAGAAGTGAATCAAGAACCCATCGTATAGAGCCTTCCTGAGAAAGAAAAAGGAAAAAAAATGTTTGAATATATACAAGAAGTTGAAGAAGAGGAAGGTGATTTTATTTTAGAATTCCTTCAGAGTTCGAAGAAGAGTAGAGAGGAATCAGTTCAAAAGCAAAGTGAAGGTATTCAACAAGTTCCTCATGCCGATCAAGCACTTTTTCAATTTTCTGAAACTCCGGATATAATTTCATCTCAAGTAAAGAAAGGTGATCAATACTCTCACACTAATAAAGTTATTGTCAGTAGTGATAAAGTGGAAGAAGAAAGAAATAAGAAATAAAACGTAAAAGGAAAACAACCAGTTGTAGACTCAAGCCGATCAAATGAACTGGCTTCGTACGATGAAGATACTGATTTAGAAGACACAATCTCTCTCAAGAAGAGTGATTACATTGTCCATGTTTTGAGAAGGGTTGAGAAGACCATTCCATATTTCCCTAGGCTGGAAGGGAATATTGATTTTATTACTGACAATCAGAAAAATAAGTTTGGTTCTTTAAAAGAATTAAGAAATAAAGTTTTGTCAGTCGAAGATGATTTGAAAGTTCTTTCAGAAAGTTTGGGTGCCCATAAGAAGGCCTACAACAAGATGACCAAGTGGTCATACAAAACAGAGAGCCCAGTCAATGATCATGAGATAGCAATTGAAGATATAAGAAGGTTGTCAAATGAGCTTTCAATTTCTTTTAATAAGATTGAAAAAGAAACGGTTGAAAGGTTTAATATTTTGTCTTACCAACGAGAAGATGTTCCTTCAGTAAAAGACTTGCAGGAGAGAATGAATGCCTTTCAGGCTGAGTTTTTGAAGGTTGAATCTTTCAATGATGAAATAGTTCTCTTGAAGAAAAAAAACTCTAGGTTATCCAAAGATAACATGATTTTGAAAGACAAAATTGATACTCTTGAAGAAGTAATCAGAGTTCAGGAAGAGACAATCAGAAATCAAGATCAACTCTTTGCCGATCAACAAGACCTTCTCAGATATTAGGGTGATGCTATTTCTGAAGATAAGAAGGAGATCAAAAAGATGAAGGCAGTTCTTCATGAGTTGATCAAAAAGGATAAGGAAAGAGAAAACAAGTGAATTGTATTTGTTCTCATGTTTAGCGTTTATTGTTATCGTAATGAAATTTATTTTATCCATTGTCTTGTATTTATTTTCTAACTCTTTCAGAAAATTCAAGTTTACCCCTTTCTTTTTATAAATCACAAAGGGGGAGAATGTTTATAAAGGGGGAGAATGTTTTATAAAGGGGGATAATGCTTTACAACTCTTAAAGGAAAATCTTCGAATACAATCCTTAGGAAATTCCATACCAAAGGGGGAGTTAGTTGTATTCAATTTGTTATTCAGAAGAGTTTCCAATAACTCAGGGGGAGATAAGTATTTCTTTTATTTTTTATTTTGTGATTTGTTCTTTCCAAAAAGGGGGAGATTTTTGAGTCAAAAGTCCTCTTTGGACTTTTATATCTTGTTTTGAAAATCACAAATGTCCTTTTTCATGTTTATTGTATCATACTGACCGTACTGATCGTACTGATCATGCTGATTGTACTGACCATGAAAATTGTAAAATACTGATCGTACTGATCATGCTGATTGTATTGAACATAATGACCGTACTGATCATGCTGATCGTACTGACCATGCTGATCGTACTGATCATGCTGATCGTACTGACCATGAAAATCATACAATGGTGATCGTACTAACCATGCCAATCGTACAATGCTGATCGTACTGAATATGGAAATTGCATTGACTCTGCTACTCATATCTTTCATTACATACATGTTTTGGCACTTAGTCAAAAAAAAATGTTTCATATAAATCGTACTCATGATTATCTTGTTCATATATATTTTTTTAACCAATACGATGTCATTGAGTTAGTTACAAACTAATCAAAACGATGTCGTGCTTTCTATTTCAATATGACCGTTATAATGCCAGGTGTCCAAGTCCCTCCGAGTTTTTCGGAGAAATATGACCGTTGGAGGAAACATGACCATTGGAACCCGAGGCCTATAAATAGGAGGTCATTCAAAGCTTAAAGAGAGAGACTTTTGGAATAATTGCGATACTCTACTTCTATCAAGTTCTAGAGAGAGACACTATGACTTCTCTCATCTTTTTTGTGCATCCGATCATCATATCGAGGGCTTTCAAGTAATTGAAAGACAGAGGTGCCGATTACCTACAAAATCGAGGGCTGCCGGTGATAGGTAGACGGACAGCCCGATCATCGTATCGAGGGCTGTCGGGGATAGGCAGACAGACGTTCCGATCATCGTATCAAGGGCTGTCGGGAATAGGAAGACAGACGTTCCGATCATCGTATCGAGGGCTTACCAAGGTTTTGGTGAGATAGAACTTTTATCCTAGCTGAAAGTATAACCCTTTTCTTTGGGTCAAAAGAATTGTAATACTTTTACTTTTCTGCTGCTGCTTGTATTAGAAAGGAATTTATTGTTTCCTTTCTTCTTTACATATTCAATTGTAATTGTTTCAATTAAAATCATTCTATTACATATTGTATTGATTAATTCTATATGCTTTAAGGTAGAATCATTCATCTTTATATTACTCTGATTATTGTGTTCATCTCGAATACAATTGTTTTACATTTCATTAGTATTACATTACTTCATACCATTTATTCTCAATACAATTGTGGGTGTTTGCATTTGTATTAGTTTAAGATCTTTTAAACTAAATCTCTTAAGGGTTTAAACAAAAAGTTTTTAAACCTACAATTCACCCCTCTTGTGTTGTTCCATCTAATATACATATACATCTACATATTCGATCCAACAATACTCCAATCTTAATAAGAAACATTAGGAGAATTTGAATACTATTCTAACGATGTTTTGAACGAAAAAATTTATGCAAAGTATAGTAAATATGAGTTCTAGATAGATGAATTATCATTCTTAGGGAATATCATCACCATCAAAGAAATAAATGTAAACCCTTCCAAGATAAAGAAAATCAAAGATTGGCCTGACCAACATAAGTAACATAGATCCATAGTTTCCTTGTCTTAGGTGGGTATTACTAGTGATTTGTGAATAAATTATCTTGATTTTAAAACCGACTAAAAAATATGAATAAGAAGGGAGTAATGTTTTTATATACCAGTGAATAAGAAGAACACTTCAAAGAGTTGAATAAGAGGCTTATCACCACACCAGTATTCACACAACTGAAAAGTGAGGAACTCTTTGATGTATGAAAAATGATTTCAATAAGGGATTAGGATGTGTATTGATGAAAAATGATAATATGATAGCCTATGACTCAAAGAATCTGAAAATTATTAAGAAAAAATATCCCACACATGATCTAGAGTTGGCAGCTGTGATCTTCGTGTTGAAAATATAGAGACATTATCTATATGGAGAGAAGTGTGAGATATATACTGATCATAAGAGCCTAAAATATATAGTCACATATAAGGAGCTTAATATACAGTAGGAAAGATGGTTAGAGATCATCAAGGGTTATGACTGCTCAATATACTACTCATTAGATCGCTTCTTTACTTCTTTATTCAATTCTTGTTTACTCCATCTAGTTTTTTAGCTCTATATAGAACCCACACCCAATCTCGAACATATTTTATTGGAACTTCAGGCCAAATAAGAATTTTACTCAAAATTTGTAGCTGAAATTTCCTTAAAAACATCAATTATTCACCATAATTAACATCCAAAAAACTCACTATATCATCACATAATTTCAATGAATCGAAAACCCTTTATATAGGTATCCATTCTATGAATTATTTGGGTGAATTATTTACGTAAAATTAAAAATTCCCACTTAAACATTGAGAATCTTGATCAATTATTTCATCATTTTACCACAATCAAGCTTATTAAAAGATAGGAGTCAACTAATCATTATAATAAACATCCTTATACCTCAATGTCAAATATCTTCTTCATCATTACTAAAATATAAAAAAGAATCAATATATTCCTTCATGATTATCGAAATATTAGATATCAAACTGAACATCACCAAAATTAATATCATTAAAAAAACTTTGTAAATTCCTTCGAACCTTCAATCTAGTCTTCTCATTGTAATTACCCCATATAGGGAAGCATCATCTAGTTTTCCTTGATAATTTTTTAGGAATATCTTAGAATAATTTAACAAGAATCTTCCTCTAACCAATGATTTACATTTGAAAATATTAATTTGATAACTTTTTTGTCTGAAAACTCTCTTAGATCTCCCTATTTAAATTCTATTAACCATAATTGCGTAGGGATCTTCCTACATCCAATGGGCTCTCTTATGTTTTTTATTTTTCCTCTTTCCTATGAACCCTAAAATATTTTATCTATTACTTTTATCCAAGGAATTCATGGAACTCTGTTAGATTAATTTTTAATACTCAACCAGATTACTTTGTTACACTTTTTATAATGAGATCACTTGGAAACTTCTTTTGATTATACTATTCAGAAACCTCAACAAACTCTATTTTATGATCCTGTATAGAAAGCATAGTATGATGAAAATTATTGAGAAAACTTTTTTCGATGACTTCATACAAATACTTATTTGTTTGATTATCATCATGAATTTCATTTAACTATTGAATTCATTAAAAACCTAGGCTTGGTCATTCAGGAAATTTTATCCAATAGAGTTGGTTGGATGAATCACAAATTTTATATGAAATACTTCATTCTTACTTTCATCTTCTACATCATTTTTGAATACTCTCATTATTTTTTCTTGGAAAATTATTCAATTCACATATCAATATTTTTACAAGTCCATCAAATATACTTCATTCAACAATTCATTATACTTTAATCAACAATTTAAAATGTCTGAGAACCATAGTTATAGTGAGTTCCACTAGAATTTTAATACCATCATGATGTAAACATTGTAGAGTTTCTTCTTAATATCCCCTTTGGACTTTAGGTGGTTGAAATCTCTTTCAGAGGCTTTACTATTTGTCTAAAAATCATCTTAAATAACAACCACCATGAACTGTGATGTTCGACTAGTGAAGATCACATCACTTAGAAACACCTGATATTGTTTAACCAATCATTATTTGTCCAATGTAACTAAGATTATAATTGGTTAAACATTTATTACCGACTATTATTTGATCAATTTAGTTTTTTTACATCAGTATAATGCCACTTTAAACACTCATTTGGTCCTCTACCAATATTTTCTTTATCCAACAAGGTTTTAATTTTTTTATATCTGATGTACTAAACATTTTGGTCCATTATATGGATTATGTTAGATAACTTTGGAATGATTCATCATAAGGACTCTATTATGATGACTTTATAAAATTCAATCTGATGGAAACTCCATCTGATCACCTTTGGAATATCCATCTATTTGACTTTACAAGCTTTTTAAGGAGATAACTTAAGGAAACCATCATAAGATTTATAAAAAACGTGTTTCTCAAACAATCATAGAATATATTGTTGACATTAAGAATAGATCACCAATCGCCATAAATAAAATTAAAGTATTCAAATAATTTCCACCTTTAAATTAATGAGAAATATAATCACCAAAATGGAATGATAACCATTTATATGTTACTTAAGATTAAAATACTTTAGAACTTCTTTTCTTCTTAATCCATTCATCCAGGTATATCAGTTTTATTACAGTGCTAGGATACTTCAACTAAAACTTTCAATAGATTATTCTTTATAAAATATTCAATGTATTCACATCAATAAAATATTTATATTTCATTTTAAACCTTTCATAACCAATGAAAACCATTGAAAATCAATAAAAATAAAAATAAAGTGTGATCTTGAATATCCAACTTTGTAATTGTTGGAAATAGCGTTAATGTAATTTGTAAAGGAATTTGTCAATATTTTAAAATTTTTCTCCCTTTATTCTCAAAATTTTTTCTTTTCAATTTATATCCCACTTATTGATGATAAATAAAAATTTCATGGGGAAATGGTATAAATTCATTCGTAATAAATGTCACATCCATCATTTCACTCTAAGTTTATATGATCTATTATTAGTGTAGAAAATAAAAGGATGTGATTTAGACTACAAAGCTATACTTTACAAGATGATATTGATACCTCATAGAATGAGAACTCATTAACATGTATCCAAGGATTTTAAACATTTATTTAAATATAAATATACTAATTTAGATATAAAACACTTTTAATATTGATCAACCTAAAAATCCTACACTCACTTTTCATATGAAATTCCTTTAGGCACATTTTATAATAACTATATTTATATGAGATAATTATTATAAAATAAAAATTATCATAATACATTTGTCTCCTAATTAAGTATATTTTTCTTACTATCTTCATAATGATGAATATATTCAATATATTTTCTTTAGAAACTTTTTAT
Organism: Viscum album; assembly: GCA_963277665.1. Taxonomy (NCBI): domain Eukaryota; kingdom Viridiplantae; phylum Streptophyta; class Magnoliopsida; order Santalales; family Viscaceae; genus Viscum; species Viscum album. The sequence continues at coordinate 2,085,176,235 of OY728126.1, forward strand.
TGAGAAAGCACCAAAACAGATCTTTCATATATGAATATCCGGACTTTGACTATCATTTCATTATCTCATGTTCACCCTTGAGATCACACTTCACCTTCAATTAATTGTTTTGAAAAAGAAAATGAAAAACAAAAGGTTAATGGAATAATTTGGATCTTAATTGCATCATTAATTTGAATAGTAAGGTTGAGATTTTTTTCTCAACCATGTTGATCAATCTCCTCTAAACTTCATACTTAAACATATGAACTTTAGTTTTGGTTTATCTTGGAGAAACCTGAAAATTTTAAATTGTTATACTTTGTGTGTAGATCTGTTCTTCCTAATAAACTTCATCGATGATTCATTATAAATAATTTTAAGGGTATTTTACTATTTTGGTAGAATGGTTATTTTTTTTCACTGTGTACATACTTTTACATCTCTCACACAAAAATTATTTAACACAAGATTTTTCTTTTATTGAAAACTACTCATGTACTACATATTCATATTTTAGATCGTATCATTTCCTTTTTTACTATAATTTTCTTATGGTTATTTATTTTTTCTCATTATATCTAAATCTTATATCTAGATAACTAATATATTATTAGAAACACTGTCAAGTTTTTTATGTTATCCACATTAATTCTTTTGGGTTCCATCCTTTTTAATATATATTTTGGATGATTCATTTGTCATCAAATTATTGGATTTAGAATACAAGGACTTCCCAAATTTCCTACAAGAAATATTCTTGGGACAATTTTTGTTTGCAGTATTCTTCTACTTACCTCCCAAGGTTTCTTCTTATTTCTTAACCAACCAACATGGTATTCTTTTCTTAACAAAATTAGATACATGTACAAATGATAATACACCATTATTGTGACCACCATATTTTCCAAAACAAAAAGTAATAAAATTTATATTACTTTGTGAATATTTTTTTTATATTTAGAATTCTCCCCCTTTATTATGGGAATCTATTCTGGTTTATAATATAGAGTATTATATGAACAATCTAGTTTAGAATTCTTGAATTCATTATTGCACCAATATTTCCCCATAATCCTTGATATTATTATATATTCCATATCATTTTTTTGATATTCTTCACAAATTAGTGGGATCCTCACTGGGAAAAATATTTCAAACTCTTTTTCCTATCCACCATAGTCATGGTGGTAGGATTATTATCACTTTTATTCATCCATACTTGTATATATTCTGTTTTATAAGGTTAAATATTCTTCAAAACTGATTTAGAAAAATTATTACATGATGGTATGGATTGTACCTATTTATTCACATCTTATTTAGATATATCATTGATATAATTCATGATATTATTTCAAATGTTGGAGGTCTTTTAACATTATATTCTTCTGTGGATAATTGTGTAGTAGCATAAACTTTCTCCTTATTTTATAAAGACTCAATATGCGTCTTCTCAAGATTTTAAAACTTGACTTATAGTTCTAGAAATATCATTTTGATGGTGTTTTTCGAATATTCAATCATAATAACCTTATATTCACAAAAATTCTCTATTATTTCAAATTCCTCTTAATGTAACTTAACATTTTTGTGAAAAATATCCAAGTTCCTTGATCTTCTTTTATGTTAATTCCAATTAAAATCCTTAACATCAAGGCTGTTTTTAAATATTTCTTCAATTGAATGGATATTTTATTCCAGAGTCTTCTTTACTCCATCTTTCCCTTAAAATTATTTGAGATACTTGTTTTCAAACATTGACCAAATTATTTCAGGATCAACCCTTTTTTGTTCAAAGTCTTGAACTTTCTTGGAGAGTTTTATACATTTTAGAAAATTTTATTATAAACCCTTCTCCACATTATATACTTATTATTCTAGCTAGGTAATATCTTTATTTATACTTTAAAATAATCTAAAAAAAGAAAAAATATTTCCTTGGGAATGTAATATAGAATATCCTCTCATTAATAAAATGTTGTATCTTGAGAAGTCATAGGTAAATCATCATCACCACTTATTCTAGGATACTATTCATAAAGAAAATCTGTACAAGAATTTTCATATAAATAATGACCACTTGATGTAGGAATGTTTTCCTTCTTCTTTTTGGTAAGTCGAACCACTTATTATTTTCCTTCCAAACCAGAATATATTTATTATTATCAAGGAATAGAGAATCTGATAATTTATATTATTTAGATAAGAGTTATACCTTATTTATCTTTCTTTTCTATTTATTTTTCCTATTCATAATTGTCTTTGTATAAATATAATTCTACTCAAATATAACTCAATATCCACCCAAAAATAAATTCATTGTTAATATAGAAAATAATAAAAAACCATTAAAAGATAATAACTTCAGTATAAAGAATCTAATATGGTTGAACATCTCTATAATACCAATTGAGAGGATAATTTTGGGATATACTCAACACCGAGGGGGGTGTATTAGTGTTGGGAATTTTTTACCAATTATATTTGTTATCACTTTACCTTTTATAATTTTTTGGATATTGATTCACTTATTATATTTTCCTTGTCATATAAAATTATATAAAATAATGTAATAGAGCGAACATGATATTTTTACAATCTTCCCTACTCAATAAGTATTGATAGTTCTTTACACATACAGTGATGACCATTACATGGATTCTCCACTATAATGTGATACCTATTATAATGGTTTATCTAGAAAAAAATCCATATCTTAATTGTGGTTCCCTACACTTTAGGAGGGGTTTGAAGTAATCATAACTCCATTATCTGGTGATGACCATGTCATAATTGTAACTCCTTGATGGTTATTTATACTACCTTTGTAGATAGTCACTAACTTCTTCAGTTAAATTGTAACACAAAAAATTAATTATATGTGTTTACACTTTTGATAGATGTTACAATGCTATGTTATTATTAACTTCCTTACACTTCACTTGTTACTTACATATTTTTGGGAAATAAAATTTCCTTCCCTTTCTTCCTTTATCTAGACCCTATTTGTCTGATCCTCCATCACATCATATCAATGAAATTCCAACCGATAGGAAAAATATTTCCAATATCACTTCATAAAATTATTACATCCCATATAATACTTCCAAATTCATCTATAACCCACTGGTTTGATCAATTATTCCCTTATTAATCAAGCTATTAGTTTATACTTCTAGTGATTTAGTTCCATTCAGAACCTATTCTTTTGAAAATTCATCCAAAATGAGAATTTATCTCAAGATACATGGGTGAAAATTCCTTATAGAACATCGATTATTCAGTATAATGCACAACAATAAAACTCTCTATATCATCACACACATATCAATGCATTATTATCACTTTTTATAAGCAATAGTTCTCTAATTTTATAGTGTGAGGCATATATGTCAAGTTCAAACTTCCCACTTAAACATTCATAATCCCTATAAAATAATTTAGCGTTTGACTAACTTCAAAATTCCTAAAATATAGGAGTAAACTTATATTCATTGGAAACATTCTTAGATCTCAACATTAATGAACTTGTTCATCTTTCCTAAAATATCTGCTAGAATCACAATATCCATTAATGATTATAGAAACATTGAACGTACATATCAACATCACCGCAATTTAATATATTTAAAATTACTTCAAAAATACCTTAAAACCTTCCATCGAGTATGATTCATTGCAATTATTCCATTTGGTGGAACATCATCTAATGTTCCTTAAAACTTCATATGTATATCTCAAAAGTATTGCACTATACTATTTCTCTAAAAAATGATTTTATTTATAAAATAATAATATGGTAACTTCTCTATAAAATGAATCTATTAAATCATCCATTTAAATGTATATTCCACATACTTCTATAGGATTATTCCTCTATATAATGAGTTATTATATTAATTTTAGTTTTCCTCTATCCAAAAAGAACTTAGAGATTTAATCCTATTATTATATATGATGGATTCATAGAACTCTGATAGTTGACATTGTAATACTCAACTAATTTTATTTGTAACATTTTTTTAATAACATTTCTCGAAAAAATTATTTCTGATGAAACATTATGAATCCTTAAAAACTTATATCTGATGACCATTCATGGACACTTCTATTTGATGAATGTCAATCAAAAACTTCAATCTAATGACTTAATAGATATAATTATTCATTCAATGATATTCACATAGTTCCCTAAACAGTTGAATTAATTTGGAAACCTATGATTGATCATTCAAGAACACTTACCTGATAGAGTCTATCCAATGAATCACCAATTTTTACGATAGACTTCATACTTCCTTATATGACTTAAATATTCATCAACACTTTCTTTGTTCATTCATTTTAACTTCTTCACTTCACATATCAATATTTGTACAAGTCTTAATTCAATTTTAATTAGTAATTTAGAATTTTTGGGAACTATGGTTCTATTGAATTCTTCCATAACTTTAATAAGAATTGAACATTTAACATCCACTCCATAATATCTACTTAGAACTTAAGTTGATTAAATTATATTTTATATAATTTTATCTTTATCTAAACATCGGTTTTAATCATAAACAAAAGGAATTATGTAATTTATTTAATGAAAAACACATCACTTAGTAGTTTCTATGTAAAACTATGAGATTTTAAAATAGGAACATTATGTTTGACAATATGTATGCAATGAAAAACTAATCTTAAATGGCCCATGATATATTATTATTTAAATATGATCATTATAACCTAGCTGTTGAATTGGTGGGTGTAAATATGATTAAGCATATTAATAAATGTATATAAATGTCCTAATTATTAAAAATTTATTCATTTATGCTCATAAAATTATAACTCAATTTTTAGAAAAGTCATGTTATTCTTTAAAAATATGTTTTCTCCAAAAAATGGTTTTATTTAAATTTATGAGAAATTATTATAAGTATTTTATGAAACATTTGTAGTTTAATTTAATAAAAAAATTATCATTTCTGAAATCATATTATCAAAATTATATAATGGTGAAATTTTGGGAATTTAATGAGAGGATTTATTTTTCATGGTTTATTGAAAAATAATTTTTTTTTGTAAAACTATCATTTATTTTCTTTAAATAAAGAAATTTATTAGATTCATTGTGAATTGAATTTTATCTCAATTTTAAATAAGTATTAATTAGTAATATATAATATACAAAATAACATTTGAATCATCTTTATACCTTATTTTGATATAATTTTACTTTTGGGCTTAAAAAACATTTTTTTTGAAAATGCTGTTTTTCATCCTGTTTTGTGGGTTAAATTTTATATTAAATTATGTCACTTATATGAATATAATCTTGAAAAAATGGATTTAAAATTTTGAATTAGGAGTTCCAATTTTTTTAAATAGGATAATTTTTTAGTCATTAGGAATATTAATTATAATAAATAATTATCACAATGGTAAGGGTAAATCAGGTAATTGTGGTTAAAAATAAAAAGACAAGGACAAAAAATTTACCTAAAACATCAATTTATGTTATTTTATGAGTTTAATTCATCTGTTTCCATCAAAATGTTGAATATATGGCCACTTGATTCCATATTTTATTGATTTTTACTTTTATAATATTTAAGTAAAAGATAAAGACAAAAAATGTCACTTTCTTACTTTTAATAGATATAATATTTTTGTGTCAAGGAAATGAATGGATTAGGTTTAGTTATAAATTTTATTTTGAAATATCAATTTTTTGACATGATAATTTATTTATAACTTTTATTAATACAATCATTACCTTAAATGATTATGAAACACTGAAACAATATTTATTCAATTAATAAGAAAAATAAAATAAATGGTTTTAAAAATATTAAAATTAAGATAATTTGAAATGACTAATATATTAAATAAATTTTATAGATAAATATAAAATATTTGATATTTATTAATTGAATAGATTAAAATTTATTTTCTTTCATGTTTTTTTCAAAGTCAAAATAAATGAGTAGTTCCAAAAATGACATTAATTTTATTTTATAATAAATAATATTTTATTAAATGGTTTAAAATTATTAAATATTCTATATTTAGAGAATTTAATAGTATATGTTTAAAGATATAAAATATGGTCCATTAATGGAACAATTTTCCTTTTATAGTAACTATATTGATCCTTAAAGAGTAAAGAAATTCGTTATCATGGTAATTGTCCAAAAGGGTTAACACAGATTAAAACTAAAAGATAACGGTGAAAAAATCACCTAAAATTGGCCAAATTTTGTCCTATGAGATTATTTAGACCCATACTCACTTTATCATCTAATTATATCAGTCTGGTTTCACTTTTACCAGAAAATTAATTTATATTAATTTAATATGTTATAAAATTCCAAGAGTTCCCCTCCCCACACATATAAATAGGAACATATTGTTCTCTTTTATTCACACTTCAAATAAATTTTTATTCAGAAAATACCTACCAAAATAACTTAATTAATTACCCTAACATGCCATATAAGTGTAATTTTAATTACAAAACCTTCTTAATAGTTCTTTTGGTGAAATCCTAAAAAGGTTTTCTGAAGAAGAGGTGTTGTTCCTAACCAAGCATTTTTAGTTTTATTTATTATTATACCTCCTTAAAATATTCTTCCAACATGATGATATAATTAGAAAATATACCCAACATACTAATAAGTAATTATGTCAATGGAATGATCTGCATCTATCTCCTCTTACATCAAATTGCAAACGAAACCATCATTTTTGTGTACAACAGTCTACCACATCACGAAATGATGTAATTAATTTCTTATCATATCTTCTCAAGGATGTTTATAATGATGGATTTAATTTATATATATATATATATGATATTAATGAAATATTTACCATTATATAAAATTATTATATAACATTTTTTATAAGTTTACATTAATTGAATAATGATAACGTCATTCATACATACGTGTGGATTACCACATCCACCAAATAGTGGGATTCATTTTTTTGTTTCTACATCACATGAATAATATATATATATATATATATATAGTTAAATAAATAATATGGTATATATGATTTAATTATAAATATATAAATTTAAAATAATAATTACTTCCTTTTTATCACAATCGTTGAAAAATTGTAATGCGACTCATGCATATGTATAGCCTATCGTCAACATGATGGTAACATAGTTAATTTCTCACCATATTTAATGGTTATTTTTAATATTATAATGAAATATAATAATTATTTCATGAATATTATTCTAGATATGATGAAATAATGACCTTTTTACGATTTCCAAACTACTAAAATGATTTTAGAGATTTGAACAGAATATTGCCAAAATATCTGATGTGAGCTTAATTGATTCTATAATTAAATAAAACATGGTAATAAATAAAATAAAAGGAATAGTAAAATTAAAAACTATTTTAGGAAAGTAAATAATTAATATAATTTTATTATTCATGAATATGGATAATGTACCAGACATGTTGGACGCGAGGTAAGGGATTTCATCTAAATTTATTTCATTGAGGCTTATTTTATTTGTATCCACCTAATTTAATTTATATAGTATATTTGTTCCCCCTTTAACATGATATATCATGATTCATTCATAATTCATGGTATATTATATCCCAATTTAAATTATTCCATCCAAAGGTATTTTAAATAAAAATGACCATGTGGGAAGTGTTTCATAAATAATTTGTTATTTATTAGGTTATATCACCTCTTAATTGATTATACTATGTCAATATTATGTGTGAACTGGCCTTTTTTTATTTATGTTTTATTTATATTATTTTTTTTGGATTTAAATTTTTTAAACATAATCACTTCAATGATTAATTATCTCTTTGATGTTATTATCATTATAAGCTATTTTCTCCTCACACTTTTATTTCCAAGATACATATATTATATTTACTAATTATTTATTTCATGTGGTGTATATACTACCAATTTTATATGATATATCATGATTCCATTTTTGAACATGATATTTAATGTTTCATTTGAAGCAATTTCTTCCAATAAGGTTGTGATTTAAATGTTACGAAAGTGGTAAGGATTTATTTCACAATGTCATCATTATTGATGATTGTTTATGTTTAAGTCCCCAATGGTGTAATTATTTGATATTTCGATATTAAACACAATATATTTTATTCTAATATGTTTATTTTTTCAAATTAAAAGTTTTTCATTTATTTTACTCTTTAAGTACTCAAGATAACTAAATCATATTTTTAATAAAAATAAACTTTATTTTTTCCACTCAATCAGGGAATTTTTTCTTCCCTTCCATATTCTCCTCAAAATATATTAATTAATATTTTTACTATTGTCCAAAAATTTATTTAATAAATCTTACCCATTTTTGAATTTTAAAAAATGGTTTAAAATGAATCTTCTTATCACTTTCCAAACATGAAACTTTTTAACTTTTTTTATACAAATTTATGGAAGGAATGTTTTCTATTGACACATAATATATGAATAGAATTTACCACCATAAAAAGATCTCAATGATTTGAATATTCTTTTAAAAGTTTACATGACTCATTTCAAATATTGTTTTTCCTAATATTCACAAATTTTAAATTTTTTAAAATTGATTTTCAAAGTGGAAAAGGTATTTTTCTCAATATATTTTTAATGATATTTTTGTTGTATTTATATCCATTAATGATAAAAAAAATTATTTTTCTTATACCCCATTGAGTATATGTTGTAATTATACCATCCTTATCCTTTATGTTGATGATTTATGACCATTTTGACTGGGGATATTACTAACATTCTATATTCCAGTTCTTCTAAAACAAATAGTTTATGATATTTAAGGAATATTGATTAAGTTGTATTGTTTATTAATATTATGAATAAATTAACATTATTAAGTTATGTTTTGGGGTAAAATTACATATCCCCTCAATGAATTGGTAGTTCTTATAAGACAATATAGTTTGGGTTTTTAATCGATGTCTTACCCATTTGTGTAATATGACTTGGAATGAGGCCTTGATGGTAAGTTAATGATGTCCAAAATTATTCATTACATCATTATGAAATAATTTATTGATGTCCATGTGGTTATAAAAATAGTTCTAATATCCATGGATAAGTTTTATTCTCATGTGATTATTTATATAACATTATTTGATCATTATTTATTCATTTATATTATTTTTATGCTCATGTTATTGGATAAACGACATGTTTTTTATTTATTTACCTTTACATATTGATTATTAATTATTTAATAAAGATATATTCCACTATACACATATCCTTAATGATCATATTTTCTCACCCTTTATTTGTTTTCCTTTACCTAGTATATGAAAAAGGATATTGTGAAAGATATCAAGGTTGTAAGAATGTTTCTTATTTCATGTTTTTATATTTCCAATGTAATATGGGAATTATATATATATCTATTTTATCAAGAATAATAAACTATTTGATCCATTTGGGTTTGATTGATTTTATCCAGTTCTAATAAAATAAATTAACCACAATATATGGGCTTCTAGGGTCGGGGTCTTTACCGTTGGTATCAAAAAAAATTTAATAGAAACCAAGAGAGATTTATGAAAATATATATTAGGGAACATAAACCTATGATGAATTTTATGATAATTCTAATTATAAGATGAAATCCTAATGTTTGGGTAAGGTAAAAATTATGTGGTCTTCCCATAAATACATACCTATATAGATACTACAAGCGGTAATGGTTTTAGAACAAATACATCTATGGGTAATAAACTTGAAAAGAGTTGGTAGAAGTATATCTTGGCCATCATTATGGTGCATGATGAGTTTAACCTTATTGTGTACATAGTTTAGCACTCTTGAACGATATACTAGGGTTAATTTATATTTTACTTATGAGCCATTAGGCTGAATGAGATAATATAACATATGGAAACCTACGATATTCCATAGTGATATAGGATGAAACTAAAGTCTCTTGAGTGGATAATTCTAAGGTTGATCACAATTTTAATGTGATAGATACCCATTTTTAGACATTATATGATTGAATTATAACTTGATTAAGGATATTTTTGGAGACATTTAGAGAATACAACATTTTGTTTAGTATATATTTTAGTGAGAATGTAATTTGAGGAATAATTCTTTTATATTTTGTGGATATAAGTTTATTTTTATTGATAACCTATAAGGTTAACATGACCATTGATGTTATGGCTATAATATTCAATTAAAAATCTTCTTCTTTTTTTTGAAAAAAGGGTTTTATAAAAACATTAATGGTTAAAAATTGATTTGATGACTAATGTTATTTTTTAGGACATTCACAATAAATTTTTGTATTTTATAAGGATAATATAAATATAGTTTTTTAAAAAGGAAAACCTGTAGGACATGTGACAACTAGTTATATTTGTAATGGTCATAGGGATTGAACCCACAATAAAAGGGTGAAAAGAGTGAAATACCTACCACATGCCTACATGATGTTTGGGTTAGTATGAACCTGTTTTTACACAGAAAATTTAATGGATAAATATTAAGTGTATTTTTAGAAACATGTTATAAGAAGAAACATATTTTAACTTTTATTATTTTGAGGTGATTAATGATATTTTAAGATAATTTTTATTAGATTAAGGTATATATATAACCCTTAAATTTAACATAAAGGATTTTTTAGGAAGAGTGTTATTATGTATTTGGAGGTGTAATCTGAACGCTATGAGATAGCCTTTTATTTTAAAACATTATTCAATGACGAGGTAAGTTGGGTTATTTATAATATAGGGTTATTTATTTAAGTAAATATATATGTTAAACCTTTCTTTTTATTATTTATGTTTTGTAGATTAATGTATTATTTCATTATATGAAGATTTATAAATTTTGGATATTATCTTGCCTTGTTTTCACCACTTCAATTTTGGTTAATATTTAAATATAATAGGAATATATTTGTAGCCTTTTATGGACTATATGATCCACTATATGTTTATTTTTATTGATTAAATATTAAAAAATCATCTTGAATACTCACCATCTTGAATAAAAAGATGAGATTCTGGTTGAAATTGATTACAGAATAAAATCCTAATTATATAATATACTTCCTTTTGTTCTTAGTCTAGATGATAATGTAATTCCTCAACTCTAGGAAAATTAGCATGAAATGTTTTTATCTTATTATGATCATTTCTTATGAATCAATGGTCTTTTGAAACCTCATTGATTTATGGTTTTAAATTTATTAAATTTCTCATGATCATTCACATTCTTATGATGAATGTTATCTACCAATGTCCATAAGTATTTGGTAATTTCTTTTCCCTCAATTTCTATATTTTCACTTCCCACTAATTTTCCCATATTTGGAGACCAATTTATGTGTTATTCTAGATGAAATTCATTTTTACTTTCCCCAATTTTCAAGAGGATGTCTTTTTAACCTTTTTTACATTGTGGGATTCCAAAAAAATATAATTTCATATGTCAAACACATGATTACCATGATCAAGTTAAAATTACAAGGATAAAATTGATTAAATGCGGGTATAATGTAATACCTGGATATTTTAAAATAATAATTTTTTTGATGGAATGTTCTACATGTAGCACCGATCTTAAATGAACCAAAATATATTATTATTTAAATATGTCCATAATAACCTTGTGGTTGAATTAGTGGGAATGAATAGAATAAAATTATTTATGAAACATATATATATAGGAATAAATAAAAAAATATTGATTAATTCTAGGGAAATAAGCACTCAATTTTAATAAAGTCATATTATTCCAAAAAAATACATTTTCTTCAAAAACTGGGTTTCATTACTTTTTATTAAAAAAAATTATAATTAATTTATATAACTTTTAATTTTTTAATAAAAATAATATCATTTTATAAATCATAATATCAAAATTAATTTAGGGTGAATTTTTATGATTTTTATGAAATGATTTATTCGTTAGTGAATATTGAAGAATACCAGTTTTTGTAAAAATATCATTTATTTTCATTAAATAAAGAAACTTAAATGTCCCATTATTATTTGAAATTATTATCAAAGTAAAATAAGTATTATTTAGTTTGATATAATCTAAATAATCACATTTTAATAATATTTTTTTAATTCTGATACGCATATATTTTTCAGCTTAAAAAGGAATTTCTCTGAAAAATCAATTTTTTAAAAATCAAATTTCACCACATTTTATACATTTATTTTGAAATTTTTTTTACTACTTATAAGAATTTCATCTTGAAAATGGATTCCGTATTTTTAATACGGAGGTCCAAATTTAGTAAATATGCCCCTCTTATTTTTGGTCATTATGAATAGTTACTATAATAAATAATTATCACCATGTTAAGGGTAATTTATTTTTGATTTTTAGTAATGAAATAATTCCCTTAAATTCTTACATATCATTGAAGCAGTATTTATTCAATAAAAAAAATTTAATAAATAATTTAAAATATATTAAAAGTAATATAATTTGATAGAATTATTATATTCCATGAACTTTAAAGAAAAATATAACATGAATATTATGTTTAGATGGAATATATTGAAATTAATTTGTTGAAATGTTGTTTTCAAAGTCAAATTAAATGAATAGTTCAAAAAATGGCATTAGTGTCATTTTATAACAAGTAATATTTTATTAAATGATTTAAAATTATTAAAAATACTATCTTCATCCAAGTGGTTGGTATATGTTTAAAAATATCAACTATTGTACATTAATTGATGGATTTTTCTTTTATGGTAACTATATTAACCCCTAAAGAGTAAAGAACTTTGTAATCATGGTAATTTTCAAAAAGAGTTAACATAGATTAAAATAAAAAATAAGGTTGAACACATCATATAAACTTGTAAAAATTTTATAGGATGAGTTGATTTCAACCCATCATCACATTAGCATTTAATTATATTTGTTTGGTTCCATTTTTCAACGAATATTAATTTATATTAATTTAATATCATGAGAAATTATAAGATATCCCCTCCCCTCACTTATAAGTGGGATCCTCCTATCCTCCTTTATTCAAACATCAAAAACCATTTAGTTTGTTCAATCCCTACCCAAATTACTTATTTAATTACCATACCAAATCATAGTGGCCTTGGTTAATTTTTAAAAACATCATAACAAGGATTTTGGTGTGAGCCATAAGAGGTTGTCTGAAGAAGAGGTGTCATTCTAAACTGATCCTTTCTTATTTATTCTCATACCTCCTTCAAATATTATTTAACCATGATAATATATTAATATCAGTATAGACTATATAATTATATTTTATAAGCTTAATTAAATAATCTACATCCATATCCTCTTCCATATAATGGTAAATGAAACCGTCATTCATGTGTATATTGGGTAGTCGCCTCGCGAATCGATGTAACATTTTTTCCATCTTCCCCTATCATGGATGTTTAGGATTATATGGACCCGAGCATAAAAATTATATATTATATTGTATTTAGAATATAATTCACCTGATTTAATTTCCAAATATAATTATGGTTTATAATTTTTAAGATTAAATCCATAAAACTTACATAACAAACCTATATATAATAAAGTGGACACTTCTATTCAGTTTCCATTTTCCTACAAAACAAAACATTTAAAAAGAAATATTTTTTATTTTAATGAAAATCATTTAGGAGTTCAAACATGAAATCATACTTGTTATTAATCATCCATAAAACACGTGAAAAACATTTTAAAACATAGTATGAACATAAAAATCTTAGTAAGGGTTTTAAATAAAATAATGAACCCTATTAGTCTATTTAACAAACATAAGATCAAAAATAAAAATTTCCTTTAACATAATAAACCATGATCTCAAATAATCATTTACATACAAATGAAAAAATATTTTCAACCAAATTTTTTTGTAAGGTACTTTATAATAAAACTCAACTATCAAATCATAATCATGAGTGTTTTTTAGAAAAGAAGATAACCTATGATTTTTTTTCTTAAAAACATACCTTTTACCCTAAAAGGGAATAATCATTCCACTAAATAAAGGATTATTAGATTAAGTTTTTATAATAAAATTATTTCTATAAAAACTCATTATAAATCATAGAAGAGTCATGTTGGTTCCTTGGGACATTATCGTCATAGAACCCTTACTAAACCCTTATAATTGTGAAAACTATACGGTCGACTTCCAATATAATTATCTAGAGAACATAATCATTATCCAATTCATTAGATAACTATATGAGGGAACACATCATATAGGATATATCAATATAAATTTAATTTGTGATCTATGTCAATCTAAATGATTATCATAAACAATTTACAAGGACTATATTAGAAATAAAACATGTTATTCTTATATCTTTTCATTATAAAGACCTTAAAAAATTCATTTAAATCCATATGAAAAACAATTTCATATATCGAAATAAAATTTCCTTTTAAAAAACCCATATAAAACATAAATAAAAAAAGGGAAGGAGGTATTTTCTTTGGATAAAACATGAAATATTTTAAAGGAATCCAAATATAAAGTAACCGTTATGGTGGAATGAAAATTTGTTATCACCGTATATGTTAAAATAGAACATTATTTTGTCTTTTTAAGGAAATATTAAACACTATGTAGAAATATTACTTTTTAAAATCATTGAATGAAATTCAAAAGATATATAAAATTTAATTTATATATATTTTTTATCCTTATAAATATATCCATAAAATAATTTTAAGGATATGGATATAGAGGAGAATGATTTGGAAGGGAGAATTTAAAAAATAAATTTTAAAAGAAAGTCAATTACCTTGAGTCTAACTCATCACATACATTTTTATCTTCATAAATAATAAACTTATCATAATTATTTAATTTATTATGAACCTTTTTCAAGTTCATTAGTTTTTTTTATTTAATTCCATGTTATATTGAAATACTTAACCAATTATTTTCATGCCAGATATTTTGATGATATTCAGCCCATATGTCCAAAATGAATTTGGTATAATAACTAGGGAAAAGAGTTCATTATTACATCATCTAAATAATATTAATCATGAAATAATTATCATTTTTATATATGTATTATAATTTTAAAAACAAAAATAAAATATGTTTGTGAAAAATGAGCTATGGTACAATCTTAGAAATGGTATGTCGTATATACACATGAGTAACATTTCCATTTTTCAATGATAATTTTAAAAATATGGTAAGTATTATTTTATAATTACATAATTATAATTATATAATTAATGACATATTATTTCTTTAAATACACTTATTTATACCACCCATGTTGACGTGGTGATGAAAAATATATCACATCACTTCGTGGAGATGATAGTCCACATGTATGCATGAATGACATTATCATTTTTTTAGTGATAGGAAAGGTAAGAAAGTAAATGATATTTTATATGTTAATAATTATAAATATATCATGAATATTATATATTTGAAGTAAATCAATTCAATAATCTGTAATAGTTGGTGATGGAAAAAAAATTCAACGGATCTTGAGGTGTTAGTCTCTCATACCCATGAATTATTGTTTTATTTCTCATTTGATGGAAGAGGAGATGCATATAGGTTATAAAATTAACATAATAATTAATTAGTACATGTAGGATACTGGTGTTTTTATTTCATAATTTCTGAATAAAAATTTAAATTTTTAGAAGAATAAATAAAATGAAAATTCTTGATTGAAAACTATTCCTCTTCTTCAGACAACCTCTTATGGTTTATAACAAATGATTTCATAGATTTGTTTTACGATAAAACTAAGGATTATAGAAAATTTTATGGCATTTAAGGAAGGTATAATGGTAGGATTGTTATGAAATAATTTTTTTTGAAGTGTAAATTAAAGAGAAGAGGACACACCTTCTTATAATAAAAGAGAGATACACTCTTGAAGTTTCTGAAAATAAAAAAATAATATAAATTAATTTTAATGTTAAAATGGATAAAAATTGATAGTATAAGGATATAAGATGAGAATGAGTCTAAATAATTTCATCCAATAAAATTTACACATTTTTAGATTATATTTTACCCCCATCTTTTTTAACACGGTGTTAACCCTTTCAACAATTACAATGATATCGATGTTTTTTTACTCTTATGTTTTTAAATATAGTTACTATAAAAAAATTGAAAAATAAATAGAACATTCTTGATATTTTGATAATTATCAAAATAAATTGATGAATATATATTTTATTTTGAGTTTTAAATAATCTAAAAAATATTATTTATTATAAAATAACATTAATGTCAATTTTAGAATTATTCAATTAATTTGACATTAAAAACTACAAGAAAATAATGGAATTAAAATATAAAGAACTAAAAACTCTATAATATATATTTTTTATCAAAAATAAATCATTTAATAAAATAAATCATTAAAATAAAATTATATTTTTCATTTTTAAAATCATTTATTTATTTTTTCTTATAATTCAAAAAATATTATTTCGGTGTTGCATATACATTTATGGTAATTATTTCATCACTAAAAATAAGAAATATATTAACATTATAAATAAAAATTTTTATATTTTGAAAATAAAAATTTATTAACATACATAACTTCTTTTTATACTTATTTAAAAAATTTAAATTTTATAAAACTACGATAATGACATTTTGACTATTCTTTACATAAAATATTATAAATGTAAAACTAATGGCCATAGGTAAAAAACAGCATATATTACAATTTTTTTTTATGATTATGGATGAAATATACTCATAAAATAAAACAAAGGAAAGGCTTATGGTTACTTTCTAGTCTTTATCAAATTATTTTTACCCTTAATTAACCCATTTTCCCTTTACAGTGTTAAAAAAATATACTTTGATTAGTAATCATAATGACTAAAAATAAAAGTGAAATATTTACCAAATTTGGACCACATGATTAAATATATGGAATAATTTTTTCATGATTTAAAACATAGAAGTGGAATAATTAAATTTAAAATTTAACTTGTAAAACACGATGAAAAATAGTTTTTTCAAAAAAATGACTTTTAACTAAAAAAATGTTTTTATACTAAATTAAAGAATAAAAATGTTAATAAAGAATATAATTTAATTATATGTAATAAAAAGGAAATAATGATATTTTAAAACTAACCCAAATACTAATTTTACTTTATAAATACTTTAAAATAAAATTCATTTTTAATTAAATTAGTAATTATCACTGTTTACTGAAAAATTTAACTTTTCCGAAAAAAACAAAAATATCACTATAAGCTAATTTTTATTTTATGATTTAAAAAATGGTATCCATTTTTATAAAGTATAATTTTTAATAGTTTTATAAATTAATTATAATATTCACTCAAAAAAATAAATAAATACCATTTTTTATTAAAACATATTTTTGAAGAATAAAATATCGTTTCTAAAAATAAAGTACATATTTCATAATAATTAGTTAATAAATATTTATTAATTATTAAATTTGTATATATTACATATTGCATGTAAAACTGTTAAAACCCTCTAATTCAATGGCTTGGTTATAATAGCCATATTTAAATAATAATATTTTGTGGTTCTTTTAAGATCAGTGTTGTGTGTCATACACATAATGTTCTTATTTTAAAATATCAGGGTGTTACATTATCACCCCATTAGAAATGTGTGTCCTTAATATTTTATGTTGATATATACAATCAAATGTTTTCCATATGAAAATACATTTTTTGAAACACCAAATTGTGAAAATGGATTATAAAAGTCCTTTTGAAAATAGGGAAAGAGAAATATGAATGTCATCTAGAACAACACATAACTTAGTTTCTAAATAGAAAATAATTAGTGAGAAGTGAAAATATGGACATATAAGAAATTAATAATGTCTAAATAATGATGATTAGTGACATAGATCATTGATCATAAGAAAGTGAATGCCCATGAGAATGTTAATGAACACAAAACCATAAATAAAAGAGGCGTTAAAAATAATATTTATTCATTGAGAATAAATGTAATATAATAAAAGTTTTTTTCCAGATACTTTTCCTATTTTTGAGGAATTCGAATATAATTTAGACTAAAACATAAAGATTTATACTTACTTAAAATGTATAATATCATCCTTTCATAAATTTCCACAATAATTTCATCTCATGCTCCAAACGATGTGTATTCGGGGTGATGTTTTATTCCTAAAACCCTAAAACAAACTTCCACTAGATAATATACTTCTATAAAGGTGTAAAAATCTATTTATCTAATATTTAGACATTAACTAAAAACAAATTGGTTTTCATAAGGTAAGATAATTCATGAAATGAAAAAACCTTTGTATGAATAAACAATATGATAACAAAAAAAATTCATCTGTAATTCCCAATGTTCAAAATAAATCATTTTATAAATAACAATCCTCAAAATTTAATAAAATATTTCTATCTAAGATTTAAATCCAAATTTTAAAATGACTTGATAACATATTCATCCAATTATTATCTCCAAATAAAGGTTATATCTCTAAATGTCTCTTGCCAAAAATGTATATGACATAGTCATATAATCTCCAAGATATGATAGTCATTTACATAAATGACCTAAATCACCGTAAAACCACATTAAAATCTTATCTTCTTTCAAAATATTGTTAAAACATTATTCCTAAAAAAATCCCATATTATCAAAAAAAATCATTTACCCTAATCATATAAGGTTTGAAAATAGTGATCTTCTACTAAAATATTGTTAATTATATAGTCACCAAACCAATTTTCAATCCCATGGTTATTTATACAATAAAACATAAGATCTTATAATCTAGTTAATATTTATTTATCAAATCATTTAAACAAATAATTTCAGACAAAATTGGACATTAGGTAGGCTAGTGGTAGGCATTGTACCATTTTCTCCCTTTAGTTGTGGGTTAAGTATCACAACCCTATCAGTTGTTATCGGTTTTCACCCATACTATAGGTTATCCTTTTACTAAAATTATATTAATATAATACAAATAAAATTACAAAAATATGATGTAAATCCTCAAGAATATCACTAATCAACAAATAAATTTTAAACCTATAAGGTTTTCTATATAGTTTATGTTTTAACATATTAAATAATATTAATTGAATATCATTTCTTTAACATCAAGATAATTTTATCTCGAATAATTATTTATACCTTTATCATATTTACTTAAAATAAAGTCTTAAAAAAATTTCAACTTTTCACTACACCACTTTTCAATGGTGTCAATTCTATCTAACAAATGCTTCCAAATTTTAGAACCAAAATATACAACGAATAATCCTTAAGTGTTTCATGATTCTTATAATATTTAGAATATATCAGAATATATTGTATTAACATATCCTTCATTCAACTTACTTCTTATATATTTAACCATGATTTGTCATCTTATTCCTTAATACTTTATTCCTACAAATCAATGATATGAAATATGTCCTTATGATTCATCAATATATATTGAATCCTTTTTCATAATTAGAACATAATAAAATAATTCATACCATAATTCTATACATGAGGGTGTTGTTTTATGCTTTTGAAATCCCATTTATCTTCCAACATGAGGTTTATATCTTCAAAAAATAAATTGTCAAGCCCTTACTGGTATTTCTATTTTTGAATGAGATTGACGAGTTATGATTTTGAAATAAAATAAAATAAATACCATGATCAGTAGAAATATCGTAGAAATTAAAATTTGTTAAATGGATTAAATAGTTTCTTAGAGGTGATTTGGATGTTAAAAAATATTTCAAAATCATTTGATTAAGATATTTCCATGGTAGTGATGATTAAATTGTATAGAAGGGGTAAAAGGATTTTATAAGATCCTTTTACTTTCCACTTGATAAATGATATTTAATCTATATAAGATAATATATTTAAAATAATAAATTAATTATTACATGTTAAAATGAAAATGGTCATTATAAATACAATACCCATATATATTATATAATAATTTTACCATAAAATCCCTAAAAGTAACCTTATAAATTCAGCATTAAATAAGTTTTTAACCTCAAAGGATATCTTATAACTTTTATCTTACATACTAAAATGTAATATTATTCTTTTGAAATTATACTTTATGTTAAACCTAAGGGTTACATTTACCTCAACTCAATAAAATGTCTCCATAAATATCATTAATTACCGTAAAATACCATCACTTAAAACCTCAAAAGGGGTGTCTAAGAATCAAAACTTATGATAAAACATAAAATCAAAAACCCATGATGGTATCTATAAATATTATATAACCTCTCATGAAAACATCATAATCTCCAATTTTGTTTAAAATTTTCTATGATATGAACTATTTGGACATGACCTTAAAATTTACATATTCTAATGTCTTTAAACTAGAATTCAAATTCTTTAATTTCAAAATATCTTTATGTTTTCTAGTTTTGGAGAGTTAGGTCATAACCATTACATAAAAAACCCATAATATACAATGTTTAAACTTCAATTCATTATCCATTTTCCCACAAAACAAACCTTATAAAAATAAATAGGTTCACATTTCATGGAAAATATTCATGGCATTCAACTTGACTTATTCATTGTTATTACCCATACCTACAACATGTGAAAGAAAATTAAAATGTGGGATGATAAAAAATATCAATATTGGATATAAATTAAATAAATTAACCTATTTGTCAATTTTAAAACCATGAGATCCAAAAATATGTTTTATTTTAATATAACAATCATTGAGCTCAAATAAGCATCTATTTACACATTAAAAAACTTTTCTTCCAATTTATTTTCATAAGATAGATTATAAGAAAACATAATATAAAAAATAATAATTATGAGGGTTTCTTAGATAACAAGAGAACCCATTAAGATCATTTTATTAAAATGATACAATTTTTCCATAAAATTTCATAATCATTACTTTAAAGTAATGATTATTATATTATTATTTTTGAAATAAAATTATTTCCATAAAAAACCATTATAAATCATAGAAAATTTATTCAGGTTCCTTGGGAAATAATTTTCAAATAAACCTTACAGAAACCCTAGATAAACACATTTAAATCTATATGAAAAACACATCAGATATCAAAATGCCCCTACCTTTAAAAAAATCATTTCAAAACATAAATAACAAAAAAAAAGAGATGCTGGGTTTTATTTAAAGAAAAATCCGAAATATTAAAAGGTAATATGAATATAAAATAATGGTTATAGTGAAGGGAAAATTCTTGTTTCCATATATGTTAAAATATAACAGTCTTATTATCTTCTATAAAGAAATTCAAAATATTCCGTAACAATATTCCTTTTGAAAAACTTTTAAACAAATTCAAAAGATTTGTAAAATTACCTTTATAATTATTTTATGTTCACATAAATACATCCATAAAACAATTTTAAGAATATGTATATTGAAGAGAAAAATATATATGGGATACATTAAAATAGTATTTTTTAAAGAAATCATATTTCCTTGAGTTTTACTTATTTAATATGTTCATTATATTTATTATAATTAGTTAATATCTTAAGAACCATTTTCATTTTCATTATTTTATGGAACCATCCTTAAAAATTATATATATTATTGTGTCCATATACTAGAATTCACTAACTTTAATTCCATATGATATTTTTAGTTTAGACCTT
The DNA here is from genome assembly GCA_963277665.1 of Viscum album. NCBI lineage: Eukaryota > Viridiplantae > Streptophyta > Magnoliopsida > Santalales > Viscaceae > Viscum > Viscum album. Next base: position 2,085,197,896 of record OY728126.1, read on the forward strand.
TAGTGAATTAGGTCATAACTCATAAAAATCAAAACTATAATTTACAACGTGGGAACTTATATTATGTATACATTTTCCACACAGTATAAAAAATTTATTTCTTTTCATGAAAAATTTTCAAAAATTTCAACTCATCATTGTAACATCCCTACCCTAATGCCACTAAATCAATGCTCTGAGCCCGTGGGTTATGATTCCTCAAGCATGCCTCCCCATACACCAGATGCTACTGACTAGAAGCGATGACCTAAGGTGTGATAGTAGGGATACTATTCCCACAAATCATAGTAAGAGACAACTGAAATATCTGTGTATCATGATTAAAAGTAAACTAATAGATCGTGGAAGAAATAAATAACTAAAATTGAACATGCAATAATAAATGAAAATTATATAAAATCCCAAATTGCTGTGTCATACAATACAACACTGGTAACCCACTAGGATAACCATACAGATAGAGGAGTAAAAAAGAAACTGAAAGAAAAAGTATAGGGATATATTACCAACTCTGATCCAGACCATGCACCTAGTCTTTGACACTTTCAAACTACATCAACTCAATCAGATAACCCACTTGAGTAGCTCCGCTCGATCAGGAAACTCTAGGCCTAATCCCTATCCACCATGAAACTGTGCTCAACCTGAAAAACAAACATAAGGTCTACACGTACACCAAGGTTCATGTTAAGGGGTGAGAAATAATCCCAATAGGATAATCTGACAAGAAACCTATAAATTTTCTACTGTAAGTGAATGTAAAATAAACATGATCAACCTAGCTTAAACACAATGAAAAAAAGTAAAGCTAAATGTGAAACCACAACCCTACTCTAGGTTCATACATTCTCTCAACTGGGAAAGTTACACCATGGATGTCTATATCTATATACATTTACATATATAGTACCATACATGTATATATATATATGAATGTTCATTGGTTTGTGAAATCAAATAACATAAAAAATATATGTAAGAAATGCTTTGGGTTTGTAATCCCATTATCCTAGACATACTATGCAAGGGAATTGAGCTGGACATCTTGCCACTTAAACCATGTATCATTAAGTCAATCTCTAGGTTTGTAATCTCAATCGACATATACCTACATTATCCAACGCTAATATTTAATCTCTGAGAAAGCTACGTCACAACAAGGGGATACTCTTCCTGCACCTGTGTTCACCCGCACTCGTCTCCAATCACTATAAAGAAGGATACCATATTCTGAAGATCAATCCTATAAAGAAGGATACCATGTACCAATAGTCAATCCTCTAAATAAGGATTTTGTATACTGACAATCAATTACGTGAAGAAGGATTCCAGGGAGTACTTATGTAAATCCTGTAAAAGGTCACTGAGCGAGTCACCATACTGCCCAGTCCTGTAAATCCAATCCAATGTCTAATCCCTATCTCTCAGTTCATAGATAGTCATGAAATTTTGAACTCCGATGAAACCTAAGGGTCTTACCCTTAGGTGATCTATAAAGAGAACTCACTAGTGAGATTCCATGAAACACCCCTCAAGGATCGTAACTGATTAGGTAGAGAGTAATCATCAAGATCATAGGACTTAGAGGTCTTAATCATCACCACCACTCAAAAGACCATAATCTACCATGAGTCTTGGGTGCCATACCCATATAAAGAGAACTCACACATGAGATCACATGTAAAACCCCTCGAGTCTCGAAACTAATCCAAGAGAACATAATAATCCCGATCATAGGTTGAGGAGATCATAATCATCCCCACCAATCAGGAGAGTGTAATAATCCAAGAGTCTTGGGTCCCTATGCCTGTATAAAGATAACTCACTAGTGAGATGCCATGTTACACCCCTTTAGTCTTATAAGTGATATGAGAGAGCATAATCATCCCGATCATAGGTCAAGGAGATCCTAATCATCCCCACCACTTGGGAGAGTGTAATCATCCACAATTCTTGGGTATCCATTCCCATATTTCATAACCATTGGCTCAATATCCAGATACATAGAAACACCTACATACATCCCCAAAAAAATACAGTCATAATGTATACATCTAGGATCAACAACCAAGTCCCAGGTAGTACCTATGGGTATAAAACAGATATGAAATAACATGGATCAGAAGTCAGATCCTAGGTAAGAATGCCGATGCATCCCAAAAAACATAATAGATCCTAGGTAGAACATACAAGCATCACAAAAAATATGAATATTCCTCACGTCAGGTTCTATATCCACCAACCAGGAATCACCTCTAGTAAACACTTCTGCATCAGCAATAAACATGTCAAAGATATAAACAAAGGAGTGAGGGTGGACCAAATGCCCCATCCAACAATACGACCACTACCCCAAGTGCTTACAATTTCAGTACAACATCTATGGTGACATCCAACACCATATCTACCCAAACCTGATGTACGACTTGGGGTCGGTCAAACCACAGGAACACACTGGGTCCCTCAAGCCAAACACTGAAGAGATATCCTAATTGGTATCTTCAGAATGATTCACAAATACAGGGATCCTACAAAGGATTCCCTAAGTCTGCACATAAGTAAGGGAATTATATAGAGTATCCTTATTAATATAAATAGGATAGATAGATCTTACACAAGATCCTCTAAACAATATATAGGTAAGGGATCCTACAACGGACTACCTAGAAAAACTCATAAAAAAGGCACCTATTAGGGGATCCTTAGAAGTAACTAATACCATAGATTCATAGGCTATAAGGGAACATCTCACAAGAGAGATGTCCTCAAAATCATAGGTCATGGGAGATAGCTCATAGCTCATATCAAATCAAGTTATTAAACTGGGTTGGTCCGAACACCCATCCTACCATTCACGTTCAAGTCTCTCTCTCAGGAGACAACTGAATTCGATTACTAAAGGAAGAACCACTCTCTTTAAATTGAATCCTCAAAACACCCATTAAGAGTATTTGAAATGCTCCATGGGTTTGACCATCATGATATACATGAAAAAATACTCAGAAATAACTACTCTAAAGTCCAATTCTAACTCTAAGGAAAGGAGACATGAAGAACACTCAAAGGGTTGAAAAGGGGTAGTACAAGATGTGTCACCCTTGGTACACGACGTGTACTCCCAGTGATCCACATGGGCATGTAATATCACTGGAATAGATGTGTAAACACCCCAAGTACATGATGTTTAAGGAGGGAACATGGTGTGTACCCCACATAGGGTACCTACCCGTGTCCCTCATATGGCTTGTCTAGATACATGGCCTAACGGTGTAACTGTACATAACATTCCACCCACACAGGGTCTGGCCATGTACTCTACATGACAAAGTACCCCTACATTGGTTTTCCTTGTAGAGACCCAAATCTTGACGTACATATACGTTACATTACTTTTTCGTAATACGTAATACACAATAAAAATAGACACCAAAGGACCGTAATAGTTTAGTGTATTTGGAAACTCGGAATGTAATCTTATAATCATGGTGAAAGATCTTCAACATCTCTCATAAAGATATTTCCCTTTTGGTTTTCTTACCTAAAACCTTTATTTATATATTTGGGAAAAGAAAACATAAAAAGGGTGAGCTCAAATGCTCAGTAAGGGCAAACACAAAGAACATAAAACAATCCATAAACATTTGAATGCAAAATCTTGAACATAAAATCTAAACATCAAAATCTTGAGAAAAGACATAAATCTTGGAAGTACGTAAGGCATATATCATAAAGGAACATAAATCATGATAAAATAGCATAGGAATAAAACATGTGATTGTGGAAACCATTAAGAACATGATATGATTTCCATAGTATCCAAGACATTGCTTCCAAGACCATCTTAGTGGACAAAGTCCCTTTCTGAATCAAGTTCACTCCTCGTTCCAGTCCTGTATTACTGAAACAGATTAACTTACCGTTCCAGCCATGTCTATCTCATGAGATATAAATCTTTACCCAATGAATTGGAGGGAGATATAGGTCCCACCAATCTCATAATGAAATCATTCTTACTTTTTTACACAACATGATCATAAATCATTCATCATTACCCAAAGTATAAAATGGGTTTCATAAACATCATCCCATCATAACATAATCCATACAAAAAAATGGATATCATTTCATCATAAGAAAAGTGAAACCATGTAAATCATAGAGAAATTATACTTGAAACATACACATATGAAATAATTCCATTTTATATGGAAAATGGTTTTGATAAAACACTTGAAATAAATTCTTGAGGAAAATATCCTTTCTTCTTCAAAATCATTTTTTTCACAAAATGCCATGAAATTTTAAAATAAAAGAATTTTGTTGAAAATATTTATGAAATATTGTAGAGGAATCTTTATGAAAACTAGGCGTTATGAAATTGTAAAAATCTGTTCATGTCATATAAGTTAAAAATAAACATTCTTCTCGTACTTTTGTCAGAAAAGTCAAAAAGTACCGCCTATGGTAAACAAAAGAAAGATTACTTCCATAGGATGTGGTAAAAGTAAAAAGGGTAAAAATGACTTTAAAAATACAGGGAAGAAAATTAAACATTTTATGAAAACATTTTGAGAACATATGGACATGAATAATAAACATAACCCCAGTAAATACTTACGAATAAACAATCTCGGATAAGAATGAGATTGGAATAATTATCCCTTACCTTATGTCCGATATTCTTTGTATGTATCCGAACCTACACTATAATTATTTAAATAATGATATTGACTTATTAAATAATAATATTCATTTTTATGATATCATATATGGTTCAATTAGGACTTTATAATACCCATTCTTTTATAAATTCCATGTTAAAGCAGCATTTTGGGTAAAATCGTTTCATTTATCGTACGTGTTTCAATTTGTTGTTATTGATATTATTATTACTTATATCATGATTTACTTACTTAAATAATTTAAATCATGATTTATATATCATATATATTCAGTATATATATATATATATAATAGATAGATGAATGAAATGAAATACACCATTCATGGAGACGGTAGGCCGTACATACGCATGAACGTTGTTTTCCTTTCCTTATTGACTTGAATGGAATTAAGTAGATTACATAAATATATATATAAATAAATCCAGTAGCATTATTATTTCATATATTTCATGATTACTTATTATATATAGTTTATAATCATTCTCGAATTGTTAACATGGAAAATGAATCTCATCACGTCGTGGAGACGGTAATCCGTACATATGCACAAGCAATGATATCATTCCCATATTTATTGAATGCAATTGGAGTGGATGATATAATATCATAGAATCAGTATGATGTTATAATAATCATATATAGTTATTCTTTACACCATTATACCCATCCAAGTAAGGTGGTGGTGGAAAAACAGATTACACCCCAGCGTGGAGACGATATTCCGTACGTACGCATGCGTGGTGATTTCATTTTCCGTAGGATGGATAGAAGGTGAAATGAGGTTGTTTCATATTTATAATAACATATAGGTATTTAATTAATACTCATGTTATTACTTTATAATTAAACAACTAAATAAGAATAATTTGAAGAAGAAAGAAACTTGAAAGAATCGTTAGAAGAGATTACCTCTTCTTCGACACACATCCTTTAAACTTCTTCTTAGAGCACTGGAGTTGGGATTTTTAGAATACCATAACCCCAATGGTGTAAATATAGAGGTTTAGAAGAGGAATTTTCAGGGGTTGGATGAGCTTAAAGGCTCAAAATGGTGTGAAGAGAAGAGGGAAGGGGTGCCCTTTTTATAAGGGAGGAGATGTGCACTTCAAAAAAAACTTAAAATATTATTTTATAATAAAGTCATATTCGGTTTATAATAGCTCAAAATTAATTTATTTCAAAGATAAAGTGGGGATGGGTCGAAATCATCTCAAACAATATATTTTAGACAGGTTTGGGTCATTATATTAACCTTATCTTTTAGTTTTAACTCTTAGTTAATTAGATTGACATTTACCATGTCACTTTGTATTTTTATATTATATAGTTAATAAACTTACCATATACATCCAAGAGACCCCCAAGTGGTCCATTAATAATACAAATATCATGATATAAGTATCTTGGATGAAACTTAGATTTTTAGAAATATAATAACAATTAATAATATAATATTTGTTTTAAAAACTATTTTATGTCAATTTTGACACTATTTGGTAATTGATTTTTGTGAAAATCATAACAACATTATTTGTTGGAAAAAAGTTAATTAAATAAATACTAACACGTCATATTAACCAAAAAAATTAGTTTAATTCATAAAAAGTCTCAAATTACATTTATTTGGGTATTTATAACCTAAATTATGTTAACATTTCATTAATAATATAATTACTGCATCATCATTGTGTCATAAATAAATTAAATTATTTAATGTCTAAAAATTATAAATAAAATACCATTATGTAGGAAATATTTTCATATTTCTAATGAATATTTATAGTCGAATTTATCTTATGTATAACCCTATATTAAAAATGTTTTAGTTATTAAACTTTTATTTTAACCATTGTAACTCTTCTTTAAATAAAATAATAATAAATTTCCTAATATAATCCATGTAAATACACGTAAAAATTCAAGGGAAATTTTTTCTTAATTTTATTTTGGATTTTACAAAAATGCAGTTTCTGACGGCACCTGGTTCCGAGGCCCGGTGCACCCGGAATCATTTTTCTGAAGTTCAGCTTGGGTACGTTCAGTGATCGAACGAGAGGGTGTTTCTAACTTTTGAACCGGTGCTCGGAATCGAATTTCGAGGGCACCGATGGAATCGCAGCGCCGATAATTTCTTAGAAACACCTTTTCCGGAGTTGCGTTTGCTCAGGTGTGGTTTTTAATTTTTGGGGTTTAGTTAAGGAATAAAATAAAGTGGTGTGACAATTTATTTTATTTTACTTAAAACGACTTAAACTAAGTTAAGCGGATAAGGTGGAACCCACAATATCCTACCCACTTGGTAGGATATTTTTGAGGTGGGGCCCGCATGAGCCCCACCGTTTCTTTCCTTCTATGTAACGCACCTGCACCCCCCCTTTTAATGAAGTCAACCGTGCGTTTATTCTGGTTAAGAAACACCTCATTAATTTGGGTGGTTTAATCGTTACAATTAATTCTTTGAATTAATTGTTCATTTCTTTTCTTTTGAATTTCAAATGTTGGCATGTGCGTTAATAAAATAAGATGACTCTTATTTAATTTTTGTTTGATTTCTAGTTGTGGGAGCCTTTGGGAGAAAAAGAGAAGCCTTGAGGAACTTCTTCGTCCTTCAACGAAGAACGCGAAGAACGCACCGCCGCCGACGAAGAACGCCGCTCTCCGACGGCGGACGACAGCGAGAGACACCTTCCTCGGAGACCACCTAATGCCAATGATGTTCCTTCCGTGACACTTATTCCGCGGAGATCCTCTTCTTCCGCGGTGATCCTTTTCTTCCGCGACGGTTAATTCTGCGACGCACGCTTGTTCGATGACAACGTTGAGGTAGGGGTAATGTGTTTTAATTTGTGAAATCCTCCGTCATCTAACCCCTTTCTTTTGGACCCCTTGATATCGTTTAACGGGAGGGGGCCGGACCGCACAAACATGACCGACCCTCCTCACTCATATTTATTTGTTGTTGTGGTTCGAGGGAAAGTAACGCGGTGTCGTCGCACCGCGTGGGAATGAGTGGCAAGGAATGCGCGGTGCCGTCGTGCCACGCATTTGGGAATTGAACCAAGCCGCGGTGCCATCGCGCCACGCCGGAAAAAAAACCGAAGACACTGCGGCCGGAGTGGGGTTGCGGAGGATCAGCAGAACCGGTGGCCGGAATTGGGATGCCGGCATCGGAGCAGGGGGACCGGCCTTGCCGGTCCTGTGGCGGCAGAAGCCGGCCGGCCGGAGCGGGCTGACCGGACCGTGGAAGTACCGGGGGTTCGAAACCCCCGGATGGCCAGACGTGAGCGGCCCCATTAAGGGGCCGCGGTTTCCTCACGCGGGGGCAGCGCCCCCCGCATCAGAACGACTCGTCCGTTCTGCCGAGCCCCTGGACAGCGCGCCAGCGCGCCGCGCGCCGGCCCGGCTGCCCTGGCTGGTCCGCCAGACCGGGCCGAGCCGCGCCCAAGCGGGCCGGACCCGGACCCAGTTCGGGTCGACCCTGGGGGTATCGGGCCGGGTCGGACCGGGCCTGAACCCCGTAATACCGAACCTCTTTCGGTCCGTCGCCCATAACATGAGCTTCGGACCTCCGGTCGACGCACCTTCAGGTAAGTATCGATCCTTGGATTGAGACGATCGTTTCAGTATACTACACCCAAGGTTTCAGAGTACTTTGGGTTCGACCGGGTTGGTTCGTACAGGAAACCAACCGGGCCCTCGGAGCAGAAACACTCATAACTTGAGCTCCGGGCGTCCGATTGACGTGTCGTCGACTTCGTTGAATTCGTCTTGATGAGACGGAACTTTTGGCATGATTCTCCTGAGTTTTGGATGAAGTTGGATAATGGTCGGGTTGGATTGTACCTGAAATCCAACCGGGCCCCTAGAACGGAAAAGCTGATAACTTTCAGACTGGACGTCCGTTTGACAAACCGTTAGTGGCGTTGGTGATCACGTTGAGAAACGGTCCCTATGAGAATACCCTATGAGAGTTCGGGATACAGTCGAGATACGACCAGTTTGATTCGCACAAGAAACCAACCGAGCCCCTGGGACGAAAAGGCTAGTAACTCATAGAACGGGCGTCCGACTGATGCGCCGTCTGTTGCGTTGAGACCCCTATGACGAGGTGGTCCTTTGAGATATTTCTTCATGGAACTTTGTGATAATTGGAGTATCGACCAGTAGCTCATGGAGCGAACCCTCCCGATGACGAGCTAGCAGAGTGGAGAGACCTAGTTGCTGGCTGAGACTTGACGACTGCTGATTCATCGACTCGGTGTGTTTCGGATAGCCGAGTGGGGAGAGTTTGGTTGTTGAAGCAGACCCACGGCAGAGGAGCGCTTGGTAGTAGCAGCAGACCTACGGTACTCAACAGAAGGAGTACCTCTGGAGGGTATGAGGGGGAGCGCTTGGTTGTAGCGGCAGACCCACGGCAGAGAAGCGCTTGGTTGTAGCGGCAGACCCACGGTACTCAACAGAAGAAGTACCTTTGGAACCTATGAGGGAGAGCGCTTGGTTGTAGCCGCAGACCCATGGTGGGAAGCACTTGGTTGTAGCAGCAGGCCCACAGTACTCGACAAGTGGAGTACTACAACAGTCCAAGGAGTTCGGCGCGCTTGGTTGTAGCGGCAGGCCCTCTAAAATCGACAGAGGAGGAGTTCAGCACGCTTGGTTGTAGCAGCAGGCCCTCTGAACTCGAAAGAGGAGGATTTCGGCACGCTTGGTTGTAGCGGCAGGCCCTCTAAACTCGACATAGGATGATTTCAGCGGGCTTGATTGTAGCGGCATGCCCTCTATACTCGATGAAGGAGGAGTTCTCCATCATCCTTTGTTTCGATGTCATGAATAAAATCTTGGTTGAGCTGAGTCTGTAATCATTATGTTTCCTCATGATTGAGATGTGTCACTTGATAACTTAGGTATATGTATGGGAATATACCTGGGTAGTGGTTACCCGTTGATTTCATAATCTTTGTGTTTCCTCAATATTGAGATGGGTTACTTGATAACTTAGGTATATGTATGGGCATATATCTAAGTAGAGGTTATCTGTTGAGATATTCTTGTGGTTATCCTTGTTGGATTTAGTGAGACCATGAGGGTCTTGGGGTCCTTACTGAGTATCGTTATACTCACCCCTGCACGGGCTATTCCCACACCTCGTTGTGTTTGTTGCAGATGACAGTCAGTGCTGGCGGAGGCCGAGTGTTCGAGGACTGGACAGTACCCGGAGGTGGACCATACGACGAGTCAGTATCCGGAGGGGGACTTCACGACGAGATGGCAATCAGAGGAGGTTGGCGGGTGAGAGTGTTGTGGAGTCTTTCTGTACCTACCCTTCAGGTAGTATCCGAGTAGGATGACCCAGGAGTTGCTTCCGTTCTTCCTGTTGTTGTCTTTTCTGTTGTACTTTCTTTCAGTTGTAGCTATACTTTCAATTGGGTTGGTATTCTGGCCCATTTACTTTTCAGCACTTCCTTTTTGTACTTAGTATTTTACTTCCGCTTGTACTCTGTGGTCTGTTGTTACTTTTATAAAGGCAATTCCTTCCCAGTTATCGGGATTTACGCCATTGGTGCTAGTCGCCAGCCCCTAGCCTATGGAGGGCGGGCTTGGGGGAGTCACGGCACGGGCCCCGAGAACGGGTCGTGACAAATTGGTATCAGAGGAGTTCGGTTCTACCGTAGAACTCAGGACTCTGATCTTTTTCTATGTGAAGCAATAGTGTTGAGAGTATTAAGTGCGGTTATCAGTCCAGGGAGTCCAGTGTTTGTGCGGCGGCTGACGTATCCGTACACCAGGACCCTAACTTCTGATTTCCAACTTAATACATGAAAACATTGATTGCATGTGTGTTTCAAGTTTTCTCTGTGATTACTTTGTGTCAGCTCACCAGGTATTATTTTTAACCATGGCGCACCTGTTTCTTTTCAGGATGACCCCACGACGGCAGCCAGCTAGGGTTCCGGGCATTGTGCGGGACGACAGCCCACTGAGTGAAGAGGCCTCGGTATAGGGCCCCTTGACAGCAGAGGCACCGACAGTACCTCTACCCGCCGATCCACCGATGCTACCAGCCCCAACCGCTGACGGTGCATGTCTCCTTAGTGCACTGCACGAGTTTCAGCGTTAGCGACCTCCCAGGTTCCATGGGGAGATAGACCCTTAGGTAGCCGATGATTGGCTGTAGGCAGTTGTATGAGTTTTTTGTTTGGTAGGGACACCAGCTGACCTTATGGTGGTCCTTTCAGCGATCCTCCTACATTCGGCAGCATACAGATGGTGGAGTTTGATGCTCCAGGTGCATGACGAGGCATCTCTCATTTGGAAGGATTTTGAGAGCCTTTTTCTCTCAGAGTTCGTCTCAGCCACCCTCTGAGCGGTGCGCATCCAGGAGCTGCTACAGTTGTGGAAGGGCAGCATGACAGTATCCCAGTACGCGGCGAGGTTTACCGATCTATCGCGCTATTCGACGGACATGGTACGAGACCCATTCTTCAGGGCCTGAACCTTCGAGCAGGGGCTCAGGCGAGAGATCAGAGCTTCAGTAGTTTCTCATAGCATTCTGACACAGACAGGGGTGTTGGAGCGAGCCATCTTAGTGGAGAGTTTCCTTGCTGAGCAGTCTCCAGCAGCAGGACCCACCACTAGCCGGCATGGGGCAGAGTCTTCTATAGCAGGCAGTGGACAGATGACGCAGAGGTCTAAGAAGACTAGACATACAGGTGGTCAACCGCATGACACCGGATCGTTTGTGCAAGGCACCTAGGGTGGAGAACGACTTACCATGCGCGGGAAGTGTTACTCCTGTGGCGGGGTTGGTCACATTGCTCGTGACTGTCCGACCCGCCATACAGATGACCAGTAGATGAATGAAGGACCTCCCATGCAAAGGTAGAGGTTTGATTGAGGCGGACCGCATGGAGCAGGAGACTATGGCAGGGTAGCTGGCCCTACAGCTGAAGGTAGACGACGCTTCGAGGTGTTTCCACCACCACCACCACTAGAAGGTCCACCCCGACCGCAGGAAACAGGTGGACGTGGGAGATCTCAGTTGCAGGAAGCTGAGGCCTACGATCATGGAGCTTAGGGAGAAGATGGACAGGAGAGGGACTAGCTCCAGACCTGGAGACTTTTGTTCATGTTTCTTCTAGCTCTGTTGATGTTTTTTTGTTGATGCTTTGTGTCTTTGTACTTTGAGCTGCAGTAATAAAAAGGCACCTTTCTTGTGGCGTTTACCTTCCTGTCCTCTCTTTTAGTTGTTACGAAGAGGTTCTAGTTTAAAAACCGTTGACTTGACCCTCACTTTGAGATACCTACTGGAGGAGACCCAATGACCACACACTGATGCCGACAGTGTGACTCAACCCTTGGAGGCGAGATTAGCGGTTGGTTCTCTTGGTAGTAGCGTCGAGGCCTTACGACTTAATCCTTGGTGTGGATTAGTATCTTCCATGTCAGGATTGACTATATTAGGCGAAGAACGTGGTTCATCCAGGGGATGAGACCGGATTTCTGTTATCGGAAAAGAAGAAATTTCAGGAGCTCTTGTAGGAATAGAAAGGTCCAAGTCATCCCAGAGAGGATGAGGTTAGCCCAGAGCCAGAAAAAGTCTTGTGCTGACGGGGGGCTGAGACCACTAGAGTTCGAGGTTGGTGAACACGTTTCCTTACGGGTCTCACCTCGACATGAGTTACAGATATTTGGCTGAGGCGAAAAGTTATCTCCGAGGTTCAACGGACCTTTCTAGGTCCTCAGCAGGGTAGGAGAGGTGGTTTACCACTTGAACCACCCACCTCAGTTGCACCAGGTGCACGACGACTTCCAGGTATCTCAACTGAGGAGATACAAGCTCGACCCTTCGCTTTTCATTGACCATGAGGAGTTGGACTTGGGCGATGGGGTGACCCTCACGGAGGTTCCAGTGGGGATCGAGGAACAATAGGAGCGGGTCCTACGAGGACGGGTCGATTCCTCAGGTGCGCTTTTACTTGCAGTATGAGAACCTCTAGGTGAGCACATGGGAGAAGAAGGCTCAGATGCGTGCTCAGTACCGCTTTTGTTTCCCTAGTTTGTGTTATAGATTTACGGGGACGTAAAGACCTGAGGTGGGAGTAATGTAAAGACCTGTAAAAATTCAAGGGAAATTTTTTCTTAATTTTCTTTTGGATTTTACAAGAACATAGTTTCTGACGGCACCTGATTCCGAGGCCCGGTGCGCCCGAAATCATTTTTCGAAGTTTAGCTTGGGTACGTTCAGTGAACGAATGAGAGGGGTTTTATAACTTTTTAACCGGTGCTCGGAATCGAATTCTGAGGGCACCGATGGAATCACAACACCGATTATTGCTTAGAAACACCTTTTCCGGAGTTGCGTTTTCTTGGGTGTGGTTTTTAATTTTTGGGGTTAAGTTAAGGAATAAAATAAAGTGGTGCGACAATTTATTTTATTTTACTTAAAGCGGCTTAACCTAAGTTAAGAGGATAAGGTGGAACCCACAATATCGTACCAACTTGGTAGGATATTTGTGAGGTGGGGCCCGCACGATCCCCACTGTTTCTTTCCTTCTATGTAACGCACCCGCACCCCCCCTTTTAATGAAGTCAACCGTGCGTTTATTATGGTTAAGAAACGCCTCATTAATTTGGGCGGTTTAATCGTTACAATTAATTCTTTGAATTAATTGTTCGTTTTTTTTCTTTTGAATTTCAAACGTTGGCATGTGCGTTAATAAAATAAGATGGTTCTTATTTTATTCTTTTTGGATTTATGGTTGTGGGAGCCTTTGGGAGAAAAAGAGGAGCCTTGAGGAACTTCTTCGTTCTTCAACAAAGAACGCGAAGAACGCACCACCGCCGACGAAGAACGCCAACCTCCGACGGCGGACGACGGCGAGAGATGCCTTCCTCGGAGACCACCTAACACCAACGGCGTTCCTTCCATGATGCTTCTTCTGCGGCAATCATCTTCTTCCGCGGCGATCCTTTTCTTCCGCGACGGTTAATTCCGTGATGCACGCTCGTTTGACGACAACGTTGAGGTAGGGGTTATGTGTTGTAATTTGTGAAATCTTCCATAATATAACCCCGTTCTTTTGGACCACTTGATATCGTTTAATGGGAGGGGGCCAGATCGCACAAAAACCGCCGAACCTCCTCCCTTATATTTATTTGTTGTTGCGGTTCGAGGGAAAGTAACGCGGTGCCGTCGCACCGCGTGGGAACGAGCGACAAGGAATGCGCGGTGCCGTCGCGCCACGCATTTGAGAATTGAACCAAGCCGCGGTGCCGTTGCGCCGCGCCGTAAAGAAACCAAAGACACTGCGGCCGGAGCGGGGCCGCGGCGGAGGGGCGCGGCGCCATCGCGCCGCGCCGGATGGACCAAGGCTTCGGCTTAATCCGTGACAGAGCAGCGGAACCGGCGTCCGGAATCGGTCCGTCGGCATCAGAGCAGGGGGACTGGTCGTGCTGGTCCCGTGGCGACAGAAGCCGGCCGGCCGGAGCAGGGCGACCAGACCGTGGAAGAACCGGGGGTTCGAAACCCCCGGCTGGCCGGACGTGAGCGGCCCATTAAGGGGTTGTGGTTTCTTCACGTGGGGGCTGCACCCCCGCGTCCGAACGGCTCGGCCGTTCGACCGAGCCCCTGGCCAGCGCGCCAACGCGCCGCGTGCCGGGCCGGCTTCCCTAGCCAGTCCGCCAGACCGGGCCACTAGGCTGGGCCGCGCCCCGTCGGGCTGGGCTGCGCCCAAGCAGGCCGGACCCAGACCCGGTTCGGGTCGACCTGGTTCGGGCCGACCCTGGGGGTATCGGGCCGGGTCGGACCGGGCCCAAACCTCTTAATACCGAACCTATTTCGGTCCGTCACCCATAACTTGAGCCGCGGACCTCCGATCGACGCACCGTCAGTTGAGTAGCAATCCTTTGATAGAGACGAGCGTTTCGGTATACTACACCCAAGGTTTTGGAGTACTTTGGGTTCGGCTGGGTTGGTTCGTACACGAAACCAACCTGGCCCTCAGAGTAGAAACACTCATAACTTGAGCTCCGGATGTCCGATTGACGTGCCGTCGACTTCCTTGAATTCCTCATGATGATACGGAACTTTTGGCATGCTTCGCCTGAGTTTTGGATGCAGTTGGATAATGGTCGGGTTGGATTGTACCCGAAATCCAACCGGGCCCATAGAACGGAAAAGCTGATAACTTTCAGACCGAACGTCCGTTTGACGAACCGTCAGCGACATTGGTGATCACGTTGAGAAACAGTCACTATGAGAGTTTGGGGTATAGTCGAGATACGTATGGGTTGGTTCTCACACGAAACCAACTGGGCCCCTGGGACGAAAAGGCTAGTAACTCACAGACCGAGCGTCCAACTGACTCGCCATCTGTTGCGTTGAGACCCGTATGACGAGGAGGTTCTTTGAGATACTTCTTCGTGGAACTTTGTGATACTTGGAGTATAGACCAGTAGCTCATAGAGTGAACCCTCCCGGTGACGAGCTAGTAGAGTGGAGAGACCTAGTAGCTGGCTGAGACTTGACGACTGCTGATTCATCAACTCGGTGTGTTTCAGATAGCCCAGTGGGGAGCGCTTGGTTGTAGCAGCAGACCCACGGCGGAGGATCTCTTGGTAGTAGTGGCAGACCTGCGGTACTCAATAGAAGGAGTACCTCTAGAGGCTATGAGGGGGAGTGCTTGGTTGTAGTGGAAGACCCACGGCGGAGGAGCGCTTGGTTGTAGCCGCAGACCCACGGTACTCAACAGAAGGAGTACCTCTGTAACATATGAAGGGGAGCGCTTGTTTGTAGCGGCATACCCATGGTGGGAAGCACATGGTTGTGGCAGCAGGCCCACAGTACTCGACAGGTGGAGTACTACAGCAGTCCAAGGAGTTTAGCACGCTTGGTTGTAGCGGCAGGCCCTCTGAACTCGATAGAGGAGGAGTTCGGCGCGCTTGGTTGTAGCAGCAGGCCATAGGAACTAGACATAGGAGGATTTCGGCGCGCTTGGTTGTAGCGGAAAGCCCTTTGAACTCGACAGAGGAGGAGTTCGGAGCGCTTGGTTGTAGCGGTAGACCCTCTATACTCGACGGAGGAGGAGTTCTCCAGCATCCATTTTTTCGACGTCATGAATAAAATCTTGGTTGACCTGAGTCTGTAATCTTTGTGTTTCCTCATGATTGAGATGAGTCACTTGATAACTTAGGTATATGTATGGGCATATACCTTGGTAGTGGTTACCCGTTGATTTCATAATCTTTGTGTTTCCTCAAGATTGAGATGGGTTACTTGATAACTTAGGTATATATATGGGCATATATCTAAGTAGAGGTTATCTATTGAGATATTCTTGTGGTTATCCTTGTTGGATTTAGTGAGACCTTGAGGGTCTCAGGGTCCCTACTGAGTATCGTTATACTCACCCCAACACGGGCTATGCCCACACCTCATTGTGTTTGTTGCAGACGACAGTCAGTGCTGGCGGAGGCCGAGTGTTCGAGGACTGGACAGTACCCGGAGGTGGACCATACGACGATTCAGTATTCGGAGGTGGAATTCATGATGAGACGACACTCAGAGGAGGTTGGCGGGCGAGAGCATTGTGGAGGGTATCTATACCTACCCTTCAGGTAGGATCCGAGGAGGACAACCCTGGAGTTGCTTTCGTTCTTCCAATTGTTGTCTTTTCTGTTGTACTTTCTTTCAGTTGTAGGTGTACTTTCGATTGTGTTTGTATTCTGGCCCATTTACTTTTCAGCACTTTCTTTTTGTACTTAGTGTTTTACTTATACTTGTACTCTGTGGCTTGTTGTTACTTTTATAAAGGCAATTCCTTCCCAGTTATAAGGATTTACGCCTTTGGTGCTAGTCGCCAACCCCTCGCCTATGGAGGGTGGGCTTGGGGGAGTCAGGGCACAGGCCCCGAGGACGGGTCGTGACAATCCAAGTGAGCCTAAAGAGAAATATTTTATTCCTAAGGTTGTTTTTGGTCGAATTAAACTTATCCAATAGAATTAGGACATGTGTTAGGGTAATAATAATATCATTTTTACCCTTAATTACCCTATTTACTTTTAATCGTGGTAAATAAATGTAAAAAGTTATTAATCACCAAAAATTATTTTTATCTTATTGAACCACATTTTACTCCTTGATATTAACCATGTCTCTCAGAGTTTTGAAATTCCACTCAGAGAAGCGGTAAAATTAAGTTCTATGTATGTTTGCAAAAAGCTCCTAGGAGGTAGGTAAAAGACGGTTAAAAGTTCAATAAAATTTTTATATATCAAAAATTATTATAAAATGACTCCAATGAATTACATTGATATTATATAGGTATTATGTATCAATTTTGACCTAAAATAAATTTAAATAAAATAAATAATTATTTATATAAAAATTCTGTTTTTAAATAGTAACCTAGTGTTTTCACTATTCATCAAAAATTGAAAGTTTTCAAAAAATACCAAAAATTCACCCTAGGATAATTTCAATATTCCGAATCCAAAAATGAAGTCCATTTTGAAAAATAAAATTTATAAAATTTCAAAAATTGGGTATTAATATTCATAATGGCTAGTTCATAATAATATTATAATAATATATCATTTAGTGAAACTCTGTATTGCGTACTACACACACTATCATGGAAGGTCACGATTGCGTGTAATGAAAGCCAAGTCAGGGATGCATGTAATGAAAGCTCCTTTTGTTGTTGCGTATAACATAATCTTTATTTATACATTATACAAAATCTATACTTAATGTTGGGTAGAATAAATTCTACAAAATGAAATTGAAATTGTGTGTAACACGAGACAAGAATAGTGTTGCATATACTGCAAGATAATACGGTGTTGTGTATAGGACAAGATAATTTTGGTGTAGTGTATAACACAAGACATAAATGAAAAAAAAAGAATAATTCTCATAAAATCTTGGGTTGTTACATTCTTCCCCCCTTAAAATGAATTTCTCCCTCGAAATTCGTCGGGGTTATAAATGGTTTACTACTTGAAAGTTTCTTTAATAGAAACCTACATCGTAAAAATGAATACCAAAACTTATCTTTAAAAACTAAAGTATGAAACATAACGGTTACCCAAATTAACTAATCACTGGGTTTCCTCAGAAGAGAACATAGGTGAAAATATGGATATGGGAGAGAAATCTAACCATCATGTTCTGATGGAGAGTGGTAGAGAACATGGCTATGAAAAAGCCAATAATCACAAATCCATAAATTTGTGATGATTTAAGGTACCATCTGATTCATCGGATATAAGGACACTATGACAACTTTTTTTTGTATTCAAGATCATTTCCCTAAAGTTGATGAATTGTTGAATTAAAAGAAATACTTACTTGATTTTGGTACAATATTACTGTTGTTTGTGCCTTGAACAATTTCCACATCATCTCTTAAATAAATGAAGTTGAATTTGTATTCCATGAAGTGTTAGAAGATCATGCAATAGAATGATATGTCATTCCATCTATCTCAAACAAAAGGATAGTAAAAGTTATTAAATATACATAAGTCCATCTATAGTGAGATTAATCATATATGGTTCCTAAAATGGACTTATACTTCATATATCATACCGCTTAATATAATAGAACTAGCTTCTACTAACCAGGGACTTCCTGTATGCCAGTGGTAGGTGATAAAGGCCTGTCGCACTTCGGTTTTGGGTTCGATTCCCACAGCCTTGTCCGACGTGACGGGTTGTCGCCCATTCTTCATGTTGTCCCTTTTCTTAAACTACACCATTATAACATTCAGAAATAGTATCGAAAAAGTTCTGGCCTTAAATAATTATATCTGATGTCCAACTTAATCCATTCAAATCTTTAGGCTTATCCAAAATAAATCT
Organism: Viscum album; assembly: GCA_963277665.1. NCBI lineage: Eukaryota > Viridiplantae > Streptophyta > Magnoliopsida > Santalales > Viscaceae > Viscum > Viscum album. Next base: position 2,085,216,441 of record OY728126.1, read on the forward strand.
GTCCAATCTCATAGTATAAAAAAAAATTACTGAAAAGGTCACATAACAAGCATGTGGATACCATCGTTTATCCCCCACATATCATAATATATATCTTGTTGATCTCATTCCAAACATGTGAATACCTTAATCATGTATTCTCTTGAAACATAAATTAACATAGAACCATAGTGAAAACATGAATTCTATCAAAAGTTAACTCTTTCCACATACCAAAATACCAAAAAAATCTATATACTCAAATCATGATATCACTTTTTCCTTTTATCATCAATGAGCTCATGAATACTATCAAACATATTATTTTCTCTTTATCCCTTCATTATGCGCATATCATCTTCTTTCCAAAAATATCTGAATAACCTTTCATGGTTACTAGTACCATTCAAAATATACTTTCAAATAATTTAGGGAAAAAAATAGTTTAACAATCCTTAGATGTTTCTTTATTCCATAGTACCATTAAATTTCCTATAAAACATAACCCTTGACAAACATACAATCATTACACTACCTTCTTAAACCATTGACCAAGCTTCAACACTTCTTTCATCTCGGATATCATTTGTAGTTTCCTCCTCATAATCCACATAAATACTACCCATATGACCATGCTGATTCTCTTCATGAGATTTTCCATTAGGGCATTGGTTTTCATAATTCCCATACATTCCACATTTAAAACATCTAATCATTTTTGATGTCGTAGCAATACCATTATCCTTCTCCATGGTGTCAACTGAACCTTTTCCTTTGCACTTACTAGATTTGTGTCCTTCTTTTCCACACCCAAAGCATCTTCCAGTTACTTTGAAACATTCTCCTTGATGCCTCTTCCCACATGATTTACATGAGGGAATTTGAACTTTACTTCCTCTATGATCATCATGAAACTCCATATTTCTCTTTTTAGATGAGTCGGGAAACTTACCAAAGTTGAGATTGTTGATCATATTATGAGATTTCTGATTAGTCATAATAACGATATGTGGACTTCCAGATCCAATTTCATTTGGTTTCTCATGAAGAATATCATTGCATTGTCCATAATATCCTCCATTATCATGAATCTTCCATTTTCCAGCCATTTTCTAAAACCCAAAAAGAATAGTGTGAGAGGAAAACATCATAATCAAGGGGGAGTACCATCAATATCTAACATCTTAGGTTAAATTCTAAGATCGTTACCGTAATTCTAGGACTATAACCTATACACATACTTATCATTAGGGACATCCCTAGACATACATTAGAAATATCTCTAGGGATTTCACTAAAGTTTTCGTATCCTAGTTTCCAAAGGTTAACTAAACCGTTCCTCTGATACCAACTGTAGAGACCCAAAGCTTGACGTACATAGACATTACATTACTTTTGCAGAATACATAATACATAACAATAACATACACCAAAGGACCGTAATAGTTTAGTGTCTTTGGAAACTCGGAACACAATCTTTTAATCATGGTGAAATATCTTCAACATCTCCCATAATGATATTCACCTTTTGGTTTTATTACCTAAAAACCTTATTTATATACTGGGGAAAAGAAAACATAAAATGGGTGAGCTCAAATGCTCAGTAAGGGTAAACACAGAGAACATAAAACAATCCATAAACATTTGAATGCAAAAGCTTGAACATAAAATCTAAACATCAAAATCTTGAGCAAAGACATAAATCTTGGAAGTACGTAAGGCATATATCATAAAGGAACATCAATCATGATAAAATAGAATGGGAATAAAACATGTGATTGTGGAAACCATTAAGAACATGATATGATTTACATAGTAGCCAAAGCATTGCTGCCAAGACCATCTTAGTGGATAAAGTCCCTTTCTGAATCAAGTTCACTCCTTGTTCCAGTCCTGTATTACTGGATCAGATTAACTTACCATTCCATCCATGTATATCTCATGATATATAAATCTTTACCTAATTCATTTGGGCGAGATATAGGTCCCACCCATCTCATAATGAAATCATTCTTACTTGTGCCACAACATCATCACAAATCATACATCATTACCCAAAGTATAAAATGGGTTTCATAAACATCATCCCATCATAACATAATCCATACAAAACAAAATGGATATCATTTCACCATAAGAAAAGTAAAACCATGTAAATCATAGAGAAATTATACTTGAAACATAAACATATGAAATAATTCCATCTTATATAGAAAATGGTTTTGATAAAACACTTGAAATGAATTCTTGAGAAAATATTCTTTCTTCTTGAAAATAATTTTCTTTTCACAAAATGCGATGAAATTTTAAAATAAAAGAATTTTTTTGAAAATATTTATGAAATATTGTAGAGTAATATTCATGAAAATTAGGCGTTATGAAATTGTAAAAATCCATTCATGCTGTATAAGTTAAAAATAAACATTCTCCTCATACTTTTGTCAGAAAAGTCAAAAAGTACCTTATATGGTAAACAAAAGAAAGAATCCTTCCATATGATGTGGTAAAAGTAAAAAGGGTAAAAATGACTTTAAACATACATGGAAGAAAATTAAACATTTTATTAAAACATTTTGAGAACATATGGACATGGATAATAAACATAACCCCCAGAAAATACCTACGAATAAACAATCTCAGATAAGAATGATATTGGAATAATTATCCCTTACCTTATGTCTGATATGCTTAGTATGTATCCGAACATCCTGTATAATGATTTAAATAATGTTATTGACTTATTACAGAATAATATTCATTGTTATGATATCATATATGGTTCAGTTATGACTTTATAATACCCGTTCTTTTATAAATTCCATGTTAAAGCAGAGTTTTGGGTAAAATCTTTTCATTTATCGTACGTGTTTCGATTTGTTGTTCTTGATATTATTATTACTTATATCATGATTTAGTTACTTCTAGAATGTAAATAATGATTTATATATCATATATATTCAGTATATATATATATATAATAGATAGATGAATGAAATGAAATACACCTTTCATGGAGACGGTAGGCCGTATGTACGCATGAACGTTGTTTTCCTTTCTTTATTGACTTGAATGGAATTAAGTAGATGGAATAAATATATATAAATAAATAAAGTATCATTATTATGTCATATATTTCCTGATTACTTATTATATATACTTTATAATCATTCTTGAATTGTTAATATGGAAAATGAATCTCATCACGTCGTGGAGACGATCATTCGTATGTACGTACGAGTGATGATATCATTCCCAAATTTATTGAATGGAATTGGAGTGGATGATATAATATCATAGAATCATAATGATGTTATAATATTAATATATAGTTATTCTTTACACCATTAAATCCATCCAAGTAAGGTGGTGGTGGAAAAACAGATTACACAACGGCGTGGAGACGGTATTCCGTACGTACGCACGCGCAGGGATTTCATTTTCCGTAGGATTGAGAGAAGGTGAAATTGGGTTGTTTCATATTTATAATAACATATCAGTATATAATTAATAATTATGTTATTACTTTATAAAGAAACAACTAAATAACAAGAAGTTGAAGAAGAAAGAAACTTGAAAGAATCGTTAGAAGAGATTACCTCTTCTTCGACACACCTCCTTTAAACTTCTTCTTAGAGCATTAGATTTGGTCTTTTGAGAAGACCGGAACCTCAATGGTGTAACTAGAGAGGTTTAGAAGAGGAATTGGCAGGTTTTGGTCGAGCTTCAAGGCTCAATAGGGTGTGAAGAGAAGAGGGAAGGGGTGCCCTTTTTATAAGGGAGGAGAGGGGCACTTTAGGAAAAACTTAAAATATTATTTTATAATAAAGTCATATTCGGTTTATAATATCTTCAAATTGATTTATTTATAAGATAAAGTAGGGATATTTATATATAATCACAACCAATAGATTTTAGACAGGTTTGGGTCATTATATTAACCTTATCGTTTAGTTTTAACTCTTAGTTAATTAGATTGACATTTACCATGTCAGATTGTATTTTTATATTATATAGTTAATAAACATAACATATACATCCAAGAGACCCCCAAGTGGTCCATTAATGATACAACTATCATGATTTACGTATCTTGGCCGAACTTTAGATTTTTATGAATATAATAACAATTAATAATATAATATTTGTTTTTAAAACTATTTTATGTCAATTTTAACACTATTTGGTAATTGATTTTTGTAAAAATTATTACAGCAAGATTAGTTCGAAAAAAGTTAATTAAATCAATACTAACATGTCATATTAACCTATAAAATTATTTTAATTCTTAAAAGTCTCAAATTACATTTATTTGGGTATTTATAACATCAATTATGTTAATATTTCATTAGTAAGATAATTATTGCATCATCATTGTGTCATAAATAAATTAAATTATTTAATGTATAAAAATTATAAATAAAATACCATTATGTAGGAAATATTTTTATCTTTCTATGAATATCTATAGTCGAATTTATCTTATGTATAAACCTATATTAATAATGTTTTAGTTATTAAACTTTGATTTTAACCATTTTAACTATTCTTTAAATAAAATATTAATAAATGTCCTAATCTAATCCAAGTGAACCTAAAGGGCAATATTTTATTCCTAAGGTTGTTTTTGGTCGAATTACACTTATCTAATAGAATTAGGACATGTGTTAGGGTAATAATAATATCATTTTACCCTAAATTACCCTATTTACTTTTAACCATGGTAAATAAAAGAAAAAAGTTACTATTCATCAAAAATTATTTTTATCTTATTAAACCACATTTTACTCCTTGATATTAACCATGTCTCTCGGATGTTCGAAATTCCACTCACAAAAGTGGTAAAATTAAGTTTTATCTGAGTTTGTAAAAAGCTCCTAGGAGGTAGGTAAAAGACGGTTAAAAGTTCAATAAATTTTTTATATATCGAAAATTATTATAAAATGACTCCAATGAATTACATTAAACTTATATAGATATTATGTATCAATTTTTAACTAAAATAAATTTAAATAAAATAAATAATTATTTATATAAAAATTTGGTTTTTAAATTGTAACCTAGTGTTTTCACTATTCATCAAAATTGAAAGTTTTTAGCAAAATACCAAAAATTCACCCTAGGATAATTTTGATATTCCAAATCCAAAAATGAATTCCATTTTGAAAAATAAAATTTATAAAATTTCAAAAAGTGGGTATTACTATTCATAACGGCTAGTTTATAATAATATTATAATAATATATCGTTTAGTGAAACTCAGTATTGCGTACTACACACGCTATCGTGGAAGGTCACGATTGCGTGTAATGCAAGCCAAGTCAGGGATGCATGTAGTGATAGATCCTTTTATTGTTGTGTATCACATAATCTTTATTTATACATTAAAAAAAATCTATACTTAATGTTGCGTGGAATAAATTCTACAAAACGAACTTGAAATTGTGTGTAACACGAGCCAAGAATAGTGTTGCATATATTGCAAGCTAATACAGTGTTGCGTATAGAACAAGTTAATTTTGGTGATGTGTATAGCAGATGACATAAATGAAAAAAAGAATAATTCTCATAAAATTTCAGGTTGTTACATGCCTAGTTGGGTAGTCTATTACACGAATGAGTAATAGTACATGGGGCATAATCCTAAAACATCATCTTCCCCAAATGGGAAGAGCACATGACATGTCACCCTGGACTTTGGGATGTGTTTTCAGGTTTTCCCAAATATAAAACCCCCAGATCACCCATGATTCCCATTTCTACACCCAAAACAACAAATCAAGCCACTATGGGGTGTTAGAAATCATAGTAGGGTACAATACTTGAAAATAATGAATCTAAATGGGTTTTGTGGTAAATATTAAAAACAAGCTACCTTTGTGCAGAAACCACTATCGCTTCATTCGATTTTTCTATCCACAACTGTCGCATGATGATCCAATACATGGAGTTCTCCACGATGGCTCCTCCCTATCCTACTCTCTCCCTTTATTTCTACCTACCCCTCTCCCCGAACGGTTTCATAGTGAAGGAACGCACAGAGGGTCATACATGAGAAGGAAGGAATGAAAATAAAGAAAATAAAAAAAAGAAAGAAAAAGGGAAAAAAGAAAATAAAAGGGGGCCTGAGTCAGCCCCGATTCCAAACGTATATTTATGTCACACCTATGCTAAAAATCCCCATTCAAAACACAATTACAGAGACAAAATATCAATTTGACGCTCCTTTCAAATGATATCCCTGAAAAATCCTACCTGAAAAATTTAATATTAAATTTATTAAATATTAAATATTAATTATTCTAATAAAATTTGAGTGGCCGATAATTCAAACAAAATTCTATCCTAGGGTAAACACCCTTTTCTGGGACCAATAGAGTGATCAGAAAAAATTCCCTAAGATCATCTTCTAAGGGAAAAAATACTATTTTATCCTATTCAAGAATCTGAAAGCAAAAATTCAAAAATCTGATCAAAATTATAGGTAAAAAAATCACAAATATTTACAAATTTCTGACCATAATACTTCTCATCCCTTGGAAGACTGGTGAAAATAATAGAAGGAATGATCTAAACCTAAGAACCTACAAAACAAATCTATCTAGACTGTCCAATGACTAGCCTCACAGCATCAACAACTATCTTCTATACAGAAGATGTTTAACTATGACCGATCTGGTACTCCCCAACATAAGAATACCCTTATCATTGCCTCATAATAAAACTCGGAGATCGACATCATATGAAAATGTAAAAGTTCAACAGAGCACATGAGCCTCAGCCCGGTTGGTGAGGACTCTTAAGTGCATCCAGGCGACCCGGGATCAAATACAAGAGGAGGAATAATTTCCGAGGGCACTATAGCAGTACTGTAGTAGGTACTGTAGAGGGACTGTGCAGTACTGTAGGAGGCACTATAGCAGGAACTATAGCAGGCACTGTTTGGCACTGTAGCAGCCAGAAATTTACCCCCGTTTGAGCCTTCAGGCCACTGATTTGGTCCCCAAGTCCTTTAAGGCCTTTGGGCTACCCATGCCTTCAGGGCAGTAAGGCCTTCAGGCCACCTCAAGGACTTAGAGCCACCTTAGGTGTAGATGCAAACCAGACAACCTATAAGGAGAAAGCTCTATAGGAGAATGAGCAAGGAGCTTTCAACACAACAGAAGCTACACAGATTGCAAGAATGAGAGGGTATGGAACCTGCCATTGGGACAAGCCTGTGCATGCATAGGATATCCAAAACTAATAGCCATGTGAAGGTGGAGAGATGATTTCACGATGAAGATGCTGGGGAGGAGCAGTTCCAAGTAGTTAGTCTGGATTGTATGTAATGTTTGAATCCAATGGGAAATTAATTCCTCTAAGGCCTATGGGCCATGTAATACTTATGAATATGGGCCTTGTAAGGGTTCCACCTCATCCCTTGACAGGTGGATTATCAAAAATCAATAAAAAATGAAGGCCTTCGGGTCATTGGATGGATGGATAAAAGTTCAGCAGAAAATGTGGTTTTCCACCCTCAAATGGACAGTGGTGACTCCCCACCATATAGATTACCTTACACTACTCCTCGAGCGTAACCCCAATAGGTTTACCTTATCCACTTGGGAAGAAAATTTAGAAATAAAATAATCTCTACATAGGGCTAACACTCTCTCAAAATACTCAAGATGAATCAAGATAGAGCATGATCATCTCCTAATAGGAGTACACTAAGATTTCATCAAAAGATCTGTATAGATCCCTCCGAGCCATGGTAAAAAAAACCAGATACACTCACCTTTAACTAACACCTAACACCACATCTCTTGAAAAAGTGTTCCCAAGTTCAAACACGATGCCTCCTCCACTACTGAAAAAATACTATATACAAATAGTTTGGAACTGTTGGTATAGGCCTCCAAACTGTTGGTATAGCCTATACCAATGGTTTGGAGAACCGTTTCCATGTAAGCCATAGGGATCAGTCTATAACAATGATTTTGGGAAAACCATTGGTATAGACCTATACCAATGGTTTTGAAAACCTTTGGTATAAGTAATATGAAAATAAATACCAACGGTTCCATAAAACCGTTGGTATATGTAATTTGAAAAATAATCATTCGGTTGGTTTTGATCCCAACACCTCCCATTTTTGATTTTACAACCTAAACAATAACCTAACTTAATTTTTTGAACATAATTTCATAAAATAAATATATGTATTATTATAATTATTTTAAATTTTGATTTATTTAATGTCCTATGTAAGAAGATTCCATTAAAAATACATGTACCTATACCAACGGTTTTGAGAACTGTTGGTATAGGTTCTTTGATTTTGGGACCTATACCAATGGTTTTGTTCAAACCGTTGGTATAGTGGGGACCTATACAAACAGTTTGACCACACCATTGGTATATGGTCTCTATAATGGACATATACCAATTGTTTTAGCCAAACCGTTGGTATAGGTCCAAATCAGTGAACTATACCAACAGTTTGCCCAAAACCATTGGTCTAGATCATATTTCCAGTAGTGTTCTACCAAGGAGGGACATTCATCACATTAAAACACAACTCCTGGGAAAAAAATCCCATAATAATTGATGAAAACATCAGTCCTCATGTTGCACTCGGCCACTCACCGATTAATGTTTTAAACGATACCATGAAAAACCAGCGTGTATCTTTATCAGCTAACTCATACTCCAGCAATCCATCCATGAAAAGGGTAAGTTTTCCGTGCTACATGGAACATCTATCTAATTAATCCAAAAGCTCCCTTGGAACTCCTCTTAAAAATAGAGAACCTCACATGTTCCATGATTTATTCCATGACTGTTTATCAACCTGCATCATTCCCATCATGAGCATCTACCCTTGCTACGACTACACTAGAAACATAGAAACAATGGTTAACTAGGAAAAGCACTTAAATTTTCCTATACATTGAATAAAGTCTCAAAAAAGAAACACCCAAGTTTCTTACTTAAATATGAAGGAATCAATATGCCCGTAACGCAAAACTCTAGCACCTACCATGCCTTGATCTAAAAAATGAGCGTAAAACCAAGATCACCACCTAAAGAGGCATATGGAAGCACAAGTCAACCTCTCACATAGGTTTCCCTCTATCAAAATAGAAATCTAACTTTAAGGTTCTGAGTCAAACTAAGGGCCTCTTGGTCTCCCAACTATCCCTATAGAACAAGTCTCACAATTGGGTCACAAGGTCCAACCACCTAGCCCAAAAGATCAAACCTCTCAGAAGAAGGTAAAGATCAGAATGACCAAAAAGGGTCAAAACTAAAAACTTGGCCTATGAGAACCTTATCCTCACTAAGAATCCTTAGAATGAATTTATCCCTGGATGTATTGATACCAACACATAATAGAAACATAACTCACACTCACTGGGCATCCATATACAACAATAACTCATGGAGGTCCAACTCACCAAAAATTCTAGGTACCATTCAACATCATACTTAGTGATCCAAATAGATGACCATAAACCACGAAAAAACACCCTATAAGGGTACAAAAGAAAGGCATCAAATTCCATATTGACTTACTAGGTTCATTGCACCATATGTGCACGAGGATTGAGTCATCAACCTCACAATGAAATTACACAATTTAGATCCACAAAACCTATCATCATAAGAAAATATATATAGGTAAGTAAGCCCAACTGAATATTAATCAGTCCTCAGTAAAAAAACTCACTATAAATCCTATATCATTTTAATCCTATATGATAAATATGACTCATGAGAGACCTCTTTCCTTTGCTTTCCAAGAGTCAAAATCCATCACTGGACTCTTCCGAATGAACAAAAGCCAGATATCCACAATAAATGATAACATCTATACAAAATGTGAATTAATCAAGGTGAAAAGCATATACAACTATAAAATCCCATACTAAAACAACCATCCCATACCCAAGAAACCAATACTTCCTACTAGAATAAGTGTTGTCGACGCACCCGTCTGATATCCATCACAGGTTCGAACACATTTCTAATAATACTGACTACCATATCCCAAATATTAAAGAATAGGAAAATAACTACTTTGATACCACTTTGTAATGTCCTGATCTAGATTCCCCTGAAATGGTTCTCCGAGTTGATGGGTTATGAGGCCTCAAGTGCACATCCCCAAATTCTAGTGGCTGCCGACTAGAAACGAGGGCCTAGGGTGTGATAGTGGTGAGACTACTCCCTCATATCATAGTGGGAAAATAACAGAAAATAACTAAGTATCATACACATCAGTAAAGAATAAGAGTGTGGAAGTAGTAAATAAATAAAATAGGACATGCTATAATAATAAATGAAAATTCTATAAAATATTCAATAACTATGTCATACAATACAACATTCATCACCCACTAGGCTGACCATATAGATATTAGAGTACAAAAAATAAATAAAATCAAAGGTACATGGACCTACTACCAACTCCTAGCTAGACTACATACCTAGTCTCCAAACACTGTTGAAATGAAATATCCTGATTAGAAGAACCCACTCAGACAGCTCCACATGATCAAGAAACTCTAGGCCTCATCCCTATCCACCATACAAAAATGCTCAACCTGAAAAAAATGCATAAGGTCTACACATACATAGAGGTGAATGTACAGAGGTGAGAAATAATCTTAGTAGGATTCCCCAATAAGAAACCTATAAAAGTGAATCAATAAGTGTATGAAAAAGTAAATGCTTAGCCTAGCTGAAACACAACTAAAAATAAATTAAAACCAAATGAAAACCCACAATTATACCCTTGATCCATAATCCCAGTCAACTGGGCAAATTATTTAATGGATGTCTATATCTATATACATATACATGTATAGTCCCATACCTACACACACACACATGCACACACACACACACATATGAATTTTCATTGGTATGTGAAATAAAATAACTTGAAAAGCAATCTGTAGATGATTCTTGGGCCCGTAATCCTGATTTCATGGACACCTTATGCAAGGGAATTAAGTTAGAAATCATGCCACTCAAGACATGTATCATTAATTCAATATCTTGGTCTATAAACCCACTTAAAAAATACCTACTTTATCCAACACTGGTATTATTTCTTTGAGAAAGATACCTCACCACATAGGGATACTCATCCTACACTTGGGTTCACCCATAATCTCCTGCAATCACTGTAAAGAAGGATACCATATACCAATGGTCAATCCTATAAATAATGATATTGTATACTACAGGTTAATACTATGAATAAGGATATCATATACCAATGTCCAATCCTCTGAAGAAGGATTCCAGGGAGTACTTTCAGACATCCTATAAAAGGTCACTGAGTCAGTTTCCGTGCTACACATGCCTAAAAATCCAGTCCAATGTTTGAGCCCTAGGTCTCCGTCCATTGGTGGTCATGAAATTTGGAACTCGGATGAATCCTAAGGGTATCAGACTTAGGTTATTTGTAAATATAACTGACTAGTGAGACACCATGACACACCCCTTGACTCTCATAACTGCTCAGAGAGAGCATAATAATCCTGATCATAGGCTGAGGAGATAATAGCAATCCCCACTAATCAGAAGTGCATAATATAACACGAGTCTTGGGTGACATACCCATAAAAAGAGAATTCACCAATGAGACACCATGCATCACCACTCGAGTCTCATAACTGATTAGAGAGAGTGTGGTCATCTCGCTTATAGGACAAGGATATCATAATCATGCCCACCACTTGGGAGATTGTAATCATCCATGAGTCTTTGGTCTCCATGACCGAATAGAGAGAACTCATCGATGATATTCCATGCTACAGCCCACAAATCTCATAACTAATTCGAGAGAGCATAATCTTCTTGATCATAGGTCGAATAGATCTTAATCATCCCCACCACTCCTGATATCATAATCATCAATGAGTTTTGGGTCTCTATGCCTGTATATCATAACCATATGCTCAATATACAAACACTAGGAGACACCTCTATACATCCCCCAAAAAGTATAATCACAATATATACATCTAGGATCAATAGACAAGCCCCATGTAGTACCTTAGGGTATACAAAACACGAAATAACATGGCAAAGAAGCCAAATCCCAGGTAAGCACATATGTGCATCCAAAAAACATAACAGATCCAAGGAAGAACATACGAGAATCCCAAAAGAAATGAAAACACATCACATTAGTCTCAACAACCACTAACTATGAAGAAACATTGGTAAACAATACTACATCAGAAATAAACTAGTCAAATATATAAACAAAGGAGTGATAATGGTCCAAACACCCAACCCAACATTACTTCCATAGCCCCAAGGACTTACAAGTTTGGCCTGGGTTCTAAGGTGACACCCGACACTATCTCTAACAAAAACCGATGTATGAATCAGGGTCTATCAAACAAAGGGAACCCGCTATGTCCCTCAAGACAAACATTGAAGATGCATCATACTTGGGATCCTTAGAATGATGAAAAAATACAAGGACCATACAAGGGACTCCCTATGTTAACCGAAAAGTGGATAAATCCTACAATGGATCCTTATTAATAGAAGAGGGTGGAAGCATCCTACATGAGATTATATGAATGAAATATATTAAATGTATCCTATAATGGAATCCCAATGACATCTTATAAACAAAATAATTCCACTGGGGATCCTAAGAAACAACTGGTCTCATAACTTCATAGGCTATAAGGGAACATCTCAAAAGGGAGACATCCTCAAAGCATAGGTCATGGGAGATAGCTCATAGATCATCTTAGATGAAGGTATCAAACTACATTTTTATAAACACCCATCCTAACGTTCATGTTTGTGTATCTCTCTTAGGAGTTGACTAAATTCGATTACTAGAGGGAGAACCTATCCATTTATATAGAAGCCCCAAAACTCCCATTAGGAGTCCTATAAACACTCCAAAAGTTTCAACATTGTTATCTGTGTGAAAAAATAATCAAAATGGACTACCCTCGAGTCCAATTCCAACTCCAGGACAAGAAGACACAAAGAACCCTCAAAGGGTTGAAAAGGGCTAGTACATGACATTCCAACCTTAGTAAACAACATGTTCTCGCAACGGCCCATATGGGAATGTACTCTAATTGTCCTGGGCATGTAAACACCACAAGTACATGATGTGTAAGGAGGGAAAATGGCATATATCCTACACAGGGTACATGCATATGTCCCTCATCTGGGTTGGTCGAATAGTTGACTAGGCTGTTTATATGTACATGGTGTGCCACCCACATGGGGTATGACCATGTAATCTACATGACCAAGTACCCCTACATGAGTTTCCCTGGCCGAGTAATAAGATACATGACTAAGTACTAGTACATGATGTTATTACCCCATACATGGCATGTACTCCTAAAACATCATGTTCCCCAAACGGGATGAAGAAACAACATGCCACCCTGGACTACATGACGTGTTATTGGGTTTTCCCAAACAGAAAACCCTCAGATCACCCCAAAACCCGTACTTACACCCCCAAAACGATATAAAATGCCTCTAGGGGATATTAAAAATAATAATAGGGGTTCAAAACTTGAAAACTATGAATATAAATGGTTTTTGTGGTAAATCTTAAAAACGACCTATCTTTTGGTGGATACTGTCATCGCTTTATTCGATTTAGTGGTCCATGGTTATCGCATGTTGATCCATTGCATCGAGGGATTTATGATGGCTCTTCTATCTCCTCATCCCTCCCCATATTTCTCCCTATCTCTCTCCTCAATCAATCACATGGTGAAGGCACCCATAGAGGGGTGTACGTGAGAAGGACAAAAGGAAAAGAAAGAAAAGAAAAATAAAATAAAGAAAAAAACAAAAGGGGAATGGGCCGCCCCCAATGCCAACTCATTTTTATGTCTCAATAAGGATAAAATCCCCATTCCAAACTCAATAGGGGAGATGGAATATCAATCCTTCACTCTATTCAAAATAGATATCCAAATGAACCAGTGTGAACAATTTAATGTTTAATTTATTAAATATTAAATATTAATTATTCCAATAAAATTAGAATGTCTCAGAATTACTCCAAAATCCTATCCTGGCATGTATGAATAAGATTTGACAAAGGTGGAAGAAGAAATAAAACAAAAAAATGCAGTAAAAACAATACCTATTCTTAAAAAATGTCCTTTACATAACACATTAATGCCTTCGAGATTGATATTATGCCCAAAAAATTACTCTATAATGATGAAAGGTATTTGGGAAGATATTTGAATAAAAAATGGTTTTTAAGAGAAAATTAAAGATAAGAAGATATGACCTTTTATATGATTGGGAAGGTAAAATCTTGGAATTTATTAAAATATTTAATGAACATAAATTAATATTAAATTAATAATAAATAAAAAATTATTTATATAAAATATAGGATGGTTGTTGATATAAATACTTCCATACAATAAAAACAAGACAAGTTTTTTTATAGTTTTCTTAGCCTTATCTTTTGGTTTTAACTCCTCATAATCCCTTTTAATTCTTATCACGACAACAAGGTTTTTTACTCTTTAATGGTCAAGATAGTTACTATAAATGAAAAAATGGTGAAAAAATAGAACATGGATTATATTATAAACCATATGCTAACCAATTTTATAAATTTAAGATTTTTAATAATTTAAAATCACTTAATAAAATATTATTTACTATAAAATATCAATAATGTCAAATTTTAGAACTATTCATTACATTAACTTTAATAACATCAATAAAATAAATAATCTTTGATTAAAATATTTTAACACATAACTAACATCACATGTTCATATTTATCTATTTTTTATCACATTAATTATCTCTTATTATATTAATTTTAATATTTTTATTACCATTTATTTGATTTTTCCATAATTTAATAATTAATACACCAGCATTGTGTAAGAATTAAAGGTAATGAATTAATCACTAAAAATGTAAAATAAATTATCATGATGAAGATAATAAATTTATATTTAAAATTTATATTCTATAATTGAACATATTCTCTAATTATACCCATTTTGAAAATATTATAGTGATTAAAAACAAGAATGTGACATTTTTTTCATTTCGTTACTTAAAGTGTTATAATGGTAATAATCACATCCAATTGGGAAATAATGTAAATGTAACCAAACAGTGGATGATTAAGAAAGATATCAATTCATAAAATAAAATTTAGGCATTTTTTATGGTCATTTTATAGTCCTTATCATATTATTTTTAACCCTTAATTAACTGATTTACTCTTTACTATTATATCATAAATTACTAAGGTTGCTATTCATTTTGAATAAAAATAAAAGTGATGTATCTGACAAATTTGGACCAAATAATTCCAAATATGGAATCTATTTTTCAAAATATGAATCATATAAGTGAAAAAATTGATTTTAAAAGTAATCTATAAAAACACGATGAAAAACAATTTTTCAAAAAAATGGCCTTTTTAAATATATAGTATTTTTATACTAAATTCAATTATAAAATTAAGTAAAAAAATTAGATTATTTAAAATTAAAATAAACTAATATTTTTTTTAAAATAATACAAAAATAGAAGATTACTTTACAAATAATTTAAAAGAAACCATAATTTTAAATAAAAATCATCATTTTCACAATTAATTTAATTTTTTTCCAGAAAAGTAACAAAATTTCACAATGGGAAAATTTTGATATAAAAAATGTTATTTATTTATCAAATAAAATTCCAAATTTTCCAAGAATTAATTATATTATTCTCTCAGAAAAAAATCAGAAACCAATTTTGAAGAAGAAATTTGTCCGAAAAATAAAATGGTTTTACTAAAAATTGAGTGATTTTTTCTAAATAAATAATAAATAAATTTGTATTAATTAGAATATATATATATATATTTTTTAAAATTTAGTTAGTTCTATTCATACCCTTCAATTAAATCACTAGGTTATAATGGTTATTTAAATAATAATATATCATTGTTCATTTTGGCTTTATGTTGTATATCTAGTACACTATTAGATACAGTCTTTCGTTAAAATTTATAGGATATTAAATTCTCCACCTAATTTAATAAATTTGACCACTGAAATTTGAACCTGAGCTTTATAATAATATTTTGGGCATTTGATAATATCTTTTTTGAAATCCCACATCATAAAAAAGGTTTAATAATACACCATTCTAAAAATAAGGAAAGATAATACAACAGTTATGTGTAATAACAAAAAAATAGGTCTCAGATTCGAAAATTATTAGTGGGAACTGAAAGAATGAACATGGAAGGAAATTTAATGTCTAAGCTATTGGTTCTGGGCACAGTGGAAGTGGCAGTTGGTGGGTTTTATATTATTATTTTCTAAATATATCGTTTCTTAAAACCCTGAGCAATGATATTTCACCTTAAATTTATAATTAATTAATTCATTGAAAATAAATATCTTGTCTTAAGATCCTTTCTTCAATGATATTATTGATCATCTAAAATATCCTTTTTATATTACATTCATTGCGATGTGAGGATCCAAGGGTAGAATCCCCATAAAGGTGATCCCTATATTCTACATTGATCTCTAAGAAATGCCAATTATCTTCTGGGTGCTGGTGTAGTGAATCAAGTGTCTTATTTTGTTCTTGTCGATTACTCATCCTTTGATCTTGAGGGAATATCTCTTTCATTTTTTATTTACATGAGGAATAGAGAAATATGATGAATTCAAGAGAGAGATAGATAAGGGTTATTTGTTTGCAACAATTCTCTATTCTTTGCTTTTCGAATAACCCTATATTGTAGACATGACCATTTATTTATAGACTTATGTTTTATGTTATGATATTATATAATTGTGTACCACCCCATAAATAATGTAATGACCATTATAAAACCCCATTCCAAAAAATAATTACAATAACATTATTATTTTATAGTGTGTTATAACTTTCATAGTGATGAATATTATTTACTGGATTGCAAATAAATATTCATCAATGGATGCAGTCTTGATCCATTAGAACTCCTCAATTTTTTTTATATCTGAATAAAATAATTTTATTCACACACATAGGTATTTTATTCACAAAAAACTAAAATAAATATTGTAGTATATATTTTCACATAATGAAATAAATTATTTTTTAATAAATAAATAATTATTTTTTATGTTGAAAATATTAGCAACCAATAGAACATGAATAAAATTATTCCACGGTATTGAAAATAATATTTATTCTAATAATTAAAATCAAATAAAATTTTATCAAGATTAAAAAAAATGCTTAGCGTGTGACCCTATATGATTCTTTCTCATTGAAATTAGATGGAATTTCCTAATGTCCAAGATTATAGGCTAGAAACGGCTCAAGACACCTAAGAGAAAGAACTTAATATCTCATTGATGAAAACCACATACCAAAGGATCACTCTATAATGTAATCCCTTTGTCTCAATATCTCATATAGTAGGTTTCACATATGTATCATCAACTTATTTGATTTATATTTATTTTTTTTGACTATATTAGATAAGCATCATTTCACCATGGACATGGAATTTATGCGATATTTATATTTCAATCAAAGAGTTGGGATATCAAATTCCATAAAGATGGAAGGGATACATCTGTCCTCCATTTATTTATTTATAATATTTCATTCATAACACACCAAATATACCCTACCTCACTGCGAACATATTTAATCATGGGTTTCATCAACAAATTTAAGTGTACGAGACATGGAAGGCATGAATGATAATATTAAATTATAATTACCATTCCAAAAGATCATGGATAGGAATATTCGATGATACCAAAATATGTGGAATTCCTATGACCAGGTCTTTTATCATAACCTCCCATCATAGAGATTACAGAGTGTGAAATTCATGAGATATAGCCAAATCATCTTACAAGTTCTCGTACCTGACATTCTATATACTATGTTCCATATCATAGTATGTTATGTAACCTTAGAACTATATTTTTATAATACAATCACGACAGTATAAGGTTCTCTTATTTTAAGGGAACTGGTATGAACTTATCAGTGAGACTGATACCCTAGAACATTATCACATCGATGTTATGAAGTAGAAAAATCAATATGTGATAGGATATTTAAATTAATATTTACTTCTTTTAATATACATCTAATAAATTTACAAAGTATTAGGCTTTAGGGAACCAATTCTAATAAACTACCACTCAAAATAGAACTAACTGCTAACGATCAGTTAGTTCTCACATCTAAAAATATGCTTTCGATTCATATGGATGCATCTTCTAAGAGTATCATGTTTTCATAGATAGGGTTGGAAAACCCAAATGTCATTGGGGATAATATATTTATTGGAACATTAAAATATTTATAAAATCCCTCACGTAGTGATATAATTGAGTATACACCTCTTATTCCCATGTCAGAATCATGACATCCTACCTAAATCCATAGAAAAATATTATTATAAAATGAAAAATATTGTTCTTTTGGTACAACCCAAAATTAGAATTAGACATTGATAAACTACTTCTTCAGTTGAATCAAAATCCAAAATTTACTTGGATATTTATTATGTGGAAACCAATGGATATAATATTTTTTCCATGAATATTACTATAGCCTTATCAATGATACAAGATCAAATTGAACTAAATAATGATAAGTGTTCAATTCCCTTTATCACTAGTATTGTCACTTCTCTAGACATTGGGAACCCATTCAGTTTTACATTTCAATGTCTGTTGGATAGTTCTAAATGAAATTCTATGCAATTATTTTGGTTATTTTTGATATTAACCTATTATTCTTTATGAATCAGTAATAACAAATGTTAGTACATTTCATGGAACATGAGATGAATTACAAGAACTTATGTTTGGGAAATTATTATAATCTCCCTAATATATTCTTATCTCCATGAATTTTCTAATTGAAGGATTATATTCCATAAAAAAATCATCCTGGAATTATTTCAACATATTTGTTTTCAATACATAGTTAATATATATACCATGAATAAATCGAGAAAACACATGGATCTATCTTATAAATATTATTCCCTAAAACACAGTTACTTCTTCAAGTCATATTTTAATAAAATTTCATTTGTTATCCTTAACAATCTATCAAGACACAATATTCATTTTAATATTTAATGAACATATATGACTTGAAAACTTATAGTTCTCCCACTAACTAGATAGAGACACATGTTACATTTTCATTTCTAAATGAATATTCTATGATCACTATGTAGAATTTATTCATAAATTAATATATGTAATATGTATATTTTATTTTCCTTTATTGATTTCATAGATTCTTTTAGTTATGGAAAGTATAGATATACTATAGGGACTCCTTTTGGTTCCTTTATATAGACATCTTCTATAAGGATTCCTATAAATGAGGTGGCATTGAAAATCAACGTCCCAATATGATGATCACAAAAATATGATTTTACAAGTAGGATTCAAAAATTATTTTAGTAATTATGAGAGGTGAAGAATTTTTTTCATATACTAATCTTTTTAAATTCAATCTTGATTTATTGGTACCATCGTGCATGATCCATGCCCAATTTCTCTTGAATATACATCAATAGTATCACGCCTTAGAAACATTAAAAATATGGTTCCCTTAATCATGATAAATAGAGTCCATTTAATTTATATAAAATTATAAACCTTATCATATTCTCATTTACTTCTTCTTTTTGGGAATCATTATTCAAAAAAATAATACATGTATCTCTGACCATGGTGAACATGAATCACCTCTCTGGTTTTAAATTCCTACCTTGTATGTTTATCTAAAAATACACCTCCCACTAAGATCAGTGGGGATCAATAACACTATGCCAACTCATGAGCATCCAATGACTAAACCGAAGAATTAAAGTTTACTTCCACTATATTTAAATATATAGGCTTACTTTATAAAAATATAGTGAATCTTGACTAGATGTTAATCTTCTTAGTGGATTTAGGATCATAAAATTAGATTCACATTAGTGTTTTGATGTTTTTAATAGATAAGGCCATCTTTTTAACAAATTGTTTTCAAAAAAAACTTGTGGTAGTGTTCTTTATAATTATAATCATATCACATTTAATATGATATCCATTATATAGTACAGTTGTTTTATGGTTTTTTTGGTTCACTTATATTTAAAAAATATGTATTAAAAATTGATAATAAAATATTTTCAATATATATAATACTCTCCATGTATCTTCCTTTTACAACCATAGTTACATTAAATAGTATATGGAAATGTGATTTATTGATAAACTTTACTCCACATATATGATAAAATATTACTTGGATATGATATAATCTAATAATCCAACTCAGATATTCCGCTTTCCAAGTGCATTCATTTACTTAACTAAGAATTTATAAAATTTCTCATTAAGTATATGATATTAACTTATTATTTAGAATAGTTATCATGGATATGTTAAACTAACTCTAAATTTTGTATGATTTAACTTTATTTAAATGATTTCAATATCCAAAACATGACAAGTAGTTTTCCTATATGTGCTGTATATTATCTCAAATGAGAAAAAAACACTTTATTAAAAATAAAAAAGTCAACCAATTTTAGTTTTATTTGAAAATAATTATTTTTCTTTAATTAGGTAAGAGTATTATATTTTATTTTCATCATTCATTAAAATGGATATTTGTGATTCAAGAGTTACTGAAGAATTATTTTAGTATTAAAGTACCATAACAACATTTATTCCAAAAATAAATAATTTCTCGTTATGTATATCTGGACACTAAGATAAATTTTTTAGTAACAATTATTACAAACTGAAATCAATCCATTTATAAATGTGAAACTTTGATCTCCTATTGGATGATAAAGAAATCACTACTTCTTATATCCTTTTGAGTCTACTATAGAACCTTTATATTATTGTTCATTTCTTGTATTAAAATATATGTTTTTATATGATTATTTTATATAAAACTCAAGTTTTCAATTGAAATTTGATGAATACAATAGTAGTGGATGTAACTACTTGCTTATTTAATTTAGGGAAATTTCTTTTCCAGTGTCTTTTCTTTCCACAAAAGATGAAGATATCCTCATATTTATTCTTATGTATTAGAATATTTTGTCTCTGTGAAGAATGTAATATATAATAATTTTTTTAGATTAACCATGGGATCATAAGACTTGTATTTCAAACATTTCCCCATAAGGGGTGGAGAAACAATTTTCAACGGGTCCTTATCCATTTAGTGAAGTATGGAAAAAATTTCTTTAGTGATATATCCAATTTTTTAATCCAAGACAGAAAATTAAGGATTCTATTGGTAGTGAGGATAATAAGATAATATTAATGGATAATTTCTTATCCAAGTGGAATCCTAATTTTTCTAGCTGATTAATATACCTCAACATTTTGAAATAATGACCAGTAGAAAAATTTCCATATTCCAGTTTACACATATAGTGCATTGACAATATTATTTTTTTTCAAGACTTTTATTATCTTTCTCAAGAAAAATAAGATGAAATATTATGGTGTAAGAATACCTTTATTTATATTATATCATCAAATGTCGAGAAATATTTTATAATGTGATACAAAATAAATTGGATGCATCCTCTATATATCTCTGGTAGGTATCCTTGTGACCTTCGACCACTTATTGGGGTGTCAGTATCAGATTTAGGGATTCCAATGCAAAATAGAATATTTCAAATAATAATTCACTACTTAAAAAATTTCACCATATCTATAATTTTTTATTTTGATGGACATACCCTAACCTAAGGAATGAATGCACTAATTTTGTCATTTTTTATTTCCATTTTTGTATAATAATTAAAATATATGATTAATACTTTACTTGATAACAAATTATAAGAGACATAATAATAATATTAATTTTATTAAGTCTTTAACTATTTTAGCAAGTCCCAATATCCCTCACCATTGAACTTGGAATGTATAGTTGTTATAAAATTCTAGTGTAAAGGATCTATATTTCCCACTACATTACCCCAATGAGGGTCGATCAATCTGGTTGAAGTTATTTAGGTAGGAAGGTCCTTTCCAACAATGGGCTTGAAGCTTCGTGATCCATTGAGTGGACTAACCAATCATGAAATCCTAACTTAGATTTCCTCATCCCTTATCTCCATGTTATATCAACTCTAGTAATGAATACTTCTCTTGATATAAGATAGTTATCTCAACCCAAAACCTTCACAAGAACTCCACATTAAAAGTAAGTGTCCTAATAAGGGGTTTTCAAACACTTAGTTCTATGGATTTCATTCCTAATCATATAATTGAAGTATAAGTGCGACTTAATATTTATTTGATGGATTTTAATTTATTATGAATAAATTTCATCTTGTTTTATCCTTTATAGAATTTGTTAATATTAAGGGTATTTTTCTTAATTAATTAACCATATTGGATAAAACGTTAATGCACGATCCTTTTATTTAAATCCCATATTTTCACATTAATTCATTTTTTTATGTGATAAAGGTCTTTCATCTATATAATAAATAATGAATATGATAGAAATAAATAAACAATAAATGACATGATCATGAGATGATCTAATAATTGATTTATTGAGTGGGCAATAAATCAAAATTTGAATGAGGGGAATAACATTGTTTTCTGATCTTGGAATGAGTTGCAGCATTCCACCTTCCATCCTATGTATCACTTAATTTTTCATTATAATTCTTATAAATTTAATCACCTCTATATTCCTTGGGATACATCATTAATTATAGGTATTTTTTACTCACATGTAGGTGAGGGGAACCAGAGGTTTGGTTAACGGGGATTATATAAATATCCTTGGTAATAATGGTCTTACATAATAATGGAGGAAGAGATGACTCAAAGTACATTAATTTAATTTAATATTTTATAATTTAAGACCCATAAAATAAAATAAATTAAATAAATTTCAACAAATAAATTGGTTTTTTCAATCACATGATCGATCAAACAAGAAAAGAATATGCAAAAAATAACTAGCTAACTTTAATTTATTATTAATTTATTATTATTAAGAAAAATTCACTTATATTAATTAATTCCCTTTAACTTTAATTAGAATTAAAATTCATTTGGAGATACCCATAATTTTGGAATAGATGAAAAATAAATAGCAAAACCATTTATTACAGATTACTATAATAAGTTTATTGAACATTTATTATTATTTAAAATGATTATTAAATAGTAAAACACATTATGTCCCAACAAAAAAAATATGGTTTTAATAATAGAATTTTCAATTTAATGTAATTTAATTCTTTCCTTGATTTGGATACTACATGATATGTACTACCTACCTACGTGGAGTGTACCCCAGTTTTCATTTATTTAGGTTATATTCTGGGGGATTTGGTGTGTTAACTTAGTGGAAGTACATGGAATGTACATGATAGTTATATGTCATGTATCCCATTGTCATGTTATTAGGATAAACACATGGGATGAGCTGTGTATCTTGGCTAGAATACATGGTTCATATAAGCAAGCGACACATTGTGTATCCCTTATTTAATGTGTCTGTTATTCTCACTAAATGGCTCGATGTGTATATTTTACATGGAAAATGATGAAAAACATAGAGTTTAAAAGAAATACATGTTTTTTATATCATAAATTCTCTAGGATATTAATATCACATAGTTTGGTTATGTATAATGACCACATGGATTGTACGATTTATGCCACTAACCTGTATAGAATACACACCATGTACGCCAACAAGACACTGTGTAATTCGATACCCCTTATTCTAGGTTGGCCTAGTCTACATGCTATGTGAAATAAATCCACCATGTGTAATTAATTGGTTGGTGATTCATGTATCCTGTGACATATCCAGGTGAAGTGTATAAGGGTACACAATGTATACTCTAGAAACATTCCATGTAACCCAGTTTTACCACCAAAAAAATTATATACTTCCTGAGGGAATCTCCATACCTTCTTTATCTATTTTTAGAACTTTTAGAAAATGGAACCCTAAATTAGCTTGGTTAATATGCAAATAACATGTTAATTAAAATGATATTAAATAATGAATAATATTAAATAAAACATTTAACAACATTTTAATTTTAATCAAAAATCAAATAAATAATTATAAATTTAAAATGTGATCTCTCTGATACCACATGGTGGTTCTGAGTGTAGAAAAAGTGTCAGTTAGAGGGTGTTATAGTAAAATATCTTTTATTATTTAGTTTCCAAAAACCTTATGTGAGGGTCTTTAATGTTAAATTTATAATTTATTTATTTATATATGAATAAAGTAAATATATTATCCTAGTATTTTTTTCGATGAAGATGTTGATATTCTGAAAAACCCTTTTTATATTTCCTTCATTTTGATATGAGGACATAAGAGTAAAATTTCTATAGTAGTGATCCACACATTCTCCATTGATCTTCAAACAATGCCAATTGACTTTTTGGTGAAAGAGAGATGAATCAATTATCTTGAGTTATTCTTATTGATCGCTCCTCATATCTTTATGTAATCTCTCTTGTGATTCTATTTATTTTTGAGGAAGACAGAAATGGAGGAATTTAAGGGAGAGATAAAGATAGAGAGATAGTGAAGTCTAGTGTTCACAAGGATCCATTATTCTCAACTTTTTTATTTACCCTTCACAATATACATAACCATTTATTTATAGAGGTTGGGTTTTAGTTAAAATCTTATTTAATTATGTAATGGACCTTAAATAATATAATGAAAATTATAAAACCCCACTATATAATTTAATTTTAGTATTATTTTTATTTTATGGTTTGTGCTAACATGCACAAGGAAGAATATTATTTACTGGCTCTCAAATAAATATTCATCACTAGATACGGTATTGGTCTATTCAAACTCAATAACATTTATTGAATACCTGAATAAAATTATTTTATTCACTTCAATAAATATTTAATTAATAGACTTTTAAATAAATAATAAATAAATATTCAATAGAATTTATTTTTATAAACAAAAAATAAATATTTATTATATTTATTTTAGCAATCAAATATATATTTATTAATAAATAAATAATAACTTATTACCCCATGAATATTAGTGATCAATAATACTTGTATAAAATTATTTTTCAGTTTTGAAATAATATTTATTACAATAATTAAATACAAATAGAATTTAATATAGATAAACAAAAACACTTAGTTATTAAACCTCTAGGGTTCTTCCTCATTGTCATTAGGCGAGATTGCCTAATTTCCAAGATTATTATCTAGTAATGGGTCCCAAAATACATGGAAAAGAACATAATTTTGTAATGATGAAAACCACATATGAACACACACTGTGTAATTTATTCCCCTTGTCTCAATGTCTTATCAGAAAAGTTTCACACATGTGTCATCAACCTATTTTCTTGATATGTCTTTTGTTGACTATCTGAAATAAACATAATTACACCATGAAATTGGAGTTTATGTGACATTTATATATCAATAAAATGGATAATATATCAACCTCTATAAATATGGAAGGGATAAATCCTTCCTTGGATTATCCATTAATAACATGTTTTTTGTGATGCACCCAACATACCCTACCTCACTATGAACATTTTACACCATGGTTTAAAAAAAATCTAAGTGCATAAGTAAAGAAATGAATTGATGATAATATTAATGTCTATGAACCAATACATATGATCACATATAGGAATATCCGATGAAACCAAAACATGCATAATTTTTATTTATTGGTCCATTATCATAACCTCCCATCTGAGATATTACCAAGTGTAAAATTCATAAGATGAAGTCTCATCCACTTATGAGTACTCTTACATGAGGATATATATACTATTTTCCCCATAATAGTATGATATTCATCTATAAAAATATATTTTAATAATATCTTCATAGAACTTCAAATTTCTCATCATAGAAAATAACTTCTAGGAACTTATGAATGTGAAAAATACCCCAATACATTTTCACATCAATGTTATATAGAAGAAAAATCAATATGTGATATGATATATAAATAAATACCCAGTTCATTAAATATAATTTTAGTCTAAAATATAAAGTAGATGACTCTAGGGAACTAAATTCAACATAAAAAACGATGGAGAGTGACAAATATCACTGATATCAAGAAAGTGAGTGATCATGAGAATTCCAACAACCCCGAAACCAAAAACAAAATATGTATTAAAAATCCATTGATTCATTAGAAGATAAAGCAGTATGATATTTTTTTTAATATCTTTATCATAGAGTTAATTAATTCATTTATCATATAAAATCATATATTAAAAAAATA
Organism: Viscum album; assembly: GCA_963277665.1. NCBI lineage: Eukaryota > Viridiplantae > Streptophyta > Magnoliopsida > Santalales > Viscaceae > Viscum > Viscum album. The sequence goes on from OY728126.1 coordinate 2,085,242,748, forward strand.
TACTTACTTGAAAATTAAAATTTCATCCTTTAATCAATTTTGACAATAATATCATATTTTTTTGTAAAAGGTGACTATTAAAGATTATTATTTTTTGTCCAAAGCACTAAAATAAACCTCTAAAGGATCACATAATTCCTCAAAAGGATAAAAATACATTCCTTCTATATTTAGACATTAACTAATTATAAAATGTTTAGAATAAGGTAAGATAATACCCAAAATTAATATACCTTAATATTAACAAATTAAACATTAATCACTAAATACTCTACAATAACACCCAAAGATAAAATTAGTTCATTTGATAAAAAAATTAAAATTAAAATTCATCAAAATATTACATTCTAAGATTGAAACCCAATGATTTAGATGATTTTATCACATATTATTCCAATAAAAACTTAACATTTATCTCCAAAAAATATAAATACTCTTAAATTTTTATACCAAAATGTATTTTCCCTAATAATATAATCTTTAAGATATTATAATCATGTATATAAATATCCTGAATCACTATAAAGATTCATTCAAATCATATATTCTTCTAAAATAACCTCTAATCCTCAAATATAATCCCAAATTATTCTATTTAACATAATAAAATAAGGTTCCCAATATATTAAACATCTTTAAAAACTAAATTAATTATATAATGATCAAATCAGATTTCATTCCCATGGTAAACTCTAAAATATAACATATACTCCCAAAATAAATATAATCATTATTTTTTCAAGTTGTTTAAGGAAAAATATTTTAAACTAACACATAAATCATATAAGAAAATGGTAGGTGATACACCCTTGTTTCCCTAAGATTGTGGGTTTAATCCACATGAGCTTTTTAGATATGATGGGGTTGTTCCCGCATTGTGGGTTTTCCTTTTTCTTATACTATATAATTCTTATAACATTCCAAAAAAATTTAATAACCCATAATTACCTCAATATTAAAGAACATATAAACCCTAAAGGTTATAAATCCCTTTAAACATATATCTATAGAATGAAAAGAGAATTATTCCTCAATTAACTTTATCACATGTCAAACTTAAGGGTTACATATACCTCAAACATCCACCAAAACTCAATAAATTTCTCCCAAAGTATTTTAATCACATAAAACATAAAGAGGGATGTCTAATCCATTGAAATTATAATCAATATTAGATCTACCACTAAAACATAACTCTTGAGTTCCTATATGCTGATACCATGATCATTCTACATTATTCTTACTATATTAACTATTCTTTTCTATATTATTCCTTAACACATCCTTTCTACAAAAAAATATGACTCATTTCCTAATATTTAGGGATATCCAAGCATAAGGAATGATATAACACAGACCTTTCATATTTCATTTTCAATTTCTTCATCTTGAATTGTAATGGAATTAGGAATTGAAAATAATTAATATGTATAGTCTTATTGATCTCTTTCTTAAGACCCCCCTAGGATATAGATTTTAATAATGCACATAATCACAATATTTAAAACATTTAATTATTTTCTTGGAAAATATTTATTTTTTCTCATGGAATTAACGAAAAGCTTAATTTTTCTTTCATAAATTATTTCCTTATTCCATCCTTTACCACAAAAAAAACATCTTCACATTCTCTTAATAAATTTTCCTCAATGCTTCTTCCAACATTCTTAAGACATTTCTCAGTAAGTATTTTTTCATTTAGGACCTTTATCACCTAAAATACCATGTATAATCATTTATATCTTTATTGATGAGTTTGGGAAACTCCCATAGGTTTATTTTTATAATCATAACTTGTGGTAAATGGTTAAGAATAACCCTAAAGGTTTTTACTATAGATCTCATATTTTATGGTTTCTCATTTCTACAACAACTGTATTTTACTTTATATACATTATTAATTTAGTTCCTCATAGATCCATCTATTCACTAAAATGAAAATGGTTCAGTGTGATAATATCAATAAAATCATAATAAAAAAAATATTATGAGGAGGATAAACACTAATATATGCTTAACCATTTTATACCCAATCTTTTTCATCTAAAATGACCATATTTACTGCTAACATACTAACTATTCTAGTTATAGAGGATTTTTAACTTAATATCATATAACATCCTAATCTCTAATATTATCTAAATCATCATATGATACCAACTAAAAGGACCCAACATTAAATATTACATATTCTAGTGTCTTTAAACTCTAATTCACTAACTTTAATTTCTAAAGATCTTTTCAGATTAGAGATTTAGATAATTAGGTCATAACTCAAACATATAAACACTATAATTTTTAATGTTCACACTTCTATTCAGTGTCAATTTCTCTCAAAATATAAAAACTTTAACATAAAACATGATTTATTTTCATGAAAAGTCTTCATGGCTTTAGACTTTCCTTATAACTTTCTGTTAACCATCCTTAAACAATTTTATTATTATTAAAATGTTAGATGAGCAAAATAATTTCATTAAGGGATGTAATATAATAAATATGTTAGTACAATGAAAAACATGAAAACCCTTGAATTTTCTTTTCTTAAAAACATAAATTTTTTCCCAAAGGGAATCATTTTCTTTCTTTAAAAATTTCATTATTTTCCATTTTTCCTGAATGGCCCGAAGGCCATCATTTTTATTTATTTTTGATAACCCCTTTTCAAGGGATGAGGGGGAACCCTTAAAAGGCTCATAGGCTCAGATATTACATGGACTGTAGGCTTAGGATATTACATGACCCGAAGGTCTTAGGGAATTCAAAAAATCAATCTACAAGAAACTACCCCTCCTCAACATCTGCATCCTGATAGTAGCTCTCCACCTTTGCATGACTGTCTGGCTAGGATTCCCATGAAAGCACGGGCTAGTACCGATGGCATAGCCATACCCTCTCATTATAATAATCCATTTGTCTTTGCTCTGGTGAGTGCACCTGCTCTAAATCCTCTTCTGGGGCTGCTCCTTTTTTTTGAAGTGTGTCTGGGGCCTGCATTCATGTGGTTCGAAGGACTTGGGGGTGTCCCTAAGGCCTTAAAGTGGCTCAAAATCCTTGAGAATCAACTGTCCTGAAGGCCTTGGGTGGCCTGAAATCCTTGTAAGACCCGAGGACCAAACCGGTGGCCCGAAGGCCTAGATGGATGAATAGTTTGGACTGCTACAATACCAAATAGTGTCTACTACAGTACAAAATAGTGCTTGCTACAGTACTGCTATAGTACTACTACAGAAATGCTACATTACTGCTACAGTACCCCAGAAATATGCCTCTACCTAGATTTGATCTCGGGTCTCTTGGATGCACCTAGCGAGTCCTGACCAACTGGGTTGAGGCTCATGTGCATTATTTTCCCTTTTGAAATTGAATGCTTTACATGGAAAATCATTCAAAATAATAGAAAATTAATATATGTTCCTTGGGACCTCATTATCTTAGAACACTTATAGAACCCTTACAATAAAACATACAATTGGAATAACCATCTAACCATCTTACAATATAATTTTCTAGAAAACAAAAACACTACCCAATTCATTGGAGCACTATCTAGCCTCACCCATAATATAAGCTATATCAGACTCACTCATGAGCTACAATGGAGCTCAAACTATCATATAAGTTGTATTGAGCTCACCTGTGAGCTATAATGGGACTCAAAACTTTGTAAACAATTTCTAAGTACCATACCATGAATAAAAAAATTGAAAAAAAATTTATGCCCGTGTAGAAAAACAATTTGGATATCAAAATATCTTTTTTTCTTAAAAACCAAATTTCAATACCAAAATATAGAAAAATGGAAAGAGGTTTTTTCATTGAATAAAAAAATAAATATTTTAATATAATTTGAACTTCAAATAACATTTATTGAAGTGGGAAATTTTTTTATCATCATATACATTAAAATAGAACATTCTTTTTTATTTTGTAATGAATGGGAAACATTCCATGAAAGGATTTATTTTTAAAACCATTGAGGGGAATTAAAAAGAAACATAAAATTTCCTTTATAAATATATAATTTTTTTATTAAAACATGAATAATATATTTTAAAAAACATAGACATGGAAGAAAAATAGTTTTAAGTGAACCTTTTAAAGAATATTTTAAAAAAAGTCTCTTACCTTATGCCGGACATGTCACATTCATTCCTTATCTTCCTGAATAATAAAAATATGATAATTATCTACCTACTTGGGAACCATTTTCAAATTTATATTTTCTTTTATTTAAATTATTACCTTGTTATAATCAATTACATAATTAGTTGAGTTCATGTTAGATGTTTTGACTATATTCGATGTATATGTCCAAATTGAATTTTATTGGTTGATTATTGTCAAAGAGGTCATTATTACATCATCTCTAGAATAATAATCATGAAATAATTATATTTTTTATATTTCAATTATACTTCTAAAACATACCATGGAAGATGGTTGTGAAAGATTAACTATGTTACAATCATGGAGATGGTAGGCTGCACGTACCCATGAGTAATGTTTCCATTTTCCAAAAATCCTTATGAAAAGAAGGTAAGAATTATTTTTTAATTATATAATGATCATAATATATTAAATATTATATAAATTATTGAAATATAGTTATATATATATCATCCATGTGATGTGGTGATTAAAAATGAATCACATCACTTCATTGAGCTGGTAGTCCACCCATTCACATGAACGACATTATCATTTTCCAGTGAATGGAGAGGTAAAAAAATAAATTTTATACTATCTTTTAATAATGATAAATATTTTATGAATATCATATAAATAAATTAAATCCACAATTTAAACCATCCTTGATAGGAAATTATGGAAAACTAATTACATCGGTTCATGAGGTGGTAATCCACCGTACACACAAATGAGGATTTCATTTCTCATTTGATAGAATATGATATGGATTTCAATGAACCTTTTTTTCCTTTTAAGATTTTGGTATATATCTCTAAATATTTTTGAGCTAGGGGATCATACAGTTTGTGATTGTGAGTCCCAGTGTTCCCATAATTAATTTTATAAAAATATTAAATATATTTTATGTGACACATTCACAGTTTATTAAAGAAAATAAGAGATCTCAAAAAAAGAGTCTCATATCAAAAATCCGAGACCATGGTTGAATTTGGAATGAAAGGTTTACCCTATTCATGACATAGATTGGGTAGGCATGAATCATTTAGATAAAACAACTTTTGTTGGGTGCGTTCAGTAGATTAATTAATTAATAATTTAAAAAATTTGTTTAATTAACCAGAATGTATTTCATCTTTAAATAATATATTAAAGAGGATCAAAAAGGATATCCACATAACCTTAGGATCACTCAGAGGAGTTTATTCCAACCTCTATTGGTGAATCGATATCGGGTTATGATGAGTAATTGGATCATTGTAAATTTAGATATAGAGAACACAAAAGTTCTCTCCCTTCATTAGAAGCAATGTTCTTCTTCATAAAATGATCAAATCTCTAGGTAAAACTCATTACTTGTGTATTTACTCTCTTATGATTAAATTAGTGGGAATGATAAATTCTTATCCTTTGATATTCATTGTTTTGATCCTTTTCATGAACCTTTGTATCGTTTTTCAATTTACTTTTATGTTAATCCCTATTTCCATGATTTATCACCCAAAAAACAGCCAATTTAATTAATTGGTCAAAAAATCTTGGCCAAATATGGTTACACATCTATTTATTGTGATTTCCCCAACAATTTTTTTATGTTCTTCATCATTGGACCCTGATGACATGATTCAATGTTGTTGTGAGGGATCGAGAGTGATTGGACCCATGGATTTGTGGAATATTTTCGTGCGAAGAACAAATTGATGATTTAGTGACTAATCAAGCTGGTTTCCATAATGTAGGTGACTACACTATGGATTGAGGATATGATGTGGCAGCAGGTGATTCCTTGTGTCATAAGCAATGCATATGAGTTCATGTGGGAGAGAAAAATCTCATTTTCTAGCAAGAGGATGAATAAAAACGTTATCCATAGAAAATTATTAATGTCTTTGAGTGACCTATGGGAATAGATCGATGTGGTAGAGGATTTAGAGAAATACGCGATAGATTTGATATTCTGGGACTTTTTTACTACAATCCCTAGAGTTTATAATAATCCACAACATGTTTCTTAAAAATCTAGAGTGATTGGTTATCTACAATTTTATAAGTAGAACATGATATGTGGGACACACACACACCATGTGACTTGATTCTAGAGACCTGATATGTGCTCCATGAGTACACAGACATGGTATTGGCTAGGAACATGGAAAATGTACATTAAAATGTCCTATAGGACATGAAACGTGTAGATAGACATGGCCCAGGTATGTGGACACAGTGAAGGTACATGGAAATGACTAGAAGCACATGAAGTACCTCAGGTAGATGATGCCTGATATGTAGTCGTCTTTCATAATGTGTAGGGAAATGTGGGAATTCAGCCATGTACTAGAAAATAACAGAACTAGGAATTATAGTGGGATAACATGTTGTGTGGGTCCCCATGCATTCTATGATACCCTAATTCCCTTTTGAGGAAACTTCTACCTCTCACATCTCTTTTGCTTGGACCCCAATTCTAGCCCGTGAGTATCCTATCTGGAGTGCTTTCCCATGTAAAATGTGACAGCAACCATTATAGTGAATTTTTATAAGATGAAAGATTTTATAAGTGTGATTCTTATTTATGTGGCACTCGATTATGATAGTGATGAGACAAGACCACTAGTGTGGAAACCTCCTACAGAGTTAGTGCATGGGTCCTCTACCTATAGAGTAGAACCATCCTTGTGGGACTGGGAAAGGGTCCTCTATTGATATAGCAAGAGTGGAGCCCTTTTACTGGGATAGGGCATGAGTCCTATATCGATCTACCACTAGGGTTAAACCCACATGTTGAGTTAGGGCATGCGTCATCTACCAGTAAAGTGGAACCCTCCTACTGGGAAAGGGCATGGGTCCTCTATCAATCTACTACTAGAGTAGAACCCACAAGTGGATTTTGGTAATGATTTCTCTAAAAATAGAGTGCAACCCCCTTTGGAGTCAGGGAATTTTTCCTATACAACTAGTGTTAAATCCTTCTACGGAGTTAGGGCACGAGTCCTCTACCACTAGAGTGGAACCATCCCGTGGACACAGGGTTTGGGTACTCTACCCATAGAGTGGAATACTACTATTGTAACATGTCATGGTTCCCCTATCTTTCTACTGATTAAAACCCTTCTATAATATCAACACATGGGTCCTCTACCTACAGATTGTGTCCCTTGACTCTGCGACATAGTATAGAGGTGTTTCTTCAAAATGATGTTTCTACGAAGAGATGCATGAGATGATAGGAATAATTTATGGAACTATTAAAACTAATGGAATAATATTTTCCCAAGATGGGACATGATATTAAGACACCCTTTCTAAATTTTATAATCTTTTGCTAAGAAAACACACACACAAACACACATATCTCATTATCCATGTTGTTGGATTTTTTACTCTCTTCTTATGGGTTGAGCCGTGTATTCCTATCATGTCTCTTATGACTCCCCATTCAATTTTTGGGGTCTCCTAATAGGTATGTATATTTTTAACCCAACAATTGATTTTCCCACATGGTCTATATCTTAATTAGATGACGAATAGGTTGACAATGATTACATAGGATCATAGGGACACCCTGGTGAATTTGACCTCTTACGGTGGTCGGGTCTGGGAGATATAAAGTCGGAATATCAAAATATTTAAATTTCTTGTTTTTTCAAGGGATTGTATCTTTATGGTTGGGAATTTACTTCGCCCCCTTTTCATTTTTAGATTATGCTTTCATAATATTGTATTCCTTAGTGGTTTTTTCATGCATGGGTATTACCCTAGATGTTATTTACTTTTATTTTATTCCACTACACTTATGCATGGATATGATTGTTTGTGTACTTACAAGTACATATAAAAACCCTTTTATATTAGTCATTCTTTTCGGTTCTTGTCGCATGCCCCTAGCCTACGGAGGAAGGCTTGGGGTAGCTGAAACTCAAGTCTCGCTGGGTCGGGTCATTTCAAATTGGTAACAATGGTGATTCTTTCCTTGGGACATGGCTTGGATTATTACAGTTAAGAGGATTTGGTTGGGACATAGGTAAAAAAAATCAAAGTATCTCTAGTGTGACTCTTAGGATAGGGAACCCAATTTTGGTGTGGCAACCAACGTATCCATATATCAAGACATTGACCACCTTCTTTTCAACTCGGCATATCGAGAGATTGGTTATAAGGAATTTTGGTGCATGAATCATATATGATTGATTCTTTTTTACTATCCATCTTATGTCACCTCACCATTTTTATATATGGTCATCTGAACGTGGTATTTCTTAATTAATTTTTCAAGATGTCTCCCCAAAGACATCTATCTAGGTTGTTGATTCTGTATTGTGATGATAATTTGATGAGAGATGAGGCCTCAGTTCAAGGGCCATCCCACGAGATCTTTATCCAGGTGGATAGGTATAATCAACCAACCTATTGAGTAGTACATAGTATCCATAGAGTAAGATTAGGATACATGAAAGAATGAAAAACTATATGAATTTTGGTTCCATGGTGAACTAGATCCATAGACAACAGAGGATTGAATAGAGTCACTGATCCATGTTTTTAGGCTTATCGGTAAACTAATTGATCAAATGGTTGAGATGGAATCTAGTCTTTTCCACATATATTCTATGAACTATTGGAGTGTAGTCACATAGATGGATACATAGAGGCATAGAATTTTGAATAGGGTATCTATGGAGACATTTGTACCAAGGTTGTACCACTATGAATTCCCACTTATAAAGTGGTGTTTTATTAGCCACTGGTGATAGAGAGATTCTGGTTAGAGGGACACCATGTAGCTGGGGATGGTAGTAGGTATCATGGAACATAGATTTCTATAGAAAGCAGAGGGTGCTAGTCAGAAGGATCTTGGTATAAGCGGTCTTTTCATGACCAGATTCATACACATGGTTGGATTTAAAAGAAACTATATAGAGGACCAATTTAGACTGTAGATGTGAAGTTCTATGTGTGTTATGGGTGAGGTCAAATAACACTTGATCTCCTAACCCGATGTGCTGATAATAGAAGAAAGATAGTTAATGGCCTGCCACAGAAGACGTCGTTCTATGATCAGGGATCTCCCAAGAGATGGTACAGTGGCCCCTAGGGAGGTGGATCTAGAATATAATTCGGTAGGGATTTAATAGGAGGATACTTGGGTGGTGAATGATGTTATGAGATCCTTACACCACCACCACCAGACATCCCATGTTAGGCTTAGGGAGATGGTGGTCAGGGCCGCATGTAGTTTTAGGCTATGTATGCATATGATCTGGTGACACATGAGATGATTAGAGGCATGATATGTGTTTTCTATACTCCTTATTATGTATTATTTGACATAGGTGTGAGTCATTCCTTTATATATTTATGCATGGTGTGAGAGTTGGAGCTCCTAGCTGAGGATTTACCCTAGATGATTTACCTAGGGGTTCCTACAGGGGACACTTATTTTATATAATTTATCTTCCAGCAATGCTTTCTATGAATTGGTGGAGATAGTTTCTGATGGGACCACTTGGTAATCATGATCAGACCTTATGACTTCAACTTGGGTATGGACTAGTTTTCCATGACTCGATCCCAGATTGACTGTCACCACAGACAAGTCAAATGCCTATTCACTAATGGGATAGGATTCCTCTTTATGGATGAGGTAGATCTCATAACAGGGAGAGTGGGTTTTGAAAGTAGACAATTTTTACCTATCAACCATCAGTTGGGGAGTATATATACATTCATAATAATCATTTCAGGTATCTAGATTCTTTTTAGTATTGTATAATTTTATGGAAATATTCCCCAAGAATGTTCTAGGGATGCCTCTAAGGTGGGATATGGAGTTTTGCATCAAATTTCACCTTGGTACCACTCCAAAATATTCTTTGACATATCAGATAGCTGCTAATGAGATTTAGGAACTGTGGTTTCATTTGGATGACCTTTGAGGGAATTTTTTTATCAAACCCAATGTGTACCCCAGGGAAACTCTGGTGTTTTTCTTGAAAAAGGTAAATGAGAGATTGTGGATTTTTATACACTATCATTTCCTGAATCAATACTTGATAAGGAAACAATAGCCCTGGGCAAAGATTTAAGACTGATTCTATCGGTTTTGCGGAGAGAGATAGTTCTCGAATATCCATCTCAAGTCCTACTACCACCACTTGAGAGTTCACGAGGCTGATATTTTTAAGATAGAATTATTACGTCTCTATCAACACTATGAGATCCTAGCAATTCCTTTCGATATGAAAATTACCCCATTATGTTTATGGATGTGATGAACCATATTTTCCATCCATACATGGAATGATTTTTTGTTATCTTCATCCATGACATACTCTTATAGTTTTCATAGGAGGAGTAATAAAATCATTTGAGGATACTCCTAGAATTTATTTCGGAGAACTAGATTTATGGAAGTCTCTCAAAGTTACAGTTCTGGATTCAAGAGGTTCGCTTATTAGGGCATGTCATTTCTGAGAATGGTTTGGCTATAAACCTGGAAAAGATTGATGTAGTTCTTTCTTGGTATTTACCGAAGAGAATGTAAGAGGTGCATAGTTTTCATGACTTAGTGGGGGTACTATCATAGGTTTGTGGAAGAATTATCTAGGATTTCAGCCTCTTTGACAAGTTTTATGCCTATAGGGTAACCATTTACCTAGGATGAGTAGTTATAGAGAGCTATAGAAGAGTTAAGGATGAGGAAGATGAGTGCTCGTATTTTGAGACTAATAGATGAGGGTATAGAGTTTGTAGTGTTTTGAGATACCTCTTGATCTGTACTTGGTTATGTTTTGATGAAAAGACATGTAGTTATTTCATAAGGGTTAGGGTAGTAGAGACCCCATGAGAAGAACTCTGAAACCCACAACCTAGAGCTTACAATGGTAGTCTTCACCGTACGGATGTGGAGGCGTTATCTTATGGGTGAGTGATTTGTTATTTACTCAAACCATCTGAGTCATAGGTCTGTGTTAACATAGAGATATTTCAAAAAAATATAGAATCATTGATTGGGGTTATTATAATACTATGAATTTTGGATAGTCTATACTCCTAGGAAGAGAAATGTAGTAGAAGATACCCTTTATAGGAAGTAAAAGGAACATTTGGTTCCAGAGGAAAAAGAGAAGTTAGATTCCTTACAGCTGCACCTTTTTTAGAAGGCAGGTTTAGTTTTTCTTCAACTGAGGGTTTTGACTCTTCCACTTCTCTAGCATGTGAGAGAGTCCCATTTGGGAGTCATCTATTATAAGGTTTTATGTGACCAGATATACTTAGGATATTCACCATATTTATTTTCTGTAGGAGGGAATCATGTTATCCTTTTCCAAGGATACACGATGGTCCCATATATGATGTTGGAGGAGGTGATGTGAGAGTTTTACACCTCCCATTTGGATATAAATACCTATGTATGGAAGATGTACATAGACATTTGTATATATATTTGGTGGACTAGCATGAGGTAGAGCGTGGCTGAGTTCACCTCTTGGTTCCTCACATTTCCGCAAGTATAATATGAGCTTCGAGTTCCGAATGGTTTGTTTCAGCCTCTTGAGATCCCATAGTAGAAATGGAATGACATATCTATTGACTTCATGATAGGGATACTACAGATAGTGAGAGACCATGATTATATCTAGGTGATTTTTAACTAACTTATGAAGTCGGTGCACTTCCTTACTGTTAAGAAGCATATTTTAATAGAGATTTTAGGGAAGATTTATATACTGGAGATCATTTTCCATCTTGAGGTTCCCTCTATGATTGTCTCCGATCATGATGTGTGGTTTACATCATGATTATGGAGAAGAATTTTAGAGGAATTTGGGACCCATATGAGGATGATTATGGTCTTTCAACCCTAGATAGATGGGAAGACCTAACACACTATCCATATACTATAATATATAATGAGTTCTTGCATGTGATACTTTGGCCAGATCTTGGAGAACCACTTAACCTTGGTAAAAGTTTCATATAATAATAGTTACCCCTCTACTATCAGTATGACACCTTTTTAGGCCCTGTATTGGAGACCTATCAGGTCACCCTTATGATGGATTGATATCAGATATCCATATATTTTTGGGCTAGAGATGGGGAAGGTGAATATTGAGAAGGTCCAGGTCTTCCACAAATGGATAAGGATAACTCAGAGTAGGCATAAATCTTATGAATATCAAAATTTCATGCCCTTTTAATTCAAGAAAGGGTACCCATGTTCCCTAGAGTCTCCCCATGATGAGGGATGAAGAGATTATTTTGGGGAGGCAAGATATACATGAGGGTTATTAGGTTTCTTGAGATATTTTACAGGGTCAGTGAGGATTACTATCACCTCACTTTACCCCCACACTTGTTGCAGGTGCATGATTCCTTACATTCATCACAGCTAAGGAGATACGTGCATGACCCCATGCACATTTTTGATTAGGGAGAGATGAAAATCATGGGTGGATCCACTTTTTTTGGAGAACATGGAGGAGATCGAGTATTGACATGAAATGATCAAGCGTGGACATACCATTCCCTTGGATATTATGTTATGGAAGCACATGAGAATGCAAGAGATCTCTGGGGAATTTGAGAGCCAGATGAAGCCTCCGTATCCCAATATTTTTATATGTTTTTTCTTTTCAAGGGAAAGAATGTTGAAGGAGGGAATAATATAGAGAATTTTTTCCCTTTAATACTTTTGAATATATTTATAAAAACTTTAGGATATGGGTGTTGAGACGACCCAATATTCCATTGCATGGTGTGCCTAGAATTAATCTAATAAAAATATTAAATATATTTTTTGTCACACCAACATAGTTTCTTAAAGAAGAAAAGGAAATATACTAAATAGATTATTAGATAAAAAATTTGGGATCATGGTTGAATTTAGAATATAAGGTTTACCCGAGACATAACCTAAAATGGGTTGTCGAGAGATGTTTGAATAAAATTTCCATCGGTGGGTGCATTCAATGAATTAATTAAATAATAATTTTATTAATTCATTAAATTAACCTAAATGAATTTCATATTTAAATAAGTTGGTATGGAAGATAACCAAGGATAGACACATAACTTTGGGACCATCAATATGAGTTTCTTCTACCCTCCATTGGTGAATCAATATCTGGTGCTAATGAGAAATCATATCAATGTGAATCGAGGAATATTGAATGAAATGAATATTCCGTATTCATTAGAAACATAATTATTGGTCATCAAATGATCCAATATATAATTTGGACTTTTAATAGGTGGATTTATTCCATTATGATTAAATTATTAATCATGATCAATTATTATGTTTTAATCTACATTATTTTGATCATTTTCATGTGTCTTTGTATTGATTTTCAAATTATTATTAAATTAATCACTATTATCCATGATATATCACCCTTTAAATATTCAATTTAATTAGTTGTCCAAGAAACCTTGTCAAAATATTTTTTCAAAACTTTTTCTGGTGCTTCCCCCCGTTCTTCTTGTTCTTCATCATTGGAAAAAAGGGTTATGATTTAACTTTATTAGGAAAGATTGATAGAGATCGGACTCCCAGATTTATAGAATATTTTTGAAAAATGAACAAATTAAAAATTTGGGGATGGATCAAGGTGTTTTGAGTGATGTGGCGGAATCCAACATGGATTGTGGATCTCGTGAGGCAGTAAGTAATGCCCTAGGTGACATGAGATGTGTACGAGTTCATATTAGCAAGTCATATCTCAATTTTTGGCCAAACTATGGTTGAAAATGATGGATATAGGATATTATTTGTCATTTTGGGTGGCCTAAAGGTTTGGATTGATGAAACATAGGAATATATAGATAAATTCTTGATAAATCTAAGATTTTGGGAAAATCTTAACTACAAACCATGTAGTTTGGTGGAACACATGACTTGTTCCTCATAAATCCATGACATAAGGTTTTACACACACTTATAAGTATCTAACACTATTTGGGACCCCCCTCATTCCATGTGAAATAATGAGGGTGACACAACATGTACTCCAAGATTATATAGTGATGAGAATGGAAATGCACATGGACAATGTACATAGACATGGCTTAAAGGACATGACTGAGGTACATAAACATGGACAATTTGCACGAACATGATCAAAGTACACCGACATAGCTAGAATAATGGGAATGAACTTAGAAAACTGAGGCATGATGTGTAGTACTCTTACACATAGTGTAGGGATACATGTGTTGTCATCTGTGTACTACAAAAGGACACAGTCAAGAATTAGAGTGGGACCACACACTATGTGGGTCCCCTTTCACATCATGTAACCCTACTTTATGATAAAAATTCTACCTCTAATATCTCTATTGTTTGGAATAAAATTTTGGCCTGAGATTATCCTGTATTGAGTGTTTTTACATATAGAATGGTGTGGTGGAATTTTTATTAGCTTTTGACATACGATGCATGATGTTCAGAGTGTGACACTTCTTTAGGCGGCACTCAATGACGTCAATGATTAGATGAGACCACTAGAGTGGAACCCTCATATAGATTCAGGGCATGAGTCCTCTACCAATAGAGTGGAACCCTCCTTCTTGGATAAATAATGGGTCCTTTATTGATCTACCTAGAGTATAAACCTATTTCTAGGATAGGTCATAGGTTGTATATAGAATTACCACTAGAGTGGAACCCCCCTTTGAAGTCCGGACATGGGACCTCTACCACTAGAGTTGTACCCTCATACTAGGACCTGACATTGGTCCTCTATCGATCTAACACTAGATTAGAACCCACCTAAGAAGTTAGGGAATAGGACATATACCACTTTAGTGGAACCCTGCTATGGATTTTGGGAGTGGGTCTTCTACAACTATAGTGGAACCCTCGCACATAGTCAAGGTATGGGCCCTCTACAAATGGAGTGGAACCCTCCTGTTAAGTCAGTGTATTGTTCCTCTACCGAGAGGGTAGAAATCTCATAATGGAATATGGAATGGTTTCTCTATCTATCTAATAAGAGAAACCCTCATGTCATATTAGTGCATGGGTAATATACTTAGATATTATGTTCCTTGGCTATGTGTCATAGTAGATATGGGTTTTCTTGACATGGATTTTTTTATGAATGGATGCGTGAGATGTCAAGAATCATTGATGGACCTATTGGAACTGATGGAAGACACTTTTCATGGTATTGTCTATGAGATGGATACCCTCTTTGTCACTCGTTAGGGATTATTTTGTTGAGAATATATATATATATATATATATATATTTATGTATTTATGTTGTTGGATTTTGTTAGTCACTTTTTATGGGAGGAGCTGTATATTACTATTGTGTATCTTACTGATCCCACTTCATCTTTTGGGGAATCATACTAGGTTTGTATATACTCACCCCTACATGGGCTTTTCCCACATGTGTCATGTATTATGAAGAGAAGAGACTTGTCAGTGGTGATTACAGAGCAGTATAGTGATACCCTAGTGGATTTGACCACATATGATTGTAAGTTTTTGGTGATCTTGAGTTGGTATCTATCATCATTTCAATTTCTAGTTTTTTAGGTTGGGAAATCATTTTAGTTGGGTGTGTATTTTCCCCTTCTTCTTTTCTCGATTATTATGTCATACTATGTTATTCCCTCATGGTTCTTTCAGTCATGGTTGTTACCCTAGATGTTACTGTCATTTATTTTATTCCTCAGAAATTTGTCAAGAAAATGGATGTGTGTGTGTATAGGTACTTAAAAAAGGCCTCCTATATTAGTTATTCTTTTATGCTGTTGTTGCCAACTCCTAGCCAATGGAGGTGGGCTTGGGGTAGTTGCGACTTGTGCCCCACTAGGCTGGGTCGTGACATGGATATAGTTTATGTCATTAAAATAATAACATTTTACTATATGTATGAAAATGGTTGTAAGAACCCGGTTTTTTCTGTGGAAGACTTTGGAATATTTTTGATGATATTCCAGAGAAGCGCCTTCAGACGGTGTGCGATTCTGAGCCCTGGAGTGGCCGGAATTAAATTTTCAGTGCATTCACACTGGAACCGCCAAATAAATGGGATAACTCCTGAATGGTGATCCGGATTAGAGATCCGAGTGTACGGATGGGTCTGGAATGGGGTTTTTACCCTAGGAACGACATAAAGCATGTCAGCGCGGGACGTTTGGACCCCTCGCCCGCTTCTGGAATGTTAAATGGATAAATTAATTAATTAATTAATTTGTTTAATGTTGAAACACAAGTATCTCTTAAACGGTGGATCAGATTGGAAAACCAAGGGCACCGTTGAGTTTGGAGCTTGCCGTTTACCCAAGGAGGGGTGTAACTTTCGCGGGCGCGGCCTGTCTGTAAAAAATGCCGCCAGGGGCGTTTTCTTAATTTAGCGGCTTCTAGAAATTAAATTTTATAACTTCCAAACAGAAGCTCAGAACCAAATTCCAAGACCGCCGTTGTGCTTAGGAGGTGGTGTTTACCCTTGGGGAGGCTTAACCTCGACCCCATCGGGCGTTTCGGGTGCGGGGCAAAATTGAGGATTAAATTAATTAAAATTTAAGTAATTTAATTTTCTTTTTAAGCCCAACTCACCCCACCCATCTTCCATTTTTCAACCCCCTGGAGACACCTCTCCCTCTACCTCCCCTCCTCCTCCTCCACTCCGGGGATGAAGCTCCGGCAAGGCGACAATTCGGCAGTGAAGCTCCGGGCAACGCCCACGAGGTAGGATTATTGCGGTTTCAGTTTTATTTCCCGCACCTACTTTGAGTTCGATTTTATGAATCAATTTTTTGACCGATCCTCGAAAAAATCCCATAATCCTATAGTAGATTTTATGCTCTATTCTTCGCATATTTCAGTTTCAAAATCAGAGTCCCGACGCACTCACAGTTGTCCGATGAAAACAACGGGTTTTTGAGGTTTTCTGGCTGGTTTTGGGTGTTCCGACCGTCTAGCGCGGCGGTCCGGCGAGTCGGCCTGGCGGAGCAGCAGCGGAGGCCGGGTCGACGACGGCGACTTCCGGAGGGCAAAAGATGGCTCGGGTGTTCAGCGGAGGGTTCCTCTGATGGCAGGCGGCGGCTTCGGCTGGGGCTCGCGAGCGGCGAGCGAGAGCCGAGCGAAGACGACGCGGGCGGCCGGTGGAGTGGGGCAGTGGCGGCGCTGTCTACGGTGAGGTGCGCCGGCCAGGTGCGCTTGGCGGTGGAGCCCGAGGCCAAGCCTCAGGCATGCTGGGGAAGCTAGGACCCGCGCGGCGCGGGTCCTATTGGCTGTCAATGGAGACCGGCCGCTTGGCCGGTCTTCTGGGAGCGAGGACCCGCACAAAGCGGGTCCTATTGGGCGACGACACGGGACCGGCCAGTAGGCCGGTCCGTTTTTGAAAAAAAATAATAATAAAAATAAATTTATAATAATAATAATATTATTATTATTATTAATATTATTATGGAAATGGTTTATAAATCATAAATCATCCGCAGGGTGTCCGTTTGGGGCACCGTCTGCGGCAACGCGTCCCTTAAACTGAGGCGAACATTTCGAGATGGTTTAAGGTGATTTTAATCCCCGAGACCGGGGCCTCGGAAGCGCGACACGCCGTCAAGTTGTTGGGCACTTTTTCCGGGGATTCGTATTTTGAACGGCGCGGATGCATCCGACGTCTTCTTTGAGTGCCGTCAGTTGCATTGGGACCCTGGCGTCGTGATGAAGTTTTCTAGGGTGGATTCGGGCGTTGAAACCGTAGTTGAGGCATGAGCCCCATGGCCCGTCTTTTGAGCTGCGTGCATCTTTTAGCGACTTTTCCTCGGACGTTCATTCGGGGCGTGCGAGCAGTCGATGTTGAGTGTTTTTTTAGGGTATCACGTTGGCATAGTCTACCCGCTGTAATTCCGAACGATGATACGGGCCCTGTGAGGGCCGTTTGGGCGTTGACGGCGATTTGTCCATCTTTATCACTAGGTGTCCGTTTTGGACAAGTGATTAGTCCATCTCGTGTGCTATTTTGAGAGGATCGCAACGGTGAGATCCTTCTGTTGTGTTTTGGGACCGGGATGTGGGTCCCACGTAGCACCGCTCGTGTGCGGTGCGCCGAAATGCATCTTTTTCTCCGGACATCCGTTGCAATCAAGTGAGTAGTGATTTTGACGTGTTTTCCCGAGGGGACCACAATGGTGCGATGCGCCCGACTGTTTTTGGGGCCGAGGCTCGGGATCACGGGACGCCGTTCGGGCGTGAGGCGGTGTTGGTGACTTTTCCGCCGGATATCCGTTGGAGGCAAGTAAGTAGTCGATCTTGCATGTTTTTCAATGAGGATTACAACGGTGCGATCCGTTTGGTGGTGCAAAGCCTCTTGTGCGATCTTGTTAAATGTGGAATAAAAGGTGCTCTGGTGGTGGTTCGTCCTATCATGTTTGTAGCGGACCCTTGGCGTGTGATCGTGCACTCTTGGGAGAGTGATATAAATTATTCACAAGATGTGGTTGGCCGTGCCTGGGCCTTTGAGGTGGAGTTGTTACGTCATGCCTTCGTGTTGACACTGGGTGCCCTGTGCACGATAGCCTTTGGGCTGGAACATGGTATACTCTAGGAGTATACGAGAACCCTTGGAGTTACTTGTGGTTGTTTGTACCTGAGAATGTTTGTGCACTCAGTTGGGGTTGACTTGGGGCCACACATCGTGTGGGCCCCACGTGAGTGCCATGATATTCTTTACGTACTTTTACCTCTTGTGATGTAGTGGGTCCCTCTTCGCTCATTTGTCTGACCAGCAGGGTTGAGTGGTCTCCCCCTGGTCTTGTTCTCGATGGTTTGGCCAACAGAGATGGTTTGGTTCTTTTGTCTCTTCAGCTGTGAGGGGTTTCAGTACCGTGCCCCTTTCACCGGACTCCGACACTATTTGTGACTATGGGTGTTTGTGTAGTGTGGGTGTTTCCCCCACTTTCTGGGGTGAGTTGACTCAGTCTGCTTTGATAGTGACTCATCGGATTGGAGTGGGATCGCCTTGTGAGGCCTGGGGAGTTTCTCCCATTCTTATGTGTTCCCTGGTAGAGTTCCTGTGGTTTTGGTGTGACCAACACTTTATGCTGGCACCGATCCTCTACCCAGGAGGTTGTTACCAGCAGGGCTGAGGTTGTTACCAACAAGGCTGAGGTTGTTACCAGCAGGGCTGAGGTTGTTTCCAGCAAGGCTGAGGTTGTTTCGAGCAGGTCTCGCCAGTGGGTTACCATCTAGTAGGGATGGCCATTACAGTGGTGTTCACTGAGCAGTACCATCCAGTAGGGATGGCCAGTACAATGGTGTTCACCGAGCAGTACCATCCAGTAGGGATGGCCATAGAAATGCTGGGCTTACCTCTAGCTGGGCTGGGCAGTGGTCCCCGATGCCGGGCTTACCTCCAGCTGGGCTGGGCAGTGGTCCCCGATGCCGGGTTACCTCCAGCTGGGATGGGAAGTGGTCCCATCTCTGAAATTAGCCGGGTCACCCTCCTGTGGATTATCCTGTTACGGGACTGGGCAGCGTGGTACCCCTCGACTTTCCGGGTCTCCCTGAAGTGGGAACCCGTCGACATCCAGGGACCCTCCTGCGGGGCTGGGAAGGGGGTCGCCTATTGACTTTGAGCAGACCTCTCGACTGCGGCGCAGTGACGAGTTATGGTTGATGTTCCCCCAGAACTCTCAAGTACGAGGAGCGTTTCCCCCCACCGAGACGCGTCCTTGTGACGTGACCTAAAACCGTGCGGGCGAGTCAGTGCCACCCAAAGAGGATAATGTTGAGGTATGGTGGTTTAAGCCCTTGACTTGTAGTTTGGGGCAGACGTGCGGGATGCTGGGCATCGATGATGTTATTTCTGGGACTGTTGGCTACTCTTTTCTTGGGCTGAGCTACGGGATGGATATCCCCTTATGACCTTGTTCGGGCTTCTTGTTGAGCATATATATCTTGTATATACCTTGTTCTAGTACCCACTTCTAGGGTTTGGTTACTCTCCTTCTAGGAGAGGCGATGACGCGCGGGGTATGCCATGTGATTTCCGTGTCTAGAATCTCATGGTTGGATGAGTCTACTCTCCTACTATAGGTAGTGAAGACTCGACGGGAAGTTCATCTTCTCACCGTTTCCAGCTCCTTGTGTTGGGATGAGTCTAACTTCTTTCCTCTTGTTGGGTTGAGCTGGACTCTTTACTGTTACTCTTACTGCACCTTCAGTTTTACTCCTCTACTTTTTCTTTTCACTCTACTGCTCACCCTTTGGTACTCCTTTTTTGCTCCTTCAAGCCTTCAGGGTATCCTACTGAGTATTTTTATACTCACCCCTACTTTGTCTTTGCCTGCACTTGGTGTTCCCTTGAAGACGACAGACATGTTGGTCGTGACTTTAGTGGAGCGTAGGAGCTTGGGAGCTTGGACCGCGTGCAGTGGTCGTAGTTGGGTTCCAGGTGGGGGACCCTTCCAACTTTTTGTTTTTTTACCTATTTTCGGGTTGTGTTACCTTTTCTGGTTGGGTGCGTGTTTTTTCCCTTTTATTTTTCAGTTACCTTCAACTTGTACTTTGTACTTTTAGAGGTCGATGCACATTGTGGTTTACATATAGCAGTTTCTCTTTACTTTGGTTGTCTTTTCTTTTACTCTACACTGTTGCATTGAGTGTGTTGCGTGTGTGTGTACAGGTACATAGGCAAAGACCTCCCCGAGTTATTGTGCCTTCGGCGCTGGTCACCAGCCCCTGGTCTATGGAGGCGAGCTTGGGGTAGTTGCGGCTCGAGCCTGGGTAGGGTCGGGTCGTGACAAAGCGGTATAAGAGGGAGGTTCATTCCTTGGGATGCTGTTCGGGCATCCCTAAAATAAAAGGAATTGGTTGGGATTTAGGGAAACAGTGTTAACGTGTCTCGAGAGCGGCTCTCAGGTCAGGGAGTCCAGTGATGGTACGGAGTCCGACGTATCCATTCACCAGGACCTTGATAACCCGCTTGTCGACTCGGCATGCTAAGACACTTGTTGCAAGGAAAAATTCAGTTTGTGCATCACATAGGATTGAGTCTTTGGCTGTCCTTATTGAGTCATCTCCCCATCGTTGTTGTTGTTGGTATATACATATATGCTCTTCTGACCATGACACACCTTGATAATATTCAGGATGTCTCCGCGAAGACAGCCAGCCAGGATACCAGCTTTGGTTCGTGACGATGACCATGTGAGCTACAAGGCCTCAGTCCAGGACCCATCATGTGAGCCCCTTTCTCTGGGTGGTCCGGTAGCATCAACCCCACCTATTGAGCAGAAAACAGCTTTAGTAGAGCAGGCGGGGCTTGAGCGCAGGTTGAGCGCGCTCCATGAGTTCCAGCGGTAGGGACCGCTGAGGTTCAGTGGTGATCCAGACCCTCAGGCAGCAGAGGTTTGGCTCGAGGCAGTGGTTTGCCTTTTTAGGCTTGTGCATATGCCGGCAGATCAGAGAGTGGATTTGGCAGCCACCCTTTTTCGTGGATCATCTTGGCGTTGGTGGAGTCCGGTGACTCACCTTCTTGAGGAGTCGTCGCTTTCGTGGGGAAACTTCCAGTTTTTTTTTCATGGGGAGATTTCCCCTCCTCCTTGCACTCCGTTCTGATTCAGGAGATCATGCAGTTTCAGCAGGGAGGGATGACGATGGCCGAGTACGCGACTAGTTTTGCAGACCGTGCACGCTTTTACCTAGACTTGGTCCATGACGATAACATCCGAGCGCGGAAGTTTGAGCAGGGTCTCTGCCGAGAGATTCATGCTATCATATTACCCTTGGGAATTTCCATATATTCCGGGGTGCTAGAGCAGGCACTGGTGACAGAGAGCTTCCTGTCACATTCTGGAGTTGGTGGTGGCAGCAGGCACGTTGGAGCCGAGACGTCTGCCGCAGCTAGTGGGCGTCGGCAAGCAGAACCTCGATACAGGTGGATTTCTGACAACCAGACTCATGGGCGTGGTCGTACACCACAGTGGCACCGGAGGGCCCCAGTGTAGCCCAGAGAGAGTCGGTGCTATGCCTGTGATGGGCAAGTTCACTTGGAATGAGACTGCCCGACACGAGTTGTTGAGAGCTTCGGGCAGGCAGCAGGTGCGCCACCACGACAGAGGCAGCGCCGTGATCGGAGTAGTGCCCAGAGAGGTGGTGCTAGTAGAGGAGCGGGAGGAGATGGAGGTGGGGGACGATGTTACGAGGTCTTCCCATCACCATCAGGTGGTCCACGACAGGCTCCAGGAGCTGACAGTTGGGACCGCAGACAGCCACAAGCTTTGGATGTCTATGATCCTGCAGAGCATGAGTGATAAGAGGTATGCTCTACAGTTTTTCTACTTTTTACAGTATAATTGTTAGACTCTGCCTGTGAAATGCTTTCCTCCCTGCTTCATGCTTGAGGTGTTACCAGGGTGACGCAGGGCGTTGGTGTAACCCTGTGTTGGTAAGGTAAAAGGCGTGGGACCTTTTTCTTTAGTTGATGGTGTCGATTCCATCGCTTTTAGAGCGTGTAAGAGAGTCTTGGTTGCGAGACATTGTCTGCGGAACCTTGCGTGATCAGATATCCTTAGGAGTTTTACCATATGGATATTCTGAAGGAGGGAATCACTGGGCCTTGTTCCAGGTGCGAGTGGTGATTCCAGTCACGATGTGCGACGTAAGGGTTCGGTCGGTGAGGTGAGCTACCCCCGAGGTCCTTCAGACCGTTTGAGACCATGTAGAGGGATGGCGAGGTACCCTATCACCTTTCCCTAACCCCAAAGTCTGGAGTGGGTGCAAGACATCGGCAAGGGCCGACCTCGCGTGAACGGATTAATCCTTTGGTCTGTGTGCGGCGACGCAGAGGTGTGCGTGGGTTCTTCTGGGTATGGGAAATCCAGGTGTGGGCTTAGTACCCTGTGTTGCTCCCTAGTTTTAATTTTCGGGGATGAAAACACTGAAGGAGGGAATGATTTAAGAACCCTATTTTTGCTGCGGAATACTTTGTAAAATTCTTGATGATATTCCAGAGCATCGCCTTCAGACGACATGCGATTCCGAGCCCCGGAGTGGCCGGAATTAAATTTTCAGTGTGTTCACACTGGAACCTCCAAATAAATGGGATAACTCCTGAACGGTGATCCGGATCAAAGATCCAAGTGTACAGATGGGTCCTGAATGTGGTGTTTACCCTAGGAACGACATAAAGTGTGTCAGTGCGGGACGTTTGGGCCCCTCGCCCGCTTCTGGAATGTTAAACAGATAAATTAATTAATTAATTTATTCATTTAATGTTGAAATGCAAGTATATCTTAAACGGTGGCTCGGATTGGAAAACCGAGGGTACTGTTGAGTTTGGAGCATTCCATTTACCCTAGGAGGGGTGTAACATTCGCGGGCACGACCTTCTGTGAAAAATGCCGCCAGGGGCGTTTTCGTAATTTAGCGGCTTCAGACGTTAAATTTTATAACTTCCAAACAGAATATCAGAATCAAATTCTGAGACCACCTTTGTGCTCAGGAGGTGGTTTTTACCCTAGGGTAGGCTTAACCTCGACCTCGTTGGGCGTTTCGGGTGCAGGTCAAAATTGAGGAATAAATTAATTAAAATTTAATTAATTTAATTTTCTTTTTAAGCCCAACTCACCCCACCCCTCTTCCATTTTGCAACCCCCTGGCGATGCCTCTCCCTCAACCACCCCTCCTCCTCCTCAAATCCGGCGAGGAAGCCCCGGCAAGGCGGCGGTTCGGCGGCGAAGCTCCGGGAAACGCCCTTGAGGTAGGCTTATTGTGGTTTCAATTTTATTTCCCGCACCTAATTTGAGTTCTATTATATGAATCAATTTGTTGATCAATCCTCGAAAAAAGACCCTAATATTGTAGTAGATTATATTCTCTATCCATCGCATATTTCGGTTTCAAAATCCGAGTCCCGACGCACTCGCAGTCGTCCGCCGAAAACAGCAGGTTTTTGAGGTTTTCTGGCCGATTTTGGGTGTTCCGGACATCGAGCGCGGCGGTACGGAGAGTCGGCATGGCAGAGCAGTAGAGGAGGCCGGGTCGGTGGCGACGACTTCCGGCAGGAAGCGGACGACTCGGGTGTTCAGCGGCGGGTTCCTCTGACGGCAGGCGGCGGGTTCGGCCGGGGCGCGCGGGCGGCGAGCCAGAGCCGAGCGGAGACGGCGCGGGCGGCCGATGGAGCGGGGTAGCGGCAGCACTGTCTGCGGCGAGGTGCGTCGGCTAGGTGCGCTCCACGGAGGATCCCAAGGCCAGGCCACGGGCGTGCTGGGGAAGCCAGGACCCGCGCAGCGTGGGTCCTATTGGCTGTCAATGGAGACCAGCCGCTTGGCCGGTCTGCTGGGAGCGAGGACCCGCACAAAGCGGCTGTTGGGTGACGACACGGGACCGACCAGCAGGCCGGTCCATTTTTAAAAAAGAAAATAAAAAGGAAAAAATAATAATAATAATTTTATAATAATAATAATAATATTATTATTATTAATATTATTATGGAAATGGTTTATAAATCATAAATCATCCGCAGGGCGTCCGTTTGGGGCACCATCTGCAGCAACGCGTCCCTTAAACTGAGGCAAACATTTCGAGATGGTTTCGGGTGATTTTAATCCCCGAGACCGGGGCCTCGGAAGCATGACATGCCGTCAAGCGGTTGGGTGCTTTTTCCGGGGATTCGTATTTTGAGTGGCGCGGACGCATCCGACGTCTGCTTTGAGTACCGTCAGTTGCATTGGGACCCTGGATCCGCGGTGAAGTTTTACAGGTTGGTTTCGGGCATTGAAACCGGAGTTGAGGAGTGGGCCCCACGGCCCGTCTTTTGAGCTGCGTACAACTTTTAGAAACTTTTCCACGGACGTCCATTCAGGGCGTGCGAGCAGTTGATGTTGAGTGTTTTTTTCGAGGATATCGCATTGGCGCAGTCTGCCTGCTGTAATTCCGCACGATGGTGGGGCCCCCACGAGGGCTGTTTGGGCGTTGACGGTTATTTTTCCATCTTTATCACTGGGTGTCCGTTTTGGAAAATTGATTAGTCCATCTCGTGGGATTTTTCGAGAGGATCAAAACGGTGAGATCAATCCGTTGAGTTTCGGGACCGGGATGCAGGTCCCACGTAGCACCGCTCGTGTGCAGTGCACCGAAATGCATCTTTTTCTCCGGATATCCGTTTCACTCAAGTGAGTAGTGCTTTTGACGTGTTTTACCGAGGGGATCACAATGGTGCGATGTGCCCAACTGTGTTCGGGGCCGAGGCTCGGGATCACGGGATGCTGTTCGGGCATGAGGCAGTGTTGGTGACTTTTCCATCGGATATCCGTTGGAGGCGAGTAAGTAGTCGATCTCGCGTGTAATTCCATGAGGATTACAACGGTGCGATCCATTTGGTGGTGCGAAGCCTCTTGCATGATCTTGTTAAATGTGGAATAAAAGGTGCTCCGGTGGTGGTTCGTCCTACCATGTTTGTAGCGGACCCTTGGCGTGTGATCGCACACTCTTGGGAGAGTGATATAAATGATTCACAAGATGTGGTTGGTCATACATGGGACTTTGAGGTGGAGTTGTTACATCACGCCTTCACGTTGACGCTGGGTGCCGTGTGCACGATAGCCTTTGGGCTGGAACGTGGTATACTCTAGGAGTATATGAGAACGCTTGGAGGTACATGTGGTTGTTTGTAGCTGAGAATGTTTGTGTGCTCGTTTGGGGTTGACTTGGGGCAACACATCTTGTGGGACCCATGTGCGTACCATGATCTGCTTTACGTACATTGACCTCTTGCGACATATAGGGTCACTCTTCACTCGTTTGTCTGACCAGTAGGGTTGAGTGGTCTCCCCCTGGTCTTGTTCTCGATGGTTTGGCTGACAGAGATGGTTTGGTTCCTCTATCTCTTCAGCTGTGAGGGGTTTTAGTACCGTTCCCCTTTCACCAGACTACGACACCGTTTGCGACTACGAGTGTTCATGCAAAGTGGGTGTTTTCCCCACTTTCTGGGGTGACTTGACTCGGTCCGATTCGACAGAGACTCAACGGATTGGAGCGGGATCGCCTTGTGAGGCATGGGGAGTTTCTCCCCTTGCTCCGTGTTCCCTGGTAGAGTTCCTGTGGTTTCGGTGTGACCAACACTTTATGCAGGCACCGATCCTCTACCCAGGAGGTTGTTACCAGCAGGGATGAGGTTGTTACCAGCAGGGCTAAGGTTGTTACCAGTAGGGCTGAGGTTGTTTTCAGCAGGGCTGAGGTTGTTTCGAGCAGGGCTTGCCAGTGGGTTACCATCCAATAGGGATGGCCAGTACAATGGTGTTCACCGAGCAGTACCATCCAGCAGGGATGGCCAGTACAGTGGTGTTCACCGAGTAGTACCATCCAGCAGGGATGGCCAGAGTAGTGCCGGGCTTACATCCAGCTGGTCTGGGTAGTGGTCCCCGATGCCGGGCTTACCTCCAGCTGGGCAGGGCAGTGGTCCCCGATGCCGGGTTTACCTCCAACGGGGCTGGGCAGTGGTCCCCGTTGCCGGGCTTACATCCAGCTGGGTTGGGCAGTGGTCCCCGATGCTGGGTTACCTTTTGTTGGGTTGGGAAGTGGTCCCGTCGCCGACTTTAGCCGGGTCGCCCTCTAGTGGATTACCCTGTTACGGGACTGGGCAGTGTGGCACCCGTCGACTTTCCGGGTCTCCTTGTAGTGGGAACCCGTCGACTTCCGGGGACCCTCCAGCGGGGCTAGGCAGGGGGTCGCCTATCGACTTTGAGCAGACCTCTCGACTACGGGGCAGTGACGAGTTATGGTTGACGTTCCCCCAGAACTCTCAAGTACGAGGAAATTTTCCCCCCACCTAGACGCGTCCTTGTGACGCGACCTAAAACCGTTCGGGTGAGTCAGTGCCACCCAAAGAGGATAGTGTCAAGTTGTGGTGGTTTAAGCCCTTGACTTGTAGTTTGGGGTAGACGTGTGGGATGTTGGGCATCGATGGTGTTATTTCTGGGACTCTTGGCTACTCTTTTCTTGGGCTGAGCTATGGGATGGAGATCCCATTATGACCTTGTTCGTGCTTCTTGTTGAGCATATGTATCTTGTATATACCTTGTTCTAGTACCCACTTATTAGGTTTGGTTACTCTCCTTACAAGAGAGGCAAAGACACGCAGGGTATGCCACGTGCTTTCCGTGTCTAGATTCTCATGGTTGGACGAGTCTAATCTCCTACTATAGGTAGCGAAGACTCGACGAGAAGTTTATCTTCATAGCATTTCCAGCTCCTTGTGTTTGGAAAAGTCTACCTTATTTCCTATTGTTGGGTTGAGATATACTCTTTACTGTTACTCTTACTGCACCTTAAGTTTTACTCCTCTACTTTTTCTGTTCGCTTTACTGCTCACCCTTCGGTACCTCCTTTGTTGCTCCCTCGAGCCTTCAGGGTATCGTACAAAGTATTTTTATACTCACCCCTGCTTGGGCTTTGCCCGCACTTGGTGTTCCCTTGTAGACGATGGACAGGTTGGTCATGACTTCAGTGGAGCGTAGGAGCTTGGGAGCTTGGACCGTGTGTGGTGGTCGTAGTCAGGTTCCAGGTGGGGAACCCTTCCAGCTGTTTGTTTGGTTTACCTGTTGCCGGGTTGTGGTACCTTTTCTGGTTGGGCGCGTGTTTTTCCCCTTTTCTTTTTTAGTTACCTTAAACTTGTACTTTTTACTTTTAGAGGTCGATGCACATTGTGGTTTATATATAGTAGTTGCCCTTTACTTTGATTGTCTTTTCTTTTACTCTACACTGTTGCATTGAGTGTGCTGCGTGTACTTAGGCAAAGGCCTCCCCGAGTTGTTGTGCCTTCGGCGCTGGTCGCCAGCCCCTGGCCTATGGAGGCGGGCTTGGGGTAGTTGCGTCTCGAGCCCGGGTAGGGTCGGGTCGTGACAATGGTGTTATTATTTTACCATTTATAAATAATATTTTAATGATGAGGATGGAGAATAAAAATAAAACATTTGGTTAAAACTACACCCATTCTTAAAAAAATATTCTTTTTTAAAACCTTAATACCTCTAAGATTGGTATAATTCCAAAATTACAACCTCTAGAACATAGTAAAGGAATTTAGGATGGTATTTGTGTAGATATTGGTTGAAAAAGGGTTATTAAGTATAAAGTAAAGATAATAAGAGATTCCCTTTTAAAAGTGATCCGAGGGGCACTCTTAGAAATTATTAAAATATTAAATTAATATAAATTAAAATTTAATTTAAAATGGCTCAAAAGTAATTGATTTTGAATATATGACGAGGATGGTTCAATATAATATCATAAAATAAATTTTTTACATGTTTTGACTATTTTTTTACCCTTATCATTTGGTTTTAACCCCTAATTACCCCCTTTCAATTTTACCATGATAACAAGATTTTTTACTCTTTACGGGTAAAGATAGTTACTGGAAATAGAAAAAGGACTATAAATAAACCATGGCTGATATTTTAAATCATATAATAATAAATATCTTGAATCTTAGTTTTTTAGGAATTTTATATCATTTAATAAAATATTATTTACTATAAAATATCACTAATGTTAAATTTTTGAACTATTCATTACATTGAGTTTAATTATATAATTGAATAAAATAAAATTAGAAAAAAATATTTTAATACATATATAATTTGTAATTTTAATCTAGAAAATTTTAGGATATCATTAATTATCTAAAATTATTGTACTTTTAATATTTTTGATGTCATTAATTTTATTTTCCAATTATTTGAATAATTACCATATCAATGTTGTGTAAGCATTCAATGCAATCATTTATTTATTAAAGAATAAAAATAAATTATCACAATGAAGATAAATAATTTATATTTAAAATTAATATTTATTACTAAAAATACCTTATGTTTATCCCCATGTTCAAAATATTACACTTATTGAAAAAAAGAATGTGGTGTTTTTAAATTTTCTTTATATAAATTATTATAAAGGCCATAATCACATAAAAATTGAATTAAAAGTCCATATAATCTAATAATTCATTATTATGGTTTATATTTGATCATAAAACAAAATTAAGGAAAGTGTTAAGGTCCTTTTATAATCATTACCATATTATTTTTAACCATTAATTACCCGATTTACCATTTATCATAGTAAAAGAAAACATTAAAGTTACAATTAATTTTTATAAAAAAATTAAAGGGTACTATTTTAATAAATACATCCAAATTAAAAATAGAAAATAAATTTGAAAATATATAAAAAAGTGGATGAATTTAATTTAAAATGAAATTGAAAAAATGCGATGAAAATCTGTTTTTTGGAAAAATACCAATTTTAAATATAAAAATTTTGTATACTAAATTAAAGAATAAATTCCATTAGAAACCCATAATTTTATTATTTTAAAGAAAATTTAACTAATTAAAATTTTAAATTATCCAAAATATATTTATTCTTGAAAAATATTTTAAAATAAAACATTTCTTTCTATAAAAATTTGTATTTTAACTATTCATTGAAAAAAGAAAACTTTTCATAAAAATATCAAAATTTTACTACAAGAAAATTTTGGTATGATGATTTAATTTTTTTTTATTTTATAAAATAAAATTTCAAAAATTTATGGAAATCAATTTTATTATTTGATCACAAATTTTTTTTTGAAGAAAACATATCGTTGAAGAATAAAATTGTTTTACTAAAAATTGAGTATTTATTTTATTAGAATTTATCAAAATATTTTAAATTATTTGATCCTTTATATATATAAATTTTTAAAATAAATTAATCTTTTTCATACCCAGTAATTTAAAGGCAGTTTATAAATGCCATATTTAAAAAATAATATTTGGTGGGTCGTTTAAGCTTGGTATTGTGTGTCTTTTACACTTTCATAAATAATGTATATTATAATATATCCTGATATTAAAATTATTTTTTATTTAATTTAATACCATTTTATATTCAAATACTTAATCAATTAAGTTCATGTCTCATGTTTTGATGATATTCAGCCTATATATCCAAACTGACTTTTTTAGATTTACTAAGCTCAAAGTGGAAATTATTACATAATATTTAGAATATAATTCCTAAAATAATTATAATTTGAAAAAAGATATTATAATTTTAAAACCAACAAATAAATATGGTTATGAAGAATGAAAAATTCTACAATCATGGGGACGGTAGGTCTTACATAAGCATGAATAACATTTCCATTTTTTAACAATCATTATTTAAATAATGCATTTATTATTTAATATTTCAATAATGATCATAATATCAATAAAACCAAATTATTAATTTAAATACACACATATATACCATCTATTTTATGTGGTGATGAAATATAAATCACATTAGTTTGTAGAGGTGGTAGTCCACACGTATTCGTGAATGAAATTATCTTTTTTTAGTGAATCACTACTGGAATTTGGGTTTTTCCCAACAGCAGTATACCAATGGTTCAATTAAACCGTTGGTATACTCAGCCTTTGCCAACGGTTTACTAAAACCGTTGGCAAAGGGCATTCCAATGACCCCTTTCCCAATGGTTCTATAGAACCGTTGGGAAAGGGGTGCTAAACTTATTCCTTTCCCAACAGTTTATTGAAACTGTTGGGAAAGGTTGCCTTTGCCAACAGTTTTTACAAACCGTTGGCAAAGGTTTTGCCCAAATAGCAACCCCGATCTTCTCTCCCTCATTCGAGACAGAGCCCTAATTATCCTCCGCTCCCATGCTCTCACGAATCCCCTGTCCGAACATCATCGACCCCCGTCCGAATAGGTACACCCCCCATCCGAACAGGTAAAAATTGATCTCAATCAAGTTGTTGTAGTTGTTTTAATGAATTGATTTTTCCATTAATTAAAACATAAACACTATGGTTCCATTTTTATAGAATCTTACATGCCAATGGTGGAAAATTTTATAATGCATATAGATTCTATTATTTTTAGATTTCTTCTCTTATGGATATGTGTTGGTTTTCAACATGGAATGCCTTGACTATCTACTTAGCATGATAGAGGGTTTCTTTTAGAAATTTCCAATGGAAATTACATGATCCTATAAACATTTTGATGAATTTTCCTAACCTAGATGGATTGTCTGATGTTTCTCTAATGATCAAGGACGGAATGTTTGGAGGACATCACAAGTCCTGACTGGTTGATTCTAGAAGCAATTTCATGATAATGGATGTAATGCCTATAGGGAATCTCTTGATTTTGGTGATCTTCTCCATTTTCATCAAAAGACATGTTTGACACACTGGGAGGGAAACTCTAGAGTCAGTGTGACATGTCTTGAAGGGTGATTTATGTCCATAGTGACATGATTTGAGGACATCACATGACCTAGTTGGTGTGCCTGGAGGGTGTTAAGGGAGCCATCTAACATTCCTGACATTTAATATGAGACTGAGATAATATATATTGATTCCCCTATATATAAAGAGATACATATCTATTGGAAAACATGTAGTCCGTATGGTTAGAATTAAAGGCTTTTCATTACAAGGGTGGCATATTCATGGGTGCCATCTGATTTTATTTGACATGTCAAGGGGACATCAAATGATCAAAATAGGTTTCCAATGGAATGTATTGTGAACAGGATGAAATTTCCTAGTGCAATAAAATTTCATAGGTGATGCATGTTATGAACATTAGGGTCAACATATATTTCCTTCACCTTAGTCTCCCATATTTTAGTATTTCATCCATCCTTTTATCCCAAATTCCATAGATTTATACATTATTTTATTATATTATGTCTCAAATTATCTAAAATATGTGTTTGATGTTCTTCACGTGACCTATCATAATTCCTTCTCATAATCTATAGTGATCATGGGAAGATCCCATGCATGATTCATGACCACTCAAATTATTCTGCAGATCATACATAATGGAAGCCTTACAGGATGTGAGATGAATATATCTATGAAATCTACTCAGGTACCTGGTGAGGAAGTGCATATTAATTCAAAAAGGTAAATCACATATGAGGATACCCTACTAATATGGTTATGGGATGAGGCATGCTCTGATGTGATAACACATTAAGTTCTTGTTGGTTTTACATTTTTTCAATAACACATTAGTATGTTTTTTTCACATGTGTAGTTGATACCATGATTATTTTCTTCCTTTATCGTTTACTTAAATGTATTTTCTATTAAAGTTCAATCCTATTGAATTGTTTATGACAAAATGAATTATATGAATTCTTTTTACAGAATGGACAGAAGTAGGATGTATGAAACCGATCGTATCTCAAGCGATTTTCAAAACAATTTGGAGAGCTTTATAGATTTTTCATTTCAAAATGCTTCAGATAGTGGTCGCATACACTGCCCATATTCCAATTGTGTTGGTAGACCTTGGTTGAGTCGTGAAGAAGTCAGCTACCACATAACCACAAATGGTTTTCAAGCAAACTACTTTTCTTGGTATCATAATGGGAAGAAAATGAAATCTCAAATTGGTGATGATCGAAATGAAAGGACTGGAATGGAGAATTTGTTAGATGATCGGTTTCCGTTTATTCGTCATCATGAAAAAGAAAGGATTCCGACTCAAGAAGACGTCGATATGAGGACAACTGATGCATCTAGTGAAAATGATGATATTGATAGGGTGAAAAAATTGAATGATGCTGCCACGACTCCAGTATATCGAAAATGCGATAAAATGAAAAAACCAGAATTTTTAATCCGATTGTTTCATGGAAAAACTATGTATGGGATTTATAATACAGGAATCGATTACATTATTACCCTCTTAAAGGATTTACTTCCAGATGATGCAGATATTCCCTCAAACCACTATATGGCATGGAAGTTAGTTGAAGAACTTGGATTTTCCAGAAACAAAATTCATGCTTGCTCGAAAGATTGCAGTTTATTCAGGGAAGAAACCACTGAACGAAATGAATGTATAAAATGTGGCACATCCCGCTAGAAGTCAAAATCTAATGGAACACCATCCCGCGTTCCACAGAAAGTAATGTGGCACATTCCATTGATCCCCAGACTCCAGAATCTTTTTATGTCTGATGACATATCAATAAAAATGAGATGGCATGATAGTGAGAGAAAGAAGACTAATGATGAGTTTGTTCATCCTGCAGATGGATTTTCATGGCAGAGATTTGATTCTCGACATCCTGATTTTGCAGCTGACGTGCGTAATGTGAGGCTGGGTTTTTCATGCGATGGTTTTAATCCGTTTGGGAAGATGCTTACTTCGCACAGCACATGGCCAGTTTTTATACACATTTATAATCTTCCCCCATGGTTGTGTATGAAAAAATCTTTCACTTTCATGAGTATACTCATATCTGGTCCTTCTGATCCCGACATTGATATTGATGTATACATGCAACCTTTAATAAAAGAGTTGAAACTTCTTTAGGATGTGGGTGTGTGCACATACGATGCATGTTCGAAAGACATATTTCAGATGCGTGCTGTGCTTATGTGGACGATCAATGATTTTCTGGATTATGCAATGATGTCTGGATGGAGCACGAAGGGAAAACTGCCATGTCCAGTTTGTATGAAGAATACACGATCCAGAAGACTGAAACATCGTTGTAGTTTCAGTTTTATGGGACATCGACGATTTTTTCCAAAGGATCATCCATATAGAATGAATCGTAAAAGATTTGATAATACTATAGAGACCGATGATCCACCTCAGCATATGTCTGGAACTGATGTACTTAATGAATTGAAAGATTTCAGTTTTTCGTTCGGGAAGGGTCAAATGAAATTTGGAAAGAGAAAGAATGTTTCCACAGAAACCTGTTACAATTGGAGGAAGAGGAGTATCTTTTTTGATTTTCCTTATTGGTCAACCAATTTGCTACGTCATTGCTTAGACGTAATGCATATTGAAAAGAATATATGTGAAATGTTTCTTTCAGTTCTTCTAAATGTCAAGGGGAAGACAAAAGATGATTTACGATCTCGACCTGACTTGGTGGACTGGGGCATCAGACCAGAATTGCATCCTGTGCGTATCAGTGAAAATAAATGGCAACTTCAATGTGCTTCTTATGTGATGACACCTACTGAAAAAAAACAATTTCTGGAAGTATTAGAGACTATTAGAGTTCCTGATGGCTATTCAAGAAACATATCTAAACGGGTCAACAAAAGAGATTTGAAGCTAAAATCTTTGAATACTCATGATTATCACATTCTACTGCATGAGTTGCTTCCAATAACAATCCGTCATCTTTTGTCCAATAATGTAAGGGTGGGTGTTATTCGGTTGTGCCATTTGTTTAGAGATCTATGTGCTAAGAAGTTTTCCAAGCCTTTATTGCAAAAAATGTTGACAGATGCCCCATTAATTTTGTGTGAGTTGGAGAAAATATTTCCCCCATCATTTTTCACATGCATGCTGCATCTGACTGTCCATATTCCAACTGAAATACTTCTCGGAGGACCTGTTTCTTTTCATTGGATGTATCCAACTGAAAGAAATATGTTCACATTAAAGTCTTATGTTCGAAACAAGAATCATCCCAAAGGTTCTATCGTGAACGGTTACTTAGCTCAAGAATGTATGGATTTCTGTTCGATGTATTTGTCTGATCTTACTACAAGAATGAACAGACCAATGAGAAATGAAGAAGAACAATATGAGCAAATTGAACCCAGTTTTCCATCACTTCCTCAAACAGGAGGAATTCCTGGATCATATACATTGAAGACATTAAGCCATAAAGAGCGGGAGATGGAACATCGCACAGTTTTGTTCAACTGTGATTTGTTCGATGACTATATCAGGTAACAAAATTGAATATGTATATCTTACATATATATCTGTTAAACTATTCATTTTTTTTATCTACAGGGAACATAAAACAATGATAAATAGGAAGCATCGTTCTTTATCTTTGAGAAGGAGAGAGACTTTGCATAGCAAAGAGTTTTCTGCTTGGTTAAAATTGAAGGTAAAAATATTACTGTTTAAATTAATTATTTCAATATTTAATTAAGTTTAACTGTCATTTATATTGCAGGTATTGAGTTTGTCTACTGACTCTGTCTCTGAGAAAATAAGAGCTTTGGCTTTTGGTCCTAATACCGTGGTTCGTGACTATAAATCAATTGTTATCAATGGGTACAGATTTATTGTCACTGAACGAGCCAAGAACATGAGAACACAACATGATGGTATTATGGTTACTGCTACAACAGATTATTATGCTAGGGCATTAGATAGTAGACCGCGACTTGAAAATGTGGGTTATTATGGAGTCGTTGAGAAAATAATAATATTGGATTATTACTCTCATGGACGAGTCACAATGATGAAATACCATTGGTTTGATTCGATGACGAGACATGGCACATTTATTGATGATTGTGGATTTTGAGTAATTAATATGACCCAAACTCTTGCTACCGAAGAACCATATGTGTTGGCATCAATGGATAAACAAGTTTTTTATGTCAAAGATCAACTTCAACCTGAATTTGGTGTCATAGTTGAAGTAATTCCAAGACATATTTTTGATGATGCTGATGATGGAATTGACACTGTCCCTATTGCCATTAGAACCAATCCATTTATTTCTTTTGATGACTCCAATAGCACAATTGTCAGAGTTGATTGTGAACCTGAAGTTGTGGTTGTAAATATATAGAATCATTCATCCATGTTCTCAATTCTTTTGGTTTACCTCGAGTTGGGTTGTTAAGGTTGGTAATATTCATATTTATTTAGTATTGATCACAAATATGTTTTAGCTGACTTGACCGTTATGTGAATTTTTAATGTTTATTGGTTGTTGTTTTATTTGAATAGCATTTTATAATTTGGAATTGAATTGTATTCAAACCAAATCAAACAATATTTCTAACTTGGTGAACATTAAAACTTGTATGTTTTATTAAATTCATTCAAGCTCTTCTAAAACAATTGATAGCTAAATTACCAATGAATCCCCTCATTCCCTCATATATTTAGTTTTTTGGTTTACACATTAATTTCCTTTTTCTAATTAATTATATATTTGTTTTCAAATGCAGGAAATGCAGCCAATTGAAGAGAGACGAAGAAAACAAATGACGGAGAACAATCGTCGGATGGAGGAGATGGGCATTCAACCATTAGTGCCTACAGTGAGTACTTTATTTCAAATATATATATATATATATATATATATATATATATATATATATATTTACAGAATATATAATGTCATGTGATTAATTTTTTTGTAATCTTTTTTGTAGGATC
Organism: Viscum album; assembly: GCA_963277665.1. Classification (NCBI taxonomy): domain Eukaryota; kingdom Viridiplantae; phylum Streptophyta; class Magnoliopsida; order Santalales; family Viscaceae; genus Viscum; species Viscum album. Next base: position 2,085,279,105 of record OY728126.1, read on the forward strand.
CACTGTTACGTCGACAGTTATTCGACGAGGAGCCTAGTACTGGTCCTAGTACTCAGGCCGGTGGTACGAGGAGGGTTCGTACCAGAGGTGGACGTAGAGCTGCGCGTGCCCAACTAGACCCTTCCCCTCCCACTGACCTTTCAGCCTTCCCACATTCTGATCCCGGTGTGTCGTTAGGGACACACGGGGTATTTAGGCCTCCCATGTTTTCGCTACCTTCTGCATCTTCTGCCCCATCATTTTCACATCCCATGATGATTCCCACTCCCCAGTCAGCATCAGGTCATACAGCTGTTCCATCTTCTTTTCTTTCTACTTCTATCTCTCTGAGCTTTTATATTCCATCGTCTTCGACTCCTGTTCCACCAGAGGGTGTTCCATCAGGTTCTGTGGATCCGGCGCCACTCATTGATCAGACTAGCGCAGGTATATTTATAAAACCCTAACAAATTTTTATAGAAATATTTATTTTCATTATAACATGTTTTGATAAAATATTTGTTTTTCTTTCATGACAGATACATCTACTGACAGGAGGCGGGGGCGGGGCCGTACACGCATGCGTTCGGTGTGGAACCGTCGCACACATGTTATGGTGGAATATAATGAAGACAATCAGATGGTTGAGAAAACAGGTCAGCAATGTCAGAGTTTTATGGCGACGTTTTCCAAATACTCCGACATCATTCTCGTCAGCCCGCTATCATGGAGACATTTTCCACATGAGGTCAAAGATAGAGCTTGGGAAGAGATATGGGTAAAAAAATCTGTTGTATTTAATGCCATGAATTATTTTTGTATTTATATGAATTAATATTTTGATTTCAGCTTCGATTTAATTTTCCTGATAGTGAGGGTGCACGACTGGAACGTCTAAAGGATTTAGGAGAGCTTTGGAGAGCCTACAAGCATGAGCTGTATATTGGCTGGCATGCTAGAGTTGGCACTGAGTTAGAGGCGGTACCAGTCGTGGATGATTGTCCTATAGAGCAGTATCATCAGATGATTACTCATTGGACGAGTACCCAGTTTAAGGTATGAATTACATTTGAGGTATTTAAATAATAACTTTCAAGTTTTGCATTAATATTATCCTTTGCATTATCGAATTTTATTTAGGAATCATCTGGAAAAAATAAAAAAAACATTGATGCAAAAAAATACCACCATACACTAGGACGCACGACGATGCCGGATCATGAGAGGCAGTAGGTATGACAATTGTTTATAATTTTTCTTTACGACTTACATTTTCTTTTGTTTCCTCAATTATTTAATCATTTTATAAAGTTTTTATATAACTTTTGTTTTCAATGTCATTGTAGAGGCAAGTACAAAATATTGAAGGATGTGTGCCTCGAGCAAAACTGTTTTGCTCGAGTAGACGAAAAAAGGATGGAAGTGCTGTCAACGAAGCGACTCAACAGCAGATTGTAAGTTTTAATCTGTTGATTTTATATTTTAATATATATTTTGTAACTTAATAATATATTTATATTTGTAACAGGATGCTTTAGAGGCCCTCGATGCCCAAGAAGCAGAAAATTTTGGGCCATCTGATCACTTACATCAGGTGTTGGGAGAGGATCATTCTGGCAGAGTACGCTGCCGACCTAGGATAGCCCCAACGAGGTATTGGCCTACCTCAAGTACGAGTTGTAGTGCCACCGAGATGCAGCAAGTTAAGGTACAGGTAGAACAGGCTGAGAAAAGGGCCACAGAGACGGCAGAACAGTCTGCTAGGGCAAACAATGAATTTATGAAATTTATTGAAGTTCTACGTCCAACACTTCCAGCAGAGGCCAGCCCAGCGATTGATGAATACATGTCGTCGATACATTCTATATATGGTGCACCAGGTGGAAGTTCCAGTGGTGGTCAGGCCGATGTCCAGCTTGAAGATGATGATGGTGAGGAGTCTGATGCGGAAGAGGAGGGAGATGAGGAGGGCGAGGAGGAGGGCGAAGGCGAGGAGGAGGGCGCTGCGGAGGATGAGAACGATGAGGAGGACGATGACGAGGGTGATGATGATGATGATGATGGTGATGGTGATGCTGATGTGGGACATATTGATCTGTTACATTTTTGACTTATATTACTGAGATTTGATGTTTAATCTATTCTAGTTGTTGGTTTTATCTAGACTCGTAGTATAGTAATGGAGTTGAGTTATTTTTATATATTGTCTATTTTTATGGATGTTGTTGTCTTTTAGTGGTTGTGTTTTTGAGAACTCCCTGGACAACCCCCCTCATTCAAGGACCCTGAACAACCCCCCTCCCCCGTGGACCCCGAACACCCCCCGAACACCCCCCGGACAGCCCCGCGGACAGCCCCCTGGAAATCCCCCCATACATCCCCCCACCCTCCACCCTGGACCCCTGATATCCCCCCAGACAGCCCCCCGGACAGCCCCCCACCCTCCCCCTTGGACCCCGGACAACCCTCCAAACACCCCCCGGACAGCCCCCCGAACAACCCTGGACAACCCCCTGAACAACTCCTGAACAACCCCTGAACAACCCCTGAACAACCCCCTGAACAACCCCCGGACAGCCCCATGAACAACCCCGGACAGCCCCCTGAACAACCCCCAAACACCCCCCGGACAGACCCCGCACAACCCCCCCACCCTCCTCCTTGGTCCCCGGACAGCCCCCCAGACACCCACCGGACAGCCCCCCCGGACAGCCCCCCAGACAGCCCCTCCACCTTCCTTAATTTCATTAGCTCTGAAATGTTTCATATCACGATCAACTAAAATCTAATCCATACTAAATATGATATAAAAATATTCTATATGAATTTCCATAAGATTTTAAGTGAAAACAAAAAGTGACATATGAAAAACTGACCAAACGCATTCGAAATGTGTTGATGCTTTAGGAAAACGATCCATGGGTCATATGTGACGTGTACGAATCAACCTCGCCTCAATCCGAGGCACGGTGTGGCCGGAACAACTCAAAGTGTATGTCTTTTGTTTCAAAAGGACATCATTTTAAGTGAAAAACATCAACTAGAATACGGAAAACTGGCCAAATGCATTCGGATTGTGTTGATACTTTAAGACAACGATCCATGGGTCATTTGAGATGTATACGAGTCAACCTCGCCTAAATCCGAGATGCGGTGTGGTCGGGACCACTCTAAGTGACTTTCTTTTGTTTAAAATGGACAGTATTTTAAGTACATATGGAAAACCAACCAAACGCATTCGGTTTCTATTGAAACTTTAGGAGAACGATCCATGGGTCATATGTGACGTGGAAAAGTCAACGACACCTCAATCTGAGGCGCGGTGTGGCCGACACCACTCAAAGTGTCTCTATTTTGTTTAAAATGGACTTCATTTTTAGTGAAAACAACAAATGACATACGGAAAACCGACCAAACGGATTCTGATTGTGTTGATACTTTAGAACAATGATCCATGGGTCATATTTGACGTGTACTAGTCAACCCCGCCTCAATACGAGGCATGGTGTGGCCGGCACAACTCAAAGTGTATGTATTTTGTTTCAAAAGGACATCATTTTAAGTGAAAAACATCAACTAGCATACGGAAAACCGACCAAACGCATTCGGTTTCTGTTGAAACTTTAGGAGAACGATCCATGGGTCATATGTGACGTGTACGAGTCAACGCCACCTCAATCCGAGGCGCGGTGTGGCTGACACCACTCAAAGTGTCTCTATTTTGTTTAAAATGGACTTCATTTTTAGTGAAAACAACAAATGACATACGGAAAACCAACCGAACGGATTCTGATTGTGTTGATACTTTAGCACAATTATCCATGGGTCATATGTGACGTGTACGAGTCAACCCCGCCTCAATCTGAGGCGCGGTGTGGCCGTCACAACTCAAAGTGCATGTATTTTGTTTCAAAAGGACGTCATTTTAAGTGAAAAACATCAACTGGCATACAGAAAACCGGTCAAGCGCATTCGTATTGTGTTGATAATTTAGGAAAACGATCCATGGTTCATTTGAGATGTGTAAGAGTCAACCCCGCCTAAATCTGAGACGCAGTGTGGCCGGTACCACTCTAATTGTGTCTCTTTTGTTTCAAACGGACAAGATTATAAGTGAAATAAACAACTGGCAGACGAAAAACCGACCAAACGCATTCGGAATCTATTGAAATTTTTGGAAAACGATCCATGAGTCATATGTGACGTGTACGAGCAAACCCGGGCTCAATCTGAGTCACGGTGTGGTCAGGACCACTCTATGTGACTTTCTTTGGTTTAAAATGGACAGTATTTTTAGTACATACGGAAAACTAACCAAACACATTTGATTTCTGTTGAAACTTTAGGAGAACGATCCATGGGTCATATGTGATGTGTACGAGTCAACGCCACCTCAATCCGAGGTGCGGTGTGGCCAAAACCACTCAAAGTGTCTCCATTTTGTTTAAAATGGACTTCATTTTTAGTGAAAACAAAAAATGACATACGGAAAACCGACCGAACGGATTCTGATTGTGTTGATACTTTAGAAAAATGATCCATGGGTCATATGTGACGTGTACGAGTCAACCCCTCCTCAATACGAGGCGCGGTGTGGCCGACACAACTCAAAGTGTATGTCTTTTGTTTCAAAAGGACGTCATTTTAAGTGAAAAACATCAACTGGCATACGGAAAACCGGCCAAACGCATTCGGATTGTGTTGATACTTTATGAAAACGATCCATGGTTCATTTGAGACGTGTACGAGTCATCCCCACCTAAATCCGAGATGCGGTGTGGCCGGTACCACTCTAAATGTGTCTCTTTTGTTTAAAACGGAAAAGATTATAAGTGAAATAAACAACTGACAGACGAAAAACCGACTAAAAGCATTCGAAATCTTTTGAAATTTTAGGACAACGATCCATGGGTCATATGTGACGTGTACGAGCCAACCCGGGCTCAATCAGAGTCACAGTGTGGTCAGGACCACTCTAAGTGACTTTCTTTTGTTTAAAATGGACAGTCTTTTAAGTACATATGGAAAACCAACCAAACGCATTCGGTTTCTATTGAAACTTTAGAAGAACGATCCATGGGTCATATGTGACGTGTAAGAGTCAACGCCACCTCAATCCGAGGCGCGGTGTGGCCGAAACTACTCAAAGTGTCTCTATTTTGTTTAAAATGGACTTCATTTTTAGTGAAAACAACAAATGACATACGGAAAACTGACCAAATGGATTCTGATTGTGTTGATACTTTAGCACAATGATCCATGGGTCATATGTGATGTTTACTAGTCAACCCTGCCTCAATCCGAGGTGCGGTGTGGCCGGCACAACTCAAAGTGTATGTCTTTTGTTTCAAAAGGAAATCATTTTAAGTGAAAAACATCAACTGGCATACGAAAAACCGACCAAACGCATTCGGTTTCTGTTGAAACTTTAGGAGAACTATCCATGGGTCATATGTGACGTGTACGAGTCAACGCCAACTCAATCCGAGGCGCTGTGTGTCCGAAACCACTCAAAGTGTCTCTATTTTGTTTAAAATGGACTTCATTTTTAGTGAAAACAACAAATGACATACGGAAAACCGACCGAACGGATTCTGATTGTGTTGATACTTTAGCACAATTATCCATGGGTCATATGTGACGTGTACAAGTCATCCCCGCCTCAATCTAAGGCACGGTGTGGCCGGCACAACTCAAATTGTATGTCTTTTATTTCAAAAGGACGTCATTTTAAGTGAAAAACATCAACTGGCATACGGAAAACCGGTCAAACACATTCGGATTGTTTTTATACTTTAGGAAAACGATCCATGGTTCATTTGAGACGTGTACGAGTCAACCCCACCTAAATACAAGACACGGTGTGGCCGATACCACTCTAATTGTGTCTCTTTTGTTTCAAACGGACAAGATTATAAGTGAAATAAACAACTGGCAGACGAAAAACTGACCAAACACATTCAGAATCTGTTGAAATTTTAGGAAAATGATCCATGGGTCATATGTGACGTGTACGAGCCAACCCGAGCTCAATCCGAGTCACGGTGTGGTCGGGACCACTCTAAGTGACTTTCTTTTGTTTAAAATGGACAGTATTTTAAGTACATACGGAAAACCGACCAAACGCATTCGGTTTCTATTTAAACTTTAGGAGAACGATCCATGGGTCATATGTGACGTGTACGAGTCAACACCACCTCAATCTGAGGCGCGGTGTGGCCGACACCACTCAAAGTGTCTCTATTTTTTTTTAAAATGGACTTCATTTTTAGTGAAAACAAAAAATGACATACGGAAAACCGACCAAACGGATTCTGATTGTGTTGATACTTTAGCACAATGATCCATGGGTCATATGTGACGTGTACGAGTCAACCCCGCCACAATCCAAGGCGCGGTGTGGCCGGCACAACTCAAAGTGTATGTCTTTTGTTTCAAAAGGAAGCCATTTTAAGTGAAAAACATCAACTGGCATACGGAAAACCAGCCAAACGCATTTGGATTGTGTTGATACTTTAGGAAAAAAATCTATGGTTCATTTGAGATGTGTACGAGTCAACCCCGCCTAAATCCGAGACACGGTGTCGCCGGTACCACTCTAAATGTGTCTCTTTTCTTTAAAACGGAAAAGATTATAAGTGAAATAAACAACTGACAGACGAAAAACCAACCAAACACATTCGGAATCTGTTGAAATTTTAGGACAACGATCCATGGGTAATATGTGACGAGTACGAGCCATCCCGGGCTCAATCCTAGTCACGGTGTGGTCAGGACCACTCTAAGTGCCTTTCTTTTGTTTAAAAAGGACATTATTTTAAGTACATACGGAAAACCAACCAAACGCATTCGGTTTCTGTTGAAACTTTAGGAGAACGATCCATGGGTCATATGTGATGTTTAAGAGTCAACGCCACCTCAATACGAGGCGCGGTGTGGCCGACACCACTCAAAGTGTCCCTATTTTGTTTAAAATGGACTTCATTTTTAGTGAAAACAACAAATGACATACGGAAAACCGACCGAACGGATTCTGATTGTGTTGATACTTTAGAAAAATTATCCATGGGTCATATGTGACGTGTACGAGTCAACCCCGCCTCAATTCAAGGCACGGTGTGGCCGGCACAACTCAAAGTGTATGTCTTTTGTTTCAAAAGGACGTCATTTTAAGTGAAAAACATCAACTAACATACGAAAAACCGACCAAATGCATTCGGATTGTGTTGATACTTTAGGAAAAATATTCATGGGTCATTTGAGACGTGTACGAGTCAACCCCGTCTAAATCCGAAACGTGATGTGGCCGGTCCCACTCTAACTGCGTCTCTATTGTTTAAAAGGGACAAGATTATAAGTGAAATAAACAACTGACATACGAAAAACCGACCAAACGCATTCGAAATCTGTTGAAATTTTAGGACAACGATCCATGGGTCATATGTTACGTGTATGAGTCAACCACGACTCAATCTGAGTCACGGTTTGGCTGAGACCACTCTAAGTGTATCTATTTTCTTTAAAATGGACTATATTTTAAATACATACGGAAAACCAACCAAACGCATTCTGATTGTGTTTATATTTTAGCACAACAATGCATGGGTCATGTGTGATGTGTAAGAGTCAACCCCGCGTCAATCCGAGGCGCGGTGTGGCTAACACCATTCAAAGTGTCTCTCTTTTATTTAAAAAACACTTCATTTTAAGTGAAAACAACAACTGGTATACGGAAAACTGACCAAACGATTTCAGAATATGTTGATACTTTAGGAAAACGATCAATGAGTCATTTGTGACGTGTACGAGTTAACCTCGCCTCAATCCGAGGCACAGTGTGACCGGTATCATTCCAGGTGTATGTATTTTGTTTAAAATGTATATGATTTCGAGTAAAAATATATGGTGTACAAAAAACCAATCAAATTATGAATTGAATTCCGGATTCCACATATGATTGTCATCTAATTTTAAATTGAATTCTAAATGAATTATGTATGTTTATAATTATGTTATGAATTCTAATTTAATTATGGATGAGTATATTTCCAGGATGCATTATATGTGTTAGTTTGTTGTTTTGCATTATTTAAATGTGTTGGTTTGTTCTCTATATGTATGCATTGCATATGTGTTACAGTTACAATAATTGGATTGAAAATTGAATTGAAAATGAAAATTGAATTGAAAATGAGCCCAAAACAGACCTGCTGTGCCAAAATGAGCCCAAAACAGACCTTCTGTGCAAATTTCAGGCTGCTATGCAATTTGCACAGCAAAGCCTATGCCAACGGTTTCAAACCGTTGGCATAGCCCATATGGAGCTATTTTTACCAACGGTTCATTAAACCGTTGGTAAAAACAGACTATCCCAACGGTTCAAACCATTGGGATAGCTTTTGGAATTGGTGTTTTTACCAACGGTTGGTAGAACCGTTGTTAAAAACCTTTCCCAACGGTTTTCAAACCGTTGGGAAAGAAAATATTCATGGGATTCCCCAACGGGCCAAACCGTTGGGAAAGGATTTTCCCAACGGTTTGGCACAACCGTTGGGGTAGGTTGATTTTTTCTAACCTATCCCAATGGTTCCTTGTAAACCGTTGGGAAAAGCCTTTCCCAACGGCTTACTTCCCCACAGTTGGCAGAACCATTGGTATAACATATACCAATGGTTCTGCAGCCTTTCCCAACGGTTCTGAACCGCTGGGAAAGGATGGATTTCCAGTAGTGAATGGGAAGGTAAGAAAGTAAATGACATATTATCTTTCCATAACGAAAATATGCAATTAATATAGTATATTTATAAATTAAATCCATCATTAAAACCATTTGTAAGAGGTGGTGATGGAAAAAAAATTACATCGGTTTGTGAGGTGGTTCTCCTCCATACACATGAACGATGGGTTTATTGACCATTTGATGGAAGAGAAGATAGATATAGGTTATTCCATTAACATAATAACATATAAGTATATGAAATATATATTTTTTATTATTTAATCTTGTTTTAATTAGTTTTTAAAGATTTAAAAGAATAACCAAAATGAAAACGCTTGATTAAGAACTACACCTCTTCTTCGAAAAACCTATTAAGGTTTACAAAAGAATCATTCATAGATTGGGATTCTAATATAACCATGGATTCTGGTAAGTGTGTAGGGGTGTATGTATTTTATTTTTATAGGTATTGTAAGAATGAAAATGTATTTAAAGTGTGAATAAAATATAGGAGGGTGTGATTTCTTATTAGAGAGGGGAGGGGTACTCTTGGAATTACTTAAATTATTAAATTAAAAAAAATTAATTTTCATGTTAAAATGGATCCAAATTGATAATATTATAATATAATATGTGTATGAGTTTAAATACTCTTATCCAATAATAAATATACAAGTATATATTTTTTTAACCACACATTTTTAAACCATCCCTTAACCGTTCTGAAAATTGTGGTGATATCAATGTTTTTTAATTATAATGGGTTAATATATTTACTATTAAATGGAAATTAAACCATAAATGGACCGCATATAATTTTTTAAACCATATCCAAATTACATGGACATAAATATATGTTCCTGGAGATTTAAATCATTCAATAAAATATTATTTATTAAAAAATATCATTGATGTCAATTTTGGGACTATTAATTTAATTTGAATTTTAAAACTACTAAAAAACATTGGAATTCGAATATTAGTAATTAAAACCTCTCTAATATGTCATTTTTATTTAAAAATAAACTGTGAAACACAATAATTAATTCAAATAATTTTATTTTTAGCATTTTTAAAATAGTTTATTTTATTTTTCTATTAATTGAATAAATTAGGTATCAACATTGTTTAAGCATTTATTATAATTATTTAATCACTAAAAATTAGAAACAAAAATATCTTGAAAAATATAACTAATATATATTTCAAATTACTATTTATAACTGGATATATCTTCTTTTTATATTTATATCAATAATTTAAAAATAATAAAACAAAGATAATGATATTTTTGACTTTTCTTTACAATAATTATTATAAAGGTTCAAATCCTATCCATATGACAGAAAATGTATTATATTTTAATTTTGAATAATTATGGAAAAAATAAACTCATCCTATGAAATTAATTCAAGTGTTATTGTTACATTCTAGTCTCTATCACATTATTTTTACCCTTAATTATCATGTTTTACCTTTAGTATTGTAAACAAATTATTATGAATACTATTCACAATGAATGAAAAAAGGGACATATTTATGAAATTTTTACCTATTAATTCCAAATATCAAATCCATTTTCCAAACTTTTAAATAAAAAAATTGGTATAATTTAATTTAAAATTAAACCCACATAACGTGATGAAGAACAGTTTTTTAGAAAAAAGGGCCTTTTGAAGTATAATTTTTATGATAAATTCAAGAATAAAATTAATTATAAAGAATATAGTTTGATTATGTATAATATAGAAAAAACTATTGAACTTTTAAATCTAATATAAAAAAATATATTTTTTATAAATATTTTAATAGAAAATATAATTTTCAACAAAATCAGTATTTTTCACTATTCATTCAAAAATAAAACATTTATAGAAAATCTCAAAATTTCAGTATAATATAATTTTGAAATGATGATTTCAAAAATTATACAATTTTTATCAAATATAATCATTAAATGTTTTAGAAATTAATTATAATATTCACTCACAAAAAGAAAGAAATACCATTTTTGAAGAAAACATATTTTGTGAGGATAAAATATCTTTTCAAAAATTGAACACTTATTTTGTAAAAATTAATCAATAAATTTTTATTGATTATGAAAAATAAATATATTTTTTAAAATGTTTAATAATATTCATACCCTCCAATTAGATTTATAGGTTATAATAACCATATTTAAATAATAATATTTAGTGGTTCATTTATGCTCAGTGTTGTGTGTCGTACTCATAATGTCCTTATTTTAAAAAAAGTAGGGTGATACAATGATATTGGATTTAGTATATATATATGATATTAAATATATATTTATAATTATATAAAATTAATATATCATATATTTTCTTACCTTTCCATTCATTAAAAAATGATAATGTTGTTTGGGTGTGTGTATGTGGATTACCACCTCTACAGAGAGATGTGATTCAATTTTCATTTCCACATCACATAGATGATATATATAAGTTAATTAAAATAAATAATATTATATTTATTATATAATGATAATTTTGTAAATTTAAAATAATAATTAATTTATTTCTCTCATGATTTATGAAAAATGGAAACTTTACTCATATGTAGGTACAACCTACTGTCTCCATGACTGCAACGTAGTTCATTTTTCATAACAAATATTAATGGTTTGTTTTAAAATTATAATTATAAATTACCATTATTTCATGAATACTAGTTTAGATATTATTAAATAATGACCTATTTTAACTTATTCAACAAAACGAATTCATTTTGGACACTTGAACTAAATATCATCAAAGCATCCAACGTGAACTTAATTGATTATGTAATTAAATGTAACAGGGTAATCAATAAAATATAAAGAATAATAGACTTGAAAATGGTTATTAAGAAATGAAATAGTTAATATATGTTTATTATTAAATAATATAAAGATTTCACTTGAGGGGTCATACGTAAGGTACGTGATTTTATTTCAATTTTCTTTCATTGAGGCATATTTTTATGTTATGACCTTAATTTATTTTATGTGGTGTATATGTTTCCCAATTTACGTGTTATATCATGAATTATTCATAATTCATAGTATTGTTTTTCAAAAAAAATTATTTCATTCACGTCTATTTGACTGAAAATTTACAATGTTGTAAGTGTTTCATAAATCAATTTTCTTTCTTTGGGTTATATCACATCTTTATTGATTATATTATGTCTTGATTTTGTGTGAAATAATATTTTTTTATTTATGTTTTATTTTGACTTATTTTTGTGTGTATTTACATTTTTTATACATAATAACATTATACATTAATTATCACATGAATGTTATGATCATTTTAAGTGTTTTTCTCTACTCACTTTGGTTTCCATGAGACATATATACTATTCAACACTGTTTTCTATCACATGGGATATTTACTTCTCCGTAGATATGCTATATAATTATTAAATTTATATTTATGGTATTTAATGTCTCTTTTAATGTTATTTATTTCATGGGGGTTATGATTCATATGTTACCAAAGCGGTAAGGTTTTATCTCACAATCTCATCATTATTCGAGATTTTTTTTTGTTTTAGTCCCCACTGGGGGGATTATTTGATCTTTCTACATTAGACCCAAATTGTTTTAATATAATGTAGAAAATTATTTAAATTAAAACATTTCATTTAATTTTCCTCTCTTTAAGTACTCAATACCAAAATCATGATTTTATGGAAAATCTATATTATTTTTCTACTATGTCGATAATTTTTTTCTTCCTTTTACATATTTACCTTAATATTTGTAAATAATATTTTTAAAATTATCCAATTATTAATTAAAGATATTTTTATGCATATTTTAGTTTTATAAATATTTTTAAAATGAACCATGTAGTTGTTTTCCGAATGTGTTACTTTTTGAAATTTGTTAAAAAAGTGTGAAAGAAGACAACTAGAAATTAAATCCATACCCACAGACCCATACCAGAAATTTATGGAAACATTTTGGTATAGGTACCATAAAAATATCCTATTATAATGGTTTTGGGAAAAACTTTGGTATATTTAATACATATACCAATAGTTTTTGGAGAAAAATTGGTATATGTCCCTTATACATGCCCTATACCAACGATTCTCCAAAAACCATTGGTATACACATCTCCTATAAAAATGGTTTTGTCATAACCATTGGTATAGTCCAAATATATATACCCTATACAAATTGTTTTTGTAAAAAATTTCTATAGGACCAAAAAAATTAGGATACATATACCCACGGTTCTCCAAAACCGTTGGTATGCCAATGGTTTTGGAGAACCATTGTTATAGGTACCTAACTTTTTTGAATTATTTTTTTATATTTCACTAAATAAATAAAAATTTAATATATATATATATATAATTGTATTCTAAAAATTAATTTTATATTATTGGATAGGTCATTGAAATATAACTGGGAGGTGCTGGGATCAAAACCCAGATATTTTTTTATATTCCCTATACCAATGGGTTTTCAAAACCATTGGTATAGGTGATAAATATTACTAATACTAATGGTTCCAAACCCAATGGTATATCCCACCTATTCCAAATGGATTTCCTAAAACAAATTTTATAGGACCATCTAAATGGACACTATATCAATACCCCCCAAACCATTGATACATGTTATACCAATGATTTGGGGCGTATACCAATAGTTCCAAATTATTGGTAAAAAATTTATTTCAATTAGTGGGAATGTTTTATTTTAACTTATACAACATGAATTTAATCTTATACCATCATGAACCCTCAATAAATTAAATATTCCTTTATAATTTTATAAAGTAGTTTTCCAGGAAAATATTTTTCCTAATATTCTAGAATTTCATAGTTTTTAAAAGTGATTTTAAAAGTTAAAAAATATTTTACTCAAGAGTTTTTTTAATGATGTTATGGAATTTTTATTTATCAGTGAAAATATCCATTTATTTTTATTATACTTGAATGGGGATATGTTGTAATGATACTATCCTTATCCTTTATCTGGATGCTTTATGATCAGTTTTATTATGGAAAGTATTAACATTCCTTATACTAGTTATTTCAATATGGATTGTTATTGATTTTTAAGGAATATTTAATAAGAGGTATTATTTATTCATATTATTATTTCATTTGAATTATTAATGGGTGGTGGGTCCCAAAATTACATATTCCCTCAATTCATTGATTGGTCTCATGAGATGAACTAGTTTGGGATTTTTGGCTAAGTCCTTACCCATTAATATAAGTTGTCTTGGAATTAAGACTTGATTGTATGTTTATAATGTTAGTAATTATTCATTCCACCATAATGAAATTACTTATAAATGTCCATGTGATTATTTAAATATTTATTATATTCATGGATAAGTTTCCATCCTCATATGATTATTTATATAGAATTATTTGATTATCATTTACTCATTATGTATTATTATTCATTCTCAAATTTTTGATTGAACAACAAGTGTTTTCAGTTATTTACTTTTATATATTGATTATGATTTATTTACTCAAGATAGATTCAGTTATACACATACCTATACTAAAAATTAGAGCCCACCCATTATTGTTTCCCTTTCCCTAGGATATGAAGAAGAATATTGTGAATAATATCAAGGATTTAAGAATTCTTCTTATTCGATGTTTTTATATTTCAAATTTAATATGGGGATCATATATGTATCTAATTTACCAAAACTACAAAACTATTCAGTCATTTGTGGTGTGATTTCTTGTGTCTAGTTCTATTTAAATAAAGTAGCCACTGGTTGTAAGCTACTAGGGTAGGGGTCTTTATAGTTTATATTAGATAAAATTTAATAGAAACATTGGGAACTAGATTTAGTAAAGCATTTATTAGAGAAAAAAACATAATTATTTAATTTGAGGATAATTCAAAGTATAAGATAACATCATAATGTATTGATACGGTAGATATTATGTTTTTTCCTAATAATAAATCATATTTTAGATACTAAAAGTGGATGTGGTTCTCTAAAAAATTACTCTTGGGGTAATTACCCTTAAAAGAGTTCTACAAAGTATATCCAGACCAACATTATGGTGCACAATGAGGGTATCACAACTGCACACATGGTTTTATACTCTTGAAGGATATGCCTGGGTTAATTCACCTTTTCTTTATTAACCATTATGATGAATAATGGAATAAAACCTATAGAAGCCTGTGACATTACATAGTAATTTGGGATGAACCTAAAGTGTATTGGGTTGATAAGTTTATGGCTGATCATATGTTTAAACTCATAAATAACCCTTTTTAGGTTTTTTTTTTGTGATGGGAGTTTATAATGATTAAAGATATTTTAGTAAGAATTTGTGGGAATACAACCCTTCGGTTTAGAATATTTTTTAGTGAGAAGGTTTTTTGAGGAATAATGATTTAATATTTTGTGGGCATATATATAAAGTAATATATAATGTTTAGGGTTAATATGATCATTGATTTTAAGGTAATAATAGATAATGAATATTATTTTATTTTGGAAAAAATAGGTTGTATAAAAAACTGTAGTTGTTAAAAAGTGATTTGACGACTAATTTTATTTTTTAGGATCATCATCATATTTTTGAAAAAATATTGGGTTTTTATAAATATAGCTTTATAGAAAGTAAAAATCATAGGCTTGGTGACAATGCATCACATCTGGTAAGGCTATAGGTATTGAACCCATAACCAAAGGGAAATAAGGGTGCATTGCGTGTCACTGGCCTATGTGATGTCCTGTTTAATTTGACATTGTTTCTACAAAAATAGTTTGATGGATAAATATTAAATTAATTTTGGAATGAAGTTACACGATTAAATATTTTTGAATTTTTAGGATTTTGAGGTGATTAAGGATAATTATGGAAAAATTTTATTTGGTTGAGGTATATATCTAAAAATAGTTGGTTTAATGTACATTATTATCTTGGAAGAATGTTTTTACATATTTGATGGAGTATTCTAAAGGGTATGATATTACCTTTTTGGTTAAAATATTTATTAATGTTGAAATTATTGTAATTATTTGGGATTTAGGTTTACTTATTTATGGAATGAACTATGTTAAAAATTTGGTTTTATTATTTAATTTTTGATATTAATGTATTATTTCATTATATGAAGTTTTATAAATTTTTTATATTTGCTTACCTCGTGTTAACCATTTACGTTTTGGTATGAAATTAAGGATAGGAAGAATATATTATTATACTTTTTTTGGATTATATGTGTTGGGTCGGAACAAACGAGGAAAAGATGGCAAGAGGGGGGGGGTGAATTGCCTTTTAAAAAATGATTAACAATTTAAAATCAAAGTGAAGAATGCAGCGGAAAGTAAAGAGGCAAGACACACGAAATTGATAACGGAGTTCGGCCAAAACCCGGCCTACGTCTCCGCTCCCAACTCAACCGTTGAGAGATTCCTACTGCTTGCTTTTCAATGGTTTTAGCAAGAAACCCACTAGGCTTTGAGGTAGCACTAGGACCTATTACAGCTTGCTTTTATTGGTTTAGCAAGAACCCACTTGCTTTTAATGGTTTAGCAAGAACCCACTAGCCTTTTTAACGGGTGAAGGCTAGCTCACCGAAAACTCAAGCCTTTTAAAAGGAAAGGCTTGACTAACCTCTTCACACCTTAATGGTGGTGTGAGAACCCAAAAGAAAGGGGGATGAGAAAGAGTTTGGGGTTTGTAGGCACAAACCCAATTTTAAAGATCAAAATAAATAAACAAGAAAAACCGTATTGGAGGAAGACTTGGGCGCCAATTGGATGATGGAGTTGATGTAGCGTGCTCTCCCAAGCTTCTTGAGCTGCTCCTTGGATTGGAAATTGATTGGAGCACTTGAGGATCCTTGAGGTGGCTCGCCGGAGGTATGCCAAAAGATGAACAACGTGTCCGTGGGATTTTAATATGATCCGGTTAGTGTCCGGGGCTTCCTTGGCCTTTATTTATAGGCATGGAACCCTTGGGGAGGCTTCGGAGCCGTTGGAGAGGCTTAAAGAGCCGTTGGGAGCCAAAAGAAGGTTGACTGGTCAAACCCAACGGCTAGTTTGACTGGGCTACCGGCTGGCCGGTACAGCTCCACCGGCTGGCCGGTGCCTTGGCAGAGGAGAAGAATATTGGTCCAGGCTCCACCGGCTGACCGGTGGAGGAGCCACCGGCTGGCCGGTGGCAAGACAGTAGCAAACACTATTTGGGCTGGGTGCCACCGGCTGGCCGGTGCTGAGGCCACCGGTTGGCCGGTGAGATGGCAGTGAGTGGCTCTTCTGCCCAGAGTCCACCGGCTGGCCGGTGGTGGGGCCACCGGTTGGCCGGTGGACTGAATTTCAGTCCAGTTTTGCTTCTTGCTTTCTTGGCCTAATTCCTTAGCCACCTGAAATGATTCCTATCATCCAAAAACACTTTAAAGAGGATTAGATAAATAATAAGGTGATTGTGATCATGAAAATCAAACAACGAGGGGAACGAGAGGTACAACAATCTCCCCCTATTTTGATGATCACAATCACTAAAACAATTAATGTAAAATGCTGAAATTGAAAGGAAATGCTAAGCATGATGAAAAGGATTCTCCCCCAATCAATCAAGAAATTTCTCCCCCTTTGTGATTATCAAAATAGAATGGGGCATAAAACTTGATTGAGGGAATCGATGAAAAACGAGATTTTAAATCAATTGAAAATGATATCAATTGTTGAAAATTTTGAAATGAAAATTGAATAACAGTTTGAATTGAAAGTTTTGAATCAAAAACCAATTGAATTTTGAAATTTGAAACCAAATGAAATTTGTTTAAATTGAGAGTTTTGAAACAAAGTTTGAACTGAAAGTTTTGAATGAAAAATTCGAATTGAATATTTTGAAATGAAAATTTTGATACCAAGTGTTGAGATTGAAAGTTGGAATCGAAAATTTTGAAATTGAAATCAAAAGGGCTTAATTTGAAATTGAAAGTTTGAATTGAAAAAAAAGCTTAAACAAACCTAACTCCCCCTAAATAAAAACAAAAAGTCACCGGGGAGAGGGATTTTGAAAAGAGACAATTTTAGGCCCGGAGAGACTCGCTAAGAGGGATTTTTCAATCCACACTTGCCTTGTAGCGGGTCTTCTCCTATAGAATTCATCCGAATAAAAAATCAATTTGGGCCTACCATACCGGGCATTTTTGCAATTACATTCATAAATAAGGTGCCCGGGTTTTTTACAATAATTTCAAAATTTAAAACAAGAGCTCCCCCTTACAAAAACAGTTGGAGCATGGGAGGAGGAAGCTATATTGGTGTAGCCTAGCCCTTGGGTGGTTCGGGAAACGCGTTTGGAACCAAGTAAATTGTTCAAATTTTGTTCCCCTTGGGTGGACTTAGCTAGGGTCTCCCTTAGGTCTTTGATGGTTGATTCCATAGAATCAACATTTGGGAAATTTTGGATTTTAAGGGTCAACTCTTCCTTCTCTTTGAGAAGTTGTTCTTTTTCGGAGGAAAGCTTTTTAAAATTCTTTTTTAAAGCAACAAATTTTGAAGAGAGTTCATGAAAACCATTTTCTAATTGGTCTCTAGCATGTTGGAGTTCTTCATATGATAAATGATTTAAAGAATTGGAATTTGAAGAACAAGAGGAGGAGTCGGAAGATGTTACCTCATGGAATGCCATTAGGCATTTTGTACCTTGGTCGCTCGAGGAGGAGGAGGAGGAGGATGAGGAGGTGTCGCTCCATGTCGCCTTGAGGACCTTATTCTTTCCTTTTTCCTTGGCCCGTTTCTTGTTGAGTGGGCAATCGGGCTTGTAATGGCCCTTTTCGCCGCACCCGTAGCATTTTACCTTGGGCTCGGATCTTGCGGTGGGTTCTTGCTTTCGATGCTTGCGGGATTTCTTCTTCTTGTGCTTCTTCATAAACTTGTGCATTTGGCGGGCGAGATCCTCCATTTCCGAGTCGCCACTTGAAGATGAAGAGGATGAGGAGGAAGAGGATGAGGAGGAGGAGCTTACTTCTTTTTGTACCTTGAGGGCAATGTTCTTTGGTGTCTTGATTGGTGTGCCCTCCTTTTGAGCTTGCCTCCTCATCGTGATCTCATAAGTCATGAGAGATACGATGAGCTCCTCTACCGGCATATTTTTGACGTCCTTAGCTTCTTGGATCGCCGTCACTTTAGGTGCCCATGAGCTCGGTAGGATCCATAGGATCTTCTTCACCATAGTTTCTGCAGAAATATTATCTCCAAGAGACTTTCTACCATTGCACACGTCAGTAAATCAAGTAAACATTTCAGAAATTGATTCATTTGGGTGCATGGAAAAAGACTCAAAATCCTGACGGTACATGTCCAATCGAGTATCCTTGACTTTATTAGTGCCTTCATGGGTCACTTCTAAAAGCTTCCAAATTTCATGAGCGGAGGTGCATGTGGAAACTCGATTGAACTCGTTTCGGTCAAGGCCGCAATGAAGAGCATTCATGGCTTTGCCATCAAGCTCAAAATTTCTAATGTCGGCTTGGGTCCATTTGGATTCGTCGGGGGTAGACAAAGTGTAACCTTGCATGACAATTTTATAAATGGGATGCTTCTAAGAAAGGTAGTCATGCGGGTTTTCCAAAAACTATAATCGGCTCCATCAAAGAATGGAGCACGATCCAAAGAATGTCCTTCGGGGGATTGAGAGGAAGAAGCGGTAGAAGCCATAAAAAAAATAGGATCTTTAATTTGAAACCGGTTAGGGAATTATTCAAATACGCCCTCTGATACCAATTGTTGGGTCGGAACAAACGAGGAAAAGATGGCAAGAGGGGGGGGGGGGTGAATTGCCTTTTAAAAAATGATTAACAATTTAAAATCAAAGTGAAGAATGCAGCGGAAAGTAAAGAGGCAAGACACACGAAATTGATAATGGAGTTCGGCCAAAACCCGGCCTACGTCTCCGCTCCCAACTCAACCATTGAGAGATTCCTACCGCTTGCTTTTCAATGGTTTTAGCAAGAAACCCACTAGGCTTTGAGGTAGCACTAGGACCTATTACAGCTTGCTTTTATTGGTTTAGCAAGAACCCACTTGCTTTTAATGGTTTAGCAAGAACCCACTAGCCTTTTTAACGGGTGAAGGCCAGCTCACCGAAAACTCAAGCCTTTTAAAAGGAAAGGCTTGACTAACCTCTTCACACCTTAATGGTGGTGTGAGAACCCAAAAGAAAGGGGGATGAGAAAGAGTTTGGGGTTTGTAGGCACAAACCCAATTTTAAAGCTCAAAATAAATAAACAAGAAAAACCGTATTGGAGGAAGACTTGGGCGCCAATTGGATGATGGAGTTGATGTAGCGTGCTCTCCCAAGCTTCTTGAGGTGCTCCTTGGATTGGAAATTGATTGGAGCACTTGAGGATCCTTGAGGTGGCTCGCCGGAGGTATGCCAAAAGATGAACAACGTGTCCGTGGGCTTTTAATATGATCCGGTTAGTGTCCGGGGCTTCCTTGGCCTTTATTTATAGGCATGGAACCCTTGGGGAGGCTTCGGAGCCGTTGGAGAGGCTTAAAGAGTCGTTGGGAGCCAAAAGAAGGTTGACTGGTCAAACCCAACGGCTAGTTTGACTGGGCTACCGGCTGGCCGGTACAGCTCCACCGGCTGGCCGGTGCCTTGGCAGAGGAGAAGAATATTGGTCCAGGCTCCACCGGCTGACCGGTGGAGGAGCCACCGGCTGGCCGGTGGCAAGACAGTAGCAAACACTATTTGGGCTGGGTGCCACCGGCTGGCCGGTGCTGAGGCCACCGGTTGGCCGGTGAGATGGCAGTGAGTGGCTCTTCTACCCAGAGTCCACCGGCTGGCCGGTGGTGGGGCCACCGGTTGGCCGGTGGACTGAATTTCAGTCCAGTTTTGCTTCTTGCTTTCTTGGCCTAATTCCTTAGCCACCTGAAATGATTCCTATCATCCAAAAACACTTTAAAGAGGATTAGATAAATAATAAGGTGATTGTGATCATGAAAATCAAACAACGAGGGGAACGAGAGGTACAACAATATGATCCATTAGATGTTTATTTTGGTTCTAAAAGAATAAAAATCATTTGAAGTACTCATATTTTAGATAAAAAAGATGAGATTATGGTGGGAATTTATTAAAGGATAAAATTTAACTTATTTAGAGTGTATATTTCCTTATGTTTTCAGTCTGTATGGTAATTTAATTCCTTAACTCTATAAATTGATCTTGAGAAAAAAAAATATCCTATTATGATTGTTTTCCTTAAAACAATGGTAATTTTCACACCTCATTGGTTTATGGTTTTCCGATCATGAAATTTCTCAATATCATTCAATTTATTGTGACCAATGTCCTCTACCACTACCCATAATTATTTGGACATTTTTTTACTGTATATTAATATTTTAAATTCCCACTATTGTTATCATATTCTGAAACACATTAATGTGTTATTATATATGACCTTGTTATTTCCTTTTCTCTATTTTCAAGAGGAACATTTGTTAACCTTTTTTATGATATGGTATTTCAAAAAATATATTTTCAGAGGAAAATTACTTGATTACTAAGATCAAGTTCAAATTTGAAGGATAAAATTTATTTAATGGGGAACAGGGTAATATCTTAATATTTTAAAAGGATAAAATTTTGTCTAATAGCTAATACAACACACAACATCGTGCTTAAAGGACACCCACACTATTATTATTTACATATGACTGTTATAACCTAGCTATTGAATTGGACGATATGAATTGGCATAACCACATTAATAAATATATATAGATTTTCTAATAAATAAAAATATATTGATTAATACTTATGAAATAAGTAATAAATTTTTAGCAAAGTCATATTATTCATCACAAATACATTTTCTTCAAAAAATAGATTTTATTGCATTTTATGAAAGTATATTGATATTAATTTATATAAATTTTATAATTTTATTTAATAAAAATAATATCATTTTTAAATAATAATATCAAAAAAATTTATTGTTAATTTTTGGGATTTTTATGAAATAATTTATTTTTTTTGCGAATAGTAAAAAAACCAATTTTTGTAAAACAGTCATTTCTTTTCAGTAAGTAAGGTAATTTAAAAGTCCCATTGTGACATTAATTTAATTTCAAATTAAAATAAGTTCTATTTAATTATATATAATTTAAATAAATTAATTTTAATCATATTTCTACAAATTTTTTATAGAAGTACATTTTTGGGCGTAAAAAGGCATTTTTATGAAAAAACTATTTTTCATCACATTTTATGTGTTTATGTTTAATTAAAGTCTGATGATTATGTGAATTAAATACAAAAAATTTGATTTCATATTTGTAATATTGAGTTATAAAAATGGTAAATATTTCCTTTTATTTTTAGTTAGTATGAATAGTAACTACAGTAAAAAATTATCACCACTATGAAGGTAAATTAGGAAATTAAGTTTAATAATAATATGATAATGACTAATAATTGAACATAAAACCTTAATTTATTATATAGGATGGGTGGGATTATTTTAATTCCATCCATGTATCTTGTATATGGTAACTTGGCCCGATATTTCATTGATTTTGAATATTATAATATTTATGTATAAGATAATGAAAAATGAACTTTCTAATTTTAATAACCATAATATTTTTTGGTTGGTATAAAAACAACATTATTTGGTTATAAATAATAATTATAAATATGCATGATTATTTTTATTATTATAATTTATTTAAAATTTTATGTAATAATATGATTACCTTAAATGCTTAAGCAAAGCTAACAAAATATTTATTCAACTAATAGAAATATAAAATAAATGATATTAAAAATATTAATATTAATATAATTTGAAAGGCTTATTCTGTTACATGATTTTTTTAAATAAATATAACATTTTATATAGGGTTTTATTGAATATATTTTAAAATATATTTGGTCTTGTGTTTTTTCAAAATCAAATTAAATGAATACTTTTAAAAATTTACATTAATGTTATTTTATAATAAATTAATTTTTTTAAAATGATTAAAATTCATAAAATTCATATATTTATCCAATTTTCTTTTATATTTTAAAAATATCCACTATTCCCCATTCAGGGACCAATTTTCCTTTTATAGTAACTATATCGACCCCTAAATTGTAATGAAGTTAACTATCATGTTAATTGTAAAAAGGGGTTAATGAATATTAAAACAAAAGGATAAGGGTGAAAAAATAAACTAAACATGTCAAAATTTTATTGGATGTGAGTATTTCAACCCTTCCTCATCTTATAATATAATTATAAAATTTCATATCCATTTTTTAAAATGAAATTAATTTATGCTATTTTAATACTTTATAAATTTTGAAGAGTTCCTCACTCAAATATTATAAAAGGGAGACATATATCCTCTTTTAATAACACTTAAAAAACATTTTTTATCAAATAACTATCCAAATTAATCCCTTATTTTCATTACCATTTCTTATAGGCCTTGGTTTGATTGGAAAACCCTCCTAAGAAAGGCGTAAGTGTAAACATAACGAGATCGTCTGAAGAAGAGGTATCATTCTTAACCGAGTGTCTTCTTAAAATCTTCTTAACCCATGATGATGTAATAAAATCAATATCTATTAGTATCTATCATATACCCATATTTTATTATGTTAATTTAATAACCTAAATAAATTTCCTCTTCCATCAAAGGGGAAACAGAACCATCGTTCGTGTGTACAGCAGACTACTGCATCACAAACCGATGTAATTATTTTCCCCTCATTTCCTCTAATGAATATTTGTAATGATTTATTTAAGGTATATATATGTTATTAAATACATTTTTATAATTATTTAAAACTAATATATGATATATTTTTATTACCTTTCCATTTATTGAAAATTTATAACATCATTCGTGTGTATGTGTGGATTACCACCTCCACAAAGCGGTTTGATTCATTTTTCATTTCCACATCACATGGAAGATATATATAAGTATATTTAAACAAATAATATGATATTTATTGTATAATTATAATTAATTAAAAATAAAATAAAACTTACTTTATTTTCATCATTATCATTGAAAAGTGGAAACGTTTATTATGCGTAAATATGACCTACCCTCTCCATGATTGTAACATTGTTCATTTTTCATAACCATAATTCATGATTTGATTTAGAATAATATTAAAAAATTATAATTATTTCATGAAAATTATTCTAGATATCATGATTTAATGACCAATTTTACTATATTCACCCTACCGAAGTCATTTTGGAAATATGAACTGAATATCATCAAAGCATACGACATGAAGTTTATTGATTATACTATTAAATATAAAATGTTAATAATGAAAATTAAAGAAATAATAAAAATGAAAAATGATCTTAATAAATTAATTAATTAACAAAAGTTCATTATTAGTTAAGATAAATAATGCACATGAGGATCTAGACCTAAGTTAAGGAATTTCATCTCAATTTCCTTTTATTGAGGAATATTTTATTGTTATTCACCATTTTTTTATATAGTGTATATATTTCCCCATTAACATGTTATATCAAGAATAAATCATCATTTATGTTTATGTAAGTTTCAATTAAAATCATTTCATAAAAGTGGATTAGACAAAAAATTTCCATGTGGTAACTATTTTATAAATTAATTTTTTTATTCGGTTATATTAGCTCTTTATTGATTATATTATGTCTTGATTACACATAAAATAGACTTTTGTTGATTTAATTTATAATTTTACTAATTTCTTGTGTGGATTTATATTTTCTATAGACAATTAATTCAATGATTAATTCTCACTTCGATGTTCTCACGATTGTAATTTATTTCCTTATCTAACATTTATTATCGGGAAACATATGAAATATTCACCACCTTTTTATTTCTTATGGTGTATATAATATCCCTTTGATATGATATATAATGAATCTATTTACATTAATTGTATTCAAAGATTCATTTTATCTTATTTATCTCTAGGGGGTTATGATTAAATATTTACCAAATCAGGATGAGTATATTTCACAATCATAACATTATTCAGGATTATTTAGGTTAAAGTCCCCACAAAAGGAATTATTTGAAATTTAAATCTCAAAAAACTATATTTCCTTATCCGATATTTAGTTCTATAAATTACATGTTTTCCTTTATTTTTCCTCAAATTTGGTACTTAATATACTATAATCTTGTTTTTAAGGAAAATGAACTTTTGTTTTTCTATTTAGTCACGAATCTTTTTCACCCTTACACATATTTTCCACAAAGATTTTTAAATAATATTTTTAATATTCTACAATGATTTATTAAATAAATTTTTTATCACGTTTTAATTTAGATTTTTTTTAAAATGAACCTTCCTATAATTTCCCAAAGGAGTTACTTTTTGTATATTTTTTTAACAAAAGTGTGGAAGGAATGTTTTCTTCAAACTTATTTGATTTGAACATAATTTTCCACTGTCTTAAATTCTCAATGCTTTTATGATTATTTTACAAGTTTTAAAGGATATTTTCAATGTAAAATTTTCCAAGTATTATGTAATTTATTAGTTTTTAAAATTTATTTTCAAATTGAAAAGGTTATTTTTCTCCAAAATGTTTTTAATTATATTTTTTTTGAATTTATATTCATCAAACATAGTAACCCTTTATTTTTATTATAAAATTATATGGATTTTTTGTAAGGATTCTATCCTTATATATTATCTAGATTGTTTATGGTTAGTTTTACAAGGGAAATTATTTAAATTTTATATGATAGTTTTTACAATATTTTTTTTTTGATTTTTTGGAATATTGATTACATTTTAATAATTAGTAATATGATGAATAAATTGGAATTATTAATTACTAGGTGAGTCCCATCATTATATATCACCTTAATTCCTCAATATATCTCATGATACAAATTATTTTGTGTTTTTTTGGTCTAGGAATTTTTCATTTTTGTAATATGACTTTTCACAAGGCCTTGATGGTAGTTTTATAATTCCCATAATTATACATTCATTCATTATTAAATCAGTTATTAATGTTCATGTGATTATTTAAATTATTAATATATCCATGTATAAGTTCAATATTAAGTTATTATTTATATATAATTATTTTATCATCATTTATTGATGCCATAATATTTATCATTATCAAGTTATTGATTAAATGGAATGTGTTTTGAGTTATATACCTTTTCACATTGATTATTCCTTATATAATTAGGATAGATTCTATTGTATGAATACCCTTAATGAGAATTTGTGATCACCATTTTTTTAAATTTCCTAGGATATGAATAAGGGTATTGGGAAATATATTGAGGATGCAAGAATATTTATTATATTTTTTAATATATAAAATGTAATATGAGAATCATGTATGTATCTAGTTTATAAAGAAAACTAAAATATTTGGTCCTTTAGAGGTTGATCACTTGTAAATAGTGAAAATGTAACAATTTAACCACCATATATGGGATACAAGGGCGAGGGTCCTTACAATATAATATTTTTTATCTGATCATTCTCTATCTTTTGTGAAAAGAATGTATTCAATCAAAATTTTATATCCCCATGTTGGTGGGTCTATTCCGTCCATTCACATCAGTGTGATGTTACTATGAACATTCATTCAATGATAAACAAATATTTCCTTTCACTGATGGACTTTACATTTTTTTAGGTTTGATGGAGTTTACATTTTGGTTTTTCTAATAGAACATGTTATATGTAATTGGAATGAATCATCTGATGGACTATGTTATAATGACATTATAAAATTCAATGTGATGGACACTCTATTTAATCACCTTTTCTATCTTCATCCATTGGCTTCAAAAACTTATTAAGGAATCTTCTTAAGGTTACTTTCATAATTTTGATAACAAATGTTCTTCTAAAGACACTATAGAACCTGTTTTAGATATTAAAAATATATCTCTAATCAATATAAGTAAACTCAATGTCTTTAAAGAACATTCACCATTATATTAATGAATAATATGAATATTCACTAAGGAAAGAACACCAGTTATATGTTTCTTAAGATAATAATACTTTTGAAATTACTTTATTCTTCATACATTCACCCAATATATGTGACACTTATTACCAAGCTTGGATACTTCAACTGAACTTTTTAGAAACATCTTATTTATAACTTCTGCAACAAATTGAAATCAATGAGATATTTATATTACATTTAAAACTATTTAAAACTAATTAAAACAATTTAAAAAAGTACAAATCACACAAAAAATGGTCTCTTCATTATTTATATTCATCACCCTAACTTGTGAAGTAATTTCAAATACATCCCCACTAGTAAGTGATGTCATTTTATATCCATTCCACTAGATTATATAATTTACCTAAATAGTTATGTAATTTTACTATAAGAACATAGCCTTAGTGAACCTTTGATGCACTATAATTTTGTTTGTTTTAGAGGCATGTTTTCAAAGTCACTTTATTAGTTTTATTTGATAAATGAGATATATAATGCTCTTTTATAATTAAAAATGATTAAATGTTAATTTATTGTATTTATTTTCAAACTTGGATTCCAAGGTTTTTCTAACAATGGTTTTATATGGAACACATAGTGGGATCCTACTATACAACAACTCAGATTTTTGGGATTTGACCCGTTTAATATTACTTTATATTTCTATGGATATTTTATTAGAGTTGGAATTGTGTTTTGGGTGTCTCAAGACATTGGAATTAATATATTTAAAATATTAATATATATTAAATAAAATCCATGCATATTTTTGGAATAAGTGTTTTTCTTATTGATTATGACCTCACATGGGAAGTCAAAGACTGTGATTGGTTATGGAATGTGGGGTTTACCCTAAGCATGACATAACATTAGTCAGTGTCAGACTCCCAGTTGATGACTTCCATTGGAAGATAAATTATAAAAATTAAATCATTAATTTATTTAATTTATTTAATAATTAATAATGAAATTATATTATATAAATACATCATTATAAATAATCAATAGGGTTAGACACCTTAACCTTCAGATATTAGAGAGGAGGAGATCTAATTTGGTGTTTTTGGATAAAAATCCAAGATCAAAGATGAACAATTGATGGGAATCATGAGATGAATGATGAATGCAATAGGATTATCAAATTCATCATTGGAGGAAACTTTTTTCATTAATGGTCGATCCATTCTGAAGTTTGGGCACATTATTTCATGTATTTATACCATATTTAATTTTGTTGATGATATTGGACTATAGATCTTCTTATTTTCTACAATATATGTTCTTTCCATGAGCCCCATTTCTTTTGATATTCTTGAACCCAATTTGTTTATCCATATTTCACAATTGATTTACTCAATTTTGTTTCATGATTTTATGTTTTTTTCATGATAAAATCAGCTAAAGAGGATCTTACTTCATTCTTGTGATTTTGAACTATTCTTCATATTCTTCACTGTTGGCCCATGAAGTCACAGTTCAAAATTTCTTGGATAGATTCAAGTGTGCTCAAACCCCATATCCATGGATGATGCATGAATTATTTTTATATCGACATTGTGTGATTGGATTGTGATGAAAAGTGGGATATGGGTGTTGGAGAAAGAGATGAAAGGTTGGATCATTGGTTTTTGTTCACGGCTATGGTGGTGTGACCGTGCAGTGTGATGGGAATGATCATCAAATGGTTTGGGTGGCCGAAATCGTACCACTAATGATGGATCTGGTGTGGTCATACCTAGATATGAGTTCATCAATGTGATTCATTAAATAAGTGGTGGTGTGGGTGAGATTCATCAATGATGTAAGAGTTTTTGAAAAATCTCAAGTTACTCAGTGTTCATTTTAGATGAACACATAACGTGAATTCCCCTTTCTATGAATACTATGGTTTCTGGTAGAATTAAATGTCACACTCCATGTATGACTCATAAACACAATGTAACCTAGTTCTGGTGGATTAGTTTGTACCACAAGAGTACAATAGAATAGACACGACCAGGTACACATGAATGATCAAAGTACACATGCACGACCATGTACTTTAACATGGCCATGGTACCCAGAAACAACCATTGTACATAGTCACAACTGAAGTACACATGTACATGACAAATTAAACAGACACTGGCCAAGAGATACGATAATTCCCAAGGCTACAAAGACCCACCGTGTATAAACTATACACACTGTAATATTTTTTCCATGGACTTTTACCATGTGTATATCCTTCTTCAAGACTCATATTTTGGCATGTGAGAAGAATATCCTAAGTATTTTTCCATGTAAAATGTCATGGTGGAATTTTTTTTGGCATTATATATACCACCCAAAGAGTTAAAATAATGATAATTACTTCAATTATTAAAGTTCAATAATAGTAATGGGATTTATCACTAGAGAGGTTTTGGGGTTTTTACTCCCCTCTTATACCAGGGCATGGGTCCCCCTTACTCTTTACATAGGTAGAGTCAGTACTCCTCTATACTAAATTTGGGAAAAAAATCCTATAGATGTGGAGTGGTACTCCCCCTTATTTGAGCTATGGAGGGGAGTAAGTCATCCATTAGAGTTAGTGATCCCTTATATGCAGAGTGTAGTATTGTGGTGTGGGATATCTAAAATGATTAGTTTGTATTTATACATGGTTCTAGGAATTAGATGTGTAACTTTTTGTGATTCAATAATAATAATAATTAATATCTAGATTTAGAGATGGAACTATACTTTATCAATTCTCTTGGGTTTCTTTACGAGAATATCTATTAGGTTTTTATATACCCTCTTTCTTTAAAGGTTTAGCTGACTATTACACCTTTATATTTATCCATTCATAGTTTTCAATGAATCCTACTAGGTATGCATACACTCACCCCATCAAGTCCCCTAACCACATGTTTTGTTTCTTATGAAGACAAAAAAGAAGATCATAGGTGATTTCAGAGTAACATAGTTTAACTTGGAGGTTCTAACATGTTCAATGGTTGTCCTTGAAGTTTTTGAGTCAGTATCTCTTCATAATTTACCTTTTTCTAGTAGTTTTCATTTTGGGACCTTATTCCTAATTTAATGTGTATTTTCACCCCTTATATATTTCAATGTATGATGCTGTACTTTAATATTTTACTATAGGTTGTCGCATCAATGTTTTATACTGAAGATATTTTATTTTGTTCATATATCTCTGAATTGATTTGCAAAGGTTGTTGTATAAATGTTTTTAGGTGCTTTATGCTAAGGCCTCCCATTTCAGTTATATATATAATCAGTTATTTTTTCTACCCCTTGGCCTATTAGAGGTAGGATTGGGGGGTCAAACTCGAATTATTTCCGAACAAGGAGGGGTAGCTATGGGTCGGGTCATGACAGAGTGGTATAAATGTTGGTATTTCCCCTTTAGGGTTTTTTGGAGTTGTAACTTATTCTGAGGATTGGTTTTAGAATTTAGGGAAATGGTGTGTGAGTGTCTTGAGTTCTATTATTTTTCTAAGGAACCCAATGTTGGTGAATTGGACAATGTATTCATATACCAGTACTATAACAACTTTCTTGTTTACTTGACATATCAAGACATTTATTTTAATGAACCAATGGTAAATTTATCATATATGATAGAGTCTTTTTAATTTGTTGCCCTAAAAGATTTATATATACTTATATATTCTCATCTAATGATTATATATGTTGTTAATTTTTAGGATCCCTCCATGATGAAAACCAATTAGGATACTGATATAGGATTGTGATGATAATCATTGAGTGATGAGTCCTCAGTTCAAGGATCCAATCATGTGGTGTTTCCCCTAGGCCGGTATAGAGTAGTGCTACCACATGTTGTGAAAGACAAGGATCAACCACTAGTGGTTCATGTAGATGATCTTTTACATGTTGGGAAACCAATAGCTTCAGTAGGATATAACAATGTGGCATGTAGGTTTATAAAATTACACGAGTTCTAGTAATAGAGACCACTAATTTTTCTAGAGTGAGATATAATGTCAGGAAGTAGATGATTTTCTTGAGGTATTGGTCAAAATTTTCATTATTTTTTAGAGCTAGGTCAATCAGATGGTTGTGCTTGTGACAAGTTTTCTTCATAGAAGACCACCTATACTCATGATGAGGTGTTAGTATCTTGTTTAGACTTAAAATATTAGTTCTTAGAGGAGTATTTACCTTCATTATTTTGATCTTTGTGGATTCAAGAGATTTTAGATTTATTGAAGGGTGATATTTCATTTTTTGAGTATGACATGATTTTTCCAACCTCACGTGTTACTCCCTTGATATTGTTTGATATGGATACTTATAGGCATGAAAATTAAAGAGGTGACTTCATAGAGACATCTATGGTATCTTGGTCTCCTTATAAATCCCCAGTTATGCTTGGTGATAGATTGGGCTATGGTTTTAGAAATATTCCTAGAAGAGGGATTTCAGGTGGCTGGAGCTATTAGTGGACATTATGTTTCTAATTCATCTACAGTAGTTAGTATTCATAATTTTTAGGGCCATAATAGAGGAGGAATACTCATGATCAGACTTAGATATGTGGATATGTGGAATATGGTTCAGACAGACGATCCAATCATCCAAGAGAGGGGAAATTCCATGATTGTGATAGGAAATGTCACATTGCTCGAGATTTCTTATATCAATGAGCTATAGATATTGGATAGGTATTGGATGGATCTATATAGAAGAGAAAATGTTTTGATCAAGTATTTCCTTGGAGTAGTCAAGGAATCCCCCTAAGAGGTGGTGCTAAAAGAGTCATAGGTGGGACTCTAGTGGGAGGTTTTTTAGGTGGAGTAAAATTCTATGATCTACTCCCACCACCACCAACCAATGGCCTATTCCATGCATAGAGTGATAGTGTTTTAGGGTTTGGGTAGTTCTAGGATATGAAAAAATATGATCGAGCTACTCATGAGATTATTCAAGGTATGATATGTGACTTTTTTACTCTATCCTAAGTACTTGTGGACATAAGGATGATTCATTACATTATCTCCATATCCATTGTACAAGAACCTCAAGTTAAATTAGATTCATTACCCCAAAATAATGGCTATATGTTCCTATATAGATATAATATTCAGTAACACACATATGTGGGTAGTGTGATTGGAAACTCAATTGAAATAGTTTCTTATTGGACATATTTTTTCATCATGATAAAACCTTATGAAATCATCCTGGGTATGGACTGGTTTTCTATAGTTCATTCCTAGATAGACATTCTTTACCAAGGAGTTATATTCCTTTATACAAATGGGATGAGATTATTCTTCTTGGGCGAGAGTGATCTTGTGGCTGAGCGAATGAGGATAATGAGTTGGATTCTTCAACCTATCACTAATTAATTGGAGAGTTTAGCCCTTGGTTCCTTGGGCACTTCAGAAAAATGTCTTCCAGTAGTATTGGAGGATTATACGAATGTATTTCTTGAAGAATTACTGATATTAACTTTGGGTTGAGAGATTTAATTAAAAAATAAATTACACCCTAGGACTACAATGATATCTTCTATAATATATTTGATAACCCCTACTAAGATCTGCGAACTATAGGTGTTTTTGGAAGATCTTTAACAGAATGGTTTTATTAGACATCATGTGTCCCCTTAGGCAAATCTAATTTTATTAATGAATAAATATGATAAGATTTTGAGGCTTTCCATTGACTGTTATGGCCTGAATTAAGTAACTATCAAGAACAGGTACCCCTTACCGTGGATTGATGAACATTTTTACCAGTTGAAAGGTGCGAGTTGGTTTTCATAGATTGGCCCCATGTCTGGCTACAATAATTTGAGGGTTATTGAGGATGAAATTCTGAAAACAATATTACAATATTGTTATAGACACTATTATTTTATTGGTGATGCCTTTTGGCATGACTAATTCCCTAATTTTATTCATAGAAATTATGAATCAACTCCTCTATCCATAAAATAACGGATTCATAGATGGATTCATCGATGAAATTATTATATACTCTACATTAGAGGATTAACATGCACAGAATTTGAGGATGGTCCAAGAATTACTCAAGTATCACCATATTTATACTACTAGAGGTTCGTGGTAGACTTTTCTAGGATAAGAATCCATTTGACTACCTTGACACAAAAGGGATAGCTATTTTTATGAGATTAGTAGTGTGTGAGAGCCTTCAAGAATATAAGTCACAGGTTGTCTAGTGCTCTTAAATTGAGGCTAAAAGAAGAGGTCATTTGGTATGTGGTGTTTCATGATGCATCTGGAGATAGGATTGAATTTTTGTTGATGTATGAACTATTGGTGATCATATATGGTTTGAGGTATTTGGAGTCCCATGAGTATTATTAAGTGACACATGATTTGGAGTTGGAAATACTAGTGACTTCCACAAATATTTGGAGGAATTATCTTCCATGTGAGAATTTATTTGTTTATACAAACCATCAGGGTCTTAAGTAGTTCTTATCACAAGTAAGACACAACCTAATATAGAGGAATTGATTGTTGTTTCTTAAGTACTAGGACTTTGATATAGTCTACACTCAATGAAAGGGAAACTTGGTGGATGATTCCCTTAGAATGAAATCTCATTCTCTATTCATGGAGGAGTTATATGAGCATTTGGATTCATTATAGATGAACCTAGTAGAGGGTAGGGGTGGAAATTATCTATAGTTTATGTTATTAACTTATCCTATTCTTCAGTTTGTGAGAGATGCTCAGTTGAAGATGTTGAATATGAGGTTTACATGACTAGCTATCCTTAAGAGATGTACCATATGGATTTTATGAAGGAAGGTTGAATGTTATATTTTTCAAGGGATTCACAGTAGTTCCAGCCTTGTTGAGTGAGGATGTGTTGAGGGAGTTTCATACATTCCCCCTTGAATTTACATCTAGGTGTGAGAAATATGTACAATGATATTTAATGAAAATTTTGGTGGGAGGTCATGGGGTATACCATTGATGATTTTGTTTAATGTTTCATCACAAGTCAACATGTAAAGCCTGAACATTTATTTCTAGATGGTTTGACATAGTCTCTTGAGATCCTCAAATATAAGTAGGATGGAATATCAATTAATTTTGTGATAGGGATTTCATGGAAAAAGAAATACCATGAATATGGGTTATTATAGACCGACTTACTGTGTTGGTACATGTAACACCGCAAGCTTCCATGGTACGCTTCTCTTTGAATAATACAGTAGTGTTTGTTGTATGCAAATTTGAGTTCTAACACACACCACAACAAATGAAACTAGCCGTTATGAATAGTAATAACCACTTTTTGAAATTTTATAAATTTTATCTTTCAAAATGGACTTCATTTTTGGATTCGGAATATTGAAATTATATTAGGGTGAATTTTTGGTATTTTCCTGAAAACTTTCAATTTTTGATGAATAGTGAAAAAAACACTGAGTTATTGTTTAAAATCGAATTTTTATTTAAATAATTATTTATTTTATTTAAATTTAATTAAGGTCAAAATAGACACATAATACCTATATAGGTTCAATGTAATTCCTTAGAGTCAATTTATAATAATTTTAGATATATAAAATTTTTATAGAACTTTTCACCGTCTTTTACCCACATCCTAGGAGAATTTGCAAATTCACATAAAAATTAATTTTACTACTTGTGTGAGTGGAATTTCAAAAATCCAAGAGAAACAGTTAATATCAAGGAGTAAAATGTAGTTCAATAGGATAAAAATAATTTTTGGTGAATAGTAACTTTTTACTTTTATTTACCACGGTTAAAAGTAAATAGGGTAATTAAGGGTAAAAATGATATTAATATTACCCTAAAACATGTCATAATTCTATTGGACAAGTGTATCTCGACCAAAAAAAATCTTAGGAATAAAATATTATCATTTAGGTCCACTTGGATTAGATTAGGACATTTATTATTATTTAATTCAAAGAAGAGTTAAAAGAGTTAAAATCAAGGTTTAATTACTATAACATTTTTAATATAGAGTTATATATAAGATAAATTAGATTATAAATATTCATTAGAAAGATAAAAAGATTTCCTACATAATGGTATTTTATTTATAATTTTTATACATTAAATAATTTAATTTATTTATGACACAATGGTGATGCAGTAATTACCTAATTAGTGAAATATTAAAATAATTGATATTATAAATATTAAAATAAATGTAATTTGAAACTTTTAAGAACTAAAATAATTTTCTAGGTTAATATGACATATTATTACAGGTTATATGAATTTATTTAGAAGTAATAATTCTGTTATGAATTTATCAAAAAAAAAATACCTAATAGTGTCAAAATTGACATAAAAGAGTTTATAAAACAAATATTATATTATTAATTGATATTCTATTCATAGAAATATACGATTCTACCAAAGGACTTATATAATGATATGTGTATCATTAATGGACCACTTTGGGGTCTCTTGTAAGTTTATATTACGTTTATTAACCATATAATATAAAAATACAAAAAGACATGGTAAATGTCAAACTAATTAACTAAGAGTTAAAACTAAAAGATAAGGTTAATAAAGTGACCCAAACCTGTCTAAAACCTATTGGTTGAGTTTTTTTGACCCATAACCACCATATACTAGAAATAAATCAGTTTGGATCCATTAGAAACCGAATATGAATTTATTATAAAATAATATTTCTAGCTTTTCCAAAGGTGCCCCTCACCCCTCTTATAAAAGGGCACTCCACCTTCTCTCTAATTCATACATTAAAATCCATTTGTCTCGGCCAAAACCTACCCAAATATTCTCTCCACTTACCTAATTTCAACTTATAGGCCTTATTTTGATCAGAAATCCAACCTAAGAATCCATTTTGATCAAATCAAAAGAAAGAACCCGATGAAGAGGTAATGTTTTCACAACCCTCTTTCAAGTTCCTTTCTTCTTCAACTTCTTATTTCTTTGTTATTTCCATTATAAAATAATAAATCTAGTATCTTCTATATATTGTGATGTTATTATAAATATGGTACAACCATATTCAGTATTCTATCCATCCTTTGAATGACATGTCACCATACGCGCGTACGTACAGTTTACCGTCTCCATGTCGTGGTGTAATTGTTATTCCAAGAATTATTGTTTGGATGGGTATGATAATGATGTGTAATTGAATTAAATAATAATTATAACATTATAATTATTCTTTATATATGATATAACATCTAGTTATATATTATTTTAATTTCAAAAGAATGATTTGTCGCTCGTGCGTACGTACGGACTACCGTCTCCACGAACGCGATGAGATTCATTCCCCATCATTTCCATTAAAGTATAATTATCATTTTATGATTAAAAATAATGTTTAAGGACTTTATATAATTATGGATATGAATAACATACAATCTATCCATAACAAACACGTCTTATGTAACAAAACAGATAAAATAAAACGAGTAAGTTAACACCCAAAACAACAATAATACAAAGATATTATTAACAAAGAAATGTTAAAAGATCATATATGATATAATATTAATGTCTATAATTCTTGTATAATTTAATAACAATTTTTTCACCATTATATAAGAGGTTAACCTACCCTCGACCAAGGAAAAGTACAAGTTAAGGGTTTATTTCACAATCTCTTAATTATCTGAGGTTGTTTATACGTAATTATCTCCTGGGACTTCTTTATCATCCACATCCATGCTTCTTAAAAACGTGTTTCAAAACATTTTTACTATTTACTAGACTATGGGTTAAAGTCATTTATACCCTTGTTATACTTTTTATAAAATGGTTTGAAAGGAATATTTCCGCCGTTTTCCAAACAAGGTCCTTTTTAACCTTTTCGACAAAATTAAGGTAAGCATGACTTTTTTAACTTATACGGTGGGTGCAGATATTTTCCACCATTATAAAATCTTCGAAGCTTCACTTATAATATTATAAGGATATTTTCCAAGTAAATATTTTATTTTATAATTATGTTACTTTTAAATTATTTCAAAAAAGAGATATTTCTCTCAAATAGTTTTTATTTCATCTATTTTAACATCCTTTGATGGATTTAAACTTATTTGAAGTTGATTTATTATGATACACAACTTCCATATTTTATTGAAGGTTTTGTGATATGTTTGATTGTGGATGATTTATTTTTATACCATTCATGGTTTATGGAGAAAGTATTGACATTTATTATGCTTGTTTTAATATGAATGTTTATGTTATGTTTAAACCTGTTCATATAAGGAATGCATTGGACTTAATAAGTGACGAGTGGAGCCCTCTATAGCTCCTCGATGCATCGGTAGGTCTCATGATACAAACTAGTGTCCTGTCACAAGGCCTATACAACATCTTATTTGTAGTCTTGGCACAGGGCCTTGACTAGGTGGTTATGATAGTCTGGAATTATGCATTCCATCATTATGAAAGTGGTTATTGATATTTCATGTGATTATTCGACTAGTAGAATATCCATGTGAATAAGTAAATGGAATTATTTCATTTTATTTTTTCCATATTATGCTTAAGTTCAAGTTTAAAAGTTTTTTTAGTTATACATTTCCTTAAATGTTTATGCTTATTTATGAAAGTTTCCGCTATATTGTTATCCTTACTGGGCATTTAAGCTCACCCCTTTATATGTTTTATTTTTACCAGGATATGAAGAAGTATTTTATGAATGACCTCTAGGGATAGTATGAGGGGATATGAGTCTGGTCTATGGAGACAAGATGTTGTTGTAGTTTTTCACTTTATGATTTAATGTAAACTTTATGAATGTATCTAGTGATTCCAAGGCTACTAATCTAATTGGTCTTTCTAGATTTGATCTTTTGCAATCTTGCCAATGTTATTTAATAATGCACCAAATCTGGGTAACTGGGGTCGGGGCATTATTGTACACGCTCTTTCAATCTTGGAGAAGAGTTTGTTTGAGAGTTTGGGGTTGTTGGATATGTGGGGGATCATATGGCTTCATGGGGTACCCACAACGATCACCTCAGACCATGATGCTCATTTTTTTTCAGAGTTATGAAGTGGTTTTCAGGATTCTTTTGAGACCCAATTATAGATGAGTACATCAATGCACCCCCATATTGATAGAAAGACCGATAAGACTATGTATGTTTTGGGGGAAATGCTAAGAGCCTTTGGGGTGGAATTTGGATGGATATGGGAAGATCAGTTTTCATTAGTAATGTTTTATTATAATAATAGCTATCGCTATAATATTTGCATGTAAAATTTTGGGGAACTATATGGGGGACCCTTCAGGTCACCCTTTTTCTAGATAGAGATTTAGAAGACTTTACTTATTGCGATAGAGTTGGTGAAGACAAAAAAAATGTTTGGTTGATCTGTGAGTGTATGGGGATATCCTAGAGACAGTAGGTATCTTATGTAGACGGACACTATAGACCATTTTATTTTTTTTGGAGATACCATTT
Organism: Viscum album; assembly: GCA_963277665.1. Classification (NCBI taxonomy): domain Eukaryota; kingdom Viridiplantae; phylum Streptophyta; class Magnoliopsida; order Santalales; family Viscaceae; genus Viscum; species Viscum album. Next base: position 2,085,317,241 of record OY728126.1, read on the forward strand.
TTTCTAAGAGTATCCCCATGATAAAGATTTTTGGGATTTGACATGGGAGGAAAGATATTGCTGAAGTTATTCAGGCCATTTCAGATTTTGTGGATGGTTGGTGAGGTTGGTTACTATTAGGGAATACCCCCATAGTTAGAATGAGTGCAGGAAATATTTCATGTATCATAGATGAGGAGATATGTTCATAAACCATTTCATGTTATTATCTATGGTGATATGGATATCAAGGACATAACCACCTTCTCAAAGTACCTATTAGAAATCAAGCACCAATAGGAGAAGATCCTCTATGGACAAACTATCCCTTTGGTTTGAGATCTTTTTAGGCATGTGGGAATGCATAAGAACTCCAAAGAGTGTGGGAGCCAGATGCATGCTCTATACCCCAACCCTTTTATAAATATTATGATTTTTAGGGTGAAAATGCTTGAAGGTTTTGATAATTTAATGACTTATTTTTTTTAGTTTGATATTTTAGATATTTCTTTATATATTTGAAGATTTTTTATTTTATTCGGAATGATGTTTTGGATGTCACAGGACACTTGAATTAATATATTCTAAATAGTAATATATATTAAATCAGACATGAACATATTTTTAGAATAACTGGTTTTCCAATTGATTATTACATTGGATGGGAAATTTGAGATCAAGGTTGGCTTCAAAACATGGGATTTACCATAGAAATGACATAAAGTTGTCTAGTGTCAGACTCTAAGTAATAAAAAACTATTGGTAGGTGTTTTATATAAGTTAAATGATTAATTTATTTAATTCGTTTAATAACCAATATCCTAATTCTACTCTATAAATACATCATTATGATGAATCACCAGGGTCATCTGCATAACCCTGGTATATTAGAGAGGATAATGAAAACTTCTTTGGCATTGGCGGATTGAGATCAATGATCAATGATGAATGATTGAGAAGAATCATGAGATGAATGTGGAACATATCATGATCATTATCCTCCTTTCTAGGGGAAAATTTATTAAAAAATGATCATTCAATTCTTAAGGTAGGGAATGTTATTTCATCAATTTCTTCCTTGCTTTATTAAATTCACGAGAATGAAGTATAGATTTTCATATTTTCTATAATTTATGTTCCTTTTCATGATCCCCATTTATTTTGGTATTCTTGAACTGATTTTTTATCCTTATTTTTAATGTGATTCACCTCCATCTATTCTCCAATTAATGGTCATTGGCTGGGATAAAATCATTCAATGATGATATTACTTTATTCTGGTGCATTCCCCAAATATTCTTCTTGTTATTAATCATTGTCCCATGAGGCTATGGTTAAAAATTTATAGGTTTTATTTGATAATGATTGATCCCCCAGATTATTAGGGAATATGTGAATGTGTTAGAGATCACCAATTTTCAATTTATTTATGATGCGATGTGGTATTCGTGTGTTCAAAAGATGGATTAGAGGTCATATCATTGGTTTTTTTCCACATGTGAGGCGACACATAAGAACTATGTGATGGTCATGTTATCATATAGTTCATGTGGAAGAAATCCAACCATCGATGATGAATCAGGAGTGGTCATCCTTAGTTATAAATTCCATAGAACGATTCATGATGTAAGTGGTGGGAACCACAATATGGTAAATTCTTGTGAAGGGTATGGGATTTTTCTTTGAAAACCCAATCGACATGGTGTTTAGTCTATATAAAAACATGTTGTGCAGTACCATTTATATGATACCTAGGGTTTCTTATAGAATTGAGTATCATATACCATGTATGACCCATAAATTCTCTATGACCCAGTATAGGTGGATCGACATGTACCCTAAGATTACAAGGGCATGGACACAACTAGGTAAATGGGCATGGTAAGAGTACATGGGTACGACCATGTAATCCTACATAACCAAGGTACCCGGACATTAATAGTGTACATGAGAAAGACTAGAGTACACATGAATGTGAAAAATTACATGGTAATGGTTCAAAAGACATGGGCATGCTCAGGGATTCCAAGAAACACTATGTATACCCTATAAAAAATTTGTACTTTTTCTTGAGGACTTTTACCTTGTTTATCTTTTTCTTCGGGATTAGATTTGGGCCTGTAAGTAGTCAAACCTAAGTTGTTTCACAAATAGGATGTTATACAAGCCTTTTTTTGGAATAAAAGTTATACCATGAGGTTTTATGTGTGTGATTATTCCTTTAGATAAACTTGGCTGATGGTAGTGATTAGGTTTTTCCACCAAAGTGATGTCAGGTTTGTTACTCCCATATCACACTGGGCATGGGCCCCATACACTTTAAAAATATAGATTGGTACTCCCCCATACTGTGGTAGGGTGTGGGTCCTCTATTTGTGGATTGGTACTCTCCCATATTCATGATTTTGTAGGGATAACCCCCCTATTGGATTTAGTCACCCACTTTGGTGAAGTGCATCAGTAAGGCGCGAACCTTCCACCCTAATTGTAGTGAGTTTGTGCATGGTGCTATGCATCATTGGTTGATGTTTGGAATCAACAGGCTAAATAACCATTATTATATAGATTTGGATATAGATATTCCCTTTCTCTATTCATTTTGGATTCTTTATGAGTATATATATTGGGTTTTTCTTTACCTTATCCCAATTATTGGTTGACTTAATTGTTTCTTCTTTCTATTGTTCCATTATTGTTTCTCTCGGTGTACTACTAGGTATGTATAAAATCACCCCTATATTAGATATTATTCATTCATTTTCTGTTTCTTATATAAAAGGATAGGTAGATCTGTGATGATTTTAGATGAAAATAGAAGTACTTGGAATTATTAACCATGTTCAATGGTAAAAACTAGAGATTTCATGTCAGGGACTTTTCCATCTTTTCCATTTTATAGTTTTTGTCAGGTTGAGAGTTCATTCTTGATTAAGATATTATTTTTTACCTTTATGTATTTTACTATACACTACTATACATTTATGTTTTCCCATATGTTTTTTCATGCATGGTTTACCCTCCAGATGTTTCATTTTATTCTTATATATATGCATTTTTTCATAGTTCTTATTGTGTGCATGCATATAGGTACTCTAGGCTACGTCCACCAAATTTAGTTATATTTCTAAACATCACTTGTATCTATCCCCTTCCCTATTAGAGTAATGATTGTGGTCTCACATGCAGCTTACTTCCAGCCTAGGCGGGGTCTTAGTGGGTAGTTCGTGACATAATAGTATTGGCATGGACACATACTAAAAAACCAATGGGTGTATATTGAACTTGTTTTATCTGATGTAGAAAAATGAAATTTTCATCATAGCGACTATAAGTTATCATGTTATACACACTTTGGCTGGTGGGGGTGACATGGTGGGATGATTCCCTATGTAACACAAAGATGAGTATATTTTTATTTTATTTATTTTTTTGGTTGTAGTTTTTTATAATAATTATGTATTTTTTATTTGCAATCCCATTATGTTACTCCTATTTTCTAGAAAATTAGTTTTAATGTTATATTTTTTTAGTGTTGACATCTGATTATGTTTTTTTGGGTTCCTTTTTTTACATGTTGAGATATTCAAAATTATATGATTTATTATGATTTTGGAACAACAATGAATATAGAGTTCATGTCAGGATCTCAATTTTAACCTTATAGTTAAACTATTTTTTCAGTGAATTTTTTACCAATAGTGCATTCCTTGATTCCCAAGAACTTGTTTCTTGCTCGGGGGAATTATTAATTCCCTTTGAGTCATGTTGCAAACCATCTCAGGTGTCTATGTTAGGAAATCCAAAATTAGTTCATGAAACATCATCAAATGTCATTTTAATCAAACATTAAAGCTATTGTGGGAGAAAAAAAAACCATCTATATATATTATTATATAGAACATATTACTATGGATATAAAATTTACATGATGACCTTTTTTATGATATAGTTTACTCTACAAAAAACCATAGTGTGGTTCATATATTCATAAAATGTTTTATATTTGATACATATTAATTTAATAAGTCCCTAACAATTAACTATATGTTGTGAATTAAAATATGTATGTATATTCGATGTGTGAATATAGGGAGTGATCTTAAAAAATCAGTAGTATTTAACCTATAACTCTAAGTAATTCTCATAGAATATTGTATCCCTATATATACTGATGAAATTAAATAATAAAAATTTACATTTAATTTGAAAATTCAGATTAATAATAAAGAAAATATGTAGTATACTTATATCATATTATATCTGTCACCATAAAAAATCTTTTCTCATGGAATAACTATCACATTTCATTCATTTTTTACATAGAAATTTAAAATTTTCCCATCCATACATGATATAATATAAACATGAATTTCCTATTTCAAATATGGTGTAATAAATCCATCACACTCCCTTTTACACATGTCATAACATAGCCATTATATTAGCCTTTAACACAAGGTAAACCATACCTATCATATTCCCAAATATACATTTCATAATATATCCATTATATCCACCATCACACATGGAATATCATAGCCATCCTATTAAACTATCAAAAATGGGAAAATATTGAAACAATATTCCATATATATTCAATTGTGTAACATATCCATCATATTCCACATATCATTCATGACATAACATAGTTTTCATTCCCCTTTGAGTAAGGGTATAACATATCTCATGATATTATCTACTCACCCATGGTGTAAAATAGATCATTGAAATACCATATTGATCACCAAATAACATTCATATATAATTAATGGAGCCCTCATACAAAATAATAATGTTCTTAATAAATTCAAAGTAAGTTAAAATCAAAAAATTTATACAAAGAGTTATAATATATAAAGAAAATAATGAAAAATTATGAAATTTATTACCCCATTAAAAAAAACCATGATCTATTTTAAATATATTTCTAAAATGTTTAATTCAATAGTGAAATAACTCTTTTATTAAAAAAAGTTCATGGGAAATAAACTTCACACCATGAAAGTTGTAAAAATGTATTTATCATATACATATCAAATATTAACTTCATAAAAAAATATGTAGTTAATTTCATAAAAAACTAAACCCTATAATGTTTCTAATATCTCCTTTTTCAATTCATATGTCACATTAGTGAAGATACATAGATCACAATTATTACTGGAAAAAAGGTTTTATGTTAGATATAACTCAGTAAAACAAAGATTAAATTAGGAAATAAATTACCATATCCCAATTATTCTTTTAAAATCATAAAATTCACTAATCTAGAATAAAATAAGACACATTTTTTAAAACATAAATAAAATAAAATTAACCACAAATAAGAAACAAAGGTTTTATTTAACTATAGATTTAATAAAATCAATGCAATATATATAAAATAATTTCAATGATAAATAATATATTCAGAGAAAAATCATCAAAAAGAAAAAATATAGGGAATTTCTCATATACTAAATTCACTCATATGAAAAGAATATAATTTTATGAAATTACCGACCAAAAAAGGACCATAATACCCAAGATATAAAACCATATATGATTTTCCCATTAGAGTTCTAGTAGTACTCTACTATACTTTTTATAATCCCCAAAATATAGCTGTTACCACAAGAATCCTAATAGAAAAAAAATTCTATACAATATTTCATCTTAACTTATTAAAGTTTTGGTGCTACACAAAGAACTTTTAAGGGTACTCATGTTTTAAAAACAGAGTCCATTTTTCCTCATAACCCTTAAAATGCATCAAAACATATTAAGCCCAATTTTTTTCTAAAATAAATATAATATTCAGAAAGTAATAAAATTTTTCAAAAAATTAAATTCAATTTATTCACTAATGATATGATTCATTACCCTTAAAATTTCCCTTTTCAGTTTAAACACTTGTAGTCACTTATATAATCCATTTCAATTTTATTCAGCATCATGATCATTCTAGCTCTTATATATAGTGACTTAATTTTCCTTTCATGCTAACATTTTTTTAATAATACAATATTACATAATTAGTGAAAAAAATTATTTTAAATCCCTATACCCAAGATTCAATATTAAAATCATATTTTTAATGATTCCCATAAGTCCTAATGCTTTGTTTTTCCAAACCCATTATTTTCTTATACTTAATTAATTCTCCTTTTCAAGGATTGAAATAATCTCCACCATATATTGACAAAAAACTTTAACTCTCAATTAACCCTTTCTTGTAACATTATCCTAATACCATCACCGTGTATCAGTAATTACCCATGTCAATGATTTTCAATATTTGAAAAATGTCCATTGCAACAAATAACCTTTGGTTATAACAAGTCTCAATAACCAGATTGGATTTATTAACATTGTGTTTCATTTATCATGTATATTCACATTGGTTCTACTAGATATATACATGATTTTATTTTTATTACCTTGAAATTATGAGTCGATTTAAATTTTTTAATTTATTTCATGGAATGAACCGGAAATGCTTATATATATATATTTTGTCAATACTTTAATGATTTCATATATATATATATATTTCTATTTTATTAGTGAATGTTAAATAAAATATTTTTAATTTTTTAAAATAAGGAACTAATAGTATTGAATGAGTTGAAATTGGTATTAAATAAGTTCAAGTAAAAATAAAGCGACATATATTTTGTTGAGTTATTTTATTATATTTGAAACCGAATTGATAATTTCTCTTTCTAAAACCAAATAATTTTTCTTGTTTTTATACTGAATGTGATATTAAAATATTATTTTAATAATTAAATCATGTGATCATCAAAATAAATGGGTTTAAAAATCAATCTTTCAGTTTAAAATACATGCATTTGATTAAAAAGAATTATTTAAGATATTCTATCATATGAAAATTTAATTAAAAATAATTTTATTTATTTAATATATTTATAATATATAAATACATGAATTGGAATTATTTTAAAATGATATAATAAGATTAATATTTTACGGTAGCCCATTAGTTTTTAATGAAATTTTAAGACATGAACTAATTTGACATTTTCATGCTAAAATCTTTATTTATATGTTCTTAGGTTTTTTTCAAAAGAAATATTTTTTTTAAAATTCTGAATAGTTGTTTTATATGGTATATTTTAGTTTAAATTTAAAATTTTTAATCAATTATGAACTGAACATACTAGTGGTACAAAAAAAATAAGGAGATTAGTTGGAAATAATTCTAAAATGGAATTTGTTTTTATTTATTAAGAATTTGAATTGTGAAGTGATATTTTTGAAAAACTTCTTTATTTTTAATAAATTATGAAATGAGATTGAGTGTGGGATGGTTTTTATTGAAAAAATATCCGTATTTTATTTTTATGATGATATATGAATAATAAATCATTATTTTAAAAATTATAAAGTAATAGATGAAGTTTGAGGAAAGTGTTTCTGAGATAGGGTGTCAAAATAATAATCACAATAGAAAAATGGATTACATTTGGTATTTAAAAAATTATGAATTTATAGATAAGTATTTGACCAATATAATCATGGTTATGTGCGTATTTTTGTATTATTTTATTTTGGAAATACCCCTCCACTAGAAAAATAATAGTGAAAAATATGACTTTATAAATTATGAATTTGAGAACAATTCCTCTTGGGGAAAATGTATGATTTTTTAATTTGTAAATAATATCTTAAAATTAATCTATATTTAATTTATCCCATCCCTAAAGATATCTTAACTATTTATCCAGAACATTATATTAGCTTAGGGCATAAAATTAATTATAAAATAGGACAAAAACTTATAATGACCATATGTTTTGATTAGAGTATTTTCCTAGACTAAAAATGATGGAAATTTATGTAATTGAATATAAATTCTCTTTTAGACACCAGTGAACTAGAAATTCTTTTTTTGGTATAACTATGTCATTTTGAACACAAAAATTTTATTTCTAGTTATAATGTGATGCGATATGAGTTCATTACAATAAATGTGTATAATGTGACTACATAGGTGTTTTTTGGATTTTCAAGGATATTTTCTATTGGTTACTATTATTATTATTTTAAAAGGCATGAAAGGTAATAATTTCAACAAGATTTAGTCTTTTAACTTGTGTGATCATGGTAATGACCGTTTTAATTGAAGGGATACTTGAATAATTATTTAATATTATGAATTAAGAGGAGTATTATTATCATATAAACTGTCAAAATAACACCATCATTATTTTTAATGAAAATTCACTTTGAAGGAATCTTGAAAATTTAAAATAAGGAGCTTCCTTTAATAGTTTTCTTGATGAATCAATAAGGGGCTCAAAATTCCTAGGAATATTGATGTGGGAATTCCATACTAGTGTAAGAGAGATTGAATAAGAAGAACAGAAATGGGTGATAATATATTAAGAGTTTCAATGTTAAAATATCTGAACTTATAGGGGTTACCCAAAACCTTATGTTTTATAATAATGGTTGGATAGATTAAATTATTTTCCCAAAATCTCTATGAATAGATAACTATTTAAATGTTGTTAAATTCTTAATGAAATAAAGAGAAACCTGGTGGTAGTTGGATTTAATTGTTCAAGAAAATAAAAATGAGAATTTATATTAGGAATAATTTTGGATTCTATTTAATAAATATACTAGATGGAGACAATTAGAATTATGAAAGATAAGGCAATCATAAACACTTAGTAGAGAAACTTATGTTGATTATTAATGAAACATATTTTATTGAATTAGGAAAATACTTAAGCTATATGGATATATTTTTTAAGTAAGGATAAAATATTTGAAATTGGATTAGAGGCAAAAAAAATCTAGTGATGTGATGATTTGGTTTCCAACTTATTATGAAGTAGTTAATAAATATTTTACATTAGATATTGAACACTAAGAAAATTATACATAAGGTAAAGGTATGGATATGTGTGATATTAGGGGATTTTATTCAAGTGGTGAAAAAATAGGTACATTCGTATAGATGAAATATGAGAACTGATATCCATAATATGGGTATCTCACCTTTATATCTCCAAATATTCTATGAAAGGGACATTATTTATAGTTCTTATAGTACAGAAATCCAAGTCATGTGAAAATTAAATGTCCATTGTGATTTCCTCCCTAGTTACCGAGTAGTACCTATACTATAGAAGTCAATATATAGACCTCAAACACACCTCCCCTCACACAAAAGTATTATAGCTAACAACAAGGGTATAGAGTAACACCATGGGTATAATATAACCCTACATTAGAGTAGAAATAAAAAAAACAAATAAACATAATTTATAAACAATAATCAGAGTAGATGGAATCCAAAAAAGAAACAAAAAATGCTATATGAAATGTAAATTTGAAAGCATGCAATCATACTAACCCATGGTGTAACAACCTGAGATTTTATGAGATATATTATTTTTAATTTCATTTATGTCTTTTGTTGTACACTACACCAATATTATCTTGGGCTATAAGCAACACCGTATTAGTTTGCAGTATACGCAAAACAATTCAGAGCTTGTGTTGCACACAATTTCAAGTTCTTTTGAAAGAATTTATTTCACAAAACAATGAGTATAGATCTTGTTCAATTTATAAATGAACTAATATTGGATTATTTTATACACAACACCAAAGGAATATTGCACTACACACAACACGGACATGGCTTGATCGACCTTCCTTGATAGCTTGCATGGTACGAAATAGCAAGTTTCACTAAAAAACTATATATTATTAATATATTATATAAACTAGAAATTATTAATATTATTGAACACATTTTTAATTTTATATAACATTATAATTCATCTTACACATGATATGCGAACAAAATCAATTTTTCAGATAAAATAAGTATTTTTCAAAAAAGAATACAGTTTTACCGCCTTTTGATATAATACCCATTTTAAATATAGTTTTTGACAATTTTATAAGTTTTATTTGATAATATAAACTTCTTCTTTGGAAGCAGGACAAAAAATTTACTTTGGATAAATTTTTGATATTTTTTTTGATAACATTCATATTTTGATGAAGAGTGAAAATATAGTAAATTTTAATTGAAAAAGACTTTTTTCATTGAAATAATTTATATTGTTAAAATATAATATTGAATTGTTTTAAAGTGTAATTAGAATATATTTATATAGTTTAAGAAAATTTAAGTCATTCTAATTAATTTTACATTGAATTCATATGTAAAAACATTTTAATCTTTTGCAATGATTTAAACAAAAAACATTTTTTTTCGACAATGGGATTAATTTTAAATTAATTACTGAAACATCTAGGTTTTTAATTTAAAAAATGGATTCCATACTTGGAATCATAATATTCAAATTATGTAAATAGATACTTTTTATTTCTGGACATTATGAATAGTTACTCCAGTAATTCTTTTATTTACCAAGGCTAAGGGATAAATCTGGTAAATAAGGGTAAAAAATAATAATATAATAATATTAAATTACCCTAACACATGTCATAATCCTATTGGATGAGATATTTCCGACCATGGACATCCTTGGGTCTATTTTGGGACCCCATGGGTTCACATGGATGTGGAAATGACAATTTATAATAATAAATTTAATGTAATGATAATTATAACTTAAACATATATCTTTTACTAAATTGATTTTAATAGAGGGTTATATAACTGATATCTATTTATATAAATATTCATTATAAATATAAAAATATTTCCAACATCATGGAATTTTATTTATAATTTTTAGACATTATATAAATATATTTATTTATGACACAATTATGATGTAGTGATTTCCTCATTAATGAAAGATTCAAATAAATGAATTTATAAATATTAAAACAAATGTAGTTTTGTTATTTTTATGTCACCCAAGAATTTTATGGATGATATTTAAATATTATCTTTGATTTAATGACTTATTTTCTAATGAATCCGGTTGTTAGGAATTTTTTAAAAAGTCAAGTATGAATAGTATAAAAAATTGACACAATTCATAACTTAAAACATAAAATAGTTATAAAAAGATATTAAATTCCTAAAAATATATGATTCGGAAAAATGGTTAAAATAAGTCCAAATATATCATAAATAACTTTTTTGGGTCTTTGGACATGATATGGTAATTACATTAACCCATAATGTCTAAATAACATGATATCACTATCAGATTAAAAAGGGTAAAATAAGGGTAGAACCAAAATGATAAGGATATAAAATATTCAAAACTTGTAAAAAAATTATTATATTATGGTTATTTTAAAAAAATAATATTATATTATAATTAAATATGTTTTTTACTATTTTCAATTGAAATTGAATTTATAATAAATTAATATTTTGGAACTTTCCTAAAGTGCCCCTCTCCTCTCTTATAAAAGGGAACCTCCTCCCTCTCGAACTTACTCTTTTTTGAGCCTTCATGCTTGGGAAAACCCTTCCCGTTTATCTTCTCAACTTCCCTAGTTACATTATAGAGGTTATGGTCTTCTCAAAAGGCCAACTCTCATTCCCTAAGAAGAGATTTAAAGGAGGCACGTTGAGGAAGAGGTAATCTCTTCTACACATTCATTCAAATTTATTTATTCTTATAATTAATATTCTCTATTTGTTTCATTTTAAAGTAATAACATTAGTATCACTCATAAACTGATATGTTATTATAATATTTAAACAACCCTATTTCACCTTCTATCCATCCTACGAAAAACAAAATCTCCATGCGTGCGTATGTACGAATTACCGTCTCCACGCCGTAGTGTAATCTATTTTTCACCAAAACCTTATTTGGATGGGTATAATGGTGTAAATAATAAATATATATGATTATTATAAAATTATACTAATTCTGAGTTATTATAAACCATCCAATTCAATACCATCCAACAACTATGGGAATGATATCGTCGCTCATGCGTACGTACGGCTTACCGTCTCCACGACACAATGAGATTCATTCCTCATGTTAACCATTCTAGAATTACTATAAAGTATATATAATAAATATGCATGAAATATATGAAATAATAATTCTACTAGATTTATGTATATATATATATATCATTTATTTGCTTCCATTCAATTTAATACAGAAACAAAAACTACGTTCATGCGTATGTACGACCTACCATCTCTATGAAAGGTATATTTCATTCCATTTATCAATATATTATATATATTTATATACTGAATATGTATGATATATAAATCATGTTTTAAATTCTGGAAGTTTGTAAATCATGATCTATGTAATCATATGAATAATAACAAGTCCAAACACGTACGATAAATGAAACGATTATTACCTAAAATGTTTCTTTAACATGGAATTGTCAAATGAATAGGTAATATAACGTCATAGGTTAATAATATATGATATCATAAATATTATTATGGTTTAGTTATAAGTTAATAATATGTTTAAACCCACTATACAGGAGTTTTGGACACATACGGAAGAAATTGGACATAAGGTAAGGGATAATTTTGCAATATAATTTTTATCCGAGATTACTTATATGTAAGTGTTTACTAGGGTTATATTTATCATCCAAGTCCATGTTTTCTAAATTTCTTTTCATAAAATGTTTACTATTATTAAATGTACATTTAATGTCATTTTTACCAATTTTTGACTTTTAATACATGGTTTTGAAGGAATATTTCTTTCATTTACCATACGAGTTACTTTTTGACTTCTCCAACAAAAGAACGAGGGGAATGTTTTTAACTTATACGACATGAATAGATTTTTACACTTTCATAAAGCGTTATTTCATTGATTATTCACTTACAAGTTTAATTTTAATTAACTTATTTTCTTTTAAAATTGCACGACATCTTGAGAAAAGAAAACATTTTTTATGAAGAAAGTATATTTTACTTAATAACTATGTTCAAGTGGTTTATCAAAATTATTTTCCATATAAGATGATAATATTTAAATAGGGTAATGTTTCTATCCCTATTATTACATGATTTTATTTTTTTAATGATGGAATGATATTTTATATAGATTATGTTATGAGGGAATGATGTTTACGAAAACCCATTTTATTTCTTGGGTTATGTTATGATGAATGATTTATGTGTTGTGGAACATGTAAGAATTATTTAATTATGAGATGGGAGGGACCTATATCTCCCTATGATTCATTGGGTAAATATTTATATCTCATGAGAAATACATGACTAGAACAATAGGTAAATCTAATTCAGTAATACATGGATAGAACGACAAGTAATCCCGGTTTAGTAATGGAATTTTTCCACTATGATGGTCTTGGAAACAATTCCTTGGCTACTATGGAAATAATATTATGTGCTTAATGGTTTTCCACAATTCCATTTTTTATTCTCTTGTTATTTTATCATTATTAATTTTCTTTTATGATATATGCCTTATGTACTTCCAAAATTTATTTCAGGACTCAAGATTTTGATGTTTAAACATTATGTTCATGTTTTTATGTTCAAATGTGTATGGTTTGTTTTATTTTCTCAATGTTTAACCTTACTGAGAATTTGATCACTCCCTTTATATGTTTTCTTTTCCCCAGGATATAAAAAAAGGTTTTAGGTAGGGAAAAAAGGGGAAGATCTTTATGGGAGATGTTGAAGATATTTCACAAGGATTAGAATATTATGTTTCGAGTTTCTAAAGACACTAAACTAATATAGTATTTTGTAATTTGTTTGTGTTATGTATTAATTATTCTGTAAAAAAATTTAATGTCCATGTACTTCAAGATTGGGTATCTAAAAATGGTTAGGCTAGTATAGAAACATTGATTACACACAAAGAAGATAATTTGTACAAAATAAAAAAATTATAATACTCCACAAACACCCTAGAGTCATATCTCATCCATCAATAGACTCTATCCAAGATATCTGGCTGATCGAGAAACACTAGGCCTATTCCCTACATGAACATGTTAATAGTAAATTATGCTTGGGTATCCACATGCCTTGGCCACCTAAGTCAGGTGTGGTTGAAACTCAATAGGGAACCACCAATGAATTTATATGTTTAATATTAAATGCAGTGTATGATCACATGATATTATAAACTAATAAATATATAAATACTAGAATAAATAACCAATGACAATACTTAGGTTCTAATGTGACACTTGAGATTGATTCTACCCAATTCAAGAGTTTTTATGAGTATATCACTTAATAATTCCAAAACATTCCATTCCCAACGACCATACAATAGTAAGTGGCTCACCACAAACTCGAGACAAGCCAAAACATCTGAAACCATGGGAATTTTTCTTCTGGTTTCCAATAAAGAAAATTTCAAGGCACCATGTGCTTAATTGAACTTTCCCTGATGTCTAGTTGTGTACCCAGAAAACCTCATGATCTTGATATATGTCCAAAACCATATCCTTGATATGTCCAAATTATCATTATTCTAATATAAACCCCAGTTCTTTAAACTAATGTCACTCTAATGTCAAAAATTTAAATTCTTTCAGAATTCCATAACCCATATTGGACATGGTATTTTAAAACCTTCCCACCACAACACTTATCATCCCAATGAATCCACACATTCCTTTTATCCATCAATTCCATACTCTCTTATTTTTTAATTCACAACCATATCTTTGGATTCTACTCATAAATTATAATTGATTATCCATTACATAAATCTAAAACTTAGTAACAATATTCAATAAAACTAGATCCAACACTTTTCAAAAACACCAAATCAATGAGGTAGTCCTTACCCACACCCATCTACCCTGACACACACAAGTTTCATCAATTAAATCAGCTCCCAAATTATGGTTCTCCCCATAAATAAACTATTATCATAAAGTATAATTTGAATCCATGTTACCCCCACAATTGAAATATTCTACTTAAATGCATTTCTAATAATCCAAAAACATGATTGAGATGGTTTCCAACACACCACACATAATTTCATTAAACAAATTGGTCAGAACTATTCTAAACCACTATTTTTTAAAACAATCAGTCGCACCCACTGATGTACTATCACATCACCCAATATTGATGTATTTTCTTTCAAAGGCATCCTGATGTGATTAAAAATATACACTAAATTCCTTAAATGACAATTGGTATAATTCTATAGTTTGGACTGCCACCCATCCACATTGTTTATCTTGATCTCACCCAAGCTCTGACGAATTACTGATATGACTCATACTCAGATCACATTGAAATCATACCATTCCTAGTTTTAATGTAAGTAATCCATTTAATACCTCATCCAAATCCCAAATATGATATATACCATAGAACTAAATTAAAATTGTATTCACCTACACATCAATATCTGAAGGGTTAATTGACTTTCCAATGGCCAGTCTCATCACACCTATGACTATAACCACATGAGGGTTATTAAACCATGACCAATGTTCCATATATTACCACAAGTAATTAAATTATGTGGTTTTTCCTCTCTTAATGTAAGGTTAACATGAAACATTAAACACACCCATTCCTAAATTACGTGGAGCGTCACCCATAAAAACCCCAAAATTATATCTATAACTAGGGTCACATCATCCAAAAGATAATGGTTCACTCCCCACAATTTAGATTATTTTATGTTACTCCTTGATAAAAATATATACTAGTTCCAAAAATATTATTTCCTGAAAATCCATGTGAAGGAACACAATTGATTTGATCATATCACGATACCCCAAAACAAAATTTATATAACCTATAAAGAAAGATGTACATTTATCATTCCGTAAAAACTATGGTCTTCCAAGACCACAAAAATATACTAAAAACAATCATTTCTCTACCTATATATAGCTTCTCATTAATTCCAAACTCAACAAGATCCACACCTAACCATTTTGTATCGAAAAAATATCATCTGAACACAATGGTGCACACTCTCATACCATCCAGTCTCATAACATGACTCATGATCCCATGAGTCACATCCTATAAAAACTAGGATTACTTTATTAAACACCAATAATTAACTACTCACATGTTAATATAATTAATGCTATAGTAGCTCAGTTCTTGTTCCCAATAAGATTGAAATCTCGCACATGTAAAGGCTTATCAAATGAGCACCATCCATCAATACCATAAGTTCCTACCCACGCTCTACTCATCCTAGGAACAACCATATAGGATCATTATCCCTTATATAGTTGGGATACCACACCAAAAATTAATAGGGATAGGAATCCTTCCAATCCATCTCTCACAACCCAACCTCAATACCAAAAGCACACCAAGTGTTTTCATTGAGAAATATCAAGGAATCTCTATGAATATGCTACATATGCGGTAGCAGTTAACTTTCACCAATTTTATAACATAATGCATCTACCCATGTTTATCTTCTATAGAGAAAGAACTACCCCAAGATAACCCCTATATCTGGTTACACTAGTACATATAAATCGTGTCAAAAATATCTTGAGACACTTCTCATAAGCACTAGGCTCTCCCACATAGCCCATACAAAAATATATCTGCAGCTAAAAAACCCTAAGGAATCATCCCTAATCCCATATTAATCACGATAATAAAACTCACCTGAAAAAAAACCACTATCTATGGCTCTCATATATATATATATATATATATGTATTAGGAATCACATTCCAAGTCATAAATATACTAGTGAACTATTCCTCACCAAGAATATTCATATGATACTACCCCATGAAGAACCACGATCACATCAATATGTATATAACAACATCTTCATATTGTGATCCATGTCAACATATCCATATTCATATAGTTATGTGATGTATAATTCTACCAAAAGCATATATGAAAAAACAAAATATAAGTTTATATTAAAAATTTATGTAACTAAATAAATTTTCATTTCAAAAATAAAACCAAGTAATTAAGTGCCCATCTAGACCCAAAATTTGTTTCTATACATCCCTTATAAGAGGGATTAAAAAGTCATCATCAAGGATCCTCTCTCTATAGAATCCATGTGGCCAGTAATTAGAAGAAAACATTCCATGTTCTAGTTGAGGATAATTCACCCAATATTTTATATGGGAAAACTCTATATAAGTCTTTTTTTATAATTTAAACAAAAGAACCATCTATATTCCATGTTATTAATCAAAAAAATTCATGTGTTTGTCTTGTGATCCCCATGTGATGAGAATGATACATGTATTCAATCCTATTTCCTGTGATCAAAAAGCCAAAAACCTTAAATAATAAATCAAAAAAACTCATGATCATCATGCCCGGTTAAATAATTCATTCATAAAATCAAAAAAGTAGAATAAAAATACCATTTCCCTAGTAACCTAAACTTCATACAAAAAACGGTACTTGTGGTGAACCTATTAGATGTTCATCACAATCCTTTATGAATTCTTATTTTTTATCTACCATCTCTCCAAAGTATAATAAAAAGAATCTTTTACACCACTTTGTGATTACCTCCCCCAATACATGACCACTGAGAAAGGCTTATGTGGAAGAAGTTAGTACATAGACTTTAATAACACCTATATATTTTCTAGATGCTTTTGACTAGTAATGGGGGAATAGGGTAGTAATATGGGGACACTATACTATCATATTAGAGTAGTGACAAAAGTAGAAATAAAAAAAAATCACATATAGCTAACAATTAGAGTTCATAGTTTCTAAAAGAAAAACATTATATAAAAATGTAAATATGGAATAAAGTAGTCATAAAAACCCATGTTAATGCTTGAATAAAAACACTAATCAACCACTAAGTCAATAATTTATACAAAATAAATAATGGAAATAAAATTACAAGACACTATAGAATTCCCCGAGTCATGAATCATCTATCTTAGAATGATTTTCAAGTTACCTATTTTATCAAGTAACATCAAGTCTTTTCCCTACCTGAACTTGTCAATAGTGAAGTTGACTCAGGACCCCAACTATGATGGCTACCACATAGGGTGTGAGGACAACTCAGTAGGGTACCACAAATGCAATCTCATACACAACATTAATTGTAGTGTATTTTCATTTTACATTCTTAGATAAATAAGTAAATATTTTGTAAGTGTAAATAAATAACGACTATTGATCTTTGGGTTAAAATGTGAGACACTACATTGGATATACCTTATTTGGTCAGTTCTAAAGTGTTCCTGAGCAAGTAACTGAACTATGCTAACCAATATTGGGATGAATAACCATATAATAGTAGGTCAAAGAACCAATCCATTGGAATTATCTAAAGGAATCAAAACATTATCAGAAACAAATGACCAAATCCACAATATGTAATCCTAGGAAATTTTCAGGTTGTAGATATTTAATATATTTATGGGGTAATGACCCTCGGTAATATAGGAGTACCATTAGGTATAAAAATGATACCTATAATGGTGATACAAGGCAATCCATATATACCTCAACATCTTGATCCTAGAATCCTAAGAATCCCATATATGAATAATCTATATCCAATTGGATTTCCCAAGGAAATATATAATCCCCAAGCATAAGATGATTCCTAGGTGGTAATATTAGGTAATATATATGGATTATTTCTCAAATATGAATCCTAAGTATTATCTCAGGGGTCCAAACATTTTTAGGATCATTATGAGTTTATGTTCTATGGTGACATAAACAATCATCCATACCCATATAATTTCATACCATTTATGGGGTCAATATCTCATTGGGGAACCCTCTAGGGCTCCCTAGGTATCACCATTGAATAAAAACCCTACAAGGGTCCTTGGTCATGATATTACCACCCGGGTCATCACTCATCACTCATAGGGAATCATGTTACTCAGTATAAACATAATTATCTCAAGACCTCACTCTACTCATTGGTGAATCTATAAAAGAACACATCTAGATATAAGGATCAAGGAACAATTGAATACCCATGTTATCCTAGGCATTTCTTCTCACCCAACATATACATACATATACCCATGGCATGCACACCTAGGTTATCATAGGATAGAGGGGGTGTAACACTCACCCCACTCTTCATTTGTCTAGTCATATTTTTTGTAAAGTGTCTCAAAGTCCCATCATGAAATACATGATCCCAAAATTCTAGTTCACCATGCTAAATACTCAAGTGTACTAAGAAACATACCTAGTACTTTTACATTCACTAAAACCATATATGTCTCCCCTATCAAGGTTCTTATGTCACATGGTATAAATTATAAATCAACGTATCAACCATATATGACCTAGCCATCATGTCATTCCATAGAGGCCATCATGTACCTTTAAACATTGTTTATTTCATTCAGAAATATTTAATTTTTAAGGAATAAAATTTAAATAATTTTAAAATGTTGATTTAACAAGGTAGATAGACCACATATGTCACATGATAAATTAATCATGGATGAAACATAGGGGTATACTTCACCTAAATCAATTTGGACTTGACATCTGTCAATCAATTTTTATCCATACTCACATAAGTTCAACCGCGTTCAAATTTTTTTCAAAAAGTATAATGAATATCTATCTCAAGAAAAAACATCGAAATTAATTATTTATAATCAAATTATAATTAATCAATCAATTATATATATTTATAGAGTTTAAAGTGATTAAGAATAGTCACTGAATAACTCAATGAGAAACCTTATTTAAATGAAATAATGATCGACCACCTATGAAAGGTTCATGACATACTATCAACATGTTACCGAGTAAAACACCAGACACATTCCAGAAAAAATATATTTACAATTTCATTTAATTTAACCGAGAACCTCAATAAAATTCATATTATGACATACCTTCATCGCAAATCCATGTGATGATGTGTGTTTTTTTATCATGATAGACTATCCATCCACAACATTAAAAATCCAGATCATATTATAGATATCACATTATGATACAATGTAATTTTCAATGAAACCCTATTTTGGGTCACATTAAATCAAATTTAATAAAAGGGAAAAAAAATGACAAAAAAGGAAAATTGGGGTGGGTCTCTCCTTGAATCACCCCCAATGAATGACCAAAAACCACCCTAAATCATGGGGGACTGAAAGATACAACATGAAGATCCACTTGTCTCAGTTGTGGATAAGGGTGATGAAAATAGGGAAGAGGGGTATTAAGAACTGATGTAGAAAAATGGGATTTTCACCAAATTAAAAACAATAATGGTAGGAAAAAATGGCATGCACCATGACATTAACTATTATATGGTCCATAACCAGGTATCCTTGGAGGAACCCCTCTATATCGAGAAGTAATGGAATGGGAATCCTCTCTATCACCATTTCACATAAGAGATCCCCCCATTTTACCATTCCACATAATTATTCATGGTGATCCACATGGTGACTCAAAATAGGCCCCCAATATCTACTATAGTGTGGTGGGATCCATATTTTATGCACTCTTACTTCACCAAAACTAGATGATATGTTGGGTTCTTGACTCCCACATAACTTTTTCTGCTCTATCGAAGCTGTAAGGCTTTAGTCAAGAAGAAATTTCAAGAGAAATATACAACTACATAATTTCTAAATAATTATTTATCAAAGAGTAAATTTTGAATTAAAATCCTATAGAAACACATAGTTGGGTCATTTCACTTCTCCCCTCATCTCCATTTTGGATATCATGTGCACCAACACACCCCAATCTCTCAAAGTGTATAGAACTCAGTGCATTTGAATTATTGTTCCACATTCCAAAAAACCATCAAACAAAACCCTCAACCAAAGAACCAAAAAATATAAAATCGCATGATTTAATTTTCTATTTCCCATAGGCGGCTCTCTTCTGGTTACACGGTCCTCAAAATGCCTAGAAATGGGAATTTCCCATCCTAAAATACTCAGGTACCACCATGCCTGACTTTACCAGCCACCATGGAATAAAGACTCCCTCATGGACATTTTCTACACACTGTGACCATGGAAACATGTTTTTTACCTATAGGGGTCCCAATAGTGCGCCTTCCAAGAACCAAAATCTGTAAGAGAAAAAACACCCAACACTAAGGGTGTTTTCTTGATGTTTTAGACATAAACATTCCCTAATCACCACAAACTCACACAAACATTCCCCGATGTCCATTCGATTAACTAAATCACTTAATGTCCTAAATATATTCCCCCAAACATCTCCTTGAGATGTTAAATCTCCTATACTTCCAATATAAACCCCATTTATCAAAATAAACCTTTCTATAGAGTTAAAAATTCAAATTATTTTTGAGTTCCATAAATCATAAAGGACCAAGGGATTTTCATCCTTATGTAGTGATAAATTTTTTATTATATATGATATAGGGATACATAAATATTTATTATAATAAATGACCCCTATAAACAATAATTATAGATAAAATATGAAAATATTAGACAAAATATCAATTTTATGGTATATGTGTGCTTTGGTTGTGGAAAAATCATGTTTTATTAGTAAATTATTTTTCCCAAACTTTATAAGGAAACATATATATGGTATGGTTATTTTTTAAATTTAATATCTTTTAGGGTATAAATCCATTTGATATACACTTTTTAAAATTTATATCATTTAGGATAAAGCCTATGGAAGATTTGTAGATGTTTTTTTTTGAATTTATTCATTTGAGATTGACTATAAGAGATATGTATTATTTATTTACTATCGGAACTACCAAATGAGAGACACTCATTAAAACAAGTGGGTTTTAAACCATATTGTCATAAGTTATATTTATGTGATGACCAATAATAGTTATATAATATATGTTCTTTATATTTTATCACTTGGAGGAAATACATGACATTATAGTTCAATTTTTTTTGCATATCAATTTGAGAGAATAAATTTTTTTCTATTTACTTATATATATTTATAACATTTCATAAAAGGGAACTTGAACTATTATTTTTTTGGGATTCACTATAATGTATCACAATAGATAGGGAAAGCCTTTGTATAATTCTCTTAACACTGAAATTATGGCACTCTTAAGAACAAATATCTTTATTTGAGAGACCTAAAGTAGTGGAAAACATTAAAAAATTAATATATTTTCATATATTTGTATATTGAAAATAATTATAGAGAAAAATTTCTTAGAGTCCATATTTTTTTATTTTAATAATTAATCAATTTATTGATTTTTGGGTAATTTGAATTTTTTATTTCACACTAATGAAAATTAAAATTTTATGAATGGTAATCCAAAATCAACGATCATTTTAATGAAATAAGGAATTGAAATAATGGTTCTATTAATTAAGTTAAATATTTAACTGAATTTAAATTTGGTATTTTTTATGGCTCCAGACATTATTTCATGGTTGAATTTGTCTAGTGAGGTATTTTGGCAATTCTTAGTGGATAAAAGAGTATTTGGAAAATTTATAGGTAAAAGAAATTTTTATGTTAGTAAAAGTTTGATTTCATTAATTAAAATATTTATATAATTAAATATCTATAAATTTATATTGAATAATTATTTAAATTAGTTTCATTTTTTTAGAAGGGGAAACCCATATATCTATTATAAAATACCGATAACCCATATTTTACACTCAATACATCCCATTATCATTTTCATATATTTTAATTATTTTCCTAATTCATTTCCCATCCCCATTATTTCTTAATAGACCACATCTTCTTCTCCAATATTTGAAAATAGTGGATAATTGAATCTCTTTAGTATGATTTTTTGAGCTCTCAGTCCTTTGATCCTCATGTTTATTTCAATAAAAAAGGTAAAAAAATTTAAGGTTTAAATTTTACCACATCTTTATACCATATATCTGAAACAACTTTAAATAACTCTAGATAGATATCTCATTATATTTTTGACGGTATCTAGGATGTATATATAATATAAGCAATTATCAAGGAATATTCTTAATATCTATATAATTATTATTGAATATATTTTAAATCCATATTCATGAATGTGACCCAAGTAATATTTGTATTATTCCCTTGTATTTATAGAGAATTGATTTCATTTAATAGAGATTGATCTTATTTTATAATGTCTATAGATATTTTCAATAAATTTGGGAAATTGGTTTGATTTATTAATTAAAAAATCAATTAAAATTAATATTCCTATTGAAAAAACATTAGTTTTATCATGTTTTGTGGCCAATGGGAATGAAATGAGTAGCTTGTTAAGTGTAAAGGAATATATAAATAGTTTATTTATAATATACATTCAATTTTTTTGATGAATTGTATAGTTGTAGATTTTAAAAAAATTTCTCTAAAATTTTACCATAAAAAATTATGGTCTATGTAGGATACATTTTAGTTTTTGTATAAAAAAGTTTCCTACTAAATGGTTATTGTGGAAAATTCAACATAATATAATAATAAAATGTCCTAAATAATTTTAGGGGATATAATATATTAAGAGTGTTAGTTAATGTTAGATATTAGAACAATGTAATGGTAATCCTTAGGAATGGGATGCAATCCAAAATGACATGGTCTATCATTTAATTAAAAAAAATTTATAATTTGTTTTAAAATTTTGGGAATTAGAAGTTTATATAATCATGAATATATTAAAGAATATTTACTATGAAAGGAAATAAATATTGTGATGAAAATACTTGAATTCCATATAAAAAAATTATTATTGGTAGTGTGTTCAAAGGTGGGCCTTAAATTCTAGGGATGATAAAATGGAATTAAAATTATTCTAAAACTGTGTTATAAATTTATTCCTACATCATAAAAGTTGTTCAAGATGAAAATCATATTTTTGGTGCTGGAAATGTGTCTCGCACACCAAAATTCTAGTTTTTGTTAAACCAAGTATGCGAACCACCTTGAAGGAAAATTTTAGGGATGAGGAGAAGGTTTCAAGAAAATTTGTAGTGTTGCACACAAATACTAGATTCTTCAAACAAAGAACATTCACAACAAAAGTAAATCGAATAGTGATGTTTTGTAGGTAATCATAAATTCCAAAATGATGGGATAGGACAATGCATGGAAAAAGATGAGGGAGGAACAAACTATAGTTTTTTCACCAAACAGTTGTGTATGAAATGTAATTTTGACCTCATAATTTTTCATAGTCAAGCCCCATCAGAAAAGATCTAGGAAGTGTGCAAAACTATTTCCAGTTATAGTGGAGTTGTGCTCCATTGACCGTTGATTTAGGCTATAAATAGAACCCCACCAATACATTGATGATGGGTCTCGGGAAACAAATTGAATCTCTAAATCTCAAAAACCACTCTTCCACAACATCACACAACACCAAAATACCCAAAACCCTTAAAGGTGGAGAAGTTACATGGCCGACCACCCCTAGGACCCAAAAGGTCTTCTCCTATAGATGAGAGTTCCTCATGCAACACCTCTTAAGGTTGATTAGGTTCACACAAGAGAAGAAATATTTGTGAAACCATGATGTTCATGCCACAAAAAATCTTTCACACTCCAATGATACTTGAATCCATGTTATGGACCTTTTCTAGAGTCTATGGATCAAGAAAATCTATTTTCATAAAATATAATAAAGTTCCACACAAATAATTTCTAGTCACTAACCCAATGAACCCCATGCTTCAGGTGAAACCTGAACTATTAACTAATTTTTTCTCTTAATAATTGGTTTCTATATAGATTTCATTATAACTAATAAGTACCATAACATCATGCCCTTTGATTTCCACTCTTCCATGATGGTTTTTAATTCATTAATTACCCATAGATGCATGATCATTGGACATGTAATCCCTAATTTTGGCATCACCAAGGGAAACAACCGACCTATATTTATAGATAGTCCTTTTTACATATATTCAAATCTCCTTGATAAAGCCCCCTCAGAGTTTATCCCCTATCCACATCTAAGGTATACGATGTAAATCATCCTAGCTCCATGTTCTAGTAGTACGGCATTGAAATACAAGACAACTTACTTAGCACGTGATATAAAACTATAGACTCACCCTATGTGATGAAAAAAATATTCCCTATGCATGACCATCTCTGGATTTCACCTACTCCACCACCATTAGAAGAAGATCCTATACCGAGAAGCTTCTATTCATAAGCCCCAAAACATCCATTCTCACCATGGGATATAAATCCTACCCTGAGAATCTTCTATATGTATGCCAAATACTATCACTCATTAACATTACTTCCGCACCACAAGATTCCTTACCACATGATGTTAAAATATATAGACCATCATTGTTACATGACTATAAACTAAAGCATAAAATTAATTAGGTTTCAAGACCAGTTTACCAAAAGGGTACATAGGATTCCTCTATGAGCTTCAATCTCAATAATATCCATGTGTGAAATTTTCCCCCTTGGGGGGACACACTCTACCAAATCGAAGTGAGAAATATTCCCCTTGGGGGGGGGGCACACTCCAAAAAACCCATGTGTGAAATACTCACCTTATGGAGACACACTTTACCAAATTTATGTGTGAAATATTCTCCCATGGGGGGAAACAATCCGCCAAACCCAAGAGAAAATTCTCCCCCCCCTGGGGGGACACACTCCAAAAAATTAAAGTGTGAAATATTATCCCTTGGGAGGAAACACTTCATAAAATCTAAGAATGAAATCTTCCCCCACCTTTCTGGGACACACTTAACTACCCAACCATATCAACAAGATGTTTGAATCATGAAGTACCCATCTATAAAAATTGTTAAACTTGTGACCGAATCTAGAAACCCTACCCCATAAAATAAAGATTGGGTGTTTGTGGTAAAATAATCAGAAGACTTATGCCCCTATATTAAACTACCTCATGACCTAAAAGATATTTCTTGGGTTCTAATCCTAAGATTCCTCCCATAGTTGATTCTTTCTAAAAGAGGAATACATTAAAGATTCCAAACCAACCCAACATCTATACAGTCCCAATATGGCCAATGTTACTACCACCTCTGATTGAAGTTTTCTTCCCTATTGAGAAATATGTAACATAATTAACCATAATCCACATCAATATGGAAATAGGAAAAAGTTTTATGAACTTAAAATAAATCAATGACAGAGACCCATACTAGGCGACGATCTATAAGGAGGAATCAATTGAAGAAGAAACCAATATTCCATCATCCTATTTTTATCATGGATCATTCATCATTGATTAAAGTTATGGAATACACCAACCTTTAGAATTTGGGAATATGAAAAAATAGTGAAATACACAGGCCCTAGAGAATGAATCAGAAACAAAAATAGATAAACCAATGTGAAACCTGTCTCTTTTAAATATGGGGACTTGCAGTGTTAGTGAATCATCATAGTTATATGTCACTAGATCCATATATTTGGTGATAGGTCCCACCAAGAAAGTGGTTTACCCCACATGAAACTCACCTATTACTTAGGGGGGATAATGTTGGTCATCCTTAGTCTACAAAAGCATCAGCATGGGTACCTCCTTCATTTCAGGATGAATGGATAGTGTTGGAGACTTGGGTATCATTTTCAATATTTCTATACTAATTGTTGAATCTACATTCCTAACAAGACTCAACCTATAAGAAATCAGAGACCTATAACCAACAAGAATAGGGGAAGGGGAAATGTTGATGTAGAAATACCACATTACTATAATCCTACCATGAGATCCACTACACCTTCAACTGTTGAGTACCCACGCCCCACATTACCCTCCATGATCATTCATAGGAGGTTGATCAATTTTCTTGTTCACTAATACCAACAATAATGGGTTATTACCCCTAGAGATATGTCCCCCAAGGATATCATGTTATTGGTGCCTCACCAAAACTGCCATCCCCAAAGGCCTCCTTGGGGGAAACCTCCCCATGATCCAACGTAAAACTACTTTAGTAGCTTCTCCTAGGAGTGCTCTGATAGATAACTCCCCTATGCCAAGGAGTTAGGGGATGTTCAATCCATTCCTACAGTGACCACAAATCAATATTTTTCTAGGAGGGATATAAATATGTTGTTTTAGTGAAAAAATGAATGTTCCCATAGGTTAATGATCGGGATGAATTCATACCCACTCCTCTAGTCCTGGTCACAAACACTCAACACTAACTCTGGGGGTAGACCCAAAAATTTTCCTAACTAGAAACAACTTTTTTATATATAGTGGACCCTTACACTACCATAGTATCGCATCACATCCCTGTGATAGGTGGATGGGATCTGTATTTTCCCCCAAGATACCGAGACCCCACATACATTTTAGGCCATCCAAATAGTCTCTCATAGTTGCAGGTGCCATTAGCATCATTTACGAGACTTCCCATGATAGAGAAAACTAATTTGGATGTACTCTCTAAACTATTACCTTCCAATGAAAAGGTCCCCACTTCACCACTACCAACCCGTGTAGAGGTCCTCCCTGCACCATCAGCAATCAATGATGTGGTCCCCCCATACAATTAGTAACCAATGTGGAGGTCTTCCCCTAACTACTACCAACCAAATAATAGGTCCTACCTATACCACCGCCAACAAATGAAATGGTCCTACCTATACCGAAGACATGTCATACTCTGATGAACTATCCTAAGGTAGATGGGAGAGAACTCATTATTTGGGATGTGCCCATGGTGCAGTCTGTAATACAAAGTGGGGAAACCCGAGTGACTCTCAGTAATCTTCACTTGGAGAAGTCCTACACTGTTAGAGGAGAAACCCTACAAAGAATCATGATTTTATGTTCTTGGAATAGAAGAAGCATATGATGGGAAGTTCCCAACATAGATTTCTTTCAGGATTTATGATCAATATGAGATCTACACAATGATAAACACTGTGACCTATAGAATTGGATTGATGAAATTAGACAAGAGTAATAACACCCGAACCAGAATAAGGATCAATACATATTATTTATAATTAATTTAATTAATTAAAGAATTATGTTTTTTGAAATTCTTTATTAGTTGATGAATCTGGTGATAGATCTGCGCTACACCATCATTTCATTGTAGGAATCAAGTACATATTCCCTCTAGCGGTGAACCACACATGTTTCACGAATCTATAGACATCATTGAAGGAATATTTTGGTTATATCATGATAGATCCTTGTGATTACGTTGTCCAACTCTAATCTCTATGAATACTCCTTCTAAAGTGTTATCCATGGTCTTATGGAGGAAAATTTATATCTGTTTTAGGAGCATTGTCGGAGAGTGGAGCTCTATAGGAATGATAGGATTCTCTAAATCCGTTGTGCACAATCAAAAAAATGAATTGGATCATTGAGAAAATAATATAAATGAGTTTATATATTACAAGTGTTAAAATAAAATAATAGCATAGTTTCCCTTCATTATTCATGTAGTCCCTTTGGAAGGCCATGTCAAATAATAATATTAGTATTATTATTTCTCGACATGTGATTGACATTAAAATTATGTAAAAATCATTTAATTAAATAATATTCAATATTTATTATTTCTCACCAGACCTAAGACCATGGTCCTGCATTATTCAATATTTATTGGGACTTGAATGATGAGTTTTTATTTTTTAAAATAAATATCACTACACTATTCACTAATAAATAAATAAATATTATATTCACTAAATAAAAAATAACCATTTATTAAATATTCTGCTCACATAATATTCTCTCAAATAACTGGTGATCGAATATATGCGATCAAGAATACATGAATAATTATTAAACCACATCCTAGAATAAGATTTATTCGACATGTTAAATGATAATATATGTTATTTAACTGAGATTTTTTATACACTTAGTGAGTGACCCTCTAGGCCTCTTTCTCAGTGGAATTAGGTGAAACAACCTAAAGTATAAGGTTAGTATCTAGAAACATTCCAAGGCACCCATATAGAAATAAGTTAATGACAAAATGAAATGATACCTCATATGTATTCTTACTATATAATATAATCTTTTATCATGATATCTCAAATAAACCAGATTGAATGTTGGTTCCATCGATCTATGTGCTTGATGACTGTTTCTTTTAATTTTTGGAAATAGTACATGCCTGTAGAACACCATGGCCATTGATTTATTTAAGATACAACATTTATATTAAATGGTATGAGATATCAACATCTATTAAAAATAGAAGGGATAAATCCTTTCTCACATTATTCATTAATGAAATATTTCTTGTGAGGCACCTGATGTATACTACCTCGTTGTGAACATCAGTAATAATGGTTTTCATCAATATATCAAAGTAAACGGCTCATAATACTCATTAATAATAATATTAATGTCTAAGGACAAATATACACTTCTGCAGATTGAAACATCCAATGACACGTATAAATGTGGATTTTCTACTAGCAGGTCTCATTATCATAATATCATACTAGATATTTCCAAGGGAATACAACATGAGAAGGCGCCTCAAAGTCCTATGAGTCTCCACCATTAATATAATGTATCATTTATATCTCTAAAATGATATCATCTGGATGTAGAACATATATTCAAGAATAGTGTCGTAGAACTTTTAAGTTATCATCATAGCAGGGAACTACTATGACCTTTTAGTGGAAAAACTACTTGGAGGAAATTATCAAATAATTTTTCATGTATAAGAATAATCATGATGTGATAAATAATTTATTAATTTCCAAAACCATTAATACAAGATATCATAAATTACACATAAGTTGGTTCTAGGGAAAAACTCCAACATACTCCCGCATTCACTAGAGTCAACTGCTAACAATCTTCATTCTACTAGCTCTCACATAATACTCATGTTTTACTAAGATAATACTTTAGTCAAGGGGTCTACCATGTTATCTTCCATGGGTACTCTACATACTAAAACCTCAAATCTCTGGTAGAAATCCCTTAATAGGTGATACTTGTAGATTATGTTCTTTTTTTGTTGGTTTGACATTGACTCTTTTTTAAGAGCCCACACTATAGTACTATCACAATACAATGTGATGGGGTATTTATTAGGTAGGTACCACATAAATCTCTAGGAAAAAGTTATAAATCCAAACTGCTTTATTTCCTGCATCAAAAGCTGATATACTTAGACTCCACTGTGGAATCAACAACAACTGGCTTCTTTGAACTCTTCTAGCACACAAATCCTCTATTGAGAAAAAAAAAACATATCCTGATTAAAACATTATACCATTCTGATCTATCCAAAAACTAGCATCATTATAACCCAAGATGGAAAGATCCTCATCTTATCTATACACCATGAATATATCCACAGTTCTTCTTAGATACTTATGGATAACCATAAAAGCAATACAATGTTGTTCTCCTGGATCTACTTGATATTTTCCAACCATGCTCAATGCATTGGTAACATCAAGACAAGTATATAACATTACATGCATGATTGATCCTATTGATGAAGCATATGATATATTTCTCATTCTCTCTTTCTCTTATTATGGATTCATATAATTAAATATTTCATGATTTAGATGCTTTATCCAATTCATAAATGGATCTAAACAACTTGAAAATCATTTTATCATCACTTGGAGTTAGAAAAACTTCTAGTTGTGTCATATAGACATATTAAAGAAGTTTCCTATTAAGGAATTCAATTTTTACATCTATTATCCAAATTTCATAGTATAATATAAAGATATAGAAGGTATATTTCTAACGGATTTAAACATGGAAACTAGAGAAAAGGATTCATCATAGTCAATTTCTTGTCATTGTTTAAAACCTTTATCCAATAGAATTACTTTAAAGATATTTACTTTGCCTTACATGTCCATTTTCCTCTTGAATACCCATTCCCACCCAATGATCTTTACATTAATTGGCGCATCAACCAAAACCCAAATTTAGTTCTGATACATGGAATCCATTTTATAATTCATGGATTAATTATATCTTATATATTCTAAGCTCTCTACTCCATCTTTATAAGATAGATGTTTATCTTTGTCAACTGATAATGAGTCACCATCTTCGGTGACAAGAAAACCCAATTGATCTGGTTCATTTTCCACTCTTATGCTCATACACAAAACTTGTTTTTCATAAAATAATTCTTCCATGGGGAACTATGGAACCTTTTCCTACTCCAAATCTTTGGTATATTGGGAATCAACTTAATTTATGTCAATCTTTCACCCACTATCCTTTTTTAGGATATGTTATCTCTTAAGAAAGACAACATGTATGGTGAAAATCACATTCTTGTCTGAGGTTTTTTATAGGTACTATCCCTTTGTTTCATTAGTAAACCATATAAAGATAAAATTTTCGCCTCAGGGTATTATTTTGTTTGTTGAGAATTCCTTAAAAAATGCCTCACAAACAAATACACATTTATGCGAGAAAACGAGTTTCATTACACTCCATAACTCAAAGTGAATTATATTTCCCACTTTAGTTAGAACTCGATTTAATTTGCACATCATAGTCTGTAATGCATATTTCTAAATTTATAATGGGAGATTTGTATGACTCATTATATACCTTACCATGTCTACCAAGGTATAGTTACTCCTTTCACTAACACTATTCCACCATGGTGTATAAGGTGATGGGAGTTGAGATAGAATCCCAAACTCCCATAGAAATTTGATAAACTCTTTTTAAATATATTCACCACCTTAATCCAATCAACGATTCATTATATATTTACCAAGTTAATTCTATACTTCATTCTTTAATTATTATAATTTCTCAAAGGAATTCGAGTTATACCTCATTATGTAGATATATCCATATCTATTAAAGTCATTAGTAAAAGGTATGAAGTAAAAATGTTATTGTCTAGATTATACTATAAATTATCCACACTCATCATTGTTTACCAATCCTATAATATTTATATACCTTCCACCCTATCCACCAAATAGAGGTTTGGTCATTTTTCATTGTAAAAAATAATGACATCTATCAAGTGGTTTCAACTCAGAAGAGTCTAAATAACCATCTTGACAAAGCATTCTCAAGCAATTCTTGTTTACATGACCAAGATGGTGGTACCAAATACGGGCGTTATATGATTTGTGTGAACATGATTCATTATCAATTAACAACACTTGGGTTTTGTAATTTTATACATCAATACAATTATTGAATTTATCTATACCAAAAAAAGATGTTTTCTTTATAAAAGAAACAACTTTTATTTTCAAATTTGAAAATAAAACCATATGTTTCTTGGAATGATACACAAATTATGTTCTTGGTAACTATATATACATAATAAAAATCTTTCCAAACAAAAATCATTCCCGATGGAAATGAGTGGTGGTAGTTACTAATGGCTAGAGAATCCATCCTCACACCATTCGTAGCTCTCAGATCCTCCTCTCCAATGTCAATCTTTCAAAATCTTCTTGGTTCCTACAATTTTGATATATATGTGATCCCCACAAGATATATCTAATACCCAATGTGAAGATATTGAAGTATTACACTTGGTAATGAATTAACCTTTAGCTTCCCCTTGATTTTGGGTGCAGTTCCTCTTTCATTGTCTTGACTTTCCACATGCAAAACATACTTCCTCCTTTTCCTTGTGCTACCTTATGATCTTATTCTTCTTAGAAGGATGGTTTTTGAGATCTTTATACTGTTTATAAATAATGTTCCCCTTTTCCTTGTTGTTAATTTCCTTATTCACCATAAGAACTGTGGGTTTATCATGTCCCATGTCCTTATCCAATTGGTGAATCAAAGTAAGAAGTTCTGAATAACTACTCTCGTTATTTATCATATTGTAATTAATAATAAATCTGGAGGAGGTATTAGTCAACGATGAAAGTATGAGATCTGTATGAAACTCATCTGGGAATTTAATCTCTAATATCTCCAGGTGTTCATTGTAGCTGATAATCTTGACTACATGAGGCCCAGCTGGTGAAGACTCTCCAAGATTAGTTGTAAAAAAATCATTAGATATCTCATACCTCTCTTGTCTTGCCTTCTCTTGATAGAGATCCCGAAGGTGAGATATCATGCTATATGAACCCATATATTAATGTTTCTTTAAAAGATCATTGGACATGGATGATAACATGAAAAATTGAAAATTTATAGCATCATTCAGATGTTTCTTATAGATATATAGCTCTTCATCACTTGCTTCATTACCAGATGAAATTGTAAAAGGTTCTTCCAATGAATAGAAATTTCTTTCATGGTGAAGGATGACACATCAGGTCCCTTTACACTCATGGAAATTTGTACTATTGAGAAGGTTTTCCTTACCAATTATGGATCACAATGATATGTTTGACATAATTTTATTTCCTTTTCTAAAAATAAGGCGAGCAATGTTTTCACTGCTTTATCTGATAAAATTTAGACAAATAAATAAATATTATATTTACTAGTCTCCCAAAATTTTATTAAAAACTTATATCCCTCACCATTGGCTTCGAAATATCCTATTTTTTGGACATTTTAGTGGAAAGTATCCATATTACCATAATCATTACCCAAAACTAGGTTGGTCAAACAACTTGAATGTTTTTAGCTAGGCATTCCAAATAAAGACGGCATTAACTCATAGTTTATTTTTTGAGTGGAATCCCCAATCCTAGAATTACTTATTTAGATTTTACCAACATTTCCCCCCCCACATACACCAATTCCTACTTTGATATTAAAATATTCATGTGAACTAAGATAAGTCAACCCAAATCTTGAAGTTAGAATTTTATGATAATTAAAATCACCCCAAATTTGGATGGTCAAACACTTTGAACTATGGTTCATTTTTAACTAAAGTAGTGGAAGAATATACCAAATTAATATATATAATTGTGGTATTTTATTCATCATGTGTAAATTATGAATTTTTATATCTATCACATACTTATTAATATTATGATTATTTTCTTATGTGATTAACTATTTATCAGACAATGTTTATGCATAAGATAATTTATTTTACTTATATCTTGGATTCTCATTTATATCATTAAATTATGTGATCAAGAAAGAAAACCCATAATGAAATAACTATGAAACTTGATAGAAATAAAATAATAATTCAATATGATTATAATATTATACTAATTCTTATTTTCTCTACTGGTTGATAAACTAACTGCTGACCTAGGGGAAAAACACCTTGAACCTACAACTTTCAAACATTCTACCTATGTATGTCCTTGGATTTTTTTCGCCTCAAATCCAAACATGAACCACCTCCATTATCTTGGGAGCTCCATCCTTTAAAATCACCTTTTACTCACATGAAGTTGAGGGGAAAAGGAGTTTATATAAAAAAACCATCAAAATGAATTCCCAATATAATAATTAGAGAGAAGGCACACATGAAAAAAATTAAATTTAGTAATAAATTAAATGAAACTAATCACATAAAAAAGTCTAGTATATCTCTTGATCATCCACATGCATGCATTAAATTGCATTTTTAATTAAAATAATATTCAATTCTTAATCGTTCTTATTTAAGATAAATAATTATCAAATCAATTAATTAATATCTTTAATTAATCAATTATTTTATCATAATTATTATCCAAATTTCCTTTATATTCTCCTCGGTTATAATCTTAAATAAATTAAATAAATTCATTTAAAACCAATCGTGTACAGAAATGTACCTTGGAGGAAACAAGGTGAATACCCATCCAAATCTACCCAAAATGTATTATACTTGTATAATGCTTACTCTTGTTACATATGGAATAGATGAATTATCATGTACTTTAATAATGTGTAGTATCAAATTAATGATAACATGAATTACCTGATTTTTTCAGTCACATGTTATACTTTGATGCACATAGAGTAACAACTATAATAAATATTATACATGACATGTAGATATAAACATTATGCATATATTAATTAATTATTATTTTTATATAAATATTAAAACTCATCACATTGAATTTCCTATCCACTTAAAGACCATATGCAAGAAAATGTCTCAAGGTTTACATAATAACATAAATAAATTTTAAATCAGTGTAATTTGGTTTCAGTAAATGTTGTGTACAAGAGAGCTACACGGAATGTACATCTATCATCATCTATCCAAGGTACATGCATAGGGACTCAATGTATATACCATACCATAAAAAATGGAGTACATGATGTGTCCAATGGGATACACACCATGTGATCTTCGAATTACACAGTCACTAGTTAGGTAGGCTATGTATGGTAATAAATGGTCAGTCTGTGACTCAAAGGGACTACACGCCGTGTACATGGGCTACACAGCATGCACTCTGGTTTACCATGAACTAATTTATCCTAGTATACATATAGTGTGAGGTAATAACTACACCACATTTCATCAATGTATGCAACTAAATTAATTTCGAACTAATTCCTGGTGCATTGAACACAACTACATGGTGTGTAAATATAGATACACAATGTGTACTTCTATGTTATTCATCTAGAATCATTTCCAACTCTAAATGAGATGTTCAATTTTATTTTTTTCATTAAATTAATCTTATTTATTAGATCTATTAGAAATGAAAGAGGAAGAAGTAGATATCATGATACAAATTAATAGAACAATTAAACTTGAATTCAAAAAGTAAATTAAAATGTGTAAATCACCTTTGATCTTTAAATAATTATAAATAATTATATGACAGCTCTAATACCATTTTTAGGTTCCAGGAACAACATAAGTGGGCGATGGGTGGTGCCAAACATGACTTTTTTTCATAATCGACGATCAATACGAGATCTACATAACGATAAATGCTGTGATATATGGAATTGGATCAACAAAACCAGACAAGAGTAATAAAACCGGAACAAGAGGGATGATAATAAAATATTATTTATAATTAATTTAATTAATTAAAAAATTACCTATGTTGGAATCTTTCTTTGTTTATGAATCTATTGAAAAATCTGCGCTGTACCATTGTTGTGTTGTAGGAATCAAGTGAAGATTCCCTCTAGCGGTGATCTACACGTGTTCCATGAATCTCCAGATGTAATTGAATGTATCTATAGGTTCAAGCACATCAAATCCTTTCAATTTAATCATGTGCCTTAGATCATTATGATAATTACTTCCAAAGTGTTTTCCATGACCCTGTCGAGGGATATTTCTCCACATTCTTGGGAGTGTTCTTGGAGAAGTGAGCAATATAGGATTGAGAAGATTTTCCAAATCCATTGTGCATAACCAGCAATATGAATTGGATCATTGAGAAAGTAATATAAATGGTTCTATATATTTCTTTGGTTAAAAGAAAAAACAATTTCCCATGTGACCTTTATTATACAATTAATCCCTATGTAACCCCATGTCAAATTATAATAATAATAATTATAATTCATTATATGCACCTAAATTACAAATTATATTATATTTTATTTAATTAAAGAATATTCAATATTTATTCTTTCTCATTGGAGCTATAAACTTAGTCCTACACTCCTCTATATTTATCAGGCCTTCAATGATGACTATTTATTTATTAAATAAATATCACTACATTATTTGTCAATAAATAAATAAATATTATATTCACTAAATAGAAAATAAATATTTATTAAATATTACACTCATATTTTATTTTCCCGAATAACTGGTGACAAAATATATGCGATCAAGAAAATAAGAATAATTATTAATCCACATGTGGGAATAATATTTATTGATGTTGCTAAATAATAATATATATTATTTAGCTTAGAGTTTTGATACACTTATTGTGTGACCTTCTAGGCCTCTTTCTCAGTGGCATTAGGAGAAGAATTTTAATTTCTAAGGTTAACATATAGAAACACGCCAAGGAACCCATATAGAAAGATGTTAATGCTGCAACAACATGATACCTCATAAATACCTTTATCAGGATATCTCCAATCAAGAAGGTTTCATGACAGTGTCATCAACATATGTGCTCAATGACTATTTGTTTGGATTTTTGAAAATCTAAATTGCCTATAGAACACCATGGACATGGATTTATTTAG
Source organism: Viscum album (assembly GCA_963277665.1). Lineage (NCBI taxonomy): Eukaryota > Viridiplantae > Streptophyta > Magnoliopsida > Santalales > Viscaceae > Viscum > Viscum album. Next base: position 2,085,354,080 of record OY728126.1, read on the forward strand.
GATATATCATTTCCATCAAAGGGATTAAGATATCAATGTCCCTTATAATAGAAGGGATAAATCATTTCTTGCATTATTCATTATTTCAATATTACCTATGACGCACCCAATGTATACTACCTCACCTGGAACATTTGTCATCATGGTTTTAGTCAATACATAAATGTACATGACTCATAATACTCATTAATAATAATCTTAAAGTATAAGGAACAAAACACATATATGAAGATATGAACATTCAAGGACACATATAAATGTGGATTTCCTACTGGAGGGTATCAATCTCATAATATCCTACTAGATTTTACCACGGGCTTACACAATGAGAAGGTGCTTCAATGTACTCAGAGTCTCCACCCTCAGTATCCTATATCATTTGTTCCCCTAAAATGATATCATCTAGATATATAACATATATTCAAGAATAATTCCATATCATTTTTGAGTTATCCTAATAATAGGGAACTTCTATGAACCTTTAGTGTGACAACTACCCATAGGAAATTATCACATACTATGTCACATAGATGAATAAAAATGATGTGATAAGTAGTTTATTAATATTGAAAAAAATGATTAAAATTTATCGTAATGTGCATATAAATTGTTTCTAGGGAACCAACTCCAACAATGTTATCATAAACCTCACAAATTTTGAATCGGAAGATGAATTAATGATGAAACCTTCAACCCTACTATTAGAGTATGTGAATGATTCCCATAAATTGAGTCTTAAAGTATTAAAATACAAATTAAAAAAGATATCCAGATCCATCCATATATAAATTTTTTTGGAGGACATTCTGGTCTCCTTCCAAGGTCTTTTAGTGCAACTATCTCCATCACCATTAGTTTCCCTCTTCTTTACCACCACACAAAAATTTGGAGAGATATAAGGGTCTAGGATGTCACCCTCAGATGATGGTGAGAAATTCAATACTCAGAAAAGATATACTTCCACTATCACACATGAGGAAGTGGTAAACACCCCTTTATATTGAGATATGTTCCTTATGTTTGATCTACCACCAAGATACATCCTAGTATATTGAGAATAATTGAACTATCCATTGTCCCCTCTACTAGTAGATAATTTAAATGGAAAGTTTGTGTTTGTGCCAAAAACCTTATATTTTTCTAAAACAATGGGGTTGGGCCAATCAAGAGTAGGATCATCCCCTAGTAGTGAACAAGAATACATTTGAGATCTTCTAGCTTCCGACCAATAGTCAATTATGTTCAGGCCACATGTAGCAATATATTTTTCCATACTAGAGACTCTCAAAGAGGACCATGAATTTTTTTTCACTTGATTATCTGGGAGAAACATCACTATATCCAAGATAATCAATTGTCTTACCCAAGAAGCCATGAACACCTCAATGTCATTAACCAATAGTTACAGAGGGTTGAGATCACAACATTCCCGCTAACTCAGATTCTGGAGTCATAGGGTTAATTCAAGACTCTCCAGAAAACCTATATTAAGAGAAATAATGTTCTTTTTTTGGGTTTTGTAATATTCATATCCATATGTTAAAATTAGAGGTTGGGTGCAGTATTCTACCCTACATTTCAGACCTATCTATTGGTTGTGAAGAGACCTTCAGTTAGTCCCATTTGTTGACAAAGAGGTTTCCACTTTTACTACTACCATGGTGAATGTGGTCACCATAAATATACGATTGGATCAAAGGATAAAGTCCACCAATATAGGGAATGATAGGGAGAACCCACCTCAAGGGGAAACTCAATACCAACTAGAACACTTAGTAGGAATCCACTGATCCCTCAAATATTTAACCTAAAGTGAATTTAGACCCCAGGATACCTGCTTTTCTTTAAGATCTTAAGGATTATAAAAGGATTATTATTGAGATCATTATTGAGAAACACTAAGAACCCAAAAAATACTAGGGGACCCTATCATTCCTTTAGTGGGGAACCCAGTTCTCCTTGGTCAGACACCACAATTTGAACATGGTATCCCCATGAACTCGGTTAGGGATGAAGTAGGAAGATATGGAAAACAACTAAGATATAACTCCCCAACCCCACCTAAATAGTGTAACTATCCACCTTGGGATCTAGGTAATGTTGATCCATAAATTGATGATCTTTTCAACACATTGGTGGCCAAAAAACCTCATCAAGATAAAGTGATAACTACTATCATCACCATATTGAGGATTTAGAAACATGATAGGTGGTAGTTCCTCTAGAAGAAAAGATATTCCAATCATGGATGGATCATGTTCAAGAACCCCAATAGTTTGGTAATCCTAGTTTCACCCTATTTAATGGGATGGGTGAACCATTATAGAAACTTTCCCACTTTTCCTCAAGGTTTGTTCCAATATTGGGGTCTATAAAATAGTAAGAAGCTACAAAACACCAATTATTTGACTATACATTGGAAGAAAATATGTTTTTCTAGTAAATTCAGCTATCCACATGGTCTATTTCTGAATTGGGAGGATATTTTAAAAAATATCCTATACTAGTTAAGATCCAACTCGCACAATATGTGCATCAACAACCTTTTAAAATGAAATCAAAGGCTTGATGTGTGAGTCATCAAAATAATAACCTAATATAAGGGATTCATGTATTTACATGACATATCATTTTTATAAAAATATCTACTTACAATGTGCATATAGAATATCATGAAGGAGATGGTTCGCAACCACATCTCCCTAAACTACCTGAGAGGATTTTAGGAGTTCTACAAAATGGATCATTATCTGAATGAATCCTTACAACAGAATAAAAAAAGTCTCACCCATTTACCCCTAAAACTCTCATGGGAAGGCCCATAAAAGCATTGACAATTGACACTATGGATGCAAAGGTTCTAAAGATGGTACACTTTTGGGTCCTTTTACCAAATGATCCTTTCTAGGTGCATCATCATTAGGCATAACCTCACCAAGAAAGAACCCAACGAGAATATCAACCTTAGAGAGATAATGTGGACCTCTTCCCCCATCAATTTTAGGCTCCTATGATGTCATTGACAAAAATATGGAACAAGAAATATTATTTCAGGGGTTCATATTCCCCTAGATATTTCATCTACACCCTAGAAAATGGAATCCTAAATTTTATGGAGTGGAAGAGACCCTAAGAGGCCAGACTCACTAGATTCTATAACCATTTACCATATAAATGGATCCTTGGACACAAAATCAATTAATTATTTATATTAAAAGATTTTATATGGGACAAAGAAGATCAAGTCTTAGTCAATTTGGGAGAAATTCCATTATAGGTGGAATATGTTTCAACTGACCTCTACAGTGACAAAAATATCCTAGGTGAACCATGGTACTAAAGAAGATTTAAGGCTGACAATGATCATCTTATACATGTCCCTATAGGATCCATAATAACATGAGGCCTTTATAAAATAGCGCATAAAAATGTTTTCATGGAGATATGACGAGACTCTAGAGCTATCCCTCAAGGCTTTATTTCATTGACTTTGCCTCCGAGTGAGTTTTCATGGGTTAAAAAAGCCTAAAATAAAGATGGATCCCTCTCATATTGAAATTGTTGGGGATGAAGTTGAAAAACTTATTAAATAATTTTTTTTGGAGGTCTAATACCCCAAGCGTCATATAAAAAATTACCCTATTCAGGAAGAATAATGGAAATATCATATTATTTATCGAATTTTGGGACCTAAACCGCCATTGTCCAAAAGTTGATTTTCCACTTCCAGTGACATAACTATTGATTGATGTTACAACTGGGTTCAAGGATCTATCCCTCATGTATGGATACTCCAGATATAATTAGATCTAGATGCCCCCCAAAGATGATGTGTCCACTATATTTATGGAACCCCATGAGATTTGTTTTCTATCAGGTGATGCCCTTAGGTTTTAGAAATATTAGTTTCAGTTACCAGTGTTTCATGAATCACTTCTTCAAGACTTTTCTTGGGATGCTGGTGGAATATTACATGGATGATATTGTGGTCAAATCCCACCATCAATAGGGCTATCTCAAGGATCTTGAGAAAGTTTTATTCTTCGTTCACTCCAAAAACATTAAGATAAACCCCCTAAATTTTGAATTTGGGGTCACCTATGGGAAATTTCTCATCATTTTAATAAGATATAAAGGAATCAAGATAGAACCCTAGAAAATAAAATCTATTAGTAAAATTTCTCCCCTAAAAAATATATGGGAGTTGTGGGGTCTCCAAGGACACTTAACCTACATACACCAATTTATTACAAATATAGACAAAAATTGTAACCACTTCTTGAGGATCTTGAAGAAAGGATACTTTTACCAATGGGACTGGAAGTACCAATCTTCCCTTGAGGGAATCAATTAGTACCTACAACAACCTCCAGATGTAATGCCTCCCATATCCTAAAAGCCTTTAATCCTCTATATTACCACTATTGAATGATCCATCAACACTGTTTTATCCCAAAAAACAATAAAGGTGGGGGTAAATACCCTATACTTTCTCCACAACATGATCCTCTTCATGGACACTAAATACTTTCCAATCAATATTATTTTTCTCATGTTGAATTTTAAAGTAAAAATGTTGTGACATTATTTGTAGAATTATGATCTATATTCGGTATCTTAATTAGACCCTTTAAAGTACATCCTCCATCACCCCATTCTAGTGGGATGATTGGTACATTGGGTGGTGATCCTACAGAAGAATGACATTAGGTTTTTACCACAAAATTTAATCAAAGTCCATGTGTTATCATACTTACTGGTTGGACATCCATCCCCAGAAGAACTTCCCATGGATGAAAATTTTCTAGATGAATCTATTCTCTCAGTAGTTCAGGATATTCTATGTTGTAATATTCATTTAGATGGTTCTTCTCAGATCTTGATAGGATCAACAACCCCAAGATTAAAAATATAGTCATGGGAATCATTTTCATCACTCTTCAATAGACTGTCTTGATATAATCTTTCATATTGTTAGAAGAATGTTTCAACAATGTATTAGAGTACCAGAACCATATTGATGGTCCTGATTTATCCCTAGAGATTGTTTTCCCCTTATTACATGGGAATAGAGATTTTTAGTTAGTCATCAATTAGATTGAGGATGAATATTTCATCATAAAGCAAGAGATAGTTCCCTACTAGAATATACATGTCATCTGATCACCTAGTTTCCTTCCCAATCAAAGGTGAATCATTCCCCTCAGTCATAAAATGATCAATTCTTTACATTAGTAGGTATAACCACATCTATAGATAACCTAAATAGGATTACTTAGTCATTCATGTGGAACATTATAGGGTCATCTTCCCAACCACATTAGACAATGGAAACCGACAGGTAAATTAACAAGTTGTCATTAACTCTAATATAGGATCCTCAAATACCCCACAATAGAGGAAACACCCTATTGGAAAACTCCATTTATTGAGTATGTCCATTGTGTAATTCTCCCATTTGACTGATCCCGGTATGACCAAATCCACCAGAACATAGAGAAATTTATCCTATAGAGTGGCCCTAACATTTAGAAAACCCTCTATAGGCATGGGTATGATGGAATTATCTTCTAATTCATCAATGGAGATGATATGACTTATGTTATGTGAGAGGTCCATGCTATATCTTGTGGTTCCCATCAGGTAGTATTGAATCTCTCCCATCAAATTAGGAGATTTGGAAATTTTTGGACAACCATGGTTCATGAATATATTAATTTTTCCAAGAGGTTTCATGCAAGTAAAACCCATGCTAACATTGTGCATCGATTATAAGATCTTCTAAACAGTACCAAGTAGTCTTGAAATTTTCTCAGTATGGTGACACATCATTGTTGGACCATACCCTCTAGTAAAAAATTTACATTGTAGCTTCATTTTTACTAGAGAAGACTTATTTCCAAAATGTTCTGAAGTGATTTTCCTCAAGTAAGTCAAATATTTATATGTTTTTGAGTGTGTGAACTCTAACATTATCCATCAGTTTAGTGTAAATCATAGAAAATGGAATCAACTTCTGGGATGCCTATCTGAATAAATTTTATACCATGTAAATATTACCCTATAAACATACTTTCCACTAACCTGTTCTTAAAAATGAGAATATTAAGGTGTTAAAAAACCCATTATCTAACATCCTATAGAAAATAGTGGTCTGAAAAAAAATTATTTATCCCAAAGGTCCCCATAGTACCCTTTGGTTTTATAGTATGAAAACTCAAAATTCCACCAAGGAAAATCCATATTAACTAGTTTTTGGAACATGGGAATTTGTACCAGTTGAGGTATAGTTTTTGTCACATTGAATGGATTTTCACAACTGAAATGGGCCAAAAATAATGGAATAATTCCATCTATTGGAGTTGTAATACCCAAAATAAAATAGTCTTCAATCATTTCATAACATTGAGTGGAACCAAAAAAAGATAGCGAGAGAGTTAAACTAGAAGGCTCACCTACAATTCTTCCTATAGGGTGACATGGTACTAGCTCTAAAAACATTGATGATACCCAGAAAGATGCCTATGAAGTTGGAGCCTAAATGGGAGGGACCTCTAATTATCCATAATGTCTATTCTAATGAATAATACTCTATAATCATTGTGTATAGAGAGTGTATTAATCCTCCCACCAATTATATGTTTCTCAAGTAGCACAACACATGGAAACCTTGGTCAAAGAAACACAACCTTAAACTATAACAACAAGTGTCTGAGATTTATGACCTTAAACTGACCGAAGATCCTCATAGTCCAATCATTATGACCATAAAATATTTTTATCCCCATGTTCTATGCTCTATGACCTTAAAAAAGTAGCATCCATAGTCTTATTTTTACAAATTTAAAATAAAATTTCCAATGTCCCCAATATATGATGTTAAAATGTGATATAACTCTATGGAATAAATAAAGGATTCCCCAAATTAAAAGTGTGGTATGATCAAAAAATGAACTTACTCAGGACATGACGATAAACTAAAGCCTTAACCTTTTTCATAAACATAAGAACCCCCTGGGACATTTGGGGATTCCATATTGTTTTCACCATAGGGACAACCCACCACTTCAAGCATTGGCCTCATACCATGCCATGATCTTGAACTATGTGTGGATTGATTCCCATTTCCATGGGATACTTTGTGATGAGTAGAAACCCTATCTTCTAGCCCGACTTCCATCTTAGCTTCAACCCTTCTATAGGGGGTGGTGGTGGTGGGGTGGGGGGATAAGTTCCTCTCACCATCATTTTTCCCTTTGGCCTTATTTGTGGTCTGATAACTACAACCATAAACTATGTGGAGTTTGTTTTGGGATATTTACGTTTCATGTAGGATTACATCTCCTTGTATTCATATTAGGTTTTACTTATTTCATAAAACATAAAACATCCATAAAAAACACTCCCCTACTACAATAATAATAACATTAATTTTTATCCAAATTCCCCTTGGTCTTAGCTACACAACCTTAAAATATGTGGACAAAATCCTTATATACGATGTCTAAACTACAGAACTTATATCCCATCCTAATTGAAGAGGATATCCACTCCTATTTCTAGTTTTTATCTTCTATTATACTACATAAAAAAAAATATGTGTGGCTTGATTCTAATTACCAAAATATATGTAGTGATTCCATACTTGATACCTTTGGTCCATGTAATGACGTCATTACAAAACCAACCCTTACTATGGTGTTATCCCCCCAAAATGTTATAATGGGTGTCCTCTTAAAGTATAATCCCCAATCATATTCCTTGACCCATTAGAGGTAAAAGATTCCCTCATGAAATGACACGAGGAAGAAAAGAATTGGAAACTCAATTCACAAGCTACACTAATAACCTCACCAAAATATATTAAAATATATCCTTACAGCATACAAAATTGGGATGCCTCATATCACATATGTGAGATGATATAGAATCATCACTCAAGAGAATAACCCCCCATCTGTGCTAATCTCCTACCATGATTTTCTCTATCACTATGCATGTCTTGATTCCCAATATCATGGGATATATAGTGATACCCAAATCTAATATCCTATGTATATCCCCCTTTTTTACTCATTATAGGGTCTTTTCTCAACCAGTATCATGACATTGACTTGGGTATGTATATTTAGTTTTGTGAGGAAAATTATTTCTTTATACTTGATTTCACTTTGGGAAATCAATATTTCATTCCATGAATGCTTCCTTAGGACACCCATAACCATTTGGTCCAAGATACATGACCTTAAACTAGTAGATTCCCCTATCTCATCTGCTCTATAAACATATTATAGTAAAAAATATAGTCTAAGTTGTACAAATTTAAATTGAAAATCCCAATGTCATCAAAAAATGATGACAAACTATATCCTTACCCCTCATAGAACCATGATTCCTCATTTGAAAAGTATGGTATGACAAAAAACCAACATTTTCTGCACATGATGTTAAACTCTAGACTTACCCTACCTAGAAGTAGGATAGCTCATATGAGAAGTAAATGATGACCAAAAAACCTAATGTCTTCAGGGAATGAAAACAAATTATAACCTTACCTCATATAGAATCTTGATTCCTCATATAAAAAATATGATATGAACTAAACCAACTTTCTCAACACACAAAATTAAACTATATCCTTACCTCATATAAAATTAGAAAGCCCTATTTTATAAAAATGTGATGAACAGAACCAATGTACTCAGTGGAACATTTTAAATTATAGAATTACCCTATTCAACAAACATATGATGATTCATATAACTAATATGTGATGATTTGATATCCGCATCGAAGAAGACACTATCAAAACCAGCATCGAACTTCTACCTCAATGCATTCTAGAAATATGTACAACTTGATTCCCATTTCCATGGGACACATAGTGATGACCATATATCTCATATAAGGACCACCCCACCATCAACTCAATTTGAGGTATTTTTCCTCTGGTCTAGGCTTAATCCTCACCTACCAGCATCCTCATCCAACACATTTGAGTGCCTGGAAAAACAAATCCAAGAGCACTCAATATTCACTATAGGACATTCCCTACATAGAATTACATGCATCATGATTTCTTAGATATATATAATCATCATCCTTATAATATTAAGAGGATACATAATATTAATGGGCCCTAGAAACACTGGATCACCTACCATCCTGGGCTCACACCTCGAAGGATCCTCTATAATAGATAGAGATTCCCATGTTTCAAACTAGGTCAATGGTCAATACCACATTTTTTCACCCCATATTTGATTGGTATGGTTGTAGAACCTATGTTTATAACATGAAAAATATTTTTTTCTACCCATTAGTCTTTCCCTTATACTATCTAGGTCTTTAATGTCAATATCACCCCTTGTAGGATTTTCAGTTAGTTATTAATTTTATTTTTTTCTCCCCAAAAAACCAAAGGAAACCCATAACACTCCTTATTTCTCACATCTATCATGGCTCACATGGTCTTAACATTTAGGAGGAAATTTTCCCCAATAAAGGCTGAGACACATGGGTGCCACTTTGGTCCAAACTCTACAACCTTGAACTTGGATTCCAATTCCAAGCATCATGACTTTCTACCGTGTGCAAGTAGTATTGGGGATGTGTCACGTGGTTTCGGGAATATTTAACCCTAAATTAACATTGGGTCACCACCATTCCATTCCATGTACACTCCTTTGAGATTCACTCCCCTATCTTATATGAATTATAGACTTATACTATTTGAAAATGGTTTGAACTATTCTACCTTAAACCAGGAACCCATGTTTAGGAATCAAAACCTTAAATTTATGTGAATTTTGTATCTAAGATTTTATATGTGGAAGGGCCTCCTATAATACTCACCAAGGTTGAGTTACCTATCTAAAATACCACACAAATCCCTTTAATACATACAACCCTATGGTCCAAACATTAGGACATTAAACTATGTGCAACTACCCCAGATTATTTTTCTTGATGTTGGGCCTCTAAGGCATACCCTTTATGTTAGTTTGAAAATTTTTGGTACCATAAGAAACTTTCTAAGGGGATCCAATTTACACTAACATATATGAACTTAAACTAAGATTCATCATCCAATCATTATGACCCTAAGGTATTTTCAACTTATTGGTCTGATTGGTATGATCTGAAACTACCAAGACAAGAGAAATATACATATATATTGTTGAAAACCAATAGCGGAAACCTGATCATGATTTAGACACACCATTATAGGTCACTCATACTAGTTGGGAAAAAATAAGGTCATAAAATAAAAGAGGTAAAAATCTAGAAGGGATCCACTTTGGACCCAAAAAAACATGTCTATAATCAGAGAACCGATTAGTTTAGATAGAAGTTAAATCCAAATATTAATAACTATTTCCCCACAAGCCCCTCTAGGAGGAACCCATATTTTTTCCCTCTTACACTCCCCAACACCATTTATGGGTGGATGTTATTAATTTTAGTTCAAAAGTTCTCTACATAAGATGTTGAACATTTATATGAATGTCACAATCACAATATGTTAATCTTTGAGACAAATCATCCTCAAAAAATGACATTAAACTATGTGACTATCATCCTCATCATTTTATATTAAACTATGTGTAGATAATCCCTACCTTGTAAAAGTAAACTAAATAATTACTTTCCTCACTGTATGATGTTAAATTCCATGTCCATCATCCCAATTGCATGACGTTAAACAACAAATCTTGTTAGGACCCTTCTTGAGAATCCCCTTTTCCCCCTTCGATGTTGGTCACCTATAATATCATTCATGTTTCAAAACATTCTCTCAAAATATTAAATGAAACTCCACTTATAATATGAGTGTGACCTTTATTGAGATAGATACAAATATCCAATGTGCTCAAAGCCAAAGGGGTTTAACTTCGAGAGTGTTGAAATCCATTCAAAAATTCCATATGTTCACCCCCATTATTTTTGTCTCCCTTGATATGGGTCCCCATCAACCTTCCACACCTAAATAGTCCCCCTTGACGACAATGGTTCCTAGACATACTAGCTCACCTACTGTCCTATGCACATAGACCAAATATATTCAGATGAAATTTTGATATATGTCTTGTGTTTCAAACATGATCAGTGGTCGACCCTAATTTTTCCCCATCCTCAGAAAAATGATAATGGAATATGTGTTTATATCATGGTTACTACTTATCCTCCATCGTCACTCCACCACCTTTGTGTTCCCGATCATGGGAATCTTGATTCAGGGTTTTTATCATGCCATTTTTTAGGTTGGGTTCATTACCTCTAGAGTTTCCTCATTCATGAACTAGCATGGACTAAGAAATAAATTTATATTTGTAGAGATTCACACTATTCATCCAAAACATTCTCAAATAATACAATCTAGGTGATAATTTGTTTTGTTAGAAATTGATTCTTTGACTATTGTCCAAAACTCCAGTATAAGTGAGAAATCTCAGGAACACCCTTTTATTCTCACAATAATAGAAAATCACGTGGGATTATGGATTTATTATTGGTAGTATCATTAATGTTTTTGAAAAATGGTAGTGAATTATGGAAAAAGAAACATCTTTATGAATGTTTTGAGTTTAAAGAAATTAGAATTCAAAAGTTTGTAAGGGTCATCTGAACACCAGTGCCCCTCTTTTGTTCTAGTAAAAACAATTCCCCCTAGGGATAAACATAAAAAATTGAGTGATTCAGACCATCCATCATCTGGAATGTGACATCTAGAACCAATTTTAGCCTAATTATTTCTAGATCATCCTCCTCGTTCATAGGGAAAATCTCATAAGCCCTAATTTTATCTTGTACCTGCTCCCCTTGGCACTTTGTTATATGAGATACTGCCTCTTCTCCTTGATCTTCAGATAACTGCATAAAATCCCTCAACTAACTATTAAGATCCATATGGGAATTAATTATGGTTGTGTTCTCATTCACTTTCTCTTGTAAATATTGATGTTTTTAATCATATTCAAAGATTTTATTGGTACAAGTATATTTCTCCTAATCCCAGGTGACGTCATACTATTGACATTTTACATGCACCATCTCTACAAGATAATCACATACCAACACATAGATATCATGAGAGTTTCCCCCTATGGAACCCAAGTTTCATAGATAGTGGCATAAAGACCCCATATGAATCACTATATTCGGCTCCAGAGTTTGGGTAACGAAGCTATGGAAGATCCAACATGCCCAACACCTGATGATGTGATTCACCTCATTGATGTTAGACCCAAAATCTTCCAATTTCTTAGGTGGTTCATTTTAATACTATACAAATTCCACTAGGATTGTGGTGACAAGGTCTTACTATAATATCCTCTAAGATGTGTCAGGTTTTAATTTAAGAGAGAGGCCTTCTCCATCCAAATATTTTTTGTAAACATTATTTCAACAACCTCCAAATCTTTATCCGCAGATATATTACCCACATCTGTTATAGACCATTATCATGGGATTAAGGATGGAACATCTTGAATGAATGGATATTCATTAGTTTGTAAAAAATTTACGGGATGTTCCCTCAGTTTCCCAACCAGAGTTTTTCTTTTGGAACACACATTCTCAATCACTACATTAAAAAACATGTCACTTAGTTTGACCAGTGATGATTAATTGGGGAAAAGTTTCTCTTGTAAGAGATAAGGACTTACATAGGAAAAGTTTTTGGAAAAAATCCATTCCTAGATTTTTAAAATGTAATTCCACCACTAGAGACCCCTGAAAAATAGTTGTCACTTCAACATATGGAACCAAACCCCTCAGTGTTGGTTGGGTAGAGGATGTATAAAAACACAAAAAACATGTTTAAGAAATATAATAAAATAGATATGTTAATGTTTTATGAGAACTGAGATAATTAATGATAAGTGTTACCCTAAGTAATGAGGATATAAATGATGATATTCCTCTAATGGTATGCCTCGCTGACGGTAGGCGCCATTATTAGAATTCTAGGGTATGGTCCTTTATACATGACTGTGAGGAACAAGGATTTAAAACCACCATTATAAAATCATCAATATAACCTCCCATTATGATGACCTCGAAAACATACTATGGGTTTTTCCAAAAATTATATATTGGGGGTTCCGTTGTACCCTCCCATTGGGTCTTCTTGGTCTTCCTCATCTTTCTCCAACATAAGATAAAATACCATTTTAGAACCTTTAAAAATAAGTGAAGGGACATAAGAGAAAGGTGAGGTAATAAAATAATATTAACTTAGAATAGAATCTCATTCAAGTCATCACTCTTAGGGGTAACCAGTACACTCTTCTAGTGAGTTTTGTAGTTAGCAACTCATCCCCATGATTCCTCTTCACTGGTGCATTGCTTGTCGGCCATGAGCACTGATGGATAATGGGTTGATTATTTAGTGAATGTTGTCCCCTAAATATCACCATATAACATCACATGTACCAAGAAAATGGAAGGATATCCTCCCTTATGTTGGTTGTTATTGGTGTCTATATCCACCAGGTACAATAACATCTCATAGAACTTAACCCTAGCAATGATTATGGAAATCCCATCCTCTAGTAGATCAATTACCTCCCAAGTTAGTCTCCAATGAAACTGTTCATCCATCAAATTCATCCAAAACAATACCATAAAACCCTAGAGGGTGGTAAAGGATGTGTCAGTTGCTGTATTAAATAGATACCAAAATGTATTTTCAAGGGACTCCCAAGATCTACTGGTCCCATCATAAGAGATCTATGATTTCTCCCACAGTCACTTCTGAAGGAGTACTTCCCATTTCAGAATTTTGGGTTAAAAAAACCACATTTTTTCCCTTATTTATTCCTTGTTTGATCACTCAACCCTTGATGAGTACTTTGAATGGTATCCCATCTTCTGCTCTACTGTTCCTACACCTCTCTTGATGGGGAAATTCTTCTCACACATTGACATAATATTGTGCATCGATATTCATCTATCTAATTTTTATGATATGAATGAGAGATACTAATGTTGACGTTTTTGGTTGGTAAAAATATTACCTCCCCTATTCATTTTACTTCAACAAAAACAACAGCTTAAGAATGATATAGGGGTGAATTTCCTCATAGATCCTCATGTAGACTTGCTTCACTGACTGTTGGTTGCGTCGGAAATGCTGAGTGAACTGGGAAAAAGTTTATAGTTCAAAATTAGTGTTAACATATATTATAGAGACCAATAATCTAAAATTTAAGGTCTAAATATAATTTCTATTCTTCAACATCACGTTCAAATTATCAACCAACTAGCCGTATGGAGTCAAGGATGGGTGAAAGGTGAAGTACTCAATGTTTCAAATGCTTACTCTAACCTATAATTCATTAATAGTTATTGGTAGAACCCTCTTAATGCTGAGGGGAAATGTATATAGGAGATAATTTAGTAGAGTAATAGTATTTGGAAATTCATTTCACCAAAAAATAAAATCAATACAACCATGAGGAAACTATAATAAATCATGGATCAACTTGGGCATGCTACCTTTTTCTATGTGGACCAGCCATCTGTAGAGACAAGCTATCACTTGTACTCCCAAGTTTACCTATTTTCAAGAGTTCATAATAACTTACATTATATGAATCCTAGGATTATATACCATGAAAAAATCCCTAAGTATATGTATGAATCTAATGAGGAAGGTGTCTAGAAACACAGAATAATGAACAAAAAGTTTCCTACCTTCATTCATGTCATATCCCCCCTCATGGTAGCTCCCTTTATCTAGGATCATCTAGTAGGATTCTGGTTTCCTCCTCTAATGTGTTTTTGGACATTGTTTTATTTGAACCAACATCTACACTATTGGAGTATTTAATAACACCCCTATTATGGTCTTGAACACAGTGTCTCATTGAATGAATGGATGATGCTTCAGTAACTGGTCCAATGCATCTAAAAGAATATATACTACAATGGGGGGTCTATTCCCTATCACCCCAAGAATTTGGAATTGGATGAAATTAGTCATATTGGAATCCCATTATCCGGATGTGTCCAATGCAGTGAAGGTATTATATGATGATCCCAGCCTCATATGATAGAGGTGGAAGGTGTCTGTGTCTAAGGACCACAAGATCGGAAGCACTAATAGAAAATCTTGTTATCGATAAACATGGAACTGAGATGAATACCATACTTCATACAACCCAATGTGATGCATCTCGAATCCATAATCCTGAAAATAAAAGTCTACCCAATATTCCTATTCCCACACATCTATAAATTTACCCCATCCCATAGATCCCAATCCTTATACCAGCCAATTCCTGTATTCTGGATGTTAGAATTGAAAATTCTTACATTGAAGGGTGAGAACTCCTCATCCACTGGGATCTCCCCATTCACCATAATTTTCCTTCCACTCATAGTGTAGATGGTGTTCTATTCACGTTTCTATGTTTGATGAGATAGAGAAGTGATGTTCCAGTAGGTAAGTTCATCATGATAAGTAAACCAGAACCGTTGTGTATTCACTTCAAAAACTGTGATATCCATTCCATCAATCATCCAAAAGTTGAACATAGGTTGGTGATTTCTCTACATGTATTCCTTATGGGCTACGTTCAATAGGCCCAGGATCCCTTGTTATCATATTTGACTCTTTTGGCACATGGAATTTATGGATTCCCTTCCATTTCATCATTTCAGGATATAATGGAAGTTTCAATCCCAACTTGATTAGTAGGTATGGATATTTATCAAAGATATATGGATTCATATATTGAGTCACTCAAGTCCGATCTTCTTTCCATCAAATACTTCACATCATTCATCCTTTGTGGTGGTCACAAAAAATTACATCTAATGTGTGTAAAATATTTCATGAAAAGTATATGGTGCATGAATGTCACGATCAAAAGATGAGGATTTCACATAGGGGGATGAGTTCCATGAATGAGAGAGGGGTTATCATGCAAAAAAATTAGGTTCCGGTACATATGGTCCCAATCCTTATTTATAGGATTAGGGACACTAGATTTTTTTAGTGTAAAATAAATTTGTGTGAACCAAAGGTGGTAGTTGGGTAACCATGTGAAAATCAACCATCCACTTTAGAGTTTCTCTCTTAACTAGACCTTCTAGCCCCCCATCAGATCTGATTCCAAGGCATGGCATTTTTTGGTTATCAAAACGTCTCTCACATCCCAAAATTCTATTTTTGAACAAACCAATTATGTAACCCAACTAGGATGTACATTTTTGGGATGAGTGGTATGTTCCGAACAAATTTGGAGGGTTTTGTTAAAATACAATGTTCCGTGCACAGAGGACCTGCACACCAAAGGTGATGCTAAAGATTAATTTTGAACATGTACTCTTGAAGATCAAAATTATGGTCAACGAGTATATAGGAAAAATGGAGGCTTGTGTGTAAAAATCATCATTTATGAGAATAAATAGTTATAAAATAAAGGTGGCATAGAACTCTACATGTTTTTATGGTTGATCCCCCTCGAAAAAGGGATAGGAAGCACACAACACTATTCAGTGCTATAGTGGAGTTGCGTGGAATCGACCACTATTTTTGGTTATAAATAAAACCTACCCACAACACTTTGAGGATGGATCTTCAAAAAACAAAGGGATTATCTCCCTCGAAAAAACCACCCTTCCATGATGTCACACAACACTAGAATACCATGGAACCTCAAAGGTATATAATTTTCATTACCGACCACCAATGTACTCCAATCTTTCTTGACCTATAGTTGAGAGTTTCTCATGTAACATATCTTAAGGTTTATCAGGTTCACACAAGAGAAGAAACCTTCAGACAACCCTAATATGTACACAACACCAAATATTGTGAATAAAAATGCCTCTCAAATAAATGTGTTGGACTTGTAAAAATCCCATGTCTATTTCAACTATATTTCCATGCAATGTAATAAAGGTACATGAAAAAAATTTATATTCCCCAACTGCCACCCCCTATACTTGAAGTGAAACCCGAACCATTACCCTGCCTTTTAATCCTAAAAATAGGTACCATATTTCATTTATCTCTTAAGAGTATGAAGCCTAACATCATACCTCCTGATTTCCACTCCTAAAATCCATTTTTTACACTATTCCCTACCCATAATAACATGTTTAGTGGAAACATAATACCTAAGGGTGGCATCACCGAGGGAAAAAGATTACATGTGTCGATAGAGACTACTTTTTTTGATCTTCCAATCACCTTGATGTGGTCCCCCTCAGGGTGTAAGACCCATATATATACAATTTTTTTTACATAAAACTATAAATATCCACATTTTAGTCATACAACGTTTAAATGAATGAAAACTTCCTTATCACATGATGTAAAACAGTATCCTTTACCTATGTGATAAACATAAGATTAATCATGTATGATCTTAATGGGATTCCATCTACTTTTCCACCATGGGATGAACCTATTATATTGGGAATCTTTTATAAATAATCCTTACACTATCCTCCCTCACCCTGGGATGAAACTCCTACCCTAGATAACTTATTCACTTAAGCCCCACATCATCCCTCATTAACGCTCCTTCCATGACACAAGTTTCCTTATTGCATTGATCGATCCTATCACACCACCTTAAACTATGAAATCCAAATACATGGGTTTTTATCCCTATTTTCTATCAAGGTTGATAAGAATCCTTTACTCGGTTCAATACTGATAATATCCAAGTGTGAAATCATCCCCCTTGGGGGGACACACTCCACCAAATCCAAGTGTGTAATCTTTTCACTTGGGTGATACACTCGACCAAAACCATGAGTTAATTATTCCCCCTTTGGGGACACACTCTAAAAAATCCATGTGTGAATTTTTCCCCCTTGAGAGGACACATGCCACTAAACCCAAGTGTGAAATCTTCAACCCTGGGGGGATAAACTCTAATGAATCCAAGTGTGAAATTTTAACCCTTGGGGGGAACACTCCATAAAATGCACATGAAAAATCATCCCCATTGGGGGGAAAACTCCATTAAATTCAAGTACAAAATCCCACCCACCCCACTGAGGGAACAATTAACAACCCAACCATTTCTATAATACATTGAACTTATGACTGAACCATCCCCATAAGACGTTAAATTTGTGGCATGATATTTAATCCCTACCCCATACAATAAACATTTTATTCCTGAGGTAAAAAATAATTAGAGGACTTACACCCCTGGAATCAACAACCTCATAGATGTAATTAGATTACTTGGGTCCCATGCCTATTATTCCTCACACATGGTATTCCCTTTAGAATAGTATGACATTATAAGTGACGAAACTGCCCAACATCCAGAAATTCCCCACGTGACCAATGTTAGTACCTCATCTAACCAAAATTTGCTGCCCTATCAAGTTAAAAGAAGCATAATTAACCAGAATCCACATTGACATGGTAATGAGAAGAAGTTTCTTAATCATGACTTAAATATATGATGGAGACACAGACAAGGTGATGAGATCCAAGGATGAATCCATAGAAGGATGAACTAACTTCCCATCATCCCATTTCAATAAAGGATATGACATTGCAGATAAAAGTGTTGGAAGATTTCTACCTTTGGAAAGTGGGAATACGGGGAAGAAAAGCAGTGTGACACTCTTTCCCCAACAAAATCATCAAAAAATATTTATATCATCTATAAGATCGTAGATGGATAGGAACTCATCTGGGGGGGGTATTTATTGATGAAAAAGTATCATTCTTAAATATCATCTTATTAACCACTTATAAATTATTTTAGTATTAGAATATGATCATAAAATACATATTATATTTTTCTTTGGACATATATGCTAACCCTTATATCACAAACGAAAATTATAGGTCATTTTTATACAATAATAAGTAATATTATGCATCTAAAAATAAATATGTTTTTGGGTTTGGAAAATTAGGATCATGTATACACATATTTTTAAAAAGTATTGAAATCCATTTTTTAGTCTTCCTATAGAACTATCATGAGATATTTAATATAGACAACCAGATGTGAAAATACATCAATGAAAGGGTGTGATAAAATTATAATAAAGGGATTAATAAATGAACATAAATAAATACATGAATCAATATGAGTATATAAGTCAGGATAAATATTATTTTCACATAATAATATTGGAATCATAAATAAAAAATATAAATTCATATGAATTATTCTTGGGATATGGTGCACTCATAATAATGAAACATCATAAGCATGTGCCATGGAATAATGGGGAGATAACATAACATAATTTGGTTAAACTCTCTATCAATGACATATAAATAGAATATAAAGAGATAAAATATTTACACAATTCATTAAAGGGTTTTATAATTATGAGACCTCCTATTAAATGATAATATGTTCAAAATATTTCATGAAACATAGAAAAGAAATAATATAATGGACACAAATCAAACATTAAGCATAAAATGGATAAACCATTTTGAAAAGGAAATGATTTTCATTAAGAAGATCCCTTGGGAAGATTGAATACTTATTAGAGACTAAGAAAATTAATGAGTTTTGGGAATTGAAGATATATACTGAATTTAATTGACAAAGGTGGAGCTGTGAGTTGTTCTAAATTGAGAGATAGATAATATATATTTTTTATTTACATTGGGAGGTAGAATAAATATCAAAACATTATTCTATCCTATGGTTTAGTGTTTAAATAAGCTCATATGGGGTGAATACTGTGAATTATTTCTTAAGAAAATCTATTCATCATTTTGAAGTTTCTTCAGGTTGTTTTTATTAATAATATTATGATGGATAATTGTGAAGCTTCTTGATGATTATATAGATGTTAATGAATGAATGAATTATACAAATAAATTCTCCAACCCATGGTTGATGAGGCATAATGGTTTTTAAGGTGCTAAAATGGATTATCCAATAATAACAGTCATTAAAATGTATATTTTAGTTAAAAGTATCATCACATTGTGATTGGGACAAGATGAAATTACCTTAGTGAACAAAATTTCTTCATGGTTATTTTGTGGTAGGAAATAAAGGGGTGAATATGGGAATCGTGAATGTTGTTACAAGTGGGAAATAATAATGGTGAGATTATCACAATGTTAAGGATTACATAAGAGGATCCCAAAAGAAGATCTGAGAAGTCACCATGGGAAACTATGATCAAAATGTGAATAGAGGATCCAATTCTATTTGAGAAAAAATTAATATGAGAAACATCTTGGTGTAAAAATACCATAGTGTCTCAGTATTTTAGTTAGAGTCTAAATCGACAACACTAAAGTAAAAATTAGACTATACCATAGTAAAACACTAATGGAACATGGGAGAAAAAATATGAATTTTGAATGTATATATGAGTTGAATTTATATATTGAGATTTTAAATTAACAATGATAATACACTGAAGAAAAGTGAACATATAAATCTGATTTGGGTAACTTCCAAAATGGGTGTTATGGGGTGTAAAATTTCTTTATGGGGTTTTTATTTTTAAATAATCGGTGGCCTCCATAAAACAAGTCGTAATAAATTTTCATAATATTGGACCACACATTTGAGTGAAAATTGTTAAAGTTTTTGTTACCAATTGTGAAGAAGAACAAGGGGTCACAAATTATCCAAATTCCAGAGGAACACAATGTAAAAGAAGTAGAGATTAACCTACTCTTTGGTTCTCATCATTAATTATTCTAGTATAATTTCAAGGATATTTATTTTACCATTTACATTTTTCTAAAGATAATAAAATAGCAATGTGGGTAGTTGGATCACATCCTTTAAACACAATGTATTTTCCATCTAATAAAAAAGTAAGTAAACCATGTATTTTCACTTGTTCCGTGTGTGTTTTTACTTATTATTTCTCTAATCATATTAAATTCATCATTGAAATATTTTTCTCACTAATGGGTTTCATAAAGTGATTTTATATTTGATATTTCCTATAAACATTTATCCACCCTATCTTAGTGATTGTCTAGTCTCACATGATCCATCCACTTGGTATTAGAGTAAGCCATGTTTTTTTAATTAGGAAACTATACCATTTTTTATTTTGGTTCTTATCACTGTGTGACCAGGTTCTTTCTCTTGTATTTGAGATTATTCTTAATAGATGATATATTTGATCGATGAGGTCTATATAGTTTGTGGAAAATGTCAATTGTAAATGAGTTATAATGTTTTTACAGAAAGGGATACCATCTATAGAAAGATTGGGCGACTTCATATCTTCTATCAATTTCTTAAGATGTTATTATATGATCAATAATGTCTTACATATTCAAAAAGTATATAAAAACTATACTCTATTTTAGAATAAAAATATCAAATTATTTTGGATAGTTGGAAACATATAACTTTCATCCATCTCATATAATTATTTGACACTGAGAATGTGAATAAAAAAACTAATATAATATTTAAGAAACACCCTGATATTAATAAAGGAGACTAAATGAGTGACTATTATAAACATTGTGGTTTCAATTTATTGATGTTTATATAGAATAAAATAGTGGATGTGTTCTTCATTTAGGTGAATTATATTTTAATCAAGATTCATTGTTATGGAGAATTTAAATAAGATTTACCATTTTGATAAGTTTATGAGAATCCTCATATATTAGTTTGAGGTGAATATTTTACCCATAGATCATGAAAACATAGATGAGTGGTCCATTGATAACCCCCATAATGTTTTGATTTCTTGTTTGCTGAGGGCATGAACTTCCTTACAAAAGAAAAGAAAATATAAGAATGATACTGCATGTAAAGAAACAAAATATATGGATATAAAAAGACGCATTATGGAAGAAAACAATACCAAAGATGATGTTATAGATATTGATGAGTTAATATAATTATTATACAATACAATTTAATCTAGATAAGGTAAATACAAATGAAAAAAAATCAAATTAAATACATATAATGTTGAAAAACTTGTAGATTTTTAGATATTTTCCTTATGAAGTGATAAAAAGAGGATGAGGTGGAAAACCATTCATAACATATATAAATTAAAAAAAAGTGGAAATTGGTTTCAATGGGATAAATTTATATAATGTAAATGGAAAGTTCAATACATTGAATATGAAGAATTTATTATCAAATCATGAAGTCACATATTACGATGAGGTTACTGAAAGAGAGAAACATAACTTAGAGGATGAATGGACAATGTCCTTTATGGACAAATCATATCAACCCAAGGATATATAATGTGAATAGTAATATTATTATAGTTATGGAAATGAATGTATTAACATGGAAACACTAAAGGAGTTCCTTTTATAAATGGATATGTTGGTATTCTAGTAGAAAAACTAAATATGTTAATGTCAAATGAAATCATTGAAATATGAGATTGATTCATTGAGAAAACGTTTTAGTGATTTAAAATCCAAATATATTACCAAAATGAAAGAGGAATTATCACAAAATAAGGTAGATATAAATTATATCCATGAATATATAGATATTATGCTTGAGGTTACCAAAGAAAACCTCATAAAAAAGAATTAAAAGGTAAGATATCTTGATGTATAATTGGTTAATGCTAAAATTGTCTTGAGGATGACCCACCATGTGTTTCAGAATTATATTATTGAAAATAGAAATAGTTATGAATAAGTTAATAAAAATTATAACTATAATAAGAAACTCATAGGATTTCCCATGGTACTACGAACCATCATTTTAGACACCCTGATTTGTAATAAAAATGGGAGAAGTAATGAAAATGAGAAGAATAATTTTATTGCATACTATATGTAGGGAAAAAATAATAGTAATAAAATCAATAATTTTTTTTATAATTTAGAAATTAATATTGTGTGGGAGAGTAATAACATAGAGTCTAAACATGAAAGAAATGTTAAAGTGAAATAAGAATATCTAAATTATGAGAAGTCAAAAAAATTCATGATTTTAAAATCAGATAAACCAAAATCAAAAATATTATGAAGAATCAATTTATTAAATGGTGAGATTTTAATTGGATGGAAGATTATAGGGTTGTGGAATTTATGGACACATAAAATATGAGTGATGGTATATTTTTTTTACTTCCCCAATCTAAGATAGGGATTTAGTCAAGGGGTGTAAAAAAGATAATCCAAGAGGCTAGTAGAAACATTATATAAAGGAGAAGGTAAAATTGATTATTTTAATTATCATAAGGAAACCTGTGGGTGGAGAGATAAATGTAAACTAATCACTAACAAGTATATTACCATACTACCAAATAATATATATAAAAATCTATATATGTTAAAATCTACCTAGAAGAGGAATAATAAATAAAAAACAATGGTGGTTGAGAATATATAAAAAGTTGTAAAAGTATAGAAGTCTTGGAATCTTGATAGTGGTTTCTCATCACATATTACTAGAAACAAATATATTTTTTAAAAAAATCAATTTTTATTATTGAGGTATCGTCACATTTAGAAATTGGGGATCAATAATCATGAAAGGAGATGGACACCCCATGTTTTTCAAAAATATTCCCAACTACACTGATTTTATTAATAGTTTGATGAAAAATATATTTAGTATCTATAAACTATGATATAATGAGAATGAGGCAATTTTTTAGATTAATGGATGTGTCATTTGGAGGAGAGATCATGTGGAGATAGATTCTAATTTTCCAATGAAAAATTATTTGTGATTCACGATCCTAAAGGAGGAAAAATCAGTTATTGTAGAGGATACATGAGTACATGATCCTCAGCCCAGTTGGTGAGGACTCTTTAAGTTCATCCAAGAGACTCAGGATCAAATCTAGGTGGGGGATAATTTCTGGGTACTGTAGCAGCACTGTAACAGCACTGTAGCAGGAACTGTGAAGAACTGTAGAAGGTACTGTAGTGAGAACTGTAGTAGGCACTGTTTGGTACTGTAGCAGCTGGGAATATGCCCTCATTTGGGACTTCAGGCCACCGATTTGGTTGCTAAGTCCTTTAAGGCCTTCAGGCCACCCATGCCTTTGGGTCAATAAGGCCTTTGGGCCACCTCAAGGCTTTTGGGGTACCTTAAAGTGTAGATGAAAACTAGAAATCCTACAAGGAACAAGTTTTAGAAGGAGGAGGAGCAAGGATCTTTCACCATACGAAATGCTATACGGATTGAAATAATGAGAGGGTATGACACTTTCCATTGAGATAAGACTGTGTATGCATAGGAAAGCCTAGCCAAACAACCATGCAAAGGTGGAGAACTGATTTCATGATGAAGATGGTGGGGAGGTGCAGTTCCAAGTAGTTAGTTTGGGTTGTATGTAATGTTTGAAGCCTACGGGAAATGAATTCCTCTAAGGCCTACAGGACATGTAATGATTATTCCTATGGGCCTTGTAAGGGTTCCACCTCACCCCTTTAAAGGTGGATTATCAAACGTAAATAAAAACAATAAAGGCTTTCGGGCCATTGAAGGTGAGGTAGAGGATACATGAACATTTTGGGGAAAAAGTAATAATATCTTCAATTATGTAGCCATGAAGAATCTCCCAATGATACATTGTAAAATAATTAACACTATTGAAACATGTTATAAAGTTAAAATAGTGAACAAAATCCACTATCTGATGGAAATAAGGATGAATAAACCTCTTGAGTTGGTGTATTTAGATGTGTGTAGACAAATGATCTTGAGGTCAACCAATAGAGATAAGAATTTTGATACTTTCATTGAAGACTTTACATTCATTCATGTTTTTTATTTTAGGTTAACTATGTCATAGTACTTTGAAAAATTCAAACACTCTTGAATAATTTATAAGTATCAAGTTGGTTTTGTTATCAAAATATATTCTTATAATAATGAATCTAAGTAAAAGAGTGAATAGTTTGAATAATATCATGAGTGGTAGAATAATTCAGGAATAAATTTCACATATTCACCTCAAAAAAATGTAATTTATAACCATAATAATTAATGTTTGGTGAAAATTGGAAGAACCATGTTTTCATAGCAAGGAGGTTTGAAGTTAAAAAGGATAATAAAATAGGTGGATCACGAAAATAACATTAGAGAAAAGAAATTAGTTTCAAAAAATGAAAAAATAAATAAATTTAAATCATATTAATGTTATTTAATGCGTTGAAAAAAATAATGTTTTATAATATTTATAGCATGAGGATTGGAAGCCATGAAAAAAGAGTCAAATCAAATTAAGAATAATGACACTTTAATATTTTCTTCATGTTCCAACAATAATAATCTGTCCAATACAAAGTGTATTTTTGAAAATAATCACAAAAATAAAGGATAATTTGTAGGGAACAAATTCCACATTGTTTTTAAGTGATAATCTAAAATCTAGAGTAATGATTTTTATGAGAATTTTTATTAAGTTACAATCCATAAAACAATTTGAGTTGTTTTTATGATTTTTACTAAAAGAAACTACTTTTTTCCCAATAGACTTGAAGTTAGTGTTTTATAATGTCAAACTAGAGGGGGATATTTATGTTAAATATAAAAAATTGGTTACCCTATATGATCATGGATGTAATGTTTTCATGTAATGGATGGTGTTATATGGGCTCAAATAAATACCTCAAGCATGATATTCAATGATGAATAATAGCTTAAGTAGCATGAAATTAATTAAAAGAAAATTCTTTAGAGTATCTATATTAATGTATATGACATAAAATTTCTCATAATTATTGTGCATGAT
This sequence comes from Viscum album, assembly GCA_963277665.1. Classification (NCBI taxonomy): domain Eukaryota; kingdom Viridiplantae; phylum Streptophyta; class Magnoliopsida; order Santalales; family Viscaceae; genus Viscum; species Viscum album. Next base: position 2,085,379,754 of record OY728126.1, read on the forward strand.
GATGATATAAATTTTATTGGAAATAAAGATGATAATTTTTTTGGAATTTTCTACGAAAATGATGAAACAATTAAAAATTTCAATGACCTTAGAGATTGGATTTTTCTTGTGTTTACATTAAAAAAACACAAAATAATATATATTTATCTCATATAAAAAGTTTTGTTGTGATTTAATTAATAATTGTTCAATGGAGGAGTCAATATGTATATCTATTTCCAAATTGGCTAATACCATGTTGTCCTTGGATGATAAAGGAATTAGTGTGGATCAAATGAAATTATGAATCCCTATTGGTAGTGTACACAATTTTATTTCCTATAGAATTGAATTTTTTTTAATTACTCTATGTATATTATTCCAAATTAATCCTAATGGGACATATAATTCATGTGAAAACATGAACAATATCAAAATAAATCTTTATTATGGCTTCATGTATGACAAAATTTCATCATTTTAGTGATATAGAAATACCAATGGTGGTTGGGATAAAGATATAGATGAAAAAAATATATTTGTAGTGGTTATTTCATCATTAGAGGAATCCATGTTTCTTGGATATGTAAGAATAAAGTTTCCTCACTTATATCTCAATAGAACATCAGTTTTTTGTAGAAATTGAATAAAAAATATAAATTATTTGGATGAATTTATATCCTAAATACATTAGGGTGAATGTTTCATACCATTAGTGATTGGGGGTGGAAACTGAAGTGAAATAATATTTTTTAAGAACCCAATGAATTATTAAAGGTAAAAACACACCAATATCATGTAACACTTAAAAAAGTAGAAGGTGTAGTGCGGTAAGATTTTATTGGATTATTTTTCAACCAAGGTGTAAATTTTTGAAATAATAAAAAATATCTTATAAATGGATTCCTTCGAGTTCTCCAAAATACTTTTGGGAATTTATTATATCCCTAAATACCTGTATGTTTTCTTTATTTTCCTATACTAACAGCCATTTTTAATTTTCAAATGGGGGAAGAATAATAAATGATCTTGTTTGTAAAAGAGGGATAGACTCTATTTTTTTGTGACAATTATAAGGGAGAATTGGAATAGAATTTTCTCATGAAGGGAGATACTTGAGGTGTTGGTATTTTAATATTGTATTATTTATATGTATTTATATTCATGTTGTAAAAACATGATTGGAATAATGATCCCTTGGGTGGATAAAAGTGTACTTGGAGTTTAAGAATGTTTATGAGTATTGGTAATTGGATATCCATCATGTATTAAATTAATAAAGTGGGGGATGTGATTTTTTCTCTCAATTTTGAGATGGTCAGTATTGTTTTTCTATACACGGAGAGTCGTGATAAATCATAAAACACCATTTCATGTTATGGTTTGGTGTTTATATTACCTTCATATTGTGGGAATGGGATGAATTTTTTATTAAGTCAATTAACTAATGAGTTTGAAGTGTTTTTGAGTTTAATTTATTAACCACATGATTATAAATGACTAAAAATATTGTTTATTATGAAAGGAATTCAAATAGAAGAAGGAATTATAAGAATATATTTTGCAAGCTATATTGGATGAGTTAAAGACAATTTCAATGTGTCAAAATGGACTTTATAGTAGTAACCGCCATTAAGGTGAAATTTTTAGTTCAAAGGATCATCACATTATGATTGGGAGAAGGTAAAATTCATAGAGTGAAAACATTTCCTCATAGTGCTCTTATGAAAGGAAACATAGTGTAATGACCTTGACCCATGTAGCTCGGAACCGATGTCTTACTTTATTACATTGCGATATATAAAGGAACCACATCCTGAAGGAATGAAAATTTTAGTATTTTTTGTAAACTAGAAACATACATGATACCCATTTTACATTGGGAAAAGAAAATAAATCATACCAAATGTAAATATTCAATATCCTTGAGACATATTCCAAGAATTCAACTTCATATATTGGGGGATGGAAAAATAATAATTCTTATCTCAAATGCTCTGTTAGGGATAAATACAGTGGTAGTTATCATGAATCAATAAGCATAATCAACAGGAAAATATAAATAAATTTTTACACATTCCATTTAAATTACTCGATGAGGAATAATTAATATAGATGGTAAATAACTAAAAACAAATAAAATTTAATAAATAAAATTAAAATGATATGTATCTATATGAAAAATAATAGTGAAAATATCTAGGAAAATAATAACTGAACTTTTAGTGAAGGAAATTATTAATTATTGGATTCCATGATCTTAGGAATCATGTCATGTCTACTGTCGGGACATTTCACAACACAATTTAAATATTACAGGTAAAAACCGTTTAATTTGGAAAACTTAATTTATCTCATAAGAATTACTGATACATTAAGGGAATATACTATATTAGGCCCCAACCATAACTGAAATTCAAAATAATTCCCCATATATAAAATAATTGATTTAATTAAATCATTATTATGTATCATTAAATATTAATTTTGAATAAAAGATGCAGATTTATCAATAGGTCCCTAATTATTCTTTCAAAGTGAAAACCATATATGAAAATGGTATATGTTTTAGGAACTAATAATATCCATTATACAAGTATATGTATATTTAAATGAAATTTAATTACCAATGAAAAATGATCACAATAAATTTATTTCATTAAGTGAATGTTAACAATCATAAAAGAAAGTGAGATTGTTCAATAACTTTTACCACATGGTAATTTCCAAGTCGAATCGCTTTTCCTGAAATTATTCAAAGTGAAAATTAATATAACATTATGTATAAATGAATCAGGATATTATATATTAATGGGGTATTATATACACCACATAAAAGTGAATTGGTTCATAAAACAAATAAGTCTCCATGAAATTTAAATTGAGGTGAAATATTTTACCTCACATCTCATTATGCGTAAACATAATTTAACCTTATATATAGTGGTTTTAAACATGTTATTAACTTATTCTATAACAATATTAACATTTATAATATCATATATGATCATTTTATAACATATTTTTACCCATTCACGAATAATATTTCATTATTTTCATTGTTTCTCATGTCAATTTCCTTGTTTTCTAATGAATGTTTCATCATAAAAGATTTGTTTATTTGGAATATTATATCATTTCATCATCACAATAATATAAATCATGAATAATTATAATAATTATACATTGATTATAATTTTATGATTAGTCATTATTGATGGTTTTTAGAAATGAAGTACATATGATCATGGAGACAGTAGGTTGTTTGTAAAAATGAGTAACATTTCCATTTTTTAATGGTCATTATCTAATATAAGCTAGTAATATTTTAACATTACATTATTATAATAATATAATAATATAATATAAATTATTGATATATAATTTTATATATTATCCATGTGTTGTGGGGATGAAAAGAGAGTCATATAGTTTTGTGATGGCAATCATCTACATGCAGATGAACTACGTTATCATCATTCATTGAGTGAAAAAGTATGAAAATAAAATGATATGTTATATTTTCATAATGATAAATATATCATTATTATAATTATTATTTCTTTTATATCACATATTATCATTATATTTGTCCTCATCACCTTCCATATAAAGTGTTTGTGAAAGACGAATCATATCGCTTCACCAGGTGGTAGTCCACCGTATACATGATCAACATTATTGTGCCTCCTTTGGAATGGAATGTAATATGGTATATGTGATATAATAAATCAATAGGTATGATTAGGTTATATATATTATATAAATAAAATTTATATCTATCATAATACCAAACCATTAGAGGTGGTAAAGAAAAAATGAATAACATCAGTTCGCATGGTGGTAGTCTACCGTACACATGAATAATGATTTCACAACTCATTTGATGGAATTTGAGGTAATTTTAGGTAGTAAAATTATTATAAAAACATAACAGTATATGGAATATACTAAGGTTAATTTATCATCATGATTTAACATTTTTTGGATGATGTAGAGAATCAAGTTAAATGAAGACGCTCGTTGTAGAACATTACCTCTTCTCCGGGTATACTCATTAAGTTTGCACTAAATCTTTCATAGGTTAGATCTCATAAAAAAATAAGGATTATTGTATGAGGTTAAAGAATTTGGGAAGATAATTGAATAGGTCTTGGCATATTCAGAGAGTTTTTAAGGTGTGAATATGTGAGGGGAGTGAGTTCCGTTTTATAATTGAAGATGAGTGACATGTTTGTAAATACCCAGAAGTATTCAATATTGGGCGGTCTACCTTTCCTAATATTCCACAAAAATTGATTAATAATGGATGATAGAGTTTATTTTTTTTATAAAAACTTCTAACAATGAGAAATAAATAGATTTATATCATGTTTATATATAGTTTTATTTTTACTCAATTTTACCCTTTTAGTTTTTACCATATTTACTTGCATATTTTTATTTACCTAGGAAATTTATCCTTTATAAATAAAATTAAAATGAGTTTTATTATATAATTTATAGCTATTGAATTTTAATATTGAATAAAACATATTAAATAAAAATACTATGTGTGTGTAAAATTAATTTTAACACAAATTCATGTAATGCACAAAGAACTGTTTTAACCTTAATCACGATATCTAATTTTATTTATTTTCACTAATAATTAATGTAAAAAATTATGTTGGAAATATTGGATAATATAAATCATTTTTATTATAAACATGGAATTATTTTTTCCAAATTCAACTCACTGATGTGGTAGAATTTAATTTAATATTAACCCCAGAGATGTGATTACAAATCATGTTCTAAAGTGAAAATGTTCAAAATTTTACAATGTTTTTATATGAAAATTCAATATGAATTTTATTATAATGACCTAAACTGGACTAATTGATATAAAATTTTACTAATTTTACTTTAATACCAATTAAAAATATAATTTATTAGTACAAATTATTTTATTTGAAACATAGTTTTAAATTAAAATTCTTTATTTTTATCTAATCATAAAAAATGAAGCTTCTCAGAAAAAATAAAAAATTCAACCTATACAAATTTTGGTATTCAATTTTTGAAATTTTTGTCTATTTTTTCAAATAAATTGTCTGAAATTGGTAAAAAATAATTTTCAATTAAGTCTGAAAAGTGTGACTAAACCATATTTTAGAAGAAATAATGTTTTTAGAAAACATTTCTATTTATTTTAAATGATACTTATTTTATTACTAATCAATAGACAATTAATAGAAAATGTAAAAATATATATTTTATTAATTTATTTAGTCATATTCAGTCCAAACATTCCAATATCTAGGCGATAACTATCATATTAAATAATAATATTAATTTTATATTATGGTTGAGTAAAACACATCCTTGTGTGTAACACAAAATATCAAAGAAACTCATTGTTTCATGTATTATAATGTATCAAATAAAGACAATTTAATCTGGAAAGAAATTTAAAATTATTGGGGTATCACATTTTCCCCACCTCTATTAAATTGTGTCTTATCAATTTAATCTTGATCTCAATAATCAAAGAATTGATATTTGAAAATTCCTTAATTGAAACACCCACATCATAATGGGATCCTAAAACATTATCTTAGTAAGGGAAAAATGGGAGTAAAAGGTTCATATGGAATAACACATAATGAGGTTTCTACCTATGATAATATTGGTGGAAATTGAAGATGTGGACAAAGAAGAAAAGAGTAAATAATTATAGATAGTGATTAAGGCCATTTATCACAATCAAGTGAATGGTCAATATAAAGTTAAGGGCATTAAAACCATAAATACGTGATAATATAAAAGGCCATGTGATTAATTTGATATGAATGTAATATTATAATTTTATTGTTTAAAGATATATTTCCAATTTTTTTGAAATTCATTTTATTTCTATGAAAATAAGGAAAAATATTTGATACTTTTCTATTTCATAAGCACAATTTCATAAATTCTTTCTTTAATCAATTTCCAATTTATCCCTTAATCTAAGTAAGGAACATCCAAAAATGATTTTTAGGCCCAAATCACAAAAATTTTCTTTTAAAAAATTGTAAAATCCATAATAGAATTCTATGTTATTACCTGAAACTATTGTTTTTATTATAAAAAATGGTTAGCATAGCTCATCCAATATTCATAAATCTATATATGGTATAGTAATAAATTATTCTCTAAAACCTCATCCAAAAATAAAATTAAACCATTTTATTAATTGTTAACCAAATGACCCTTCCAAAAGATTAAGATCTGAAACTTTAGAAAGATGTCACAAACTAAATCTAGTAACCATAAAAACCGATGTCGGACCCAGTCTACGGAAAGGCCCAAAGGTTGTTCCTGGTCTCTATGGGCTGGCATAATTTCTTGGGTATCATGAATAAAGGTTGGGAACAATTTACCCAAATTTAAAATCATAAAACATCAAACAAAGGCTAATAAAATGAATCTGGATTTTTCAAACAAAACCATCCTTCACCAAAATTCAGAATTGAATTACATAATTCAAAACCAAAATGAAAAAGGACCACAAAAATGGGAGAAACAAGTCAACCAAAAACAACCACCACATAGCAAGGGGGCATCACCCTCAAGCCGTCTCCAGAACACCATGCCAAGAGACCTCTAGAAACCTGAACCTTCATCTCCAAAAACATTTCCCATACATACATAAAAAATTACCAAGTATGCATACTACGAAAGGTGTAAGTAGTATGTGAGCATAATCCCAATAGGATTCCACAAAAAAGATTCCATGTTATAAACATTTTAAGACAACAAGATTGAATGTTTTACAATTTATAAAAGACGCAACATTAAATGAAAACAACTTTAAAGAGGGAAACTTTGAATAATGTACACGTTTAAATAAAACATACATGATAAATAATTTTTCCAACCAAACACACTCTATGAAGGAGGTGAGTATAATATAGCCAATGGGTATTAGTCACGGGAACACCCCTACACACTAGCTAGTTTTGGGGACCTAGGTATATCATATCTCAATGTAAAAGTATCCATAATAAATAAACATCTCATGCACAATCCACTAGGAGGGGAAACCCTAATGGAATAGTGGTCCCCAAAATCATTATACATTAGTTAGTGTTGTCGTCATCAAACTTTTTAAGTGAAATAGGTATGAAACCACTATCGGATCACTAGCATACAAATCCTAGTCTGCCCACCTAGATACCTGAGTTTCCATCATTGTGGTCAATCAAGTTCTAAATGTCATAATATACCAATTGCACATAAAAATTCCATTTAAAAATTATACACACAGAACATCCCACAAACATGCCACATAATTCCCTTTTCACCTTTACATTCATTTTAACACCATAAACACACCAAAATATCCCACAAACATGTCTCACACCTTTCTCACAATTTAATAAAAAATTACAACCATTTATAAAAAAATAAAAAAATGTTTTACCTCAAAAATCATCACTTTCTCTTTAGAAACCCCATTTTAAGAACATACACCCACCAAAATAGTACATAATCATCTTTTTCAGACTTTGTGTAACTCAATGAACCATTTGATATTTTTATAAAACAACTCCAAGGAGTATAACAAGGGGTTTTAACCAAAAATCCATTCGAAACCCCTCTTCAAAGGACAAATTCACACCAATACCAAACTAAAAAAAGAATTTTAAGTCCTAAAAACATTTAATAAACCACTTTCATGTAGTATAAAATTACATCAAATGATACCACATGAGTTACACATGAAGAACACACATTTTCAAGAAAAAATGAAACATTAAAATTAAATTCTTAACCAATTAAATCAAGAATAATTTTCACACCACACAAAACGTATGTGGAACATGTTAAACAAGTAAATCGAGCAATGATAACTCATTAAAGAATTCTTATACATGGAATCACCTACCTTAGATGCCAAAATCCAAAATCGTTGGGAGAAACTTCAAACGCACCACCGACACACCATAAGGGAATGAAAATGAAACATAACCAATAATATTGAACCAAAAAACTCAAAAATAAACCCTAGGTATTAATCCCTAGTTTCTGGAAATTTGTAACATCGATAAAGAGGGAAGAAACCCTAAGAAAATGGAAGAGACAAGGAAGGAATTCACTTACTTGAAGAAATCTTGAATTTCCACCAGAAAAAACCCCTTAATAATTGGGTTCCAAATGATCATTTGAAATATTGGGAGCGTTCCATGGATATAATGGTCGAATGGGGGAAGAAAGTGGTGCACTAAGGTTAATAATAGAAGGGAAAAATTGGAATTACATAAAGAATTTTAATGTCATGGACACTATGCATGGTTTGGCAGCACAATTTAGTAAATCATGAGGCCAAAACATGTAGGATGTTCTATCTACCCAAAAAATTTCCATTTTTCTTCAAATTCTTGGGAAACTAAGGGGGAATTAAAGGGGAAAATTGAGAGGGATTCCTAGGGAAACTAGGAGGGAAATATATTCCAATTAAATAAGAAAACTATGCCCCAAAATTTCAGCCCTGTCACACCCAACTCCCAAGGAAATGGCCAAGAATCAGAACAAAGTAAAAACTAAAGCCTGTGTGTGACAATTCTCCCCACCATAAAGCTTTCCACCCTATAAAAACTGTAGGAAGGTCATATTCAAGAACAAAACCTGATAATATTTCCATGTTTATAGGGGAGTTCCTAACGAAAGTGGAATAATGCCACTTCCAGCAGAAAAAGAGGACCATGAGCTAACTCGAGAGGGCGAGATGGACTCCCCCACTAAGGGTCACCCACCCCCAAATTTCAAAACACCTCCAATTGACAAAAAAAGGAAAAGATAATCCCAAAAACCAAAATTTACACCAATTTCTTGAAATAGCAAAACACAATCTAACCACATCCCAAGAAAAAACACCTTAAACACTACCAGATAAAGCACAAGAAATTTACCTTAGTCAATCAATGAAATAAAATGAGGTCACCACATAATTACTTCAACAAAACTATTGGGAACACTCTAACCCAAACATTTACGCAAGAAGGAAGTTGGTGGTTAGATAGCTCCGAACAAGACTACCTACTTCCATGACAAAACCAAGGACACAATTGAGTTACTGATACGGGGAGATCCGAATAGGGTCCCCACTATATAAACAAACTAACACCCAAGACTGAACCCAAACACCAACAAGGGGAGGTCTGAATGAACTCCCCACCATAGAAACTAGCTAACACCTGAGACTGAAACAGAACACCAAAAAGGTGAGGACCAAATAGACACCCCACCATAAGGGGTAAACTATCATTAAAATTATTCCAAAAGAACATACATGAGAAACATAGTGGGTCTCCCTACCATAATATCCAACTATCTTAACCAACTAGAAAAGGACAACAGGAAAAAGACCCTATAAGACAAAATTACCACTACAAGGGGGTCGATCAACAGCACTACAAACCAACAAATACACTATACGACTCAACACTCCCACAAACAATACAATCCTAAGAAGAGTACAACCAAAACCGAGATCAAAAATAGAATACAAGGTTATTCTTATATGAAAAAACATATAGAGAGTTTCACCCACAATGGTTCATGCACCGGGGTTTGAGAAAAAAATAACCAAATCTCTATATAATCAAGGAGGGACTCTTCCAATGACTTAGATCACAAACCTGATAAATAGGGTCCCCATGTAACATTCCGGTTCCCGAAGCCACCCAGAGGTGCCCCGTACCCGGTTGGTCACATGGACTCAAGCACATTTCCCCGAAAACCAGAGGCTGCCAACTAGCTGCGAGGGCCTTGGGTCTAATAGTGGGGAAATTATGCCCTCAATGATAGAGTAACACAGTAGAATAGAAACAAATATACAATAGCAGAAATAGAAGATATACAACAATAGTAAATAGTGGAAGACTGAAATAATAAAAAACTAGAGCATATATATATAATGATGCATGATGTATATGTCTAGGGAAAAAAACAAACAAGACATAATGCTGAATACAAACAGTACAAAACCAAAGTACAAATTAAATAGATAAAAAACTCCTCAAAATCGCATGCCTGAGCTTGGTCCCATGCTCTCCAGCTCCACAGGAAGTCAAGTACCTAAAGTAGAAGGGTGCTATCCCTTATCTATACTTGCATCAATATAATCTATTTGGGCCCAAACAGGGTATGAGACTAAATCCTAGTAGGCAACCACCCAATGATCTGTGCCTAAAGGTCACTGAATATATGGAAGGTAAAAGTACAGAAAGTAGTAAACAGAAAAGTACTCAGCAGAAAACAATTCCATATATTAAATGAGTAGCTAATCAAGCACAATAATCATATGGGAAGTACATGTAGCCTATCCCCTATGGTACAGTTATAAGAAAATATAAAGACTCTCTGGGGAAGCACTCACAGTCAATTCCACTTACAGTCTAAAGTAAAACAAGACTCTTAGAGGAATCTCACATAGTCAATTCCCCTTATAGTCTAAGGTAGTCAAGGACTCTTTGAGGAAGCTCACATGGTCAATTTCCCTTATAGACCTAAGGTCAAGGACTCTCTAAGGAAGCTCAATCAGTCAATTCCCCTTATATCCTAGTTCATTCAAATTTAATCAAATACTCTTTGAGGAATGTCGCATGATAACTTACCCTTATAGTATAAAGTAGTCAAAGAATCTATGAGAAAGATCACACGGTCAATTACCCTTATTGACCAATGTGGTCCTAGGATCTCTGAGGAATCTCACTCAGTCTATCCCCCTTATATCCTAAAGTGCTCAAAGACTCTCTAAGGAAGCTCACTCGTTCAATTTCCCTTATAGTCTACTACACCAGGTTCTCACTACCTTGTGTAGGTCAATGACCATAACAATGAAATATGTCCCAAGTAAACCTATAGAACTACATGGCTAACCAGTCTACAAGATATAAATTATGTCAGAATACAATCTATCCATCCTAAAACAACAGGAATGGAAAAACAGGAAAGGCGGCCAAAATGCTAAGCATGACCAAATAGTTGTAAACAGAACATGCATGGGAAATACTTCCAAATCATAGATTACAAACCTATTCAAAACCATTCATCCTCTACATAGAAGAAAAGCATGACAGATAATCAACAAGGGTAAATCGATAAACATGAAATACCCCATTCAAGGTTATTGGTCAAAATTTAACATAATACTCAAATAATTTGAACGGAAAGGCACAATCCACCTACCTCTATATTGGGGGCTCACTATTTGTGAACCTCAAGGCTAGAATCACCTTAGAATGCCAAAGATAAACAAAAACGTCTAAAATGTTCAACCCATTATATCTCATGAGATAAGAGAAATCAGAAGATGGTGTTCTAGGAGAAGAGAGAACTCGCCGATGCGATTCCAACGCAACTGACGGTGTTCGATTCGGAGGACAGACGCACGCTCAGGGTTTCATCAAAGTTCCACAGCCGTACATAGCTCTTGGTCGAACGACACCTAAAAGAAGAGAGTTTTGGAGATTATACATGGCCGTTGTGAATTTGATGGAAAAAAATAAAGTACACAGTGTGTACTTTTTAAGTACATGGAGTTTACTCACTGTTTTCGTACTCCACTTTAGGCGGCCTCCAAACACCCCCACATGGCCGTGTGTGTGGTCACTACACGGCCAACACATGTCCTCCTACAACATCACAATACATAGTGTTCACTCATATAGTACATGGTGTGTACTCATATAGTACACGACGTGTACTTAGAAAATTTCAAGAAATTCCTCTTTCCCAAAAATGACCAGAAAAGGAAAAACATACCTCAAAATAAGATCTGGGTTCTTACACCCACATCCCTTTCCACTATATGGGACCACTTGAAATGAAACCACCACATCGAGGCCTCAAACTATTTCCATGTCCCACATCAGAGACAAAATTTAAACCATGATCCATTACATCCATGGGGGTTTCCTAAATATGCACCATCTTTACTCTGGGACCTATAGATGGAGCTCAGATAATTAAAGAAAATCCTACCTCACAGTCAGGAATTGAAAAACCCCCAATCAAAACTTCTAATTCTAGTTCCATAAGAAACTAAATCACCTTGCAGACAAAACCAAGAGGACATAACACACTCTGAAACCCACTTTAATATAACATGGTAATTTCACTGAAATAGGTGCCTCGAAGATGCATGCACATTTACCCTCTCACCCCAAACAAGAAACAGAAAAGGAAAGAACAGAAGGAAGGAACCTTCATCCAAGATAGATAATTTTTGGAGCTCATGGAAGAAAACACAATTTCATTTAAGAATAAGTCCTCAAATTGTTCCAAAACATCAAATTTCCCTTAAAAGAAAAAACAACGCAACAAGACACCACTGAACAAGACCCTTTCAACTGATAGAGGAATTACCATGAGTGGGACCTTGAACTGAGTTCCAAGTAGCATGTAATTATAGCCATCAACCATAATAGCCTTGAATGTCCAGATTTCTCCACACTTATGGCCAAACATGAACCCTTTATTTTAAGAGAACAAAAAAAGACCTTGAGCCCCTTTAAGAAAACATCTTGCACTAACAACCCCAAACTACTTTCACCTTCCTCATTGGGATTCCTCTTCACCACTCCTCGGTAGAACCTTTAGGCTTAAAGATTCCAAACGTCACCTTTGATGATTCATTAAACTCAATAAACTAAGTCCTTTTGAAACCTTTTCCAACCAATCTCCTATAACAAGAGGATTCACTTTACTAGAAAAGAATAGAGAAAAACTTAACCCTGAAACCCAAGAAGAGAGTATTTTACTTTGATCAACTAGAGGACCTGCCAATGGAGAATCACCCATAGCCACACTTAAATCATGAATTAACTCTCTATGGGGGCATATATTATCCAAAAAGAATACCCAAGGACCCAACCATGATGGTTCATTTGTCAAAAAATAACTCAAACTAGAACCGAACACATGACGGGAACCGCCGCAAAGGAATCCCAAAATATTTATCAAATAATACCACTAACCCACACTTCAACCCAACTTACTGAAAAAACAAAAACTAAAAATTTCATTCGAACAAGAGGGTTTATCAAACACAAAACACCCAATTGTAACATTACCAAAACACAAGAAGACTCATTGTATGACTATTGGTCACTAAACACTCTATCCTTTTTTAAAAAGCACTTTTGAAAATAAAAGCAGGAGGGTGGAATGAACATTCACCAATGGTATCCCACTAAGCCTCTCACAAAAATTATCCTCATTCCAAACCGAGAACCCATTCTATTCTCATACATATCACATGCATGTGACCGTTCATGGAAATACCAAAGGTTAAAATAAAATTTAATTCCATTTTTGAAACAATAATTATCCCACACCTCCCCTTCTTAGAACCACTAATCAAAGAAGTTAAAACCATTCAAAATTTCACAATAATCTACTTCAGAAAATCATCGACCCTTCAAATAAAACCCACATTGAATCTCACATAACATTTGGGACAAGAATTTATCCTCCAAACAAAATTTCATTCTCAAACCTTACACATCAATTTCAAAACATTTCATTCCACTCAAAAATAAATTTTAAAACCCACTTTAAAGTCATCCTTGTTTTCAAAACCATAGAGTTTGTGAATCCACAATTTCTAATTATAAAAATTCAATATCATATTATACAAATACCATTACATAAATATCCACCTATTCAAAACCTTGTTCAAAATAGTTCTAAAACCCATTTCAATCCTATTGTAAATCACACCATTCTCCCTTTAAATTACCACTTAAAACATATTTCCAAATTCCAATTCCACAAAAATTATGCTTCCCAAACAATTAATTTCAGTAAACCACATTCTTAAATTATGAAAATACAATCTTGATAAACTAGACCACATCCACTCAAAACCATTTTAATTTTAATGTCTCATTTCCAAAATTTTCAAACAAGAGTTTTCAAAATGATTTTCCAAGACCCATAAAGATGCCTAATGAATCAAGGGGAAACTAGTGGTGATGGGTGACTTAGAAATATGGTCGGTGACCATAATCCAGTTATACCACCATAACATAGAGTGTTACAGGAAAAAATCTCCATATCCACATGGAATGCTAGGTCCTGTGAGCTCACTAAGACCATTGGAATAACTCCTATTTCATTTCACAAATAAGAAACAAACAAAAGGACCAAAAGTCTTAAATGGAACTCAACATCCCCTGGAAACTAAATTTCTTCCATGAGGTGTGTTGTACATGAACCTTACTCATAACTAGAACATCTAATTCTGAAAATCCTAGCTCCAATATACCTAGACTCTTTCCCAAAATAAGATAACCAAAAAGAGATAACCTCTTCAAATACCATTTTTTCCCAAACTGAATCTATTCACCATAAAAACCGATGCCCAAACTGGTCTATGTCTAGTACCAAAGGGAATTCCAAATCCCCATGGGTGAGCACTAGTACCCAGGTATCATGAATAAATGTTTGGAAGATTTTCCTCGAATTTAAAATCATAAAGCATCAAACAATGGCTAATAAAATGAATCCAAAATGTTCAAACAAAACTATCCATTGAAAAAAATTCAGAATTGAAATAAATAAATGAAAACAAAAAACCAAAATTACCACAATAGAAGGGAGAATAAATTATACCCAAAGAAACACCACATGGAAAGGAGTCATCTCCCTCAAGCCGTATGCACGACACCGCACCAGGAGACTACTAGTAACCCAAAACGACATCTCTAAAAGCATTGCCGAGACCTGCGTAGAAAATTACCAAGTCTAATTACACCAGAAGGTTTAATTAGGATATGATCCTTATCCTAATAGGATTACACCCAAAAAGATTCCATATGAGAAACATTTTAAGAAAAAAATTTCAAGTTATATAAACAAGAAATACTAGTAACAAATTATAAAAGATGAAACTTTAAATAAAAATAGCTTTCAATAGGGAAACATTGAATAATGTACAATTTTAAATAAAACACACATGTTACTGAATTTTTCCAACAAAACACATCGTATGCCGATGGTGAGTATAATATAGGAAATGATAACTAGTCACATGAACACCCCTAGGAACTAGCTAGTTGTGGGGCCCTATATACATCTTATCTTGGTGTAAAAGTATCCATAATCAATATCATTCTTGTGAACGAGCCCCTATTAGTGTAATAACTAATGGATTAGTGGTACCCAAAATCATAATAGTTTAATTAGTGTTATTATCATCAAACATTCTAAGTGAAACATGGACAAAATTGCTACCAGATCACTAGCATGCGAGTCCTAGTCCTCTCACATAGATTCTCAGGTTTCTTTATTTTTTCTAAATCAAGTTCCACATGTTATAAAATACCAATTTCACATAAAAATCCATTTATAAATAATACACACACCAAATAGCTGAAAAATGTGTCACATAATTCCCTTTTCACCTTAAAATTCATTTTAACAACATAATCACACCAAAACATCCCACAAATATGTCTCACTCCTTTCTCAAAATTTAATAAACCATTCCAACAATTTTTAAAACATTATAATGACTTTTGACATCCCAAATAATCACTTTATCTTTAAAAAACCAATTTTAAGAACATAAACCCACCAAAACAATACCTAAACATATTGTTCACACTTTTAATAACTCAATGACCATTTAAGATTTTTATAAAATAACTCCAAGGAGTATGACAAGATTTTTCCCCCAAAATCCATTCAAAAACCCTCTTACAAGGCCAAATGAACACCAATACCAATACAAAATAGAATTGGTAGCCCTAGAAATATTTAATAAACGACTTTCATATGTTATAAAATGACCTCAAATGATTCCACATGAGTTACACATTAAAAACAAACATTTTTAAGAAAAAATGATACCTTAAAATTAAACGCATAACCAATTCCATAAAAAATGGTTTTCACACAACATGAAAAAAATAAAGAACATTATAAACAAGTAAATCAAGGAAATACAACTCATAAAATAATGATTCAACATGGAATAAACTACCTTAGATTCCAAAATCCAAAATCATTGTGAGAAACTTCCACCACACCACCGTTGCACCATAAGAGTATGAAAACAAACCCCAACTAAGAATATTGAATGAAGAAACTCAAAAATAAACCCCAGGTATGAACCCCTAGTTGATGAAAATTTTTATATTCAAGAAGTAGGGAATAAATCCAATGGAAATAGTCGAAATTAGGAATTAATTCACTTACTTGAAGAAATATTGAAGTTCCACCAACAAAAACCCCTTAAAAATTTAGTTCCAAATGAACTTGGGGGAGCATAAGAGCCTTCAATGTATGTAATGGTCAATTATGGGATGAAATAGGAGTACTAGGGTTAATCAAAGAAGGGAAAAATTGGAATTACATAAATTTATTTAATGTGTTGAACACTATGTAAGGTTTGGATGCATGATTTAGTAAACCGTTCAGTTAAACCATGTGACATGTTCTGTCCACGCAAAAAAATTTCATTTTGCTCTAAGGTCAAGGGGAACCAAGGGACAATTCAAGGGGAACTTATGGGGGATTCAAGGGGAACCTAGGAGGGAAATATAGGCCAAGTAAAAGAGAACATAATACCCCAAAATTTCAACCTTGTCACACCCGACTCCCATGGAAGTGACCAAGAACCAGACAAAGTGAAAACTATAGCTGGGGTGTAAAAAAATAAGGTAACTGAATTTCAATAGTGAAATTATGATTAATATTCAAAAAACATTAAGTGACACTTAATTTTCAAATACCAAACATGTAAATACCTTCATAATGTATTCTCTTGAAACATAGAAATAACTTGAATTTCCCTATAAGCTTATTAAAAAAACATGAATCCTTATTCCTTGAATGAATAAAAAATTATTAGATATATTCATTAAATAAAAAAAGTTTTAGAATCCAACAATGATATCATAAAACCCTTTATCAATGAATCATTATTCAGTTACAAGGTATTCAGTACTATCCTATTTACTTAATCCATATCAATAACCTTTTTATCTCAAGGTCATTATGTCAACATTAGTAACATATTAAGGGTAATATTTTCCTAAGTCATGTCCATTCATAAAAGATAAAAATTTCACTAAATAATTTTTCTTGGTCATCAATGCTATTCAAAATATTCTTTCAAAACCTTAAAAAAATTACTACTATTCAATACTCATGTATTTCATAATTCTTATAAGATTTATATCATTGATAAAATAGTCAAATGACATAATTATTAGATCCAAGAATGAGAACCTTAATAATTCGCCTTCATCTATGGTAAAAGAATAATATTTACCTTGATCTATTAGGTTTTTTGAGTTATATTCAATTGACTCTTAAGACATTGATTTGCGTAGTGTCTTATCATCTTGTAAAAGAAACATTATAAATTGGAATCTTTTTTCTTACCCCTGAAATAATAATAATGATGGAAATTCTATCCATAATTTTAGTAAACTACCTTTCCTTTTAATCATGTACAAGTGTGATTCTTTCTACAGTTATCACATGTGAAAAAATACTTCCTTCTCTTCTGTTCTTTATCGATCTTTTCCCCATCCATACTCTTCTTCTCTTGCTTCCCTTAAAATCCATAATACATAGAAATTCATTCTAATTATTTTTAGAACATGACAATGTGTCCTCATATGATGATAAATTTTGGTATACTAGTTCACATTGAAATATTGTCTTAACCCCATAAAATAAATGATCATTCTTACTCTTTGTATTACATACATTAATACAGTTCCCATTCCATCTAAATGGTTCCATTTCAAAATGAAAACACATATTGGAATATCTCATAGAATTATGAATGCCAATTTATAATTCAAAATATGTTTTTAATGGTTATCATTAATTAAAAATATTAATCTTAGAATCCTATACTTTGGTTTCTATAGGGATATATTTACTTTCAAATCCTTCATAATGGTTTATAAAGAAAATGTGAAAATAAATTTGTGGTTTTTAAAGAAACTTTGAAAATATGTATGTGAAAATAAATATATGAAAATAATATCCCCAAAGAGTGTAAAAAATGTATGTGTAGAAAGGAACATTGTCGGGTAATAGGTAATGCTCGAGTAGAGACAGACACACATTTTTTGGAGTTATTTACCCTACGTACCTCTATGCAAGAACCATATCCACTTGTATTATCTATATTGGTATGCATTTATAATAAAAAGAACATAATCTACAAATTACAGAAACATTAGGATTTTATTCTATATTAATCCTCAAATTCTATCGTAGGGTTACATTCCAAAAATAATATTTTCCAAAATCTTGTTCCCAAGGTTTCCACTAAACTTTCTTTGTTACAAACTATAATGACCCAACCCCAGTATCCTAGATCTGATATCTTACTATATTAAAGTTTCATATATACAAAGAATCACATATTGAATGAATTAAAAAATTATTAGTTTTGGAAAACTAGATAGAAACATTAAAACCTATTTACAATGTGAAATGTAAATAAATAATATCAAATGTAAAAATTCAGTATCCTTTAAACTCATTCAAACAATTCATCTTCATATCATATATAAAGGAAACCAATTAAGGGAAATATCAAATAATAAATAAGTGTTAAGTGAAATATATTATATCATGAATAAATAATCATAATATACATGGATAGGTAAATAAATAATCACACATTCAATTTAAATAATTGGACAATGCATAATCAACATGGCACGGTAAATTACTAAAAACACATATCACTTAAATAATAAACAAAAAATTAAATGAATACATAGGTAATATCATAGGGAAAATATCCTAGAAAATAATAACTAAACTCTTAATGAAGTAAATTCTTAATTATTGGATTTCATTATCTCAGGCATTATTACACCTCTACTATCATGACCTTTCACAAGGCAGTTTAAATACAATAGGTAGAAAATGGTTTAATTTTCCCCAATTAATTTGTCTCATGAAACCTACCTATGAATTAATGAGAAATATTATATTGGTTCAAAACCATCAATTCAGTTCCAGATCAATCTGCATATATTGAATAATCAATTTAATTAAATTAATATTCATTGTCATCAAATATCTATATTGAGTAAATTATGTGGATTTAACAAAATTTACCATGTTAATATTACATTGTGAATACTATATGTAATAATGGTATATGATTTATGAAATAATAATATACTTCATAAAATAATATTTCTATTTAATATAAATTAAATAACCAATAAAAAATGATCACAAGAATGTTATTTCTTTAAGAGAAATTTAACAATCATAAAATAATGTGAGATTGTACAATAACATTTATCACATGGTAATTTTTAAGTTGAATAAAATTGGTTTAAATGAATGAAAGTAAAACATAAAATACCATAAATTATTAATAAATCATGACCTTACATGTTAATGGGGTTGTATACTCACCACATAAAATTGAATTGGTGCATACTAAAAAATAAGTCTCAATGGAATGTAAATTGAGATGAAATATTTTACATCACATGTAATCTTGGTTTAAAATAATTAAAAATCATTTATGGTGGTATTAAACATGTTATTAACTTATAAAATAACCATATAAATATTTATAATATCATATGAGATCTTTTTATAACATCTGATTACCTATTCATTAATAACCATTCATTAATTACATTATTTTTGGTGTTAATTGTGTTGTTTTCTCATGAATTTTTTTCATGAAGGATCTGGTTCTTGAACATATTATATAGTTTCATCACTTCCATAATAATAATCATGACATAATCAAAAATTTATAAAAATAATTATACTTCTATGAACAATTATGGGTGATGATTTTGAGAAATGACATACGTTACGACCGTGGATATGGTTGGCCGTACATATGCTTGCGTAACATTTCCATTTCTCAATGGTCATTATAAAAAGAAGGTACATAATATTGCACAATTAATTAATGATAATATTATCATAAAGATAATATTTTTTTAATATACCTATATATATATATTTCAAGTTGTGTGGGGATGAAAAGAGAGTAACATTGTTTAGTGAAGGAGGTAGTCCAAATGTACATGAAGGATGTAATTTCCTTTCATCGGGTGAAAAAACAAGAAAAATAAAATGATATATTATCTTTCTAGAATGATAAATATTTCATTAATATCATAATTATTTCAAATATATCACATATAATAATTAAATATATCTTTATCACCTTTTATGTAAATCATTAGTGAAATTTAAAACATATCACTTCATGCAGTGATTGTCTATTGTACACATGAGCGACGTTATCATGTCTCCTATAGAATGGAATTTAATAAGGTATGTATATGTAGTAATGAATATAAATTTATAATTATATTATATTATATATATAT